>CM061155.1:12539348-13981848 GCA_030710495.1 Labroides dimidiatus
ATGTTGACATGTGAAGGGGGGTTATGAAATTCTTCCGTAAATACCTTTAAATTTATAAGTAAATAAAAGGGGAAAACATATTTAAATAAAAAGAAAAAAAGAGGTAGCCCATGGTTAAAAATATTTTTCTCTTTGACAAAAATGTAAATAGAATAAAAAATAAACATCTCACAGCTATTACCTTCAGTTTTGAAGTATAAAATTGCCATCTTGTTTTGTGTGTGTGCCTGTGTGTGGGGGGATGTCCTGAAGTGGCTGTGGACAATATAGTGCAGAGCATTGCTACAGCCCCCCCCCCCTTTCAAAATGACTGCTCTCATGAAATGTTTTTTCACTTCAATCATCACTAATTTTCAAAGAGTTCTGCTAAGAGTAACATTTAAATTGTCACTGCAATTTTGATTTATTTTCAAAATTTAAAGAATGCATATTTACGAAAAACTTTACCAAAAAAGTTGCCAAACCAACCAGTGTGTCAAATATGACACAAAAAATATAATAAATAAAACATCTCAGTTCCAAAATAATAATAATAATAATAATAATAATAATAATAATAATAATAATAATAATAATAATAATAATAATAATAATAATAATAATAATAACAACAATAACAATAATAAATAAATAAATAAATAAATAAATAAATAAATAAATAAGTAAGTAATTCTGGCAATTTTTTTGTTGGGTCAGGCTTTTAAGGGATAATCATACAATAAGATATGATTCATTAATTCATTACTACACCATAAAATTTAAGGCAATAGAAAATAATACAATGAGATGTTATACAATAATACTAGAATTCAGCATACAATCCAAATGCTATGAAAGGCCCATAAGAAATATATCAAACCTGAGAGTAAACCTTACTTAACTGAGTGACTTTTAGTAGGTAACTGTTATCAGTCTCCTTCAGCAGATCTGTAAGTGTGAGTGAGCTCAGTTAGAGTGTTATACACTCTATGAGGAGCTGCTTTTTGGAAGGAATGCCTGCTGGAGCTTCTAGGTATTTTTGATCGAATGATTGGTTACTTTTCACTGAGGGAGCAGCAGCTTGTGTCAGACATATCAATGATTTATGTTTAGGATCAGGCATGAGGCCTCATCGCGGCCTGTCGGTGTGAATTATGGGAGCAGCTAATGGAAGTTTCCCACACTGACAGGAACACATTCTCAGTTTGCCACTCAGCAAATGACTCTATAAAGATTAAACCTGCAACAGCTCAAACATTTCTTTTTATCTCCCACACGCTGAATGAACCACGTTTCAGTGTGACCTCAGACACTGGCTGACTTCGTCCTCCATGTTCCGCCTTCTTCACACTGTAAGTCATTTTTATTATAACCTTCTTTCGCAGTTTTGGCCTTTTCTTCTCTGTGCAGAAGAAAAAGTCTGAATATGGATCCAGTCTGAGGTTTAGAGTGTAGGAAAGCATTCTGCAGAGCAGAAGGATTCCTGAGTTTATGGATTTTATACACCATTTACAGGTGAAACAACACCAGCAAAACATTTTCTTGAGGTGAGGGATTCACTAAAGCATTGAGATTTTTTTATGGAACTTAAGAAATCAATTTTGTTCATGAGATTTCTCAATTTAAGACAACAATGTGCCCCCATATTCATGCAGTCAAAGAAGATTAATGGCAGACAACCTAAAACAAACACTTTTTGGGAACATAATTTGTACCACGGGAACAAAACATGGCTGTGTGGACTGTCATGAAAAGGCTCCCAAACTGTGCACATGACACATGCTTCCATTTAAAGAACAGTAGATTAAAAATGACGCAGAAGGTAAATACATGTCCCCAGACAGGAATAAATATACAACATAGGTTACTGTGGTTTCCTTGACAAACTGCCATGAGGCGGAGTTATATCATCACCACCTCTTCAGTTACCCTCAGGTTGACTGCTTCAGTTTGCTCTCTCTGCTCTCATCAGCTTTGTTTCATTACACCATGAGCAGCTGCTCTCGCTTAGAGAGACAGCAGAGAAAAATGGAAAAGAAAGCCTTTACTGTCATCATAAAGCATTCTGAGAGATAAAGACTTACTTTAACTTAGGTGCACTATACTCAGGCATCAGGAAGAAAACAGCAAACTTTCTTTTAAGACAACAGTGTGCACTGTGTAAAACTGTGTGGGAAGACGTTTTCATTTCATTGTGAAAAAGGTACCTTGTGTTGAGGAATGCGTATTTCAGAGTTAAAATTTAAATACAGAAAAGTTGGAATGTATTCATCCTAAGTTTAGTAATGAATTATATAGTAATAAATACTAAAAACAGATTCTGTACAGTTAAAAAAATGCAGACTGCACTGTAAAAGAATTATGTTGCACAAAAACAAGGGCCTAATGCACCCTGAAAAATGTTAAACAGTTAAAAAAAATGTAAACACCATAAGTTAAATAAATACAGAGAGCACAGCCAGAACATGAAGGATGATATGCACTCAAAGTAAAAAAAAAAAAATCATGTCTTGTAGGCTCCAGCCACCCATGATCCTGAAAAGAATAAACAGTATTGAAGATGAATGAGTGATTGAATGAATGTCTTATTTGCAGGTGTGGTGTCACTGCTCAGCAACTCAGCAACTTTTTTCATAGCTCATATCCCAACTCAGTCCTTGACATGTTGCCTTTTATCTGAAGAGATGAATTTTACTTCTTTAACGACGAAAAAGCTTGGTCAGATACAGTCTATGGGTAAGATTTGTTTGTATGAGTAAAATCCACAGCCGTCCTCAGATGAACAGAACGATTTTCTTTAGAAAAATAAGAGCAAGAAATATCTGATGTTTAAAATTTTGACTCAGAAATTTGCATCTGGTATTTCAGAATGAAGACTTATGATATGTATATAGCTTGAGAACTAAAAATGTACGTCTTTAACCGTAAAACCCGTACAGAAATACACCCGAGATGCTTAATACAGACTTTTATTCTGAAGGGCGTAACCGGAAGTTCTTTATGCAGTCGAACAGGTGTCTTTTTACTAACCGAGACCACGAGAGCTGCAGCAGGTTCTAAGGGAGAGTCTCTGGAGACTCTTCAGTGAACAGTCTGCTGCCCTGACTGATGGATTAACCTGGAGATTTTATCACTACATACAGGTACGCTATATATTTCATTGATTTTGACTATTTAAATAGTTTATGAAATAAAGCTCAGATATTCCAACAACAAGTCACATTTATTCAAAAAACAAAAAAACAAGTCATGTAATTGTTACAGTGAGGGAACTAGATAAAAATAAATCAAAGATTATTGAAACGGTCCTAGATATTTGTATTTATATCAGATAATGGTGGTTGTCACGGGGATTTAACATTCATTTGGTGAAGTTTAGGTTTAGATGCAGCAACAGGTTTATATTAGCACGTCCAGATATTGGAATAGAATAAAAATAACTTCATTGTCTACTTTTCGTTTGCAAAAGGGCAGGATTTTGAATGCTACTTTTATGTGTACTGAGGTTGAAAACACAAGCTAACAGCTGAAAAACAGTTTATGGTGTTTATAATAAACTACATGATGACAAACAGATGCAGCAGAGCTTCATTAAAGTGAGCAGCAGGCTATGAATGGTGAATATGCAAAAGGGATTGCAGAGAAGATGAAATAAAGTGCTATATGAAGTTTATTAACATACAGAAACAATGGTTAGCTGCACTTAACAGTGATTGGACACATGGTTCATATGATCAATTGTGTTTGAAGTTACAGCCTTGATATTATTACCAGGTGCTGAGATATGACCCAGCACCTGGTCATAATATCCATATAATATCCACTTACAGTATATGTATAGTGGCCCTGAAGGTCCACTGCGAAAAAAAAGTTAGGTGCATACATAAAATATTTTACTAAAAATAAAAAAAAAAATTAAAAAACATGAAATTTTGCCATGAACTCATAAAAAGTTTTACAAAGTGGATTTTTAAGTGAAAAGTCATTTTACAATGCAAACCAAAAAAAATCATAAAATGCATATGTTAAATGTTTCATGAACATAAAGATTTTTTTCATATAAAAGTATTTTTTTTACAAAATATTGCAGAACTAAACAAGTATTGCACAGTACACAAAACAAAAATAATTTCCCAAAACAATGAAAAAGAAATGCAAAAAGAAAAAAACATTTGTGAAACGTTTGTGTTCAGGAAATATTCATTCTAATTTTAGATTTTTTTTGGTGGGATTTCAAGAAACCTTTTATTGATATGTTTTGTAATGGGCTGCACCGTGATGCAACAGTTAGGGTTGCTGCCACACAGTGAAAAGGTCACCAGTTTGAATCCTGGTTTGCCCACTGGGCCTTTCTGTGTGGAGTTTGCATGTTCTCCCTGTGTATGTGTGGGTTCTCTGCAGGTTCTCCAGCTTCCTCCCACAGTCCAAAAACATGCTCATCAGATTAACTGGTGATTCCAAATTGCCCATAGGTGTGAGTGTGAGTGTGAAAGGTTCTGTCTCTATATATCAGTCCTGTGATTGACTGGTGACCAGTCCAGGGTGTACCCCGCCTCTCGCCCTAAGACAGCTGGGATAGGCTCCAGCCACCCGCGACCCTGAACAGGAGAAGCGGTATAGAAGATGAATGAATGAATGAATGTTTTCATTCAGAGCAAGTTTTTATGTGTTAACAGAAATGGTTTCTGTGGTTTTGAAATGTTTCTACATTACTAAATGTTTTTTAAGCAATGACACTAGAAAAAAAATTGAAAATCTACTTTTGTACAGTCAGAGCAGTGGAGTCAACCATGGTTACATGAGACGTCACTATGTTACTTTATGTTTAGTCTTAATGAATAAACCAACATCTGCAACATATATGAATGATAATCTAAATCATACCAGACACCGCAAATAAAAAGAGAAATTAAAAATGTAGCTCAGGAGAGCAAAGACCATTTGTCTTCTACCAAAGTCATTTTAAGTCAGTGAAAATGACTGGAAAATGGAAAAAAATGGGAACTATTGACAAATAGTGACAAATTTGACAGAATGAAATTTTGACAAAACTATGACAAATTTTACGTAATTGATTCTATTTTTCATCTCTTACTTTATGCTGCTGCCATCTTATTTTCTTACTCTTATTTTTTGACAGTAGCAGCGAAGCTGGAGTTAGTTGTATTCCATGCAGTGGTAGAAGCAGTAGTAGTATTAATAGAAGAGGTAATAACATTTCCAGCCTTAGATATGAGAAATGTAATTTATGGCCGAACTGGGGTGAGCATCTGTAAGTAAGAACAAGAGGAGTTAAAGGAAACAGTGATATAATGTCAGACAGCTGCTGTGTGACCTCTCCTGTAACAAGGAGCAGATATGTGAGAGTTTTGGGCCCATAAACCTGCGTACCTGATGGAAGTCCTCTGTCTGTGAGCCAGGTGTCTCCCTCGTGTGTTGATGTGGTATCACTGCAGCTTTTGCAGCTTAATGATGCGGTAAAATGAGTTGAGTTGTGCTTATAAAAAATCACCTGTAACTCTTCTGTCACCTCTGTGTGTTTCTCCAGACTGAGCAGCAGGATGGATACACAGTGGATCCTACAGGTTTTCATCCTCATTCTGACCCTGTCCAGTCCAAGCAGGTGTCAGAAAAGGAGGAGGAAGGGCCAGAGAGATGATAACCAGGTCATCGTTCACCAGGCTAAAAGTAAGATCAGTGCTGACTGAGAGTTTAAATAATAACCCTGTATCCCTGTTGCTGGATGTAAGAATTTTAGCTCACACCGAACACTTAGAAATTTGTCTGAGTTAAAACCTGGTTCTAGTAGTCTAAATGATTCATTGATACAAAAAGTTTTTCTATTTCTCCAATAAATGGCTTTTGCCTGCAGCGATGAAATGTTTTTAAAATGTGATACCAGGAGGCAGACAAGTTCAAAGTAGGTCCACTTGAGGGCCATGAAATGATGCCTTCACTTATTCAGCTTCAGTTAAATAGATGATCATTGTTGTTTCAATTGTTTTAATCTGTTGTTGTTTTTATTTTTCTGATGTGTATCTTTTGTTTTTGTATACCTTGTGTTTCCTTCTGTCAACTGTGGTTTTTATTCTTGTTCTCATCACATTTCTCTTGTATATCTTCTCTTTTATTTCTTTTCTACTGTTCATTTTTTTATTTCGTAAAGCACTGTTTTAAAAAAGTGCTGTATAAAAAAAGGTTTATTACAATTATTTATTTTAGCCCCATGGGGGAGATAAAATTAAGAGCCCTAATTTTCTTCTAAGAGTACAAAACAATTAGTAATAAAATCGACAGTGGTCAATAAAGGCAGACAATTTGTAAAGACTTTGAAAAAACTTTTGGAGAGACATGCTGTAAATGCTAATAAATGCTGGTAAAAATTCAAACTGCTTAACTGCATTAACAGCAAACACAAAAAAGCAAAGTCAAAGTCAAAAAAATGAAAAACAAAACAAAAGACAGAGAAGAAGACCACACAGGGTTTATCTGTTTTTAGCATTGACTTTGGGTAGAAATTATAATATTTAACTTTTGAAGCTCAGCTTTTGTATAGTTTTGGCCTTGCATCATCCAGTAATAAAAGAGACATGAGTCAATACTTGTCTCTCTATGACCTTTAAAGCAGATGTGAACATCAGCAACAATTCTGACATTTTGTTTTCCATACTATTATTATTAATGCCTGAAATAGCTGCCATAGGGTAAGTATCAGAAGATTTACAGCACCCTGCAAAGACAGCTTGTCTTTTACACAGCAAATATTGTCCCTGCAGGTTTGATGTACTCTAGTAAGGAAGGTAATTCCAACTCTTAAATAATGATTCACATCAACTGGTTCAGCTCAGTGCTGAGAGCTACCAAACAACTCATCAGAGTGCTTTTTACATCAGCCATTCGTAGCAATGCTTTGACAGATAAATATACATGTATTTAACTTAAATTATTGACTGTAATAATAGAAGCCTCAATTATCCCCATAATAACCTTACTTTGTAAGATGTTTGGTATGAAAATATTCATGTTATACCATCTAGCATCAGTCCTCTGTGTACTGCCATCGCCCTCTCTCTGTACCTTATGGGTCACACTTTGGCTCAGTGTTAAGTCAGTGTGTGGTGGGACTGTGGGTATAAATAACAATGAGGGCAGGGTGCATGTCTCAGCTGTAGCAGGCTCATGTCATTAAAAAACAAAGACTAACTCTTACAGCCATGTTGTTTGTGACTGACACATCACTACGCTCCTGATCTAATCTGATGTTATATCATTTGTATAAGTTCACCCTCTAAAGGTTGTCTGTCTCTGTGTGTTGGTCCTGTGATTGACTGGCGACCAGTCCAGGGTTTACCCCGCCTCTCGCCCTGAGACAGCTCCAGACACTCATGACCCCGAAAAGGATAAGTGGTATAGAAGATGAATGAATGAATGAAGTTCACCCTCTGACCAATATATTGCAACAGAGTGCAGTTCATATGATCCTTGGTAATGTGTAGAATATGAATCAGTAGGCATTAGTGGGGTACAAAGGTCATCTTAGCTGCACCAAGACCTTATGTCACAAATCAGGTATCAAGGGGTTAAATTGTTTAGAACCTCAGGTTAAAGAGAGGGTATTGTGCACATTTTTAGATGTTATACTGTCCCTCTATTTTTCCCATTTTCCTTATTTTTCTCACACTGGTGTTTTAGAAAACCTTTATTTAACCCCATTTGAAACACTTTGTTTTAGTTACTGTCTCTTTAAGGCTCTCCACTTCACATACCCCCTTTCCCTCTGATTGGCCAGCCCTCTGGAGGCCTGTCAGGGGCAGAGCTATGGACAGGCCTTGGTGTTTTAGACCTGCCCATCCAACATTACCTCATCATTTTGGCAAGCCGCGTGGCGTTCTTGCACAATTTTAGAACACTGTTTTGATAAGTTTACAGACAAATTCAGGGATTTCTGCAACGTGTGAGTATGTAGGGGTTTAAAAGTCTGCACAGGTTTAGTTTAAACATCAAGCTTTGTTACTCAGCATATCACCACCTTTAATCTGAGGAAGTTTAACTCAGTGGTACATCCCAGATTACTTTAATTATGATAACACACTTGTAGTGGAACATTGGAGGTTTTTGCTTAATGAGGACTTTATGTGCTTATACTGTAGCTGCTTGACACTTCTCTTAAAGGTCGTTATTTAGATGTAATCCCGCTCTGTCCTCCCCCTCAGCTCTGATCTGCCCGGTGGAGATCATGTTCATCTTGGACAGCTCAGAAAAAGCCACATCCCTGGTGTTTGAGCAGCAGAAGGATTTTGTTCTGCGCTTCAGCACAAAGCTGATGCAGCTGCACTCTGCTGGCTGGCGTCTGCGTCTACGACTGGCCGCTCTGCAGTACAGCAGTACTGTGTCTGTCGAGCACAACTTCAGAGACTGGCAGGACCTGGACGTCTTCCACAGCCGGGTCGCCTCCATGACCTTCATTGGCCACGGCACCTACACTGCCTATGCCATTTCCAATGCCACACAGGTGTTCAGTCGAGAGACATCTTCCAGCAGCCTGAGGGTGGCGCTGCTGATGACGGATGGGACAGATCACCCTCGCAGCCCCAGCGCCGTGACAGCTGCTGCTGAGGCCAAACAGCACAATATCCGGGTGTTCACCATCGGGCTGACGGGTCTGCCCAGAGATGGACCCATGGGTGCTAAACTACGATCTATAGCCAGCGCCCCCCCACAGCAGCACGTTTTTGGCCTCACCGACAGCCAGGTGGACAACAGACTCTTCAACGAACTGGTGAGTCATGTTTATATTAGTGCTTAAAGGCACGGTTGGTAATCTCGGAAAACTAGCATAAATCTGAATGTAGCATCTCCTCAGGACTCCGTTTAGCTCCCACCCCCCCCCACACTTGGAAGTCCTCCAAAACAATGGCCACGCTCACATGCACAAGTGCTTCTGATTTGCAACCATATGATCGTGACTGATTCAGAACCATAGACTCAAAACTCGTTTTTGTTTGCATTATGTTTCCAGTAATCAGGATATAGGTAGTTTTTCTGCCATTCTCCAGCATACTTGGATCCCTCTTGGTTCTGTGTGTTGAATCAGGGCTAGTGTACACCGGCAAAATGTACACACAGGGGGCGGGCAGAACGGCAGAACAGGATTTGATTGGTTTAATAAATTGGATCCTAAACACAAGGACTGGTTGGAGTTTTCCCAGGTTTATTCCTTGATATTTTTCGCTGTCTTTTAAGAACACACCATGCATTGATTGCCATCAGGATATAAAGATTACTTTAACCAGTGTAACAAAAAAGTGTATCTAAATCTGATCACCAACACTGCCTTTAAGTAGGACTGAAAGATTAATCAAATTTAAACCGACATCGCAATGTAATAGAGTGCAGTATTCAAATCGCAAAGGCTGCAATTAAAAAAAAAAAAAAAAGTTTCATGTACACAGACACAACCTTACGTGACATGCATGCAGTAGGTGGCGGTAATGCACCTTTCAGCTGGTTTGCCAATGGCCAAAAATTTTAGAAGAAGAATGAGACACGAGCAGGGGATGAAGAAAACAACTTCAGCCATGCTAAGTTTTGATTTGTTGTGTTGTTGTTGTACAGCACTGATATAATGTTTCACCTTAGACTTATAAAAGAGTCTTTGTTCAAAAGGGGAACCAAATCAGAAATGCTGGAAATTTTTAGTTTTGATCATATCCAGCAGAAGACAATGATTTTTCCTGTGGTTGTGCTGCTTTCAAATGTGTATTTTCATAGAAACAGAAAAGCATTTATCCAATCAAATCTAAGAGAAGAGTTATCGGTCAAATCCAGTTTCAGCCATCGTCTGTTGCTACGGTCAAAGAAATCTGCCTGAAGGCCATCACAATCAGTTCTGCAGGCCCTGGAGCAAAAAAATAAGTGCTGATAAACTGTTGCTTTAACCAATCAGATTTTGAGTTGATGGCACCAAGGCCATCTAGCAGGTGCACGGTAACGTCAACGTATTCACATCCTTTGATTGGTGAGTCAGAGTCTGTGTGTGAGCCTGGTCAAGCAAATTGATCTGTCATTAGTTGACTGTGGATGTCAACTCATACCAGCTGCATGTTCAGTCCGACAAGCCACATGACTCAAAGACAGCTCGAGTCACAGACCCTTGATCCTCTTCTTTTTCATGTTGGGCTGTAAAACCTAAAACCTGTTGACTCCTGGTCTGGCTCCGCTCATTATGTTAGTTTGCTGTCGTAGTGAAGCTAAATACAATCTTGTTTTGACCCAGTTTGTTTTATTCTGAAAGTCACTGGGTGTTTTAAGGCAGTTTCTGTGTATGACTTCCTGACAGTGACTATCAAAATAAAACAAAGTGTTTTTAAAGCCCAACATGAATAGAGAAAGGCTCATTAATGGAGAGGGAAGTGTGGGAACCCTTCGGCCTGTGGCTTCAGCTGTCTGTCAGTCATGTGGCTTCCCAAACTGAGCATGCAGCCGATGTGAGTTGACGTCAGCAGTCAACAACGCAGTCAACGGAGTGAGGCTGGACCAAAGATGCATGGTTTATTTGAGCCGTTATTGATGCTTTTTAATGTGTTGCAGCTGTAGCTGCAGCCGAAGGAAACATTTGTTCTTCAGCATTTGTTCTGGCAACACAAGTTATCTATCGGTGATGCACCAGCCCTTTATACTGCGAACTACACAGTGAGATGGTTGCTATAGGCATAAAGTAGTTATTGAGAGGTGGATTAATTCAGACAGAGCACCACTGAAGGCCTAGGTGTGAAATGCATGGCCCGCCACTGGTTTTACAGCAGTGCTAGAAACTGCAGTTTCTCAAATGTTCACTTGAGACTTGCTCCAGAGGTCAAAACAAGACAAAAAAAGACTATTTTTACAGCAGAAGTAAACATTTATACAGCCTGATAGAAAAAAAGACTTGAGTCTGAAAAGCTCATTTCTTTAATCGCACTGTACAGGAGTGAACTTTTTCTCTGGAGTCTCATGACTCTAGCTGTCTGGAGGTCCTGCAACATGCCGAACTGAACACTTAGTCGATGTGATCTGACGAATGAGAGAGAAGGGGCAACATCCGGTTTATAAAAATTAAGCCTATGCAGAAGTGCTAAAAGTTTGTTGATGGTCTTCTTGAGGCTGGCAGCAGAAAGACTGGAACCATGTACACACCAAACCAATCAAATAAATAAATAAATGAACATTTTTACAGCCTGGTTCAATAAAACGGCTTGGGTCTGAATTGCTAATTTCACTCTTGGCACACACTGTACAGGGGTGAATATTTTTCTGATTCAGCAATTTAGAAGATATTAGGATTACGAGTTTGTCCAATCAGAAGCTCAGGTGAACTCACATGACTGACGTGCCCCATACCTGTTAGAAAGGAAGCTCCAAGGATTGGCTTCATTTGACTGTATCAGGAACAGACGGGTGATGTCACGGAGACTACGTCCATTTTTTATGTAGTCTATGGGTACAGCACACGTTACTATGTCATGACCTTTGACCAAAATAGGACACAAACGCAAATACAGACTCAGGTTTCAAACGACAAGAAGAGTTTAATAAACAAGCAGAGTTCGGTACACACAGGAGGTAGTCAGCCAGGCAGGGTTTGGTACACAAAACTAGGCAGTTAGACTAGCAAGGTTCGATACACGGGGAACAGTCCAAACAGGCAGAGGTATCCAAGAACGTGAGGCAAAAGGCTGAACAAGAATCAGGCAAGACTATGAAAGAAGGCTGGGACAAAGACTATGAAGTACGACGAACTGGCGACGAGACAGTGAGACACATGAGGTTAAATACAAGAGGTAATGAGGGGTGAAGACAATCAGGAATCAGGTGTGACAGATGGGGGCAAGGCAGACAGGTACAAATCTAGAAGACAGAGACAAGGGTTAGACATTTCAAAATAAAAACAGGTGCAAAGTCCAAATAATGACGAGAACTTCACAGACATGATAGACTAACAGGTCTGGTGCCCTGTAGCTAGTATAGCTCAAGAGGCTCAAAGCCCACCTCTTGGGTCAGCATTTCTGTTATGTCTGCTGCTGATGATTGTCTTCATTACTCAGTATCAGGAACGGATGGATGATGTCACAGAGACTATGTCTATATATTATACAGTCTATGATGAGAGAGCAGCAGTCAAGATGCAACAGAGCAGAGTCGGACCATGGACAAATCTGCTATATTCCCAGCATTATAAGCTTATATTTTCTAGCTCTGTCCACAAGAAACCTTTCAAATGTTCCAGAATGTTCTGCGAAGTCCTGTTACCTTTTCAGCTCACACTAGCACACATACGGACAGGGAGTGTTTAGGGATAGGGTGCAGGAGACAGATTTGAGTAGGACTACAGAGTCAGCTTGAATGAGTAAAGTTCCTGTTTAATAGAAAAGAAGAGTATTTTGAATGACTTAAAATACCCATAAACTGTTGTTGACACTGTTTCTTTTTTTCTTTCAGAACATCGTTGTAAAATCTGGGGTGAGTAACAGAAACTTAAACTACGGTTGTTTGTTTTAGTCTTAATGTTGACTGTTTTTCTTGGAGGAACAAAGACAAAAATAAGGAGTAAAAATTAAATGTCTATTATGTGTGTAAGCCTCCTCAGAAATGACAGAGAATAAAAATTCTCTTTTGTGTCTGAAGCCCATCATTCAATATTTATTTTTTGTCCGTGTCTGGATTTCAGTGTCCACAGCCAAAGACGTGTCTGTGCGATAAGGGGGAGAGGGGTTACCCTGGATCACCGGTGAGTTTAGTATTGTATCCTGTATCAAAAATGTATCCTTTTTTTACAGTGTTTGTGAACCCACCTGGTCTACCTAAAGGTCTGTGATTTACTCAGATAGAGTAAGCCAAGTTTTAACCGCATTTGTTGATGCTGTGACAAAGTCATGAGTCATGTCTGTTTTTAATGCAGTGCTGCCTGAGTGCCTGAAGATCACATCCATCCAGTACTGGTTTTAGTTCTTGTCCAATTTGTTGAGATTATTCCAGATTCTCTGAAGCTTTTAATGATATTATGTACTGTCGATTATTAATGATTTGTTAAACCTCAATGTTTTGTTTTAGGCCCGCTTTTATTTTCTGTTTATATGCTCCTACTTGGCAAAATCATTCACTATCCTATCTTAGCATTCCGCTGTTATGCAGATGACACAGATATACCTCCCACTGAGACCTGGTGTCTTAAAGATCTTAAATGTTAGATGGCCCAAAGCTTCTTACAGCTCAGTGACTCCAAATCAGACTCTACAACTACTCCAACTTATACAGTGATCAGATAGCTCCCTTGACTCACTCTCATCAAGAGTCACATCAACTGCAAGAAACCTCTGTTATTTCTGACTCAAACACATTAAAAAAAACTGTTCAGTCCTGTTTCATATGCTTAAGATTCATCTCCAAAATCAAACAATTTCTGTCACAAGCTGACCTAGAAAAAGCCATTAGTGCTCTTATCTTCTCCTGGCTGGACCACTGTAACTTCCTCCTCTTGGGTTTCACACATAAACGCACCAGCTAGGCTTCTTCTTGTCCTTGACTCGTGTCCTTGCTTCTCTACATCGGCTCCCTATGTGTGTTTTAGAATTGATTTTTAGATTTTGCTGATCACTTCTAAAACTTGTTGTGGTCTTGCACCAAGCTGTCACCTTACAAGCCATCTCACAGCCTTAGATCCTCAGGTGGAGCTCGGCTGGTTGTTCCAAAGTAGAGGCTCATATCAAAAAGTGATTTGGCTTTTTCCACCAGAGCTCCTTAGCTTTGGAATCACCCTCCTGAGGAGATGAGGCTTGCACAGTCAGTTACATCTTTTAAATCTCCATTTTTATAGACTTATTTTTATGTAATTTGTTTTAATTTAATTTAAGTGTAATGAATTTTAATCTATCTGTTATTATAATCTCTTTCAGTTGTTGTATTTATTTATATTTATGCTTGGTCGATCAGTGTTTTTATTTGTTGTATCTCATTCTCTCATAACCCTTTCCTTTTTTCACCTGATGCTGTTGTCTTTTTTTCTCCCTTCCAGTATTGCACTCACTCACTGCTCATCTCCATCTGCTTAATAGTTTTTGTCATCTGCCTGAATTTCTGCTATGTTTTTAACTGTCAAAGCCTTTTGTAAACAATTTGTTTTTAGAGATGCTGTATAAATGAAGTTATTATTATAAATATGCACATTTTTTTGCAATTTTGGATGAACTGGCTATGTTTAAGATCAACCATCCAATATGATATGGCTGAAAAAGCTCATGAACGGACCCTCAGGTTTTGTCATAGTTATGTCTGTTTATCAGGATAATTTACTGCCACCATTAATCTAAAGTGAAGTAAATACCAGGGCTTTATTTCGTTGAAAATATTGATGGAAGTTATTCAAGTGTTGAATGAGCTGGCTTCCTGGCCCATTGCCCTGCAGATCTTTGGGTGTCCTGACATTATTTGTGTCCCAGCTTATTACTCAGGGAGCCCAGTAAGCCCCACACAGCAGCCTGTTATCCCTGCGCAGCTGGGGAGCCTCAGCACCCTTTCCAATGGCCTCAGACAGCAGGTGCATCTGGATTGCATTCAAAACAATACAGGGGAAAGATGTGAAAGAGCAGGAAATGTTTCCCACAATGCAAGTGTAGCAGGTGTTGAGAGTGGCAGCTGAAAGCACTGTTTTCACTGCTGCTGGTGCAGACCAGAGGCACTCAGAGAGAAGCAAAGGTCAAGGACGGAAGATTAAACCTGAACAAACACTGAGGCTGCAATGATCTGAGAACCTGAGCTGCACTGAGATGGGGGTTTATGTTGGACCAGGGTCACAGACAGGTCACACTGTGAATGACCTACCACACCTATGACTATCAACACACTCAATCCAAACTGAAAGGGGCCCAAATATTCCCATTCTGAACACACAATCTCTCCTTTACTTTCATGCAGGGGAAACCAGGCGAGCCGGGCTCTGATGGAGCTCCAGGTCCAAAGGGATCCCGCGTAAGTCTCCATTGTCTCAGTAATCCAGGTAACAGAAAGAATCCATGAGTTGATGTTTGATGTGATGTTTTGTCTGCGCTCGGTCAATGCAGGGAGAAGCTGGACTCAATGGTCGACCTGGAATGGAGGGCCTGGAGGTAAGCTTGCCCTGTATGAATTGCAGGTGTCAAAATCGCTCCTTAAATGCATGTAAAAGTTGGTTCTCGGTAGGTTTAAATGAGAAGAATAGACAGAATGACGCTGCAAAAGAAAGTGTTCTCTTTAATTTCCCATGGCAGAGAGGCTCAGTGAGCTCTATGGACTGTTTTAAGAAAAAGCAGAATGAGACTTTTTTTACCCCCCCCCCCCCCCCCCCCCCCAAAAAAAAAAAAAAAAAACACCACACACACATGCACAGAATCAAATCATCATCTTTGAAAAAGTCTCACTTCTAGATATATGCCTGATTGTAATCCACAACTTAAAGTGAGATTATTAACTCTGGTATAGATTATTTCTAAATACTATTTGTATGGTTCCCGATCAGGTTGGACAAGTTGGATTTACAGCACCTTGAAGTAAATACAGACAGTGAAAGCTGGGCCTCAAGATCCTTCTGACTTTTGGGGTGTCAGATGCAGGAGGTTTCAGAAAAGTTACCACAGGGATGATAACTGGCCTGTTGTGGCCAAGCATTCATACTGACATCACTTTTTGATCCTTTGATGACAACAGCACGCTGACTGACAAAATTTAGTAGTGAGAAGAGAGACCTGTGTTTTTCTGTGCTGAAAACGATTTCTGGGATTTATTTAGTAGTGATGGTGGACACTGGAGCTGAACCGTCAGACAGAAAAAGGATGTCAGAGCGGAAGAAACTAAACAGGAGATTGATAGAGCCTGGGATAAAGCACGGGCTAAGCTGTTTGTGATAATGTTCAAACCTATCCACGACAGATGGGAGACAAAATCATTCCACATAAGTATTGGGATTTTTTGTTTTACAGTTTTAAAAAAGTTTTTTTTTTTGGTTAACAAATCCTTTTTTCCAGATTTAGATCCTTCATTTTAATCTTTGTTTATAAGCTGAGCTGAAAAGCATTACTGCTTGTCTCATGCAGAGGGCGATATGTTTTTCTTTGACTACAGAGTAACATGATGTCAGATCCCTTGAATATGTCTTAAAAACTGACTCACGCAAAATTCAGTTTATAGGGAATTATGGGTCCTGATAAGTCTTTAGAAATCATCATTCAACTTTATTTGGGCTGGTGTTAAATAAGGGAAGTAAAATCGCAAAAGTCGTCAATATCGAAGAATTGCAATTTAAATTGAATCGGCGCCCCAAAAATCGTAAAAGAATCGAATCAGGAGAAAAGCATATCTTCCCAGCCCTGCAACCCACATACTGCAGTGGTCTGTTCAAACTTGAGAGTCTTTGAATAAAATAAGAGTGAGGCTGTGTTGCTTTGAACATGAGCAGGACATAAGGATTCACTATCGTTACACGTTGGCTGACTGATACGTCTCAGAGCACCGGGCTGCCAGCAGCGCTAAATATAGTGGGCTACTAAACTACAGTACACTAACAAAGTTTGCTTGTTGTTATGTTTCAAACAACAGCGCTTTGTAAATGCTGATAAGTGACTTAACTTGTTGGGTTGAATCAGGTAAAAAGCTGTCTTGAACAAAGAAAAGTAGTGTTAAAAAGAAGAGCCGATCTCCGTTTACTACCAAAACAAACTCACGACTTGTTAAGAGTCATGTTGTCATGACAGTGTGCACACGATTCCAACCAAAAGATGTCGCTGTAATCCACTTCAAACAGATAGTCCTCGCTGTTCCTTTAAACTGTATTATGAATTAACAAAACTAACAAAAATAAACTAAAATTACAGAGAAGATATCTTTAATTCTCATCTTTGCTAGTCTGTCTCGTACATAAACTTACTATTTTGGCTAAATATGAAATGTTTTTTGCCAAAGTCCAAAAGGGCAGTATTGTGGCGTCGAAGGAAACGATGATGGTTATTGAGCTGCAGTCGTCACCAGTAACAACCTTAATTTGATTCCAGGATCGCCCCATGTCTTGACAGACAGCCTGTCAGATCCTCTGGCTCAGAGGCAGTGAATTTTTTTCAGGTTTACCCTCTTGACTTTTTTGTTCTATAACCCTTAGGATCTTTTAAGAAATTTAAAATGACTGTCTCACTGCGTCCAATCTCAACAGCTTTTTTGCCTTTGCCATCAGGAGGTCATGACAGGAAATGACATTGAATCCACATTTTGGCACAGACTTTGTCTTTTCAAGGCTGTGGTCTTAAACTTTTGATGTGCTGATGAACGAACTATTTCACTTTAATTGTTGTTCTCAATCAATTGCTCACTTATTTTTTTCTTTCTTTTTTTTGGTCTCACTCTCATTTTGAAGGTCTGCTTAGAACTTTTTTTAAGATCCAACTGTGTTAAATGTAAATTTGTTGATTTTTTTCAACTGGTCTTAAAATTTTTATCAGGTGGCAAACCTTTGTATGCAGAGCCAGAAAACACAGATGTCCAGGGCCCTCATCAAATCTTAAGAGACAGAATGTCAGTCTCAGTAAAACTGTGATCGGTGATGGTCAGTTGTCAGATAACTGTTAGAAATCTCAAAGAAAAATGCTTTTTTCTCCTTGTGCGTGTGTGTGTGTGTGTGTGTGTGCCTATGCATGTGTAGGGTCCATCAGGCAGCAAAGGGGAAAAGGTAAGTAACATTTTATAATTCTAAACACAGAATAAATTCTGCCAAATAAAAGTACAAATATATCCTAAAGAAAGGCAAAGTACTGTAAACTATTTAATGTAGGAAAACACTGTTAACACAGGATGTGTCTTTTTCAATTGCAGATTTCATTACAGATTATATTCATGTTTTAGCTTTACGTACATTTATGTTTACTGAACTTACTCTTCAGGGGGAACAGGGTGAATGTGGAGCCCCTGGTAAAAAGGGAGAACAAGTAGGTATCATATTTGATCTATCTGTTAATTTCCCGTCATGCTTTATTGTCCAGGTGCTGCATGTGGATTCAGTTATAAATGTTGATGTTTGTATTCAGGGTGCAGAAGGACCTATTGGCTCCAGGGGTGCCAGAGGAGAGCAGGTATGGCCCTCAACTCTTATAGAGAATATGGGGTTACTCTGATATATATACTGTGTATGAATGTGTGCATACATATATGAAAAATCATTGAAATCATTACCACTGCTGCGTTTGCAAAGGTGCGCAAGAGAGCCCAACAAAAAAGCCTCAAGGTGGGCCTTTGTGGGTCTGAAGGATCTTGCTGCAGCCATCGTAGCCTATATAAAGGCTGCCCGCTGAGGGACTCTTCTTGAAACCCATACCCACAACATTCCCACAAGTATGTTAAAGAAAAAGGTTCAGATTAAAAACAATCAGGGGAAAATTTCAAAGAGTGGATCGCCGATAGCACCTAGAATTGTGCATCCTTTGCCCCGTAATCTGCTCTGTGAGCTGCTACATCTGTGCTCTGTGCAGCGCACAGCTGCACTGTGTGCTCTCATCCTGACCAAGCTTAAGTCTGTCTGCATGTACGATGAGCTGGATGGAAAGAGGAAGTCTTAATGTGGGGTTGATCTAATGACACGAATGTCCCAGCTTATATATCCACCTAGAACAGAGGTTTAATTAAATGTTTGATATCTGAATGTGTGTGTGTGTGCGTGTGTGTGTGGTCAAGTTGAAGGATTCCACATCAGCGCTGTGAAACCGTCATAGCTGTAGTTAGAGCCACACACTCTGGGTCCGTCTCCCGCTCTGCACTTGTGGAATGTGAGCTGTGGATTAGGTCTTATCCCCCTTCTAATGTAGCCTTTTAAAGCGGGGGAACCCAAGCTTGTAATGTTTGGTTGTAGTTTTAGAGTAGACGTTGACCCAGAGGATTAGGATTTGGGCACATGTTATACATTCCCTCTCTTCTTAAACGCTTGCTGCCCCTTCAGCTGTACCAATCACCATAAATGTCCTCCCGAGTCGTCCCTGTTCCCATGAAACCTACATGCACATAGTTCCAAAAGTTTACCTTCAGCCAGAAAACACACCAAACATCTCAGTATTAGTGTCCTGTATCTTTTCTTCTGATTGAAGTAAACTAATATTAATTTATCCCAATTTAAAGGATCAGTCCTGTAAGGAATCCTCATTATCTCATGCACACAAGATTATCACTTGTTATCACAAGATGATACATCTCAGGCACACAGGGGGGCAGCATGTCGATTCTGTGTGCTCTTATCTATGAATGTTCAATTGTGGCTCCAACATGCTGTTTATTCTGATCACATCAGAGTATATTGGATTACTCTGGGAAATGCAAAACATTTAATTAATATAGCTGGCTGTTAGTTCAGAAGTTGCATCACCAAGAGAAATAATAAAGCTATAAATTATCAAGCAGAGCATGACGGTGTGATTAAATACCATTGACACGGATCAATGACTGCTCCAGGGAGGAAGCTCTACATCTGCAACCACAATACAATGAGGGTTTGGACTTATTCTAAATCGTACATCTAACACATTTAAAAACAGTTCAGATGGGGACAGCTGTTCAGTTCAGGCTCTGCATTGTCAGGATTTTTGGGTCATGATGCACTAAATATTTCCTCTCTGGATGGCAGCATGGTAGTCCAGGTCCTCTTTTAGTCCAGCAGATGGCAGTAATGGCTCACCAACAAGTGCCTCACATTGTGAGCCTTCACTGAGTCAATACTCTCAGTCATTTACAGGGAACAGTAATATAAGTACATTTTATAAAATCTAATCAAAAATCTAATTTTAAAAGATCAGAGTGTCATGAAGCGTGATGTGCCTGGTGGGGGCATTATGGGAAATGTAGGCACAGGGCTTTTGGATGAATAAAAAAGTAGTTTTGCAGCATGTAGTTTGTGTGTTACATCCTGTTTGAATTTAAGTTTCTCAAACAATGATCTACATGTTTAACTTTCTCCTATTAGTGTATTTTAAATCATCTCTGAGCTTAAACTAGGAAATATGTGTGGCATTAGAACTGTTGCTCCACAAAGTTTGATAATTTTTACTACACACATAATTAGTAACACTCTTAAATCCAGTGAGAATTTAACAATCTGAGAATTCTGATTGTTAAATAGTGTTTAGTTAATTGTTCAGTAAATTGACATCATACAGTATTTAACCTGAAACCAAAAAAATGTGAACAAAGGTAGGGCTTCAGTGATTTTTTTGGAGAAGTTTTTGCACTGGTGGACGGCTGTGGATCAGTGGCAGAGTTGGCCATCTCTCAGTTGGAAGGTTCCTATATCAAGCTGTCCACAATGCTGAAGTATCCTTTGGCAAGACTCTTCACCCTGAATGTGCTGTGAATGGAGCTTCATGGGGAGGTTTTCTTTTGTCACTGCAAATTGATAAAATGCCATATTCAAGTCTGTCAGGTGTTGGAGCTTCCTACTGGTCTACAACCCTGCAGTTCCCTGTCTTGTTTGTTGATTTGTCTGATAGGGAAGCGCCCCCTGCTGGCTTTTAAAAAAAATCATCTGTAAGACTTTGGGGCTTCATCATCTTTTAATCATAGTCATCAGTTTTATTTCCCTGACAGAGAAATATTTTTAAAACATGTCATTAGTCTCTACATGTAATCAAGTCATTCTTTCTTTGATTTTATTCTGGATTCAGATTATTTTTCTGTCTGAATTTGTGTCTCAGGGAGTTAAAGGAGGACCAGGAGACCAAGGACCAGAGGGACCACCTGGATCTAAAGTGAGATACACATAAATCAGTTAACTCCTAAGAATGATCGATAAATCTGTAAGTCTTTTTCATTTCCTCCTGAAGGGTGATCGAGGACTCAGGGGGGCACCTGGACCTCCAGGAGATAATGGAGTTGGGTTTCCTGGTCCAAAGGTAAATGATGGAGGGGTGTCTGCTGAACTCCAGCATTTATCCTGTGATTGTTTTAAGTTAATACCTCATGTGAAAACTTTGTCAGGGTGATAAGGGAAACCATGGAAGACCAGGACCTCCAGGTCCAATGGGTAGAGGAGAACCAGGTTCACCGGTGAGTACATGGAATCAAATAAATCTTAGTTTAAGCTCCTGTCGATGTATTTTTACTTAAACAAACACTGTTTCTATGATGCTCTTAAATTGATGCTTTGATTTTAAATGTTTATCAGAAACAGGAACAGCTTGCAAGTAGATGGATGGATGGCTGGATGGATGGATGGATGGATGGATGGATGGATGGATGGATGGATGGATGTATTGGTGTCTGGGGGTGGGGGGTAAAAATTGGTTAGATAACGGTGAATGGACAGATGGATGCATGGAAGGATTGGATGAAATGATGCATGCATTGAGACTGAGGAAGATAAATGGATTTGTGATGAATGTATGGAAGGACAGATGGACGCATGATTATTTATGTGAATCGAAAAAAGTTGGATGGAGTCATGGAGGGATGGGTGAATTGATGGATTTAAAAAATGGATTGATAGAAAAAAGGTGGATGAAAAGAAGAATTGGATGGATGTATGGATAATGGAAAAAAGATGGATGGATTCACAATGGAAAGAAAAAGGATGGATGGAAGAATGGCTGTATGAAAAAAATTGGATGGATGGATGAATTCCTCGGAATGGAAAAGCGGACAGTTTCAATGATGAGTTGATGGATGGAAAAAAGATGGTCCAATGAATGGATTGATGATGGCTGGATGGAATGATGTATGGATAGAAAAATAGATTAACTGATGATTGCATCTTAGGATGAATAGACAGATGAAGGGCTAAAAGATGGATAGATCAATGATGGAGGGATAGATTACAAAAGGATGAATGGATGATGGAAGGATGGAAGAAAGTCTGATGGAATCGTGGATGGATGAAAGAATAGATGGATGCATAGGTGGATGGAATCATGTATGAATTGAAAATGTTGATTTTATTTAACATTTAAAAGATAGAATAACAAATAAAAAAAATTGAAAAACAATGTACAAATGGGTGGAGAAATGGAAAAATATTATGAATAATTGGATTGCTTGATGGATACGAGGACTAGTCTATTACACTTTTTATTTTATACTGTACCTTTAAAAGCACAAATCATGTTTTCTCTTAAAGATGGGCTGTCTAAATAGCTTTATATGCATTATGATTTTTTTGTGCAGCACTTCCAACTTACACTGAACTCTAAAGTCAGAATTTACTTAAAATAATTTAGAAAACTTGTGTTAATGCCTTAAGGGTCCAGCAGGGCCACAAGGGATGCAAGGGTCTCCAGGGTTTCCAGGTGAAGGTCTTCCAGGACACAAGGTAAGCTCCAAGACAAGCTGGTTCATCAGTGCTTTGTTTAGTAAAATGTATTGCAGTGTGCAGGAATACATTTTGAAACAATTTTACTTGCCCCCATGTATGAAAATTTAGAGTCCATCACACATCCTGAAAATATCTCTGAGGAACTAAAGAAGTGTTTGCCAGAATATGGTTGCATGGTTGGGGTCTTAAGATGCTGATGTGATGTTTAGTTTCTCTCAAACCCTCAGTATTTGTTTCTGACAGGGTGACCGGGGATATGAGGGTCCTAAAGGAACTCGTGGACCTCCAGGACTTGGGTTCAAAGGTGAAAAGGTAAAGTTTACTGTCAAACATGGATAGGATTTCATTGGGAACCTGTGATGCTGTAAAGGATGACCTGTCTGAGCTCTGACCTGTCTGACCCTCAGGGAAACACAGGAGCCCCCGGGCTGCCTGGTCTGGTAGGGTTTCCAGGAGCAGGTATTCAAGGAGAAAAGGCAAGGATGAAAAAAAAGTGTAACAAGTCTTTTTTTTTTTTTTTTTTTTTTTTTTTTTGCTTTTTGAGTTATTTGACTCAATAAAAAATATGTGTCTTTTTAACTCTCAGGGGGACCTAGGGCCAGCTGGGCCTCCTGGCCCCAGAGGACCTCCTGGACTGGGTATAGTTGGACCAAAGGTTGGTAGATTATCAGAGAAGAGATTACTTTTGTTGGATACAGAGGAATTAGTAAAACATTTATCCATAATGCACCAAAGATTAAAAACAAAAAACATTAAAAGCATGAAAATATACAACAAAGTCAATGTACTGAAGAAGTTAAAATGAATGGAGATAAACATTTGTTTATTTGTTAGTCTATAAATCCAGTTTAGAAAAATGTATAGAACAATAGAACACTAAAGCCAAGATAAAAATAAAATCATGACATTTACCAGACTCCAACTAGAACCAAAGCCTTCTACCTTTGCTGATGTGTGTTGTTTCACAGGGGGATCAGGGTTTCCCTGGGGAGCCTGGATCTCAGGGACACAGAGGTGTGGGTGAGCCAGGACCAAAGGTATGACCCTTTGTCTCACTTTAAATTAAATATGCTGAATATAAACACTGTTTGGTCAGAAGAAATTAGACTTTATGTTATTTTGTTTGTTTCTTTGTTGTTGTTCAGGGGGAGCCAGGGCCTGACGGGGCCTCTGGGATCCCTGGCATTCCTGGTGAAGATGGAGCTGTGGGGCCAAAGGTGAGTCACTGAGGAAGGTAAAGGGTCAAGTTAATACATGGCAATGACTCAGTAATGAATTTACTGAACACTTAATTATGTGTTACATAATAACTAATGGTCCCGTTTGTAATGACTGGATGTGCATATGGGCCCTGGTTGTGGTAACACAGAAATGAAACACAGTTGTTCTGGGTTTTGACCAATCAGAATCCAGTTTTTGATGCAGCTGGATTAAAGGCACTCTGTAAATAAAAATAATCTGTCTTCTTATAACCACTATTTATTGTGATAGCAAGTGTGTATTTACTGAGGTCTGTTTTCCCAGCAGCTCTCTGTTCACTGATGTGTGCATCAACATGTCAGCTGGTAGTTGAATACTACATAATTTTAGTTCACCAGAGGTAAAATCAAGCAGCACAGCCTCACTGGAAATGTTTGTTTACAGGGAGAGATGGGGTTGCCTGGTGAGCGAGGCCTCGAGGGAGCACCAGGGAAAGGTATCGCGGGAGAAAAGGTAATCTCTACAGGCTGTGGTGCCTTTATATAAACTGAATGTGCATATCTTATGTATATAAACCTACTTCAGCTTTGTGGATTTAACATACTAATGCTAAGTCAACTGTTGTATGAAGCTGTATTTACTGGGGATAGCAATTCAAATATTCACTGGTTACTGTGCGACGCTTATTTAGAGAGCTCCTGCACTTCACAACCCATTAATGATCCCCTTCTCACTGCACTCATTATGTCTGTCTGTTGTTGTAGTTAATATAAATATGACTTTGACATGGTTTCCTCTATTGTAAAAGTAACAGCTCTGCTGTTATGTGTTTAGTGCTGTCCCTGTTTTTAGTTGGCGTGGTCACAGCTGACAGTGACCAGTGAATAAAAACACAAGTGTTCATGAATCGGCATTGTCATCATAGCAGCATCTGGACAGACGTGACAATATTTTAATTCTCTCGACTCTTGTGATGTTTGGGATATCCATGGTTACCGCCAGTTACAGTCCTTTTTCCCTTTTCTGCATTTAATTCTCACGGGACAAGATTTTACTAGTTATACGCAATTCTAGTTGTAATGGAAACACCGGCAAGGCGCAATTTTCAAAACTTCAGAATTATTGCCTTTATTTTGCGAAAAAGGTGTAATGGAAACACAGCTACTGACTTTAATAAAATCCTTTCTGATTTGGTGCTGTGATGGAGCAGAGCTGGACTGGAGACGCATCTGGTGTATTTCAGCCTTTTTTATTATTATTTTTAAAATTTTTGTTTTCGTCTCATGAACTATTTGATTTTTAAAGTTAATAACTATTCAGATGTTCTAAAATATTGCCCATCCATAGTATTTACCTTGTACAGTACAGTGTAAGGAAATCAAAGAGCCTGTTTTATCAAACATACTGTAGCAATCTGTTGAAAACTCAAAGGTGCTGACTTGTGTAATGTGATGTGATTTCCTATATTACTGCTTTGCTTAGGGGGACAGAGGTGACCGTGGACCAAGGGGACTGTCAGGGTCTCCAGGCCCTGCTGGACCTGCTGGAGCAAAGGTGTGTTCAATGCTGGTTTGTACTGGAGGCTGGAGGTGTAAGGCTAAGGTTCTTAGAGTCACACACTGGTTTAAGATCATTTTAGGGAAAATTTTATTTCTTAGTTCAGTAAGTTCAGGTCTGTCGCTTTAAACCTGGTTCCCAATGCTGAAATCGAGTCACTAAACTTTGGGTCTAAGTTGAGTCCCTGTTATGACTACTACTTTTTTCATTAGGAGGGCCATTGTTTAGGTCTGTGTGAGTCTAGACTGACTTAATCAGATTCTGAACATGTCAGAGGATTTAAATCAGCAAAGAAGTTACAGCACCCTGCATTGTGCACACATGTACACTGTTCTTCTCTCAGTCAGGAGATGTATCATCGATTCTGCTGCAGGTGTCCAACAACTCAAAAATACCTGTTGGTTGAGTCTCTTTAGAAACTAGCTGTTGGCTAGCCGCAAGAAAACAGAATGTTGTTAACAGTCCTTGTAGCTTTAGCTTCCATCTTACTTTTTTGGTTCCATCCTGGAGGGATTTCTGTTTGAGCTTCTCCCTGGGTTTCCTCAACAATTATTTTATTAATTTTTAATGCTGATTTTGCTTTAAAACCTTTGAAAGCAAAACAAGGTTTCCTCTGCCTTTTTAAGCACAGTCAGAGCTGTTACTGATCAAGACAACAGCTGAGCATTTGGCAGCCTCACAGGGAAAAAAAAAAATGTACTGAGGATGAGAAATGACTCAAGAGTCGTTGACTGGGCGTTAACAGAAGTAGTTATGTGCTGACAGCTTGGTGTCTAACATGTTGTTGACTCTTCTGTTTAGGGGGAACCTGGCAGCACAGGGATGACAGGTCCACCTGGAGCTGCGGGGCGTGGCGTGCCAGGACCAAAGGTGATGATGTTTACGGTGACAGTTTCAACCTGCCAGGTTTTATATAAAATTTTTTATTAAAAAATTATATAAAATGACTGGGTAAGAGCATTATTCTGTCACAGGCCAGTTCTGCTAAAGTGTATTTAAGAAGCTGCTGATGCACGTTGTGTGGTTGTGGAGAAAATGCTAATGTGGATTCTCACTTTTTGCTGCGATACCACGACCAGCCACCATGGAACAAGGAGAGCCTGGGCTGATGTCTTATTATTAAATCTATGTTAGCTGACTGGCTGGAGTTTTTTTTTCTTTCCTGTTGCTTCCTGTTTTAGGACATGGTTGTGATGTTTTGTACATTACTGTCACCTGCAGGTCACTAGAAAGAAAAAAAGATACCCAGGCTGTTAGTTGATTATATATTTATCACATTTCACTTACCCATAGAAACAGCGTGTTGCCAAGCGCAAAAAAAGTGTTTTTGTGTAAGAATACGGTTTAGACCTTTTCTTGACTGT
This sequence comes from Labroides dimidiatus, assembly GCA_030710495.1. Classification (NCBI taxonomy): domain Eukaryota; kingdom Metazoa; phylum Chordata; class Actinopteri; order Labriformes; family Labridae; genus Labroides; species Labroides dimidiatus. The sequence goes on from CM061155.1 coordinate 12,565,788, forward strand.
GTCTAAAAAACTGGTGTGACTTGTTTTTTTCATGTTAAGGTAATTATAACCAGTGAGAAGTAGGCTCTCTTCCTCAAATAATGCTACAGAAACTGACCTGCCTGCTTGCTGTTAAAAAATGCAAAACAATAAGCGTATTATTCAACTCAACAACAGGGAGATCCCGGGCCTGTTGGACCAACTGGACCTGTTGGGGAGCCTGGTGTTGGAGTTATGGGCCCAAAGGTAACATCAACAAAGAATTTTATCCACCAAATATCACTGAACCTGATTTAAGTCTGAAAGAGCAACAGAGTGGTACAAATCTAGTAATATATCTCAGATTATATTTCTCAGTTCTCACTTTAAAGTCTTTACGTTATTCCAACACTGGACAAACAGCATACTGATGCACTGTGTAGCACTGGGCATCCTTTAAAACACATTTTTTTTCTAATGCTTTATGTGGGTTTTTGGATTCTTGAGGTCACTTTTAATCATACCAGTGGTATTTTCATATTTTGGATCAGTATCTCTTTTGTGTTATTAAGAGAGCCAGCATTTTCTCAAAGTATTTTTTCTTTTATCTTTTGACTATTCTTCCCTCAGGGGAACAAAGGGAACCTTGGACCTATGGGGCCACCAGGCATTAAGGGAGATAGCCTTCAAGGGCCACAGGTGAGAGGAAAAAAATCATCAAACAATAATCAGGTCAAAGAGATAATTCCTGTATACACTGGTAATGAAAATAATACTGTAAATAACATACTTTCTGTAACACATTGGGGATTCATTAGGGGCTACCTGGCTTACCAGGGGTGCAAGGAGAGATGGGAGCTGAAGGAAAAGGAATACCTGGACAGAAAGTGAGTCATAAGTTTGAGTCTGTCCCTGCACCTGAAAGCAAAAAGTGTTAAAAGTGTTATACAAATGCTCAAAGGACAGAGGATCAAGGATAAAGGAAGGAAATCAAAGGAAATGACCTCCATATAAATGTGTACATTGGTAATGAAAGGAAACCATGTGGACTGTATTTACTGGTGTAAGCAACAGAGACTCATTTATGGATGAAAAGCTACAAAAAAGTGAGCTAGATAAGATGGCAGATTGGTAGAGCCCATTTTTAGTCAGGGTTTTTGTTTTCTGTCTTGTTTTTCAGGGTGACAGAGGCTTACCTGGGGTGCCTGGTCCATCAGGTCCTCCCGGGATTGGACTTTATGGACCAAAGGTCAGCTTGTTAGGCCGCATATTGGAGGGATTTAGACTGTTTCCATACTATAAATGAATCTTTCTATATGTCATACTGAAATCTGACCTACAACTCGTCTGCCATGTGTTGCATTTCCAGGGATCTATGGGGCAGCCTGGTCCACCAGGCCTTACTGGAAATCCAGGAGAGGGTATCCAAGGACCAAAGGTAAGCATCAAACTAAGTTTTCTTGCTTTTGGTTAGGAGTGTAAAACATAGTGTGTATCAAGAGTGGTAATTACTTCTAAAATTTAAGATTAACACTCTCCAGCTTTTTGCCTGCAAAAAGGACAATTTCTTGTCACTGTTACAAATTGTTTGCTCATAGTGGTTCAGCTGATTTTTTTGTCCTACACGCATGGCCATCTTCCCTTCTCTGGACACTAAATTGTGCAGTTTCACCTGATCAAGTTATCCGGTCTTTCTATCCACAAACATATGCAAATGATACCCATCTATCTGTTACCAATTTTTCAATCTTTATTCAGGGAGAGCCTGGATTTCAGGGTCCAGTAGGCCCTAGAGGACCACCAGGGGATGGTCTTCCAGGGGAAAAGGTACAAATTGCTCCTGCATGTATGATCCTGTCACCAACTATTGGGTTAATGAACAGGAGTCTAAATACTAGTGTTACAGATTCTCTGCAATAATACTGCTTTGAAACGCAGGGGGACAGAGGCATTCCAGGAGACCGGGGAAAAAAAGGAGACAAAGGGGACTACGGAGAACCTGGATCCACAGGACAGATGGTAACATTGCATTAAAACTCTGAATTAGACTTGATTGAACTAGTCAATCAAGTCACCTTCTCATTCATTTAACATGCTCATCTGATGAACAGGTAATTTGGTAAATCATCAAAGAAAACATGAGCATAGATCACCCTAAAAATTTTTAGTAATGTCTGTTTACGCTGGGAGCAAACCAGATGCGTCCTGAGGGTGGCTCGAACTGCCAAGTTTGGTTAAATACAAGGTGGTTTTGACATGGTTTGTTTTATTTGAAAGTCATTGGGCATTTTTTGATAGTTTCTGTGCGCAACTTCCTGTCCCATTCGATCTGATTTTTGTAAAATTTGGTGAATTGTGTATCTGCTGTGACCTGCCAAAGCAGGGACACAGCCAGATGGCAATGGAGTGGATCCAGTGCCATGATGGAGTGGAGCTGGACTGGAGACACATCTGGGGTATTTTAGCTCCAGGCAACCATTCATTATAGCTTATCCTGCTAGCAGTTTTGAACAGTAATTAGACTTTTAAACAGACTTTTTTGAGTAAATTCTTTATATTTTGAAGCGTTTAGTGATCTGGCATGCTTAATTTACCCTAATCTGACTTTATTTCAAAGGGAAGATCTGGGGAAAAAGGAGAGCCTGGGCTGACTGTGAGTACAGTGAGCTTTATCTGTTTATCCTACATTAAAAGTCACAGTTTTGAACCCTAAAATATCTTTTTTCATCTCTTTTCTTTATACAGAGGGATGAAGTCATCAGGATTATCAGGGAAATCTGTGGTAAATAACATGATTAATCTGTTATGTATTGCTTGTGATATGTTGTTTTAAAGATATTGATTGAATTAGCAAGACATCACAAACATCCGAAACAGCCCAATAAAGTAACTTATGTTGCACTTTTAGCTTAGGCTTTGATGTGATGTGAAATTTATTGGCCTGTCCCTGTGTGAGTTTTTTTGTTGCACATCTTAGCTTTACATTTATCTCTGCTTTTGTATCGACTCCTGCAACTTTTGTTTTATCATACCATATTTCTGATATTCGTCCCCCAGGCTGTGGTCTGAGGTGCAGAGCGAGTCCTCTGGAGCTCGTGTTTGTCATCGATAGCTCTGAGAGTGTGGGACCAGAAAACTTTGAGCTGGTGAAGGACTTTGTGAACTCTCTCATTGACCGGCTATCGGTGAGCAGAGAAGCCAGTCGCATCGGTGTGGTTCTCTACAGTCACGTGGATAGGGTGGTGGTCAGTCTGCAGCAGCAGCTTAGCAAGGAGGAGGTCAAGGCTGCTGTCAGAATGATGCCATACCTGGGTGAGGGCACTTTCACAGGCAGCGCCATCCACCGAGCTCACCAGCTGTTTCAGGCATCGCGGCCTGGCGTGAGGAAAGTGGCGGTGGTTTTAACAGACGGGCAGGCAGACCCTCGTGACATCATGCAGTTTGAAGCAACGGCCACAGATGCCCATGCAGAGGGGATCGAGATATTTGTTATAGGAGTGGTGAACAGAACCGACCGCCTGTATGAAGAGCTGCAGGCTGAGATGAATGTCATTGCCTCAGATCCTGATGAAGACTATGTCTACCTCATCGACGACTTCAGGACACTTCCCAGTAAGCAAACAATAAGATATAACTCCTCAACTGAATATTACTCTGCTTGTTGACATTGGCAGGTCATTATAAGCTGCACCAGTCAAGCAACACCATTGTTTTATAAAATATTTGTTAATATTAATGCAAGAGATGAGAGTTAGAGTGTCTGCCTTGCAAAGACTTAGGGTTTTTCAATCTGATGCTACCTACCTGCTGATATGCTGTGAATCACTATTCTACATAGAAATCTATCCCTCAGTGTGTGGATCTTAATTTAAGTAAAGCTTCAGTTTGTGGTTTGTTTGTTTTCTGAGAAGTGTTGCCCAGTCAGGTGTCAGCAAGCAGTGGTGTCTGCAAAAAAAAAACAGCCTGTATGCAGAGCATAAGCAAACCGATCACGATACACAGTAAAGTAATCTCAAAAGGATTTATTTCTCATTTCAAGTCCATTCCTCCTCATGTGGGCTTTAAATACAGTGAGGATAAGAAGTCAAACTGCATTTATCTATTTGAATTAACACTGCAACAACTTGACTTACTGTTTCCTTTTTGTTTTCCAGATGTAGAGAGCACATTACTGAGTCAGATCTGTGAACAAGAAGACACAATGGAATTTCTCCCAAGCTCTGTTTTAGTACCAGTGGACTCCCATCTAGACGCTACAAGAGAGGGCCGCCTCAGACCGTTCCCAGACGAGGAAAACATTCAAGTAAATCTTCTTTTATCTCATTTTAAAACATGACAGAACTCTGAAAGAAAAACCTGTTAGTGCTCGCTCCTCAGATGATGAATAATGAGTAGGAAGCAACTGAATTTTTATATGACTCAGGTTTTTTAGTGGAATGTAAAATAGAAAAAAGGTTTGCACATCAATAGACAGATTGTTACAAGGATAATAAAAATGCAAAAAAAAGTTATCTAAGTTCCAAAAAAAAGAGTTTATTTACAATATTTCAGTCCTAGATCTTGAAACATCTGAAATCCAAGGACAGCACATCGGAAGCAGCTATATTTTCCAGCAGATTTTACAAATTTGGGGAATTAGTCTTTGTTTTATGGTTCAAAACAGTAATTACAGAAAAACTGTTGTTTACATTAATTTTTAAATAGCCATATTATATTTAAAGGATATTAAAGTTCCCAATAGATAATAATCCAGAGATAAATGTGAAGATAAAGCAGGAAATCAAAATAACATTTTTTTTCCATCATAGCAAAGCAAATGCTCGTTTTTCTTTTCTTTTTTGGTCATTATTTGTCATTTATTTGTTTCTTTTTTCTTTTTTTTTTTTTGAAGCACATTAATTCTCGTTTTGCAAAGTGCAGTAGCAAACTTCACATTTCTTCATGATAATCATCAGCATTTTTGTTTATACTGCATGAAATATATATTAACTAGAATTATGCAACAACTCAGAGCATATCTGACTCTTTCTTCACAGATTGAATTTCCAGTGGAGACAGTCACAGCTTCGACTACTCCGTCTCACGGTTCAAGGCGACTGGATGAGAACCTGATTGACTCTAAAGTCTTGGTGGATTCCTGGAACCAGCTGCCCAACAACAGGTTCACCCCTCCTGGTGTTCGGGAACAGCAGGGACCTGGGGTGGGCTCGGTGGTGGGTCCCCAGAGTCCAACTGACCGGCTGTACGAGGCTGAGAGTACGCAGGCACCGATCAGCCCTCCTGCTCCTCCTCTGCTGTCAGTCTCAACAAGGCCAGGTAAGCTTAGGAGACCTGCATCACATTTATTTTATTGTTTGTCCTGTACGTGTGTTGTATTTGGCTCTATAACCACATAAAGTCTTGATGAGTTGGCCTTATCACATCTTTTGTTTGAAACCTTGCATAGAACAGTCATGCAAAATACACAGACACAAAAACATTGGTCAGAGGTACAAGGAAAGCAGATTTCTCAATATAAATCAGAACAATCTGTTATCTCAGTACCAAAGTGTCAGTATGCTGAAGTAAAAGAAATATTTGATTAGGGAAATGCGGCTGAAATAACATTACTGATGATTTATGAGGCCAAATATATCATTACAACTTGTTGTCTTTAAGGTGAGGGCTGCAGTCAGCCTCTGGATCCCGGACCATGCAGAGATTACATAGTCAGGTGGTACTACGACCCTGAAGCCAACGCCTGCGCCCAGTTCTGGTTTGGAGGATGTCCTGGGAACAAAAACAACTTTGAGACTGAAGCCGACTGCAAGAACTCATGCGTCTACACGTAACAGAGCGTGTGTGGTGGAGAGAGCATGCAAGGCAGCGTCACAGAGGAGCAGAGAGGTCTGACGTGGGCGAAGTCCAGCGCTCAGACTGGCAACTGTGTCTCACTCAGTGCTGCAGCGGAAAGAGCTGAGAGAGGGCAGACATGGACCTCATCATTGTCTCACAGGCAGACTGTTCAAAACTGTTCAAAACTGTTTCACACATTTGGACTGTATCTTCTCTCAATGTAAACAAGCATTAAACACAAACCATAGCACACAGGAATATCAAAAAAACTGGTGCAACATGTCCAACAAAAGACGAATCATTTCCAGATTTTTTTTAATTTTTCACCCATTTCTAGTTTGTCTTTTGCTAAAACCTGGACTCAGTCTTTAGTTGTCTGTGTCAGTATCTTGGTTAACAGGTTACTGAATTAATCTGCTTCTGTCAGACTTTTTCACAAGTATTATTAAAGATTGTGTAGAATAAATATCTAATTATTTGGAGTGGTTTTAAAATCAGCTGCAAAGAAGCAAACTTGATGGGACCATCTTACAGCTTTATTGTATTATTGTCTCTCACTTTGCAGTTACAGTACAGAGCTTAATCCCACAGCTATTTGGCTGGGCTCAGTTCACAACTGAATTAAGAAACATCCTAAAATATCTATTTGTTGTCACCTGACAGCAGATCTCTGCCAAAACAATCCATGTCAAAAAAACATGAAGACAAACTGAATTTTTTCACACCACAGACGAACAAAATATGGCATGAAATAAATTAAATGTTAAAAATGGTGGCCAGATATGGACTGAAACTGATGCCAATAAAACATATTAAATTTGAAAGAATGATCTGAATTGAATCTAATGTTTTGAAACTGAATTTATTTGCTTTGTATTTATTTACTAAATTGTATTTAATATGCTTGAAAATTCAACTCTATTCCTTAAATTCAAAAATACAGATGTGTTTCAATTTGCAAAATTCAGATTCAGTTTTACAATTCATGTCTGCTTCTAACGAGCTTCAAATGAAAATAATTGGGAGAATTTAAAGCTAACGCGAGAGTTTGGCTGATTTTAGCGTTCAGGCATTATTTAGTCAAAGTTATTGTCCAGTGTGACTTTAATGTGCTCTGAAAGGATAAGAGTTTCTAGATTACAGTTTGTTTGAAGCTTACAGTATAGTTAGCTAGTCTGCTAAAGAGCTAATGCTAGCTTTCACGCTGTTTGCTGCTAATGGGTTAAATAAAATGTAATGATAAAATGATGCTGTTTTACCAGATTCCTAATATTCTAATGACAGTATTTTATCTTCCTATTCGGAGGAGGAAAATCAACGAGGCCAACAGTGAACAACACTTCTTATTATTTTAGGGTTTCATCTTCTGGGACTGAATTATGAGGCGTTTCGTTTGTGGGTTAGTGTTTGAATCTGGTCATCACAACACTATGTATACTTGTATCTTTTCTTCACATGATGCTGTGCCGACTCCAGTGTATGTTTTTCAGTTGTTATTCTAGCTACCTGAACAAAACCTTTCTGCCTTCATTATAATGAATGTTGTACTGAATGAGGCTTATTTGACTGTAAAGTATATTTTTTATTGATGCTGTTAAAGTACCAGAAGGAATAGAATACTTAGATTTTGATTAACATAGGACACTTTTTTTATTGATTAATAAAATATAATTTCTTAAAAACTGCCTGTTTCATTGTTAAACATTTTTAACAAATGTGTAAAGTAGTTCCATATAGTTATACATAGTACTGTAGTTAGTTATAGTAGTTATACTGGATATTTTAGGCTCATAGTTATACATAGTTCCCTTTGATATTGCGATTAATGAATGAGAAGAAACACCATTTTCATTAGTTCAATATTTCTTACCCCAACAATTTAGACAATAACAAAGAAAGCCCCAAATAACCAAGATTAACAAAGTCAGTGGCGGATGTTTCCACAATTTGCTGCAATGACAGCGACGCCTCATGCTCCTCACTAGCCTCAAGATGTTGTTCTGAGGCAATGCGTTCCACTCCTCCACAAGTGGTCACATGCGGGTGGGGTATGAGCATCTAGTCTCTGCTTCAGCTGGTCCCAGACGTGCTCTGTGGGGTTCAGGTCAGGGGACATTGCTGACCATACCATATGAGGCCCTCTGACTTCCTGAAGTCCAGCTGTGACAATTCTGGCACGTTGTGGTGGAGCTTTATGATCCATGAACAGAAAGTTGGGGGTGTGCTGGCGGAATTGGAGGATGATGATGGGTTCCATGATGTCTCTGAGGTAAGAACGCGCAGTGACTGAGCCATCTACAACCACCAAATCCGTTGTGCATGGACTGATGATGCCTGCCCAGACTGTTGCACCTCCTCCACCAAAGTGAACCCTGGGGACCATGTTGACCTCTGTGTATCGCTCACCTTGCCTTCTCCAGCAACACTGATGACCATCATTTCTGTGCAAGGTGTCTTGGTGTCAGTGGAGTCACCTGCAACGGTCGTCTGGCTTTAAGCCAAAGCAGTGAGGTCACTTGTGAACGGTTTGTCTGGAAACCCTAGTACTCCTCACTTCTTGCGAACAGGCCTGCAGCTGTGCGGCAGTTGCATAACAGTGTCTGAGTGCATAGGTCCTCAGGTACTGGTCATCATTGTGGTCCATCACTTGTGGGGCTCCACTCCTGGGTCTGTCACAAACACTGCCAGTAGTTCTGTGTCAAGTTCACAACAACAACTGACTGCCTGCTATGTGATGTTTATAATTTCAACTGCCAGACACCTGGATTTCCCTTCAGGAATTAATTAAATACATTCTATTCTATGCTGTTCTTCACTGAGTAATAAGCGGCAGGGTCTTTTCACAGCCTCTGATGGTTCTGTATCCGATGACTAACTGCTTATCGTACGTTCTAAGTCTCTGGTGAACATAAAGACAGAATTAGGTATATTCAAATATATCAATCTACATCACTCAATTATAAATTTGCTATTTTTTTTCCACCTAAAGATCTCATCTAGTTTCTCCTGTAAACACCTGTCAACAGGTTTGTGTGATATACTGCTCTGTTCAACTACACACTTAGGGTCTTATGCATCGTCATCATTCACAAAATGTAACTTAAGTTTTCCCAGAAAGAGATGCCCCTACTGCAGCCACCATCTTTGAGAAATAACAAGACAAAAGTAAGGCAGAAGGATTTGCGCCATCTTAAAATCTTCATTTTCACATTGCAAACAGTGACACAAACAACATGAACAGTTTTCACATTTGAGCAAAGAGAGGAATCAGCTTTTCTTGACACTTGAAAAGGCTTCACTAAAATATTTCATATTTTTAAATATTTTAAGTAGTGCAAATTTGCAGCACAGGTGGGAGCATTTCACGGAGACTTTGTTGTCGTGCTGGTGATTTTAAATGTACTTTGTTCATCAGGGTTAAATCTGTATTTGTATCCATACGGCCTTAGATGGTAGGTCAAGTAATCCAGAACATACAAGTTGAGGGGGTTGATGTAGTGAAAGGACACAACGAAATCTGAACAGCAGCCTGGACCCTGCAGAGAGAGAGAGAGAGAGAGAGAGAGAGAGAGAGAGAGATCACATTACTTCAAATGGATTTCTGTTCACACATTACCTCTGCTACAGTTCAAGTTATGTAAATGTGCATAGGAATATGCAAAGTCAAACTACATATACATTTTAGGGCAGATTGTTTGCCCTGAGCTCAGGCTCACAGGCTTTATGTGACCACATATTTTATGACTTATACAACAGCACCACTGTCATTTTCATGTCACAGGATCATCAGTGAGTCATTGACACAATGATGACTGATTCCATTAACACTTGAACTAGCAAATTGACAAACATTTACTTCAAAGGCACGGTTGATAGTCATGGAAAACTAGCATGAATTTGAATGTAGCATCTCCTCAGGTCTCCGTTTAGCCCCCACCTTCCCACACTCAGAGATCCTCCAAAACAACACCCCCACTCACATGCATGAGTGCCACTGATTGGCAATCATATGATCATTGCTGATTCAAAACCGCAGACCCAAACCAGTCCTCAGCACATCGTTTTTGTTTGCACTACATTACCAGTAATCAGGGTATAGGTAGTTTTTCTGCTGTTCTCCAGCGTACTTGGATCCCTCTTGATTATGCACAATGAATCGGGGCTGGTGCATGCCAGTAAAATTTACAAGCAGTAGGCAGGCAGAACTGCAATATGGGATTTCATTGGTTCCACAATTTGGCTGCCAAACACTGGGACTGGTTGGTGTTTTTCCAGGTTTACTCCTATTTTTTTTTTTTTTTTTGCTCTATTTTCAGAACACATCATGCATTGATTGCCATTGGGACATAAAGATCATTTTAACTAGTATATCAAAGTGTATCTAGATCTGACAACCAACACTGCCTTTACGAGTCCTTTCACTGATGTGGTCACAGTTTGTTGTTTGTACCTCTACTGGCTGATAGCTGTCATAGATGAGAAACCCAGGCCTTGGTCTCGGGAGTTGTCTTTCCAGGTGATGACCAGGAGGAAAAGCATGAAATGTCTGTCTCCCTTTAACATCTCTGGTGTCGACTGGTTCCACTTTCATTGTCTCCATACATCTCCCCAGAGCCATGTCTTCTATGGTGGAGAAGTGGGTACATTGTCCAGTATCAAAGCCTTTGATGAACCGTCTCAGGGCTTCCTTACTCAGGACATAACCTGCTCCACCGCTCATGTAGCCTTGATTGACGAAGGGGCTGAACCTCCTGCCCAGGTACAATGGCTTCTCTGTGTCAAACTTCGACAGCAAGTAACGAAGATTCTCCACAACTACAAATGTGTCATCATCTGCCTTTAAGAACCAGTCGGCATCGTCCATGTGGTGCCTGAAGATGTACCGAAAGGCCTCGATTGTCTTCCAGTACAGGTTTTCTCTTCCTTCGCTTACATTCAGCCCCACAGTAGGGAACTCTGTCTTGACAGAGCTCATGTACAGAGTTCTGTCACAGCGTTTGGCCCACGTTTCTCTGATGTGCCTGGTTCTGGATTCTATGTTCATTGGCCCCGTCATGATCCAGCACAAAACTCGTACATGATTAGATGAATTGGATTCTGTGGTCTTGTTCTCACCTGAAAAGTTTACAAACCAAGAATTAGACACACAAACATTTCCATATATGCACCAAGAGTTTTAGAAACCAAAAACTTTGGCATAAATTGGTTTAAGTAAATGAAATGATGACACCTTGGGATGTTGGATCAGAGAACCAGACCTTTTTCCTTTCCGTTTGCTTCTGAGGTCATAATTTTGCAAAAGGAGAGTGAGCAAGTGGTTACACAAATCTGATAAGACTCTCACCATTTGGCCAACTCGTTTGTCATAAACTCTAAATTAAAAACCATCTTAACCCATATGTCATGTTAAAATAATGTGCATGGAGTAGATCCTGCTTCTAGGTAGGCAGGATCCTGGGATGATGTCTTTGTTGATTAAAAATGATATGTGCCACAGAAAAAAAAAAGTCCCTCGGACTGCATAGTTTGTAGCCCCTTCAAGTTCCCTCTGAGCTGTCCTTTCTTGGGCCTTGTCAACACAGGAGTGCCTCCTCTGCCCCTCCCCTCTCCCTTTTTTTAAAAAAGATTTTGCAAAATTGTGTGATTGCAATTATTTTGGACAATATTGCGATTCGCAATTATAATAATACTAGTCTATATGATTTATTATAAAGAATCATTGGTAGTTGTGAAAAATTTCTCAATTAATACCAAACAATTTTTGATCCTATAATTTTGAATTTAAAGTACAAATAAAAAAAATTTGTTCAGAATATTTTTGGTGCACTGCAGCACTGTTTAAATAAATTTAAGTTTTATTTTATTTTTTTGTTTGTTTGTTTTAGTGTGGTTTGGTGTTTGTTCTTCTTATTCATTATTATTATTATCAATTATTATTTTTACTACTACTAATACTATTATTATTATTATTATTATTATTATTATTATTATTATTATTATTATTAATAGTGCTATTTATTTGGAGTGAAAGTGTAAGGAGCTCAATCCATGCCCCAGCCCTGCATAAGTCAGTGCCCTGGTCAGAACACCCCAGTCTAAAAAGTCTGGACACACCCCTGCTCATCAGTGTGTGCCTCTCTGCAGGTACATAATGTTGTTTTGCTCGTTACTGGGTGGAATTATGCAGAACAGAGGAATTAGTTGGTGGAGTAGACGGAGTTAAAGAGAAAGGCAGAGATACAGTGAAAGATTCAACTTTTCCTCAGGTAAAAGTCAAACAACTTCTCAAGCATTGGCTGTCATGCAAAGTGGTCCAAGACCACTAAACGGTCTCGAGACCAGTTTTTCCCTTCAGCAAGCTGTGTGGTTAATTAATGGCTATAAAATATGACAGGTGTATGCAGACTCCTATGCACACACAGGATGCTCACTTCACTTTGTTTGTCACCTTGTAAGAATCAATATGAACATAGGGTGTGTTCGAAATGGCGTACTACTTGTACTACTCATACTAACCCCACCCCCATATTGAGTATGCAGTGCATTCACATTGGACAGTATGCAAATTTTGTGTATGCGAGAAATGCCCGGATGTATACTCAATCGGCTTCGATTTCTGAGTATGGAGCGGAGCTTGCTCCACGTACTGCTTCTGCCCCACAATGCATTGCGCACTTCTGACATGGGAACTAAGACGAAAGACAAAATAGAGACGGTCGGCAGCAGCAGCTTAGAGCGCCAACCACAGAGCGCTTATAAATGTAAGTTATTTGACTTTTGTATTGACGTTTGAGTTTATACTTTGCTTGACGACCAGTTAGCCTACCAATTCATTAGCACGTTAGCTTACGCCGCCGCCGCAACTAAACTGAAGGAATGCCAATATCATATTTTTTTTATCTTTTTAACATATTTATTTGTATTTAAAATTAGGATTGTAGGTAATGTTTTTAACTATTTCAACTATTTCGGGAAAATATGTATTTGCCAAGGAATTTGCCGAACAAGGTCATCATAATTCTGTTGTGTGTTGGTCATTTTGCAGCCTAATGCTGCTCATCACACGCCCAGCAGGTGGTGTATAGCATTATCACCATGGATATACAGGTGTTTGTGATAATTTTTTCATCCACTGCCGCTTGGTTTGTGTCATGCAGCTGTTGATAATGAAAACACTTCAAAATAAAATAAAATACTTCGCAATAACTTGGAAATGTGAAGGGGGGCTGCTTCTGCCTAGTGTTTACAGAAAGTAAATGGAAACACCCACCAAGCGGATGCTTCGGTCTCTGAAAAGGGCGAGACAAACTGAAAAAAAAAAGCCGCTACTTCAAACAACTGGGCTCATAATCGTGATCTACATACTTACTTTCTCGCTATAAAATATATTATAACTAAATGAATTCGAATTTTTCGGAATGCGGTTGTTTTCTGTTGCTTGTGGTCGGACTATTTAAATTTTCCCGGCACTGCTTCCCGGCCGACACGAAGTGCATTCTGGGATATTGAGTATGCTCTGTGTGTAAACGCTTGGGTAGCCGCAGTATACTCAGATCAACTTTGAGTATTCAGTATGCAGTATGTACTGATTGAGTATGTAAGTAGATAGTAGGCAGTACGCCATTTCGAACACACCCATAGTCTCCACTAGGGATCAGCCGGATATTTGTTTCAAACGAGTATTCGTTATATGTATAATGCATTTTTGCCGAATCCGAATACAACACGAGTTTTTTTTTAGGATTATTCGTATCCGTGCTAAAAGAATCCTCATTGGGTATCAACAACTACTGTCTTCACTCTTCATGCTCTGTGATCGGCCAGTCACACACAGCACACCCCCCTCCCTGCACCCACATGCTGCAGCGAGGAGATGCCTGCTCTCCTCTTTAACACACACACACACACACACACACACACACACACACACACACACACACACACACACACACACACACACACACGCACACACACGCACACACACACATACAGGGAGCGAGTGACAGCGACTACTTCTCTTGCTTGCTTGAGTTGACTGTAGTTTACGTTGCTCTAATCTCTACTACTCACTCAGTTTTCTTCTGCTCGTCTCAATTGAGGTTTGTTTGGTATTTCAAAGTTACTTTTTGAACTTATTTCGTGTCATACGCGATGCATGTGACAAGACGGGGCTGAAAACGGCTCGTGTCGTGCTGGTCAGTGCCTCTTGCTTCAATTCAGGATAGTTTTTTTTAATGGTTTTCGTTGTCTCGCATCTCTTTAGTTCTTTTTTTTATATTTAAAGTTACTTGATTAACTGTTTTGCAACGTCCACGCAACGCACTTGAAGGCTTAAAGCTGTAAACTCCTGGTGTCGCGTTTTTTTTTTTTTTTTTTTAACTGGCTGCGTGATTTTAGTTTGGCTGGTGAGAAAGAAACAGAAACAACAAGGCATATTTTTTAGTTTTTTGCCACTAAATGTTTGCACAAATCACCTATTAAATTTACACAGATCATAAATAGGGAGACAGTCTTTCACACCACTACATACACATTTTACCAGTTGTACATAATACATAGCTGATCACACAAAAGCCTTAAAAAAAAAAAAAAAAAAGAAAAAAAACAGTTTCAGACTTAAAATAAAGTTTGGGTTTAAGCCCCAACCATTTCCGGGCAAAACAGGCCCACTTCTGGTTTAGGCCCCGCCCATACGAGTACGGATACGGATACGGATAATATGGATGGGTAAACAGATAGATACAGATACAGATAATGGTGTACTCGCTCATCCCTAGTCTCCATGATCTCACCCGTCTGTTCCTGATGATGTGAGCTAAGCTGAGCCTCTGATTGGACAAACCTTAATCTTAATATCTAATAAACTGCCGCATTAGAAAAAATTCACTCACCCTACAGTGTGTGTCGATAGCAAAATTAACGTTTCAGACCCAAGCCATTTTTTGAACCAGGCAGTAAATATGCTTTTTAATGCTGTAAAAGTCTTTTTTTTTTTTTTTTTTTTTGCCTGATGTGTACGTGACTTCCGGTTTTTCTGCAGCCAGCCTCTAGCAGATTCTCGATGAACAGCACTTCCGCAAAGGCTTCATTTTTCTTTACTGGATGTTGTCCCTTGGTAAGAACAAGCCATGCACAAATGAACATTGCTGCAAAACCTCCTCACTAGACTGGACTGTCAGCTGTTCAGTACTCCTTTGGGTCTTCAGTTTTGAGAAGAGCAGTGACCGTCTGTGGCAGCTTAGCAGCACTTAGCTACAGGACACATCTGGGCACATCAGGGCAGTGAGGGCACATGGATCATGTGACCAACCAAGGGTAGATCTGAATTATTACAATTTTGCTTTATTTATTATCTTGAGTCACACAGACAGACTTTCACACACACACACAAAAAAAAACCCTGCATATGCCAGGAAAAGACTGCATAAAATGCAGTTTAGAGAGAATTTACAATTTTGGTTAAATAAATTAAGAATAATTTATTCCTCTGATTCAGAAATTTGGTGGTTCTGTTCTACATTTTGAAAAAAAAGTGTGAGAAGTGAAATGTTTTTGTATTCAGGGAGATGATTTCTCAGTCATACTTACTGTGAAGTCAGGTCAACTAACCTTAATTTTCATTTGTTATTAAAGGAAATTTAATCTACGATCACAGTCTGTGAGCATGTTCTGTGTGTGACAGCACTTACCCGACTGAACATGCTGTGGAGTGTGTGTAGCTCCCTGGCCCACATCTTGCACGATTGAAAAGACATGCTCTGTTGAAATACTGGGATCAAACAGGAAGTGGAGAGAGAGGAATCCGAGCAGCAGCCCAATGGAGAAGATTAAAAAAGACGATAGCTGCCTCATTCTCCTGGATTGTACCTGCGCACGCACGCACACACACACACACACACACACACACACACACACACACACACACACACACACACACACACACACAATGATAAACTGACTCTCTCCTGTCATGAGGACTTCTTCATAAACAAAAGTTAAACTGATACCTACAAAACATGAGCATATCACAGAATTTATTAGAGGAATACTGTTACCTGGTGAAGGTGAGATGAGCCCTGGACAACAGGTTTGTGTTTTACCTCCAGAGGACAACAGAAGCACAGCACACACACACACACATACAGACACAGACACACACAAACACATCTCAGGCTCAGGTGTGTCCACTGACTATGATTAGCCATCCTCGGGTTCAAGTGGGCGGGGCTATGGCAGGCAAGACCTGAGCATCCAATTCAGCTGAAAGTAGATGACATGAGGAGGAGGTTTTAATTTCCTGAAACTAAATATTGTTGTTCTTTCTCTGAACTCCTCACTCTCTGTTATGAGGAGTTGTACCTTATTATGGCTCTTTCTCAAACTGGCCCCTCTATTGTGTTTTGGAGTGGACTCTGTCTGAAGTCACACCCCCAGCTGAATGAAGCTCCCCTCATAAAAGTGGAGATCAGACAGTCAATAATTTTTTGTCCCATTTAGAGCAAAACTTGAGTAGTTACTGTTGGGAAAAATAAATTAAAATCACTGTCAAATCAAAAATTAAAATAGCATAAAATCTTAAATTAAAATTCACAATCATATATATAAATCTAAATGTCTGATATGAATTATAAATATATAATGATTAAATCAATATTAAATAAATAATTAGATTTTGATTAAAACTGTAATGTTTACTCAAAAAAGCCTGTTTTAGTTTCTCCACAGCAGATATTTCTGTTACCCCTCACAACTGTCCAGGATAAGATCAACAGAGAGATATGAATAATCACTTTGCTCACAGTGGGCACCAAAACTGACACAAACCCTCCCCCCACGCACCTTTAGATGTTTAGTCCTTGTGTTAAATGATGCAGTCAGTTGAAATCTAAATATTAAGGTAGTACAGATACGTATTTGCACTGTGGCCCAGTGGAAGAAACAAAATTGTGTAAGTATCCAGACATTCATTCAGTATCATCTTCTAATCAGAGAGGAGAAAGTGTAGGCTCAGTGTAATGATCATGATCTAATTATTAAAGTCTGTTTCCACCAGGTAAAACTAAAATTAAATAGGAAGACTTGCTGTAAATACAAATTAAATGGGGTTTAAATTATGAGATATTAAATCAAATTATATTAAACATCAAAACTAGGAAGCTGTTCCTAGGAAGCTGTTACGAGGAAGCTGTTCCTAGGAAGCTGTTCCTAGGAAGCTGTTCCTAGGAAGCTGTTCCTGTTCCAAAGATATCAGATGTTGTTCCCAGTATCTGCTGGAGCCATCCACCCAGCTTGGGTGTTACAGACCCCAGTGTCCCAATCACAACTGGCACCACTGTGGCCCTCTCACACCACATCTTCTGTAGCTCTTCCTTCAGCCCTTTGTATTTCTCCAGCCTCTCGTGTTCCTTCTTCCTGATGTTGCCATCACTCTGTATTGCTTCATCTATCACTACTGCTGTCCTCTGATGTTTATTGACCAGCACTATGTCAGGCTGATTAGCTAGCACCATCTTGTTAGTCTGGATCTGGAAGTCCCACCCACAAGACCTTGGCTTGCTTGTTCTCCTCCACCTTAGGAGGTGTCTGCCATCTTGACCCTGGAACCTCCTGTCCATACTCGGCACAGATGTTCCTGTACACTATGCCAGCTACCTGGCTATGCTGCTCCATGTATGCCTTGGCTGCCAGCATCTTACACCCTGCTGTGATGTGCTGTACTGTCTCCGGGGCTTCTCTAACCTGTCTACATCTCGGTCCCGCCAGGTGTGGTAGACCCCAGGCTCTACTGATCTTGTGTTGAGAGCCTGTTCTTGTGCAGTCATGATTAGCGTCTCCAGGCTATCTTTCAGTCCAGCCTTTTTTCAGCCATTGGTATGTTTTCCTGATGTCAGCCCTCTTCTTCAATTTGTCGGTGGTACATGCCATGCAGGGTCTTGTCTTCTTATGATAGCTCCTCCTGCTTTTCCTTCTTACTGGGCCTCTATTGCCTGAGGCAATGAGGCATTCACTTAGCAGGTCATCACTGTGAGTCATCTTTCTGATGTACTCCTCAAGGCCAGTGTGGGGTCGTTTCCTGAATGACCCTGCTTAACTCCAAGGAATCACTTCAGAGGGCCTTATCCAGGCTGTCTGAGTGCACTCCTCCCTCCCTTTTCTAAGGGATGACTTCAGAGGGCTTTACCCAGGCTGTCTGAATGCACCCCTCCCTCTCCCCTAGCTAGAAAGGTTGCTGTAAGAAAGGTTGATTGTTGGTACGTCTTCACTCCATTGATATGTGCTTCAGTATACCAATGTTTGCGTCTCACTGTGTTTTGCCTCACTGTGTGCATTGATGCGGGTGTTGCTGTTTCGCTGAGTATGCAGGAGCAGATTGTCATATCCTTTTAAGGAGTGGCTCCTGTATGCACAGTGAGACATTAAACATTTGCGAACTCGTAACTCTTTTAGAAAATAGGCTCCTGCGCTCATCAGATACCAATAGAACCATTTGCAACTCAGAGTGCAGAGACTGTCCAGTGAAGCACAGGGCATCACACCCCCCTTTCATGTACCAGTGAGATAAAGACACCTGTTTTCCGGGAAAATAATTACTAAGAACACCATTATAAAGATGAGGTCAGGGTGTTGTATAAAACAAAATGTAATCTGAATCGATCCCATCATATGTGAATATATGAAGAAGGGGCGTTACAAGCCCCACAGCAAAAGTGTATTTAAGGAGAGAATCCTCTGGGGATAGTTAGTCTGGATTCTGCAGAACCCACACTCACAAAGCTTTGTTCTGTTTTGCAAGAATAAAGCCTTTTTGGATGCAACCTGGAAAGCTGTCTCTTTGATTTTTTGATCACTTTGCTTCACCTTCTGAGAGCTAATCAGGACTTAGTGCAAACATTTAGAGAAAGTTTAGTAAGAGCCAGGAGAGGACTGGACGGCTGTCCCAGTCCTACCCAGGCAGTGACAGTGACCAGCAACTACTAAGACGACGGGACACGTCACCAGCTGTTTCTTCCTGGATAAGTGGTTCTGCGCTCACTAGTCCTCAGCCTCCCTCCTTCCAATTAGTGTACAGCCTCACAGTTCTGGACTTAAGGTGATAGGGGGTTCAGGCCTATGCAGAACAGCAGTGGGGACAGAGTATCTCCTTGGTAGTTGCCGCATTTGATGCTCATCTGTGCTACTGGCTTTTGAGTTGGCTTCCAGGGTTGTCTTTCAAAGTCTCATTGAGTTCTGCAGGAAGATTCATAGTGTTCAGTTGACCTTATACAACTTCAGGGACTCCAGTCGTAAGCCTTCTTGTAGTCAATGCAGGCAGTGCAGAAGTTGGTGTTTCGGGACTTGCAATCCTGGGAGACTGCCTTGTCAACCATTAGTAGGTACTCATAGTACAGGATTCAGAGGCCTGTACTATGAAGCTGGATTAACACATCCGAAATCTCTCTCCGTTACCTGGGTTGACTTAACGAGAAATTTGCAATCCTGATAAACGGTACAATGAAGCTAGATATCAACTTGCTCGATGAATCCAGGGTCTCCCAGCCTTGATCAGTGTAGGGTGGAGTCTGCAGCATCTGACCAAGCACAAACATGGAGAAACAGGTGAAACCCTGTGGTGCAGTCTACTCAACCATGGAGGAGCAGACAATTATTATTTAGAAATATGAAGAATTTAAACACGTCATCCAGTCTAAGAGCAACACTGTTGCCACAGCAAAAGCCAGGAAGGAATGCTGGCAGCAAACTGTTGACTCTATTAATGCGTTGCTCATGAGATTATCCAAAAATAATTCATAGGACAATATAAACGGACTGCACTCTGATCACTCAATTTGACTGTATTATGGCACAGATGTTTGAAGCAGAGATCTTCCTCAGTGTCCTTCCTTTGGTTTATATTTGCCATTGAGTTCTGAGGTTCAGCAACCCGTCTGAGTGCATTTTGTGTTGGAATATTAATAAATAATATTAATATTAATTCTTAACTCCCACGTAGTTGTGCGTTCCGTAAATTCCTGTTTCTGCAGTTATACCACGTGCTACCATTATTATTAACATCATTATTTCAGATGCAAACGGACTTGGGGAACAAGTACAAAAAAGCTTCAAAGCTGTTTTATTTCTTCATTCTGTTCATTCATTCTTCATTCTATACCGCTTCTCCTGTTCAGGGTCACGGGTGTCTGGAGCCTATCCCAGCTGGCTGAGGGCGAGAGGCAGGGTACACCCTGGACTGGACGCCAGTCAATCGCAGGGCTGACACAGAGACACAGACAACCATTCACGCTCACACTCACTCCTATGGGGAATTTAGAATCTCCAATTGACCTAGTGAGCATGTTTTTGGACTGTGGGAGGAAGCCGGAGTACCCGGAGAGAACCCACGCATGCACGGGGAGAACATGCAAACTCCACACAGAAAGGCACACCGTGCCCGAACCGGGATTCGAACCGGCGACCTTCTTGCTGTGAAGCAAGAGCTCTAACAGCTGCGCTACCGTGGATGAAATCGACAGAACTTATTTATTCATGGATCCATAAGCTGACAAATGAAGTTGAGTCAGTTTGATGACAATCTGGATCTCTTACAGGATGACCTCGTGAACATCAAAAGGATTGCATCTCTCCTTAAAAAAACTCTCTCTCTCCTGAGCGCTCGGCGCACCTGCATCGATAGGATCTTCTAAAAATGGGCAGGGTCTTTTACAAGAAAGCTGATTGGTCAGGAGGTTTTGTTTTTCTACATGTTGATCTCTTATCCAGATCTTAACCTGCTCCTGCTACATTTCTCTCTTCCTTGTACAAATCTGTGCTTGTATGCAGTCTTCCTAAAGTAAAGTTCATTCATTCACTCATCTTCTGTACCGCTTCTCCTGTTCAGGGTCGCGGGTGTCTGGAGCCTATCCCAGCTGGCTAAGGGCAAGAGGCGGGGTACACCCTGGACTGGGCGCCAGTCAATCGCAGGGCTGACACATAGGAACAGACAACCATTCACGCTCACACTCACACTTAGGGGCAATTTAGAATCACCAATTGACCTAGTGAGCATGTTTTTGGACTGTGGGAGGAAGCCGGAGTACCAGGAGAGAACCCGTGCATGCACGGGGAGAACAGCACTAACAGTTGCTTCACAGCAAAGTTCAGTTGTATTTTTAAAAGTATGAACAAAAGAGTAGAGAAGAGAAAGAGGAAAGATAAGAAGAACAGAAGTCAGACAGATCCGGCCCACTCACACACCCGTGGGGCGACTGTGGATCAGTGGTAGAGTTGTCGTCTTTCAATCGGAAGGTCGAGGGTTCGATTCCCAGCTCCTGCAGTCACATGTCGAAGTGTCCTTGAGCAAGACACTGAACCCCCAATTGCTCCCACTGTTGGTCAGTGGTGTATGAATGGGTATGAATGTGTTAGTTAAAAACTGATGGTTTACATTAGAACTTCCTCCTCCCATCAGTGTGTGAATGTGGTGTGGATGGGTGAATGAACCTAGCACTTTGAGTGGTCAGAATGACTAGATAACTAGATAGCTATATAAGTACTGGTTTGTTTCATATCATCCCTGTTAAAAAAGACTTATCATAAAACTGAAATAATACAAATATTATGATGGTGATTGAAGCTTCTTTTGGCAGCCCTCCACTGAGGTAGAGGTGGGCTGCATCATCTGATCATATATATTGAATGTTTTTTATCTGAGTGCAGAAGTTGTGCAACAGATGCAAATTTTGTTGAAAGACAGCCGGCAGATTCAGCAGATTCAGCAGCACTAACACAACACGGTAGTCCTTTATTGATCTGGACTTCCTTGAGCTGAACTGTTGTCCAGTTTGTTCATGGCAATTAACTCTTAGCCCACCAAATTTAAATTCCTCCACCTTTCCCCCAGTGCTGAATTTATTTTAGAAATTACAGCTTCTGAAATCATTCAGCTTGAGATGAGATCTTCAAAGAGATGCCCTGGGAGGGCTTTAAAAAGGCAGATTTTTTTCTGCATCTCCTGTGATGGCTGTGACATTTTTTCTGGATTCTCTGTCCTACACATAGTGTGCTTGTCTGTGTGTGTGTGTGTGTGTGTGTGTGTGTGTGTGTGTGTGTGTGTGTGTGTGTGTGTGTGTGTATGTTTGTGTGTGTGTGTGTGTTTGGTCTGTTGAATAAAGAATAGGGTATAGATCTGATCTATAAGAAAGGAATGCCCTTCATCTGGTTCAGAGCGATGAGTCCTTTTTTCTGCACTCTGCTCTACCTCTCCAAGCGGGTTTTCCACAGTCATCACAGCCTGGATCATTTGTCGTGCGCGCATCACACACTTTACAAATCACTATCCATATGTCTTTCTCAGATATATTGAAATACAACGGTCCTTATCCAGACAAGAGAGTGCCAGCTGTGGTTTCAGCTTGCCCCATCACAACATGCTGTTTCAGCCGTGTCATTTCAGTGATAAAATTATTTTCGCTGAAAACCAAAAATGCACTTTTGGGCCATTTTAGGCTGAAAACTTTCAGTGGCTTAAAATTTGGTGCATCCCTAACAAAACCGAACATTCTTGGTGTCAGCACTGGTGGAAACGAGAGGGCTGACCAAAAAGGAGTACTCTCTGTCATAATGGGCTATGGGTTAAAAGTTCCCACAACAAAAGTGTAATGCCCAAAGTAGAGTGTGATACAGCTTTTCCACTAGAAACCCTGACTTGTTTTTTACAAGGCAACAGTGGCCACAGCATTTCAGAAAAATTCCACTCTGGAGGCTGTTTTCAAAAGTTCCTTTGAGGTTCATCCTAAAACGGTTGTCGTGTAAATAGGGCCTAAGGCTCATCTGTAAACCCAACACAGTACATTAACCTTTTGATCACTTTTAGGGGGACGCTCATCGACTGTAGCGATTGGACTTAGGGTTGTAGACAACTAGCAGGCCTGTGACATTTTCTGCTTCCTACCCGTCCTCTTCTAACCCATCCTCACTGTTAGTTTCTAGTCTGTTAGTCATCTTTCCTCCTCAACAGTTTGGTGATTAAATGTAAGATCAGGAGCCTCACTTATGTTGTATCAACCTTGCATGATGCGGCCACACAATGAACAAATGACCAAGGGCCTTAAAAAAGCATTACTGTATGTGTGGAGAAGTATGCAAAGGGCATGAGGAAGATGAGGGACAAATAGGAGAGAAAAGCTACAGCGAAGCAAAATAATATTAAAACAAATATTGAAATTATGCTGAAGCTGTCTGTAAGAGCTGCCAACAGCTGTTGTTCCTGAGTGTGTGTGTGTGTGTGTGTGTGTGTGTGTGTGTGTGTGTGTGTGTGTGTGTGTGTGTGTGTGTGTGTGTGTGTGTGCGTGTGTGCATATGTGTGGGTGTGTATCCATCTGACAAGTGAGGAGGTACCTAAAAGTTGAATAGAACACACAAAATTCAAATGAAATGGACTTTGCAGTCCACTTTATCAGTAAAACATAATCTATTCAACACTCATACATGCCATCTTCACACCTTTCTCGCTTTTATTTTTAAAGAATTTACAGCAATTTTTATCCTGATTTATTAAACATTGTCAATTATTCTCTTCAGACAGGTGTTTTCCCTACTGCTTTTAAAACCCCCATGGTAAAACCTCTTTGAAAGAAAAGCAACCTAGATTCATCCATACTTGAGTGATAAACTACTACTACAGCATACTACATCTGATTCATTTAAAAATATATTTAATGGATAAAACAACTTCATTTTTGGTCCCTTAATGCTGACAACATCAAAGATATGAAATATAGACAGAATATTTAACTGTTCTAAAATACTTTTTCCTCTAATATTTTTTTTTAACTTTACAACTGAGAGAAATTTTTAATTATAAAACATAAAAACATGCAGAAAAGCATTAAACCTCTGGAAAATTATATAATCTTAAAAATCAAATTACCAAATTTCCCCCTGGGATTAATAAAGTATTTCTGATTCTGATTCTGAAGAGTCAGTCTATAAACAATTTATGAAATATATCTTGTCTTGTACTTCCTGTTGCTGCAAATTATATGTTACAGGTAGTACAGTAGAAAAACTTAAAAAAAAAAAAAAAAAGGTTAACAGGTTATTGTTTTATTACATTTTATTGAGTTTATAAGTAAAAACCGTAAAAACATGAAATTTGTCCTTGGATCTGGATATCTCTGGATGTAAACAAATAAAAATAAGTAACAAAAACGCAAGTCACATGATGTGGATGTAGTGTTTTGCATTACTCTAAGTTGTTTGGAACCTTTCATGAGCCTGCACATGAAATTCTGTTTTAAAACTGAAGTTATATCAGCAAATGTTAACCGCCACCATATCAATGCAATTTTCCATACATGTTAGCATCAAGCTAGTGCTACATTCTAAATGGTTTTTGTCAATTAGGGGATGTATGACATGTTGAATCTATTGAATAGGTCTCTTTTGAGAGAGCTATGCACACTCTTTTGTGTTCAGTGATGAAATTTGAAATTCTGCTTTAAAACTGAAGTTATATTAGTGAATGCTAACCGCTAGCATACAGGTTCCTATCCACATTAGCATTAAGCTAGTGCTTCATTCTATCATCATTTTTGTTACATTAGGAGATGTATAACATGTTGAATGTGTTGAGTAGGAATCTCCTGTGAAAGATAGTGATGTGCGGATCGATACTGAAGTATCGATACTTCCAATATTAGGTCTCTAGGTTCTAAAATCGATTCTCAAATCAAAATATCGATACTTTTGATACTTCTTTCGTTTGAGATTATGTATATCATTAACAAGAACAAAGTGGAAAATATTTTAACTATCGAGATCTTGGATAAATGACAAAGTTGGTGGGAACTACTTTCTCTTCCGCCGGGGTAAGATCGTAATGCGGAAGCACAGCAGCGCTCACGCGCTGACGCGCTGCTCGCTCTCGCTCAGTTACACGCTCGCTTCAGCTCCACGAACAGCCAAGAGGCAATGTGCGATATATGTGGTAAAACAGTAAGAAGTTGTGGCAACACAACAAACCTCGTGAAACACCTGAGGTTATCCCACAATACAGAGTATGAGTCATATGCTGTAAATCGGACAGGAGAAGTGGAGAGCGCAGCTGCAGGTGCTGCTGCTGGTAGGGCAAGACAGACGTCTCTGGCCGAGTCCTTCTGTACTGCAGGCAGGCACTATCCAGGTAATAATTACAAATATGGAACTTAAGCAGTGCTAAGCACTGTTGCTGTTGAAGTTGTTCAAATTAATATGGTTATGAAAAGTAACAAAATAAATACACACTTCAAAAAATAGCTGCATGAGTTCATCTTGGATTAATAATAGGCTGTCTATCACTGAGATAATCTCTCACCCAGTATTATAAATCAGCAAGTGTTTGTATCCCCTTATTGTAGGCTATTTAGAGAGTCTACATACATAGTTAAATCTAAATATGGTTAAGCATTAAATGCTTATTTAACTTATTTTACTAGGTTTATTATTATTATAACAGATTTTCTGTTCTTCTTGAACTTGAGACTGTTTTCATATATTTTATATGGCTGTGTCCTCTGTTTTTTTTGTTTTTCTGTTGGCTTGTATAAGAAGAAGGCTGCTGCCGCAAGTTTAAAATATATATAAGAAATGACTTGGGTTTCATGTATTTTTTTGAGGCTATGATTTGAAATACACTACTTTTTTTCAGATTTACCAGACACATTAGGTGTAATTGCACAAAGTATCGGTATCGAATCGGTATCGCCGATACCAGCATGAATTTTACTCAGTATCGGATCGGAAATTAAATTGGTGGTATCGAACATCACTAGTGAAAGAATAATGTATATTTATTTGTGTTTTTAATTTTACAGACAGGGAGGTTAAACTAGATTAGCAAAACTTTAGCAATGCAATGCAAATGAAAAGCATTACCAACATGACAAGATATGCGTCACTCGTCATGACACTTGCCAAAGAGAGTTAAACTGAAACAGGAGACATGTTAGGCCATTGTTATTTTCAGAACCAGAAGTTACCTGTCGGTAAACTTTGCTCAGCCCACTCCTGTAATGCTGACTAGCTGTAGCTCACTCCTGAATGTTACTGAGGGCGGCAGTGGCAACTGGGGATTGAATGGGGTCAGAGCTCCTTCTAATGGACAAACAACGCAGGGACATATATTGGCACTGAATCAGCAGAACTCCTGTCGATGATGATTATTTTGAAAAGGGCTATAATCGAGAGAAACTGAACACTAAACTTCAATTACTGGTTCTCACCCTATGTCAGCAGGTCAGAACTCTTAGTGTAACATTTGACTCAGATTCCAGTTTTAAGCCACACATTAAGGGTCTGGTCAAAACAGATTTTAGAGTCTCTGCATTGGCTGAGGTTCTTTTATTGGTTTTTAAATGCATTAATGGTCTTGCACCTTCTTATTTATCTGATTTGCTTTTACCAAGTCTGCCTGTGTGAGCCCTCAGGTCTTCTGGTTGTGGTTTTTTTAACAGAAACAAAGACCCTCAGTGAGGCAGCTTTTACACACTATGGCTAACATCTGTGGAACAGCCTGCCTGAAGACATGAGGGCTGCACTGAGCTTAAACATTTTTAAAATTAAACCTACCTTTTTAATCTAGCTTTTGACTGAGTGTACTAAATTATTTATCTTTTATTTATTAAATAAGTTTAGGGTTAGGGTTAGATCTTAAAGTTACACATATATTTAATTGCATTTTTATCTGTGCATTATCATTATTATTATCTGTGTAGTACCATATATTACTATCTGTGTATTATTTTAGTATCTATGTGATAATTTATTGTCTTAATTATTTCTTTTAATTTGGTTGTTTTTTTTATTATCTTGAGTTTTAACATCTTATTCAACTGTCAGTGTTTCCTCATTAAGATCTCCTGATAGTGTTTCCTTAGTTCTTTCAGTTCATCAGCACACTTTTTTAATTATGCTTTGTTTGTGTGTGTGTGTGTGTGTGTGTGTGTGTGTGTGTGTGTGTGTGTGTGTGTGTGTGTGTGTGTGTGTGTGTGTGTGTGTGTTCATTATCTGTTTGTAAAGCACTTTGTGTTACCATTTTGAATATGAAAAATCCTCTATAAATAAAGTCTGATAAATTGTTTTTTTTTTGTTTAAATCTTCTGTGAATAAAGTCATGAAACCTTGTGTCAGTCTCATCAAATTAACTCTGTTTTTAAACTTTCAAATGAAACAAACAACTTTGAACAGAACACAGCATGAGGGTAAACACCTGAAAAGACTTCCCTTTTGAAAGGACACAGTAAAATAAGTAGCCTCAACCCCTGCCACACAGGTGAGATCATCCACAGAGACTAAGTTGTAGTGTCTGTGATTTTAAGTGTAGTTTTTTCATCAGGGTTAAATCTGTATTTGTAACCATAAGGCCTTAGATGGTAGGTCAAGTAATTCAGAACATACAAGTTGAGGGTGTCGATGTTGTGAAAGGACACAACCAAATCTGAACAGCAGCCTGGACCCTACAGAGAGAGACAGAGAAGGAAAGGATTATGTCACAGGAAAGCAAAGACAGGTTTTACTCTAAGACAAGCCTCTCTGTTTTCATTACTGTTTTTACTATGACTATATATATAAGTGTATTTTTATTTAATCTATGCCAGCGATAGGCTAATAAGAAACAGATTAGGGGCATGATGGGAAACAAAAACGCCTCCATAGAGACTAAGAAGTAAAAAGTGCTGCCCCTACGCTCAATCTGCAAATAATTTACGAATTCCATTTTAAGCATAATAATGGTTAGTAATCCTGATTTTTATGTTTTTCTATGAGATATACCCTGAGCCATTTCTCATTGTATCCTTAACTCAAGCACATGTGCTTCAAGACAGCCTCTGTCTCTCTCTCTCTCTCTCTCTCTCTCTATTAACGTTTTCAGAATGATGCTATTCAGAGTAAAATTTGAAGGAATTTAAGGATTTCATCATCTACAGTACTTCATATCATTAAAAGATCCAGAGAATCAGAAGAAATCTCTGTGCAAACGACAAGACCCAAAACCAATACTGATTGGAAATGATCTTCAGGCCCTCAGGCAGAATTGCATTAAAAACAGTCAAGGGAGAAAAAAAAAAAATGACATAGTCATGTTAGTGTCTAATATTTACATTCATAGTTTCACACAGTCTAATAAGAGTTGCATTTAGGGCAGCCTATGATTTATGTGTGCTGTTTTGAATGCACACAAGTTCAGGGGGGCTCGTACATGAGAGAATGCAAAATAGATTAGATAACTTTTACATCACAACCAGCAGGACTAAGTTAAATGGAATTAATAATCATAAGACATATTTTAGCTTCTTTTTTTTTTACTATTCATTACTGCTAAAGCACAAATGAATAAGTGTGCAGCCTAATGCAAGTATCATTCAATATTGGCAGATATTCAGTACTATGGATCGCTATCTGGGGCTTAAATGCTGATCAGGACATCCCTTCTCAATGGTAAAAAAATCACTGCATGAGCTCAAAATCCCTTAATAAAATCATTGAGTGTTAGCAGAATGAAAGAAAAAACATATAAACCAGATTTAGTAGTAGTGACCTCTACTGGCCCATACTATTTTTTCCACAATGTGAAAAGATCCACAAATGTGTACAAAGATTCACAACTGCTTACATACATAAATACATCCACCAACATGTGTAAACTAATGCATAAATATATACACAGATCCACAAATACACATCTGAAAATGCTTAAAAGATTCACAGGTGTGGATTCACAAATGCATCCACAGGTCCCACTTTTCTCACACCACCTAATACCTGATGAATATGAAAAAGGTACCTAGCGACGTGTCACAATATTTACTCTTAAATTATGTGTGATCAAGGAAGTGACTGAGCTAATTAAAATGAAAATTAAGCTGCCACAACAGCTCCGTATTTACTGAGGCACAGTGCCAGCGAAGCAGGACATGGGCTTGCGGTCTGTGCCTGTGAGTCTGAGCTCAGGGTATTAAAATCATCACAGTGTCAAATACATTTGTAGATTTAAGTGTAGTAAAAAAATACTGAGAAGAACTGAGAATACATTTACAGATCTGTGTATGCATTTGTAAATAAATTCACACATATTTGTGGATGTATTTGTGCAGTTGGGAATCTTTCTATGCGTTTTTGGATCATTTTACATAGTGACAATAATTTTGCTACATTAAAATCTTCATAGAAGAGTCAGCTGAATTCTACCTGTGTGAATGTTACTTCACAAAATTATAACTGAGTTCTATCCCAATCAGAGGAAAGTATGCCTGTGGGTGGGTCGAGCTGAAAGAGACCTGTATTGTCCATCAGACAGGCTGAGGTGAGGGGTTTTAATGATACTATGGTGGGATAAGTGTAATTTGAGAATTGTAAATGGTAAATTGTAAAGGCTGCTACAGATTTCTAGATGCCCCTGAAAGATAAAGTTCTGTATTGATGTCATTTGCACCACCTTGAGGAGTTATGAAGGAGTGGAGGGAGCTATGACAGAACAAGGATGTGTTAGGTCTACAGATGAACAGTCATCTTGAGCTTATCAGTGAGCCTGAGGTTAAACTCACTATAATATGCACCGCTACTTTCAGTATTATCATTGCAAGGTTAGTAAAACAATGATGGTTCTTTAATGATGTAACATAATCAAACTGACAAATATTATCTTAATGTTTCCATTTGATATGTTGTTTATACCTCTAGTGGCTGATAGGTGTCATGGAGGAGAAACCCAGGCCTTGGTCTCATTGTGGTCCATCACTTGTGGGGCTCCACTCCTGGGTCTGTCACAAACACTGCCAGTAGTTCTGTGTCAAGTTCACAACAACAACTGACTGCCTGCTATGTGATGTTTATAATTTCAACTGCCAGACACCTGGATTTCCCTTCAGGAATTAATTAAATACATTCTATTCTATGCTGTTCTTCACTGAGTAACAGGCGGCAGGGTCTTTTCACAGCCTCTGATGGTTCTGTATCCGATGACTAACTGCTTATCGTACGTTCTAAGTCTCTGGTGAACATAAAGACAGAATTAGGTATATTCAAATATATCAATCTACATCACTCAATTATAAATTTGCTATTTTGTTTCCACCTAAAGATCTCATCTAGTTTCTCCTGTAAACACCTGTCAACAGGTTTGTGTGATATACTGCTCTGTTCAACTACACACTTAGGGTCTTATGCATCGTCATCATTCACAAAATGTAACTTAAGTTTTCCCAGAAAGAGATGCCCCTACTGCAGCCACCATCTTTGAGAAATAACAAGACAAAAGTAAGGCAGAAGGATTTGCACCATCTTAAAATCTTCATTTTCACATTGCAAACAGTGACACAAACAACCTGAACAGTTTTCACATTTGAGCAAAGAGAGGAATCAGCTTTTCTTGACACTTAAAAAGGCTTCACTAAAATATTTCATATTTTTAAATATTTTAAGTAGTGCAAATTTGCAGCACAGGTGGGAACATTTCACGGAGACTTTGTTGTCGTGTTGGTGATTTTAAATGTACTTTGTTCATCAGGGTTAAATCTGTATTTGTATCCATACGGCCTTAGATGGTAGGTCAAGTAATCCAGAACATACAAGTTGAGGGGGTTGATGTAGTGAAAGGACACAACGAAATCTGAACAGCAGCCTGGACCCTGCAGAGAGAGAGAGAGAGAGAGAGAGAGAGAGAGAGAGAGAGAGAGAGAGAGAGGGAGAGAGAGAGAGAGAGAGAGAAAGAGAGAGAGAGAGAGAGAGAGATCACATTACTTCAAATGGATTTCTGTTCACATTACCTCTGCTATGCAAAGTCAAACTACATATACATTTTAGGGCAGATTGTTTGCCCTGAGCTCAGGCTCACAGGCTTTATGTGACCACACATTTTATGACTTATACAACAGCACCACTGTCATTTTCATGTCACAGGATCATCAGTGAGTCATTGACACAATGATGACTGATTCCATTAACACTTGAACTAGCAAATTGACAAACATTTACTTCAAAGGCACGGTTGATAGTCATGGAAAACTAGCATGAATTTGAATGTAGCATCTCCTCAGGTCTCCATTTAGCCCCCACCTTCCCACACTCCTCCAAAACAACACCCCCACTCACAGGCACGAGTGCCACTGATTGGCAATCATATGATCGTTGCTGATTCAAAACCGCAGACCCAAACCAGTCCTCAGCACATCGTTTTTGTTTGCACTACATTACCAGTAATCAGGGTATAGGTAGTTTTTCTGCTGTTCTCCAGCGTACTTGGATCCCTCTTGATTATGCACAATGAATCGGGGCTAGTGCACGCCAGTAAAATTTACAAGCAGTAGGCAGGCAGAACTGCAAGATGGGATTTCATTGGTTCCACAATTTGGCTGCCAAACACTGGGACTGGTTGGTGTTTTTCCAGGTTTACTCCTATTTTTTTTTTTTTTTTTGCTCTATTTTCAGAACACATCATGCATTGATTGCCATTGGGACATAAAGATCATTTTAACTAGTATATCAAAGTGTATCTAGATCTGACTACCAACACTGCCTTTACGAGTCCTTTCACTGATGTGGTCACAGTTTGTTGTTTGTACCTCTACTGGCTGGTAGCTGTCATAGATGAGAAACCAAGGCCTTGGTCTCGGGAGTTGTCTGTCCAGGTGATGACCAGGAGGAAAAGCATGAAATGTCTGTCTCCCTTTAACATCTCTGGTGTCAACTGGTTCTACTTTCATTGTCTCCATACATCTCCCCAGAGCCATGTCTTCTATGGCGGAGAAGTGGGTACATTGTCCAGTATCAAAGCCTTTGATGAACCGTCTCAGGGCTTCCTTACTCAGGACATAACCTGCTCCACCGCTCATGTAGCCTTGCTTGACGAAGGGGCTGAACCTCCTGCCCAGGTACAATGGCTTCTCTGTGTCAAACTTCGACAGCAAGTAACGAAGATTCTCCACAACTACAAATGTGTCATCATCTGCCTTTAAGAACCAGTCGGCATCGTCCATGTGGTGCCTGAAAATGTACCGAAAGGCCTCGATGGTCTTCCAGTACAGGTTTTCTCTTCCTTCGCTTACATTCAGCCCCACAGTAGGGAACTCGGTCTTGACAGAGCTCATGTACAGAGTTCTGTCACAGCGTTTGGCCCACGTTTCTCTGATGTGCCTGGTTCTGGATTCTATGTTCATTGGCCCCGTCATGATCCAGCACAAAACTCGTACATGATTAGATGAATTGGATTCTGTGGTCTTGTTCTCACCTGCTGTGTATGAAATTTGTAAGAGGTTAGGTTTAGGTTTATAAAGTCAGTTGGAAACCAGGTGACATTGCATCTCAGGTTATGTTAGGTAGAACTGCAGGAGTATTGTAACTACTTGCGTAAGTTGTTACTTGTAGCTGTAGGTAAGTAAATGAGAAAAGTAATGCATGCTTTTTAAAAAATGATGCATCATAAATAACTTTTTTTTTTTTTGGGGGGGGGGGGGGGGGGGGTAATTGGCACTGAACACTGACTGACTAATGTTAATACATTAGCTGTTAAAGGAAGAGGAGAACAAGTTTGGAACAGGTGGTTGGGGAGATAAAGTCTACATCAAAAAGTAAGGATGAGATCACATAAAGAGCCTTAGAGCTCAAAAAAGAAAAAACAGAAAATTTACAGATTATTATTGCCTGCTCGTACAAGGTGGAACACAAATACTGAATTCTGTCTTACCCATTAAATTATGCTGTGCTGAGTGTTTGACATTCAGCTGTGAGTTACGTGACCCAAAATATGCAGGCACTGTGAATATCTTGGGAAAAAACACAACGCTGCAAGAGAAAAATCCGCACAGCAGCCCACAGGAGAACATTAAATGAGACCACATCTGCGTCATCCTCCTGATTTACCTGCATATCCACACGTGCGTGGACACACACACACACACACACACACACGCACACACACACACACACACAAATCAGACAGAAGGTGATGATGATGCTCTCACATCATTTGTTCTCACAGTACAGAAGTTAAACTGGTAGCTTCTCAGTGAATAGCAGGCGCCTTGTAGCAATGATTGCTAGATGAATATTTTACCTGTGCAAGATGAACTCTAAGCTGTAGCTTCAATTTTCATCCAGAGGACAACTGACACAGACAGAGAAGCATACACACACAATTTCACACACACAACAGGTTTCCCTTCTCTGACTTCGATTACACCTCCTCAGGTTCAAGTGGCTGAGACTAAATCCCGAGGTAAGAATGAGGATAGTGATGATAAAGGAGGAGGTTTTTGATTCAGTGAACGCCCTGCATACTTTTATTTACTGATCCACCTTTAAATTACACATAATTCACTTTTTATGCTACTGGCATTTACCCTGTACACACCAACAGACGGATGTTATTTTAGGATGACTTACTGTCACACTGTTTGGTAAAGGTGAGTGTCTCAGAGTGATTACAGAAAATTATCATGTAACCAAATTCAAAACTTATAAACTGCTGAGTAAAAAAAAAAATTGCCCCCCATACAGTGTGCCACTAGTTAAATAAGCGTTCGACAACCAAGCTGATTAATTTGAACCAGACTGTCAATATGCTTTTTGTGCTGGTTTGTGTGTGTGTGTGTGTGTGTGTGTGTGTGTGTGTGTGTGTGTGTTTTGCTTGATGTGTATGTGGTTTCCAGTCTTTCTGCAGTCAGACTCTAGCAGATTCTTGATGAACTGCAACTTTTTGCACTTACGCATAGGCTTTATTTTTCTAAACTGGATGTTGCCCCTTGGTCTTAACTAAAGAAAGAATCCAGGTTAGTCCCACTGACGTAAGCGATTCTATGTCCTATAGAAATATGACTCTGACCAGACACATAAGTCAACCCCTAGATCTTTACCAGCTTTAAACTTGTGGATGACTGCACTCATGAAGACAGTGACTTTCCACCAGCCATCCACTCCATCTATCCATCTGTATCATCCAGGGTTGTATGGCACTCATCAGTAAACAAGACTGCTTAAAAGTTAGTATTTTTCACATGACCGCTGACTGCAATGGTTGTGCAGAACTTGAGCTCTTCTCGTAACATTCCTGTTTTACTACAGAAACGGTTTATTAAATGGCTCAGCAGCATCAACCAAATCCTGATTGTAACACGTCTGGAAGCACGCAAAGACAGCAAACATTTTCAGCGTC
This sequence comes from Labroides dimidiatus, assembly GCA_030710495.1. NCBI lineage: Eukaryota > Metazoa > Chordata > Actinopteri > Labriformes > Labridae > Labroides > Labroides dimidiatus. The sequence continues at coordinate 12,599,743 of CM061155.1, forward strand.
CTCACTGACGGCAAATCTCCAAAACTACCCAGTGTGCTAGTTAACGTTAGCAATGGAGTCAACATGGTAGAGGTCATGACCCGAGTGTTTAAGAAACAGCAAAACAAGCTAGAATCTGTCATTTATAATGCTTTGAAAGGAGTGTTTTGCAAGATAAATCGCTACAGCATATTCAAGCAGAACTTGAGGCTCAGGGCACTAAAGTACACAAACTAGCACAGCAGATGGACACTGCTCAGGGATAGAGTTGGGAGATGAAAAAGGCGATCAACACGTGTTGGTGACCAGCTTAAACTGGAGCAAAAGATGGTATCAGGACCCACAGGCAATTCTCCAGGGTGAAAGGGAAACCCAGAAAACAAGGTAATCTGTGATTCTTTGAGATTACTGCATTTCAAAGCTGACTACAATTCACTCACCACACACGTACAGAGAGTGCGTCATGCCAAGAGGATTCTCAGCTTTCTTATTTATCCTGCTACCCTAAAAGTGAACCAAAAAGGAAAATTGATGATATCCACCATGGCTAAGGAAGCAGAGGAGTTTTGCCATGAGCTGGAAAACATGAATGGGACTACCTCTAGACAATGGTACAGCATCCTGTAGCCAGGCCCTGAACCAGAGTCCAGACTGGAAATGGAGCAAGAGTCACTGGTAACAGAGTAAAGTGGGACACATCCACGGAGAGGACTATTTATTAGGACTGTAATCCTGAACACGTTCAAGCCACAGTAACTCAGTTGGTTTCCTTTAAGGATTAACAGGCACTACCTTTATTATTGTTGATGTCAGACGATACAATCAATATTTACTTAAGATGCAACACTAGGTAAGATTTGTTTGTAGGCATTAAAAAGGAATTTTGTTATAGGTGAAGGAAATTATATATATATATATATATATATATATATATATATATATATATATATATATATATATATATATATATATATATATATATATATACACACAGGACCTGCGCTCTCTGGACTCAGTAGACACCTTCAAAAAGCTCTTGAAGACACATTTATTTAGGCGAGCATTCACGTCCTAACACGTCCGGTGGTGGCACTGTTTGAGCACTGTGATTTTAGAAATGTTGTTTTATGTTTTTAGCTGTACTATGTTCTTAGTATGTTGCTTTTAACTATTTGTTTTATGTACAGGTGTACTATGTTTTTGAGTATGTTGCTTTTAACTATTTTGTTTATGGTAGTTGTACTATGTTCTCTACTGTGAAGCACTTTGTGACTTGTGTCTGTGAAAAGTGCCATACAAATAAAATATACTTACTTACTTACTTACTTACTATAAAAAAATAACGCATTTTATTGTATTTTATTTTATAGTCTATATGACACAGAACAGTTCTCAGTGCACGAGTTTCTGGCAGACGGATTATAGCAACGCACTGAGTGATGGATAACACTGTTGACAGCGCCTTGCTTAGCTCGTTGGATGGAAAATTTACTTTTAAAAAACAGTTGGATGGAAGCCTGGATTCACACATACTCCGTGCGCCGTCTGTCAGCGCGAGCCAATTCACACTGCATCCGTCTCAGGAGCGGAGCGCAGCTCAGCGTACTCATAGCAGCTGGATACACAAGATCACAGGAGAACCACATGTTCCCGCAGGAATCACACCCATGACAACTACTTTCATGATATTTAGTATGTAAATACCTTCCCTCCCAGAACTTCATTGATTCAGTCCTTCCCTTTTAGTCTCTGTTGGTGTCCTTATATAAAGGATGTGTTGTATCGTATATAATTATATAGTTATATAATATATAATAATAATAATAATTATTATATATATATATATATATATATATATATATATATATATATATATATATATATATATATATATATATATATATATATATATATATATATATGTGTGTGTGTGTGTGTGTTTACGTTACGTTTTTCTCCCCATATATGAAGATAAATATGAACCATCTTAAGTTTCAAACGAACCTGATTATTCAGTCCCTGGTCCTCAGACATCGTGGACCTGGCGCTGCCTCAGCTTGCTCCGCTCAGTTCAGTAGTACAGCAGACCGCAAAAGATTTCAGGTGAACGTGAAGATGACATCTGTGAATCTGTGCTTGATTAGTCTTCCCTCGCGGGAGTGGATTACGTAATGGTTGTGCCACTTTGTATTGAAATTTAATTTTAGAACTGAATCTGAATTTTGTGAACTGAAATTGAATTTTTATATTTTTGAATTTAAGGAATATGGAGAGTTGAATTTCCAAATGGGTCAAATTCAATTTCAGCACAAGTGAATTCAGTTTCAAAACATAAAATTCAATTTCAAAACAAGCTTTCCAAATTCAATATTATAATGCAAATTCAGTTTCTGGTGGCACAAATATCAGCCCATAGCTACCTCTCCAGACCAGCAGGTGGCGGAAATTCGGTTGTACATTGGTTTGGAACTTGTAGGGTGAAAGTTGATATCCGGGATAAACAAGGACATGTGTTAAATAACTCCCCTTCTCTGTCTCCTACGTTTGACAGAGTTATCTGTGAAGAGATTGTAGGATTGTTTGTGTTTTTTTCTTTTTTTAAACTCTGTTTAAGCTCGTCGGTTTGATGGCGGTGTCAGCTCACGTCTCTAAAGTCCGCTCTCTGTACAAAAGGATTCTGGTCCTTCATCGGTTCCTGCCCATAGACCTGAGAGCTCTCGGTGACCAGTATGTGAAAGACGAGTTCAGAAGACACAAACAAGCAACACCTGAAGAGGTCACAAACTTCATGACCGAGTGGGAGGTAAAACAACACGTTTGTTCTAAGTTTTAACAAAACTCCATTAAAAAAAAATATCTTACACTTTATGGTTAGACAGAATGTCGACCATTACAGACTTTGACTTTTAAAATCCACATGACACGGAATTTATCTACCACCAGGTTCTTAACTGTTTCATTACGCCATGTGTTGTTTGGTGAAGCTTTAATCAGTCAGTTTCGTTTTGGGCTTTACTCTCCGCGAGCCACATATGCTCTTCCGTTCGTTTCTTTTTGCTTCATCTTCATCTTCCGGATAAAATTTCGTCCCGCTTCTCCTCCTAGGGCAGGGGTGGGCAATTTATTCTTTCCAGGGGCCACATGAAAAACCTGAATTGTGTCAGAGGGCTACCAACTTTCTTCCATTTTAAAATACCCTAAATTCAATATTTTGAATAGCTGGTACTGATAATCAGATTAATAAAGCACTCTGCAAATATTTATATTAGGTTAAGTGAAATTGTGGTGTGTAGGTCAAATAAGAAAACAGAAACAATTATTGAATCAGTGCAATTCATTTTTAACTTGTTAGTCTCCACAAACAATGAATAACAACAAAAAACTTAACAAATTTACAGAAATGCAGCAATACAACAAACAATAACTTGTAATGTTTTCCACCTCATGTTACCTCTTCAGTGAGAATAATCCAGTCTGTTCTGGGCTTGAACAAGGGCATTGAAATCTGGCGGAATGTCTGAAGTGGCAATGCAAAGGACAGCTGAGAGGTGGTCATCAGTCATAGTGTTTACAATGATAGGTAGATCCAAAGAGGAATAGGATCCTCTGAGCACGCTTCAGGTGTCGAAAGTTCTCCTCTTTGAGGGAGGAGTAAAAGTCCAGCAGTGAGACTGACCTAAAGTGCTCTGCCAGAAGTGTGTCAGACTGCAGGTCAATGAGTTCCATCTGAACTTCACTTGGTGCGTCATCCACACTGCAGTTGAAGGGAGAAGAAACCATGTGCATTTCCCTCTCAAGAGTTTTGAAATCTTGAAATTGCCTTGAAAACTCTGCATGCAGTGCTTCTAACATGGTTGAGTACTTTTGGAGGTGATCACCTGGTCTTTTGGCTTCCTTTAGTGTTTGCAAGTGGGTCAGAATGTTGTCCTTCACTTGGCTTGAGAGAAGCTGCAATTTTCTCATGAAAGCCTTCACTGCACTGTACATGTCATGCACAAAAAGGCCTTTGCACTGCAGTTTGACATTTAGTTCATTCATTAGTGCAGTCACATCCACAGCGAATCCAAGGTCTGCCACCCAGTCTTTATCTGAAAGTTCTGGGACGTCATGACCTTTCTTAACACAGAAATCCTGAATCTGGTCTCTCAGGTCCCAGACACTTTTCAGTACCTTGCCAAGGCTGAGCCACCTAACAGTGGAGTGATAGCTTATATCACTATTTCCATTCTCATTTTCCTCCAAAAATGCAACAAATTGTCTGTGATTTAATGCTCTTTCTCTGATGAAGTTAAATGTTTTAGTTACAGCATCAACAACATGTTTCATTTTTAACACCGTCTACACAGCCGACATTTTGAGGGTGACCTGTCTAGCATCACCTGTCGCTGTTAACCTTCACTCACGTACGCGCATACGTTCATACAAAAGTAACGTAACGTATCACTTTTCAAAATCAAATTTCAAATTAAAAGCAAAAGAAAAAGATGTTTGATTGATTTATATTGTTTATTATTGGCCTTACGCGGGCCAGACAGGGACGTACAAAGGGCTGGATGTGGCCACAGTTTGCCCAGGTCTATCCTAGGGCTTTGAGAAAAACCCCACAAATTGTATATCAACACATGCGGCTCGGTCCCGAATGGTTTACTATGAGTTTTTTAAGAATTTCAGCAAACAGTTTTTTGTGTTTCCCCTAGCAAACACAAAAAACACTTTCCCGACTGCTCCTGCCTCGCCATACTTTGACCTACATGGTAAACTAAGAAAGTTTTGAGATTTATCATTAAAAACTCAGCTCTCAGAGTGCATGACATCATCAGTCAAGAGTGGAAGCAGCAGCTGATGACACACAAGAAATTTTCCGGACAACCTGCTCTCAAATCCACAAACTTCACCCAGACTTAAAAAAAGACATCAAAACGTAGGAAATCTTGTTGCGCTTCAGTCAAAGTGGCTTTTGGAGTCAAAGGATGGAGCTCTTAGTCAGGAATGGGCCAACTGTCAGACAAACCTGACCAACACTCCCCCTGTTTGCTTCCATTTTAAATCTTGGAGGATTTTCAGCAAAGGATCACTCGTTTTCAACTCGGATTTTTGGTCCAATTTTTTTGCCCAACAGATATAGAAATGCACATTGACAGAGTGTGCACACACACACACACACACACACACACAGACACAGTCAGGATTCCTTTTGAATCAAGTGTAATGTCAGGGTATCGCCACATGATGGCAGAGAAGCGTTAAGTAATGGCAAAGCAACTTGAAGCAAATACAGATTTTACTCATAACTTATACTTGCATGGTGGTCTGTAAAATGATCAGTATTGTACTTGTTGGACCCAAGTCAGTATAAGGATCACGGATTGAGTTTTTATCTGAACAGAATCCTGCATGAGATGTGAGAGAAAGTTTTCAGGAAGGTCTGAGTAAGCCAGACTTTAATAGATTTTAAAGGTTTAGTCTCATGTTTTTAAACAGATCTTGTTACATTAAATTAAGCTGTAATGAAAAAAATGGGTGAAGAAAAGTTATGGAATTATTCTTTTGTGTAATAACTTCTAAACAATACGCAACAATTTATGACAAATAAGAATAAAAAAGAAGTTACATCCCATTCTAAGGCTATTGTTGTTGTGCCTTACAAAATAAATAATCTGTGCTGCAGCTGAGCTCAGCATTCAAAACTTCAGTCTTGTGATTTGACAAAGTAACTTTCTGATGTTATAAGAAGGGTTTTCAGAAGTTCTTTATTAAGTAATGCTGCACAACACAAATTAAATAATCTAATGTAGTGGGGATGTAATGATTAGACTAGTCCTGTTTGATTAAAAAAGGAGTGGTCACACATTCAAAGACAATTTCCAGCCTCAAAATCTAATGGTATTATACCAAGTTTACGGTTTTATGCACATTTTTCTTTCTTTCCCATTTTTACTCACTGTTGTCTCATTTTTCTCAGTAAAGTGAAGTCCTGCAGCTCTATAGATTTAGGACAACTATGGCTATCGACTGATGTAACTCAATTATGTCTTCATGCAGTGTGACAGAATTTAAAGGCTATAAATAATTTAAAAAGTGAATTGTGTAGTTTTATCATTTTAAAATTTGGAAAAATAGTTAATTAGTTTATACAACACATTTTCAGGTAGCTCCATATCTATGGAACACAAGAAAAATTTTGGCGGCGACACTACATTCAAAGAATCTACAAATTTTGATGTTTGGATTTTTTTTTTTTTACTCACTGCAGTCTCATTTTCCATTGCAATATGAAGTCCTGCACCTCTATGGGTTCAGGATAACTCAACAATGTCTCCTGAGCAGTATCACATATTCAGAATGCAACAATTATTACAACATTATTACAAGCTATTCACTCTTTATAAAGTATTCACAGTCAGTACTGTCACTACTATTTACACTATTTACTTTCTACAGCAGAGGCATCATGCCAATCTGCAAAGACGTTTCAATCAAGAATGAGTCCGTGCTGAGCGGCTCTGAGCACAAATTTTATGCCTGCAAGACAATGCCATGAGAAGCAAACTTTCAAAGGTGTGCGATGCTGCAAAATTTCAGTACCAAGTAAATACAGAGCCAGAATCACAGATATCAATACACAGACAGATACTTTTTACATAGCATAGCAGCTTGTTGAAATTAATCAAGAATAACAAACAATTACTAAAAATTAATATACATGTTTATGAATGAAAGTAAATAACTAATTTGTCAATCAGAAAATACTGATGTACTTGTTTTTTTTTCTGCTTTGTTGTAAAATAGTACATTTGAATATTCATGAATAGCAATGGGTATTATATTTAAGCTTTAAATTTATAGTTTTGATTAAAGAGCTTGTATATTCTGGTGGAGTAACCATCACAGAGACGGGGGAGGGCTGAGCGGAAACTGTCATAACCAAGAATGTGTGGGGACTTTCAAAATAAAAAGCGGAAGGTAAGAATGATGATAAATACCGATGTTTATACTTTCAACTGATTTGACTCGATTTTTGCGCAAATGATTGATAAATCAATCCAGATCAATGTATTGTTACACCCCTAGTAAGTGCTGATCAGTACCGATACCAACATTGGTATTACTGTCAATATTTTGGATCGTCGGCCCACCACTAATGTCGATTGTTCATAGAATTTTCTGTTTTTTACAGAGTTTAGCTACAGCAAACGGTTTATTTTCTGCAATTTTTCAAAGAAGACATGAGAGTCAAAGCAAAGTTGATGAAATTCTCGCGTATTCTCTGGCCTGTTTAGAAATGTTGTAAACATCAGTTGTGATACATTTCAGGTACCTTCGGAAACTTGAAAATCTGACAATTATGGTAGTTTCTTTCAGTTTTTGGATTGGACAAACAGTTTGTTATTGCCAGTCATTTAAAAATAAATGGTAGTTTGATCCCATCAGCAAGATTGGGATTCTGAGGGTTAAAGAAAAAAAAACAAACAACAATATTCAACATTTAAAAAAATCAGTTAATCCATTCCATAATGCTCTCAGGAGCATTGCTATTAAAGTAATGTCTATGTAGATTCTCATACATCCATGGTTATCCTGATGACTCAAACAAGGCAACTGGACTGTGTAGAGTTGAGAAGACGTTTCGCTTCTCATCCAAGAAGCTACTTCAGTTCCAAAACGCTGGTGGAGGAAGCAGGTATATACTGTATGTTGCTGGAGATGAGACAACAACCACTGGGAGGAGTTGTGGATGCTTGGAGAACTTCCTGGGGAGAGCACTGTATTGTACATGGCTGAAAGATTATGCCTAAGGCCACCTCCTTTGTTAAGAGAAGATTTCTCCAGTTTGGTAAAGATGGCTTCTTCAGCTCCTCTCTCAAACCCCCTTTCCTTTCCAGCCAACACCTGTACATTGCCATCAAAAGAGTTTCCTGAGTCCTTTAAGTGAAGGTGAACTGCTGAGTCCTGACCTGAGGAAGTGGCCCTTCTGTGTTGCACCATACGCTTGTGAAGCGGTTGTTTTGCTTCCCCGATGTATAGGTCCGAGCATTCCTTACTGCACTGGACAGCGTACACCACATTACTCTGTTTGTGTCTTGGAATTTTGTCCTTGGGATGGACAAGCTTCTGTTTCACAGTGTTTCCAGGCTCAAAATGAACAGTGATGTGATGTTTGCCAAAGATCCTCTTTAGTTTTTCAGAAGCACTGGCAGTGTAAGGGATCGCAATGTTCCTGCGTCTCTCTTCCCTTTTTGGTTCAGTGTCCTTTCTCCTCTTTTTCTTCAAAAAGGCCCAATTGGGGTATCCACAGGTTTTCATGGCTTCTCTGATATGTTTCTTTTCTTGTTCCTTTCCTTCTTTTTTGGTGGGGACACTCTCAGCCTGGTGGTTTAGGGTTCTGATGACCCCCAGCTTGTGCTGCAGTGGGTGGTGGGATTAAAAAGTTAATACTGATCCATGCACGTGGGTTTCCTGTACACTTCCTGTTTTCCTGTACACTTCTACTTCCCATGATACAGGTGAACCCATGGTGCATCCATGTTTCTGTCTTTAGTGGCGCTCTCTGAACTGGAAATTGGTTGTGAAACATCTTTTCCAACTCTACACACTCCAGTTGCCTCGTTTGAGTTGTCAGAACTACTCAAGTAGTGTTTACTTCCCTGTTCTGGTGGCTTAGAGTTGTTTCAAGTATGACTGAACTTTTCCATCTTTTTCTTTGCTGGACACCAATCACAGTAAAGCTTTAGTGATAATTTCAGGCCATAGCAGTTGTCAATGTTTCTGTCATCTTGATGGATCCTCTGACGTATTCCAGAAACACCTCCTCCAGTTTCCAAACTAATTCCAACACAAGAGTACACCAGGTCTTTCTGTAATGCCACTATGGAGGAAAACAAACGTTATCCTGCACAATTACTCTCTGCTGGGGGACCGTAAATCACCCATCTGCAGGTAATTTCTCTAATGAAGTGGATGGTGATTGCAGCTGGATTCCTGAGAGGTCTCTTTGTCATTGCTGGAGCTGTGAAGTCACCAGGGAGGCTGCAGTCACTTTCATTAGGCGTCACTTTATCAGTATGCATTGGCTCAAACCTGGAGACTATTCATGATGGTCCCAGTGAGGATGTGAGCCGGTTTTGTCATACTTACACACTACTTTGTCTCAATGGAAACACAAAAAGAAATTCTGGGGGATTGTAGTTGAACCGAGACCAGTGGGATGCTCTTTGAGACAAACAACAATGAGGTCTCTGTTTAATTCTGTACCATCATGTCAAGCCAGAGCAACAAAATCCAACAGAGTCCTTGATAATTGAGTGTGAAAAACACCCGAGCTGGCCTGCTGGCTCTGTTGAGACAGATATGTGAACAACAGCAGCTGTAATGGCTTTTTATGTTAATGGATTTTGGACTAAGGCCAAAAAAGAACGTTTATTTTACTGATGATGAGCGGAGCAAACAGTGCTAATAGAAAAAGCAGCAACTATTGTGATATATAAAAATATAATACAAATCTGAGCATTAACTTTGAGTAAGAAAATGATGCTGTTAGGTTCTTTTGAGGTTAAGTTGTTAGAAATTTCTCAATTACTCTACCTTTGTAAACAAAATAGCAACTCTAAACCTGTTGCTAAAGCCTTAATGCTATATTAAGGAACTTTCTCCTTTTTAGGAATTTAATCGGAGGAACCAGGGTCCAAATTTAGTTTTTAGGTAGTTGATCTACCCTTCTAGGTGGAGGTACTCGCCAAAGATCCAGGATTTTTGGCATTGGGCCTGCAATGCTGAGTTGCTTTGATTGGTGGATCACCCACAGTGTTTTTATTTCACCATCCATCCACAACAGCACCACTCTTGGCTGTTATTGACTTGCTTTAATGACTCCTAAAAATTTGACATGTTGGGTCTCACAGTGTGAATGCGTCTCTGTAGTAGACTGTACGATATATGGATGTAGAATATGTCTGACAAGACATTTTCTACATTTATATACATACAGTGGGGGAAATAAGTATTTGATCCTCTGCTGAATTTGTAAGTTTGCCCACTGCCCTGGGAAATTAACACACTCTAATTTTTATGGTTGTTTACTGGTTATAAGTATAGACAGAATATCAGTTGAAAATGCATAAAAACACACAGTATAAAAGTTATATATTGTTGTGCATTTTATCAAGTGAAAAAGTATATTAGTATCAGCAGGGGATCAAATACTTATTTCCCCCACTGTATATAAAACTAAACAAGATGCATGCCCAAGGACTTTTTCTGTTTCAACAACTTTTATAAACTGGGTATCCACTGACAAGTTCAGCTTAAGGTCTCCAGTTTGCAGGGTCACTCTTTAAACTGTAACACCGGGAGCTGACAGAGACACACTCATACTATCAGGCTCAATGAACACCATTTTTTAGGAGTTATTAAACCAAGTCAATCACAGCTGGGTGTCATCTTATTGTGTACAGAAGGAACGGGTGAGTGCTCCACCAATCAGAAATGTTTAGCTCGTAGGCCTGCCAAAATTTCCGGACAGTTCCTGATGTTACTGGTTGCACCTTTAGACAGCTGTTCAAAATAAACCAGATTCTGTTACAACAGAGCACAGACCCTTTTCTCTGTCCTCCTTCCTCTCTCCTTTCCTTTTAAATTTCTGCTGCATGTCCACTTCCCTAGAAAAATCCAGAGGAGTGGAAACAGACGTGGAGCGAGACTGAATGGGATTACGAACACTGAGTGTTCAGTGTGTAATCCGTTCATTTCAGAAGCACTCAGGGGAGTTCTCCGTTACTAATAAATCGCTCTGCTGGGCTGAACAAGTGCTCCACAAAGAGAAGGAGAGAAACATGTCTTTAAAAACATCAGGGAGGATGTGTAGGGGTTGTAAAGACTGAAATGATATCATTGCTAAAAAGCAGCATAAAATGAATTGCTTTGCATTTTCAGTTTTTGTTGGCGAGTCAGGAAGCTGTTAATTGTACTTTATTACTGAAGTGGTTGTGGGTGGTGCTGGTGTACTTTAGTGAATTACATTTAAATGAAAAGAGCTCCTAATACTTTGTCCACTCCATTAACATAAACCAGGGGAAAAAATATCAGTACGCCTTTTAACAAAATGCACTCCATTACGCCACCCACTGCCCCTTTAGTACAAGAAAACCTTCATAAACTTTGATTAGAAAACAAACTTAAAGCTTTTTAAAGTAGAACTTAGCTAGCTGGTTACTATGTTGTCTTCTACTGTTGCTGTTTTAGTGTCTGCCCTCCTTTTATGGTGGGTTGGAAGAACAGTTATCTGTACCGTTATATCACAACAGCTGATCCTCGTTTATTTTCATGTCACAATCTGTACTGAAAGGATGAGATAATTCTGTTTGGATATAAGACAAAGACATTCATCTCTGAATGGATTGAAGTTGTTTCCGTCTACACTATAGTATGTATAAAACATGGACATTATCTCAGTTATAGTGTTGTAAACCCCGGAGATGGTGGTCATCATCCTGGAAATATTTATTTAAAGAGGGTATATACTGCTTTCCCATTTTTTAAACATGGAAATAAAATAATGATGCTGGATGTTTACACTTAATATGTGCAGATTTTCAGACCTCTACATGTTTTTATGTTGTAGAAATTCCTGAATCTCTCTGTAAACTGATCAAAACAATCAGTTTTAAAATAGCACAAGATCTTCACAAGACTTTCTGAAATGACGAGGTCATCACACAAGTTTATTGGCAAAAAAATTGAGAATGCTATTTGTCAAACCTATAACTCAACACAACCTAATCAAGAAGATGCTCTTATTTCATCCCTTTTTGTGTGGGCGGATGGCCACTCCTATCAAACAATCTTTCAGAATAAAGTTTGTTTTTTCAACACAGGTTAAATTGATTCATGACTTTATTCTCGTAAATTTGTCTTTTTTTATTTTTTAACATGGCCCCAATCCTATGTCGTATGTATTTTGCATGTTAAAGGCGCAATATTTACACCTCTGTAATATTTTACCTTTAATAGTAATCTCAGAAGCGTGATGGTCAGACTATGTTATCATCCAGCTGTGCAGGCATTGGAGGTATAAGTACAGAGGTGAGAAGGGATCACCGTAAGAGAGCAACAGTGTTTGTGTTTGTGTCTGCATGCCTGATTGCAATACAGTGCATTCACACATTGAAACACCAATTTCAAGCTGTCTATGAAGGTGTGATGAAGGCAAGGCTGCACCACTGTGCTGTTGTAGATATAGTGCTTCTCACAAATACATTACAGAGTGCTCTGCACAGAAAAGAACATACACATTTCACATAAAAAGAGCTAAAGGGATAATATACCAGGAGCTTTGTTATTGCAACATTAAAGCAAGGAAGACCTTCTGTTAATGCGGCAGAACCAAATACAGTAAGGGTGTGGCAGAAAGCAGATGTATTCCCCCCGAGACATCCACCAAAAGTCCCTAAAGGACAAACGTTGGAGTTTAAGTGTGCCAAACAGTCGGGGTGTTCCTGTAAGCTGTCTCAGGGAGGATGTTTCCTCCTGGCTAACATTCAATATAATCACATTATGGGCAGGAAAAAGCCTCTTAGATTAATGGCTTACAGTGAGAGCGCTCCAAAAAGTCAAGATGCTAGGTGAATGGGAATGATCAGATATTCAAGTCGTACCCGTAGATAAAATTATGTATGGCTTTTGAATGGTGGAGCTCTTGAGGATGATTCATGCTTCTACAGCTCTGACTCAGCCCACAGGGGTGGAAGATGACGTTTAGTTTATAAGTAGAGCTGATCTAAGCCAGGGGTTCCCAAACTTTATCATGCCAAGGCCGCACAAACAGCTTAAGCTTCTGGCCAGGGACCCCCTTTGCAAACCAATATTTTTATTTATTTATTTATTTTTTTGTGCATGGTATGAGGCTTAAAATGATGCTTTCAGGGCCCACCTGGGCAAGGTAGCAAGGACTGCCAGAAAGCTGGAGACGGGAGTTCAAGGAGTTTCCTTGATTCCCAACCTATTTATCAAGGCCTGGAAACCTCTGACATTTAATGCTGGTTGAAAAGACTCTTAGTTTGAAAATATATAACCTGAATGCATGTGAGAGACAGAGGCCTTGGCTGAAGCTCCCTCACAGAGAAGACCCTTTACATTGCAACATAAAGGGTAGTGGTTCCCAAATACAAACACACACACACACACACACACACACACACACACACGGTTGATTTCTTTAAATATATGTAAGCACATATATCTTGCAAGTCTACCTAGAACCAGGTGTTATAGTGATGTGTTTAATGAATTTGAATGTTCATGAAGTGATAAAACATGTGCCAAATGCTGCTGCTATCCCTGTGTCTCACCTCACCTGTGTCTCCATCCTTTTCTGCAGAACTACAAGGACACTCTGCAGTCTCAGGTCCTGGAGGCAGCAGGGGATCGGCTGGGCCCTGTCAAGTTTGGGGCTGATCTGTCGGAGGCGCGTCTCGGCAACTTCCAGGAGGAGCAGATCGGCCAACTTTATGAACTCATGCTGGAGTCCACCAAACCCAACAAACAGTTTAACATCCAGGAGGATGGAAAATGAGGCAGAAATGCCTTTGAACAGAAACAGAAGGTGCTGTTTAAATCAGATAAAAAAAAATAAAGGGAACACTTAAACAACGCAGTGTAACTCCAAGTCAATCGTACGTCTGTGAAATCAAACTGTCCACTTAGGAAACAACACTGATTTAAAATCAATTTCACAAGCTGTTGTGCAAATGGAATAGACAACAGGTGGAAATTATAGGCAACTAGCAAGACAACCCCTAATAAAGGAGCGGTTCTGCAGGTGGTGACCACAGACCTTCCTATGCCAGGGGTTGCCAACCAGTCAGCAACCAAGAGCCACAAAAATTACCATGTTGCTACACAGAGCCATGTTATACATTATATGCTCGTTGAGAAGCAGTGGGTGCTGGAGATAAATACATGCATTCACATCAGTCTCCAAACTTCAGAAAAGTTGCTAGGTTTGCTGTTGCTTTTTTTTTTTTTTTTTGAAAGAGTGGCTAGAGGTGTCTGAAAAGTCCCAAAATATAACAACAAAGTCGTTAAGTTTGCAACACTGCTCTCACCTGCCCATGCACACTTCAATTCTCTCACTTTTTTTTACTGCACTCAGCAATGAATCAATCTTTTTTTGTGTTGTTTTGTTTTTTTTTGTTTGTTTTTTGTTTGTTTTTTGTTTGTTATGAATGGATCGATGAGCCGTATGCGGCTCGCGAGCCGCGGGTTGGCCACCCCTGTCCTATGCTTTCTGGCTGATGTTTTGGTCACTTTTGAATGCTGTCAGTGTTTTCACTCGAGTGGTAGCATGCTACGGAGTCTACAAACCACACAAGTGGCTCTGGTAGTGCAGCTCATCCAGGATGGCACATCAATGCGAGCTGTGGCAAGAAGGTTTGCTGTGTCTGTCAGCGTGGTGTCCAGAGCATAGAGGCGCTACCAGGAGACAGACCAGTACATCAGGAGACGTGGAGGAGGCTATAGGAGGGCAACAACCCATCAACAGGACTGCTACCTCCTCCAATTGAATGAATCCAATTGAGCACATCTGTGACATCATGTCTCGCTCCATCCACCAACGCCATGTTGCACCACAGACTGTCCAGGAGTTGGCGGATGCCTTAGTCCAGGTCTGGGAGGAGATCCCTCAGAAGACCATCCGCCACCTCATCAGGAGCATGTCCAGGTGTTGTAGGGAGGTCATACAGGCCTGTGGAGGCCACACACACTACTCAGCCTCATTTTGACTTGTTTTAAGGACATTACATCAAAGTTGGATCAGCCTGTAGTGGTAGCAAATTTGATTTCCACTGTTAATTTTTTGCGTGATGTTGTTGTCAGCACATTCAACTATGTAAACAACAAAGTATTTAATAAGAATATTTCATTCATTCAGATCTAGGATGTGTTATTTTAGTGTTCCCTTTATTTTTTTGAGCAGCGTATATTACCTCAGAGGGCTGCAGACTGAGAGTGGTGCTCAAGAAGAGGCTTAAGGAGATGTAATTGTTTTATCTCTTCGTACCTGTGCCCGTCTCCTTTACTGTGACAATAAAAAGGTGCATTAATGTGACACTAACTGCTTTCCTTTGTCCACTTTTGATGCATGATTTTGAGCTTGAGGAAATACACAGATGCATCTTCTCAGCAGAGTTCACGCCAGCGCGGGCTCTTTCAGCCTCAGTTGTCAGGGTGATGCCCTTGTTATCCATGTGGAAATATGAGCATTTAAAGCTAGACAACACTAAAGCCATTAGCTGTGGATCCGGCTGTTTATGCATCCAGCAGTTCAGAAAACACAAGTTATGTCAACAGAACTGAACTAATCTGGCATGTGCAGACGGTCTCTCACAGTCTGTGTCGTGCTTCTGTTCCTGATATAATGCAGCTTTGGACCTCGGTCTCCTGCTGACTTCTGGAGGTTTTGTTTTTGTTTTCTTTTGAAACGTGTGCTCTGCTTTTCTCTTCAAAACCCCAGAGCAATAGGAACAAATAATAAAATGTACATTTTTACACTCCCTTCTTTTTCTATAATGCTCTGTTGAAGCTGTACAGATGAAACACCTTTCTTCAATTAATCCAATGTTGTTCCATTTTTCACCCATTATAGGAATGCAGATATGCATCTTTTACTCAAAGGAAAGGGAAATTGCAAATTAACATGTGATGTTTCCACCTGATGTTCAAGTCTGAAGTAAAAGCCTAAAGAAAGATGGGTAAAGCATACAAAGTAAAAACTCTCTGTGACATCACCTGCATCATTTTTTTAATGTTTTGTCCAAGTAACTTTTGGCCACAGAAAGATTTGAGTTTTTTTTTTTTTTTTTTTTTTTTGTGTGTGTGTGTGTGTGTGTGTGTGTGTGTGTGTGTGTGTGTGAGACAGCCTTAAAAAGGTCTGTTATAGGTGAGCAGAAGTCATTCAATAGCACATTTAAAGTTAGTCTGCACAAAGGCACCTTGAGAAGGTTGAACAGATTTAGATTTTTTTGATCAGATTTTGGGTTCAAACACACTTTTTAAATTCAAATTCAAGACCTTCAAAGGATTACTAGAAGAAAAGTTAATGCATCATAAAATTAAATATCCACACATCATTTCTGAAGGGCCCTGTGAAGATTTTACAGGTGACACTGAAATCGTCTCTATTTTATCATTTGCCTGTTTATAAAACAGGATTTAAAATAAGATTAACAGCAAGTCTAGTCAGATTTTCCTGAGAGAACACAAATCTTTTAAAACTCGTAAGACAGCCAAGTGGGAACCTCTGGTTTAACATTATGAGACGATGCGGATATGCTAGAAACTGCAGTTTGTCTGTTTGTAGTGTGTCTGCTTGAGGCTGGCTCCAAAAGTAGCGGTAACCACACACCAATGCAAAAATGCTATTTTTTATGGTAGAAATGAATGTGTTTACAGCCAGCTCAGCTGACTGAAAGGTGGGCGCTCTTGTAGCTGTTAGTGATAAGGCTCAAATCCCACCTCATGTCCAATATGGCCCTGGACGACTATTTGCTTCAAAACTCTGTTTCAGAAGCATACGGGGGGACATCATGGAGAATATGCCAGCAAACTTAAACTTAAAGTCAGCCGAGTGAGAAAGAAGATCTGTTTTTCTCTGCTGAAAAGGATTTCTTGGATTTACAATTCTATGATTTAATTTAGTGGATTTGTCAAAAGCAACGTCCAACACAAGTGAGAATTTAGACAGGAGGGAAATAACTTAGTAAGTGTGAAAAAGTGCTTCAAGTTTGGTCGGCGATTGGTGCTGCCATTTAGTGCCAGAAGAAGTGCCACTTTTTTTTTTTTTTTTTTTTTTAATAATGTAGCCACAACTAACCATAAATAATAACATTAACAATATCCCTCAGCATTCAGCAACATTAAATATTCAGCATTGTCAGTGCTAAATATTCACTATAAACTCAGTCTGAGACCTTCTGATTCATTCGACTCCTGAGGACAAAGAGGAGAAGGACCAGATTAAGTGCTGAAGTGTTCCCAGAACAGGTGAGTCTTCAGAAATCTCTTGAAAGTAGAAAGGGACTCTGCAGATGGTATACAGTTGGGTAATTCATTCATTTTGTCATTCCATTTGGGAACAACAGAGGGAGGAGTCTGGTCGAGAGTTAGAGCCATGCTTGGCTGGAAGTACCAGGCGTCTCTCAGAGGCAGAGCGTAGTGGGTGGGAGGGAGTGTAGACCTAGATGAAGGACTCCAGGTTGCCAATGGAAGCCAGTGAAGAGGGATTTACAGCGGGGTGACATGTGCTGTTTTTTGCTGGTTAAAGATCAGACATGCTGCTGTGTTTTGAATCATCTGCAGAGGTTCAAATGTACAAACAGGGGGGCCTGCTAGAAGAGAGTTGCATTAGTGAAGGGGGCATTCCTTCATCCATGTGTAAATATCAGCCAGACACGCTGATATACGAACTGAGACAGTTGTGTCTTCAGGTGAAAAAGACAGGAAAAGCTTGGAGTCATCAACGTAGCAATGGTTGGAGAAGTGTTTAATTTTGTCATAATGTTGGACAATGGAGCTGGCAGAAATAGGACAGGAGAGAAGAGGAAGGCTAAAGAGGAGAGTGATGGAGCACGGGCTGAAACACAGGCTAAGCTGTTTGTTATAATTCCAACCCACATGCAGCAGTTATTCTGCAGTGATCTGTTCAAACCTGAGAGTCTGTCAATAAAATGAAGAGAAAGGTTACATTTACTCTGCTTGGTGAGGTTGGAACTGGTTGATGAGCGCTGGTATAACCTGGATTCACTAACGCTACACATTACAGACATGTCTCACAGCACCGGCCTGTGAGTAACACTAAACAGATAGTCTGCTCACCTTCTGGACACTAAACTACAAACTGAGTTAACAAAGTTTGATTGTTGTCATGTTCAAACAATAGCACTACAAAACTACAAATAAATATATTACCTTGTTGCTTTTCATCCTGGGAAAAGTTGTCTTGAACAAAGAAAAGTAGAGTAAAAAAAGAGATCTACCGTTTTAGTGCTTTTAAATCAAATGAATGTCTTGGGAAGAGACTTGTTTTTTTGTTTGTTTTTTTTTTACCATTGTGGCACTCATGGGAAACTGTGCCTTTATCCCAGAAAAACAAGTGATTGCAGCTGAAGGTGTCACTGCTATTAACACCAAATGGATCATACTCAGAGCACCTTTCATGGAGGAAAATCAGTGTTTTTATCATGAAGAAGTTATTCATCCATCCATCTTCTATACCGCTTATCCTGTTCAGGGTCACGGGTGACTGGAGCCTATCCCAGTTGGCTTAGGGTGAGAGGTGGGGTACACCCTGGACTGGTCTCCAGTCAATCACAGGACTGACACACAGAGACAGACAACCTTTCACATGCACAGTCAACCAACAGGCAATTAAGAATCACCAGTTAACCTGATGAGCATGTTTTTGGACTGTGGGAGGAAGTTGGAGAACCTGGAGAGAACCCACACATACACAGGGAGAACATGCAAACTCTACACAGAAAGGCACGAATGATTAATGTTTTTTTTTTTTCTTTTGTAAATATGTGTTATGTGAAGAATATGTATTTCCTTAATTGGTGATTTGAGTGAGGATGGGGAAGGGTTAAATA
Organism: Labroides dimidiatus; assembly: GCA_030710495.1. Taxonomy (NCBI): domain Eukaryota; kingdom Metazoa; phylum Chordata; class Actinopteri; order Labriformes; family Labridae; genus Labroides; species Labroides dimidiatus. The sequence goes on from CM061155.1 coordinate 12,618,363, forward strand.
AGGTTATGCTTCATCCTATTCCTTTTTGGACATGTTGGGTTCTTATTATTAACCTTTATAAATAATTATATATATATATATATATATATATATTCTACAACATTAGCAATAATTTTGACAAAAAGGAGAAACCTTATTAAGTGCGATATATATATATATATATATATATATATATATATATATATATATATATATATATATATATATATATATATATATGGCCAAACTTAAATTTCTATTACAAAGAGATCAGAAAGGTGACTCCTGTAGGACGTATAAACATTTAAAACATCTATGTTAACTCTGGTAAACTATTATGTTAATCAGGGTATAGATTTTTAACCATGTGTCTCATGTGTGCTCACCACTCAAACATTACTCACCAAATCCCCAGTATGAAGAACAAACTGAGCGCCCACAAGTATATGTAAACTCTCAGAGACCTGAAAGGCCAGTTATTGTTATGACTTTCCATATGCTATGGTGTGGTATGTAAATTTGATAACTATCACCGAGTCCATCCAGTCCAATCTGTTAATTAAATCAGTGATTAATAGCATCTGTGAGAGGCTCCAGCTGTAATTGATTGAGGGATAATAAGCAAGGTGGAGCCTTCAGTAAGTGTTAAATGTGGCATTTCCTTGCGACACCCAGGAATAAGCAGCGCCATACGTCTCTCCTAGGGCTGCTTACGCTGTGAGGAGGGCTGTCAGGGTCTGTAGAGAGCTGGGGAAACACTTGAACAGAGAGCTAAGTGAGAGTAAGAAATGTTGATATTATCAGAGAAAACCCATTAAATGTTTCTTCATTTTCAGCAGAGCTCTTCCTCAGAGTCCTTTCTTTGTTTGTATTTTCTATTGAGTTTTGAAGCTCAGCAACCCATCTGAGCATGTTTTGTGTTGGAATATTAAATAAAATTAATATTAATTCCTCAACTCAAACGTAGTTGTGCGTTCCATAAATTCCCTTTTCTGCAGTTCTGCCATGTGTGACCATTATTATTGACATCATTATTTAAGATGCAAACAGTGGAGCTAAATGGACTTGGGAACAAGTACAAAAACATATTTCAGGCTCTATTTCTTCACTCTGTCTCCAATGTTTGGATGAAATCAACAGAATTTATTTATTTATGGCACCATCAGTTGACAAACGTAGTTCAGTACATTTGATGAAAATCTGAATCTCTTGTACAGGATGTCATCATGAACATCTACATTGCATCTGTCCCTAAAAACTCTCTTTCCTAAGCGCTCGACAGGATCTTCTAAAAATGGGCAGGGTCTTTCCCAAGAAAGCTGATTGGTTGGGAAGTTGTACTTTTCTGCTCGTTGATCTCTTATCCAGATCTTAACCTGCTCCGGAGCAGGTTAGCCGTTCAGCATACGTTACCACAGTGATTCATCCCGGTAAGATGTGAATCAGCTTTGAAGGACAGAAAATCCAGGGTTAACCCAGAAGTTACCTCGCTAAGAGGAAATCCAGCCTCATAGTACAGGCCTCTGGATATCTTGTGGTAAAACACTGGTTATGTCTCTTACAACGAGAGTGTTCAACTGAAAATTAGCCGCCACGTTCACATATCTCTTGTAATTGTCAGTGTTTGCTGAAGAACAATCTGCAATACAGATGGGCTTTCCATTAAAAGAAACACTCCTCTGCTGGGAAACTGGGAGAAAAGGTAAACATCATCAAGCCTTTGACTCTCGAAGTGATCTCTCCTGTTTAGTCCCATGTCAGCAACATTAGACTCATCACAGAGGTGGGAAGAAGGAGAGCTCTGAAATGAAACTGAGCTTTACACACAGGGGACATCTCTCACAAACACACGTGGTACACCTGTGTGTGTGTGTGTGAGTGTGTGTGTGTAACTGACAGGCAAAAAGAAGTGTGTCCGCAGGGGTCACTACAGCACTACAGGGTTCTGCTGCTCAATTAACACCACCGCTCCGTCACTATAAAACAGGGCTGTGTCGAGGAGTGTGCCAAAAGAATCAATACTCCACGACAGCTTCATTTGCACGGCTGTGTGAGCCGAATTCACTCAAAGGAATAATCCCCAGTGTTAACCTGCGAATCAATGAAATCAATCTGGTGAATCAGACTAATACATAGGGCTTTTCACTGCAGTGCAGGATAAACAAGAGACAGGTTAAAGTGGGATGAAAGCTGTGCAATTGCGTGCAAATTCAGGGTGATTTAGTAATCAGGAGGCACATTCAATCCCAGCTGTGGTTCGTCAAAAGTATTGTCATCTCTTTTTTCTGTTAATGAAATGAAACATTAATACTCTAACAGAGAAGCAAATAAGGTTTAAATTCAAAATTTTACTGCAGAATGAGGTAGCTTATTAGCTAAAATTAAGTTGTCTCACAAAACACTGTGTCCTAACAACCGATTTAGAGATCACAAACCACCAGGAGTAAGGAGTAAGCACGAGTGAATGAGCCTTGATTTCCCCCTCTATGTGTCCACATTCATCTTTAGATGGATGCTAATTTCTGTATGAATGGAAATGCGTCAAATGAGCCAGGAGGTCAAAGGTTCCCACGGTAAGTCCCAGTATCAGAGAGTTTTGAATTAATTAAGATGAAGAATCTATAAATCCTGGTGAATGAAGTGGAGGTCAACAGAGGTCAGTTTCATGTTTTTATCTTATGGAAGGAGGTGCCACAAATAGATGATGCAAAAATCAGGGAGCACATCCTAGCAGCTTTCAGGCATCCTTCAACAGTTCCAGTGCATCTCGATTACATACAGGTGTCACTGCAGTGTTCATGTGTTTACAGAGTCCACAGACTGCTCACATCAGAGAGGCGATCTCCCTCTCTCTGATAGTATTTCTCAGAAATTTGATCTATGAATGTAATAATATGTTGGTTTTATCATGGGCAGCTTAGCCTTTCTCTTTTTCCTGGATCGTCCCAAAAGTCTCAAAAAAAAATTCAGCCTGTCCAGAACGCAGCAGCCAGAGTTTTGATGTATTTGAAGAAAAGTGGCCATATAACCCTACTTCTTCAAACTCTGAATAGGCTCCTTGTTTCTTTTAAAATCAATTTAAAAGTTGTATTACTTGTTTTTCAAGCTCTAAATGGACTTATTCATCCATATATTACAATTTTTCTTTTTTTATGCTCCTGCTTTCCATTTTTATGCAAAGTTTTGAAGCCGATTAGTGTCATGTGCCATATTGGAAAGATATATAATTACTTCATCTACACATGAAAACCACTTTCCCACAACGTTTCATGAAGCCTTTATCATATTACTTCATGGATGTGCATTATACAATCACTGGCCTGTACCTGATCATTCTCCTGCACATCATGCCTTTCACTTTGAGCACAGTGACGAATAACCAAGAAGTTTATTTAAAGCTGGCTGCCCAAATGGGAGAAAAAGAGGAAGTAGTGATTCTGTCCAAATATGGCATTCACACTGATTACATTCTGCTCTGCAAAAGAAACTTTCAAGTGGTTGGTGAAATCAGGCACTTGTGATCACAGTGATTATGTATGAGTTTCCTTTCCTGGATTTCAAAGAAAGTGCAGATTTTATATAGTTTAATCAATTTTAACATTTGAAATTTTACGCATGTAGCAGGGTGACTCAGCCTCAGCAGGGGGACTCGGTGAATCTAATTTTCTCAGTAGACTCACTCTCCTTTGAGAGTGAACAAATCAGCCTTTATTTTTCTAGATGTGTTTGTTTTATGTAGTTCAATTTTATAGTTTGTTTCATGAATTTTCTTCATTGTTTTAGGCTAAATAAATCTTAATCGACCAATCTTCATTTGTATAGTGCTAAATCAAAACAAACATTATCTCAAGAAACTTTACAAAAAACAGCTGGTCTAGACCAGTTTATTGGTATATTACCATGACCTATTATCAAGACAAGATAAAGTGTTTCAGAAAACCCTTTTTTAAGCAGCTGAAACTCTTCATTTCAGCTGCTGTCTCGAAGGGTACTGATGCACAAACCGCCTCTGAAGGCCTATTGGGGATGATGGGCAGATCTTGGTGTTTGAGGCCCACCCTTCCAGTGTGTCCCTGTTGGGAGATCCTTATGAGTTCCTAATTATTTCAGCAAGTCTTGCAAAGATCTTTTTTTTTTTTTTTTAATAGAGTGGATTATTTTAAGTAGCTTACAGACAGATTCAGGGATTCCTAAAACATATGAATGATTTGAGAACTATTAACTTATATCTATATGTATAAATTCAGCTTATGGGAAAGCATAACAACCCTCTTTAACTAAAACCATCATAACAGTCATTTTGAACTTTATGTTTTTTTTTTCCTCTTGTCACGAGTTTCCAGAATTTAAAACAAAAAACAAAACATTGATTCATGGTTGGTCAATGACTTTCCCTAAAAGTGTCAATATTTTGAAATTGATTTTATATAGATAACACTGAAGGAGCATAAAATACCACTTAATCTACTTATTGTAGCCATAATCTACCTCACGGTTTCCCCACAGTTGTAGTTTAAAAAAAGGAATCTTTTGTTGGCCTAGCCACTAACAGCCGGAACTGTCAGAGTTTGGGTCTATTTTTGACTGTACAACTTTGAACAGTAAAAGTTTGGAGAGAAAGAGTTACAGCCCCAATTCCAGTGAAGTTGGGACACTGTGTGAAATATAAATAAAAACAGAATACAATGATTTTCAAATCCTGTTTAACCTATATTCAATTGAATACACTACATAGACCAGGTATTTACTGTCCACATGAGGACTGTCCAACTGATCAACCTTTTTTATTTTTTTTTCTTGCAAATATTCACTCATTTTGAATTTGATGCCTGCAACATGCTCCAAAAAAAAGCTGGGACATGGGCAACAAAAGACTGGGATAGTTGAGTCCTCAAAAAACACTTGAACATGTTGCAGGCATCAAATTCAAAATAAGTGTTATAATAAGTGTTGTAATAAAGTGTTTGCAAAGGATCCCGTGAGAAAGATGATGGTTGCTTTTTTTTAAAAAATGTTTTATGATCATTATACAGTATACAGTTTAATAATATTTGTAAATGTGATCTTAAACGTGTTGAAAAGTAATGCTGGTGTTATTTTGTTCCTTTAAGAGGTACACTTAGAAGGAGATGTGTGGATTACTTAATTGCAATGTTTTGAATATAGTGGTCAAAATGACCGCTCATGTTGTTTCTAGTTGAGAGGAAGTTATGGGGTTTCTAGTGTTAAGACTAGAAAGGGAGGAGTTATAAGTATTATCAGAGGTGATAGAGAGGGTCGCAGACCTATTGAAGCAATGCCATTTAGAAGACTTATTCTGCGGTTGAGTGTAGGTCGCTGTGGTTGGCTGTCACTCTTTATTTTTGGTTAGTGTGTGTGTTTAAGTCCTTGCTGCCCCTTCTTTAATTGGTTTTACTGGTTCTCCATGGTGAGAGCCAGTAAAAGGTGAGTACAGCAACACTACACTCTCAGACTGATAAGCAGATGGACATGCTGCAGTTATTAACATTTTTAAATAAATTTTTCCAAGGGTTTTGATGAGAACTCTGTAAATCTCCCTGCTTCCAGCTAAGATTGCATCACAGTCATCCTCCACGGTACCTGTTCATATCTGTTAATCAAGAGGATTACGGCCTTCGCCTGCACCTTCTGAGCTGTGGCACTTGTACTGCTTTTCTTGGAGGTTGTGAGTGGGCATCCTGTATTTATCACAGCAGGAGGAGGATTTACGAGCACGCCTGCAGCCTAGTCCTCCTCACTCCCTCTCAGCTGAGAGAGTAATGGAAAATCAAGGTTTGTATCGCTTGAACGCTGTCTTCTTTTACCAAGAATCTGCACAGGGAATTACTAACAGTACGTTCATTTCACACCATCAACATTTTCCACAAATCCACAGAACAAATCCGGACAAAAGGGGGTTATTCCAAACAGACTTGCTGGGATCTGTAACATCCCTACTTGATATTTTATCCATAACAATGCAGCATAAAATCATAGGAGACAATGAGAAGACAAAATACTTCCATTCACCCTGTATGTAGCTGGTGTTTGACTCGCTCATATGTTTGACAGCATTGATTAAACCATGACACTTCATTCATGATCAAATTCTCCAAACAGTTCAAATGTGCTTGAAACCAGCGCTCTGAATCAAGTTGAATCACAAACCACAAACCTGTAGCATGTGAAATAAGCTAGCTAGCTAGCATGACAACACTACAAACTCAGTTGCTCAACAGTCCTTGGTCTTCACTGCTGGTGTCTGTTGAATAACCATCCTAATATATAACATCAACAAATGCTTTGATAAGAGGCTGTTTCTGACAGCTGGTTTATTGCCATAAAGAAATTAAAAAAAAAAAACAAGAATATCCTAACCATCAGGACCTGGAAAAACTGGTTCATGCTTTTATCTTCAGTAGACTTGATGACTGTAACAGCGTCTTTGCGGGGCTTCCTAAAAAATCTGTCAGACAGCTGAAGCTGGTTGGGAATGCTGCTGCTTGAGTCCTCACAAACACCAAGAAAGTGGATCACATCAGTCCAGTTCTGAGGTCTTTACAGTGGCTCCCTGTCTGTCAGAAGATACATTTTAAAATACTTCTGCTGGTTTATAAAGCATTAAATGGTTTAGGGCCAAAATATATTAGTGATCTTCTGATCCAGTATGAACCATTAAGATCACTCAGGTCATCTGGATCAGGTCTACTTTCAGTCCCAAGAGTTAGAAGCGAACATGGAGAAGCAACGTTCAGCTTTTATGCTCCAAATATCTGGAACAAACTTACAGAAAATATCAGGTCTGCTGAAATGCTCAGCTCCTTTAAATCAAGGTTGAAGACTCACATTTTTACAGCTGCTTTTAATTAAACAAATCATTTTAATATCAATTTTCTTGCACACCTCTGCATTCTGCACTGTGACTTTTATACTTATATTTTAGAATATTTTAATATATTGTAACCTTTTTTTGCCACTTTACTTTCTTTTATTTCTTTTTGCTCTTTTAATTAATTTTTAAATTGTTTCTTTTAATGTTTTGCTGACCTTATCAAAGTGAAGCACTTTGAATTGCCTTGTTGCCGAAATATGCTGTATAAATAAACTTGCCTTGCCTTGCCATCAAAGCTACTATTCAGCAAAGTCATCCATTCACTAAATTAAGGTCCATAAATTACATGATATTATTTGTAATTTATTTAAAAACAAACAATAGATGTTAGCATTACCCTGATCAAGAAATAAACAGCAAACACTTAAATGTATTTAGTATCTAGTAATTATATTCTTAAATTTAAAAAAAGAAAAGAAAAGTTCTTCAGGAGCTCTTTAGGATTTAAATCAACCTGTCTGTGTTGTTGATTTGTGTCATACAGATGAGAAACCTAAAATGGAGTACTGGAAGTCACTTTAATGTAGAGAGCTCTGTATGTTACAGCATGAACCCAGCCAGGTTATCTAAGAGGAGCCAGATGCTCTGCTCCAAGCTTCAGATGAGTCAATTATTATTGGCAACAGTGTGTGTTATTAGTGTGAAATTAAGAGCGTTGGCAGAACCAACACTGCTGAGTAGAGTCAATAATGTGTCTGGACATGAGAAATGATTAAATTATGTGTAACAACAATCAAGTTGGAGCTCATTTTAGAAGCTTTACATAATGAAACACCAGTCCAAGGGTTGTAGTCAAGCTGTAAAGTACAGATTGTTTATACCATTGTCATGATCCAATCCCTCAAAGTTGAAGGGATAGAAAAGAAAAGCGATTTTTATATCTATGCATGTACTGTTGTTGTGTACAACTACAGCCCAAAAAACTTAGAAATGGGGAAAAAAACAGATATTCAATGGATCTAATACTCTACCCTATATATATATATATATATATATATATATATATATATATATATATATATATATTATAAATATTTTATATTTTATTTAATTTTTCTGAACTGGATGTTTCCCCTTGGATATTGCCAACATCCTGGGTTATACTAGTGATACAAGCATGGAGAGCCCCTAACAGTTTGAGATATGCCAGCTACACAACAAAGATTTAAAAAAAAAAATTCTTTGGTGAATGTTTAAACAGAAGAAGCTTTCTGGGAAGGTTGACTTTTGGGAATTGAATTTGGGGTGCGTCGTCAGTAGTGTTCCTCTGGCTCATGGGGTGTTTCGGCCCTTTCACACAATATACCCTCACCAGAGACAGTACTTACATGGTAAATGGTAAATGGACCAGTACTTATATAGCGCTTTTCTAGTCTTACCAACCCACTCAAAGCGCTTTACACTGCTTGTTTCATTCACCCATCCACACCACATTCACACACCACATCAGTTTTATCTAACCCACACAGTGGGAGCAATTTCGGGTTCAGTGTCTTGCTCAAGGACATTTCGACATGAAACTGCAAGAGCTGGGAATCAAACCCTAGACCTTCCGATTGAGAGGCGACAACTCTACCACTGATCCACAGTAGCCCCAAGGCTCCAAGTTGGGCTGTCTGATCTGGCAAAACTACAGGTGTTTTTTGAGGACAGCGAGGGCGCAACAAAGGGCATTCCTTAGTCTGAAGCTGGGCCAAACATGGGGCATTACAAGAGGCATTTTGCTAAAGTACAGTGGTTTCAGGGGTTCCTGCATACTAAAATAACTGTCAGATCTTTATAAAACTATATGCATATAATGTATGTAAATACCTCACAATGAGTGTGTGGGAATCATATAAGACGCTGTATTTATGTGTGTCTTAAAATGTATTAAATGTGTTAATAGCCAAAAAATGACTTCAAACATGAGCAAATCAAACATAAGAAAAATTTCTTCATCAAAACTAAATGGGACTTCAATGACAATGTGACAATGCTATTATTTTTTGCATGAATTTCAGCCAAAAATGGCAAGTCAAATTTTTGACAGAAATGTCAGGTCCAGAACTTAGGTTTTGCCCAGAAATTTGAAAATCCCAAAACAAAGGTTTTAGCCCTCACAGCCCATTCAGAATGCCTTCATATCACCTTGGATGTGGTTTGCCTTGATAAGAGAGCGATATTTGCAAGATTTTCAGCCAAAAGTGGAAAGTCCAATTTTGAGCTTTGACGTCAGGTCCAGACCTTGTTTTTTTTTTTCCTGATTGACATAAATTAGAGACAATAAATCAGAAAGTTAAAAAAAGAGAGAAAGAAACTACTAATAATAATAACACAAATAATAGTTTAAAAAATGCTTCCTCTAAATTGGATGTGAGCAGCACATTTAGCAATCTCAGAATAATGTTTCTCAGGGTAAATTGGAAAGAACTTGAGATATCTATATCCTCATCTATCGTACACAATACTAAAAGATTCAAAGAATGTTAAGTAAATTGGATGATTGCAATTTTCAGTCTGCACAGCACCAAAACAGACAAGATTCAACACATAATGCTGAAAAATGCACTCATTTAGATTTTGGGTTTAATTTATTTAAAAAGCATTGAGATCTACTGTATGTTTATTACATTTTTACATAGACAACTTTTTTGAAATAGTGGTTTTATAGTTTTTTTCTATTTATTAATGATATTAGTACTCTCTAGTTTCTTTAATGATCATTTGAAACTGTCTGTTCAGTTTACTGTTTAAGGATAATGCACAAAATAAGGTTTCATTAAATAATACTGCCTGTGGTATTTACAGGAGAACAATTAAGAACAAGTTCAGAAACTTTTTTTAAAGACAGATGGTGAATTTCTGATAAAACATTGTGAAAGCTGTTTGCACAGTATGCCTGTTATTTAAATTAAAGTGTAGTAGTAGTTATGTGATTATTATTATTATTATTATTATTATTATTATTATTATTATTATTATTATTATTATTATTGTTGTTGTTGTTGTTGTTGTTGTTGTAATTTTTCCAGCTGACAATCCCCTAATTGACTTTGTTTTGTTAACATAAATAATGACATGATTATGAAACAGAGAAAAGTTCCAGAGTGACGTGGCACCTCTGATAATGAAGCACGACCACCATCTGCTCTCAGACCCGGGTTGATCCAGAGCTCTTCACACATTTTTGTGCACTGAATAAATCGAGTGTTGTGGTACCTGAACTACCTGCTGTAATTGTCCCATTTTACCATCACAGACTTGTTTGTGGTGCTCTTCATGTTGACTGCAGAGATCACAGGTCCATACGGTCAGCTGTGAGTCACTCTGCCTCCCTGATCCCAAAAACAAACCTGATGTAGGCTCAAGAGCATTGGCTGTGTGTTTGTGACTGTGTGTATTTTACCTCCCCCACGTCAAACCTGCGACTCAGCCCACAGTCTCGCACTAACACTGAGTACAGTTTGTTGGTTTGCTGTTTACTAAGACATGGTCTTCTCTGTTAAGTTGTGTAATGTCAAAAGTAAATGTTTTCAACTCTTCATGAAACATTTAAAAGGGACTTACTGCAATTTTTGCAGCACATTAAACTTTCAAATAAGAGTCCCTATGAAAGAGCCTGAAGTGGACTTCCAGCACTAAGACTATTAAAGAAAAGGTTGAGCAGATTGACTTCCTGCTGGAACGGGAAGTTAAAAGCCTCACCATGGATGCTGTTTTATTTTTAAGTTGTTTGTTTATTCATCTTTGTGTGAGAAGTAGCCCAGACTTGGGGCCTGTCAGAGAGGAAGCAGGCCTGAGATCAGAAAATATCTTTTAAAACGGTAAAAAAAAAAAAAAACATTATTTTTTTCCGCAGTGTTTCTTTTGCTGATCCTGTTGTTTATAACCCTTACAGTGGAGCACTATATAGAAGCATAGCTGCCAACACTCATGCATTGGCCGTGAGACACATGCATTTCATTGGCTTCACATATTCACATGCTGGGTGGTGGTGGTGGTGGGGGGGGGGTCTCATGCTTTGTCTAAGCAAAAAGTTGGCAAGTGTGATAGAAGCCTATTTCTACTACATTCATGGGAAAAGGTGGAATGGTTTTATTTAGAGATTCTTTTAACTAATAAGCGATAAAATATTGTCACCCTTGCTAGCTGTCACCTACTTTCCCTTGGTGAAACACAAATTTTATATATAATTTTTCTTTGAGGTATGTGTTGTACAGTTGTGGCCAAAGGTTTTGATTATGGCACAACTTTGGTGGCAATTTGTGTTAACTCTGTGTTGTGAAGAGTGATCAGACGAATAAATTAACTGCAAAGTCATTCTCTGCCATGAAAAAGGACATTTGTGAAAACCAAAATTTGTGCCATTTTCAAAACTTACATAAATGAACCAATAATGATTTTTTTTTTTCAATTTTAGTTCTCTGGTTTGTGCTTTAAATTGATTTTCTTTTTGATTCCAACTATGTCCATTATTTTATAGTCAAAACTGGTGAATCTGTGTTTTTCATGTTCAAATAAATGGGCGAGATGCAAAGTGTGGCAGCGAGCAGCTTCATCTCACCTCAGATTGTGCAATCCCTCACAAACTGTGTTGAGGCCTGCTATGGGCTCTAAGAATGCATTACTTCCACACTGATGTAAGGATTAGGCATTTCAGGTTACAGGAAGAAACATCTGACAGATGATGTTATGATAGCAGAGAAGAAATATACAAGGTGTTTGCCAAAAGTGTCTGTCAATGATATCCTGAGAATTGTCCAGGCATCATGTTAAACACTATGCAGCAAATAGTATAAAGGCTTCAGACTGTACGTGTCATCATTTCTTTGCAACTTTGATGGTAATTTGCTAACACTAGCCAGCCTGAGCTAGCCTGTGCTAGCAGCCTTGCTTTTGTGTTTTAAGTTTTGAATCTGTTCTGCTTCAGGTCAATCAAAAGTCTAAATAGTTTAATCATTTGCATATACCTCCCACTTAATGGGTTTGTCATATACTAACTGAGACCTGGATAAATGAGAATGTACATGGACCTGCATGTGTTTGTATTTTCATTAAAGTAAGAGGTAAAAAAAAAAAAATCAGGGCAACAAATGAGATTACTGAGAGAGCCCACTGCTACAGTACTCTCTCACAACACGTTCATATTAAATCCATTCAACATGATTTTAAACTTTCAACTCTGAACACACAAACAAACGTACATTACTCTCTCACAGGAAATTCCTATTAAATCCATCCAAACCAAACATGCATCTCCAGCTCTGCTTCAAACATCAGGTCAGAAAATAAAGCTTTTTGCACACAACTAGGTAATTCAGAGAGATGAATAAGTAGGAAATTGTAGGACTGCTGGAGATGCAAAGCTCCTAATGGCCAAATATGTATCCTTCTTATGAGTGTGAAAAAAATTCTAATTTACATTTTTAACAGTTTTTAATGTCAGGCTGCTAATCAAATTGACTCATTTGACTGATTTTAAAGCCATTATTTCACCTATCAGTCAAGTCCAAGTAAAGGTGTTGCATTACACCTTTAACTGTTTCTTCATTTATGAGTCTAATTTAAGGCTTCAACCTTTGACGTTGTCCGAACAAACATGAGGCAATTACATGAAGATTTTCGACTAAGCCCCTCAGTGATTTCCTGTCACACACCATTGACTTGGTGCCAGAGATGAAGACAGCTCGGCTATTTTGATGACGTCCGTTCTTTCTGCTTAGATTTTCTTCCCCAAGTCTGGAGAATAACTTGTCTCCCTGTCACTTTGGTTCAAAATAAAACGATCAGACATGTAGTGTATTCTGATCTACTTCCTCATGAGGTGCTCTGCCACCATCATCGTCATCATAATCACCACAGACTGAGCAGTGATAAAAGAGGTTCCTGCTCCTAATCTGTCCCCTCTCGATCATTCCCCTAAGCCCTCATGAAAATGAAAAAGAATCAGGGGAGAGCATCAATTATTTAAAACCAGTTTCTCAGCTGGTAGGGGACATAGAGGACTGTTTCTGCTGCATGTTCCAGAGGTATTTGAAGGATTTTATTATGCTTATTATCTGAAACTCTTGAAAGTCACAGGGAAAATAATCTGTAACCTCTCTGAGATTGAACAAGAATTTGATTTGAAGCACTTGCTCCTCTTACTCCTCAAGTTAGCATTGATTTCTGATATTTGTGAAAGAAAATGTTAGCTGTGTCTTAGGGAAAGTTTAAAATTAGATTTGATTATGGATAAGGGGCAAGTAGAATTAGGGAGATGATAAATGAATATCACTACACTTATTGAACAGCAGATGGCACTATATGCAAGACTTCTCCTGATGGAGGTCATTGTACGCACATGTCTCCACCAAAAGAAAATACCCTGCCACCCACAAAGTTGACCTATTTAGCTATTATTTTTGTTAAACTAATTACTGGATCAACAATTTTCTGCCTCGGTGATGAGCTTCACTGAGCTTCACTCACTGTGACTTACTGGCAAATAAGAATTGACATCAACACACACACTGTTTTATTCTGGAAATCAGTCTGATGTTTTCACTCTGGTTCGACCTCCTGTCCTGCACAGTCCGCTCTGTGCTGGTTGATACATTTTTTTTTAAGCCCTGTTTTCACCAAGCGGTCCAGTATAAAACAGTACAGTTTGGCACGGGTCAGCTCGGTAAAGCCAGATCCTGTTTGCGTTTCCACGGCCTTCTTGGTAGGCGTGGTAAGCCAGATGCCAATAGCTGCATCAGCTACGTAATAGCGTGACAGTTGTGACAGTGCCACATGAGAAAATTAGTGTCAAAAGTAATCAAATAAAAAAGAACCAATGGTGGTTAAATCAACAAGCAGAAACTGATTTGTATGCAATGCTATGATAAAAACTGTTTTCCACTGAAAAGGAGGTGGTTTTAAGAGTCATGAACCATGTCAGACTTTGTCTGCAGCAGTATAAGACACAGTGTGTTTAAGTACAGGAAACTGTGTGTATGTGTTAGGTACAAAGTAAACAAGTTAGAGCATGTCTGCTGGACCCACCTGGGAAAAATACTGATTTTCGTGTTTGGGGGATGTAACTCAGGGTGAGACCTTTTGTGGCTATTTTTTTTTTTGTTTGATCAATTAGCAGTGGTGAATTGGATTACTTTTTCTTTCTTCTAGAACAATGCCCAGCATTTCATCATAATGACACAGAACAAAGATGCACTAAAACACGTGAATCATTTCATGGGAGCCTGTCAGTGTGTTTACATGCCAAACACACACACACACACACACACACACACACACACACACACACACACATACTGGTATATATGGTTTAGACCGACAATATCTCAAAACCTGTCATATGGTGGTTTACACTGACACACCTTTCCTAGGGTCCCAGAGTAATAGGAGTCAGGCCAAACTACTCAAAAAAAATCAAAAAAAATTCAGCACAGTTCAGATCTTAAAAAAAAGCTTCAGAGCCAGAGATATCACACCTGACTGGATGGTGGTTTATGCAGACCTTCAGATTATGGTTTATAACGACCATAACAGGTTTATGGGTACTTTAAAGGGACAAGAAAGCCACGCCCCCCCCCAACCCAATTAACATAAATACACACCAGACACAATTATACATTAAGGGGACAGAATCAAAAGTCAGTATTTATGCTTTAATTATTGATACTTTTGCCTGTTTAAGTGCTCTTTTCAGAAAAATATACACAAAAAAACAGAAGTAAGTATTTCTGTACAGCATTAACAGTAGAAAGAATGTAGCAAAGTGTCCTTTTATAAAGAACATCTGCTCCGTAAACTTTTAAGAGCACAAACTTCAAAATAAATTTTATATAGTGTTTAAAAAATTTAAATTAACTTAAATGTTTTTAAACTTATGAGTAGATAGTGACACAGCCATCACACCAACAGAACAGTTTGAACTAAAACAAGAAAAAAGTGCTGATTTAAAGGGTCTTTCTCTTGGCTGTGGTTATACGGTTTCGAACAAAGTCACGTATGTTTTGTACTGTTCGTTCTGACAAGATAGGGTCTTCTGCCTGCTTGCATTGGTTGCATTCATCTCTGGAGGCTAGTTTTCTTTTGGAAATGTGAATTCCAAAGTGTCGCATCACTGCAGCAACCTCAGCTTTGGACCACATTTTCTTTGGCCGTCTTCTTGGCTCAGGCTCTGCTTGACCAGCATGTTTTCCTGAGAGATATTAAGTGAAAAGACAATTATTGACAGGTATTGGAACAACCACAAGTTAAGTCCAACTTATGTCACAAAAACTGAAACTGTGCATCTCAAAGGCCCAAGCTGATAAACCCTCAGTCAAACTGGAATCGAAAACATTTATCACTTTGTAAGTCTATCTTTGTATCAATAAACTTTCATAGCTTATCATTACCCAGCCGGGTTTAGTTTTCATTTCTAGGAAAATCAAGAGCTCCTTCTGATTCCTTCTGTTCCTGAGTCGATGTTAAAATACTCAAGTCAATAAAATCCCAGTCTGGTTACCATTTAAAAAAAAAACAAATATGTGAATTCTGAAGCATTGTGCTTGTAGAAATGGTCCATACTTTAAGATGACTAAATAAATAGCCTCAACCAAGTCATCACTTGATGAACTTCATACTGCAACACTGACAGCATGTACCACATAGAAAGTTACAGTAATTAGAATATTTGGGCTCAGCCATGTTACAAAGTTCGTTTGGAGCAAATGAATCTGATAGTTTCATGTAATTAACAGAAAATTAAACATCTAAAATGTCAGGTACTCTTGATTGAATCAGTTCTCTTCATTTTCATGTTCATGTCAAAATCTTTTATACCATTCAAAAATGTATTAATTAATTCAATGACTTGAAACATGTTTTAGTATAAAGACAGGAGTCAGGAATGATCTTTTAGAGAGTTCATGCATGAACGTCTGCTTGACAGGTCTTAACCTGTAACTGCACTTCTGTTGTATGGCTGTAGTTAATACTATTCCCATCCATCTTTTGATTACTCTTGAGGTCTCAAGACATTTTTTAAGGCCTGCACACTGGTCTTACCTTCTGATGAAGTGACAGTCCCTTCTGCTGTTGACGTCACTTGGGACAGTATCTCTGATTTAAAAAAGAAACCCAAAAAACAGAAAAGGACTTGTGAAGCATGACTCATCAACAGAAAACTCTTCTGTTGGGAGAGATAAATTACCATGGTTTACAGAACTTTGGGGATTCTCCATGTCTGCACAGCCTGGTGACAGACCCAGGACCTCCCCCTCTTTAGGTCCTCTGGCCTCTGTGCTGCTGTCCTCCGAATCACTGCCACTGTCCTTAGCTTCTGTACCACTGAACGATATCTCATCTAGAAAAGCGTAATCATAGGACAGGAACAGGTGGACATTAGTCTGTTTCTCTGTCTGTGTTTGTCTCTTTGTCTTTGTCTGTCCCTCTGTGTCTGTCTCTCTTTGTGTCTCTCTCTATCATTCTCGCTATCTGTCTGTCCCTCTGTGTCTGCCTCTCTGTCTGTCTCTCTTGATGTCTCTCTCTATCGTTCACACTCTGTCTTTGTCTGTCCCTCTGTGTCCGCCTCTCTTTGTGTCTGTCTCTCAGTCCCCCTGTGTCTGTCCCTCTGTGTCTGTCTCTCTATCGCTGTCTCTGTCTTTATCTGTTCCTCTGTCTCTCTGTCTGTCTCTCTCTTTGTGTTTCCCTGTCTGTCTCTGTCTGTCCCTCTGTCTCTGTGTCTGACTCTTTGTGTCTGTCTCTCTATCGCTCTCTCCGTCTTTATCTGTTCCTCTGTGTCTGTCTCTCTATTGCTCTCTCTGTCTTTATATGTTCCTGTGTCTCTCTGTGTCTGTCTCTCTCTTTTTTGTCTCCCTGTCTGTTTCTCTGTGTCTGTCTCTCTCTTTGTGTCTCCCCATCTGTCTCTTTCTCTGTCTTGTTACATCTGTACACACCTTCAATTTCAATTTCATCCAGTGATCTTCCCTGCAGGCCAGAAAGGTCTCCTTTCTCCATGGACAAAAGCAATTTGGATATCTTGGCTAATTGTGTGGTTGGGACTGGCAACCTGTAGAATTCCCGATGGACACGAATGTCGTGTCCAAGAAAGTCGGCAACCTGGTCAAGTTCATTATTTTGGTCCGGTCCGAGGCAGTAACGGCACTTGTCAAGGGCAGACATTGTTTCAAACGCAAAATGATGTTTTGGACACTGCAGAGGAAAAAAGAAAATAATGTGTGTTTCTTCAAATGCAATGTCTCCTCTAATTTTGTCCATATACTTAAATACATTCAAGTGGTGACATCCCAAGATGATTTAGAAATCCCTTCAACAATCTGACATACCTGTTCATGACCTCCAGCTTCTGGGGCTCTGAGAGTCATCTCTGCATCAGGCTGCTTAAAAGAGACAGATCATAAACAGATGGCTGTGAATGTACACACATCAAATGAATCCATCTTGAGGGAAAATGTAAAGTTTGGTCACAAAATCACTGAACGTGCAGGATGAGCATCACTAAACAGTTCCAAACTCCAAGAACTTAGGATGATTTAGAAATCCTTCAACAATCTGACATACCTGTTCATGATCTCCAGCTTCTGGGGCTCTGGGAGTCATCTCTGCATCAGGTTGCTGTAAAGAGGCAGAACGTAAACAACATTTAAAAAGTTTAAAACATTAAACGTTTAAAAAGTTCAACTGTCGTGAGTAGATTAATAGAATTTACATTTATTTCAAGCACAGCCTCCTATGCATGCTAGCCTTAAATAACAGCCATGCACAAATGTAATTCAGCAACAATCAGAGATGAAAATTTAATCTCATATGGTGGAAACTTTTCAATCACAGCATAGGTATGGGGTGTAACAAATGTCTCACTGTAAGTATTCCTACTCTCTGAGGCTACAAAACCCTCTGTTGCATTTAAGGCAATTTCAAGCAGTTCTAAGACTGACGCACAAGTGCAAATATGAAGAGGTGAGTGTGACCCTGAGACTTATAGATCCATACAAAAAACATGTCAGTGTAAACCATGATAGAATCAGGTACACACCCGCACACACGATCACACATATACAGAGGTGAGTGGGACAATCAGACTTATAAATCCATATAGAAAACATGTCAGTGTAAACCATGATAGAATCAAGTACACACACACACACACACACACACACACGATCACACATATACAGAAGTGAGTGGGACAATCAGACTTATAAATCCATACAGAAAACATGTCAGTGTAAACCATGATAGAATCAGGTACACACACACACACACACGATCACACATATACAGAGGTGAGTGGGACAATCAGACTTATACATCAATTCAGAAAACATGTCAGTGTATCCTCTAATGGAATCAGGTACACACACACACACACACACACGCAGAGAGGTGAGTGTGACTCTCAGACTTAAAAATCTATTCAGAAAACATGTCAGTGTAAACCATGATAGAGTCAGGTATCTATACACACACACAGACACAGTCTAATGTCAAGTGTAACTAAGCCTCCTATGACTTTGTCCATAAAAGTGAAATAAGATGGCTACACACACAAACACAGAGAAACGTTGTTGTACTTTTGGTCCAACTGTAATCTGACTCCTAATGACTTAAATTATAGTGAAACACCAGTTACCTTTCGTGAACTGGGGAGTACATCCAGCACTGGGCTCAGCTCACCCTCGCTTACACACAATGAGGGGTCCCCTTTCTCAATGATGAACTATATACAGAACAATGAGGGAAGAGGCACACACAATGAATCCATCTTGAGGGAAATGTTAAAGTTTGGTCACCAAATCACTGAACATACAGAATGAGCATCACTAAACAGTTCGAAACTCCAAGAGCTTAGGATGATTTAGAAATCCCTGCAACAATCTGACATACCTGTTCATGATCTCCAGCTTCTGGGGCTCTGAGAGTCATCTCTGCATCAGGTTGCTGTAAAGAGACAGATCATAAACAGATGGCTGTGAATGTACACACATCAAATGAATCCATCTTGAGGGAAAATGTAAAGTTTGGTCACAAAATCACTGAACATGCAGAATGTGCATCACTAAACAGTTCCAAACTCCAAGAGCTTAGGATGATTTAGAAATCCTTCAACTATCTGACATACCTGTTCATGATCTCCAGCTTCTGGGGCTCTGGGAGTCATCTCTGCATCAGGTTGCTGTAAAGAGACAGACATTAAAAGGAGACATGTTAAAAATAGTTAAATTGCATTTGAATTTGATTGTACGCTAGCACATAGAAACATTGTTTGTTCCTATCACAACATAAGTGTTATGCCTTTAGCATTCATTTCAAACAGAGTTTCTGTTTCACAACATGAAAATAGGATTACCTTGTCCCTCCATGGCCAGTCTGGGTCTCCATAATTATACGTTATTTCCTCTCCCGGGTTTATGTTTCGTGTTGCGAACAAAGAAAGGTGGGGCTTTCCTTTGATATACAAGTACCTCATTCTGGTATTTGGGTTTAGATGGTCATCATTGACCAGTTTCCCGAGTGACCCATTGTCTTTTGCTGCATCGACACTTAAAAACAAAACACAATCAAAATTTTTGGCTGTGTCAATTTTCCTCGCTCTTAAACCTATTTAATGAAACCTAGTTTCAGACTATTAAAAGCAATGTGTCACCCCATTTTGATTAAACAAAGCACTGAATTTTAACACATACCACCAATATTTTCCATTAGAGCGGAATTCGAACATGAAGACTTGAAGGCTGTCATGGTACACTCGCTGTCTGTTTTCACATTCTTTCTTGGGGATAAGTTCACCCCGATATTCCAAAAGAAAGTCTCCTTTTTCAAAAGGAGCACCAGCAAAGACACCCCGCCCTAGCAAAGACACAAACAAAAATGAAAAAAAGTCAGGAGAAACAATGTTTGGTCCAATGTCATTGTGGGATTAAGCTTACCCTTGAATGCACTGATGAACCTGGCATCAAGTCCATCTTTGTCCTTTCCTTTCTCAATGAATTCCTTTGCTTCTTCTTCCGGTTTTACACATCTCCGCCGAGGCATTTCTGAATTTCTCCATCAAAAGCCTAAACCCAGAGTCAATGTTATTATGCTGTGATTTTACTTTAGATTAAAGGACAAAACAAAAATTGCAATGCAAATTATATTACCTACAATAACTTAGTATACCATACTCATATCTATGTCAATATAAGAGCAATGAGATTTTTTGATTGTATCCTGCAGTCTCATAATGTACAATGGTGGAAATCTGCTCAGTTAAAGCACTGGCAGCAATAAAATAATAATAATAATAATAATAATAATAATAATAATAATAATAATAATAATAACAATAATAATAATAAGATATCTCATATGTATGTGTTCAACTTTTGATTTACACCAATTTATCACTTCCCTTTAAGACTTAAGTGCATGAATTTAGTGGCAAATGCTGAAAGAAGAAGTTTTATCATTATTTTCCTTGATTTTAATCATACACAACCTAACAGCCAGCATGACATTACAATAATAATGTTTCAGTGCTAACAGCGTGAAAGACGCGTTTAAAATGCTAACATGAGTCAACAAAGAGAACCTCTATCTGCCTGATCACGACATGCATTAATATCAAATCTAAAAATACAACAGTCAGGTCCTATATTCATTATACTTTAGTTCAGTCACAGACGTGTATTTAAATGGCCACCGCTAACGCCGCTGCTAACCACACAGCTTAACTGTTTTTAAATGGCCGCAGCTAACCATAAAGTTTAACTATTTTTAAATGGCCGCCGCTAACGCCGAAGCTAACCACAAAGTTTAACTATTTTTAAGTGGCCGCCGCTAACGCCGAAGCTAACCACAAAGTTTAACTATTTTTAAGTGGCCGCCGCTAACGCCGAAGCTAACCACAAAGCTTAAACATTTTTAAATGGCCCCCGCTAACGCCGAGGCTAACCACACCGTTTACCTGTATGTTAAATGGCCGCCGCTAACACCAGAGCTAACCACACCGCTTGACTATTTTTAAATGACTAGTTCCTGCAGCTTTTAGACCAATGCAGGGGTTGTCGTTAACACATTAATTTTCCCAATGTTCCGTTCTGGTATTATTTCGAGAACAAACAATGCCACAACAAAAGATAAATTGGACATGTAGAGCTTTTCTAATGTTTTAGTCTCCCTAATAAAGCGAAATATGTTCCGTTTATTCATAAAACATTTCGATTAGTTATTTAACATTGAATTAATAACTTCATCAAACTTTAAACCACTCGTTTACAGATTTAAAAAAATGCCAATATTCATTAAAAGTGTAAATATCTTACTTACTTGCTCCTGTGTAGCCGTCAGCAGACTGTTTCGCGGCACGCAACTGGTTTCCTCCCATGTAACGCCCACATTCGAGTGACGTCATTTTCCCGCGCGCCAGTGTATTCGTGTGTGTGTGTATGGAAGATCGGGAGCTAAAGCGATCTCACTCATGTGATACACACACACAAAATACCAGGTGAGGGGATTATACTGACAGTTCAAAAAGTCATATAAATATGATGTTTAGAAATTAATAAATGCATTACTAACATCCTAGCTTTATAGTAGGCCCACATTTTCCTAATTTCAGAGAAAAAATAACATTTTTAGCCCCTAAAAAATTTAAAAACAAGTCTTGAATTAGACTGACACTGGGTGTGTCAGTCAAATCCCAGAAATCCACTTTTCCCAGGTGAAAAGTCAGGTGATTTGTCGGTCGATACCATGTATACCAACACACACACACACACACACAGACACACACACACACACACCGCACATACACACACACACACACACACACACACACACACACACACACACACACACACACACACTCCAGTTTACTGCCTCTTGTTTTGTTCCTGTTCCCTCAGGTAAGTTCCAGCAGATTATCTGCACAGTGAAAGATCGATATGCTTACTTTTTATGAAATATAGTACATTACATTTTTATGCTTAGTATTAACGCCCCATATAGATTCCTTCAAAACCAGTCCAGTGACAAAATGGTTAATCAAGGACATTACTGTCATTTATCACAGATAAGATCAAATAAATAATCTTATTAAACTTCTATTTGGCGTAACGCTGATGTTATTACTGTCTTTTATTACATGGAGGTAATAAAACTACCTCTACCTGAATTGCTTATATGACAGTATTAGTCGTTTAAAAACTGTTCTATGCCATCATCCCATCAGAGATAAACGACAGCACTCATAAGCCAAAATTTGAACCGCAATAACTTCCATTTATCACTTTTATCCTTATGTCTGTGTGGTTGACACACTGTCAGCGGTTGCTTCTTTTTCTGCGGATGACGTCAAATGATGAACTTATTGTCCCTTTTCATACGAGCACACACAGAGCTAAAAGCAGAGAGCCACAGACACCTATAACAATCTCCATGGCCCCTTATAGACATCTAAAGCTGGAGCTTTACATTAAAAAACTGAGTATAAATCCCATCATAGACCTGGAGTTGTATAGTGCCTTGCAAAAGTGTTCATATCCCTTAAACTTTTACATTTTGTCACAAGCACAAATTATGTGTATGTTCAATATTTTTAACAAATAAAAATATAAAAAGTGTGGCGTGCATATGTATTCAGCCCTCTTTACTCTGAGACTCCTGAATAAGATCCAGTGCACCTGTGTGTATTTCAGTCTCAGTATATATGCAGCTGTTCTGTGAAGGCTGATGAAGTCTGTTATAGAACATTTGTGAATAAAAATCATCTCAAAGACTAAAGAACAGACATAGAGCTGTGGAGAAGTTTAAAGCGGGGTTAGGTTATAAAAGCATATCCCAAACTTCTCAAACATCTCACAGAGCACTGTTCAAGCCATGATTCAAAATGGAAAGCAACTGGCAATCTCCTCAAATTTCTTCTGGATGGCAAACAGGAGTATAACCTCTTTCAAATCAGCGTCAAGAAATGTTAACCCAAGGTATTGACTCAGATTTTCATGTGTGTAAACATTTGAACACCACATATCATTTTTCTTCCACTTCACAGTTATACACTATACTTTGTGTTGGCCTATCTCATAAATATCCAATAAAGTATTATTGGGTTTGTGCTTGTAACATGACAAATTGTGGAAAAGTTCAGGGGGTATGAATACTCTTCAAGGCACTATAGTGTGAGTAGCACAGTTTCCAAAAAAGGGGGGGGGGGGGGGTACAACTTTGATGCTTCTACTTAGTCTTCAGTATTCAATTCAGGTGTTTCACTGATGAAAAGTCATCGACTTTCTGCAGAGAAAGCTCTACAGACTCTAAAATGAGCTTTTAAGTATTTGACACTTGAAGGACTCGCATCGTTTTTATTACAGCTGGCATCTGTTTCATCAAAAGGCATGTTTTCAAACTAACATTTTATCTATCTGACACTTTGAAAGAGCCTCCTGCCTTCTCCTCCAAGCAAATATCGCAAGTAAACATGGGGTTAAATGAACGATTTAGAGTGATGTTTACTCTGAAGAAGAGAGCGATGCTTTGTCCAAAGAGAGGTTAACCTTGAAGTATTAAGCTTTCAGATCTGCTATCACATAAAGTTTAGGCACCAGTATTACAAAAATATACAACCTAAAAGGTATGCAGGGCTTTCAATGTGTAGATATAAGATATTTTCTCCCATACCTAACTACAAGTAACGCTGTTTGAATAGGAAACATATTAACTATCACAATAGTTATTTATTTGCATTTTGTATGCACAAAGATGATTTCACCAGCTGATACAAAATACTAAAAGTATTTGTCCATCAGAGAAATCCTGGTCCTGATTGTTGATTACTCTTCCTCAGATTTAGATGATGTAATGGTCATGCCATAATGAACTGAAATTGAATTATAAAACTGAATATGAATTGTGCAAACTGAAATTCACTTTGTATTTTTGAAATAAAAGAAGACAGAGAGTTTAATTTTTAAGTAGATTTCTCTCACAATCCACGCACCAACATCGGCAGAATCTTCTAAGAACAGGCAGGCCATTTTCCATTTTCTGCTCCGGGTCATGTTAGTTGTTCAGCATAAGTTACCATAATGATGTTTGACTACTGAGTCGCTGTTGCTCATTTCCCTATTTTGTACTGCTAACAGCTTGTGTTCATTAAGGAAATTTCACCTTCAAAATTTGAGGTGTACCTTATTTCTTTTTTTGATATAATACTCATAGTGCGACTGCTTTATCATTTGAGCAGACACTTTAAGAAGTGTCTCTGACTGTTGAAAAACAGAGCCAGGGGCCTGGCTGAACACAAACTGCTGTTTTGTGTGGTAGCTTATAAACTTGGTGCAAAGCTCTAATGCTTGTTCTGTGTGGATGTTTATTAGATGTCGACATGTTTCTTTATATGAATTTCTAGCTTGCTGTCGAGTGTGTTTCAAACCCAAGAAATAAGATGGACTTTAGGCAGCCCCTTGTTGTTTTCAGTTAAAAATGTTGGTAAATTTGAGTAACTTACAGACTTCACCCACCAAATACTGACTTCAGGGGGTGAGTCACAAATGATCAGAGGTCCTAAAGTGGTAGTACTTAATTATGTAACTCATGGGGGTTGCAAAATGCCTTCCAAAATAAAGTAATTAAAAAATATATTTTCATCCATTATAACTATAGACTGAAAAATCTGTGAAATTTAATACAAACAGAAAACGTTTCAACGGTGTGAGTGAAGGCAGATTTAACAGCAGTTTGTGTGTTTAGATAGTCTGTTTATCTACTGATCAGATGAATGAATCAGATGAAGTTTCGTGGGCCTTTTTTCTTTTGTACGTTCTGGTTGTTTTTTTCGGGCTGGCCTGTTTGTGTATCCCCACAGGAGGGTGTCACCAGCACAATGTACATTCAAGTGTGGAAGTGTGTGAGATTTGAACATACACAGATCAAGACCGAAGGATTGAAAAGAAATAACTTACCTTTAAACATGAATCTCTTGGGTGGAAACCCTGCTCTCCAAATCCCCGATCACCTACCCAGAGAGAAATCAATTTTCTCTTTGTTACACCACCTGTCTGTCTAAATGCTAATTGGCTGGAACAGTAGCTCTGAGCATCCATTATTAATGATGAACATCATCTCTCACTCTGACTCTTCTAGCACCCCAAAAAACCTCCAAATGGCTCATTTGATAAATGGCTTTAATACCAGCCATAGAGATGCATATATTTCCCTGATGGTTGTTTCAGCGCTTACAAATCACTGGTCACTGAGCTTCCCCTTTTTGTCCATTAGCATCCAGCCTAACCAGCATCTTAAAGTCAGCATCCACCTGTGCAGCAGTGAAACAATCTGAGATTTTAT
Organism: Labroides dimidiatus; assembly: GCA_030710495.1. Classification (NCBI taxonomy): domain Eukaryota; kingdom Metazoa; phylum Chordata; class Actinopteri; order Labriformes; family Labridae; genus Labroides; species Labroides dimidiatus. The sequence continues at coordinate 12,643,540 of CM061155.1, forward strand.
AAATAGAAAGTACTTATGAGTTGATGGACTGAGTCTGTGCTAATTATGGGCCTGAAGAAGACAACACAGGCTGAGTAATAAGGGATAAAGTCTTATTGCTATTGATTTATGGATGGACTCTCAATCCCTGAAGTGAGGTGCAGAGATGAGCTGTGGTTTTGTATTATTTGAATGCACAGAGCCGGTGTGGGGCTGCAGTGAGGGTCAATTAGTGTAACAGTAATCAGGAGGCTAATGTGAAGAGGCAGCAGGGAGAATAGAGTCAGTACTCTGAGTGACACCTTCATGAAAAGGCATGACATTTCATCTGGGCATGTTTTCCGCCAGCTAACTGTAACAACACGCTGCAGAAACACACTCAATACCAGCTCTCACACACACACACACACACACACACACACACACACACACACACACACACACACACACACACACACACACAAACCATGACAGCATCTCTGAGCTCTGAAGATGCTCATAGATGTGACAGAACAAGTTAGCTTTGTTTGTTTGTTTGTTTGTTTGTTTGTTTGTTTGTTTGTTTGCTCCCAGTTAGAGCCAAAACTCTGGCTTTATGTTTTTACACATTTTTTTACACAAATAATGCTGACAACCATTAAGGCCAGGGTAGGGCCGATCGAGAAAGCTGCCGCACTTAGCTCGATTTTGAAATGATAACAACCAAAAAGAAAAAAGAAAAAACCCACTCCCTCCCTCCAGGGTGGACCTCACCTCCTAAACCACATGAACATGCTGAGGCAGACTACAGCTGGAGGATGACAACCGGTAACAGTAGAGAGACGAGTGTGTTACATCGTTTACGTGATTTTAACCCAAGGAAGAATGTCTGATTCTCCTGCAAGTAATTCCTTGTATCACCACATTGAAAATGAATATATTGTCTATTGTTAGTGTAACCCAGCCCGCATGAAGTTGTGCCTCTCTAGACCCGGAGACTCTGTGTTGTCCTGCTAAATAAAGTCCTGCTCTTTCATGACTACTAAACCCTCCCAAAACACAGAATAGGAGAAAACCCTGAGGTAGAGAGAAGATTTGTACCCAGTTGCCTAACACACAGGTAAAAAGTTACCAAAAATCACAGTGGACATACTCATATAAAACTAAGTTACAAACTCCTCAAACTTCATCAAATAGTAAACAAGCATCTGAATAAAGAAAACATATAAACAAAAAAGCACAATAACCATTCAATCTTTTAAATATTTGGCTACGATGTGGAGAACGACCCATAGAATGCACCATAGGGGAGGCAATGCGAGCAGCAATAATCTGTACAGCCTGAGGGTGCAGTCAGCACAACCATGTGCATGCAGGGCCGCCTTTTGGCCTATTTAGGCAGCTAGTACAGCTTAAGTAAGTTGGTATTGTCTGGCCAACAACTGATGCTAGCTATGGAACTGGAAACAGCAGTCAGCGGTACGGCTAAAATTGATTTGAATGTTTATTTGGATTTATCACTGCATCTCATAATGTGAAGCCACTAAATGACTGCAGTGCCAGCATATTTTTTTGTTTTGTTTTTCGTATTGGACTTGTAACTTATTGAAAACATGTTTTTGTATGTTAGAGCTTTTATGGGGCAGCAGAGGCAATAGGCTGGAGACATGCCACAGTTGGAGGAGCAGCAAGTCTCAGAGAGGAAGACCTCCAGTGAGCACAGGATCTGTGTAATTTTACAAAGCGGGTTTGTAAACACTTAAAATACATTATATGGTACCTTTAATATTCTATCCTCTTAAAAGGCACCCAAAACCAGGATGCTAAGTTTTTGTCGTTTTAATCCCGCTGTCAAAATGAGCAAATGTTAAAATGAAGGTCATGTTGTATGTAAATATATAATATTTTTCCATACTGACAAAGAAAATAAATGAGGCCAGTGACCCTTGCCTCAGCAGAGATAAAAAAATAATACAAAACCCTGCGCGCTCTCTCTCTGACCCTCTCAAACTTACTACTAATAACATAAACAACCTCTAATACTGGAGCTGAAATTCACAACATGAACTGCCCATGACACAAGTTGAACTGCGGGTTTTATTAATAACTAAGATGCCTGCTGAAGGTGTCTGAGTTCACCCTGAGAGCGAAAAGTGTGACGAGCCCTGGAAAGAGTCTGGAGTGGCTCCTCTGCTAAGAGAGAAGGGAGCAGAGGTCAGAACAGAGTTCAGGATCTATTTTTACAACATGGAAGAGTGCAGACATCAGGGAGGAAACCCCACACTCAGTGAAAAGATGATGTTCATGACATTGATCTCAGCATATCAAAGAAGTGCTTGTGATTACAGACAAAAAAAATATTCAAGCCCCTTGCAAATTTTATTTGCACATTTTTAAACGTTCAGCTGTTTGCTATAAATAAATCAAAGAAGAAAAACTTTAAATACTTTAACATAAACTGGTTTCATTAAGTGTGCTTGAGGCAATACACATCATATAAAGGTTGGTTGATGGTGACGTTAGACTGCATGCTGGAAATAAGGCTAAGAAGAGAAAAGATATCATCGCCAGAAAATGAAATGGATACTGAATAATATGAAAAGTGTTAAATGGTCAGTTAGAAGATTTTTTTTTTTTTTTTCAATTTTAAAGAAGAGTGGCTGTACTACGTGGATGTGTCAGAAATTGAAAGCTACATTCCACTGCCACCAGATTCCTGAGGAGGCCGGTGGTTGTCAATGACCTGCAGCAAGACTTGTTGGCAGCAGGCACTTAGGTTTCAATTTGCACAGCAAGGCACACACTCAATGCTGAAGGTATCCATAGTAACACACCATTACTGACCCACAAGCATAAGAAATGTCCTCCACAATTTGCTCAGAACCATAAAAATAAGGTACAGAAGTTTTGGGATTTGGTTTAGTGGAGAAAAATTGAACTTTTTAGGGCCTCAGGATCAGCAGTTTGTTTGGAAGAGAAAAAATGAAACATACTTTAAATAGAACACTCAGCCTACAGTGAAGCATAGAGGTGCCTCTGTGAAGCTCTAAGGCCACTTTGCTTATTCTGGCATTTGAAACCTGAATGTGTGTGGAGGACAAGATTTAATGAAGTAACAGGAAATCCTAGAAGAAAATGTCATGCCATCTGTGAGGAAACTGAAACATGGGTGTTATTGGACCATCCAACAGGACAATAATCAAAGCATACTTCAAAGTCCATCAAGAGTGATTATCAGAACCAGAAAATCTTTTGTGAGGAATACTGCCAGAGGCTAATGTCTGTCTGTGCATTTGCAAGATGCTTGTCATGAAGGAACTGAAAAAAGAGAGGCATTTGCCAAAGTTTGAGAAAACTATAAGGTTTGGAGGAAAATGCATTCACAAAAACAATAAAAGCAAAAAAAAATAAATAAATAAAAAAATAAAAATAAAAAAGTCTGGGCACGATAGGTCTCCAGTTTTTTCACCCCACTCTTAAAATATTGACTTTTTAATTGGGTGCATTGAAGTTTTTGAGGAAAGTCAAGGTGAGCCAATGTGAGAAAACAGCATGGCAAGTCTTGAATATGCTGCAGGTGAGTGAGCAGGTGGTGTTGTTCCTCTCTGTTATTAAATGATGGGTGTGATCTTAATGCCTGTCATAAAGCTGTTTCATTTTCTTGCTGCTCATCAGTATGCTCCACTTCAAGAACATCTGTTTACACACAGCACTGACAGTAAAGAGGCAGGATTAAGCTATTATGAAAGGACTCCCATTGACATTTTTTCAAGGTTTCATTGCTTTTAAGGTTTCTGTGCCTCTTTTTCACACTTTTTCAAATCAATTCATTCATTCATTCATTTATCCTCATGTGTCGAGCTTGAACCGGTGTTTATGCTCAAGGTTGTGAGGTTTTCTTTGTGTCTTTCTGTCACTTCTGATTTATTTGTGAGAGCAAATGCTGAAAACCAATCTCAGATTTGTCACATTTGCTTGTGGCCAAACATGGTGCCTCCCTGTGCTCTAAAACCTTTAGACGAGAAATTTTTATTTATTTATTTTTTGTACTTGTGTCCTTGGGTATGAACGGTGAGATACCATTCACACGGATCACTGTGGGTGTTTACAGATCAGCTCTGTGGAAATAAACAGACTCTGACACATAAGACTAGCAACAAAATACAATGTTAAACAACTCTAATATGAGAATGGTCTTGTTGGGTGTCAACTAATATGGAAGCCTGTTTTCACCAAGAAAAAAAGAAAAAATAGTGTGAAAGAAAAAAGGTGAGACTTGTCCCCATAATTTTCAATTAGGTATCTGGTAATGTTGACTTTTTATCAGATAATTTTGACTTTGTATCATTAAATTTTAACCTTTTTACCTCATAATTTTGACCCTAAATCTAATGACTGATTGATCTCAAGTCTCCCTTTTATTTCCTTAATTTCCCTTTGGGGATTATTAAAGTACATTCTATTCTATTCTATTCTATTCTATTCTATTCTATTCTATTCTATTCTATTCTATTCTATTCTCATTCATTCATTCATTCATTTTCTATACCGCTTATCCTGTTTAGGGTCGCAGGTGGCTGGAGCCTATCCTAGTTGTCTTAGAGCAAGAGGCGGGTCACCCTGGATTGGTTGCCAGTCAAACGCATTCTATTCTATTCTATTCTATTCTATTCTATTCTATTCTATTCTATTCTATTCTATTTATCCTTATTTTTCAAAGGCAAGTCTTCCTGTTTCATGTTCAGTCCACCATTGCTTGTTTTTGTGGCCTAGAATGTAACCTCTTGCCAGTGCCATTTGTTGCCAAATTTGCCTTCTCCAAGAATTGGATCCAGAATTAGAAATGTTTTGACGCATATTTCATTGATTCCATCGATTCTTTTTTTTTTTTTTTTCAAACTGTGGCTGAAAACTGAAATAAGACTCAAAATGCATATAAACCAAAATACAATCTATTATAGTAAATTAGTAAATTATTAAAATGAGTAAATTATTAAAATCTATTACTGCAGAGTATAAGAAATAGCCACTATTGATACTCAGTCTCTTCTGTCTTGACAATGGGGCCACATAGCCTCATCCACATCACATTCAATATTCTCTCTTGCATTGCAATGAGGGAAAAATCTTCTTGCATGCCTTATCCAACCTTGACATTCCTCTGCATCTTTTTCTTGGGCAGCAGCAGTTATTGCATTCAGCAAGGGCCTCTACTCCTTCACAACATCAAAGTTCATTTAAAATGGATCTTTATAGAGCTGGTTCATGGCCATATTCTTCTTTATTAGGATACAGTCAATGGTTGTCACACTCATGTTGTTGAGGTTCCTAAACATGCCCTGATCTGCAATCGCTGCTGCCCTGATTTCATGCAGCCTCACGGCATCGTTTGTCATAACCATGTTGACAATAGCTGCCTCCTGCTCAGCACTACAAATTCCCCCTCTTCCACCAGAGAATGGTAGCCTTTGGATTTTGTATAGAATACATGCAATGGGAATGAGAAAACAATTACATAAAGTATATCACTCAAGTTATTTCTGTATATACTGTACAGCAAAGTTACCTGTTTTCCTGCTGAAAGATTCAGACAATGCAACAGTGTTTCTGTTTAGAACAGGTTGGACTCTTTGTCCAGCCTCTCTAGGTGAAAGGCCATGATTGATAAAGCAGTCAATAACAGTTGCCCAAATTTCATCAGAAACCTAAACCCTTCCAACTATACCTCCACCTCGCACTCGGACTCCTCTTCCTTGGACCCCTCTACCTCTTACTCTCACTCTCATCCGCCTTAGACTTCTTCCCTCCATGTTGGCAAAGAACAATACAGCCATTGCACCTTTTAAGGCCTGCAGACTGATTGCTAATTGGAGATTTGTGTGAAGGAGTGTCAAACAGGTGCTTCAGTGATTTCATGTTGATGTAAGTAGTGTCTAATAGTTAGGAACAGATGGTATCTGTTTGGTTACAATAGCTGAAAAAATGGAGTTTGGACTGCTTGAATGACATCCATGTTAAGTGTTCTGCAAAAGGGTGGAGAAAATGACAATCCAATAAGAAAAGGTTTACACATTTGCAAGAGGCGTCTTGTGCTCTGCTAAGACAGTGATGATGAAAACTGAGTGGATCCAAGTTTCTTTAAGCAGGTCAAAGCAATCGAGATTAAAATTCTAATTGTAAATCTGTCAGCATTTGTCATCATATGTTGGGTCTAACGTCTGTTATAGTTTCCCACATTTTCTTATTTTCTTAAACATTGTAAGGTTTTTGGGTGTGGATAAACCTCTTCTGACTGGATGGAAAACAATAGCAGAAGGATGTAGAGCAGGGTGGAAAAATAAGGAGCATGAGACAAAGCTTCAGAGGTCTGGCTTTTCTTTTTACTGAAGCCCACACAGAGGACACAGAATTAAAAGAGCTACAATCTTCTATCTACAATGCATTTAGCAGATGCTTTTTTTTTCCAAAGTGATGTACAAAACAAGCAAGAATTTAAACAAGAAGGAGAAACCTTATGAAGTGCGAAGAAATGCTTCAAGTTACTTTGGTCACAGGTACTCTGGTGCCCACAGACAACCCCCCCCCCCCCTTTTTTTTTAAATAGTATTCCACCTTAAGATATCTTATGACCACACCTGCATTACTCAATGAACCATTAAAAGACAAATAACTGTACTTAACTTACCAAGTTATTACAACTGTACTGTAATAACTTGGTTTTACATCCCTGAAAACAGTAAATAAATAACCATAAGAGTGTAATGTTTCTTCAGGACAATCTAAGATTTATTTTTTAGACACATAAAACACATTTTAACATTAACACCAACAATATTGTTGGTCATGCTGAAAGGACTCCACCTGTGACTTCTGTCTCTGATCCTGGGGTCTGTTTGCAGTTTGAGGATTCTCTTCCTCCCTCTGTTTACTTTGATTCAGAGTTCTCTTTTTGGTCTGATCCTACACTTTGTAAAAGTTTGTGGTGTTGCCACAGAACCTTATTTGTTTTCTGAAAACATTGCAGCTTGCAGTAGTTTGGTATTTAGCTGTAAAATAACACCAAATGATGATCCTCTTGGTCATATTTCAGCCAGCCGTGCACAGCTGAGTGCTGTGACTGAGCGGCAACACTCACAGTGGAGCTGAAGACGAGGAGGCGGGGAGGAGTGCACATGATTGAAGGGAGAGCGAGAGGATCACACGGAGAGAAGAAGAACAGAAAAGCATGGTAGAAAACACATTTTATTATAGGCCCATTAAGGGCCTGAACCCATTTATTGAATCTGTCCCTCTTTTGTTAACACCGGTTGGGGCATTATTCGAAATGAGGCAGGCTTTGTGCTTTCACACTAATGCCTATGCTCCGACCTGCTAGAACTGAGATGCAGGCAGAACGCATCAGAACAGGGCCACTGTAAGCTGTCATGATGACTTAAATTGAAACCTATGAGATCTGTAACAGAGCGAGGAGGATCTGGTTTGTTTTGGCTGAAAGGTGGCAAAAGAACAAAGAGGTTCATAAACATAGTGACTGTCTCTGCATTTACCATCTTTGCAGTGCACTGCAGACAAACAGTCTGCCGCTCCATAGTCAGATATAACCCACACATTGCTAATTCTGATGATACACGAACCTGACGAAGCTTTTATTCAGGCAATTTTGTGAATTATAGTTTTTCTCCATTGATGAGACACATTTCTGGTAACAACGTTCCAATTCTCAAAAATGTGACAAAAATAGCACATCCGAATCTCCAAACGTTTGACGAGATCGAAACCTTACTTTAACAGTCACAACACAGTCTTAGATATTGCAGAGATCAGTCTGTAACAATTTTAATCAGTTGAAGCTGACAGTCTTTGTGTGAGCCTCTGTTAGGTTGATACTTATCTGGAGGGTTGTTTTTTGTTGTTATCAGTGTGAATTGAGACAAACAATACAGCTCTCTGATTTATCCAAAAATGCAAATAATCTTAGCGGCTTCAAAGATTAGCCTACGATGTAAAATACTTCCTTCCCAACTCATCACTGAGCTATGACGGATAAAACAGCATGCAAAACAGCTTTGAAAGCTAATTGTACCACTTAATGTAGAATGAAGCCAGGTCAAAGGTCATGTCTCAGTAGGTTGTGAGCCCTTCAAAGAGGCTTGCCCTAATTACTGAGCAGCTTCTTAAAACCCACCAAGACTAATTAACTCAATGACACCAGGCAGCTCTGTGATCCCTCCATTCTGAGATAAACACCAGGGAGAGGAGCAAGTCATTCATGAGCACCTGATGCCTCTCCTGCTGCACGGGGAAAAGACAGAATGTGCAGAATCATGTGGAAACCAACCACAGAGGCTGAGCATTACTAGAGACAATCTCACAAACAGGAACAGTTTGTTATTTTAGCATCATGATTCAAACCCAGGAAACGTGGGCCCATGACAGACAGTGTCTGCACTGTGAGTGATGGTTACGAGCAAAGCTCCCATTTCAATCTCTTTGACTTGTGATGAGCTCAGAGAATAGGGGACAGATGAGGGCACAGATTCAAGTGCCCACACATCATTTCCAAAAACTGATGGTGAAAGCTTTCCTGAAGTCTTTCATTCAAACTGACGGGCAGGATGTCAAAACAGCAGCTTGTAAAACTAAGACAATTCAAAGCTCCATTAATGTGAATTAAACTTTGAGGAGTGAATAAACTGTAGAAGAGGAGGTTAAAACTCTTCCAAACAGAGCCATCAAGACTGTGGATACGGACTATAGTTGTTTAACTTCACATTTATTTTCAAGATAAGTTCAAGAAGTAGAAGTAGCCTCAATGGGGAATCAATGCAGAAGTGCCTGAAACCGGAAATGTGCTAAATTCCTGCAAGAAGTGACTCTAATGGTTCAAATACTGTCTTTTATGTAGCAGCTTGTTAGAAAACAAACCTTGGTCTCACATTTTTCATTATGTTTATTTATTTATTTATTTATTTATTTATTTATTTATTTATTTATTTATTTATTTATACATTCATTCATTCATTTTGTTTGTTTGTTTTTCTATGAGTTGATCATCTCAATATCCTGTTTCAAGGTTTTTTTTAAGGCAAACAGTGATATTCAGTTTTTACTTTTGGCCAGAGAAAAGACAGTAAAGCAGGATTTTTTTTTAAAGAGCTTCTTGAGACAGTGCATTTTTTAATTCCTTGAGCCATTACATTTTTTAACGGTAGCATCTGTCATTTGTTTGAGGTGAGTCTCAGCTTCACTGTAAATATTAAGTTACACAGTGGCGACAGTCTGGCTTCCTCAGTGGTAAGGAGCAGAAGAGGAAACTGATTTTCTTGTGAGTTTCATGTAATTAACAGGTCTTTGCTGAAAAACCCATCATGATGTAGATTAGTCAGAAGCCAAGCTTTGTCAGGTCTGTCATCGGGGGAGAAGGAAACGAATGTTATGAGGGAATGGAGGTCCTATCAATTGTTCCTGATGCCCATGAAGAGGTCAGGAGCTCCCAATGCTGGTAAGCTTTTATAGCAGAGCATCAAGATTTTTATACATTTTTTTTTTATCCAGGAAGGACTGTGAGCTGCACAAAGGGAATTGGTAATGACTTATTACTTCAGATTACTGCTTTTGGAAGCTGAGATGTCATTATCGTGAACTTTGTTGAACATATAAAACCAGACCTTCATAAGCTGCTGCAACAGCAGACGATTGTTTGCAAGTGCACATAAACATGAGAATTCTCTAGCTATTGTATCAATAAATAATGAATGTTTAAAAATTCTGTGCATTTTTCTTTGGCGAGGTTAACAGCACTGAACAGGTCTGAAGTTTAAGATCCTCAGAGTTGTCAGTCAGACCTTGAAGACAGAATAATGTTCTGGTTTTGAGCAATAGCCATCTATAGGCGATAGAGATAGAAGTGATAGACATTCCTGTCTGATTTTTTTTTATTATTTACATTAATCATAAACTCTTCAAGCTCTTTCAGACTCTTCTGTTTGTCTGATTTGAAAAGAGACAATGAGGCATTAATGACATCTACTTCTTTTTGATCCCCTGAGCATCATACTTCAGCAGAGTGAACACTTTCACAGCAGTGACAGGAAAAAAGACTCCGGACATCACAGTGATAATTGCTTCTGTCCTCCGAGAGCTGTGCTTTCACATGATGGATTAACACATGAGGCAGGAGATCAATGCAGGGGTCAGATCTGAAAACGACTAACAAAGAATTGAGATGGAGATGAAAAGCCTCTCCTTCAGATGTTTTCATCTAAATCTTAACTTCAGTGGTTTCTGTGTGTTTGCTTTAGATTGGACTGATAATCTATAAACTTGATGGTACCAAACCACAGACTGTTTAAGAAAGCAGATTGTTCAAACTGAAGCCTAGATATGTGGAGCTCCTCCACATCAAATAAATTCCATCCAATTATGATTTCTGTCATTAGAGCTTTAATCAAGCTGATGTCTGAGAAATATTTTGAGATTCACCGAATTTGACCGAATTTGAGAGGATTTTTTTCCCCACTCAATACATCTGTTAAAAGGGAATAACTCACACTTGGGCTTCAATAAATTTGTTCTTTAAATATTTATTAGTTCTTAAAAATGTTGTAATATGTTCAGATGACAGCAAAACTTCTCTATAGTGTGAGCATACCAAGGCTAAAATGGCTTTAATTTCTAAGATGGGAAACTAGATATAAGATGAAAAGATATTGTAAAGAAAAGATTAAAATAAATGTATACTTTTGAATGAAATAAATAAATGTGCCCTGTGATTGACTTGCGACCAGTCCAAGGTGTACCCCGCCTCTCGCCCTAAGACAGCTGGGACAGGCTCCAGCCACCCACAGCCCTAAACAGGATAAGCGTTATAGAGGATGAATGAATGAATGAATGACTGAAATATTTAATAAAATAATGGCTCCTTTAGAGAGGTTAGTACCAAGGCTGGACTCTGGATTCATTTGATTTATTACCTTTTTACAGAGAACAACAACAACACTGCATGCAGAAGTACCTCTATAAAGTTTGTGATATAGTGCAGAGCAGCAGAGCAAGTTGGCAAGTTAAACTTTTTCCCATTTCTGTGGGCTGTACAGTAAATACATCTTTATTACCAATAAATACTGAGTGCAGCTGTTTGTTGTTTTTATGAAATACAGCATCCACTTTAAAACTTCCACAACAGCAGATTCAACAGACCTCCCTGCTGAGGTTGTTTACAAAATAGCTGAAGTGGTGCTTCTGTATCATTATCTTTCATCTTTCTATTAAAGGGATTGTGATTGTTCTCCTGTCTTTAAGATTGACTTGGTTTAGATCAGGGGTCTCAAATTAAAATAACCTGAGGGCCACAGCCTCCAGTCTTGTTCCACAGAGCCACTTCATGAAAAAAAGAGAAAGAAATGAATGTTTCACTAATAAAACAACAGTCCTTCTTGCTGCCAGACTCCTGAGAGCTCTTCTTCTCAGACAGCTGGGCCACATTTGCTCTTATTGAGGTGTCAGTTGAAACCCTCAGTATGGCTTAAAGATGGACATCACTGAGTCTGGACCTGTTCTTTAATTTGCCTCTTTCTGGCTCCCTTGAATACATTTTGTTGTGTTCACAACTCTCTGTTTGGCTGTGCAGCTACTTTGTGTTCGCTCATCTCCCTTGCATACTGCTCCACGTTTAGTTGAATAATTCTGCATGAGGTTATACTCCTTAAGAACAGCAACTTTCTCATTGTATATGAGACAGGTGTGATTTTCCTTTAAGACACAGTTGGTTGTCATGACAAACTAGCATGAATTTGAATGTAGCATCTTCTCAGGACTCCAGTTAGCCCTGCAGACTCAAAACCAGTCCTCAGTACATTGTTTTTGTTTGCACTGCATTGCCAGTAATCGGGGTATAGGTAGTTTTTCTGCCATTCTCCAATGTACTTGGATCTCTCTTGGTTATCCGTGTTGAATAGGGGCTAATGCACACCACGGCAGGAGGCGGGCAGAATGGCAGGACAGGATTTGATTGGTTTAATAAAATGGGTCCTGATCGCTGGTATTGGTTGGTGTTTTCCCAGGTTTACTCCTGCTGTAGACTACGGATATTTTTTCACTCTATTTTAAGAACACATCATGCATTGATTGCCATCAGGACATAAAGATCATTTTAACCAGTATAAAAAAATGTATCTGAATCTGATTACTTACACTGATTTTAAACTCAATAGAAATAATCATTCTCCCACTTCTTCTGTAATATTCTGTGCCTGACATTAACCTTTCTTTTGGACTTTGGAAAGAGCCATCTTGATTAAACAACGTTTTGAGGATGTTAGCAGCGAATGTTTGGGATTTGGGATTTTTTTTTTCCTACTTTGGTTCATGTAGTGATTATGCTGTGTTCAGGGTCAACTTTGAAATCAGATATTTCTTCCCCAGTTCCAACAGCCCAGCAATGAACATGGCCAGCCAAATTTCAGTTGATATCAAGTTGTGGGCTGTATGAAATGGTGTGGCCATGAGCTCATTGGCTTTGAGTTTGAGACACCTGGTGTATAGTGACTGCAGCCCAAGATCCACCTGGAAATGGACATGGTTACCAGCTAGCTGGTGATGCCAAGCTGATAAAGTTGAAACCTTATAAGGGAGAGCAGAGTGCCTGGACCCTCAGATTTTTGCACATGGTGCTTGATTTGACCACTAAGCCAAAACGATGCCCCACATTGTAACAACTTTCCTCCCTTATTGAGCTAAAATTCAGCATTTATTGAAAACAGTCATATACTATAAGGTAAATACACTATTTAGTCCTGGACTGATTAAAAAAATCCTCTAACCAGAGGAGGGAGAGGCACAAGACTCAACAAATTGGCCCATGGTCCACACCTCTCAACTTTTGAAACTAAATTTGGCTTAGCTACTGCACTGAAGCTTTGCAGGATCACAAACTCCCCACTCAGAATCTGATGGTCCAAGAGTATTAAGGCCTTTACTGAAACCCAATTTGGTTGTCATTCTTATTCTGGTGGGATTTAAAGTCTGGTTTTTACAGTACGTTGTTTTATTATTCACATTTTAAAATGACTGCTTTGATGATGATACCAATCCCTACAGCTCTGGAAAAACCATCACTTCTGCCATTCTCTCCACCCTCACAAACTGGCTCATGGACATCAAACCCAGTCATTTTCTCAAACTTAACTGAAATAAATCTGAAAACATTTTTTTTGGCACCAAACCCCTCCTCCTGTCCACTCAGAACTTCTCACTGAGCATTGATAACACACTGTCACGATCTAGTCTTCCTCGACCTCACTCTGTCCTTCAGATCAGAATCATAACCAAAACATCCTTCTTCCACCTCCATAACATTTCACGACTCAGGCGCAGCCTCTCCTCCTCTGCTGCAGAAGCACTCATCCTGCCTTTATGACCTCCAGACTGGATAACTACAACAGCATCCTTATACCTTGACCTGTTGTGCACAATAGGAAAGCATCTTTGAGTATGCGGACAAGCACAGTACAAGTTCTGTCAGTTATCATTGTAATAAAATGTAGATATGTTATTTTTCATTTATTTTTCTACATCTGTGACTTTATTCTTGGAACTGACTTTGATTCTGAAGGTCACTTTTTGTTATCCATTATGTAGCCCTGATGCTCAGCTGGATTTGGCACAGAGAGTGGAGCTCAGAGTGTCATCCTCCTGCTTTGTTTTCAGTGTGATGTGCGGTAGGGTAGCGGAGAAGCTTTTGTTTCTTTGACACAGAAACAAAAACTTTCAAAGGACTCCCACTCAGTGCCATGTGGCTGTAATTATTCTGTCACCTTCTCAGTGTGACTAAACAACAGAGAGCATGGTGTGACGAGGAGGCTCCAGGATAAAGACATCCTCAGAGTGTTTAAAAACAGAGTTGAATTACAGCGTTAATGTAAGTATTGATTATTGACAATTTAAAAAGTCAGATTAGCCTATTATTTGTGAGCTTTTATTGACCTCTGACGTTGCAGTGCTACGCTGATGAAACTGTGTTTTATATAAAACATTTCACAGTCCAGGATGGACGTTACCACCTTTACTTTTAGGAGTGGGAGTCCAAAACCAGTCCAACTAGATGAAGCCACTGTCATCATTTCTTGTTATGCTTGACTGTTCCCTCACCAATAGTCTTCCATAGTTCCAGGCATCATGCACAACAATGACGTCATCTCAAGGGGGAGACAACACGAACACAAGAAAGGAGTCAAGGCAGCACATGGTCCATAGTGTGGCTTGATTTTACACAAAATGACACTCAGCGCATTGGGCAATGTCTGTGGTGGCACCAGCAACATGTTGAAACATTGTATCATTCATGTTGTATGTTTGACGGTCCATCCTGCATGGTGTTTCAGTTTAAAAGGGAAACCCTGTTGACCAACAGCTTTCAGTAAATAGCTTTAGTTGATTATTAAAGTCATTTTGTATTTGATATAAGAACTTAGAGATGCTGTGAGGACTTAATGAGCGATCTTGAAAAAATCTCAGTTTTATATATTTACTGGTTTAGAGGCCACAATTTGAAATGAGATAATGAGATTATCAGTGCCAAAATTTACAACTTTTAAATGCTTTTTCCTCAGTATCCATGGTCATGTCAGATTGTATGTTCAAAGTTTTGCTGACCAAGTGAGGAGCCAGATCTGGGCTCCTATGCACATCCAGCCATTAGTGATGAAAACAGACCGTCTGTACTTACAGTGGGAAAAAAAATCAATTGGCAGTATGCATGAGCCAGGTAAATGCCCCAACAGAGCATTAAACTTAGTAACGGCTGTAGATCTGCTCTGGCAGGTCACACCAAATACGCAACCATTCTAGATGTTTGAGCTATCAATTCACTATAGGGCAGGAAGTCACACATGGAAACTACCTAAAATCACCCAATAACTTTCAAAATAAAACAAACGGAGTCAAAACCAGATGAGCGCAACCAGACCAGGAGTCGACAGGTTTGAGTTTTTACAGCCCAACTTGAATAAGGAGCGACTCATCACTGGAGTGCGAAGCGCAGGAACTCCTTGGTCTTGCAACTTCAGCTATCTGGTGGTCCTGCAATGTGCCTGACTGAACATGTGGCCAGTGTTTGATGATGGTTTCATCTTCACTAAACAATTTAGTTTGATAGTTAATAAGTTGTTGGCCCTAACTCCAGCTGGATATTCTTCATGGATTAGTGTCAGAAAACCTGTGAGATTTATATTTATCTTCAAGTCTGAGCATTTCAAGTTTCTCAAACTTGATGTTTTGTCTTTCCCAGTACAGAAATCAAACCTCCTGAATAAAAGATTCATTCATCACCTACAACAACAATCCTTAAAGCTGGATCATTTTACTTCCTTCCCTCACCTCAGGACATTGAAACTGAATCACGTGGATGTAAGTTCTAATGAAAATCAGCAAGTTAACCTCGGTATAAATAATTACTTATGGTGAATGAAATAAGCATGTGAAATTTCTTTGTGCCCACTACAAAAAAACTACTTGAAGTATTAATTCAGGCTGTATTCTGATGTGTTTGTAGAAGCATCAGATCATTAGGTTGTGGGCACAGAATTCTGACATCACATCTGCAATTACAGCCTATGGCAATAACTCCCACACCCCTAGTCCTCATAACAGTGGAAACCGGAGTAAAATAGAAACTTTTCTTAAATATTATCAAATAGAAGAGGCTGTCATTCCTCACACCATTTCTCTCCCTTTGAATAGCTCAGCATGCTGAGTTCATGGCCAAGGTTGTTTTTTGCCCATTAGTGTGGCCCTGGAGAATGCTTTCAATGCCAGTGCTACACACACCGGCTGAATAAAACCCTTCCGCTCTGGCTTTTAAAAAGGCCACACAGACCTGATCCTTGGTTTTGCACAAAGTTTGTTATGCTGGAAACAGAAAACTTTTCATGCAGAGATACTATTCAAGGTTGACTACATGCTTTTAAATAGAAATGACTGAATTCCTTTCAGGCTACATGTGAGGTAAACTCAAGTATCCCACAAAAGTCTTTATGAGAGGATACGAAAAGGGAGGGGAAATTGACAAAGTGGTTGTTTTAATACACTAAGTCTCAAGGCCAAACATTCTGTTTTGCAAAAAAAATAATAAAAAAAATCATTCATATGGGGACAAAAAAGTAATTTTAAAAATCTAAATTAATTACTTGTAGGGGGTACTTGTTCAAAATCCAGCATCACTGATGGCTAAACTTGCAGAAGTAAATAATACCCCGTAGTAGAATGT
The DNA here is from genome assembly GCA_030710495.1 of Labroides dimidiatus. Classification (NCBI taxonomy): domain Eukaryota; kingdom Metazoa; phylum Chordata; class Actinopteri; order Labriformes; family Labridae; genus Labroides; species Labroides dimidiatus. The sequence continues at coordinate 12,659,762 of CM061155.1, forward strand.
GAGAGTGTGTGTCTTTATCTGAATGTATTCAAGAGTCAGCATTAAAAAGAGTGTGTATGATGAGAGCTTGGTGTCAGTCTTTGTCTGGAGCTCTTGGCTTGTGCAGGACTGAGGTGAAGCAGGTATGAGAAGAGAGAGAAGGTAGTAATGTGTCCTCTAAATGTAAAAAAAAAAATACTACATTATTGATTGAACTGGTTTTGGTTGGTGAAACACTAGATTTTAACCAAATCTGCTCCACTCTGTTGCATTTTGGTTCAGGACACAGCATGGAGCAGTATCACAGAAGAGGTGGAGTCACATGAAGATTTCCTGCCCCAACAATGAGCCTGTTATCATTCATGTTAGCTTAACTGGCCTCCATAAACCCCTATCCTTTTGACACCAGGCCACGTTCTGCTCATTATGATGGTTTGTTGTTATGCAAAATGAAATATGAGCAGATATTTAAATGTTATCTGTCAACATACACAGTCGGGCACATCCCCAAGCAGCTGGCATCCTGAGACCAGAGAGTTCCTTAAATTTATGCCTTAATAATGATGATCCTCTCCTTGTTCATGTTGGGTAGTAAAACCTCTAACCTTTTGACTACTGGCCTCATTATGTCGGTTTGTTGTTATAGTCAAGCTAAATATGATCTGGTTTTGATATGGTTTGTTTGTTTTGAAAGTTACTGGGTGTTATGTGGTTTCCATGCCTGACTTCTGTCCCACTCGATCTGCCCAACTGAACTGATGCGTCACAGCTCCAGCATCCAGCAAAAAGAGAATGGTTGCATATTTGCTGGGACCTACCAGCGCAGGGACACAGCTGGACCGCAGCAGAGCGAATTCCGTGTAAGTTGACACATTGTCTTGAATAGAAACCTAGCTGATCCTGTGCCATCGGAGACACATCTGGTTTATTTTGGCCGTAAAAACAGAACTGGAATGCTACAGAGCTCAGCCAGTGGAAGTAGATACCTTGAGTGATTGCAACCATGTTAACCTCCATGGGTGTCGCTAAACAAGATATTTACACAAAATGGGTGCTGGGCATATAACCGATGACTATCTGTGGTCAGAAAAACAAATCTACTTAATAGGGGGGAACAGGGTTAGTTGTCACATGGGTTGGTTGTCACACTCATTATATCTCACCACTAGAGGGCACTGTCTCTCAAATTGTGGAATGGAAATTTACAGAGTTGGGATCAGAGCTCACTAACATAGTCTTCTCTGGAGTAAGACAGCTAAACTTTGGGGGAGAGCACTTTTATGTTTTTCAAATCACCTTGTAAATATTTTGCTCCTCAGTTTTTTTCTTCGAGGCTTTTACACAATGGGTTTATAACAAAACAACTTTTACTCTTAAAAAGTGTGAAGGAAATGCTGTAGTTTAGATTACAACTAGTTAGCTAGATTACGTTAGCTAGCTAACTAGTTGTTACACTGTTGCTAATCTTGATGCTAGCAAGAAATTCCACATGGGGTTGATCGTCACATTTTCTTTGGGGTTGGTCATTACCTGATCTACTTCCTTACTCAGTTTGTGTTAAGATGCATTAAGTTATGTTTTTGTCATTTTGTTAGTGCAATCAAACTTTCAAATTTAGTTTTGCCAACATGTCTTAAAAGATTTTTCCCATTAAAATAATATTGTGACAAACCATCCCCCTGATGGGGCTGGTTGTCACAATGGGTCAGAGTGTCTTTGATTGTTAATTAACTCTTTGTTCTAATGAGTTGGAAAATGAGGGGGATACACATTTCAAGCCAATAACTTAAACTTTAGTTTAATGTAGAAATGACTATTAAAAGATATTTTGGCGATGAGCAATTTACACTTGAGCAAAAAGTGTGACAACTGACCCTGTTACCCCCAACACACGCATGTGATGGCTACCACGTATCCCTAGCTTGGTTTATTCGTTGGTTGCACATGTCTTCAAAAATTAACAGGATACAGAAGTGAGATGCAAGTGCAAGTGCAAGTAAGATGTTTATGTGGATAAACAGCAGGGGCAGTGTATGCGACAGAATAAACAGCACCAGGGATCAAAAATGGCATGAAGGCTTCATCGCTGTCCCTGTCACTTATTCTTCATGGGGTCTGAAAGTATTGTCCAATAACACATGGAGCAAACTGCCAAGTATATTTACCATTAGGCTCACAATGCAGCCAGACACATATTTGAATGACTCCATTCATGTCTCCAGTCTCAAATGGTTTAAGACTACAGACAGATGACTCAGTTCAATGAGTGTCTTGGCTTTTGATGAAAAAATATTTTAATAGATCGTCAGATAAATGATGCTAAAGGTATCTGCCAAACCAAGAGATAGGTATGAGCTGATTTGTTAGAATTATGTTTCTTCTTAAGATGTGTCTTTAGACAAAAGCCCCAAAATAGCCAGAGCCCCTCATGCTGTATGTTTCCCTGTCACAGTAATTATCCTGCTGTGGAGAGCTCACTGTCAGTACACAATGTACCACTCAGTTAGGACTGTTATTGTTATACATCTGGTTTAGCTCAGCATGTAGTAAAAATTATAGTATGAATATGATCTCAAAGGCAGGAACACAATGGTTCAAATTACCAGTTTGTTTCCAAAAAAAAAAGTGTTTCAAAATCAGCTGTGTCGTAACCAATGGTTCATTTTCTACACATGCTACAAGAGAGTTGCATAAAATTTCCCTCTCAGTATTATGGTAAGGATTAAAGCGGCTCCTTGTCATGCACAGAGGTGTACCACAGAGACCTGTGAGTCACTGAGCGCGTGCAGAAGGATGGAGGAGCACAGTGTGCATTAAGTAATGAATACTCTGGGTTATTCACTTAAATGTTCAGGATTATTGGATCCTCCATGGCAGTTCTGATGAACATGTTCAGAATTCATCTCTGAATCAGCCGGAGCTGCTTCTACAGGTCAGAGAGATCTGGGTTAATGGAAAGCAGGACACAAACTGGATTAACGATGGTGACCACAGACTCTATAAATAATGAGCGTAGTCGCTCTGACGTCACTTATTGGTTTCCTGTCTGTGTAAATGGAGCTGCAATTCATCACACCTGACGTGACTGTGGTGAGAGAGCTACAGGTGGCTTTTATAAACCACTTAACTTATAATGAAGGCCTTTTCTTCACCATCATGTCCCACAGTTTCCCTGAGGAGAAGCCAACATCAATCCTGGTTAAGGGCCAGTCCACTGAATTTGCGCCCCTTGGAAATAAAATGTATAAATCCATGATAAAATTAACCATGAAATACATTTTACTAAGCCAAGACCCCTACACACTGATCTGAATGTATATATAATAAACATAATTTAAAATGTTAATTTAAACTATCTTGAACAGTGGTAACATTACATTTGTTGCCTGTCCCTGCTTCCTACAATTAGACTTAACCATGAAATATAATAATTTAAATCCTTCGAGCCAAAGTCCTAAATTCATGTCTTAAATGAACCACAGCCCATGCAGCTTCCCAGCCAGGAGTGGTATGATCAAAAACTTTCTTAAAGGTATCAGTAAAATGTTCAATGGACTTGCATATGGATGAGTTTCTTCATTTGCCCATGGAGCTGCCCTTCCTGTCAGATGAGAGATCATAAATGCTGCCTTGGACTGATCTGTGGGAAAGGTGGCAGGCAACTGATTGTAGTGTAGGTCACACTGGACTAGGCATGGTCAGCAACCGCTGGAGGACTTCTCAGGAGTGGTCAAACACCTTTAATACCATCCACCCCCTCCGACTGAGATGAGGGTGGACTCGTACAATATGAGGCATGGGTCAGTGTGCCATTGAGGAGAAGTGAACCATGCCTGATCAAGGTTTTATAGTGTGTGTTCCAGGCTTATTAGCTGTCACAAATGTGTTAATAATATGTAGTGATTGTTGTGCTAATAAATTGCTATGGTATGGGCTAAGAGCAGAAAACTAGGTGCAGCTGTTGGAGCTGGTGTAAATTATTAAGAGGCAGAGATAGTATTAAGTTCAAATGGTGATAATACATATCATGTATTGCAATGAAAAATTAATAATGGAAGTATTTACAGGAAAGAAAAAGAAAACAAAGAAAAAAAATAATAATAGTATTATTAACATTAATAACTCCAGAAATAACTCCAAATACTGTAGCCTCCTACCAGACCTGTAAGAAGATGGTTGATGGTTCCAACACTCACAAAGTCTCTTTTATGGGATGCTACAGTTGGCATTTATAAAGCCAAGAAAGAAACAATTTCTTTAGAAATGCTGTACCTGTGACTCATTTCAACCAAACTGTCTCTTCTGCTAAAGAAAATAATCTGAGGCGTCACCACAACACAAAGCATGCAGGGTTCAAGGAGTCATATCCTGAACAGTCAGAGGCCCTTCAGTCAGAGAAACATTTCTACTTTGAAACCTCAATACCACCATGCAAGAGGAGCTATTAACCCAACTTCAACTAAACAAGAGAGGTAAAGTGCAAACTATGCATGCAACCAGTATGTGGTTAGTTTTGACTTTTGCAAAAATACATGCTTAAAACTATCCTGGTTACTTTGACTTTGAAGGCAGACTATGGAACAAGGTACTTTTAAGGGGGCTGATTTTGAAATTAAATGGATAAGGTAAGGCATTTTGTTTCCCTCACTAGAGTCATTTTCAGTAATATTCTGAGGGTTCTGAAGCTCTGACTTGCCAGATTTGGGCCGCTTTAACTTGATGTTCATTGCTCTAGGCAGTGGGGCCATCAGGGATTTTGGTCTTGTTGAAAAAAAAAATCAAATTAAGCCCCCTCACTTTCTACAGATCTGCAATTCTACACTTCCATTTATCAGACACTTGTGTCCAAAGTGATGTACAACACAAGCAAGAATTTAAAGAATATATATGAATATAAACAGGAAGGAAAAACTTTCTTAAACTTTTTTCTCACTTTACTTCTTCAAGTTTCCTCCCTTTTTTTAAGTCAGCAATCCATCAAACAGACATCAACCTGTCTCAATAGTAAAATAAAGAAGGCCATATGGAGATCATGAATAAACAGTATTAGTTTGACATGATGCTAACCTTCTGATAGCATTAAAATTCACAACATGGGATTCATTAAGCCTCTCAAAGGTCATAAGATCAATGAGATTTCCAGAGGTTACGTATAACTGATGGGAAGTTTTTTAGCTCTCTTATTTGATTCCCAGCTCTGAAAATGAACATGATAACCATCATTTAACGAGCTGAATCAGAATGGACTGTTACAAGGATTCACACAATGACTTGTTTACTCAATGAAAATCAAAGGACAAACAGCTTTAAGCACAAGCTTTTACTCTGGGTGTAGGTCATCAATCATGATCTGTGTGAAGAAAGGGATAACATTGATCAGCACGTTTACACTGATATTTAATTAAACACACTGGCTGATATTTCAGAGAAGATGAAGATTTTTTTATTTTTTTTGCTGCTTGGTTACAGTTACAGCAATCCCTCCAAATGATAAAAACATAATAAAAAGGGACAGTAATTTCCGTTGTTATGTGATAAACTTTAATTCCTCTTTATGGTCGCAAGTCCCCTGTCCCTCCTCATCTCTGGTGGAAATGATTTTGCTGGTTAAATACTGAACTGTAAACTCAGACAGCTGTCTTTGGTTTGGAGACCTGCAGCTACCGTCTGCTTTCAGTTCCCCCACCACAAGGAAATGAACATTTATGGTTTGTCAACATCAAGAAGAAGCTTTAGGAGTCAACAGCAGTTCAGACTGTGTGTCTGCCACCCACATGCAACAATAAAATTGACCAACTAACAGAAACACGTTTCCTACTGATACTGTATGTGAGCACCAGAGTCATCTTGTTAGAGACAGAATGATAAAAAGTACTTGTGAGCTCTCCTAAGACACAACTAATTCCAGAAAGCTATAACTGGTTTCAAAGTAATGTTGGACCACACAAAAATCATAGGGACAATAAGTTGCACTACCTCAGTATTGGTTGCACCAGAATACACTTTGAAGAGCAGCCTGCATCTTGTATACCAAATTTGTGGCTGCCCTTGCTGGCTGGTGTCTGAACTACAAAGTAGAAACATACATTTCAGTCAGCACTAGTGATGGAAAGACGGTTCTTTTGACTCAGCTACCAAAGAAGAACCGCCTCTTTCAGCTCCCAAAATGGCTTAATTTAGTATTGTCTGTAGCCTCATGTTTTAGCCTAACCTGGCAAATATGAATTATTTGTGTATTGATAAACCCTTTTGCATTCAGTGTTTATATGAAGAGCCCCATAAATGCCTCATTCTGTGCAATTGTTCTGTTACAAAAGCATATATTAATCAAGCTATTTTTGGACAAAAATCAAATGAAGAAAAGTTGCTGATCCAGATGCAGCTTTGTTTACTGGTGTCTCTCATATTTGTTTGGCGACACAATGCATTCTCCTCCTCACCGCTGTCTGCTGTCTCATTCACTACAGAGTTTTGAGTATTACAGAGCAACCACTGTTTTTGAAGTTAATATTGACCATGCTAACAGGTGACTATTAGTTGAACATGTCAGTGATTAACAGCTGAGAGTCACCAGTTAACAGGGTCACACTTTACACTAAATTACCAGCGACGTCTGCAGCTGTGTTATTAAATGTGTCACCTTTTTCCAACCTCAGTTAACCAGATTTGACCACAAATAAACAGTTTTAACTGCTGATATTCTAAATCCACTTTTCTGGCTCCTTTATTATGAACCAGGTGTCATGTTCAGCTGTCTGTGTGCTCACCTTTGGTTTGGGAGAGTATCTGCTTTGTTGACATATTAACATCTTTAAATCTACAGTCTAGTAAGTGTCATTGAATAATTCAGTCATAAGTATGGAGTTTAAACTCCTGTCTGGGGTACATGCTGGATTTCTCTACTAAAAACATCTGTCCATTGAATATCTGTTCATTTGCTGATTGTTTTCATCCACTCACTGCTTTTTTACAAATCTGGGAGTCAACTATCATCCATCAAATTGATGTCATCCCCCTGTTTCTTCAGAAGCCTATGGGTGTTGACTCCCGCCTGCAATTATCAACTTCAAGTTGCCACTGCTGGCAAGATAGTTCAAAACAACTCACGTGAAATTATTAATGCTAAACTTTTTTAAAACATGTAGTAACAAGTGTAAACTTTTTTAAAACATACACACTATGACTCCTTTTTGTCCATTTGTCACTTCCTTGCTTTTAAAAGCCGGTTATTAGAGCGAGTATGATGGCTGGGCTAACGTCAGCTTTGTGGTCTCCATGGCAATATGAACAAAACATTCAACCAGACGAGCAAAACCGGCAATCAAGATGAACTATGGGTAGTCGGGAAAAAGGTGTGTATATACAGTGGGGGAAATAAGTATTTGATCCCCTGCTGAATTTGTAAGTTTGCCCACTGCCCTGGGAAATTAACACACTCTAATTTTTATGGTTGTTTACTGGTTATAAGTATAGACAAGAATATCAGTTGAAAATGCATAAAAACACACAGTATAAAAGTTATAAATTGTTGTGCATTTTATCAAGTGAAAAATTATATTAGTATCAGCAGGGGATCAAATACTTATTTCCCCCACTGTATATATATATATATATATATATATATATATATATATATATATATATATATATATATATATATATATATATATATATATATATATATATATATTATTTATTTTTTTTATTTTTTTATTTTTTTTTTACTACAAAGTGCCTCTGCAGTTGAGTTGCGCTCACATCTGCTTTGTGAGACAGGAAGTCATACTGTAGAAAATTTTATTTGTAAAATATAACTTCAGGGACAGTCGCAAGTCCAAAATGTGGAGCTGCTTAACATAGCAGCCAGCTGTCTCTGTCTTCAGTCTACTGGAAAGCAGAAACATAAATTTCTCTACCCATTGCATTCTGGAAGAGTCAGATGACGCACATAGGTTTTCCAGCAGCATGCCATGGCCGTAAAAAATAACTAAAGAATGCCCCAAAACAGGTGAAGTAACTGGACACGAGTCAAGTTACTGTTCACTGGATGTTAAAGGATTGCTGTATAAAATAATGAAGCTTAAAAACCCAAGAAAAACTCTGAGTAACATAGTCATAAAGATAATAAAGAACATTTTTCACAGAGAAAGACGATTGAAGCAAAAATGCAACATGCCCATTATAGTCTACGCAGTTGTCTCCCAGAGTAAGGGACAAAGCCATAAATTTGTTGACCTTTGCCCTATTAGACGCCTTTCAGACTGGTCTGGCCACGATGCTGAGGCTCGAAGAAATCTGATCTTCGATGACCAGCTGGACCCCGAAAGAGCCATGTCTTATAACTTAAAGATGCTTTAACCAACATCGGAACAAAGTCAAATGGAAGAAAAACAGTTTCAACCAGGTTCAGAACCAAAGTATATAAGCAAACTCATGATGACACCTTGAATAATGCTCAGTTTGATTCACAGCAGAATCTTCTGTGTGACCACAGCAATCAGTCTCTATTTTTAACCCCTGCATCGATCAAGAAGGATCTTCCCTCCATATAAGGAGCTCACCTAAAGAAGACTTGTCTTTCAACAGAGACGACCAATCCAGAGACAGGAGCAAGGAGAAAGTAACTGCCCTCTGGGTTATAAAAATGTGAATTGTTGGTCATGTTTTGAGTTAGAGAGCGTTAGTTAGGAGGGGAGAGCAAGAGTTAGGAGGGGAGAGGGCAGTTAGAGGGGAGAGGAGTAGTTAGCAGTTGTAGGCAGTTGTTGGGAGATGTTTGTTGTCTGCAGACTGCTCAACTCACTTGCTTTTTTCAAAAATGGCTCCCTTTGAATAAAGTATGGACTCAAGCTGAACTGGACTCTCCTGATGATTGCCTCTGCATCTTCTTCTTCTTCAAGAGTTTTGGCATTGGGAAATTAGAAAAATTAAGTTATGAAGTGTTTAGAAAGAGGAATGCTTGGACCACCAAGACAAAGCCAGCAGAAGGTCTTAGGCCCTAAATTACCATGAAAAATTACACAACAATACACAGAAACCACCTTAAAACAGCCAGTGACTTTCAAAAATACAACAAATCATGTAAAAACCAGATTGTACTTATCTTGACTGCAACAACGAACAAAAACAATGAGTGCAGCCAGGCCAGGAGTCAACCGTTTTGAGCTCTCACAGCCAAATAAGAATGAGGAGTTGATCATCAATGAAGAGGGAAGAGAGGAGACTCCTCGCTTTTGCGGCTTTAGCTGTCTGGCAGTCCTGCATCATGCTGGACTGAACACAGTGGAGCAGAACCATATTGGAGACACATCTGGTGTGTTCCTGGTGAAAAGCCCAAAGAATGATGATGGAAAAGTTATAGGAGACAGTGTTTTAAAAGCAATGAAGTGGCTACCTGGACAGAAAATAAATTACAAAATCAAGGGTCTAGAGTTTTGTCTTAGAAATATGTCATTTTAAGCATGCTTGGTAAACGCTTTCAAACTGGATCAATAATGATAAATCTGTTTTAAACCTGTGTAGAATTTAAAAGAGGACACATTGATTTTTAAAAAGCTCCATGTGAAGCAGCAGGCTGACGTGAGCACCTCTTTCTTAAAGCACATATGAGTACACTCTGTTTTTATGACAGCTCTGAACAGCACAGGCATGACGTGGCCTTTAGCAGATGGTGTTTTTCTTTCAATGTGAACATGAGGCCTTGACAGATCAACTTGAGGATGGAGATATCTTGGAGCCAAGGCTACACATCTTAAACAGGTATCAACAGAACTCTTTTCACTGCTCAGTATTAAATTCTCCAGAGAGGAGGAACCTTGTGCTGCACACACATTAAGAAAAGGGCAAGCTGTAGATATGCTGCCAACCGTGTCCAAAAGAAGACAGAAGACAGAGTAGCATTTACAGTGATGGGTGATGGATGTCCTTGAGGAGTGAGGACAGCAAGCTCCAAACAGATTTCTGAAGCATGTGATGTGTGTAATTCCTGTTAAGTGCATGATAATCATTTTCAATTTGTGCATGACTAATCAGGATGCAACATATAGATCTGGTTAGCATGGAGGGGAAGGAGATCCAGTTAGTTTCATACTTTTAATTTAAGCCTCCTCTTTACATCCTAAATATAAGATCATGGCTTCATACTTGTCTTCATATTTTACAGATTAATGACAGTTTCCAGTTCCTTATCAGTAGTTGATTTATAAAACTTTAATATAGGCAGATCTCAATCATGCATAACGGACCCTTTGGTCACTGAGTGTCTTCATGTTTGAACTGTAGACATTCAAGAAAGAAAGAAAGAAAGAAAGAAAGAAAGAAAGAAAGAAAGAAAGAAAGAAAGAAAGAAAGAAATTTGTGTTTGGTAGATGGTTCCTTTGTTGTTACAACGGTTCTTGGCAATAAATGTTGGGAAGCCTGTTTATTTCTCTATTAAGTAGTGCCATGTTTGTAAGGAACATGCTATTCATTTGTTAGATGGGCAGCAGAGCTGAGTGTGGGGGTTGGGCCTGTGAGAAAAACTGCCAAATCTTCTCTGCCAATGCCAAACAGCTTATTCTGCTGTTGCTACTGACTCTTGTTCTGAGCTTCCACAAAACAAACTATGGGTATAGCTTTAAATTTCAGATAATTCCGTTATTAATATGGAAAGAGATTACCAGATAGAGCATTTACACAAATCAATCAGTAGTAAAGATACAGGAACAATACAATAACAGATAAGTTCAATTAAAGGTAAACTACATGTATAAAATAAGCAGGGGAAGAGAAATTTTATTATACTGAAATATACTGAGTGAAAAGTTATTCTGTCAATATATATATAAATTGTGTTTTTGGTCCTTTCATTATTTTCAGTGGCTAAAGCTACATTTCACATTTATTTAGAAAACAACAATCAGATTTCCAACAAGGTGAGTCAGAGTGGTCCTCAAGCAGAGCATGTCTTGTCTCCTAAATAAAAAATTTATCAACACCATAAACTATAGATAATGATGAAATTTTGCACAGAGAACATGAGCCATTGTTCTGGTTGAGTCTGCTACCTCTGTTGACAGCCTCTAGGCGGCGGCTGCGCTAACGCTGATGACTTACTGAATGAATGAAAAAATGGATGAATGAATGAAATGGGACTAAGTGGCGTTTCCATATCTGAAAGCCCATTCAGATCCTTGATGTCTGAGGAAATGTATCGGTGTGGTTAAGTGAAACCATTCATCGTGAGCGGGCCTGCAGCCAGGAGCAGTGTATTACTGAATTCATTACCCAGAGTGGACGCAGCCTTGTTGGTATGCAGACTGTATTTCATGCTGCACCAACAGAGCTCAATACGTACAGAGCGTCAGGGGATAAAACAGCTTTCACTGGCTTTCTTTACCAACACAGGAGAAGGGATGTTCAGAAAGTTTTTGTCTGGGACTTTTGGAGTAACACTCAGACATTCTGACGCAGGAGGTTTCTTGTTAATTGAGTTAGAGACTGCAGCAGAGGGGGGATGAATGAAGGACCACGCCCTCCTCCTTACACTGTCTATGCTGTGGTAGTAGTGCCAGGAGAGCTGCGGTGTATCCCTGTCTGAGAGTGATTGATAATGTCTGGGCTTTGTCCTCTTCGTCATTGCTCATACAACTATCTGAGTGACTTCACTGTGAAGCTCAGTCATTCAGAAAGGCGGGGAAACTATGAGTCACAAATCCTTACTTTTAGTAGTTCTATTGTTGCGTAAAGAAAGAATCTGCTACTGCAGTTTGGGATGCTGATGCCATTTTTGGTCCTACAAAAAATTACACTCATTCAAGGGTATTTTGTGCCAACTTTTACATTCGTTACTTAACACGTAAATAAACTTTGGAAGATTATATCTTTTTTCTAATGATGCTTCTTCTTGTTCTTGTTCTTCTTCTAACATTGTAAAGCCTTTTTATTTTTCTTTTAAATGGAGCCATGTGTATGGTGTATGGTATGTGTATGTGGCAGGGCTGTCATTTTTTATTTGAGTTTTGAACATTCATTTGAACATGAGGTGAAAAGTTCATGTTTAAACTCTAAACCCATTTGAATGTCAGCTTCATCTTGGAGATGCAAGCTATGCAAAGGAAATTCCTCTGTCTGCAGACAGCAACTTCTTGTTAGAGGTGGGTGTTCAAATATATCTCAACAAATAACAGGTCATTTCAAATTTGTGTGAACATGATTTTTTGTAAAAGTGACAGCCCTGGTATGTTGTTTAATGAAATTTTGCCAAATCTTCTCTGCCAATGCCAAACAGCAAACAGCTTATTCTGTTGTTGCTTTTGGCTATTGTTTTACTTGCAGTCCCTCCAGGAAGTTGCAATGTTGCAATCACAACAATTAATGCAAATTCAGCCAATCCCTGTGAATTCTGGGCTACCTTGCAATTTTGTCATATCACCGTAACTTATTTACAAATTTGATCAATCATGATAGTTTCACCCGCTCCCTCAAGTTTTTTCAATCATAGCAGTCAGTCCCCTGTGAAACTCGCTTACCGTTTTTTTGAAGTTGCAGAAATAGCCAACAGAAATGCCTCTGATTAACCAACAAATATTGCAGCTAAGGACGGTGGGAGGCAATAATGTTCTGCACTAAACTGTTTTGCAACATTGTGGTGGAACACATGAAAATCATCAATTGACAAACAATTATGTACCACAAAACACACAAGGAGAATGCCTGAAGCACACAGACAGCATACGAGCAGACGAGACAGACCACAGTGACAGAGGCTGTATGCAGTGTGCCTGACACAAACGGGATGTGTGAGTGTGTGTGTGAGTGTGTGTGTGTGTGTGTGTGTGGGGGGGGGGGGGGTACATGTATGTATTAATGAAAGTTTTTTTTGTTTGTTTTTTAAAGCTTCATACCAAATATACCTTTAAATGCAAAAACGTCTGCAAAATCGGGCGAGAGACTGAATTTGATGATAAAACAAAAACATGATTCCTTGCACTTTACTGATTTTCCACAAACTTTTGTGATTGTTTACTCGTGTTATTACATATTTCATAATATTAAAAGACTTTTTCATTGCTTGATATCAATATGGAACCCTCTGGCTCTCAATAAATATTAAGGCCTCATAATCCTGTTTAATGACCAAATATTGTCAAACACAGAGTGTGGCTGCTGCTTGTCTGAAGCCTATAAACAGTGAGAAAATGATAAAGATGAAGAGTAAACAGCACAAACAAGATGAGCATATAAAGAGTTTTTACAGGCAGGTGAGTCTAAAAATAGAGATGAACAGACACAGCAGGACAAACAGAGACAGACTGAGGTGTTTAATTTAAATTGAACATTGGTCTGGTTGTAAAGGCTGTTGGAAAAATAATGATAGCGATGATAAAATAAATCAACATATGCACAAAGCTCTCACACTAAACCAGGGTTTGAGCTCTGGTTTCGACCACAAGGTCAATTTTGTTTTGATACACATACGCAGAGCACACAGTGTCTTCAAATAGGCACAAGTGATCAGAGTAGGACTGTTAAATAGCAACAAGGAGTGAAGAAAAACAAGCAGAATCCCCCTGCTGTGGAAATACAGTAATAGACTGTTCAACAAACAGACAAAAATGTACAAAAATAGTAGAAAATTAGACTACAAATGAGCCCATAATGCTAAATCCCTAAATGACTCTGCTGCAACTGATACCATTGTTACCCTGGCTTAGTCACCTCGGGGGTTTAGTAGCAATAAATAAATGTTTGCATTGTTTCATATAAAATTAAACCCCTGTTTCTGTTTTTTTTTAATGGATGAAATATGCAATTGTAGATAGTTTTTGATTTTGGTAGGCGTTTGATGACCCCTCTATCATTTTTTGAGGCCCCTAGGGCTCCCATCCCCACTCTGGGAACCACTGTTGTATATGACCAGAGGTCTGGAATGTTAACTATCGAACTGACCAAACTGAAATCCATCAAACACTCAGATGTGGAGAGGATGCAATGTTTTGCATCATGTGGTGAAAAAAAGTACTACTCAGTTCATGTCAGTGCAGTTATGCTACTTAAAAAAATGCCAGATCATGAAACCCTGAGCATACTAAAAACAACATTAGAAGGTAATTAACAAATGCCAGGGGTCCCCAGGTAATACTAATCCTGTGTGAATAGTACTTTAGAGACTAAATGGACTGTGTTTACTTATTTACTGAGGCCGGAGGTTTACATGCTTTTAACCACAGTTTAAGTATCCATATGATGGCTGCTTCCTGTTTCCTGCATCAGTCTGGAAACTTGGCTCTGCACATCCTTAAATATTAACCAGGCATTTTGCAGTGTGTGGAATCCACTGAAGATATCAGGTTTAAACAGTCAAAAGGTATAACATTTAATATTAAGAAAACAGTGTGGGAATGGGAGAAAATCAGACGAAAATATAATGAAAAAAAGTGCTATAAAAAGAGAGAACTTACTTTTTAACAGGTTTAAAATGAATAACATCAGCCTGCACTTTTGCGGTCTTATTACACACTGATTGACTGGAGACCAGTCCAGGGTGTACCCTGCCTCTCGCCCTAAGACAGCTGGGATAGGCTCCAGCCACCCACGACCCTGAACAGGATAAACATTATAGAAAATAGATGAATGATGGATTTCATCAACATCATTTCTGTCTTCATTTCTGACTCTGACCGACTCTGATTGACTCTGACTCTGATCCTTTGACTGACTCCTGAGTTCTTTAAGAGCTGCATAGATAGAGGTGCTTGAGAACAGACTGTACCAACATGGTAGACCACAGCTGATGATGCTGCTTTGCTGGACGACAGGCTGACCATCTGATTCTCTGAACACTTGGAGAAAGAAAAGGACGAGCAGGGAGGTGAGAAGTGGTTCATGTAAGAGATGTCCTGCAGAGCTGAAAATGAGAGCTGACGTGTCCCATCTGGAGCATCGTGATTAAAACTTAACTAAATGGAGCTTTATTCTCACTGAGAGGTGACTGAAGCTGCAACGAAAAGGTGATTCATTCCTTTATTCCCATGGAGTTAAGTGTTTGTTTGTGTGTGTGTGTGTGTGTGTGTGTGTGTGTGTGTGTGTGTGTGTGTGTGTGTGTGTGTGTGTGTGTGTGTGTGTAAAGGACAACTCAGGGTTATGGCAGACTGGATTCCAGTAGATATCTCGGTGTGTGAAGAAACTATGAAAATAGAAATTTCCTTCAAACTGCTCCAAAGTACGAATGATGTGTATGTGCAATGTGTTTGTGTGTGTTTGTGTGTGTGTTACTGTAAGTACAGTACAGGGTAATTGCCGATGTTCCTCTTGATCCAGAGATAATGACAGTTTTTTTTCCCCCCACTGTTGCACTCATTCAGCTGCTCCACAGAAGCACTTGACATTTAGCGGCTAACAAAAGCTAACTGAAGTTGACTGTATGAAGTAGTGCTGAGAGTTGTGAAGCTATTTGTTTGAACGCCTCTCACACTGGGAGTAAACTCCACCCCTGCTGCTCCTGAGTGCTCGATGGCCAAGCACAGCCACTTCACTCTGAGACACTTTTCAACTTGTATTCACTGCTTGTGGGTGTTTTGTTTGTTTGTGTGTGTGTGTGTGTGTGTGTGTGTGTGTGTGTGTGTGTGTGTGTGTGTGTGTGTGTGTGTGTGTGTGTTGTGTTTTGTGTTCTTATAGGAAAAAAGCAGAGTGTACCTAATTCTTTTGCAGAAAGGTGATGAGAGTTCTGAACCTGAACCTATAAACCAGGTGAACGTGCACTTCAGTAAGTTAATGGAAGGCCTGCTAAAAAAAGGGGTCGTCATTGTGTAACCTGTTACAAAATCTGTCCTTTAGCTTGCTTTTGCAGCAAGCAGTTAACTAACTAGTCGCACTGAACTGAATAAACTGAGCATGCACTGCACACATTATTGCTGATGTATCATATTTAATATATGAGTTTCAAACACTTCTATCTCATCAATAAGACATATTTTCATTAAAAATCTGTTTTAAAAATATAATTGTTAAAAAAAGAAAGTATTCTATCCTCTTGAAGATTATAATTCCACTAAAGGCAGCTGAAGTTGTATTTCGGCCCATTTGAAAAGGCTGCTGTCATGAAATCATCCAACACTTTTTTTTTTTTTTTCGGGAAAATCATGGTTAATTTAGAAGACGTTGGGGTAAAAATAATATCTAATTTGTTACTCGTTCTTAAAAAGAAGTTTTTCTGCAATAAATGAATTTGTATTCACTTAAAACTTTACTAAAAGAGGTCGCCAAAACTGCCTGATATGTCAAATATGACACAAAATATATAAACAAAATGATATAGCAATATGTTTTCAATATTTTCTGGCTATTCTTATTTTATGTCACGCTTTTAAGAGAATGAATTTAAGACCAACAGTGGGGGGCTGACCAGCTTGATGAATTTCTTTCATGTCAACGGTTGTGTTTGGCTGTTTGTAAGCTGTTGCACAGTGAAAAAACAGAGCCATCAGCTGATCTCCAACTTCCAGGTACTTTCCTGCCCCATTTAAGTTCCCTTCTCACCTGAATAAAAAAGTATTTCTTGATTATTTTTCTTCTACATACAAAATGCCTGACTAGTACTTCCTTGTT
The DNA here is from genome assembly GCA_030710495.1 of Labroides dimidiatus. Lineage (NCBI taxonomy): Eukaryota > Metazoa > Chordata > Actinopteri > Labriformes > Labridae > Labroides > Labroides dimidiatus. The sequence continues at coordinate 12,676,325 of CM061155.1, forward strand.
GTATATATTTGGTTCAGGAGGACATCAGAGATCAATTATTTGAAAAATTAGTATTTTATGCTAACATTAACAGAAAAAATAAAATTCTTCCTGTTTGACAAACAAGCAATACAACTTGGCTTTACAGCCAAATCACACCAGATGCATCTCTGCTCCATCATGTCACCAGATCTGATAGGTTAGTTTGTCAATGTGCTAACGTACAATGAAATATACCAATGTTACATTGACAGATCCAGCAGGTTGAAACCCTCAGGATAAAATATGCAAAACCTCTATTCATGCTGGATTCTGGAGCAACAATACATCAATTTGCACAGAGCAGATCAAGTGGGACAGGAAGTGGGCACCAAAACAACTGTAAAACATTAGTTTAGCTTTCAAAATAAGAAACCACCTTTAAGCACCAGATTGTATTTCATTTTACTCCAACGACAAACCGACAATCTTTAAATGCCAAATGTGAATCATTTTCATCTTACACCTTAACTGTTTTGAGGTCGGAGGTTTTAGTCCTTCATGAAAATTCAGATAAGGATTTTAATAGAAGAACATCAGATACCCTGGCTTGGTTGCTCTATGGGGACTAATTTACCTTGAGACACAGCTTTCTGTGGTGCCACTGGGACACACAAACCTCTCCAACACAATTAAACGACAAGCAAAGACCAACCAAAGTGATGCAGTGTCAGCAGGAATGTGGGTGTTGTTCTTGACTGTTGTGAGGATGAGACAGCCCAAGACAAATGATGAAGTCTTTAATTCAAAGCTTCCAGTTTGCTTGTCATTTTAACTTCCTCACTCTGCTCTCATCAGCTTTGGGTTGAATTAGAAAGCAGACTGATGTACAACTCGGGTCTCCATGGTCGTATTTTGTGCTTCATAATGTGACACACATGTTCAGTGGGAGACAGGTCTGGACTGCAGGCAGGCAAGTCTAGTACCCGCACTCTTTCACCATGAAGCCACTCTGTTGTAACGTGCAGAATGTGTCTTGGCATTATCTTGCTGAAATAAGCAGGGATGTCCCCGAAAAAGACGTGACTTGGACATCCTGCCTTGTATCAGCGTTTCAGGCTGCTGCTGATGGTGTAATGGTGTGGGGGATATTTTCTTGGCACGCTTTGGGCCCCTTAGTACCAAGTGAGCATTGTTTCAATGCCACAGCCTACCTGAGTATTGTTGCTGACCATGTCCATCCCTTTATGAGCACAGTGTACCCATCTTCTGATGGCTACTTCCAGCAGTATAACGCGCCATGTCATAAAGCTGGAATCATCTCAGACTGGTTTCTTGAACATGACAATGAGTTCACTCACTCAAATGGCCTCCACAGTCACCAGATCTCAGTCCAATAGAGCTCGTTTGGGATGTGGTGGAACGGGAGCTTCACATCATGGATGTGCAGCCAACAAATCTGCAGCAACTGCGTGATGCTATCATGTCAATATGGACCAAACTCTCTGAGGAATGTTTCCTGCACCTTGTTGAATCTATGCCACAAAGGATTAAGGCAGTTCTGAAGGCAAAAGGGGGTCCAACCCGGTACTAGCAAGGTGTACCTAATAAAGTGGCCAATGAGTGTATGTCTTTGGCTTTGCATGGTAGAGTTTTAACTTGCACTTGTAGATGTAGCGATGAACTGTGTTAACTGACAGTGGTTTTCTGACGTGTTCCTGAGCCCACGTGGTAATATCCTTTACACAACAATATCATTTTTCAATGGAGTGCCGCCTGAGGGATTGAAGGTCACGGGCATTCAATGTTGGTTTTCAGCCTTGCTGCTTATGTGCAGTGATTTCTCCAGATTGTCTAAATCTTTTGATGATATTATGGACTGTAGCTGATGAAATCCCTAAATTCTTTGCAATTTGTACATTGAGATACATTGTTCTTAAACTGTTGGACTATTTGCTCATGCAGTTGTTCACAAAGTGGTGAGTCTCACCCCATCCTTGCTTGTTAACAACTGAGCCATTCAGGGATGCTCCTTTTTTGCCCAATCATGATACTCATCTGTTTACAATTAACCTGTTCACCTGTGGAATGTTCCAAATAGGTGTTTCCAGTCTTTGTTGCCCCTGTCCCAATTTTTTTTGGAACATTTTGCAGACATCAAATTCAAAATGAGTGAAAATAAAGTTTATCAGTTTGATCAATAAATATCTTGTCTATTTAGTGTATTCAGTTGAATATAGGTTAAACGAGATTTGAAAATCATTGTGTTCTGTTTTTATTTACATTTTACACAACGTTCCAACTTCAGTGGAATTGGGGTTGTAAAACTGAGACACAACAGAAACGAATAAACCGCACTCTCCCAAAAGTTTATTATAAAAACAACTAAGTCTCAGTTTCACTGTTGTTCTTACCAGTAAAACTGTTACTGACTAAAGACAGTCAGATGGACCAATGGGTATCCATGTTATGTGATGATTCAAGTTTATAGTGAAACTGAGACTTATTAAAAATTAATGTACCACAGTTTCCCCAAGGGATGTGATTAACAGAGTTTACAGGGAAGGTGAGACTCATCAGAATCAGATGGACTGTTGTCTATTCATATTATGTGAAGAAGAAAAAAAAGGTTTACAGTGAAACTGAGACACACTTGAAATGAATGAACCCCAGTTTTCCAAAAGTTTATAATAAACAGAGTTGACAGTGAAACTGTGACTCACTTGAAACAGGTGGACTGATGCTTATCCATGTTATGTGATGGAACAAGTTTGCAGTGAACTGAGACTCACCAGAAATGAATAAACTGCATTTTCCCAAAGTTTGTTATAACAAACTAAATCTCAGTTTTACTGTTGATAATCCAAAATTTCTCCCTTAGGGATCTCCCTCTTTGTCCAGCTGGTAGAGCCTGAGCTGTGACGTGGCTTCCTTTAGTCTCCACCAGGTAAAACTAACATAAAAATGTGGGGGAATAATCAGTCTGGACACTTGGGTTGTTTTGGCCTGGGTTTCTGATCCGTGTGTAACTCAAGTGGATTAGCAGCACTCAGGCTCCTACAGTCAAAGGCCACAAATCTGATCAGTACAGCAGTGAACGAAACACATTCTAAGCCTGAGGTTCTAAACCTGATTTATCGAACATTTTGTTTCTTCAGATGAAATTCAATCAAACATCTGGGAGTGAAACAGGGGAAAGATTTAATCAGTCTTTAGTCTTGAGGCTTATTTATGGCCCCTGTTGACCCTGGATGCCCATGTGTGTGAACCACAGGAGAAAATCATCTCACTGTTGGTTTAATTAAAGGACTGATTGCCTGCCAGCAGAGGACAAAAAAGGAGCATGCAATCTTAAAAAGAGGATGTGGAACCAGAGAATATACTCTGAGATTTCTTTAAAAAAAACAGTCACTAAGTGTGGTCAAACATACCTGTGCCAAATGACTGTTATGAAGTCAACCCTTACCTGTCTCTCAGGTGTCTCCTGATACTAGATGATAAGTTGTCATTTTTCTGCAGTGTTGCGTGCGGCGTAAACATCAACGAACTCTACTTCTGACCAAGGAAAATGTTTTCCATTCAAGGGCAATTAATGGCAAGATCAGGTTCTGTATTTTATCAGGATTGTTTTTCATATACCAACTATTTTGACATGCAAACATCATTTTTAGCCCCAAGCTTTTTTTTAATAATACGTTCTGAACTTTTTTATGCATATTTTTACCTCTTGTGCACCATTTTTTTCTTTTTTTACAGTGAAAGCTCACAGCACTGCAACTTAAGAGAACATATGCGAAAAGACAAAACAAGCAATTTAAGAAAATATCTTCATCAATGTGACAATAAGTACAGAGCCTTTAGAAAACGCGCTGCAAAGACCACAGCACAACAGAAGAGTTTCCAGAGGACACTTAAAGTAATGTACACATCCCTTATTAGCCAATATGCTGCAATCTGAATCATAGGATCACAATGTTTAAATAAATCAAAAGTATAAATTTTTATCTCATTTTCCACCACTGAAAGAAAGAAAACCTTATTAGGGCTGTGACTCAAAATCTATGTCAACAACAAGCATTTCAAGATGTATGCATCACTTTTAAGTGTCCCCTGGAAACACTTCCGATGTGTTGTAGCCTTTGCAGCGCGTTTTCTATTTTTTTTTTCTCCAACTTGATATAGTTTGGTTTGGTTGAGCACTTGACAGAAAATATAAATGAACACATAATAAAAAGCATGATTAGATGAAAAAAGGTAAATGGACCTTGGGCCTGACTTTTGACTATAGCAACCATTATGAGTGTAAGGCTGTCTCAATAACAATTATCACAATAATGGCAGTTATTTGAAACAAAAATGTTTCACTGTACAGCTTGTTTCCTGTGTTGCAGTGGTTTAGTTGGCTAAACTCATTTTGTGAGCATCTTCAGAGACTTGTAGAGACAGAAGACTCTAAAAAGCGTTCTAGCAAAAAGTGAAGTTCAATGACCTGAACAGTGTGAACAACCAAATGGGCGTTCTGTCTGGCACCAAACTGCAATCCAGGTAGAAAGCAAACATGGAAAGGACTCTGGGGAGAGCTGCTAGTCTGATGATGCGTTATCAAGATATGGGGTTAAAATAGTGATACATAACTCCTGTGGACTGGAGAAAGTTTAAAGTGAAGATAAAGTAAATGTCTCCTGCACTGCCTGTTTAAAATTCTACCTGATGATAGTCTCAGCAAGAATCCAGCTGTGGACATTGATGTTCAGACTCAATGTTAGATTTGAAAGGGTGTCAGATTTATTGATAAGAAAGCTGAAGAGGAAGTGGGTAATGGTAACATGCAGCATGGACAGAGGTATAACCAGTCACTGCTGTGCCTAGGACAACAGTCCCAAACTACTAGGTGTTTTTTTAATTCTTTTATTTCGGACTTTAATGCCTTGTTGCAGGGAGGAGAAATAAATAAAACTTTAAAAAAATATTGTCTTCATTTTGTTTTCTCATATGAATATAAAATGAGATCATTTCAGCTAAACCAAAGGCACAAATATGTTATTTTTCCAGAGAAAGATGACAAAAATGTATTTTCTTTTCCTTGTGTTTAATATTTGAACATCTGTGTGTTTTCTCAAACACGAGCATAGTCTCATTTTAATATAGACTATATGTTTCCCAGTTTACATCTGGGACTCTCTAATACTCATGCCTTAAAATCAGCGCTGCTTAGCTTTGACTCCCACAACAAACAGTCTGCTTTAGATTCATACCATGCATGAAATCAACTCATTCTCTAATATCTTCCTGCATGTCAGAGGGTCCACAGTGACCCATGATGCATCCGCTGGACTTATTACCTCCACACAGCGGTGGCATCCCAGTAGACTGAGCTCCTATTTGTTTTCCTCTTTATCTCTCAGCCCCAACCTGAGCAGCGTCCAGCTCCCTTTACCTCCTACCTCTTTCACCTCCATCCTCCCACTCACTCACTCCCTCCCTAATGGCTCCTTTACACCTCTCTCTCTCTCTCTCTCTCTCTCTCTCTCTCTCTCTCTCTCTCTCTCTCTCTCTCTCTCTCTCTCTCTGGTCTGTTAATTGGATGAGTGGTCACAGAACTTAGGAGGATTAAATATGAGTCTTTTCCCAGCCCCCACTAAAGAGTACTGAAGCTTTAGACAGTTGTTTCATCCACATAGCAAATTTAATCAGAATTCCTCCACTAACAACAAGGTTTGATGGAAAATAAAGAAACATTCAAGATGTGAAACTAAATAGCCTGACTTTTAATTCTTGGAACATGAAAACAGAGCAGGAATACAGGTAACCTCATAAAGAAATGGGGACAATAATGGACTAAAATTAAAAAAGAGGGCATGCAATAAAAAAACAGATCTCTGTGGATTATTTAAACTGAGACCTAACTCTAACCCACTGTTTCCAAAGTTTATGTCATATAAATTAGAATGATTGTTGTTTTATATAGACTTTACAGAAAGGTGGATATTGTGACAGTTCCCCAAAAATAGCCAAAACATGCTGTGTTCCCTCTGCTGACTGCCTGCAGTTAAGGTCTTATGCTGTGCCTCCTTCGTATTAACTATAGATAAATACCCAGTGTAGGAAATGGGACGGAACTCACCGGTACTGCCTCCCTGCACCTCTGATTTTTATTCACAAGCGTTTCCTTACTTCTTATTGCATACCACCACCTCCTGCTGAGCACCAGTACACACTGTGTTGCATCTTCTCATAGGTATCAGACCAAAATATGACAGGATAATAGAGTCAATGGATGATAATCTGTACAGTTAGCCAATCAGAGACAGGGTAGGGGTGGGTACATACTGCACATACTCATCTCTAAATAACGATTCCTAAACTCAGCATACCACCTCTGTCTCTGAGTCAAGCTAGCTGCTGCTGTCACTGCTGAGTTAGCTGCAGAGCTAATGAGGATGTCAGTGCTAGCAACACCACTGAGAACACCAACAATATCCTGCTGGCTGTCAGTTTTTATGCTCCACAGGCTCGATGCACCTTGCTGCTCATTATGAGGTCTGTTGGTTCACACTTGTTCTCCTCCACCTTAGGAGGTGCCTGCCATCTTGACCCTGGAACCTCCAGTCCATACTTGGCACAGATGTTCCTGTACACTATGCCAGCTACCTGGTTATGCTGCTCCATGTATGCCTTGGCTGCCAGAATCTTACACCCAGCTGTGATGTGCTGTATTGTCTCAGGGGCTTCTTTACACAGCCTGCATCTGGGGTCTTGCCTGGTGTGGTAGATCCCAGCCTCTACTGATCTTGTGTTGAGAGCCTGTTCTTCTGCAGCCATGATTAGTGTCTCTGTGCTGTCTTTAAATCCAGCCATTGGTATGTTTACCCAATGTCAAACACTTCCTCAATTTGTCGGTGGTACATGCCGTGCAGGGGCTTGTCTTCCCATTAGTCCCTCCAGCTCCATCTTGTTACTGGGCTTCTGTTGCCTGAGACATTCACTTAGCAGGTCATCAGTGGGAGCCATCTTCCTGACGTACTCCTCGAGGCCGGCTGTCTCTTCCTGGATAGTGGCTCTGACACTCACTAGTCCTCGGCCTCCCTCCTTCGACATAATGTACAGCCCTAGGGTGCTGGATTTTGGGTGAAACCCTCCATGCACTGTAAGGAGTTCCGTTACCTTGATATCAGTGGCTCTCATCCCTTCCAATGGCCAGGATATTATTCCAGTGGGGTATTACTGGCAGGGCATAGGTGTTAATGGCCTGGATCTTTGGCCCCATTTATACGACAATGATATTAGGATGAAACGCAACGGTTTTGTGGAGTTTCGGCCTCTCGTTTATACGGAAACGCTGTTTCAGCCTACCCAAAATGCAACTTTTTTAAAACGCCCTCCAGAGTGGAATTTTCCTGAAACGCTGCAGCCTCCGTTGGCGTATAAATGGCAAGCTGGCGTTTTCAGTGAAAACACTGACGTCACGCTCTGTTTTTACAAGTGCCCATTCCACTTTCGTTGTGGGAACTTTTGCGAATATTTAAATGGCTGACTTACTGGGTTGTGCTTGTGCTGCTGAATCTGCTGCCTGCTTTCAACTAAATGTTGATCTGTTACTCATCTTCTGCACTCAGATAAGGAGTAATTAATATATCCACCAGATGATCAGCCCGCCTCTTCTTCGGCGGCAGACTACCAAAAGATTCTACAGTTATATCACCACCTATTGGCCTTGTGTGCATACTACAGCGTTTTCAGTCCCCTAGCATCCGTGCGAACACAGATACATGGTACAGTAATAATGCAGGTAATGATAAGGTACAAGCAATGTCGGGCTCTGGATCACAGTCTGTGTCTTTTTCCTTTTTTTCTGTATTATTAGAAAAAGATTCCTGGAGGAAAAAAAGTCCCAACTAACAAGAGGATATGAGGATGACCAAATGAATTGATACACTCCCACTTAAGGTTTCTCCAAAATATAAAGCAGACAAATAAAAATAAAAAAAATAGGTTAGTCAGTGTTAAGCATACATCCAAACTATTCTTGTTCACAGTTCATTGACATGAGATGAATAACAAAACATTTGCATTAGCAGAAAGCAGATGTGTAAATAAAATGAGTTTATTGTTTGGAATAAAGACACTTGAGCAAATCGAGCTCTTGTCCTGGCTGAACTTTGTGCCACAGTGCCATCCTCTTTTCATCCTGTGCATCCTGAGTGTTTTAAATCAGCTTTTCACATGGAAATGAGACACACACTCAGGTCACACGACTGTCCCTCTTCATCCAGCCCAGGAAAGACAGAGACAGAAAATCTGCTCCAAGCTGCAGGAGAACAGGGTCCGTGGAGGAAAATCTGTGATTTTGTGACGAATTTTACTCAGAATTTAGAGAACAGCAAAGATAAAACAAAACTGTGCGAAATTGACAGGAAATTGTTTAATTCCACTGGTAAATGTATGATTTATTTAAAGATGTTCAGTGTAAACTGTATAAAAACGAAAAAAAGGTGTGCGTAAAACTGCACTGCAGACCTTTAGGTAGTTAATTCGACGTAAAACCAAATGCGTCATCATACGTTTACGCCACTGTGACGCAGTTTAGGAGAGGGGTTAAAGATCATATGACACGGCAGGTGTAAAGATGTAAAAAAAAAATAAAGTTTGGATACAATTTTTGGGAGAACAATGACCAAAATGACATTGTAACTGTAGTTCATATCAGATATGAGCTGGATTTTTTTGGTGAAAAGAGGAAAACGGACGTAAAAGCAATCCTGAGCTCCTTCCACTCTATTTTACGTAGGTGAAAAATTTCCAACAAGAGCTAATATTTCATACAAGGCCCGCTCACCCTGAGGCAACTCAGTGCTTTTTATAGTGTGATAAAGTACTCCACCATTATCAGAGCAGTGCTGTTAACATTTAGAAAACTTATTGATAGGTTGAGTTCCGGAGCTGCGCTGAATTTCTGAACATTTCTCCTGTTTTCGGCTCATAATTCGACTAAACTGAGGGTGGAAAAAAGCCCGTTGACGCACATCTTTTACTGCTCTGATATCAGTCCGGTAATTCTAACTTCATACAGGAGTAATCAAACTACTTTAATGACGTGAACGAGCACCCCTGATATAAAGGAGCGCGTGCAGGAATCACTGGACAAAGAGGACACGCAAGACCAGAGAAGAAGAAGCATCTGCAGAGGCTGAGCGCGCGGAGAGCTTTTGGACAGGCTGTGTTTTTTTACGCACGCAAGCGCGCACTCACTATGGACTACTGTTGAGCTTTAAGGGAGGACACAGTGTGCGTAAAAACAGCTGCTGCGCGAGCATCAGACCTTTACTCGTTTTCTTTTTTTGTTTTACAGGCGTTCATTACAGACCTACTGAAGCTTACAGAAACCATGAAGTTGCTGTTTTTTCATGTTCTGGTGGCTTTTGTCGCTTTCGCTCAAGTTTTTTGCGTGGATCCAAAAGAAGAGGCTGACTACTGGACGAACAGTAACCAGATTCAGGTAATCTGCAAGTTTGTTTCCTCAGTAGGAGAGCGCACAAAGGTGGCTTAATTTTTTATTACCTGTACTTCTGAACAAACAATTCGGGTTTCCACTCAGATGACTTCAATCTGAAATTGGATGATTTTACACTTTCTCTTTCAAGGAGTTTATGTAGAGAGAACAGCTGAATATTGTTTTGACTTGTAAAAAAAAAAAAAAAACCTTATGTTTCGTGTTACATCCTTAACTCATCTTTATTACTTTCTCTGGATGGATAGTTTAGCGTCAGAAAACCTCTTCAAAATAGATTTTTTTTTTTTGTCAGTAAGTTTGTGTTTTTCGAGTCTGAACTAGGCTTTGAAATATCAGAAAACGTTGCTCTGAAATGAAATTTCGGACCACAACAGCTGTTCATGGTTTCGGTAAACCCACGAGGTTCCGGCACAAAGATGTTATTGACACCAGGTCAGAAAAAAGACCCACAAAACTAATTACTGAATAATGCACAGTGAATTTTCCATTCCAATAACTCTGCTGCTTAAATCGCTTTTACATTTAAGATCACAGAATCTAGAAACAAACCTACTGGAGTAAAAAGAAAACAACAGTTTGACTACGCAGCTTCCATTCTATTATTGTCCATCTATGGAGGACTGTTGCTTCCACATTTGACAGGTCTTATTAATGTTTGTAACACTAAGGATGTGGCAGACGTTTCTTTTTTGCACCGTAAGAATAAAGTTGAAATGTCAGGTATAAAGTCTCAAAGTGAGGAGAGGAGAATGAACGTATGGAATGAACCTGAAATTTTGTGTGTAAGGGCAAAAATGTCAGAAATTAAAATTAAATTTTAAAAAGTCACCATGTTGGGATGAAGTCACGACATCAACCTCGTTATATTTCTGCCCAGACGCATGCATACGCACACTCAGCGCATTCCCATCGCGCCTCTTGAGCTGTGAGACATCTCCTCTGTCTTTCCCTCATCCTGCCTCTGTTACTACTTCAGAGTGAGGCTCAGGTTGGATAGAGTTTATTTAAATGAAAATATAAAGCAGAGGTGCAGATATTGCATTTAAAGTCTCATCGTGAAAAGTTTCATTCACAAGCCTCACAGCTATGCAGTCTAAAAGATATGACTTCATTCTTACTTTGCTGGGAAAAAAATACTTTTTAGTTCTTTTTTCTGTTTTAGTATCATCACGTTTATGTTAGGCTGGAAGAATTACTCTTTCATATACAGTTTGCTTGTCTTGTTTGGAGAAAGTCATATAGATGTTGCTAAAACAAGGAAAGTGGAGTAAAACAACTTTTTTTTCTGCTTTTCAAGACAGACCTTTTCTTCATCTGTGTGGCTTAAATTTTTCCCCACGCAGTCGAGAATCAGCAAAGTACAGTTCTTCACATTCATATAAGGCTATCAATAAAACATTTCATCTTTGAGTCTTGAAAAGTCTCACCTAAATCATAACAGGAGGATCAGTCTCATCCCTCTCAAAGAAAATTAGATATCTGAGCTCCTGAAGATGGGGACGCTTGCAGCGCTTGGAGCTGCTAGCCAATAGGAAATTAAATAAACCCTTAAGTGCTCAGTGAAGTCACAGCTGAAGCTAAAACCATCTCCATCAGCATGAAACTCACGTCCTGAGTTTGACATTGCGATGTGGGAAGGAGCCAGCAGGCTGAACCTGCAGGAGGCCGCTCTGCAGATGACGGAGGCAGAGATAAATCATCAGAGCTCAGCATAGAGACGTTAGTGGCCCCCCAGGAACACTTCTCAGTCAGGCTAATGCAGGCAGAGGAAATACGTCCTGAGATGGAAATAGAAACGTTCTAATGGAAGCTCAGGATTCAAGCTTTATAAGGGTTATCATTCTATATGTGTGTGTGTGTGTGTGTGTGTGTGTGTGTGTGTGTGTGTGTGTGTGTGTGTGTGTGTGTGTGTGTGTGTGTGCAGAGGGGTGAGAAGCGAGGACTCTTTCTTATGTTCAAATCTGACTTTTATTTAAAGATACAATGAATAAAAAATGAATTCAGGAACATTTTTGTTACCAGTGATTCCTCGTCGTCATCTATAAAATCAAACTAGAACAGGAGGGGAAGACTGATAACTTGTGGATCTTAATTTTTAATGCCTACATCAGCTGCAGGGCTCTTAGGTGTCAGACGTGTCATGCACACAAAGTGGACAACCCTCATGTAATGGTTCAATTATTCATTTCAGAGTCATTTTAAAGTTCTGTGCTCCTTCTCTCCAGGTTTTGCAAGTGAAATCTGCCGCAACAAGTTCTTATTACCTCTACGAATTAACTACAATCAAGAAATCTCCCTAAAATTCTATTTTGAACAAAATATCCAACATTTTTTAGGTAAACTAAACTCAGGCTCTCTAGGACATCTTTCATTATTCATCTCTGTAAACACTGAAATTCTCCCCCACAGGATGGCTGGCTTCCCCAAGACTCGTTCAGAGACATCCTCCTGAGGATGACGAGAAAGCCACGGCCTCATCAGTTCATCGGCCTGATGGGGAAACGCTCCATGGGTGAGAGATCTGACTCATAGCTCACAGGTTTATATTAATTTCTTCCCCTCTGAATCTGATTTTAACGTCACCTCTTCTTTCCCCTCCACAGGAAACACACAGATCGCCCACAAAAGTGAGTATTTCATCAAGTTCACCACATTTATTCTGGACATTATCTCAGGTCATGGTAATGGTCTGGTAATTTTTAGCCTCTTTAAGTTAGCGTTAACTCTGTCACATTTTCTAGACATGTTTACTGAAACTGTTGAGAATTTTTTATTTAGGTTTTCTGTTAGTTTGATGATTCATTTCATTAGAATTTAGACAGTTTCTCGTCCTTTTCCATAAGAGCTGAAACAAACAGTCGATTACAAACAAATTTCAGAAATCTCTTTGACACAAACACCGTGGTAAAGTTAAGCTCAACCATTGATGTGGATGTGTTGATGCGAAAGTTACACCACCACTAGCAGAGAGAGGTAATTTATCCAGAAGATGGCGCTATAACAAAGCTCAGGCTTTGTCACAGCAGCACGGCTCAGGCTAGCAACACCACTTCCAAAGCTTTTCTCCATCATTTAATTAAGACAACAGTGAGAAAATAAAACAAATGAACATTATACTAGTTTGGAATTCCCCAGTTTAAGACAAATAGTGAACAGTGGCATGAGTGGAGAGAATCAGGCCAATTGGTCAGGGCCAGTGGGTCCAGACCCCACAAGTATCAACCCTACTGTAGCCTGAGCTTCACTACTATAAGGATAGCTGACAGCACAAAGAAGCTCCCAGAAAGAACCACTATGGGAGGCTATGCTTAGTGGAATGGAAGTCGTCAAACACAGGAGGACAGTTTAACCTTTTTCAGCAGTGAATCATCAGCAGTCAAATCTCCCCCACTGTCATCTCCATCCTTGTTTGCAATAGTCTTTGTGTGACAAACGGCAACATGTGTCAGCTTCAGTGGAATGCAACAAGCTCCAAATAGTTGCGCAAAAGCAGAAAAGTTAGCGAGACAGGAAACAGACGATCTGACGATCATTTAGACCACACTGCCCTCAAGTGTTTTGGAGGAGTACTGCAGAAGTATGTAGTGCTCATGGCTGTGTATGCCACTACAGTATATAAACCAGGCTTTAGTATCTAATAGTCTGATGGGACTTATATTCCTAAATTTTAGGATATAGAAAGGATCCCCCTGTTGAGTGTTTGTAAATCGAGGAATAAGATCAATAGGACAAATCCATGTCTTTGTATCAAGCTGTAATTTGACAGTGTAACATGGTGCATGAAGGGGATTGACTCACTTTCAGAGTCAGCCTCTAGTGGTCATTTATGGCACTGCAGTATTTCTGGCTTGTTCCACTGACACTGGTTTACCCACAAACTAAGATCTCTGGTCTTACTGAGTGTAGTTGTTTTGTTTCCCAGAAAAAAAAAATCAAATTTTGTTCCATAAAAAAATGAAATGATGTGCAGAAGCCAGATGTTAATCGTATTTTGTGATATTTCAAGCCAAAACTTAAGAATCCAGATTCAATACTTTCATTTTTCATTTTTTATTTTCTATGAAAAGATACTGTTAGTAGAAATAAGAAAAAAAAATACCTGCTAAGGCTTCAGGTTTTTGCAGTGCAGTGTGACTGTGGTCTTTACCAGAAACTCAAATTTCCATGAAACATGACGTCAGAGCTCTTACCTGAAGCTTGTTCCTGCTTCTGTCATCTGCTTAAAATAAACCCCCTAAAATGAAATACAAAAAAACACTAAATTACCTGAGAGGCTTCATCTCAGAGATTAATTTTTAGTGACACTGCCACTTTGTTTCCCGTCATAAAATTTAAACTTTAAGGTCAAACATACATGAGAAGCCACATCAGATTTGGGCTGTCTCTATAATTAAGATTTTACAACATGACATTAAAGGTGATAAAAACAAACTAAATAAGCATGCAGCCTGCAGGTGTGTTTGGGGGAGGGGCTGGTATAACTATCCCAGAGAATAAAACCTGTAAAGTCTACCTCTAAGAGAAAAACGTTTGAGTTATTTAGGTCAAAAACAGAATAAAGTGAGCACAAGGAGGAAACCAATTCCTTTTTTTTGTAGTAGTAAATTTATATCATGGGTTAAGAAGACAGAACTCCAGAAGTCCACAAGATTTAATTACTTGACAGGCTCGGGACATGATTTCATACGTCACATTTTTAGCTTTTCTATAAATGTGTTAATTGTGGACGAGAAATGAAGGAGGTTTGGAGCAGATGTCTGTAACAGAAAGAGAGAGGAGTGATAAATACACAGAGGAGAGAAAAGAAACACCGGGGAACAAGAGGAGGAGGGGATTTACCCTTTTTCTCTGTCAGGTTTTTTTTTTTTTTTTTTGTCCAAATTAGCCTCCCACTCACTCAGTGATGCAACAACAGCAGAACGACTGAGTACACATCTCATTTATTCCTCGTGTGCAGGCATGGCCATCAGTCACTCATGATTAGGGCAGCTGAGACTAATGCTCCAAGGACATGCGAGAGTTCAATTGGATTTTTTTATGCCTGTGATGACAAAGGGGGGGGGGGGGGGCATGTTTTTAATGCTTTAATGCTTAATTCCTTTACACATTAAGATGACAGTGTTTGGATGTTTCTCCTGTAGAAGCAACAAGAGCAAATCTTTACAGTAAAGTCTCAGCAGTCTAATGCATCCATTGATGTTTATAATGTCACATATTCCCTCAGGACTCATAAGTTTTATAACTCCCCCTTCAGCTCAATTCAGGCCCCTTCTTGCTGCTCCTCCTCCTCCTCATCCTCCTCCTCCTGATCATATTACAGTCCATTACCGTGATTGACAGACGCTCCACTCAGCATGTGACGCAACCGCCCATCACATTTAGTCAGACTGAAAACCCAATGGGACCAAGACTGCACTCCAAACAACAAACATCAACATTTTTTTTCTTTTCTATTTGCAGGACAGAAATACAAGTTTTAATCAGTTAATGTCTAAGACAGAAAACACTTATCAGGCTCCTCAAGTTGTACAAAAGTGAAGCCAGAATTCCCTCAGAATTGGTGCCTCAGTCTGTGCAATACAGAGCGTCCGGATAAGCAGTAGTGACATGTTAAATTGCATTAAAGGTCAGAGCTCACTCAGGCATGTCCACTCCACAGCAGAACAGCTTCATGTCATGATTTGAAGAAGACACTCGCAGTTATGGAAGGTTCAGTGACTCTTTGTCAGTGTTTGTCATGTTTCTTCTGAAAATCTGATGCATACAAGCCTGCATGACCCTCAGTGGTTAATCATAGCACTGTACTCATTTTTCAACTGTTCAAAAACATAATCAAAACTTAAAAACTTAGACATACACTCATTGGCCACTTTATTAGGTACACCTTGCTAGTACCGGGTTGGACCCCCTTTTGCCTTCAGAACTGCCTTAATCCTTTGTGGCATAGATTCAACAAGGTACTGGAAACATTCCTCAGAGAGTTTGGTCCATATTGACATGATAGCATCATGCAGTTGCTGCAGATTTGTCGGCTGCACATCCATGATGCGAATCTCCCATACCACCACATCCCAAAGGTGCTCCATTGGATTGAGATCTGGTGACTGTGGAGGCCATTTGAGTACAGTGAACTCATTGTCATGTTCAAGAAACCAGTCTGCGGTGATTCCAGCTTTATGACATGGCGCGTTATACTGCTGGAAGTAGCCATCAGAAGATGGGTACACTGTGGTCATAAAGGGATGGACGTGGTCAGCAACAATACTCAGGTAGGCTGTGGCGTTGAAATGATGCTCAGTTGGTAATAAGGGGCCCAAAGTGTGCCAAGAAAATATCCCCCACACCATTACACCAGCAGCAGCAGCCTGAACCGCTGATACAAGGCAGGATGGATCCATGCTTTCATGTTGTTGATGCTAAATTCTGACCCCACCATCCGAATGTCGCAGCAGAAATCAAGACTCATCAGACCAGGCAACGTTTGTCCAATCTTCTATTGTCCAATTTTGGTGAGCCTGTGCAAATTGTAGCCTCAGTTTCCTGTTCTTAGCTGACAGGAGTGGCACCCGGTGTGGTCTTCTGCTGCTGTAGCCCATCTGCCTGAAGGTTTGACGTGTTGTGCGTTCAGAGATGCTCTTCTGCACTACTCGATTGTAACGAGTGGTTATTTGAGTTACTGTTGTCTTTCTATAAGCTCGAACCAGTCTGGCCATTCTCCTCTGACCTCTGGCATCAACAAGGCATTTTCGCCCACAGAACTGCTGCTCACTGGATATTTTCTCTTTTTCAGACCATTCTCTGTGAACCCTTGAGATGGCTGTGTCTGAAAATTCCAGTAGATCAGCAGTTTATAAAATATTCAGACCAGCCCGTCTGGCACCAACAACCATGCCACATTCAAAGTCACTCAAATCACCTTTCTGCCCCATTCTGATGCTCGGTTTGAACTGCAGCAGATCGTCTTGACCATGTCTACATGCCTAAATGCATTAAGTTGCTGCCATGTGATTGGCTGATTAGAAATTTGCGTTAACGAGCAGCTGGACAGGTGTGCCTAATAA
Organism: Labroides dimidiatus; assembly: GCA_030710495.1. NCBI lineage: Eukaryota > Metazoa > Chordata > Actinopteri > Labriformes > Labridae > Labroides > Labroides dimidiatus. The sequence goes on from CM061155.1 coordinate 12,692,855, forward strand.
AGTGGCCGATGAGTGTAAATCTGCATATTAACTCATTTTAGTGACAGAAGCCATGTTTGAGAAACTTACATTAGATCATCAAATAAGCAGTGTACTAAAACAATATAAGGAATTATTTGATTTTAGGGAGGAGGCAGCTATTTGACTTTAACTACAGTCAGTCAGAAGGTGGAGCTCCAGGTGTTTGTGGACAGGGTTACTCTTTCATCTGTGCTATGAGTCTGAGCTTGACTGTTGATTCGAACTCAAGGAGGCTTTTGACAGGACACTTTGGATTTCTTTAGCAGTTTGAACCCAGAAATAGATAAAAGTATATTCTCTACCATGATGCTTTTATGTTTGCTTCCAGAGGAGAGGAAGGTTTGTTGAGTGGAGGTCAGATTGATCATTTCCAATACAGCCTTCGGAAGCAGGAGTTCGAAGTGACTCTTACAACACAGCACTATCTGCTAAATATTAAAATGTATCAACTTGCACAAAGATATAAATGATGTATGATGGAGGAGTAAGACCACAATAATATAAAGATTAAGAAAATAAAGTTGTAATGTGAAAAAAAAACATTATTTTACAAGAATAAAGTCACAGTGTTACAATAAAAAAGCCACAATGCTGTGTAGAAGGAGGCTGAAATGTTACAATATAAATGATGTATTGTTACAAGAGTCCAATTTATATGAGATTAAAGTTCATAAACTGTGAGAGCGTAGTTGTCCAGCTACGAGAATTAAATTGTTAAGTTATGATCTTTAAGTTGCAAGGTTGTGAGGAAAAAAAGAGTGTAACGCTACAAGAAAAAAGCAAACTGCAATCTCCGTCCTGTAAATATGAGACAATGCAGAAGTGCTTAAATCTGCAGTTCACCAAGCCAAAAAAAGTTGCTGCTTGGTCTGGACACACCTCACAAAAGGGTCTTGTTCTGAAAACCAATTTGTCCTCTCCCTATAGGGCATAAAGTCAACTCTTTTGTTGGGCTGATGGGCAAAAGGAGCCAAGAGGAGCCAGGCAAGTTAACCTAAGTTTTATTTAATGTATGAAAATGTTGAAATGACATGGTGGGCATAACATGAGCTCAATGTAAATTGTTTTCTTTCTGTGCAGAGTCCTATGAGTGGAACACATTACAGACGTACGACAGACGCCGCTAAACAGCCATCTCCTCTCTGCCTGCTTCTCTTCTCGCCACTCCTCATCTGAAGGAGAAGTGATCGACGCTGGTTTTGTTTTTCTTCAAACTGTGTGTAGCTGTTAGTCAAATAAACTGATTCTGTTTCCACATTGTAGTGATGTAGCAGTGCCGTACCCATGCCAGTTTCATTTATCCATGCAAGAGGGAGATTGGTTGGAAGAGGCGGCAGTGTTTTCTCATCAATGTTAGATTTTTCAGCCATCTGCTTCAAAGAGTAAATGTTGTTGTGGACCATCAAGGCAAGGCGATACCCCGGGGTATGCTGAAGATTGCACTGCCAAAGTCACTGTATAGTGCCTCATTTCTGTTTAATTGCCACTGATTGTTCTATAAATCTGCCACACTGGGACAGGATCTCATCCAGAGCCGTCGTGATCTCCACCTGGTGTGATAAGACAGGACACTTGTGTGTTTACATGGTTTAATAAATATTAAAATTATTTTCTTTACTGGTTCAACTTAAGCTTCTAAGTCGTGAATTCCTTCACATATACTCATTCAAACACCTGCCAATTATCTGAGCATCTTAAAAGTGAGGCAGGGCTGTCCTCTGGTGGACAAATGAGGTACAACATGAGTTCACAGCAGCTGTAGATGGATGAGACCAGGAGAGACCCGAGAATCAAAATTAAATTTGGGCCTTTCGTCAGTATGTTTAAAACAGCGATTTGTCTAGGCTTTAGGTGCTAATATAATAAAAGAAATATCAAAGTAAGTGAAAAGCTTTCATATAAGTGAACAGTCTTTCAACAGCAGCACCATGACAGTCAAGGGACTTTCAACAGAATAAGCTTGGGTTCTAAAAACAGTTCAAATTAATACTTTTAAGTTGACAGTGATGTTAAAGAGAAGGTATTATTATTTAATAAAATAGCAAGAGATCGTCATGACCTGCTGAAATGATGAGGTTATTGCATAACAAGGTCACTAAGGCCTAAACTAACTCTGCCCCCAACAAGCCTCCAGAGGACTGGCCAATCAGAGGGAAGAGGGTTCGAGAAGTGGGGAGCCTTAAAGAGACAGTAGCTAAAACAAAGCATGTCAGACAGAGGCTGAAAGAAGTTTTTTTAAAATACTTAATCTTGATTGCTCCAAATGCCGTTACAGCTGTAATCAATTTTAATCAACTAAAGTGACACGATGGACAATCCGATCACTCATGAAATCAAATCAATCAATCCACCTTTCACCTCCGTCTGTTCACACTATGGGTGCGTCTCAAAGCGCAAAAGTTTCATCCTTCCTTCGTCCACCTGCTTGGTTCAATTGCGTCTTAGCTTCTCCCATCAGAGATGCAAGGAAATGAAGAAAAAAGAGAAGATATGAGGAATTTTTTTTATGAGGAATGAGACGTCCTCTCCTCCGGAGCGTCACATGAAGTGACGTTTTAGTGATGACAGCGTCAGCTGATCACCTCTGGATCATCTGTCAGTCAGCTCTAACAGCTGTTTGCGTGTCTGCAAATGTGCGCGGTTATAACGCTAATCAAATAAAAACAGTAACAGAGCTTTGTTCGTGTTTTTAACCTGTTTAACAAACACTTTCACATGAAGAAACCTGACCTCTGTTTATTCTGTGTCCTGTTTAGAAACACACGGATCACTTTACCGGTAAAATGCATCATTATTAGATTATTAATTAATCATTTAGCCTTTATCTAGAGCATATCTGATCATAAACTCCAAAACTTAAATGTAACATAGTTTATATTAATTATATATGTTTACAAAACCAATGATTATGAATTAACTTTTCTCTCAGACCTAAATTCTCTTCATAAAGAAAAAGAGAATTAACTGGAAAATGAACGAGATGAAAAACTGATGATGAATATTTTTCTGATATTGAACTGTATGAATTTTTTTTTGCAGTCTGATATGTTGATTTTATGACAGCTGTGCTGCATATTTTGTGCTTCAAACATTTTTTTTAATCCTAGCATTATGACCTAATTCAGGGCTGTTCTTCATGACTGTATTCATCTCCATCTTCATTAAGCTCCAGTGATGGGAAGTTTCAAAGCAGTCTGAGCTGCTGCAGCGTCCAGTCAGTGAGTGATATCCACATGTGGGCGTGTCCATCAGTGAAAAGACTTCTACAATTCTACTTCCACGAAGGCTGCTCTCGTGTTTCACGCTCAACGATGCTTCCATCAGTCTCTTTTCTCCTCTGAGCACAATTAACGCTTTGAGACGTCCTTAAATATGATGGCTCAGAAAGTACTTCCGGTGCCGCGTAAAAGAGAGGAGATTACAGTTTAACGCATTTAGATTCACCCTGTGACAAAAACCTTGCTGCTAGCAGACTAAACTTGTTCAAGTCTCAGATTGGTATTAAAGACCATGGAATCAGGGGGTCTTTGCGTTGGGGTCCTGCTTTACAGGGTATAACCATACATTATCCCTCATGTCGCAACTACTGGTGATGAGATTCTTCTTGCTGTAAGATGAGTACCAAGTACCTGCTGCTTAATGACACAGGGGCTCTCTCTAGTGGACAGTAGTGGAACTACATAATACACAGAGAACGTAGACAACACATTTTTGGCGTCAATAGGAAATTTATTTTAGCAGCTTTTAGCATAAAACCAGGACAGTAAGACAACAAATCATACCAAATGGAAATGTCAGGAGGTAGACTAAAGAACGAACTTTTGAAATGACAGAATTGCTTCAAACTTTTCTTTTATCTCTTTTCTAACAATGTTAAATCTTTTAACTGAGTGTGAAGGTTTAATTTTAAAGTTTAAAGGGATTTCTTATACTTTTTAACTTGAAGAACTTATTTTTTAATATTTCAGGAATGAACATCCAGCAGATAAAAATGTTTTCAAATAGCTTCATTAGATTTAATTCTTCAGCCAGCAGGTGAAAAAAGCTATGACAAAAGCTGTAATGATACAAATTTAATCCCAAAATGGTAAGATACCAGTATGACCACCAAAGATGCACTTTTTTTCTCTAAGAGGTGCAGATTATTATTTAAGGAGTCGAAAAACAAAGAAAGAACGATGCAGAGACAAAGCTTTGTGTTCAGGTAGATGCACTGCAAAATCTGACATCTAATCAAGTGTTTGTCTGACTTTTAGTATTGAGTGTTTTAGTAGGGTTTAAAAATCTGCCAGTGAGGTTAAAGAATAAACGTAATTATTCTTAGTTCAAGAAACATGACAAGTTTTTCTTTTCTTAACCCATTGGCAGGTTTGTTTTACTCTTTTCAAGCAATTCAAGCATTTTTTTGTCATTTAACATCTTAAAATAAGACATTTTCTGAACTTATCAGGTCAACATGGCTCACATTGATTCAAAAACAGTTTGAAGTTTAAATTAGACAAGCACTTGCTTAGATTTCAGTTTTTGAAGTGTGGAAATTTTCGTACCCATTCATCATTTGGAGCCAAAAGACAGGTTTGGAATTACATGAATGCCCCTTTAATGGTCACTTAAAAAAATGAACTTGATTAAAAAAGTACTTCTTTCACTAATGTCATTTGATAAATTTGAACAGATATCATCTTCTCATGCTCATCTGTCCTTATTCTAACATCAACATATACTCTGTTTGCATAGTCAGTCCTAACAGCAGACCTTACCCTGTGTGTCAACATGTCCATCATACTAATTGCATAATACACTTAACAGGAAGCTGCAGCAGCAAGCAGCTGGAGTTAAAAATACCAAAAACGAAAAAAAGATATATACTGATACAGTGAACTTACTGTACGTCTGATCTTCATCAGGGTTTTAGTGACCAGTTTATGGACAGATTTTTTTAAAAAGTGTTGACTGTGATGCTTTTATTTTGCATTCTTACTTCCCGTGTTCCTGTATTTCCTGCTTTAAAAAACATGTTTTATTTTGAAAGGACACAAAAGGTAGTTCCACTAGATTGTGACATTACAAGGCAACGAAAACAAGAAACAGAAACCATCAACTGAAAGAAAAGGTAGAAAAAAGCACAACCTCAAGAAGCAAGCTGTTATGGTGGCGTAATGAGTCTGAGCTCTCTCTCTCTCTCTCTCTCTCTCTCTCTCTCTCTCTCTCTCTCTCTCTCTCTCTCTCTCTCTCTCTCTCTCTCTCTCTCTCTCTCTCTCTCTCTCTCTCTCTCTCTTCCTCTGTCTTTCTCTCTCTCTCTCTCTCTCTGTTACCTGCAGAGATACTGTCACTGAGGAGAAAGACTGTCCGTTAGTTTATCAACAGCAGCAAACAAAAGTAAGCCAATGGATTAAAAGAGGATTCAAAGCAGATAGCGCTCCCTGCTGTTTCCAAGAGAGTATCATGATTCCTTTTTTAAATTTTAATGATTTAAAACTTCTTTTCTAACATCTGATGCACACAGGCTGATCAGTCAGAAGTTGAGTGACGGTCTGAAGCTGTTATATCATCATTAATCTAAACAGTAGAAACACTGCTTAACTTAGTTTAATCTCAGGTAAGTGTTTTCATACTACTTCTAATAAACTAGGGTTCAGTTCAGGGACGTAAACTTCACATAGTTTGACCAAAACTTTGAGGAAAAATTAAGTTGTCTGTCAGATTTTGATGGAGTTTGTCCATCAGGCGTTTCAGTGAGGAGTTTACATGTTCTCCACGTAAAGCTCTAAACTGACTGCAGGTAGAGAGTATGAGTGTGTCCAAATGTCTTTATTAGGGATGAAAGGGGTAGACTTGATAAGTCTAAGCTTCAGCCTTTCTTTCTTTTTTTTAATCTTAATTCATCAACCTTTTTGGTCATTTTAACTTCATTTTTTTCAGATGTGGAGAAATAGTTGAATATAGCCCTAAATAAACTGCTACTGAAGCCAGCAAAAATAACTGGAACTGGCTTCACTCGATGTTTTAAGAGTCAAACAAACTATCAAAGCGAGACAAACAACACCTACATTCTAACAACTCATCTGAAGTAGACTGGTTAGATCCAAGCTCACATTAAAGCCGATGTTTGACGTGTAGAAGGCGTTACTGACAGCTGCTCTTCACTCATCTTTTTCAGGTTTGTAGATGGACAGGGTCCTGGCTGAGGGGTCGGTGGCGTTGATCCAGCGGGGCATCCAGTAATGTGACAGCCAATCCGCACGGCCGGGGAATTGCTTCTCAAACACCTGCCTGTAGTAATACGCCTCTTTGGAGGGTGGAGGGAGGTGGGGGAATGTCTTATGAGCTTTCTCCATCTGATTATCATTCACCTGAGAGAAGAGAGAGAGCAGGTCAGATACTGTAGGATGGATGACTTTTTATGTCAACACATTGAAAAAATAATTTCTTGTAAAGAATCAAAAAAGAATCTGGAGCAGTGATTTTAACTCAAATTTCACCACTTTTGTGCCAGTAAAACCGAAAACTGGCAACACTCTGCTGAAGCTGAAAGAAATATCAGATACCAAGTGTTCAACAGTTTAAAAAGTCTTGAACTTTTCTCTCAGGTGTCAGTCCTGAAGTGACATTACCATAGACTCCAAGTGCTCCTGCAGGCAGATGTACCAGGACTTCTTGGCAGACATCATCCCGTCACTGAAGGCCTCTTTACGCCTCCACAGGATCTCATCAGGGATCAGGTTCAGACCTTTGAAGGAGTCCCTCAGAAGATGCTTCTCCACACCATTCTGAGTTCAGAGGAACACATAAGACACTGTTACTGTGAGAAACTGACTCCCAGTTTGAAAGAGACGTCAAAACAGGTTTGTGTGCTCAGATAGCACAGCAGGTGTGACTTCCCGCTGACCTTTGGAATCCTCAGGTCTTCAGGCAGAGAGAGGTAGTACGCTGTCAATCTGTGGTCCAGGAAAGGCACTCTGAGCTCCAGACTAACAGAGAGAGAAAGAGAGAGAGAAAGATCAGGGATCAGCTGTCCAGAACTAATCTGATCAAATTAAAGATATTACATTGAATTAAAGAATGAATAAAAAAGAATATAATCAGATTAGGTCAGGTAATCCACTTTAGTTTATCTTAGTTTAGTATGATGATAAAATCTCCATGTGCAGTAAAAACTCTTTAATTAGGATTGAGTTAACTTTGAAACAATAATCAAGATACCCTGTTCCCAGCAGAGGGCTGGACTCAGGCTGTGCTACAGGAAATACAAATTAAATAAGTTAACAATAATAACATAGATAATATAAACAGGATGTTAGAAATAGTATTTAAAAAATACCTGTCTCACTACTGAAGCTTGATTTTACATTTTTCCATCCATTTCAAATGCATTACCACAATTACTGGTTATGCTCCTCAGTCACCGTTAACCACTTTATTCTATTTCCTCATATAGCTGTTTATCTCCAAGAGGTTAAATTGAAGACAAGACACTTAAAACATTTAAGGCTTTAATTAAAGCCACTAAAAATTCACTTTTTCACAGCTTGTACACAGTATTAAAAATATTTTGTCAGTCATTAGGTTTCTTTTTTTTCCTGTTGTTGTTGTTTGTCAAATCTGATTAATGGGAAAAAAGTGCACTTGACAGGAAGAAGAACTTCCTGTCAAGAAATTCAGTTATTCAGCTGCTCACTGACACACACCACAGTTACAGCAAAAAGTGCAACGAGAAATACATATATATGAGAAACAATAAACACTAAAATACTATCCTAGAAAGTATTAAAATACTATCCTAAAAGAAGAAGGAACAGCCATCAGTGCAGAGGTAAACAGAGCCTGCCTCATTATTCGTCTTCCCCTTGCCCTCCTCTCCCCTGTGATGCATTCAACAGTCTCTTGGCTCTGGGCATGAAGGACCTGCGGTGCCTCTCAATGGAGCAGTTCACTGAGAGCAGCCTCTTACTGAAGCAGCTCCTCTGCCCCATCACCAGCTCGTGTGGTGGGTGGCTGCTGTTGTCCATAATAGAGTGCAGTTTGTGCAGTGCTCTCCTGTCTGTCCTGCTCTACACCAATGACCGAGGAGGTCGTCTTTATCAGTTCCTCTAGCCTTGTGTCCCTTTGTTTGCCCCCTCCCCCAACCAAAATAAAAAAAAACCCTGTAGAAAAGTGCACTCGCCACCACCGACTGGTATCATTTAATGTCTGCAAAAAAATTCTGCAGATGTTTTATCAGTCTCCTCCAAAGTAAGATTTAAACATGTGACTCTTGATCTGTTATAGTGGGATTTGCCCTTTTTAACATCCCAAAAAAAGTGCAGTAATTTTCTGCATTGAAGTTAGATAATACAGATAAAAAAATTGGTTAACAGCCACACTGTTTGTTGGTAATGTAAGAGGTTGTTGTTGAAGTGAAAGTGTTACCCGTGTGCAGCAGTGGTGCGATCCGCACGCAGCACATCAAACAGGTAGAGCTCTTTCAACAGACGAACGCTGTCTTCTGCAGCTGCTGCAGGAGTCGGAGCCTGAAGGAAGAACACATTTCTGTCAGTACTTGAACTCAATGTTTAACATGTTCCCCTTTACATTAACATGATAAATTTAACATACGTTTGTAGAGGCACCCATGACAAGTATATGTAAAAGATCACACTGCTGGAACAGCAGCTTGAACAGATCTGAAATATTTCAGTTTCATGTTCAGCAAATCTCAAGTCTGATCTGAGTGTTTATACAATCCTGTTCACTATTACCATCAATCCTTCATATTTTGCATAACCTCTACAATATCTCCAGAAATAAATGGAAATGTAACAAATTTATATCATGAGGATCTTTTTATTGGAGGATATTTTTAGTGAAGTACTTTAACAAAAATGTTTTTTCCAACTTACATATTGTAATTTTCAAAGAAGAAACAGAAAAAAGCGTGTACAGCCAAAATGGCGCCCCTCATTAATATTTGGTTTCACACTCTTTGACAGTGATAACAGCCTCCATGTTTTATTGTAGCCATCTAAAAGCTTCTTGCACTTCTCAGCTGGTATTTTCTCCCACTCTTTCTTTGCAAAATATCCAAGCTTTTGAACATTTGCAGGATTCTTTTCCCCAGTGGCAGATTTCAGCTCAGACCAAAGATTTCCAATCGGATTGAGATAAGGACTCATTACTGGCCATATTTTTTTCTTTTCAACCATTCCTGCATTATTTTGGATGTGTGCTTTGGTTTTCTGCCTTGCTGGAGAATTCATGGCCTTCGACTCAAACCAGGTTTTCTTACACAGGAACATTTCGCTCTAAAATCTCTTGATAATTTTTTGATTTCATGATTCCCGTGATATGGTCAAGACTGTTCCTGGTTGGCCTTCAGGTCTTAAGATGTTTGACGTGGTGTTTTTTTTCCAACACTGGCACCAACCTTTGAAGACTTCTCTCGACATTTTTTCTCTTCCCCCCACATCTTGGGAGATTCTTGACAGTTCTATGCTATGTTCTATGGCAAACCGTAATACTACCACACACTGTTGAAACAGGGATACCAAGGTTTTTAAAAATGGCCTTATGCCCTTTGGAGGTCTTGTGTTTGCGAACTATTGCACTTCTGATGTCCTTAGACAGCTCCTTTGTCTTCACCATTGTGACAAAGGAACAGGGGACAACAGATGGCCTTTTAAAACACTAGTTCTCATTTATTGGATAAATTTATGTCACATGGGCACAGAGAATTTATCACAGGTGATTCTTATTTGTGATTTACCACAGGTGAGTCACAATGTGTTTACATACTGATTTACAGCAAAGGGTGCAAATTCCAGTGTTTTTTTCTATTTATTGTTTAAAATTGTTGTTTTTACTCTTTTCTAATAAACACAAGTTCTCTATAAAAAAAAAAAAAATATTCAGAAGATATTCCACTTTATGTACCTAAACATCATGGCTGCCAATAATGGTGAGCAGGACTGTATAAAGGCACAAGCTGCAGGAAAAAAATCAATATCACTTTTAAAAAATGTTCATGTCAATTTTAATTTCTCATGCACTGAAACAAATCCTTTTTAAAAAAATACTCAAACAGTTATTCGTGTAAAGAAATGGAAAGTATGATATTAGGATGATTATCCCTACAATCAAGGTGAGGACTGGGGCCACTGGGGGTCAGCAAAAAACTATTCGTTTATCTGCTGAATACTTCAGTACTAAATTAAAGACTGTTTACAACTTGTTGATGTAGTTACTTTGTTAAATAAATAAATAAATAAATGAAACCAGGTTACATGGAATTTCTCTCTTGGAGCATATCTGAATTTAACTGGACTACAGTGTGTCTTCTGCTCCTTTCTTTTCACTTTGCAAATAACAAACAAGTCGCTCACACTTGCATGTGTTAGAATTAGAAGTGTTCATGTCAGTGGTTGTATGAGGTTTATTATTTCTGAAGGACTTGCCTTGTGGAAGTAAATGTATCCCTGAGTCAGTTCGTCGGCTCCCTCACCGGAGAAGATCACCACGCTGTCCGACTTCTCCCTGATGTACTTTGAAACCAGATACATTCCTGCAGAGAAACGATGTTCATTACAAAGAGGCGACACAAAACTGTCAGAGGACAGCTTCTAATAAACAAACAAAGGAATGCAAGTCCAAGCAAGCCACAGAGTTCAGTCAATCTAATGTACCATTTTTTAACAGAAGAACTGAATAGGCTGCCCCAGTCAGAAAGGGGGATTTGAACCAACATGATGATCTCTGAGACACTGAGGCTGCACTCACACTGTAGATAGTTTTGGTAAAGATGTTCTTTCCTATGAAACATCTTTTCTGTGCCAAAATCATGATGTTATGAGACTTTCTAGAAAGAAACTGTATAAAAAAACCCTCAAAAATACAAATAACATTACATACATTTAACACACTACACTGTTAATAACGAGTCATTCACATACAGATGATGTGACTAGTAGGTAGTAAAGCAAAGCTATATAATAATACATTTTATGTTAAGGTGCCTTTCAAGACACCTTAATTTAAAAAGAGATGATCTAGATGAGTCAGAGTTGGTAGGCTGGGTGGAACAGGTGGGATTTGAAAATGTAGCGCGGCAGATGGGATCAGTTAAAACATGCTATTAAAAATGTCTTGCATTCGAGACGACATTTCAGTGAAAAAATGGGTTGTAAGATGGGTAAAAGCAGAGCACATGCCCCACATGTTGCCCCCTTTGACCTCTGACTGTTAAACAAACATCAGTGAATCCAGAGTGATTCAGAGCAGTCAGTCAGGAGGAACGAGGAATGCATTGATGCAGCAGACACATTACGGACACATCAGTGAGCAGAAACCGTTGATATGCAGACGTGAGCTTTTCAAACTCTCAGAGACATAAAATTATCCATTTCTTTCATTATATCTCCATTTCATTAAAATCATCAAAACAATGGAGATGCATAATACTTAAATCAGAAATTATATCAGTACTGGTGGATAACAGCTTTAAAAGTAATGAAATACAAGTTATAGTTATCAATATCAGAAGTTAAGAACAGCCAACATGGTGACACCTTAGCTGTCCTGAAGTGAGATAAGAACTGTTTCCAATGTGAGGAGGAGCAACATAACACTCCTTTAACATGAGGTTTGTATGACTTTAAATGGCAGCTTGACTGCCAGGGGAAGGCTAAGGCTCAGCGGTAGGAAGACTCTTAACCAGAAGGGTTGGTAGTTTGATCCCAGCTCTTGAAGTCGCATGTCAAAGTGTCCCTGGGCAAAACACTAAACCCCAAACGCTCTAGGTGGTTGCCAGCAACACGGATGCCTATGAATGATATCAGCTAGTAGCAGTGCATGAAACACTATGAGTGGTCAGAGTGGGGAAAGCTCTACTTAAAGGCAGGGTTGGTAATCAGATTTAGATACACTTCTTGTTATTCTAGTTAAAATGATCTTTATGTCCCGATGGCATCAACGCATGATGCGTTCTTAAAATAGAGTGAGAAATATCAGCTGTCTACAGCAGGAGTAAACCTGGGAAAACACCAACCAATCCTAGTGATTAGGATCCAATTTGTTAAACCAATCAAATCCCGTCCTGCCGTTTTGCCCGCCTCCTATGCGTTCACTAGCCCTGATTCAATGTGCACAGCCAAGCTTAGAGGAATCAACGTACGCTGAAGAATGGCAGAAACACCACTTATACCCTGATTACTATACTGATTACTATACTGATTACAATTAAGATGTGCTGAGGACTGGTTTGGAGTCTGTGGTTTTGAATTAGTCATGATCGTGAGGTTGTGAATCATCAGAGCTCGTGCATTTGACAGGGACAATTTGGAGTAGCTCCAAGCGTGTTGGGGGGTCGGGGACCAAACGGAGTCCTGAGGAGATGCTACATTCAAATTCATGCTAGTCTGCCCAGGCTACTAACCCTGTCTTTAAGGACGGTCTATTTGTCATTTAACCCCCCCCCCCCCCTTTTTTTTAAATTTTGAATTCTACTACTCTTTTTTTCTAGCTGACTCACCGACAGAGGCACGAATGGTGGTGATGTCATAGGTCTCCAGGTGAAAGATGACGTCCTCCACAGCTTGGATGCCTTCCTCTGCAGTGAAGTTCACCTCATGGTGTTCGCTGCCAATATAAGCTGCAACCTATTAAACAAAAAATCAATAATAACTGCTGACTTAAAAATAACCACAAATACGTCATATCACTAACTGAAGGTGGGATATGGAAGTCATTGGTTTCTGTCTTTTTGACTTTGACTAAACTGACCTTGCGAGCAGCGATAACATCTGGACTGCCCTCTGACCCGATTGAAAAGGTCTGAATGGGATACTGCAGTTTCTCCTCTTTGGCCAGCTTCACCAGTGTGGCAGCAACCAAACTGGAGTCCAAACCACCTGAGGGAGGATCAGGAACATAATCCAAGATGTGCGCAACCTTGCTGTATATCGTCACAATAGCCTGGTGTTTCCTTTTTATTTTTCAGAATTGTCAACTCATACCAGCAAACCACAGAAAAAGTCAAGAGACTCAATAAAACATCATGAAAGTCGTGTAGACATTAAAACCACCAGGCTTATGCTAGAAATACATTATCTGATGAGCAGTTTTGCAATGCTCAAACGTGCTGGTTCCCAATCTCTTGGTTATCAATTAAACTGGGGAGAAGGCAGTGAGAGGGGGGTCATCCTAAAATCCATCACCAGCCTTTTTGTCTTTTTGGAGTTGACAATCAGGAAAAGGTTTAGACACCACTGATAATTCTGCCACCACAGGCTCATGGTCCAGGTTGTTCTTGTCAAACAGGGAGACAAACAAACAAATAAAAGCAGAGATAGAAAAACTTGAGCTGAACTGGTGGATGATAAAAGGACATCTGAAAAAACTCCACTGTTGGGGTTTAGCAGTTAAAACATCTAGTAACCAACAAATGAGACTGGGGTTGATTTTATGAGCGCTCTGCAGTCTCTGTGCCAGAACAAGTGGCTGGACACAGTTAAAAAAGCGGGTGAAAAATCAATAAAAAGTAGACATACACTGGACACTTCACTGTTTCACATTAGTGGGCAAATTCTTTTGTATCATTAACACCCCTGCGTGGCCTATAGGCTGTAGTGGGTCCAGTCTGCCTTAACAAGCTCCATAATTTCATCTCTCACTATGCACTCCAGTGTTTTCATGACAAGAGAGGTAAACATCAAACCCTGCTTCTCCTGAAACTACAGACTGAGACTGAAGGTTGACTAAAATGTCAACAGACAATTCAGGGTATTCCTATGGTCACTTCTTTACTTGTTTCTGCACTGAGTGGAGGTATCATCTGAGGGCCATTTTGAAAAGATTTCAGGCACACATTTCTGGAGGCCCAGTAAAAGGGTGTGACTAACACAGTCAAGAACCCAAATGGTGAAAGTGGGTGGAGCTGCTTTGTTTTATGAGTGCCACATTGCTTCTCTTCTATGCCTCTTCTCATCCCTCAGCCTCTCTCTCATCTTTTGTTACTTACTTCCTTAATAATTCCTGCCAATTCCTGCAAACTTGTTCCCAGTTTCATTGAAAGATGCCATGTGGACATAAATGAGTCATTCTGCATCGACTGCCTGCCAAGAGTCCCTGAACAACATGTATGTTCTTCAGGTTCAGAAGCAAGTTCACAGCATGCATCTAAACCTGCCTGTCTACTCGTTTTGGCATCTAAGATACCAGTTTACCTTCACTTGTATGAGAAAACTCAACACCGATCACTCCCTGATACATGTTGTGATTTATAACATCTTAATCCAGAATAAGTGTTTGAAAAAGAAAAATCATGATTAATACAATTAACATTGACTTTAATGGAAATGTGGCAGAATTTCTGATTACCTGACAGAAGACAACCTATTCTCCTGTGAGCCATGAGACGTTTTCTCAAAGCATTCTCAAACAGCATCCTGATGTTGCCCTTCACAGTTTCTTCATCAAAACCTGTGGAGATACCAGTTTTTTTTTTACCAGAATGTAAATGCGTATCATGTGACTAAATTAACATAAGTACACAGAAAAAAGTCTCGTACTTGTAGGCAGTATCTCCACTGTGTCATAAATGGCATGAGCAGGCTCCTTTGTGCAGCAGTGAAACGGCTCCATCTGAATTGACTGAACTTTGCCGTTCTGCTTCAAATTAAAGACTTCAAAGTGACCGGGCAGGAAGGGGGTGATGTTGGCAGGGGTGGCCATTGCATGGGTTATGTCTGTTAGACCTTTGAGCAGAGTAACAACAGATTCAAGAACAATAAAGAGCAGTAAAAAATTCATCACAGCAGTATACAAGAGTATACGAGGGGAATGAACTCAGGTGTTACCTTTAGCTTCTGAGCACACTGCAAGGAATCCATCATCTGTGAGGAGTTTGAACAAAGGCCGTACACCGTACGTATCTCTTCCCAAAAAGACTTTTCTGTTGGCTGTGTCCAACAGAACGAAAGCAAAGACGCCATCCAGGAGGGTCGCCATCTTCTGGATGCCGAAGCGGTCATATAGATGGAGCAGAATCTCCCCGTCCACTTTGGTCTGGTGTTCAAACTCAAAGTGCTTTTTCAGCTAAAAGATCATTGAAAAGAGAAGATACAGAAAATACAGAACTATTAGGTTTCCTGAATTCTACTCAAAAAAAGTTTTTCAGGAGTAAAAAGAAGAAAGAAAAGAGAGTTTACTGTTGGAGTTTGTGAATTAGAGGGAAACTGTCCACACTAAACTGTTTCTATTTGCACTGAAGCAACTGCACCCCAAACAAAACCCTTGTTTCTTTTAGGTCTAAATTTACTGTCTGTATTGAAGTGTTTCAGCAGCAATCAAGCACCATCTGCAGGAAAAGTCTCTATGAAAGCTATGTAAGAAGAAGATGTCAAAGAGCACAAGCTCTTTTATTTAGTATCAGTGTTTAGTGGTGTGTTGTGTCCTGCTTCTTTTTATCCAGGGTCTAAATGCGCAGCTGAAACTCTGCATGTTATGGCACTTCCCAGCTTTGAAAAGCCTTGAAGGTAACACGATAACAAGTGCTTCAAAGATCTGCAACAATCACACGGTCTTAAAGCAGATCAGACAATTCTAACACACTGGCCACATCTGAAACTGAAGCTGCAACTCTCTCTCTGCAAGGACTGGTGACTTTTTTTTGTCCCAATAAAGGTTCAGACCCAAAAGAAGCTCCGTTGACAGCCATCAAACATGCTTTTATCTTGTTATTTTTGATCATGAAGTTATAGCAGTAAATGAAAGCAATTAAAAGACTGATCAGGTGGGAAAATGTTGGATTTATTGCACTCATTGTAGAGACTTAAGATCTTACATTGTCATAACGTTATCTGTTATGTCTCACATTCTATGTTACTTGTAGGGTGGGTGTGGGGACACTCCTCACCACAGACAGGGGCATAGAAAAATAGATCCTCCACAAGTTTATTGTCATTTGTGTGAGTGAAACACTGAGGGTGCAAACTCAACTGTGGAGTCTAACACTCTTTAACCTCAATCACTTATAAATACTAACATGCCCAGAAATATTTTAGTCATAAATGCATTGTTGTGTATTTTTTGCCGTTTCCAATGAGATCTCCCTTTTTCTTACCATTTGATGGTTGTAAATCTCTCCGTTGTAGCAGAGCCACAGGAAGGGAAACTTCTTGATGCGCAAGGGCTGCATGCCATACAACTGGTCCACAATAGCCAGTCGGTGGAAGCCGAAACAGCAGTTGGTGTGGCCGTTAACATTCTCAAAGCGGAAGGCGTCAGGGCCTCTGTGAGCAATCTTCATGGCACTGGTGCACTGAACTGACAGGCACTCATCACTGCCAAACAAAGCCCAAATCCCACACATTTCAGCTCTGAGGAGGATGCATGGAAAAAACAGAGAACGACATATGAGCACACATTTATTACTACACCAAAAACTAGCACATATTACAACACGTGGCTCTGTAGTAGAAGAGTCCAGGTGCTAAACTGGCCTGCCTACAGTCCTGACTTGACACCAACAAAGAAAACTTGGTGCAACATGACATGAAACATTTAATAAAAAGATGCAGAAAAACACATTATGATATTACAAAGTAATTCCTGTATTTTAAACCTTTGCCCTATTTTAAATTGTCTCAGGATCTCTATGAACAACAGCTGCAAAAACTTTGGCTTTAATCCAGAAGTAAACCCAAAGTAAAGTCCATAATGTCTGCTATAAAACACGTGCATGCCAATGTCCCTGAAATGAGTACTATCACCACAGGGGCTGTTCCTGACAGGGTAAGATTTCCCAAAGTCCTTCACTTAACAGAGAAGGAAAACTTAAAATTAAGACCTTTGTGGTTCATGTAGACTCTTTCATAAAATAATAATAATAATAATAATAATAATAATAATAATAATAATAATAATAATAATAATAATAATAATAATAAATGAATAAACCTGCTGCTTCTTACCTTTGATTTTGCCATTTTTAAAGCTGCCTCTGTTTTTTTCTTTTACAGCACAGGAGGCATTAAAAGATGACCCCATTAGGTTTATTTGTTGATCTATTTTGTGATTTTAAGTTTGAAATAGTTTAATCATGTGGCATTCTGATAAAACATCTGTGCATCACATTTCAACATTAAAAATATAGAAAATCAAGGCAGCTGTGGACAAACAAATTCTGTGTTCAGCAAAGCATTACATTTCAGTTTTGTTATTGGGCTGGTGTGGCTGTGAAAGGAGTAGATCAGAATCTGTTTCTAGTTTCCAAAAGGGTTTTTTGTTCAATTAAACAGTATACCTATATAAAATAGCAAAAACTCTGAAAAACAACCGCAGCCTGGCAGGCTTCAGGCTTCCTCTCTGGACTTCAAATCATCTTGAAATTACCCAAAACTTTTTGTACCAAAGAAGCTGGTTTGGCTTGTGCTGTTAAAATGCCCACAGTATGGAGAGGCTACAGTTGTTAAAGCAGGCAGACCAGATGGTTAAATTCCAGTCCCTTGACCAAAGGCATATGGCATTTGCCACTCTCTCCCCACAGTTTCCCACCTTCCCACAGACCTATCTTTCTTTAAAAAGGCATAGAAAAAAACAACATCATTAGTCAGTACAGTGTTAACTTTCCTGAAGTGTAGTTGTTCCTTGCTATTCATTATCTCCTGGATTTCTTAAAAAAAATGCAAACAAAGAGCATGTTTGTCCCACAGGGCCCCCTTTCCTATCTGACAACAGTTTGGTGGAAGATTTATTTCACAGCATCACAATGACTCTTTCAAACCAAGAGACTGGAGCTTGTCTGTGTGGTGTCTGAGGGAGAAAAGGGGGAGGTATCCCTGACACACTTGGTTTAAATTTCACCATTATATAAAACCCAGAAAGAGTAACTGGAACAAAAGTAACTCCAAAGCCTTAAATTCTCCATGTGGGCAAAATATGGTGAGGTGACTGTAAATAATTATAAATTTTGATTACTTAAACTTGAAAACCATTTTTCTGACATGCAAAGCTGCTTAGAGACATTTTATCAGACCTTTTATTTGCTATTGTGGTTATTTTTAAACTTCGCAATTTTTCATTTTATATAATCTACACTCACGTTTTATTTTCAACAAAATTTAATACATTAAACATTTAAACAGTGTACCTAGAGTTATGTAGACTGCTCCCATGTGTGGTTATAGTGGCTCTCCATGTGCAGTCCTTACATTAAGCTAGCAGTATATCTCTTTGGCATTAACTCCAGATAACATCGAACGCCATTTGAAACACTGCTGATGAAATATGTGTTCATCCTGCGGCAGATTATTAAAAATCTGACAACATTATCCCGAATGTAACATTAATAATTTCTCATTATAATCTCATTCGGCTCAGATGACGGAGTCTTTATGTCTGTGCAAATTCGGGACTAGGTCGTCCTTTCTTCCCATCATCCTCTTCCAGCTCGTGGAGCTCCACGTCGTGTCGGGCTAACATTGGACATGTGAATTACAGATATGTTCAACGATTTTATAAAAGAAAACGCAACGTGGCGGGATCACGCATACGCCGAATTATTAGAACATAATATTGATTGCAATTGCAATGATTTATTTGTAGATATGCCGTTGCTTTTATCAGTAATGTAAAGTTAATCAGAATCTATAAGTTTTTGAACCAGGATTTGCTGTCCAACTCCGTCCAATTTAAAGTAATCCAATCACAGTGCAAACACCTGGAAAAATACAGAATGAATCTAAACCCAGACACTTACCTGGTTCTAAGGATGACTCTTGAAACTACTGCAAATGTTGCTTAACGGCTTGACTGTTGCAACTGTCCTGGCTGCCGGCTGTAATGACAATTACCACCCCAGCCGGAAACTGCTCGTCAAAATAAAAGCGCACTGATCAAACAGTGACCGACTTCACGAGACTGTCCTAGTCAACGTTTGTGAAATTGAAGAGTTATAAATTGTTAATTTTTGAAAAATTTAATTGTATGTGTAATAAAAGGGACAAAATCCGACCTATTTGTGTTTGGATAGAAGACAGCAGTGGGTTTTTTTTCAAATTTGTTTTCAGTTTATTATCAAATCTGAAGATTTATTTATTTTACGTCTTCGTCGACTAGACATCGTATTTTGATACTATATATATTATATAGTTAATATTATAAATATGATAATATTTTAATTTTAATATTCTGGCAAGTTGTACGCGTTTTGTGCCACCCAAAGTATAACAGTATAATGCCACCTCAGCGGTTCAAGTTCGTTTCCGGACGTAACACTTGATCCTGTTGCATCACCTGCCGACTGTCTCTGCTTCGTTCTCAGTGTGTAGTGATAACGCTGCTTACCAAGGAAAAAAAAAATCTTACATTCTAAAGATAAATAGGGAAACAGAAACAACATTGCAAAACCGGAATAAAATGAAATTTAAAATATGAAACGGAAACATTATGTTACAAAAACACTGAAAACTTAAAACATTTTTTAAAAAAGTGGATAAAATCTACTTTTTGCTCATCATATCCATAAGATTTTAAACTTTTATATCTTTTTTTTTCTTTCGAGGGTTAAACAAATGTAGAATGTAGCTTTTCATCTATTTCTTTTAGCATTTAATCTATTTAAAACTCTTTCACTCTGACAAGATTTGTCTTATAAATGGGCTTGTAAAAATGTATCCCTTATTATAATACAGCACACATATAAAGTACACCACTTAGTAATTCAAGAGGTGTCTATGCAGATTATTTCACATTTTTGCAATGCAGTGGTTTTACACAGCAAATTGGGGGAAAAAAAGGTTTCCCAGGAAATCCCTGATCATTAATCACAGTGTACAACTATGAACATAGATAAAAGCATTCTGCAACAGGATGCCTGGCTAATGATGTCGATCAAATCCGTGTTTGTTCATCCTATACAGTCATGTTTGAACATGCACGCTCATGAGAGATCTCATGACTCAGGAGTCATTACCAGAAACACAAAGTGTGTGGTTATGTAGTCTTATGGAATGGTTTAGTGTCTTTGTGATGCAAGAATTGTCACTTAAAATTTGGTTTGCAATTTCCTCTTGTGTGGCCTACCATTATATTAACGGCTGGCTTTAGTGGAAAGGGCCTGGTAACAATTCCATGGCTCAGATTCCCAGCACTCTGTAAGACATTCTGGCTTCATTTTTTAAATTTCATTTTAACATTATGACATGATAGAGGCTTGTAATCAATGTTTGTGTACAATCAGTGAGGACCAACAGAAAAGCTACTGGAGCTCAAACTGCTGAAAAAGCGATTGTTGGTTCTGGTATGAAGGTTTTTAGGGAGGGTCTGTTTTGCATGCATAGAGCTGTTATGTCTTTAGTTACTCACTTTTTCTGGCATAAAAGACAGAAAACTTTTTGTGCTTCAAAACCCATTAAAGATTTGGTTTAATTTTGGATTTGAATAAAATGAATAAAATGACAAAAAGGACATCAACATTAGTCACCAAATTTATTTTGGTCAAAGCAGGCATTTATTGAAGTCTCCACAAATACCTGACAAAATCTGTGCTGCACCCATGAAATAACTTCCTGCTGTTATTTTCTTAACAATGAAAACATGTGAAGGGCATACTTAAACTGTGTAGTTTTCAAAACATGTTCATTAACTGCTGACACATGTTGAACATCTGAAATCGCATTTACACCTGCAAAATCTGTTAAATACTGTTAGCAACACAAGGGGAGTATAAAGAAACATTACATATTTTATATATTACTACAAATAAAAGAACCTGCCTCCATCAAAATATAATGAAAACTGGAGCATTGAATTTACAGGATTGTGTGCCCCATGAGTTATCCTTAAGTTATCCAAAATTCTCTCCTTTTACAAACACGTTAAAATTTAAAGCCATGATTTTCTACATAACACACACATAAGTAACAGTTGGCTAATGAGCTAACCTTGATTACCAAAATAATGTATCTGTGTCAGCGCACAAGCCAGTGACTTATTAAATGTGGAGCAAAAGCTAAAAATAAGTAAGGAACTTTCCAGGTTGTACTTCACCGCCCAGTGACAGCTGTGTGACCCTAGGAGGGAAAAGCAGTAAACCTGGATGAACAGGTGGATGGGTAAACGGCTTAAAATGTGTTGTTATATGGTGTGTCAACAAGAGGGCAATCTTTTATACACATAAAATTGTTAAATTGTTTTCTAAGAATAGAAATAAACCATTTATAAAGAGCAGCCACTGCAGAAGTGTGCATTCTTTTTAATGACCAGCAGGAGGCGACACAACTGATTCCAAACAAGCCAGATTGTATAAAAGTCAATGAGAAAACAAGCTACTTCTCATCTGATTGATCCTTAGTGAGTAAAACGACACAAGAAATACTTTTGTCTTGTTGCAGGCCCAAGCATCTCATGAACATTAGAGTACATTTTTCACAGCCCTTCCATTTCAAAAAGGGCTGACTTGCCCGTTTATGGTCACATCTAGCAATAGAAAATCAAGATGCCTTGGTCTAAAAGCAAAGTTTGACACTTCTAAATAAAGTCTAAAAAACATCGATGGACTTGGCTGTTGTCACTGTGTTATAAAAACTGGGTTCTCTTTTAAAACTGTTGCTTTTTCATTCAAAAAACTTTGGACAAATATGTGGTTGCAAGTAGTGGCTGTATTATGCAGAATCTGTCGCAGGCCATAAGTAGTTCTCCAAACAGAAAGAGTAACATTAACTCAAACAAACATTACAAACAGAATAAAATGTTGCATGTCAGAATTCTGCACATGGCAATGAAGAAAAACAGACCTAAAGGTTCTGTCAAAAAGTTATAAAAGCTAATATATAAAGATAACACCTCCCAAAGGAATCAGTATTTTTCTGTGCCATCAAGCAGGATAAAATGTTATACAACAGGTGTGCTTTAATTTTATATTCATCTGTAATTTCAACATTTATGATTTCAGCTGTGAAACCAAATAATTTAAAGCCATGCATTATGTGTCGAGGTCAGTAAATATTCTCAACAGCATTCAAAAACATTAGAGCATCAAAATAGTTTGATCATGTATAAAGAAACGTACACTCCTCCTCAGAATACTGAAATGTTCTGAATGTATGGCTTGATTTGCTCTCCTCTCCGTCTTACCTTTTTGATTTCTCACAATAGGAATAATCTTGAACAATTCTCACTGTGTATTGCACTTGGTATTTGTGTGTCACTGATATTGACAGTCCATAAAAGAGACAGCTGGGTGTGACAGAGTGCAGGGGTTACAGCGGCTTGTAGCAGGCGTCTGGCTGCCACATACGCAGGTCCATCAGAATCTGGTTTAGTTTCTTCATCCACAGATTCCTCTCGTCTTTTGTGTCTGCGCTCAGCCAGTTTCTGCACAGACAGAGAACAACAGTGTCACTGTTCATACAAAGAGAAGCCCACATATACTAAAGCAGTCTCTGTCGCAGTTCTAAACTTCAATACGAGTCAAAGTCAAAATAAAATGTGTTTAACTACACAACTAAGACAAAAAGGTAAAGAGATTGTGCTGTTTTAAAACGTGAAGAACTGAAATTATTACAGAATCAGTCTTTGAACACTTTTTTGTATTAATGTCTATATATGTAATAAGCAGTAGGGACTTACTTGGTGACACACATGGTATTCTGGCACTGGCTGACCAGCGTCTCCCTGTCGTCCTCTCTCTGTGGCCTCACTGTGATCAGCTCAAACGTGTTCGGTCTGGCACAGAACTCTCTGTTTGCTGGTGCCACCGTCTTGCTGGTGCAGTTAGCCAGGTTGATGCGACTGATTGGATTCTAATAGAGGAGGAATAAGAAGTAAGAAATCAACAGACTCTACAGAGTACACAGCCTCAGCGTCAGGCCGGATACAAATGTTCTTTTTAACTTCCTGTTTCTGAACAAAAAAAAAAAGAAAGAAAAGAAAAGGTCACCGTTACCTTGCGCTTTTCATCGTCTGGGTAGGTCCAAAAGGAAATGCAGTACCCTGATAAGACACACCACCTTCTGTGCCATGCCCCGAATCCACTCACATCCTCAAACATGGTCTGGAAGAAGAAAACAGATCATGTAAGCACTGGGGCCTCATTCTGTTATCATGAGTCTTTCACTGACATGCTGGTCTGTAGGAATAAGGAGCTTTTGGTGTTATTTGGCTTCCCTTTTCTCTCTCCGTTTTGTGTGGATTTTTTTTTTTTGTTCATGTAAGAGCCATTCAATTTCAGCTTTTTGACAGCAAAGAAAAGAACTTGTTTTACAAACATTTACTTCCTGTTTTAGGTTTGACCATAAAACGAATAAAACTGAAGCCGCAAATCTGTTTGGCAAAACTGCAGGCCTGTCTTGGTAAGAAGGAAGAGAGGGTATCTGTGTTACTGAGTCATTGTTCACTTCATGTGTGCTTTGAACATGTCAAACAGGTATACTAACAATTGATAATTGAATGAGGAAAGCAATAAAAAAAAAGAAAAGTAAAGCTAAACAATATTTACTTTTGTATCCACCACAAAACAGTGGTGACGGTGCATGCTCAGAAAGGAGTGCGATGAAGTTTTTACTTCCCTCACCTACATTTCAACAGATATAACTGAAATATCTACCCAGGGCCCCAGAGACCAAAGACATCACAAGAGCAAAAGGAAAACAAGTGGAGGTGTTTTCAGAAAGGTGTCTTTGAATAGTTTGTCTAGTAGAGGGCACTTTGACCCCAAAGTTTACAATCCTTTCCTGCAGAACAGTCAGCAGGCCTCACAGCTGATGGTTGATAATTCAGAATATGAATCACATGATTGGCTGAAGAAAGCACCTCTCAGGTGTCTGTGCAGAGTCATCACACTTTAAATTCTAGATACAGACCGAGGTCATTTCGGTCATATTAACAGTAATAAAAAGGTAACACATCTCCATGGAGGTCAGGCCAAGTTCTGCATTATTTAACCTGTGGAGATAATCTGATCCGCTTGCACTCACCAGGAAACCTCTCTCCTCCACCTTTGAGCCCACTTCACACTGCATCTTGAGGAAGACGTGACCCTCCAGAGGACACAAGAACGGCACCTTGTAAAGAAAAGACAAACATTGGAAATCTCAAACATCCTAATCTCAGTCTGAAAATGTAACAGGACACAGTTAGAAAAATAAAACCACCCTCAGACATAAATTAAGAGCAGAGTTAATCCCCTTTGTGAGCAGGCATCGCTAGTGTGAAGAATATTCACCTTTCTTCCCAAACAGACACAACACAGAAAACAAACAGGGTCAAGTAGTAACCTTGGTATGAAACATGTCACTTAGAAATTCTCTTTCATCTCCTTCAGACTTGATCTAAAAGAAAGATGGCAGGGCAGGTGAATGAATGCTGAGCATGCTGTCCCAGGAGAGCAAACAGGATTACTGTGAGTCTCTGAAAAGCCTGAACACAACTATGAAATGGTGAAAACTGAAGCTAAAGTGTTGGTGTTAAAGGGAAAATAAGATGAGGAGAATATGGGGAGACGTTTTATACCTTCTCCAGAGGAAACTGTTTTTTCCCAATAGAGGACAACGTGAGCTTGTGTGATCCAACCAGGATGAAGTTACTGGTGCGAACAGCATTCGGACCCCCTGGACTGGCAACAACTGAAGGTAGAGAAAAAGAGTTTGTCAGTGCTTCATTTAAATCTCAAATGAATGTTCTACATATCTTAAATTTTTCATTTCCACACTGAATATAAGGTCTTTAAATCAAGATCTATATGATGCTTTGACGTCGAAGATGTTTTGGTTGTTTAAAAGAGAATCATGTAAATTATTGTTTAATAAGTAAAACCCTTAATAATGGATATACTGACATACCTGGTGTTTGTCCGCTTTTCTAAAAGACAAAAGATGAAAGAAACAATGTTAAAGACACTGAATTTCAGGAGTATTTAGTGTTTTCTTGATTGATGTGTGAATAATTAAGCCAAAAATAAAGAAAAATGTCATGAAGGAGCAGTATAAAAGTCACCGAAAATACTTACAGTAATGGCAAGGAATCTTTTTGGAGTAATGGCCTAAAAACAACAGAATCAAGGAAAACATGGTTTAGGTTTATTGGGAAATAAAGTTTTCAGGGTACTGAGAGGAATGTGTTTAATGCCTGTAAGCTTTGACTGTTGAATAAGATGACCTCAAAAAGTTAAGAGAACCAGTGTCACTGTGAGGAAAAGTACTGAGCTGACACAGTGAGACAACGGATCTTTTGGTCCACTTACAGATAACTGTCAGGCAGAAAAAAGCTTTTATTCTCTGGTGTAAAAGACATTTTAAAACTTTAAGGATTTGGGTTTGCACTTTTTTTTCAGGTGTCTAAAATGTTTTGGCCAAAAGGAAGCAAAAGAGACAAAAGTAGAATCATCTGACCAAGTGATAATAAAGAAATAACCATCTGTGCTGCTCAGGTGACCTTCTCTAACCCCTGTCCCCCCACAGTGCACACCCACCAATGTGAAGGATTTAAGATCAATCAGTTCATACCGACATACACAAATCATGGGCCTCATGAACATGTCTCCATATAATCTGGACACATATAAACTTGTAAATTATTCCAGCACCTTCCATTGATTGCAGTTATCAATGGAAAAACACTTTGTTAAAGCAGAGCTTACCTTTGACTTGCTCGGTTTTTTCTTCTTGTCAATGCAGACCTCACGTTTCTGTACCTGCAGAGGTTATCAGATCATCACAAGTAAGAAGCAGCTTGAAGAATTTACACACAAAGTTTGTTGTGTTACAAAGACGTTTAGATCAAAATTTCAACATGTGCAGACAGGAAGACATTGTGAGTAATAAGAACTGATAATGGCCTCAGAGTTTGATATTTTAAATAAAACCACAACAAGTCTCTGATCTTAATACGTATGTACTTTGTAGTGCTAAACAAATGAGCAACTCAAGGATCAAGTTTTCACTTTCAGTTTTAACAAAGAGCATTTGAAAACTTTTGTAATGGAAAAATATTGAAATGGAAAAAAAAAAGTAAGATATGCAGGCAGTAATGTAACAGGTGATACTGCTTTTGCAGTTATTTCAGGATCAATCAACAGCACAATAACTTCACAATAACTTTTATCATCATTACTTTTTTCCCACTTTGAAACCTTTAATCAAAATTTTGAAAGTAGCTACTGAAACCATGAATAATAATAACTCACCAGGCCGTAAACTTCAATATCAATTTCAAAGTTACTGGACACCTCCGAACTGAAAGAGAGGTTGAAAATATAATTAAAAATGTGCCCCTAACTTGTTTAGTAAGGACTGATACTTACATAAAGGTAAACAGTTATGTAATGATGGACAAAAAAATGCTATGTGAGTTTGTGACTTACATGTTGAACTTGGTGGGGAAAGCAAGTGTGTCCCCGCTGAGGCCGGTGTGTGTGCTGGCTAACGGTGTAGCCACAGTGTTTTCAGCTCCAGCTCGGATCATTATGAAGAAGGAGTATTTGGTCGACTCTGAAACATGAGACAGAACAGTATCATAACCATGAGCTCAATAAATGATACCTGATACCAAACTGGAAGTCTGAGCAAGACTCAATTAACTACTAATCGATTATCCAACATTTGAGTATTATTCTATACTTGGGTAGAATAACATTTCAAGCTACCTGGCTTATTGGCGGTGGAGCATACAAAGTCTGCCTTGAGAGGCAGGCGGAGTTCCTGCAGGGTGATGGAGCCTTTGGAAGCAGACATACCAGCAGCCTCTGGGGCTGCAGGGGCCTTTTTCTGGCCTGTTGGGTCTCCTTTCAGGCGGTCCAGCTCAGCCTTCAGAGCCTCTCTTCTCTCAGCTGAGAAAGTCAGAGATAAGGAAAGTTATTTTATTTATATTTTACCTTTTTTTCCCAATACAAAATCAAACAAACAGGTGACGTCTAGAAAAATTTATAACCGTAAACCAAGGTAAGAACGTACAGGTACAAATCACATTTTTCAGAAGTTTCACACAGAGAACTGAAGAATTGATTTTTAAGACTCTACATGGGTATTGCAGTCTGATTTTCCCCAGTATTCGTCCCCCGTCTCTTTCTGGAGTGAAAGTGAGAATGTCATCTTTCCATTGCGCAGATAGAGTTGATAATATCAACATAATAATAATATAAAAATAATAATTGATAATATCAATATCAAGGGCAGTGGTGGGGGGTGTCCTCTGAAGCCAGCACTTTGTTATTGCTTTCTTAGTTGCAGCCACAAAGATGGTCAGAAGGTGTCTGTCACTTTTACAGAGATCACTGGAGATTTCACCCAAATGAAGGAAAATAAAAGAAAAATCTGGTTTCAAGTCCGGAGTTTCTGATATTAAATGTCCAACTTCTTTGAATGGTTAAATATTTGGACATGACCAAAAGAGATGAGCATGGTGTGCTGAGTTTAAGCCACACTCCATCCAGCAGTAATACAGAGATTCACTTGATTGATTTGAATTTTAGTGTTATAAAAAAAAAAGTATCGATTTTTCCAACAAAAATCTCTTCAAAGGAGCGAGTTCGTGGTGGAACACTGAGTTAACCATGTTTATGCCACTCTTCTTCTGTTAACACTATGTCAGTATCTCATTCCCAATGTTGCTTGATATAGATGGTTGAATTTTTGTCATTGAGGTGAGACCCTTACATAGTCTTCCTACAATGGCTCTAAATTTTCTGAATTGTATGCGTCAATAAGTATCTGCGTTATGCTTGAGAGTTCAACTGATTCACTGCACCCTATTTCCTGTAAAGAAAAAAAAATTAAGAAAAAAAGTGGTGAATCTGTAGGCACCTATACCCACTCAGGAAAAAATTTAATACTTTAGAGGGTTTACTCCAATCATCTTTGTAATCATTCGGCATAGAGACATGATCCTGTTTCGTGCCCACTGTTTAAAACTATGGTCCTGTGATGCCGGGAGAAAGTGCCGACCAGCTGACAATCCGTAACCATGTCTTAATAGAGAAAACAAAAAATTGATTATGCAACCAAAATACTATTAAAAACAATTCAATGTCTTTGCATTTTGCCACATAAGCTGGGTTGCACCACCAGACCAGAGGTCTCAATTGGGCTGATGGATGATAATCTCTAAAACAGTGGTTCTTAACCTGGGTTCGATCGAACCCTAGGGGTTCAGTAAGTTGGTCCCAGGGGTTCGGCGGAGCCTCCACCACGGAGGTTAAGACACACCGGACTCATCGTGTCAATTCGCGATGACACGCCCCGTTTAGCCATCACTGGCTGCAGATAATCACGTTACATTGCATACATATACATATTTTATTTTTCACTGAAGTAGGGTTCGGTGAATGGACATATGAAACTGGTGGGGTTCGGTACCTCCAACAAGGTTAAGAACCACTTCTCTAAAACAAGGCAGGGAGATAAAAAAAAAGTCATGATCTGATTCAACCACTGGGGGGAGCCATACGTCACATTTTCTCTGAGGAAAAAGCTGGGCCATGTCTATCAATACAAGATGTTGAAGAAATAAAACTGTGAAAAAGATGCTTTTTTGTGGGCAACAACAGGTCAAAAGGTAAGTTTGCTGGGATAAAAGAAGAATATCAAGTGTGAAAATACTGAAGACTCACTTGCCACCAGCAGCAGCCTCTGAGCCTCTGCCTCCACTTGAGATCCTTTGCCGTGTTCCTCATCTGTGCAGCAGTTTAGTGCCTGACTGGCCTGATGGATGACTGTCTGCTGCAGGTTCAGCTCATTGGTCAGAATCTATAGAAACACATACACTCCTTATAACACTCTGCTGGTACAGTTTGTACATGTTTTTTTCAAGTATACTGTAATCTGCTCTGAATCAAAAGCATTCAATCCTGACCTTCATCTTCTGTTTGATGCTGAAGAGACTGGACCCTCTGGGCTCCTCCGCTCTGTTTGAGACGTCTTCTTTCCTCACAATGATCTGTGTCACTTGTGGTCGCTCTGTCTCTTTCACTCTGGTAGACCGGTACGCATCAATGCTGACAAGCACAAACCAAAAGAGTAAAAGATAAGATGCATAAAAAGGAAGACAACAGAAAACTTCAACACAAACATTAAGGGTTCCTTCAAAGAATAATACCGTCTTTACAGAGATGCACTTGGAGCGCTTTAAAAAAGGCAGAATTTTTTTCTTTTATGTCTTGTGATGGCTGTGACTTTTTTCTGGACTCTCTGTCCACTTGTCTGTGTGTATGCGCATTCAAGCGATTGTGTGTCTGTGTACACATTGGGGTGGAACTCTGCTGTGCATGTACAGAGAACAGAGGAGAACTGTGAACGCATGACCATCCCATCATGTAAATAAGATAAATAACATCAGGCTATTTAGCCTGTTAAATAAAAGAACAAGCTATACACCTGATCCAGAGGTATGCCCCTCATCTGGATCAAAGTGATGAGTCCTTTTTTCTGTGCTCTGCTCTCCTTCTCCTGCATTGTGCTCTTCTTCCCTTCCATGCAGGCTCTCCACATCCACCACGGCCTGAATCATTCCTCGTGCACGCATTACATGATTCGCAAATCACAATCCGTGGGTCTTTCTCAAATATACTTTTCAGTGGCCGAAATTTCAGTGCATCTGAGTTCACATTCTTCAATACTTTTCCAAAAGATGATGAAATTATTTGCAAAGCTTAATGCAAAAGACATCAGATCAAATGTTGGCACTGAAAGGTTTTTTTTTTTTTGGGGGGGGGGGGGGTTGGGGGAGGGCACATATTTTTAATTAAGCAACAGCATTTTTTTTTGGTTTCAGCATTTGATATATATTGTCTTCCCAATAAAATGTAGGGTTTTAGTATTTGCGAACTATCAAATTCTGCATTCAAAAACATTTTACAATGCATACCCAACTTTTCTGGAACTGGGATGAAATGTTTTGGAGATAAGATCTTTGCTAAATCCTAAGACCACTCTCCCTCTCTTTCAAAGTCAAGGGCCCCCACATCCTGCTCTCTGATCACTTTGAGGCTTTTGGCATCGAACTCTTTCAAGGTGAAAGTGTGGAGCTAATGGAGCAACTGTATGCAGGAAGCCGTTTGTCAACGAGGGTTCTCTGCATTAAGCGTTGTGATGCTGCTAACCGAGTCAACTCCAAAGTGAAACTCTCTGAACACTTCCAGTTAAAGTCTGACTGCATAGATGGCTTTCAGGTTCCCATAAGGTGTCCATTCTGTCTTCAGTCTGCTGATGCTGAGAAGTACGAAAACAATAAGAACTGCTACATCTGGTCAGGTGTTCCCGTTACCTGTACGGCAGTTTGCGCTCCTCATCTAAGGTCTCGATGCTGTCAGAGGAGGCAGTCCGGATCATGTTTGTCCTCTGGAACTTGCTTGATTTGGAAACAGCGTCTGGAGTGTTGTTCTTCACAAGGAATGAGCTGGCTGGAGTCGACGTCTAGAAAAAAATAAATAAGGATCTAAAATTGACTCAAATATCAACATGCAGAGACAAACAGTCATCTTTATGGTTCATACCATCATTCTCCTGTCTGGACTCTTCACTACAGCCGCCACAGTCTCTGCCAAGGGGGTGAGGAGAGACATGGAGGAGATATTCAGAGCATCTTCCTCCTCCTCTTCATCATCATCATCCTGATCTTCACTCTGCTCCAGGATCCCATCAAACAGCTCATTGATAACATCAGAGTTAACTGACTGGTCCACATTCATCTCTATCTCCTTAACGACCTCCTGCTCGTCTTCTGAGGTTGTTTTCTCTGCAGCATGGGCCACTACCTTCAGAGGGCTGGATGTGGAGGCTGGAGGGGTGCCCACCAACCCAAAAGCTGTTACATTACAAAATAAAGTTTAGAAAACATCATATTGTTAGTTATCATTTAAATGCATCACTTATACATAAAATTTGGACAAAGGATCCATTTTCTGAGGAGAACATATCAGGAGGGTCATCTAATTGTTTACTTGAGGCCCTGCTCACAGTTCCAACAAGTTGACTTTTTTTTTTTTTACTACAAGAAACAAAATTAAGGAGTCTAATTTTAAATTCATCTATACATTTCCTTTTTTCATAAATATATTTATTTATTTTTATTTGGGGAATACTGGGAGGGCAGGGATGGGGTTTCAAAAAAATGTATGAAACATTCCATCACCGATATTTTATCAGGATGGATATCTCTGTTGTCGTTTCTTCTTCATTGGAAATAATTTTAAAAAAGTAACTTAAAAAAGAAAGAAAAAAAAGATGTGTGACAAGAGCAAAATAAACGTTTATCACAAATCACCAAAACCAAAAAATCCTGCTGAGTGTGAAACATCTGAATACCTGGAAGAGCACATTTTTTGGGTGTATCTGTTCTCTGACTCTTGGGTGCAGCAGGTTCATCCTGTGGCTCGACTGGGGCAACTTCTACTTCTACAGGTTTGGAAAGCTGCTCCTGAAAAGCACATTATTGAACATTATTTTGTATGAATTTTGATAACATGATTATGTTGCATCTCATTTGTTTTTCAGATGACTGTAAGCCAACCTTTGCATCTTTGTGTCTGTTGGTTTCAGCTGCTTCTTCTTTGTTTTTCCACACATTGTTTCCCTTCTGAAAGCGGCTCCGAATCTGAGCCAGCTCAGACTCTCGCTCCTGAAAAGGGAAGGACGACCCTTGTGATATAAAATAACAACAGTATTACGTAACAAATTGTAGTGCTCCTGATATTATCTCACCAGTTTCTGTCTTTGAGTGAGATCTGCGGTGGCAGTGTTTGCAGCCTGGGCAGCTCGGAGCCTCTCCTGGACCAGTCTGGTGTTTGGAGTGACTGCTGGTGTTACAGTGGGAGTCTTGTTTTGACTGCTGCCCCCTGCTGGGGAGCCCTGGTTGGTACGCTCCTGACACCTCTCGCCAAATCGGTCCAGGAAAGATTTGACACCTGTATAAATCAAACACCATAAGATACATGGATGGAAATCTGCAATCAGGAAACAAACTATGCTCTGGTTTGTTTTATGAAATAAATTCTTATACATTCCATTTATCCAGTCCATTTTATCCCTCACTTCATTCACAAACTCCTCCATTTCTTGCCCAGAAAGGTTTGTTTCCTTCTCTAAACTTTTGGTGTTTGCTGTGACCCAGCGCTGGAAACCTTTAATCTGCCCCCTCATTTGTATGTATTTTTCATTTACGAGTTGCTTTGCATTTGAGCATGTATGGTTGATTGCGGGCGTGCCAAGGGCGGAATTTGCAGCTTCTCTGTGGATCCTGATTTATAAAGGGAATACTGCGTGCAAATGTGCATGAAAACAGCTTTAAAAATCTGAATCATTTTGTGCCATTTTGACATTTTCTGGGTTTTTGGTGCGCTAATATTATAAGTAAGGATTCTATGCACTCTTTAATAAATGAGCATCCCCCCCCTGCTTTATTGAATTTCAAAAGACTCACCAGGACCTCCAGCTGACAATTTTTCCTGGGGGACAATAGAGGGTTTGGCCCGGAGTTCTGGTTTCTGGGGGCTGGAGGTGGGATTGAGACCCCTGGAGAGGACCGGGTTCTTTAGGGGACTCTGAGGCACTGATGTTGAAGAAGAGGAACCAGTTTTCTGGGGACTGGACGGAAAAGCTTTAGCCTGGATGGAGCTCTTCTGGGGACTGGGGACGGACTGGAGTGCTGTCTTGGCTGCTGGAATATCAGCTTTCTGAGGGCTTGGGAAAACTGTGCTGGATTTTACTGGAGAATTCAACACCTGCGGGAAAGACAAAGCAGAAGAAAGATTAAGTCAAGGAATCCAACAAGGCATTTGGTACGGAACAAAAAGCACAGTTTCCTTTTATTTCTTTTGAGAGTGATAATGATCACAAAGTCTTCTACAGATTGAACAAAATTAATTTCAAATCTAACCACGTTCAACTTTTCAGATGCAACTCTAACCCACCTGGTTAGAGTTGGATGTTGCCTTGCTGCTCGCAGATGATTTGGCCTCCACATGACCAGCAGTACTTGGTTTAGTGCTGAAAGCCACAGTTTCCTCTTGGACTGCTACCTTGGGAAAAGCTGTGCGGGGCTTCTCCTGTGCCTGCTCTTTGGGAATGTTAGCATGGCTCAGGTCATCTTCCCAGGATCCAATGGTGGCAGCGAGGTTGGCCAGTCGCCCTCTTCTCCCCAGTGGAGTACCCGAGGACGCAGGAGGGACAGCTGCTGGGACTTCAGGTTGTCTCGTCATCATGGGGAGAGGGGTGCAGTCTGGAGCATCATCTGAGGTGCCTGAAGAGTTGGGGAAGTGTTAGCAATTTTTTTGGCAACCAGGAATCACTATTTTTGAATTCCTGAGACTCTTTAAAAAATATATATATCTTATTTCAAGAGTTTCAACTTCAGTTTTAAATGAATTAACTTCAAAAATAGATTTAAACGTGAAAAAGGGTTATAGAAAATACTCCACAGCACTTAAAATTAGTGGTATTTTTTATGTCAACTGACTGTTTTCTCTACTATTTTAATCTTTCATTACAGTAGTGTTACAATATGAGTTTCCACTGACAAAATCATAGACCATCATTTTAGATTATTTCATCAAATATCCTAAACAGCTTTTTTACCATCCCAACATTTCCTCTGCTCTGCCAGCCTCTGTAGACGGGACTTCATTCCAGGTGCAGGCTGAGCTGGCTCTTCGACCAGGTGCTCCTTGCTCTCCTGTAGAGCGGAACTCAGAGGCACTGCCTCTGCTCCTCTGCTGCTTGGAGGGTCAGGAGAAGGGGTGACCACCATCTTCTCTAGCTCTAGCTGTGCAGTTTTCAGCTGCCCAGGCTGATACTGAACAACAGGCCGGGTAGCAGTTCTTTCCAAGGAGGAAGCAGATCGAACACCAGTGGGACCAGTTGGAGGTTTCTTGTCTGTGGGAGGATCTGAAAGCACTTGAGACACAGTCCGTGTCATGGATGGCTCCTGGTTCTCCTCGCCGGCTGCAGGCAAAACATTTTCCCCTGAGCGACTGCGCTTGGAAGGGGAAGGCTTGGAGGAAACCTGTGGAACTGAGGGAAAGAGATGGAGAAATATAAGACAAGAGTACAGCTGCAACTCCGTGATCAACAAGTCAACAGTATCTGTTTCTACCTTTATCAATGACTGGCTCACTGATCACACTGTTCGTGTCAGCCAGTGGCCTTTTGACCATCTGTCTGTTTGCTGCATTTGGTCTCTCTGCCATTTTCTTCTGAAGGTTTTCTCTTCGAGCCCGAGTCCGCTCCAACAGTTTCTGTTTTGAAAAGAAAACCAGAATGAAAATACTGAAACAGCTGCTTTAAACACTCAGTGGACAAATGAAAACATCACCTGTGTGTTTTCTGGCTTCAAAGCATGTAGAAATCACACACACACACACACACACACACACACACACACACACACGCAAAGACTACAGACAGTGAGACTGACCATCAGTGTCCCCCATAGTACACTTACCAAGAGAACCATTCACCGTCTTTGTGGTTGCATAGAGGCAACATATAGTTGCATATCTTTGTACACTTTCGGTCAACTCATGGATGGTAAATGGACCAGTACTTATATAGCAACTAGTCTGTCTGACCACTCAAAGCGCTTTACACTGCTGATCTCTTTCACCCATCCACACCACATTCACACACTGATGGGAGAAACTATATATGGGAGCAATCAGTTCTATCTAATACACCCACACACATCCACACACCACTGACCAACAGTGGGAGCAATTTTGGGGTTCAGTGTCTTGCTCAAGGACACTTCGACATGTACATCCGCAGGAGCTGGAATCAAACCCTCAACCTTCCAATTGAGAAGCGATGACTCTACCACTGATCCACAGCCGCCTACATGCGCCCCAACATGCAGAATTAATACAGTACATCGGTTTTACAGTTAAACTCAGCATGTGGCATCAGTGAAAGAACTAGCTGAACAAAAGTTAAAAGTTAACCTCCAAGGCGGTATTGGGACTTGGATCAGTGTATCCCTAACTCAGTGACAGACATGGTCGATTGGTAAAACCAATGTTTCTCATAGAAATCTGATATTGTGCTAAAAAGGAACTGGGAATATGATTGTAGCAGTGGACTACACTGTTTAAATTAAATTTAAAATAATCTTAAACCAACCCTGACCCAAAAATAAATAAGAGAAAACATTGATGTCTACAGCGTACTGATTTGCCCAGTACAACAAAACACATTACTAAGTTTAGAAATAAAATATTTTAAAGACACTTTGAGTCAATATTTCATCAGTCCACTTGCTGTGCTTTTGTAGTTACACCATTTGCCAATTTATAGGACTGACTCTTCAATTGGTTAAAAATGGTAGAAATGTCACAAAATACTAGGACACCAACAGAAATGCAAACTACTTATTAAAAAAAAAAAAAAAACTAACATTTTGTTTTAAAAAGTTTGAAGAATATTTTTTTTATTTGAAACTCACACCAACCCTTATTTATCACTGTCCCAACTACAAACAGCCAGGCACACATTACATTTCATGACTGTCAAAGCCATGATAGTGGGTTTGTAGGTTCTCTGAAAAAGTTTGTAGCTTTTCAAGAACTATAATCACGCCTTTTTGGACCATGCAGATAAGGTTGTGTATTCCTTCAGTGAGCTGTGTCTGAGACTTAGCCCCCTTCATTTGCACTTGACCTGCTGCAAGTTACTGAGTTGGTCTTGGCTTTTTCAGAAAGACCAAAACAAGCTGATTTTTGGATATCTGCAGCACAAGTGTAAATATGTGGGTCAAAACACAGTACATTCACTTTTACAAGCATCAGGACACACAGCACTCCTTCTCCATCAGAGATAAAAAAGGCTTCTGTTTGCGTGCCCTCTTTCTTCCTCTTTTCCTTTCATGACATTCCCTTCCCTTGGCCTCACACCCAGCCTGTCACACAATCTGATTTACTGTTGCTGTACTGTTAACTGCAAGCCCCAACACATTCCTGCAGCTGCACTGTTTCTCCAGGCAGTGTGGAAAACCTCAAGTCACTTTTAGCAGCATTCCCCAGGAATGAGCCACTCCTTCTTGTTACTCCCCGGATTTGAATTTTCAAACTGCACTGGCGCAGATACTAACGTTACACAAATGGTTTATAGATGCAATCATACCTACTTTTAGCTGGAAACAACAGTAAAATAGCTTAAAAAGGAGAAGGGGAAATTACACTAAGAGAGCCAAGGGTTGGGCCGTGTCCAGTGCTGACACATACCACTGCCTTAAACAGAAGACAAGCTATTTCTTCTAATCAGTGTTATGTTTAACCGACTGCAGTCACTCAGTGTGTCTTGTGTGGAGATATTGGATGAATATGGATGTTATAACACTCTGTAAGGTGACACAGCAATCAAAGATTAGCTAAATTTCCATCTGCCTTCAGGAGCGCTTTCTTACAAAACTGAAACATCTTTATGACAAATGAAAGCCAATTCATCAATGAGCCTGACTCCCTCGATTTCAAAGAACTACATCCATGTAACTGACACAGCCCTGACAGAGGTCTCAGAAAAGATGTGTGATATTTTTTGTCAGAGAGCACAACTTATAACCGTTTGGGACAAAGTAAGTAAAGAAATGAGCTTTACTGTTTTGATCACAGAACCAAAATCAGTATAACTAAAAGTTTCTCCCAGGAGCTTTAAAAAAAAGTCCTCACTCTTGATGTACAAGCAAGCAAGTAGTGTCGTAAAAAATCCTTTAAAATGTGGAGAAAGAGTTCTCCATAGTAGTTCATTCTAAGTAACAATGAATGAGTTGCAGTTTTTTCTAATTATCTTGTGAGATTTCAAGGATTCAGTCAGCACCTGTGACTTCGTGGGGTCTTTGATCCCCCCTTTGTGATCACTTTCTGCCTTTTAACTCAACAAAGCACTCGACTTTCACTACTTCCTTTCACAGAAACCACCCAGAAAACCTTCCTCAGCGGTGGACCAGAGAAGTCCCTCAACAACTTTGAAATAAGAGCAAGGAAGAACAAAAAAGTAGCTGGAGCTGGCTTAGGGTATATGAAATATTTTAACTTCAAGTTTGTGACTGCAGAGAACTATAGAGACAAAGACGACACGTGATGTTTTCTCAGACCCTGCTACAATGCGTGTGACATAAACTTCTTTAAGCTTTTTTTTTTTTTTACCTTATATTGGGTCTCTATTCATCTGTTTTCCTGACCTATTCAACGCGAGTTAGATAAAATTATAGCAAACTTAATGTTACATTACGCACTTGAGCATTAGCAGGAAGCCATTGACTATACCGTACGGGAGCTACACATGCCATGTTAACGACAAAAGGTTTGTCAGTCAGTTAACCGTCTTACCTCAGTAAAGGGATCCATTCTTGATTCCTGATACCCACTCGAGCAATTTGATAATAATATTGACTGTTAAAAATCTTGTACACCACTTTGTGTACAAAATAAAGTCAGGCGCATGAGCCGAGTCCCTCTCAGCTTCTTTTCTGTCTGCACAAAACAACGGCGTTCAAATTTGAATTTCAGCGCTGCGTCTACTGCGCAGACTCTAACCGTTGAAAGGAGAGCTCAAAACCAATCAGATTCTGAGATTTTCATTGTCACACTTGTTCAGCCAATCACAGCTCGTTTGTTTACTGGAAAGAAACTGTCATCTCGCATCAAGGAACCACCCAGATACAGAAATAAATAATGACTTCAGCACGCTGCACTTTGTATGGGCCAGTCATCTGGGTATTCTAAGAACCGATTAGACATGGTTTTAACCACATACCGTTACCTTGCAAATAATTTACGGATAAGATGATTTCATTCCAGTCAATAAACCTATGTAATGCTTTTATCATAAATATTTCTGTTATGTTCTGTTGTAAACGATTTCATCATTTATGAGAAAGTATATGTATAACATTTTAATTCAAATAGAATTCGTAACTTATACAGAAGTCCAAAAAACAACAACAAAAAAAAATCTGTTTGGGAGCACATACTTGCATTACTTTTCAGTTAATCTACTGATCTACAACAGGTTTAATATGGGACATATACATTACAATCAGGGGTCTAATTTTGAGGCTCATAACTAAACCTTTCATCATTTTCTCAGCAATGACATAAAGCTCAAGTAGGTAGTGGATGCTTCGCTAATATTTTGAAACTTTTGCCCCCATCATTAAATTATTATTTTATGCAACATCAATATAGTTTACATTCCAAGTAGGAAATAGAATAAATCATCCTTTATTAATTAGTAATTGTCATAGCACTTAAGAAAGGCACTGATGAATAAAATCAAAAGCAGACACAGACAAATGAAGAAAAAATATTATTCCCAGAGAAGAGAACATTTTCTATTGGTCCCAACTGATCACACACAAATTTACATTTTCTGGTATTTTTCTATAAAGAAATGTGTACATTGCCAGAGCTGGACAGGTACCAATAGATTTTACAGTTCATGAGAACAATGAAATTTGGTTTTGAATTATAATAATCTCAAACTGTATTGTAATTACCTTCAGCTTCCTGCTTTCTATAGGCTATAGCGACTAATAGTTAGTAAAAGGGCAAAGTCATTCAATCCTTTTTTTTTTTCAATACAGGCCACACGAAACCCTGGTCTGCATTTTATTTATTGTTGACGCTTTGAATAAATTATTCTTGTGTTGGTTTAAGGGCTTTTTATCACAAATATGGTTAAACGCCGACCGATTAGGAATAAATTCATTTTCAGAGGGACTACATTTCCCATGAGCGTTTAAGTCTGTTGCGTAGTTACCAACGAAACCATGGAAACAGCTCAGAGACTTTAGAGCCAGTACCACACAGCGGACTCCGCTTTCTTGTCAGTTTGGCTTGGGCTCCATGTAGGCGGGACGTGTAATGTCAGCTCAGCTGTTAGCTGTGAAACAGCGTTAAATAAAATGTCTGCGTGTTATTCTACGTAGTTGATTCAAGTTTCTCGCTTTGTCGTTTCTTTTCAGACGACATTAGCCGGCTAATTTAGCTTGGTTGACGTTAAGTTATCAACACTCCTCTATGGTGACGTTATTCTTGGTTTACAGGGAGCTCATAAGAAGATGCTGGAGTCAATAAAAGTCACAGGTAAGAGTTAATTTTATATTATCTTATTGACACTAACATTAATAACTGTCAATACCGTTATAACAATAATACCACTTGAAAATATAGGACATCATTACTTATTGTGA
The DNA here is from genome assembly GCA_030710495.1 of Labroides dimidiatus. Lineage (NCBI taxonomy): Eukaryota > Metazoa > Chordata > Actinopteri > Labriformes > Labridae > Labroides > Labroides dimidiatus. The sequence goes on from CM061155.1 coordinate 12,732,020, forward strand.
GTGGTAGCTCAGTTCAAACTGGTAAATACTGAATGAGAGCTCTAGATAACCACTTTAAATTTAACAACAATAAACAAACAACATATACTAAAATAGACTTTAAAGGCTTACATTTTGACATTTCTCCTTTTGACCATGTCACACATCAAATATATTTCATTTAATGTGATTATCTCACTGCATCCCACACGTTTGTGTGGCATGGTGGCATAGCAGGCTCCCTGATGCTGAATCATCCTGGATATTGTCAGTAATGTGCTTTAAATTTTACATGAGTGCTTTAACACTTGGATTAATGTTGACAAGTGAAACCTGAGCGTTATTTTATCATGTTGTGCATGTTTGTGCGAGTATCCTTCTCATATACTCCTCTCCACCAGGTTTTTAATAACAGGCTTATAAGCAGCAAATTGGCTCTTTACAAGCGATTATAAAGCAATATTTTGCCAGACCATTTCAAGCATCTTTTAGGTCTTAAACTTACCTTTAATCAATAACCTTCAAATGACTGTACATGAATTTTAGTATTACTATATAAGCCCTCCTTTGCCTACAGTTTAAATCGACCGTAGCCTATTATGTCAGATTAAACTGAGTTATGATACACCCAGCTGATGTCTTAGATAATATCATTAGTTCTAGCTGGATGAGCATATAACAGGCCAATGAAACTACCACTTGTACTTTTTCTACCTCAAGTCATGACTGTGCTGCTGAGCTCATTAGTTTTTGCTGTGTGTTTGCACGCTTTCCACCTCGGTGCTCCCGTCGACTCGCACTATGATGATGCTTCAGGTCACCTCACAGGAAATTGCATTCCTCTGCACTCTGACTAATTTTCTGTAATGTACTGCTGGTCTCTGGAGAACACAATGAGAATCACTTCCCATGAGAATGTCCGATTCTGATGCATCAAACTGGATAATGCACTGCTGATGTAATGGCTGTCAAAGATGAGTCAAATTTAGTTTGAGTCAGATCAGAGTTCAATGATTGTGCAAAAGAAGCTGAAAAAGTTGCCAGTTTGCTTTCAGAGGTGTTGAAAACAAACACACAGAAAATATCTAATTTTATCCACCTTGAAAGAGGATTAGTCTATCAAGCGTTCTATAAAAGGTGTGCATGAGAAAGGATTCTAAATTTAGCTGCAAACAGATTCGCCTTCCCTTTTCTTACTGGTTTCTCACTCTCTTCCTCTTCTAGAAAGACTCCGCTGGCCAGAAGTAGAAATGTCCAAAAAGTACATCTTAAATTCATCTGACAAGCCACTGAGTCCAAGCCAAGTTTATCTCGAGAAGATCTCTTCAAGCACCCTCAAAGACCTTCTCACCTCTGGTTCAAGGAGCTTCAATGTTCTGTTGCAGGCTGAAGAAGAGGAGAAGAAAAGCCCAAAGCAGTCCCCATATAGGAGGCCAAAAACATCAGTGAAATGTGGCGCCTTGTTTAATAAAAGAAACCGTCCAGGTATGGTCCCTAAAAAGATGCGTGCTCAAGAAGGAGGGGGGAAGCCTGCACAGACAAACCGAGTCCTCACAGGCAGCAACTCAAATCTCCCTAAACCAGCAAGGAACATCACAGTGGTGGGCAGCACCATAGGCCTTACTCCCCGAAAAGCTCCACAGCTCAGGAAGATCTCCAATTCACCCCGCACTAAACTCCCTGTACTGCACAAAACAGCGACCGCACGAGAAGTGGAAAATGCCAAGAAGCTCTGCATCCTGACAGCCATAAAGCCGACTAATGTCGAGAAAGAGAAGGCCAAGTTTTTTAAGTCTGACTTCAACTACAACCCTCAGTTTGACTACAGTAATCCGGTCCCTCCGCTCATTTTAGCACGGCACAACAATGCCTCAGACCGCTTCCTCACACAGGTTAGTGCTTCAGACAGTGTTACTCTACAGACTGGTTCACTGATATTTTTAAGTCTGTTCTTGAATTTAGTGAATGATGATGCAGTATAAAAACTGTCATATCTACTGAGTATCAAAGGAAGCTTTAATCATTGTTTCTTCTAGAATATAAGCATTGTATTACTTATTGGGTAGCCTTCAAAATGAACTGGTTGAATGATGACAAAGAAGAAGTGGTTGTTTTGTGCAAAAAAATTTGTAATGATTGACATTTTCAATTTAAAAAAACTGAGACGAATCAAGGATCAAACTTTCCATGCAGCACAGTTGCTTCTTGACCACATATGCCGCTTCACCTAGAAAGTGTTTATGTTATAATATAATCTATAGATCTAGAAAGAAAGCACTGAATATCCCCATTTTTTAGACTTTGCCTTAAAAATCCTCTGGTACCCTGCTGTTCACCATATTATCACCCCAGTTAGAACATAAAAATTCGACCAGTCACATCACCCTCAGATTAACAGGCTCATATTTGGTACAGGCCATCACCATCTTGTTTTTCACAGATAGACGTGACCATATTTGTACAGGTAGCTCAAACACATCGCTATACTTCTATCCTGCTTGACTGTCGTATTTCATCCCCTGTTGGGCGTTAGAGGAGACACAGATTCAAGCCACTCATGCGTTGGCTCTTCTTTAGAAACTGAAGACCTTTTCAGATATGATCCCTCGATAAATTCTGGACAATTGCAGTCAGGTACGCCCCAAACTCATGGAAATTATCAGTACCAGACAAAGCGAAGGTGATCAGTGAAAATTGTAAGGCAGAGAAATTCTGCTCACATTGATGTCGTTACCCTGGGTTAGCACATCTGTTCACCATACTGCTGACTTTTTACCTGGGAGCAGGCATGAATATTAAACAGAGAAGGTGCACAGATTTATTTCAATTTTTTTATTTATTTATATAGTGCAAAACTATAACAAACCTTATCTCAAGACACTTTTGAAAAATGTTAAACATTTTATTTTACGAACATGAGTACAGCACATTAGTTGTTTTGTTGCCTTTGGCTTTGACAGGAAATCTTCAGAAGTGAAGTACATGTTTAAAAAGGGCTCAAGAGGCTTCAAGCCCTTTTCTTCTCTGTGCTGACCTGCTGAAAGTTTAGGAAGTGCTAAAATGTGGTAAAAAGGGAGAAACTCGAAATCAAAAACTTATTTGCTTGCATGCTGGAATAGAAAGTACACTCAGTAAGTGCACTCTACCAGTCCTGGTCCCTGAGGCAGTGACAGGTCATTCATCACATCGCCAACAACATCCCCAGAGCTCGAGGTCAGGGCTGAGCTGGCTGGTCTGAGATCAGCAGACTTCTTCATGCCAACAGTCAGGTTGGACTCTGTGATTACAGAGGCTCTCTGCCAAAGGTGTTTAACGTCAGGACAGCCCAGAGCTGATGCAACCTGAGTGTATGTCTGAGAGAAAGTGGCAGAATTAGTTCAGGAAACAAATGGAGGAGTTTATTTTAAACTCAGTGGGTGTCTTACATCAACATCTTTAGCTGTCAGTCTGAGGACATGTCCACTGAGCAACATCAGTGCTGAGGAAAAATCCGACACATTGTTTGTAGTCAGATTTCAGTTTCTCACCCCTCACCCTGTTAAACACGCGGACACAAAGGATTGGAGTGTTTGTAGTTCAAATGGAAACAGCCGTGTTCTGTTTCAGTCGCTGTCAGTAACACAAGTAAAGAGGAGGACGGAGGGAATACACTGAACGGGAAATGCAGTAAAATGATCCTGTAAAGGATACTGTTTGTTTGTTTCCTTTCTTACTTTTTTTTTTTATCTGTGTGCTCTACATTTTGCTTACTCAGTGCTGAAGTTTAAAAGACAACTGAATCCCTATTATCTTTCTCAGTCTGCCTTCTTCTCCACATTCATGTTCTCTGACAGTCCCATACCAGACAGTCTGGTTTTCATTCTTGTCAAAATGACACAAGAGCAATACGAATCATGACAAAGCATAAAGCTGCACTGTCCAGCTGCCTCATGAGATGTTTTGCTGATGGAGCAGCTCAAGAGTTGTAGCCCAGAGCCTTTACTGATGCTGGCCACAAAGACTCAGGACATTCAGTATTTTTATATTTGCAAATTCTTTTGAGACTGTTCTGCCGTGCTGTTTTTGAACAACATGAATTGTAACTGTAAGTCTGCATCCGTAAGTGTGCCTGTGATTCATCACTTGTATTCCACCATCTGTGCATCAACTTAGCATTTTTAGCATGTCAAATAGGAATACAACTTGTAAATCCTTTCCTTTTTGTACAAATCCTTTGAGACTGTTCCAAAGTGTCTCCTGTGACAGGACAATTTTTCTGTCCCAGACATCCCAGCGCTTTCCAACAGATGGTAATGTTATGCCAAACGTTGTCCCCTCTTGATGAACCAATCCATTTACAAGTTCTGTTTACAAGTTTAAATCAATATGAATCACTGTTAATATCCAGCACTGATTTCACATTTTTGAAAATTCCAGTAGTTTAAAACGCTGAGTTTAGTAAAGTTCAGGATCGAGACATACAAATACAAATTCTGTTTTATGAGATACAAGTCACAATTTACAGATACAGGTTTACTGTACAAAAATGCAGGAGAACAGCCTCAAAATAATTCACAAATTTATGTCCATTTAGAAATACAAAGTGGACGTGCAAAATATGATTTTTGTAAATTAGAGGCACAGATACTTTTTTTGAGAAACAGATCACATTACACAGATCATAGAGGTTCAGAAACAATATACTGTTTGCGAGTTATAAATATGATGTAAAATTTACATATACTTTTTCAGTGCATCATCTGTGAAAAAAGGCTAAAGACTAGTTAATGAAAACACTCTGGAGCTTATAAATAATGCTGAAGGAATTACAGTGATTCATGGCAGCACATCAGCTTGTTTTGTTTGTTTTCCTCCAAATGACTCAATATATCCTGATTACATTTTGGTGCTATGTATAGAAGCTTAGTTGAAGAACCTTGTTCCGTAGTTAAAGCTGCTTTAAGGTGTTAAAGGATGTCTGATACTTTCACGGCTGTTTTTGCCAACTTTCTCTTCAATGTCTTATGTTTGCCCTCTTCTCTCTGAGCTATCACTCAGAGGTTGCTTGATATCTTACTGCTCTGTGGAGCAGTTAAGACTGGACAGCAAGTTGGTGGTTAGTGTGACTTGTTTCCCACTTAGTTACACAGCTTGAGCCTTTGTTTTCACTTGACTAGACTCAGATTAAACCTGTGAAGCATCAGATTAAACAGTCAAAATGATGCACTTATTGTTATGAAAATTCATTGAAATGTTTAAAGAGCTGATCAGATCACAACCTGATGATAAGGTTTGATATGTTTGATATTTGACTGATTATCCAGCTGTCTGTGTCTTCATTGTTGGAGTTATTTTAGCAATGAAATATAAGTTTTTTCACCCCATCACTTCAGAGCATCAAAGGCAAAGGTTGCCAAGTTTTTCCCGTCATGGCCGCAGGCAGCTTTTATATAACAAAGTTCACATCTCTTGCAGGCGGTGCACATCATGGAGTTAGCCCTGCAGAGGTACGGCAGCTATGAGAAGTTTGAACAGATCACTGGAGGCAACCTCCTCACCAAGGGTCGCATCTGGCACAACGTCAAGAAATACATGGAGAAAGAAGGCTGCATGGGGGAGGTGAGAGGACAGGAAACTTTTGCATGGCTTTTTTCATACACACGCTCATGTATATATGTTCACAGCTTCAGTCAAACACAGCAAGGTCCTGATCAACTGAGAGCCGGGGATGTTTTCTGTGGTTGTGCTCTGGAGTCAGTGTCATTGTGGATTTGGACATCATCATTACTGAGCCTCAGACAGCAGCGCCTCAAAGTGAAGGAGCTCCAGGGAAAAGAAGACCTTGCAGAAAGCAATATAAAAACTCGTTGAAGTCATCCAGGCTGGCTTGTGCCCAGCTGTGTTTATGTAACCATCAACAACTACATATTACATCACAGAATTAAAAAGGCTTCACTGAACACATTACACCACTTATACACACACACTGTACATGCTTGAAGTCCTAATGGGTTTAAAAAAAAAAGTAGACAGTTTTGTCAAAGCAAGCTAAAAATGATGGCAGACCATTGTATTAGCAAAGTAAAAATCAAGCTGTTTAAGAGTGGCTTGAATTAATATTTCAGTCTGAATAGCCATGTCTTACTTAATTTTTAAATACCTTTTAGAATAATTTATAAGTGAGTAAGAAGAACTGAAGGAATAAACATTGAAAGTTATGGAGTTCTTTTTTATGTTGTTAGATTGTGGTGCAGGTGACAGATGACCTTCTGTCCAGAGCCTCCATGACGGTGGTGAACAGCAGACCCACACTGACCATCAACGTCTCCACGGCCCGAGAACAGTGGCTGGAAGGCATGCTGAGGCATGAGATAGGTGTGTACATTACAATAGGTGTTATTTTTATTTGATTCTTACCCCCAGAAATGTGTGCAGTTTTCATTTTGTTTCAAACAAGCAAATTTTTGCTGATTTAAAGGGCCCATAATTGAATGAACTCTGCTTAGGACATCCATCTGGATTAAAAGTTATTCAAATCTTGAGTGTAACTCAAAGGGGGAGCCATGACATGATGCTGAAAGTTCAGTGGTTTTTTATTATTGTCCAAAAATCTCAATATTAAACATTCATGATTACAGTCCTGACCTGTGCACGCATACATTTTAACTGTGTATTCAGTCATTATCACTGCTTCACCATGAAAGTAGTTTTCAGATACAGCAATGGCACCACCAAGTGTTAAGAGCCAGTATCAATGCTACATGAAATGTTCATTCTGCTCCAGATTTCTCATGTTTGATGAGAGCCGTGTGTCTCCCCTGCTAAGGCTGCAACACATTTTAATATGCAATAAGATGTGAGGCCGTTAATTCTACTGGCAGCTTTAAACCTTCTTGTAAGGCTCTGGAAAGTCACCAGATAAATGAAAAGTCATTTAATTGTCATCAGAAGACACTAATAGTGACTGAATGGCTGTGATCCAATATGTAACAAGAAGCTGTTACTGCAGCAGCACACTGTCATTGATTTTTCCACCATTTAAATTTGAAAAGAAGTAGATTAAACCAACTGACGTCACAAAATGAGTTTGAGAGAGTTCCATTCTTAAGTCTTTAGTTTGACATATTTTTCCATTTGGTGTCAAAAGTAGGCCTTTTTTGCTTCAGTGGATGAATATGTATCATAAATTGATAATTTGCAACTTGATAAGCGATGATAAAGCATGCCCTGCTTTGTAATTTATTTTATCCCAATGAGACTTAATTAACAAGAAGACAAGATTGATAAATGAAATAAAAACCATGACCTCAGTGTGAAAATATATTTGAGGTCATTGGTCTAGTGTGAAGCAAAGGCTTATTTATATATTAAATTAAAACTCAGTTAAATAGTTTTGGTCTCTGTCCACCAGGCACACATTATTTCCGTGGAGTCAATAACTGCCACCAGCCGTGGAGCAGCAGTGGAGGCAGGAAGAAGCACAACCTGAAGCCGCTCAACCCCACAGAGGAGGGCCTGGCCAGCATCCACAGCGTCCTGTTCAGGAAAGACCCCACACTGTGGCGGGCTGCCCTGCTCTACTACACCGTATACCAGGCCAGCCACATGTCCTTCTCTCGGCTCTTCCACAACCTGGGACGCTTCGTCCAGGACCCCAACACCCGCTGGGACTACTGCGTCCGAGCCAAGAGGGGCCAGACAGATACAGCTCAGCCAGGTCACTATGTCACTACTTTTATTTTCTCTTTTCATTTAAAATGCAAAAAAAAAAAATTGTTCCATGATGTTGGAAGGAACTCAAACCTAACACTTTTAACTATAATCAAGGGGAAGACTGTGAGCACATCTGATCTGCCTACAACCTTTTGCAGGAGTGTTAACTCTAAGGCTCAGGACATCATTCAGTGCCCTGATCATCTCCTCCATGCTGAGTTTGAGCTCCTACCCTCTGCCAGGAGATTTAGATTGCCAAAGTCATGATCCCAAAAGGATGAAAAATTCATTCATAACACAAGCCATTGTACATCTAAATTACATTTTTGGTAGACAAGAATTATTATGCATTTTTTTTCCTGGCAATGTAATGATGGTGCTACCTCTGGTTGTCCTTCAGGGTTGTGTACTTATTCATTTTAGTGTGGTATCTGGATGTGATGTAATTACCTGCCTGCAAAGAAAACAGAAAATTTCCCCTAGGGGACAATAAAGATGAAGTTTCCTCTCTTACCTCTGATTCTGCAGGGTGCTTCAGTAAAGACCAGGTCTACCTGGATGGAATCTTGAAAATCCTGAGATACAGGGACAAGATAAACTTCCCGCTGCTGATGGCTCTGGGAAAGGTAAGGCAGCTAACCTTCTTTGTCTGGTGTTACTCAATTTGTGAGGTCCTAAAGCAGCTGAGTGTCTGCTTAAGGGATAATCCACAGAGACGAGTGTTTGTATCAGATTTTTAAGGTTTCATTTACAGCCAAAGCAAAGAGGTTTGAGTAAAACAGCGACTGCATCCTCATCTTAAACACAGTCACTCACTGAGTCTCAATATATTTTCATACATATAGGTCCAACATTTGAAATGAAAGGAAGAGGGGCTGGGTTGACATCTATTAGACATTAGACATTAAATTATGGAAATTGTCAGTCTTGTTGCTGATGCTCTTGTTTGCTATTGGAGGTCATTAAAGGCAGCATTGTTAACTTTTCATTGGTGCTTTACATATTACTTTAATCTGTTGATTCTGGACTCATACAACAACAAAAAAAGGCCAGATTGCAGACTACATGTGATTTTTATTGCTGATACAGTAAAACTGCTCCTCACCAGAGCACTGAGCTGAGCCTGACAGAGCTAACAGTTCACTAAACTTAGCACTGGTAGCAGCAGTAAAATGAATACAGAGTGATCCTGGAAAGGCTCTGCATGATGATCATAATTTATGATGTTCTGATAGGAACTAACTAACAAGAACAAACAGAAACGTCCTTGAGGTCAGTGCCAAGTAAAATAATAAATAAATAAGATAAAGGCTCTGGTTATCATTAGCTAAGGGCCAAGTCCAGACTACAGCTTTGAGTGCATGTGCATGAAACCATATTTTTCAGGTCATTACCAAAGTTCATGACACTTTTTGGGTTTGATTATATTTTGATTTTAAATCTGGCCGTCCTTCAGTGCTGCACACAACAGCCTACATGTTTAGATGACGCAGCCTTTACCCAGAGGCTTCACCAACGATGACTTGTTCTTTGCATCAGAGTGGCGGCAGTTTAGCCCTCAGTGTCATGCTCTCCTAAAAACTTAATAAATTATGAATCTATCCCTGAAAGCTGCTTTCCACAGCTTTAGGCCCCTCTCTGCTTTGAACAGAGCTCTCTTTCTAAGCTCTCCTCTAGGTGACATCATCTTTTTAACAGTGTCCCCTCTCTACCAGTGCTTCCATTACACCATCATAGTGGAGAGTGGCAAAGTGACGGTAGCATTTGTGACATTCAAGAAGCCAAAGATGAAAGTTTCAGTCACATGACGGTAACGATTCAGACAGAGTGGAATGAAAGGAGAGCAGGGCTGAATGAGGATTACATAACCACCTCTCTAAGGACAGAACAGACAGTTTTCTGTTTCAGAGGAGCCAGAGGAACTTATTCTTACGCAAAGTCACTGGGTGTGATGTAAGAAGTGAAGTTTCTTAGATCAGACTGTCTGTAAAGACTTGTTCAATTATTCTGTGAATTGTGGTCCATTACACTGAACCCCAGAGATACAGTAAACGTTTTGACCAGTTATATATTTTTATTTTACAAGTAACAAGTTTTGGCATCTTGTGTCAGTTTGGTAGACAAGAGGCAACTCTACTTCAGTAACAAAAATATAAAACCAGAGTTCTAGTCTTCTATCTCCCGCTCTCCTTGCTTCCATTCTTTTGTTTAGTTGTCTGCTCTCTTCACTGTCATATCTTCTTTAGTTAAAGGCAGAGGCCTTACAAAATAACTTCAGAGAGAGAGAGGGGGGGGGGCACTGCACATCCCTCGTGTGGACATGCATTCACCAAATCTGAGTTGTTAAGTTCACTTTTTGTTAAAAACTTTGGATTTTTGGAAACTGTTTTGAGGGCCCAGATCTTCTCAGAAAAAGGGTCATTACACTAGTGTTTGGGAACCATTTTACGTCAGCCACAAAAAAAGAAAGAAGTCTTTCATCTGCATATGACTTCATCATTTACATGTCTGGTGCTACAGATTTGACCACTGAGATCTACACTCACCAGCTATTTTATAAGGTACACCTTGCTAGTACCAGGCTGGATGCCCTTTTGCCTTCAGAACTTTCTTAATTCTCTGTGGCATAAATTAAACAAGGTACTGGAAACCTTCCTCAGAGATTTTGCTCCATATTGAGATGATAGCACCAAAACGTTGCTGCAAATTAGTCGGCTGAACGTCCATGATGAGAATCTGCTGTCCCACCACATACAAAAGGTGCTCTATTGGATTGAGATCTGGTGACTGTGGAGGCCATTTGAGTTCAGTGAACTCATTGTCATGTTCAAGAAACCAGTCTTGAAATGATTCCAGCTTTATGACATGGAGCGTTATCCTGCTGGAAGTACCAATCAGATGATGGGTACACTGGGTGGGTACAATGTTCATCTTCATATGATTTGCAAATTATTCCCTCTGTTTTATGTTTCTTTTTCCTCAGGTGTCGTTCGAAGATGTGGACCGCCTGAAACCTCTGGCTCAGATGGAAAACATCCGCATCCCACACTTCATGCAGGACCAGGCGCGTTACGCTGAGCAGCTGACGAAAATTATGGCCGTCAACCAGATCACTGACGAGGAGCTCAAGACCATCATCTGAACCCTCCTCCATAAACCACCACACCTGCACAGACCTGAACACAGCACAGCCAGCTACTGCCTGCGTGCATCACCCCTGACACCTCCATCCTGCATGGTAGCAGAGCGTGAAACATGCTGTGTTGCATGTTGTAATTAAGAGGTTATCCCAGTTAAATCTGTTTAAGCTTTTAGTTTAACATCTGTTGTCACCGGGTCATCAACCACTAATACAGAACACATCACTCAGTGTATCATTTTACCTTGTTGTGTTTAGAGCAGGTACATTTTGAAGGTTTACTCAACAAGTGCCAACACAGTTCAGCACCTAGATGGCCATTTCAACAAAATATAAATAATTTGAATTTTTTACACTCCACTTTCCACAAGTTTCAAGACGCACTTTGTGCCAATTTGTTGACAGTTCAGTTTGTGTTCCAGGTGTCCACCTAGAAATTTGTATGTACCACCTCAGTGTTCACCCCTCGAATGTTAACTGGCTGATGGCAGAGCCTGGATCTACTATCATTTCCTTTGTCTTTGAGGTGTTCAGTAGGAGGCAGTTTTTGTGACTCCAGTTGCTGAAGGCTTTTGTCAGATCCCTGTATTCAGATTCCTGTCCATTTCTGATACACACCACAATAGCAGTATCATCTGAAAATTTATGGAGTCTGTATCCTGGCAGGACTCAGAGTTGTATGTGAAGTCCAGTGTGTACAATGTGAACAGCAAAGGAGCCACCACAGTCCCGTGTGGAGCTCCCATGCTGCTCATTACTTTCCCAGAGACACAGTTCCCCAACCTGACAAACCGTGGCCTTGCTGTGAGGTAATCTGTGATCCAGGAGAAAAAATGGACGTCAACTCGCTCAGCTCAGGGTTTTCATGATGTGTGAAGTGAGGGCCACTGGTCTGTAGACGTTTAGTTCAGCTGCACATTTAAGCTTTGGTATCAGTACAATACAAGATGTTTTCCCACAGAGCTGTGACTTGCCCCAACTATTGACTCAGGTTTAAGATAAAGCAATAATTTCAAGTTCAACTTAGTTGACCCTAAAATTATTGTTTTCAACTAACCTAATACATTTACATGGAACCGGTTGACAAAATAAATTTAATTGAAGTCATTGTTTCTTTTTTTGAGTGTATAAGTGGCTTTCTTCAGGATTAAAAGAAAGCTATTGACCACTGGAGGGAGAGATAGACTAGCAACTTCTGTATCCTGGAGGTAGAATTACTGTTTTCTGTTTCTGTTATTTAAGAAGAAAAACTCTAAAAACGCACACTGAATTTCCCTTGTAATATTTTCTGCATGAGTACAGTTAAATGTAGTTAACAATGGGAATTCTCACTAGCTTGAGAATAAGCCATGAACAGTTATAGATCTAGTTTTAAAAAAGTGTTTTGTCTTTCTCTCTTGCACCTGTGATCTAAGTGTACTTATCCAGTTATTTATATATGCGTCTCTTTATTGAAAATGAACTTACTTTTGCACTTTGTTTCCCTTGAAACACTCATATCACTGTTTTTGTTGTACACGTGTTCAGCATCAGTTGTTTCTCAGATGGTTCACAGGCTCACTCTTGTAATAAAGGGGAATAAATAGAGTTTAAGTGCTTCATCAGGCCTGATAATTAAAGCTGAGCCTTTCAGGACTGCTGTTCTGAAGGGGGAATGAAGCATGAGAGAAACCTGTGTATTTATAGAAGACCGTCTGAAAGTGTGTTTCTCCTTCTGCTCTATGAAGCCCTCATGTTGTAAGTGCACTGACTTGAAGCCCTATCTGAATATTTGCACTTCTCTACCTTTAAACTACCTTTAAACTACCTTTTTAAACTGCACTGATATTAGAGATTATTGAGTTTGTGTCGTTTGTGCAGATTGATGTGTTCATGTTTTATAAACAAACCAAATGCCTTGTGGTTTTACTGTGATACTTGATGAGTTTGTTGTGTTGTTGATACAAAGGATGACCAACACTGGGAGCATGTGCCACATTGCTCTCTCGCTAAACCCTGAAATGGTACACTTTACTGACGTGGTGTTTCTATGTGATGTTTTTCTATTTTCTATGATATTCTTTCAGAGAATCTTCAAATAAAGTGGACTCTCAAAAATGTGAGGTCTCTTTTTTGGCGGACAGATTGTTGAAGTCTTAAGTCCTGAGTAAGTTCTTCATATCATATAGTTTTTCCACAGTGTCCAATCTGTTTCTCTAAGTCGAGGAGTCCTCTTTACATCGGAAATATTCCAGCCAAGTATCTGTCTTTGCTGTATATATTTTCCTGTGATAAATTTCCCAGATACAGCACTTCACATATCTTAGGAAGTTCATAACCTAAAATTGTTTTCATTTCTTTCCACACTTCATCCCAGTACTCAGTCATTTTCACACATTGCCAGAAATATGAGTGTGATCAACATTGTGGTCCCTACACTGACACCCAGAAAGGTTGTGGGACAGGCTCACATGAGGAATCCGGCTTTATCTCCTTTGTTTTCTAAGTCCTACTCTCTCCTTAGTTTTAGAAAACTCTTGATTTCTCCTTTTTCAATTAATGTGCCAATTATTGTTATGCCTCTATTTGTCCACTGTTTGAACCTTTGGTTTAAAGTCCCTGGGTTGAAATAAGTGTCACAGGACATCCAACTCAAAATCTTTGCCTCATTCTCAAATTTGTATTTCTTAACTACTTTGAACCAGATTCCCAAGGTGAACCCTGTGATTTGTGATGGTACCCTTCCATGTTAAACATCTCCCTCCATCCTGTAAAATAATTAGCATCACACCAAACTATTAAGGGCTGGAGTTAAGTGGCATAATAATATTCTTTGAGGTTTTTGCAGTTCTTGAGGTCCCCTTAAAGATGATGGTACTATGACCCCAAACCACTACAAAGTGGGGCAGTAAGGGATTTGGACAAGTAGATAGGTTAACTCACTCACTCCTGGCTGACTCCCTGGTGATCAGGGGTGGCTGAACTAAGAGGAACCTTGACCGGATCCTGAGGTGAAGCATAATCAGTGTGTAAGAAGGTTCTGGGATCACACTGGAAGACACAGGTGTTTTGGATCTGGGCACAGCCTGCTCATTGCCATGGACCATATAAATGACAGTTCTTATGATAAAAATAAATAATAGCACACTCTGTCGTGGTCACTTCTTCTCTTACTGAAGTCCACGCCAGATAAAACAAGGTCTGAAAAAGTCAACCTTTAAAAGTACAAAAGGAAGACAAAGAAAGAAAGGGGAGTATGATAGTTGATAGAGTTAGATGATGACATTGATTTAATATTAAGTAAATAATAATAATATCTTAAATCTAGAAAAAATATGCAGAGATACTTGTATTGTATTAATTATTATACTTAGTGGAAAACACCAAGAGCTTCAAAACAACATCCTGTATGAGAGAGTAGACATGAGAAATGATTGATACCCTGACAAATTAGTAGGATGGAGGATTAGGGCCATGATAAAGAAAAACAAAAAGCTTATTAACAAAATTAATTTCATAAATTTACATGATCAAAATCATTTTTTGTTTGAAGCAGAAGAAGTGAATCCTTTGTCACAGTGAAAAGTGATTCTTTCTATGTTTCTGCAGTCTGAGGATATACTTGATGCCCAAAGTCTCTGCAGGTCTGTCAACTTCTACCTCAGTTTGTTTACTCCGACTCATTAACATAAGAGCTAAAAGTAAGCTTGCTGCCCCACACAGTTGCTCTGAACACCTCTAAAGTGCACTTCCTCAACTGTCCACTAGAGGCTGCAAAAGACAAAATCCATATCAAGCTCTGTATTCAGTGGGATGAATAACCAGCTGTGGTCAGCTAGTACCATGACTAACATCTGATTCTGTGGGAACCAGCAGGGGAAACTAGCTTATGAGCAGATGTTGGACTAACCACCACTTTAGTTTTGAGAAGTCAGCCTCTGTAAAGCCTTTACTCCTCTCCAGCTCCACCCTCTGTCTACATGTCGACTTTGGGAACCAAAAAAACAACATGGCGGTGGTAAGATGCTGAACTTGAGAGTCTATGTTCACAGTGGCAGTCATTTGATTTTTTTTCTTTTTTTTCAGTTTATTCTGATCTGCAGGAACTGTTAAATGGAACTGCATTCTGCGACAAAAGAATCTCTAAACTGGGCCCAGCCCAAACAAAACATTGGAAGCCTCTAAGTGGGGCTGAGCACAAATCTTTGATCAAAGATAGAGAAAAGGAGACAGCAAATGAGTGTTTGGTTCAATCCTCCATCTCTCTCAGCTGAACGACCGAGTATGCAGTGTGACATACAAGCCCTTTGCTCTGTTTGAACGTGATTTAATCCAAATAAGACCCAGCTGTGAAAAGACACTCAAAGATAAGCTCTGAGACCACCACTCTTTAATCAGTTCATAGTACATGGTGATGTGGAGCAACACGCTGTATAGTCATGTGGCAGGTGAACCTTGAGACCTACACCTCAAAAATAATGTATTTAATAATGAGTACATAAAATATCCACCCTATATCAGTCACACATTTACATATTTTTTTATACCACTTTCAATAAAACTTTGTGAACTGTGAGCTGGAGAGTCAGTCTTGGATGCTATAATAAACTAATGCTGGGTGAGGTCAAACAGAACGATCATGCAGAATGGGTCATGTGTAGTACCAACAGCAGCACAAAATGCCCTGTCACAAACATCATAGCTTGTAGTAGAAGTAAAAAAAAAGGGGGGTTGAATGTATTTTAATAAATTTTGAATAAGTAAAATGTCACCAGTAAAATGGATATCACCGCTTTATATCAGGAAGTGACAAGACTCATAGGTATTTATTTTACACCACTTCACTGTTACCTATCTGAAGTACTACGCTATTACACATCAAACATTTGGGTTGTGGTAATGAGGTTGTAATGGTAACTCATCCCAGTAGGTGGTGGTAATGTACTGTAGACAGTGCTGCCTTCATTTACTAGTACAGTGCATGGCTCAGAATGACTAAAATGTACTACTCCTTCAGTAACTAAAAAAAAAATGGTGAAGTGATTAATAGTATCAAATGAATTGTGAGGTAAAAAAAACTCTCACTACATACACTACTCACAGTAAGTTTGGGATATTGTGAGGTCCTCAGTGGATTTCATACATACAGTGTTTGCTTTACTTCAGTGTTTTTTGGGATAGGGAGGCAATTGTATTAGAGTGATAGACACACCTCATTTTGTGTTTTCCACTTCATGGTCTCACTGTGTACAGTGCATCTTACATATCGGGGCCAATACTGAAAAAATACAAAAAGACAACCCTTTTCAATGTGGCACCAGTTTCAATATTCTGGGGGTATAAAAAGCTGGTATTGTCAACAAGACATTCCCAGTTCATTATACAAGCAGCCATGAACACACAACGTCACTTAACAGACGAGCAGCACCACCTGACCATAGCGCGCCTTCAGGTCGGTAGCAGGCTGTCAGATGTTGCTCGTGAACTTGGTGTGTCTCAAAGTGTCATCAGCAGACTTGCAGCAACACACAGAACTACTGGCAGTGTTTGTGACAGACCCAGGAGTGGAGCCCCATGAGTGATGGACCACAATGATGACTGGTACCTGAGGACCTCTGCACTCAGACACCGTTATGCAACTGCCAAACAGCTGCATGCCTGTTTATGAGAAGTGAGGGGTACTAGGGTTTCCAGACAAACCATTCACAACCGACTCCACCGCTTTAGCTTAAAGCCAGACAACCATTGCAGATGACCCCACTGACACCAAGACACCGCCGTGACTGTTTGCAGTGGGCACAAGACCATGTGACCTGGACAATGCAGCAGTGGTCTACCGTCCTGTTCACTGATGAGTGTTGGGTCACCTTGCACAGAAATGATGGTTGTCAGCGTTGCTGGAGAAGGCAAGGTGAGCAATACGCTGAGGTCAACATGGTCTCCAGGGTTCACTTTGGTGGAGGAGGTCCAACAGTCTGGGCAGGCATCACCAGTAAGCGCAAAACAGATTTGGTGATTGTAGATGGCTCAGTCACTGCACGTTCTTACTTCAGAGACATCATTGAACCCATCATCATCCCCTAAGTCCACAGGCAGACCCCCAACTTTCTGTTCATGGATGATAATGCTCCACCACATAATGCCAGAATTGTCACAGCTCAACATCAGGAAGTCTGAGTGCCTCATATGGTATGGCTAGCAATGCCTGACCTGAACCCCACAGAGCACGTTTGGGACCAGCTGAAGCAGAGACTGGATACTCATACCCCACCCCCACATAACCTGGCAGAACTGTGTGTAGCTTGTGCTTGTGGAGGAATGGAACGTATTGCCTCAGAACAACATCATGAGGCGAGTGAGGAGCATGAGACATCGCT
This sequence comes from Labroides dimidiatus, assembly GCA_030710495.1. NCBI lineage: Eukaryota > Metazoa > Chordata > Actinopteri > Labriformes > Labridae > Labroides > Labroides dimidiatus. The sequence goes on from CM061155.1 coordinate 12,749,186, forward strand.
GTCAAGCTGTCATTGCAGCAAATGGTGGAAACACTATTTTGGTTATTTGGGGTTACCTTTGTTATTGTCTAAATTGTTAGGCTAATAAATATTGAACGTAAATGGTGTTTCTTCTCATTCATTAATGATAATATCAAAGAAAACAACTGCTAATTTCATTTAAATTCAGAACAAACATGAAAAGTACTCATCTAAATAACAATATTCCTAATTTATTGTGAGTAGTGTATTCAATACTTTTTGTGGTTACATTATTAGACACCTTAATGGGACTAATTCTTTAATTGGTTAAAAATGGTAGAAATGTCATATAAAATACTATGTCACCAACAACAATGCATTTTACACATTTAAACAAGCATCTAACATGTTGTTTTAAAAAGTTGAAAGCATATTTTTGATACCAAACCTTATTCGACACTGTTCTACCCACAGTTACCTAATGAGAGGGGCCTTATCAGCCGGATGTTGTGCACTTTACAGCTTACAAGCATGGCAGCAAACATAAACAAAACTGTACCCAGAGCCAAATGACATACTGAAAAAAAAGTATCAGCTTATGGCAGTATTTACATTACTTATTTTGATTATAGCCCTTCCCTATTTATTTATTTATTTATTTATTTATTTATTTATTTATTTATTTATTTATTTATTCATGCATTTATTTTTTGTTTGTTTGTTTGTTTGGATATGTCCACCTTGGAAGGAGATTTTTAAAACCCCTATTTCCATTGACCTAAATCTTTGTTAATGTGCTGTTTTCTAAATTATTCACATTTTTCTAAATGTTTCAACAAAAACTTGCTTCTTAAGAAGGATTAGAGGACGGGACCCTGTGTAAAAGATCTGCTCAACTCTGCAATCACTAACTGACAATAAATGAAAAATTCAGGGATGAGTTCTGTATCTGCCCTTTTCAGTAGCATCTCTGTGGAGCTGGTTAATGAGCAGTGGAGGCAGCAGCTCTGTCCTCTGATGGTACTCTTCTCTGGCACTTCATTTCCATCACAGAAGAATATGGGGGCTCACACAGAGGCCTGGCTTACATAATTTAAGAGTGCAATCTTTATCTTCTAAACTGACAGAGTAGATGAGTGTTACAGCCCAGCCTCTGAAGAGCTGGGTCATTCACACACACACACACACACACACACACACACACACACACACACACACACACACACACACACACACACACACACACACACACACACACACACACACACACACACACACACACACACACACACAGGTGACATACTGCATATTTATTAATGACAGTAGAGAAGCTGATATCTATTGAATTTCTCTTTATTATATACACAGATAGAAAATGTTTGGCACATTTCTTTTTAAAGTACATTATATGTATTTCTTCTTAACATGTTTATGGCTCTATGACTCACCAGTTAGTATCATATGTTACTAAATTCAAACTCAAAAGGCAATCTTGGCACTTCTTCACATTCATCAGGAAGCTCCTCTGCTAATCAGAACAAAGCAGGATCCTCATATTACAGTCTGAAGTGATCCACAACGCTCTGCTGTGGACTGTGTCACCGCTCATGTTTGGGCATAATGTCCCCTCTGTCCACCACTGCCATACCAGGCCTGCTCAGCTCCTTGGTGGAAACATCTGCGTAAAATTCAGCCACCACAGGGCAGTGATCTGATGCCACACCACCCCACGACCAGTTGTCCGGGATCCAGGGGTTAGTCAGTGCTTCCCGCACCACCATGCAGTGACCTGTCGGGAAAAAAGTCAAGGAGAAGAAAAATCAGGGTGGATAGAAGTTACAGGGAAACTGATCTGTTGTTGCACCAACCCTGAGTATCACTATAGAAGACGGCAAGCCTCCACAACGATGTGCACCAGTTTGAGAGCATGTCATGAGATGCCATCTAACTACCTATTTCAGTATTTAAATACCTGAGAGCTGCTTGTGATTCAGCCGAACATGACATCCCTGTGAAAAGATTGGAAAACTATTGTACATCTGCCCAATTCCTCATCTTTGATGACTTAAACTGTGTATTTGCAGGGTCTGTGTTTCTGGCCTAACTGTGTTTTGTGATTGCCTTTTGTAGTTTCCCCATTGGCTGATGTGTGGACGCATATGATTGTTTTATTCTCTGTTTAAATCAACCTCATTTAATGCTGTCTGCTTTATCTTTTAGTATGACCCTAAAGACGCCCAAAAGCCAATGTGGATTTGTTTTTTGGAGTTCAGATCCCTCTAAATTTTCTGTAAGAAGTGCCACAGCTATGCTTATAAATATCTAAGTACTTGACTTAAGCTATGCTGCATTTAAAGTTAAGGCAAAAATAATAATTATAATAATAATAAAAAAAAATAATGTGTGGGTAAGTTAAATAAGTTAGTTAAACATGGATTAAAGGTTAAAAAGCAGAGAAGCAATTCTCAGTAGCGATAGAATGCGCACTCTTCTGTTGGCCTATCTTTGGCTTTCTCTGTTGTCTTGTTAGCTACATCTCATGTTTAGTTAAGACAGACAGTCAAATTCATGGTGCTGCTAATGTTTTCATGATACATTTCTACCTCGAGAGATCATCTGTCTGTAAGAAAAATGTGTACACAAATTCAGGCATTTTTTCAATATATCATGTTAGATGGTTTCTGGTATGTTTTGTTAAGCAGTCAAACTGTTATTACAAGCTTGGAACAGTATGTGTGAAATCCTTGGTGTTTATCTGAATATGTCAGTGCTTGTACATTGATCTGTTTTATTTTCTCTGCCATGTTTCAGTTTGACAATGCTGGTCCAACTACAGTCAAGAAACGTGGAACTGAAAATTTAAAATGAATGAATGAATATTTGACAAAAAAAGTTTATCAGTTTGAACAATAAATCTCTTCTCTTACATTATTTCTTATTCTTTATATTCCTCATTTGTCTAGAATTGAAATGAAAAGCACTTATTGTGAACGTATGACTTGCACACAATCAGAATAGGAAACAAGCTCATGTTGCCTTGAGGTGCCTTTCTGTCAAATATTTTTACTTTTTTCCTTGATGGTTAAAACAAAGGGGACCAGAGGGGCAGACAAATTTTATAACTGCATCACAGCTGGATTGTTTACAGGGACCAAGTGTTCAGATTAAAATCAATGTCATTTGTGAGTTCACCACATCCTCCAGTCATCTGTTGGTGAATCTCAGCTTCACTGTAAATTCTAAGTTATATAAAGGATGCACTCTGGCTTTTTTAGCTCTATAAAGCTAAAAAAGAAACTGGTTTTATTGAGATTTATTTGTAATTAAGGAGTCTTAAGTTAAAAACAAAAATGTCATTATATAGATTTGTAAAAAGTTAAGATTTGTTGGGTACTGTCCTTAACAGGAGAAGAAAACAACCTCTAATGTATTCAAGCAATTCAGGAAATCTCAACACTAATGGCTTTCACGATGCAGTGTCAAGCACACTAGAGTTAAATGAATCTGTAGTCAAACTGCTGCTAATGGGAGTCAGGATGTCTTTGGGATGGATCGTGTTCTCCGTCTGCTCATTTTAGGATGGAGGTTGTTTATTTGGAAGTAAATATAGATTTCTGTTGAGGGTATCTCTGATGCCAAACCCTCTCAGTGAACCTACCTGAATAGATTTTTTTAATGGAGCGACTCAGCCAGATGTTGTCAAGACAGCGTGTGCCCTGTGGACAGCGTGTGCTGATGTTGGTGAACTGGGTGGAGGGTATCAGAGCACTGAGCTTCTCCTTCCTCAGCGCGTCCAGCTCTGAGCTCTGAGGAGGGCCGCCAAAATCTCCCAGCACCACTAGCTCCTTCTCGGCTGCAGAGATAAAGACAACAGATAAGAGTGTATTACTATCAGATCGATGATTGATGCTCACTGGCGCTCTGATGAATGACTGACCTTTGAGAGTTTCCTGGATGCTGGGGGAGAGACGCTGACTTTTTGCCTCATCTGTGCTGTGGTTCTTTCCATTGGATTCTCCTGTTGGAGCTGTGGACTGCATGTGGACGTTCACCACCGACAGATCGTATGATCCAACCTGATGGAGAAGAAATCAACCAGGCCAATAAACACAGAGTTATTTTACTGTGCTATATCTGCAACGAACAAGTCCTAAGAATGCTGGGAAACTATATCATGATGATCTGTAACAAGTTTCATCCACAGCCTGTATAAAATACAGGCAGTCTCCGCTACATCACCTGTCTTTGTCTAACCACTGTGTATACATGCTGCTGTAATGCCACAATTTTACAGATTCAATAAAGAAATTCTATTCCATTCTATTCTATTCTAAATGAGGCCAATGGTTGGCAGGGGTGAGAGTTGGGCCTCCATACTAACAGCTATAGGGTGGCCTCAAGTGGAAACTTGACGAACTACAACTTTTAGTACTTCTGCATAGGCTTCATTTTTCTCCACAGAAGGAATCCAGAGGATGACTTTAACTTTCTGGTTTTAAATTGACCAATTTAACCTAATCACAGGGTTGACTGTAAATAATCTGATTGGATTAAAGCTATATTAAAAAAATCAAATCTAGAGAATGGTTTGGCGCACATGAAAAAACAACAGAAAACAAAAGGGATTTTGGTTTTATAAGGATAAAACCTCAGTTTTATGTTGTTTAAACTTTTGAGTATGACTGGGATAACTTCCAAAAAAAAAAAAAAAAAAAAAAAAAAACAGTTTTGGTTTGTCGACTTACAGAAAAGTGAGCCAGGTAGAGTCCAGGGTGTGAATGACTTCCATTGCCGTTGATGGCTGGAGACTCGAGGACCGTGGCATCTTTCAGCTCAACACCGGATGAACTGTCCCACAGAAAACCAGAGAAGCTTGCTCCCTGGGAAAAGAGGATGATGAAAAATGGAGTCAGACATTATTTAAAAATTTATTTCACCTGATGCATTATCAACAATTCTGAAAACATTCACAGATAGCCTTCACAATTTTCTCTCATGGAAATCCTCAACTCCCCTTTCTCCCTTGCTCATGGAGTCCGCTCTGAATAAATACAAGTTATGTTAAGTTATGTAAAGTCAAAAACTCTGCTTTAGATCACTGATATCGACATGTTCATCCTTTTCTTTTGTCAAGAGATGAAGATTCCCGATGGACGATGGATAAGGGCAACCCAGAGAGACAACCATGGTCTAACAAACGTCATGTCAAATCAGTCCACAGAAAAGAGCTCTTCCTCTGCTTGTTGACATAAAGGCAGGAGTTTTCTCTAAGTTGGTAAACATTTGTCCAAAAAAAGTTAGTTTCTCTGAAACTTGGGGGCTAAATGATTTGGATATTTTGATGTTGTACCCTGTCCTGCAATCCAGGCAGGCTGCTGAGAACAGGCTTCAAAGAAAAGAACATGAGAAGTAGAGCTGAAAGGGTTCAAAAGTTTACATTCACATTCCTGCTTGAGTCAGCTTCACCCAGTCTACCTGTGCTGTCAATGGAAATGTTCAGTTAGATGTTATTCCCATGCTCATGTTGTTGCTGTTTATATTGATTTTCAATGTCTGTGCTTCAAGAAGGAGAATAAGAATCCATAAGCACTACCAACTGTGGAATCAGAGGGACTATTTTCTGTCAGTACATACTTCATTTTTGACAAGATGTCCTGTTCAGACTCTATTTGGCATAACCTCTGGTTGACCGTATATATTACACCTTACATGAGGACTGTTGATTAAGTGTGTTCAGAGGTCAGACAGACTCACATTTACTGTAATCTAATGGTACATTGGTTTTCTGATCCAGGCTTAATGAGATTATATTTTACAGAACAGTTTTAGCCTTGAGGTGATTTCAGGCCGGGTATCAGCAGTTCACTTGTCAGAAGGCTTGACTTTAAACACAGAGACACATTATAGATGCAAGATCTGTGAACAAGGCCACTGTAATTATCACACCGCTGTACGTTCGGCTCATTAGAGAGGCCGTTTCATAACCATGACCTCTCACTGAGATCTGTGGGAAACTGCTTTTCACCTGCAGTGAACTCTGATGAGCCAGAGCGTGAGACCGGAGTATAACCATATTAGATAATGATTATGAGGGAAAGGCGAGTGAGTGATGAGCGATGAAAGTGGATCTGATTCCACATCCTTAAACAATCTGTCTTACGTGGCAACGCCAACATGTTAACTTCCTTTTTCAGCTGTAAGACACAGACCCAGCCCTCTTACACCAGTAAACATCCAGAGAACAGACGCAGGGATTGTGGACTCATATCAAGTACCTGGCTGTTCACCAAGTGGACTGACAACATTGACTCACTCTACATGAGGCCATGAAACCCTCTGTGTGTGCTCTGTGAATAACTGTCTGCTTGTCTCTTTTGCGGAGATTATAAATGCACTGCTGAATCCTCCTGGCTGCACAGTGGCGCAACGGTGAGCACTGCTGCCTTACTGCAAGAAGGTCACTGGTTCGAATCCCGATTCACCTAATGGGCTTTTCTATTTGGAGTTTGCATGTTCTCCTTGTGCATGTGTGGGTTCTCTTTAGGTACTTCAGCTTCCTCCAACAGTCCAAAATCATGCTCATTAGAGAGTGTGTGTTGTCTGTCTTTGTGTGTCAGCCCTGTGATTGACTGGCGACCAGTCCAGGGTGTACCCCGCCTCTCGCCCTAAGACAGCTGGGATAGACTCCCATGACCCTGAGCAGGATAAACAGTATAGAAGATGCTGAATCCTCCTTTAGCAAACTGAATGAATTGTGTGTAATCTGTTTGTAAAATGACATAATATGATTAGACAGTTATACTGAAGTTAAAATGACCTCATTCAAAGGGAGACATGTGATGGGTATCCTACCTTGCTGGAGTGTGCTGTGGGTTTTTCAGACACGACACTTTTCCACAGCCCTCGTGAGCCTTTCCACTTGCGTACGCTGGCCAGTGTTCCTTGGTTTAACTCCACACAGAACTGCAACAACACAACACAGAGGGGGGAAATCCGTCAGCAACATCCAGATATAACAATGTTGTTTTCTGTATTTTATTTCTGTAGAGTGAAATTCTTAATTTTATATTAGACATAATGACAGCCAAAAAAGGAAGAGGTTGCACAATTTTGCAGCTTTAGGATGAAGTAGCCACACTTTCTGAGTAAAGACAGACATTTTAAGTTCAAAAAGCATCAAATCTGAGTTTCATGATACTCAGCATAAATATTAAATTATAATTTCAAAATGTTAATCATAAAATTCAAGTTCTGCTTTTTTTGTTTAGTTGTTGTTTTTTTAATAAAAATTCTAAATCCAGAGCTGCTGGTTTGGCCTGGTGGTTTGTTGGTGGCATTTCAGTTCTACCGTCGGTCCAGGAGTCATCCTCTAGTGTCTGACTTATCCTCTCTGAATAAAGACAGGAAAGAAAAGGCCAAAATATGCAGCAACCATTCTGTTAGTTAAAGCTAATTTTTACACTACTTTTGGCCTATCAAAGAAAACTTTTAACCCGAATCTTTGTAAATGGTTAGAGGACTGTGTTTATCTCTTCATCTTACCCTAATGTGTCTTTGTGTGAAGTTGGAGTAAAATATTTTCTACCTCTTGTCATGAAATGATTGTGACAATGTGATTTATTCCTGTGAGTCAGTAAAAGTGTGTTTTAAGAAAGGGTTTAGGCCGCCCTGATTAAAAAGATTCTTGGTTTAAGTTTGGACTTTAGAAAAACCCATCCAAGGGCTTAATGCTGCGGGCTGGCTCACATGGGGTTAACAGTTTGGAGCCAGATCCATGTGTGCTTTGGAAGTTATCATTAAAAACCTCCTAATGGAGGGAGGCTTAAGTAGAGGTGATGTGCTGTTGTCTTTTGAAACCTTTAAGAATCTTGTCCTCATTTCACTTAAAAGCCTTTAAACAGTACACACACTGATGGCAGAGGCTGCTCTGTAAACAGTGCTAAGTTTGAGGTTAAGTGTCTTGCACAAGGAAACTTCAGCATGAGGACAAAACTCTCAACCTTTGGTTTCTGTTATAGTGGTGCATCCATGGTAAATTATTTCATTTCCTTTTTTTTGTTTGTTTGTTTGGTTTTTTTGGTTTGTTTTGTTTTGCAGGAAAACTTTGCAAGAAAACAAAGCGCTGTGACTTTCAAAGTATGCATCTGAAGTTCGAGCTTTTCCCAACATCCCCGTGATCGGACAGGAAAGCTTCATGCAGTGATAGAAGTGCTTGAAGAAACCAGTCTGAAAATCATCAGGGGATGAGCTCCTGGAAACGTCCAGAAATTTCAGAAATTCTTCAGGCGTGCATCAGTGAGAGGAGATTTTTGTTTGGTGCTTTTTGGGGAATGATGCTCAGTTACCTGAGATCTCAAGATATCAACTGACATTAACTTGCTTTTAAAACTGGGGGGATGAACTGTCTGGATGTGTGCTGGTTAAAACACTCATGGTAAAGAAATTAAATATGAATCAGAGAGCTGATTTGTTGTGTAACTTTGAAACAGATCAGAAACATTAGAGAGCATGTTTCAGAGAAAAAAAAATGTAATTCATATATTTATGGTGATGTTTTTACGTTTTAATTTGTGTAATTAAAGGTACGAAAATTAGAGAATAATATCCAAAACACTCATTCAGGCTCACACACAATCACACAGGAGTCAGAGTTATCAGCCTGCAGGATTTGATAACTTAAGTCTAACACAACTTTCTTTCTGCGTCTGTTGTCACCCTGTTGGTGACTGTTGGTCTTCATTTTAACACTTGAGGGCAGATTAAAGAATCAGCAGCAAAAACATGTTTTGCTTCACAGAAACAATGCAGAGTTCAGTGACCTGGAATAGCCTCAGCCGATCTCAGAGAGGAAACTCAGGGGGAAAGAGGAAGCCTCCATGTCAACATTACTGAGAGGGTGCTGTAATGTTTCAGAGAAGCGGCTCCCGTCCCTCACGGTGGAAATAAAATAAGGAGGAGGAGGAAGGAGCTGAAGGAAGCTGCAGAACACGAAGACTCAGGTTGCTGCTCGATCTAACCTGGACCTATATTTAACCGGAGAGGCTCCCTGAGGGACGCTCGGAGAGTCAGAGGAACCCCACCTAATGCAGGAATGCATATTCATGACCTCTTCAATAGGAACACACATCATAACAACAGCACACCACATTAAAAGTTGAAGAATAAAACATTTTAATGAAGAGAAAAATAAATATCTTGCAAGCTAGCAATGTTGAAATGCTTCTGCTCTTACCACATAGAATATAAATGTGTAAACTTTATCCTCCAACACTATAAAACATCATAAACACCCCTGATACATTGACCCCTGCCTGTAACAATACTATAATACCTCTCGACAATAACCTTGAGGTACTGTGACTCTTGTCAAGGTGCCTCAGGATAAAAATGGCTAATCACCTTCCAGCAACTGTTGAGCAAACTAAACATAGATATTTTATGAGTTCTCCAGATGAAACAAACCTACAGAGTCCGCAGCCCTCGTTACAAACAGCGTCTTTCTCTGTTTCAGCAGGGTCACCAGGTCCACGGTTTTCCTGTGGAATCAGGCTTCTAGATATTCTCATCTCTTTTTAACAATGGATGATAAAACTCCACATCATTATTAAACTCTAATAAACTCACAAATCCAAACAAACTGACACGCAGATCAGCAGGCAAGCTCCATGTGGAATAGGACACACAGTCAAACACACTTGCACACACGCAAACAGACATAACCTCACCCACACGCCAGCCGTCACTGCTGCCGGCACTGACAGTTTAAAAAGGAAAACAAAGTCCTAACAGTTCATAATCAGGCTGTTTATACTTACACTTTAAGTTTAAATATACAGCACGTATTATGCACGGCAGTATTATGAGGTGTTCTGGTAGAAACTGACATGCATACATATGGTATGTTATCAAGGAAGGAGGAGGAGGAGGAGGAAGGGTTTTTTTGCTTGCTCTACTGTAGAGCTGTTAATATCTTCAGATGTTTAAGAAGCAGATTAAACAACAGTCAAGGAAACTGATGTAAGTGTTAGTATGCTGGCCATTAATAGCATACTATTAATAATGCAATGAGTTGACAATGATAGTGTACTTTAAAGGCGGTATATTTGCTGTTTCACAACCTTATATTTATCTTAAAGGGTGTTGTGCTTTTTCCAGGCTATTTACTGTCCCTCTGGTACCTATAGAACATTTTACATGATTTACAGCTCAAAAAAAAATCTTTTTTTACTCACACAGGTGTTTTAGAAAACCCTGATTTTAGCTTCTGTATGGAATCCTTAATTCTAGTTACTGTTTCTTTAAGGCTCCCTGCTCCACAAACCCCCTTCCCTCTGATTGGCCAACCCTCTTGAGGCCTGTCAGGGGCAGAGCCATGAGCAGACTCAGGTGTTTGAGGCCCCTCCAACATGTCATGAATCAGTTAGGAGATCTCGTGGAGATCTCATGCTATTCCTGGATTGATCAGTTTACAGACAGATTCAGGGATTTATACAACATCCATACAACAACATATTTACATCTATGTTTAAAATATGAGAAAGCAGAATACCCTCTTTGGGTCATTTTTGGACCACTGGGCTTTTTTTTTTTTTTTTTTTGTGGAAATCTCGTGCCTGTTCCTCCCTTGGACCACTAATCGGCATCATAGTGTTGCAGTTTGGTTAAAGTCAGGTCTGGAAACCTGATTTCAAATATTGTTTCAAACTGCTTACGGATAGATGGGGCATAAAAATGTATTAATAAAACCCTTTTTGTTTTATGTTTTTTATTACTATTTTGGAGCGGGTCATTTTTCCACATTTGGACCTGAGGGTGTGTTGTTGAAACAGAAAAGTACATCCTGTGTCAGTTTTTTTAAGGTAAATTGATGTGTATCGATTTCTGCAGATAGAGATAAAATCAACTTGACTGAACTCAGAGTGCTGCAGCGAGACGTACGACCAGCCTCCATCCACACGGGCTCATTGCTGAGTAAGTTATAATATTAATAAGAAAGCAATTTCAGACCGGCAAGAGGTTAAAACCCCTAACAGGATTTATTTTCAGCCAAAGTCTTTGGGGACCACTGACCCTGAAAGTGTACAATGATAGATTACTCACGTATACTACTGTGTGCCAAAACACAAAACAGCCTCATAATTCAGCCTGTGAGGAGCAAAGTGCAGCGCAGCATGCAGTAATGCAGCTCTGGCAGGGAGCCCAGGAGCAGACTGGCAGAGGTGGAGAGTCATACCAAGACACCTGGATAGGAACAGGTTTGGGACATCAACACTGGAGCACAGCCTCATTGTTTTACTGCAGGGATTTAATAATCTGATCACTGCTCTGAATGTAAATCAGCTGCACAGAAAGAGGCTGTATCTCCGTGTTTCAAAGATAAAATACTCTTTTATTTGAGTTTTATATATCAGAGGATTTAGACTTCAAGAAATCAGTCTTTAGCAGACCTACGTGTTTTAAGATTAAGAGACCTGAGAGGCTCACAAGAGTGATTAGCATGATGGAGAGTCGAGATATATTTGTTCCATCTTTCTTTTTAATTTGCATGAGACAGATTGCTTTAAGAAAAAGATCTGAGTCTAATGCGGCTAATTCAATAAAAGCTGGGTCATGTAATTAAAGCTTCTTCACTTCCGCTGGTTCAAACCTCTCACAGCCACTTTGCCTGAAAGAAGAGAGAGAGATAGAGAGAGAGAAAAAAAAAACTCTTTGAAACAGGACAAACGGACAAAGAAATCGAGGAGCAAACAACACTGAACTCAGTGAACCTTCAGAGGAGAGCCAGAGAGCCGAGTCTGACGCTGCCAACACAGAACAAGAGTGAGCAGAGAGGGAGAGCGTTTGTTCATTTGTCCACTTATTGCCTGTTGATCGTGTATTTGCACAAAGCCTGTTTGAAAGTAACCACTAAAGCCTTTGACAGCATGAGTTAATCACGAGTATCATGCAGCCTAACCGCAGAGTTCCTTAGCGACACAACAGAAGGAAGACAACAGGCTCACACTCTCTGGGTGACCGAGAACAACACTTTCCTCCACAACAAGTCCACCAACGTGTCAGTGAGATCAGTTCACAAAGGCATGCACTGGAAAACTCATGGAAAGTTTGAAAGGCAACATTTTTATGGTGTCATAAGTCATCACTTTTGTCTTTAGGAATTTGGATTCTTTGAGCCTGTACCAACAATTAATAATAACCTGCTCCTGATGGCAGATATCAACAAGTTTACAGAAATTCTTTTTTCAAATTTTCATTTAAAATATGTTTTTCCCAAGGGTAAGAAAGGCTAACATTTAGAGAGCAAACAGGCATATGTACATCACTTTTTTCTTTTTACTTGCAACTAGTGTTACGACTTAGAAAGAACCGCTCTGACTCTTCAGCTGTTACTGTGAACTAACAGTCAGCAGACTCACTGAAGTAATGTCAGAAGTCCACATATCTGTGGTCAAACTCCTGTCTCTGAACTTGTTGTGGATCAGACTTTGAATGTTTGCAGAGATCAAACAGGACAAACAGATGTCTGCAAAGTAGCAGAGATTCAGGATGCTGATCCAAACAGACCATAAGACCATCAAGTGCTGTGAACTGTAAACAGCATCAGCTCCGGCTTGTTTCTGCAGCTCTCAAATATCCTTTTTGACTTCCCACTTCAGTACTCCAAGATTTTCTGGTGCCAATGCTAGCTGGAACTACTGCTGCTTCCTATTTCTAGGATACATCTTTGTTGTGATTATGACTTTTCATGAGACATAAAAGACTCATTATGTTAAAACTCTTTCGTAAGCGTGTTGCGCCTCTGCTTGTTTGTCTTGTCCGTGTGTGACAGTGGGTTATATTCTGTATACTATCTGCTGTGTCTGAATGTGTAGGCTTGATAAAAGTAAACAAAAGCGGCCTTCATCCATTGTTTTTTAAATGTCAGAGTAAGAAAGTTTATTGATAAAATCAGCCAATAATTTATCAGACTGGAACACGTCTCATCAAAAACACCTGAACAAATCTTTTTAATGCACAAAACAGCAGCAAGGTAAAGCTTTTTGATGCTAAGGAACACCATAGTTAAGCAACGGTTATTTCTCCCTGCTCCAGCAGCCACCATATTGGAAAACATCACTGCACATTTGAATGTCTCATTTCACCTTTAAAACTCCCCGACAGCTCAGCTAAAGTAATCTGACCCTGAGCCAAACTGAATCAAAATATCACACAATTCCTTTGAATTTGAGCTAAGCATACAGGCGCAGCCAATCAGACTGATGTCAGTGGAAAGCCGCATCACAAAAGCTGAAAGTTTTGGAGTGTGGGAATCACCACAGACCTGTGGGTGAAAGTGACTGCTGATTAGTCCACACTGTGGAAGACTTGAGCCTTAAGGATGTCATGATGTTGGCATGCTGAGGTGAGTAATATGCCTTACTGATGGAGGGGATAATAATTTCACACTTATAGGATCTTTATCGCACAGAAAAAAAACAACCAAACTGAAACTCCTGAAGAGTGCAAATGCTGTTGCGTTATCCAGGAGTCACTGGATGTAGATTGATTGGACACTACAATGACCCTGATTTGGGCATTTTATTTTTGTTTGCATGTTCTACCCATGCATATGTGGGTTCTCACCAGGTACTCCGGCTTCCTCCCACTGTCCAAAAACTAGATCAATTGGTGATTCTAAATTCCCCTTCATCTGAGTGTGAGCATTAAAGGTTGTCTGTCTCTGTGTGTCAGCTCTGTGATTGACAGTCCAGGGTGTACCCCGTCTCTCACCCTTAGCCAGCTGTGATAGGCTCCAGCCATCCACTACCCTGAACAGGATAAGGGGTATAGAAGATGAATGAATGAATGAATTAATGGATCAGGCATGTAAGTAAGACTTCTTCGAGATCACTTAGAAAGTCCTCACATGGACTCTAAAAGTTTTTTTCCTCCACTGAGTTGTGGTTTCACAGCACTCTGGTGTAACAGCGCAGCATTTATTTGATCAGTGAGTCTAATTTGGTCATTTAAATGTGATTCCCTTTTCAAAACACCCTAGTTATCGCAAGTTATTGCTTTACATTGTAAATGTGGACTTTAACACTTTCAAATGCAAAATAATGGGATTTTAATCAGGAATTTAACAGGAAGTACTGCATTTAGCTAAGATTTGAGCATTAGACAGCCTTTCAACAAACCTGATATGGATCTGTTTATGAAGTTATATGACTGCAGAGGACAACAGTCAGCTGTCTCCTGAATTGAGCACAAAACCAAAGACCTCAGTCAGAGAAGTGTTGACCTTCACTGCAGGTAAAGCAAAGATGTGATAGAATGTAAAACTTTCCTGATGTTTTCTGCAGGAAGAGAAACTGCAGATGAAAAGAGAAGTTGCTAATAACTAAGACAGAGAAGACGGGCAGAGAATCAGCGTGGGAGGCTGGCAGGAGAGAAAACACTGCAGCGTGGGCTCAAGCTTGCCCAGAGTTAACTCGTCTTCCCACCACCTCCCGCTCTCCGTCCAAAATACTCCGCTGCTGACCTACTTCCCTCTCCAGCAGGCTCTGATTTCTCTGCCAAGGATCCATCTGGTGTCCCGTTCAGAAGGTGACACTGCACGTATGCAAACAAGTGTGTAGGCTGAGCAGGAATACATCATACTGCTCGGAGCGCTCAGCTGAACTCTGACATTTCAGGGATACGTTTCTGTCGAGGCGCAATCGACCTACTTCTCTGCTGAGTGGGAGGGCTGACTGTACTTTTGATGTTAGTAATATTATTTGTGAGTTTACTGAAACTGGCACAATGAGTTCCTAAAATTAAAACAAAACTTTTGTCCTTAAAGAGAACTGCTGAGTATTTGTCTTTGTGGGAAGGTAAATCCATGCAGATCTTTAACTGTGTAATGAGCTTTAAGAGCACAAAGATCTTGCAGGACAAACTGAGACAGCATTAGCATCGGCTGCTGCATTATCAGTGTTAACTTTAAATATTAACTTTAAAGACAAGCAAGCTGAGATTGCGAATTTGTTCCTCAGAATGATAAAGCCTAATAAAATTACTGATGCAAAACGGTTCATTGAGTTTTATTTTCTGGTTTCATGTGAACTCTTTAGGGTAGCGGTATAACTTTCAAAATAAAGCATTTGCAGAAGCGCTCTCAAGTGTCAGGTCAGATGGTCATCACTCATGAAACCAAGATTTCTGGCAGAGTTTGTGGGCACAAGTTGACTGGATTCAATCTGTGGTTGAACGAAGGATAGAGACTGAGCTGAGTTTTGAACAGATTTAGTTGAAGGTGGCGTTCCTTCCATGTGATGATATCAACCAGACATGCTGATACCTGAGCTGAGACAGGTGTGTCTTCAGGTGGAAAATACATGATTAGCTGAGTGTGGTTAACCTTTTGGACAAGAATGGCAGAAGTGAGACTGGCCTGTACACTTGTTCTGAACTTGAAGTGGCCTCCTTGTGACAAGACTGGATGCTTAGCAGCCCTGAGGTAATTTGAGTTTGAGACCCCTGACATACAGGAACTATCAGTTCACCAGTTACAACACAGTCCTACGGCATCTAGCCAATCAGATCATCTTGTGGGTCACTGGGTCAGACTGAATAGTGAATGAAACCTGACCCAAAGAGAAAGATGCTTGAGGAAGGGCCAAAGTAGCACACGTTTTGAGTAACTGCATCAAACATTGATGAAACAGTCTCATCTTGATGCAGATATTTGGCCAAATGCAGAATATCAGCCATAATAGTTTGTCAATGATCAGTTGACCTCTGAACTCTAAATGTTACACTGATAAAGCTGACATGAAGAGGCATTTGAAATGCCTCAAAGTATATATCATGATTTTAGTAAGGGCTGAATGGTCAGTTGAATATTTCTGCATGAATTTCAGACTGAAGTAGCATCACATGACGAAAGATTATCCTTCACCCATGTGTTTAAATCAACCTAAAAAACGTTATTTTCGTCATATACTTTCTATAAAAGTCACAAGAGTCATATGAGCTGGGTATAACGAGTATTAAAAAATAAATGACTGTTTTAAGACATGCTTTCAATAAGCAGTAAATATGTGGGAATGATTCTCAGGTTTGTTTATTTTCAGCTTTGTGTTTGTCTTGTCAGATCCATACAGGTAGCAGAAAGATCAGGTTGAAGATGATGAACCAGAAGATCTTGATGATTATGATGATTTGCCTCCTGAGAAACCTGACAGTCTGATGGGTGTGAAAGTGTCGGCTTACGTTTTTCTTAATTCCCAAACAGAAATCTGCATCAACTATGAATCTGATGTTTTCAAATTACTGAGAAGAGGACACCCTCTGACCCAGAGCGCTGTCGTATTTATAGCAGTGAACACACAGGAGAGCACTAACACAGTTCAAACCTGAGAGATAGAGGACACTCATACTCCTGAGACACACACACACACACACAGAGGAGAGAGGAGAGAGAGAGGAAGCAAAGAGGAACGTATTAAACAAATGGAAAACACACTGAGTGAGAGTTTGAGAGTGTAGTGAGTCATCTCATTTATAATGCTACAAATCAAAGCAGCCTTCAACACGCGCAGTAACAACGGTGTGAGCTGACAGAGAGCTCCACTTTACCTTATCCAGAGCCTCCCGCTCCAGCAGGTCCTGCACCGCCAGCAGCTTGATGCTGAAACAGAGAGAGAGGAAGAGCTTTACATTTATTACACCACACTACATGAACATAAAGCCTCTTAAAGTGACCCCTGAGTGTTATATTGACACACACTGGATTAGTGTTGGGTAATGCTGCACTTCTGTACATTTCTCACATCAGGCTGTAGATTCCTGCACACACTACAATTATTTTATTTCATTTTTTGGACATTTATCGGTGCTTTGTTGTTATAATTTGTTCTTATTCTGTTCTTAAAGTTAGAGCTTCCTATTATTTTATTATATACTCATGTCATTGCAGTTCTCAAGTCCGGGACTCAAGTCTGACTTGAATCCAGCTATGTAGGACCTGTGACTCTTCTCAGACTTGTGCGTTTATGACTCGGACTAAGACTTGGACTCAAAGTCTGGCTGCATTAAAACTTGGAGGAGGACTCAGGCTTATTAATCAATGAATGCTTTGTTAATTTTTAATTTTAATCTTTGTTAAGATTTTATGGCTAATGCTGGCAAATGCAGAGCAACATTTTTGCCTTGTAAAAAAAACACTGAGGAGAAGTCGAGGACAGTGTCTAACTGTCTAACTTTAACAGACATCTGTCCAGGATTCACCCAGAGACGTGAGTAGAGGGTGATGCTAATGTTACTTTGACTGTTGATAATACTGTCAGAAGCTAGCTGCTAAATAATAACAACATTAGCCTCTAAAGTCACTCGAACAATGGTCCCATGATGTTTGTTTAAGTTGCGATCTGTACTGAACTTCACAAACGTGCATCCTTGAACAGATCAGTTTATTAACATGAAATGAATAAATTCTGACTGCGGGTGTGTTCTGCATATAAAGAATATTCTCATAAGTTGTATGAAGTAAAACTTAATCAAACATTTATTGTATGCATTATACTTACAGTCTATGCAATTAAACCAAGGTTTCTATTAGAGACTCTTTACTTAACGTCACACTGTAAAATTCAGATCAACAGACACTAATGTTAATGTGAATGTGTTTCTGCACATCAGCATTCTTCATCACAGTCAGTCCAGGTTGACACAGCAAATAATTTGGAGTCAAACAGCAGCATTCCTCATCCTGAACTCAGTCTTGGTTATTTTCATCATAATATTTTATGTACTAACAGTTAGATTCTTAAAGTGCAGATGTGAAAGGTAAAGGTAGTGTCATTGTTACACTCCTGAAGATGTTTTTCACTTAAATACAAAACACAAAAGAGAAACAACACTGGAATGTATGTGCAGGTTTATTTTGATGAATTTTTTAAGGACACAAACGTCAAAAGTCACGATAAGGACGTAAAATAAGCACATTTTAATACAAAACAAGTGAACAGCAGCCTGGAGAAAAATGCACCAGAGCCTCCGTTCACTGCAGACACAGATGCATCAACACACACACACACACACACACACACACACACACACACACACACACACACACACACACACACACACACACACACACATACATACAAAAAAAAAAGAAAAAATCTCCTCAGAGTGAATTTAATGCTTTTAAAACTGGCAGAGAGCGGGGAAAATCTGACAGTCTTACTGAGGGTGTTCGAAGCTGGTGTCCTAAATCCTATCTGCCAACACGTTATTGCTCTATGAGGGAGGGCCTTTACAGCCCAATAAACATTTATCTGTTTACCTTTAAATGATTTTCCAGACCAACAGTCAGCACAATAAAAAGCAATACATTTCCTGGCTGCATTCGTCTATGAGCAGGATCTGCTTGGCAATGCAATTTGTGACTTGAGGAGAGGAAAGCTCTCTCTTTTCAAGAGGAGAATTAACTCAATTCTACAAAGCGAGTTGACACAGACAATCCTTTATTCGGAGCTTTTTATATTTTCATATTAGAGGTGAAACAGTTCAGCTTCACAGAGTTACATAAGGCTTTATTCTCCTGCACACTGGTCTCAGTCTGCATTAACATATGCTAAACTGATTCTCCGTGGTGCAACCCGATGAAAAGAAGTTGGAGGCAAAGCTTTGACCGTGCTCACCTCTAACCTACTAATCCAAAATCAGCCACACAGAAAATCTCATTGCATAACAGGCTTTTCTATTAGAGAGGAGCTGCTGGGTCTACAGGAGCTCTGTTACAGCTCCGCACTGTTCAGCGGGGGCACAGTGACCTGCACCAGCTGCAGACTGCACTTGTGACAGAGAACATGGACGGGTTACAACACAGATCCTAGACATGCCTGTACACATACTGTAAGGGCTGCAGGGGCCAAATTCAGCCACGAGGAGAGCGCGTCCTGCCCTCATAGAATAGAATAGAATAGAATAGAATAGAATAGAATAGAATAGAACAGAATAGAATAGAATAGAATAGAATAGAATAGAATAGAATAGAATAGAATAGAATAGAATAGAACAGAACAGAATAGAATAGAATAGAATAGAATAGAATAGAATAGAAAAGAATAGAATGGAATAGAATAGAATAGAAATCCCCAAAGGGAAATTCAGGTGTCTGGCAGGTGAAATCATAAAAAATCAAATAAAACAAGATTTCAGCTCATCTCCCATTGGCCTGAGCGTTATGGAGCCATGGACTCAGCAGCAGGAGGATTACGTGACACAGTAAGCAATAGTCGAACACTCAGCAAGAGCACAGATAATTTATTACTCCATATCCTGTTTTACAACCTGGTCACAAACAGCAGTGAGTATGTAAAGATCATGGACTGTATAAACAGAAGCAGAGTCTCAGTGATGTCACTATCTGGTTTCAAGAAGACGCCCGCATATAAATGCTGACCCAGCGTAGACTGATCAGTCTAACATAAGTTAAAGAGATAAAGAAGAGGGCAGCCTTCATCAACATGTCTTCCTTTGAGTCAACCCAAATGTCTTTGTAACACCAATTCAATTAACGTCCATCATCACTGTGTGCTAATAAAAGCCCAGAGTTGCATGGGCATAGGAGCAGGACTTACAGCAATCTGTCTGGGTGTTCGTTCTTAGTATGCAAATCTTCATGCTAAACAAACACTCCTTCAGCTCCTGTGACCGGAATGACAATCAATGAAAGCAGCTTCTGATGAATATTCAGGAGGCCACAGTAAGTACAGTAGGTGAAGGATGAAGAGGCTTAGAGGTGAAAATGGATCTCAGTGTGTGGGAATCTCTGAGCCTCTTAAAACACATCCTCTCCAGGGTTATGCTTATTCTAATAAATGCTATGAGAGCATTTAGAGGTGAAGTGCAGTTATTATTTAATCTGGATAAGTTCAGTTGTGCATATTATCCAGTTTAAATGACTCAGCTGCAATGGCTTCAGTGTATTTCAGCAGGTGTTTGAATCCCATGTATGTTCTTAACGGCATTTTTGTTTTGTTTTTTTAGAGAGGAAACTCAGTTGTTTCAAAACCTGAGTCCTAATTACTTAATCTATTTGTTAGCTTGTTACGGTGGCCGGTAGGAGTCTGACGATTTGCAAAAGCCACAACACAACAGGAGTACAGCCACAATGGAAGTTAAAAGAGGTCAGCTTTAGCGGTTGTCTAACGGTTAGCTCAACGGACAGAAAAGTTTTGAAAGTAGGAAAAACATTTTTTTTTAACTTCAGCTTTGATAAATCTAGCTTTGTAGGGGTATCACCTTGTGATATCCTTCGGGGTACTTATATTTCTATATTTACCTGTAATGTCTCACCTGATATTTAGCTTTAAGTTTCAGTCATGCCATAATGTTAGCATTATAGCGATATTTATCATAGCTGAACTTAAAAAAGAAAACAAATTTTTATTTACTTTCATAAATTTTTAGTGTTTGTTGAGATTAAAAAGTTGGCCTCTTTTACTATTTGCTGTGTTGTGGTTTTTGTAAATGGCCTGACACCTACTGGCCACCGTAGTTTGTCTACATAATTTGAACATCACACAGCAGCCTCGACACAGACTCTGTCAGCTGATGCATAAAAGCCCACTGAAAGTCCTGTTTTTTGTCACAGAGCAGGTTTTTAAGTGCCTGAAGGTATTACAGAAAGAATTCTGACAGAGATAGACTCTTTGTCTTAGACAGGCACACACAGAAATCACACAATTTGACCAACGCCAATACAAACAGAGTCAGAGGTAGACCACCAACTCCTGTGTTCTGCAACTTTTTAACAGAAAAGTCAGGAGACAAAAAAAATAACTGCACCAATGAAAATGAGCATCTCAGATCAGAACCAAAACAGCTGAAACATGGACTCTACCAGACCTCTGAAGTCTCAGCAGATCCTTCAAGTCCTGGAGGTTGTGAGGTGGGGTCAGACTGGGTTTACCAGAGCATCCCACAGACCCAGTTCGATTGAGACTTGGGAGATTTGGAGACCAAGTCTGTTGGATCTGACAAACAAGCCAGCCCTGACTCTTGTCAAGTCTTGGCTGCCAATGACCTTGTCATTAATTCATCATTCTTGGAACCCTTTTGGTGGCTATTGCCCCCCTGTAGACTGAGAACATCTGATCAAAGCTGCAGTTCTGGAGATGCTCTGACCGAGCTGTCTGACTGGACCTCATCAGAGTCAATTACATCATCACACTCGCCCATTTTCCTGCTTAAATGAACCAACTTCGAGGACAGAATGCAGCCCAACACATCCCATCCACTGACTGATGCTTCTGTAGCAGAGCTCCATAAAGTCAATGCATTTTGCATTTTCCCAGCACAACCAGATCGATGTTTGTGTTCATTATTATTTCACACTGGTGTTGCCAGTTGAAGCAGCAGCATTAAACTTTACATTTCAGTTTCTCCTTCAGTTTTCCTTCAGCACCTGTCTGAACAGCCTCAGGTTACATAACACTGTGAGCCAGTGAGATCACAGGAGAAACTCTGTTGCCTGTGAGATCAGCGAGTGCACATATCCTGTTTTCAGAACAAACAGACCTGCAGTCACACACACAATAGACCCCCTCCCTCCTCTTTTAAAGGTGTGATCATTCTGCACCGTGAAAGAAACCCTCACACAGCTTCTCTCCTGCTGGCCCAGATACTGATCCTCCCACCTCTGCTGGCAGGGATTGAAACCCCAGCGCTCCCTGTGCTGACCTGAGGTTCAGCCGTGTCATCAGGACGTGAAGGGGAGCGCTGACTCAAAGAGGAGTGCTCTGAAAGTTCCTCTTCTGCTGTGCCTACAGGAGATAATCCTGACGCACATCACAAGAGGAAGAGGTGAAAAGAAGCAGGAACACAAACACCATCGCTGAGGAAGTGAGTTCTTAAATCTACGCACACAAAGCTTGATCAAGCTGTCTGCTCCAGAATATGTCAGATTAAAGACGATCTGAGTGCAGACAGGAGGTTACATAACCAGAGATGAGCTGCAGCAGAGACCTTCAACATAAATCAAGTCTCTGAGGATTTTATGAATGAGAAAAAGACTCCAGGCAGACGTTCAGCACAGCACATGCACTTGAAGACTATTATTGCTGCCTCACAGCAAGAAGGTAACCGGTTTCTGTGTGGCGTTTGCATATTCTACCCGTACTTGGGTTTCTTCCCACAGTCCAAAAATATGTCCATCAGGTTAATTAGTCACTCTAAACCGCCTGCAGGTGTGAGTGTGCTGGCAACCTGTCCACAGTGTACAACGCCTTGTGAGTAATAATAGCTGAGATAGGCTCTAGCTCCCCATGACTACAAAAGAAAAAACTGTAACATTAATGCATGGATTGATGGGTTGACTGTGGATATCACTGTTTTCAACTTGCTCCATGTAGTAGAATTTGCCAAATTGTAGAGGAGGCAGTTTAACCAATAAAAAGATTTAAAGAAAACAATAACTTTGATTGTTAGACGGCCTTCTCACTGATCTCACTTTTGTGTTAGATACTTGATTCTGATTTTTTTAAAACCCCATAATAATAGTGGTTCGTGGGATTAGCAGAAGAGACACCAGGAACAACCAGATCACACGTGTCGCACTGAACTCAAGGACAGGAATCAGTTGAAGGGAGTTGGACATGGATCTTAATTTTACAACGTTTTGAGGGCGTTGGCAAATGTTCTCCATCATGGAACAAATTAAACTCATCAAGGCACCACTGTACCACAGCTAGAAGTAACTGAACTGGACCCTAGCTCTATTCTGTGGAGTTTCTCTCCTAAACTGGGGCCATGACTGAGAGGGATGACCGAGGGCATTTGTATTCCACTGCTAGAGATGATATTCTTGGATCAGCACAAGTCGGAAGACAGCGAAAGCATTTGCCAAGAATATTTTCATCAACCAAGACTGAAGGTTTGAGGTTGGAAGATGATTAGATACTAATGTGGTTTTTTCTTCCTGTTGACTATGTGGCAAAAAAACCCTACTTTCCTGTTTCTTTGATAAACAACAAGGATAACTTTTTTACTAATACTCTCAATTTATTAGGAACATAACTTTGGATTAATGGCTGATCTGTTGCCAGAAGAGAAAAAAAGACAAGAGGAAGAAACAAGTGAGGGAGGTTACAGCACAGGAGATGCTGAGTTAAAGAAAACAAAGTGACCACAAACAACAACAGAAAGGGTTGTTGTTTGTAGGGAGGAGCAGCTTGTAGTTGCTGCTGTTATTTATTGTTTCTTTTAAGAATACCAAAAGAAAAACGCTTGTGTTTAGACTTCACTGTCTCTCAACTTCTCTGATCAGGGTGTTGTTTCATCCTGTCAAAATCCATTTTACATAATCGCCTAATCAAAATACCTTATTCCTGGCTGATTGTTCTATTTTTCAGGTTGTGAAGCATCTGAAAATGACTCAGAGCAAGAACACCGGTGTAATACCGGATGACCACGTCTGCAGCCCCTGGACTTCACACTGACTCATTAATCTCCTCGCTCTCTCTCTTCAGTATTTCTCAGGTGATGTGTCTGTTTTTAGCTGATTAAAGCCGGACTGGATTCCGCTCAGCGGTGATACAGACAGTTTGATTTGTGTCTGCAGGAGACGAATGAGAACGGATCAGCTTCGTTAAGTAAAAGAAACGGGTTTTGGGAGCACTGTGTTGGCCTAAAGGACAGAACAGAGCATGCTGGGTAATGCCCCTAACTCACTGTCCACCCCACAATAAAATGCTGCGCTGATGGAAATTTCCACATGAGCACCTAACACCCTGCGTCAGCTCTGCACAGACCTGCACAGCACCGGAGCTGGACTCGACCCTGCTGGATTCCTGACATGAAACTGAGCACTGTGCATTATTTTCACTGAGAATATTAGTGTGTTTATGTGTGTGTGTCTGATAAGTCTGCCAGACTGTGATAGGATTAAATGAGTGCTGCTTGTCTCATAATCAAGGTCTGCTGTAGACCACAGATGTCGTGTAAATCATTCTAACAGCTGTACCGAGCCTCAGCAGGCAGATTAAGAGCCACATGCAGACAGAGACGTGCTCAGCATCGGACTCTTACTGAGGTTCTGCTGTGGGTGGAAATGAATCCTGTGTTATCACTAATCCTGGCTTCTTTTGATTAGTATCAGCTCCTCAAACACTGTTTCAGAAATAAGTGATGGTTTATCATCACTGGCAGTCATTATGGCTCAACAGTGGACTTAGAGACAGTTTCTCAAAGGTGTCAAAGAAACACTTCCAAGAGACTGAAGAGAAGATTGACAGACTGTTTTCAGTGTTTCATTCTCAGAAAAAAAAAATGAGTTCCTGAAAAACGCTGCTCAACATTCATGTTTGCTGCAGTCTGGGTCGAAAGGCCCGCCTGCTGATTATTAACAGATGAGACATTGTTTAAACTAAATCAAATCAGAAGTGGCACACATTTCTCTGATCATTATATTGTCATAACACTCTGATATCAGTGTTGTTGTTATATTACAGCACACTGACCCAAGTATGAGAACGTTTTTTTTTCCTGAAAAACATCTGAAAAAGTGGGTTTTTTTTAATATTCAGGTCTGGACTCTGTTACAGCCAAACAGTCAGAACCACTCTCACTAAAAACAGTTAATTGTTTGAATTCAATAAGTTAGATCTGATGGTATGTCCTATTACCTGCCGACATGGAATACCAAAGCCTAAGGTGGGAAGAGCACATCTCCCTCTTTTTTATGTGCAGACATAAACAGCCAAGGCAGGGAGAGCAGCAGCAAAAAGACCCCCAGAGGTACAGAACAGAGTGAGCATCAGTGAGAATGCATATGACACGACAAAATTAAACACAGCAAGAGCTGGGTGGAGGTGGGTTGCAAAGTAGAGGCAGCAAAAGTTGGCAGGCTAAAGAAGTTCATACAGAATGAACATTTACTTACTGCTAATTGGACGCTTCAACATTATCATGCTGAGATGTGAACTGATGGAGTATGATGATATTGATGATAATGATGATGATGACTTTACAGAGGGCCATCATCTGAAATTTGTCCTGCATATCAACAGTTCATTTACAAAGAGTACCCCTCATGACTGAGGCTGGTCATTACTCACAACTACAGCACCAGGAAGGATGGAAAAGGGAGAGACACAGTCAGTACGTTCACATGCAGCTTAAGAAATCAGACTATGAGCCCTATTAGCATGAGATCGGACTATTGCATGTAAACAGCAATAGCAACACCTTAGTCAGACCAAGAATGGGCTGAGCATAGCTTGACTGACACACCTACATAATGCAGTTGCTCTCAAACTGTGGTTGGACCCAGTAGGACACCTCAGCATCCAGCTGGAAGAGGAAGTCGATGACCATGATGAATAGGGTCTCTGTGCTCTTACAGTCTATGGCTCCAAGACAACAAACAAACACCATGACACATACACTAATAAAAACATGAAGAGCTACAGCTGCGTCCATCTCGGCCTGAGTGCTAGAATGTTGTAAACCAAAACTATTTCAATATCCACACAGCTTCACTCATCAAAAAAGGGCAAAGCACTGCTTATCAAAGCAGAGTGAGACGTTCTCGACCAGAAGTCCGATTCAGCTGTCAGCCCTGGAAAGGCTACTTGTGGTTGGTTTTTACAATTGGCGTAAATATATGAGATATTTATCATTGTTTGTCTGATGTGCCATGAATTTCATTTGTGTTTTCGAAATCTTCCACAACCATTATCTTCAAATGTTTTTAAGGTCTGGTCTTCAAGAAGTATTGTTTCAATGATCAGTCTTGTAAACTGGTTTATCCTTGATATCAGACCTGTTCTCTAGTTAACATGGATCTCTCTGTGAACCTCACACACCTGTTGCTGGTATGTGTAACAGACATACTTTGTTTGGGTTTTGGGAAAGATCAATGTTTTTCCCATAAACAAAGTGACAACATGTCATCCTGCCAGACCACACCCACTCTGAGAAACGAAGCTTCATTACTCAGCTTTTAGTGCTCCGGCCGATGAGGTGTGCAGCTCTTGAACTCTATTACAGCTGTTATTAGAGGCCAAAGAGCAGCACAAGATGTCTCTGTACTGGAGATAAGAAGTTGATGCTAACTCACAGCTGATTTCGATGTCTCTTGTTGTGTTGTGTCTCTGCTACTGTCTGGATGTTACTCTGTGTGATTGTGTGTCTGAGGCAGAGCTGTTATGAAATATGGGTCATTTGAAACTGTGAGATTGGCTTTAGGCGAGAAAGTTTCCAGTCTGCTCAGGCTGAGGACTAAAAGCATCCAGGCATCATTTGGTTTTATTAATAGAATAAAAAGCTTTATGTAAATTCTGCCATTCACGGGCGGTGTAATAAAAAGCTAAACAGAGAGCCGAAGCAGATCGGATTAGATGGTGATATAATTAACAAGAGAGCGACGACGGCAGCTGCCATCTGTCTGCCTGTCACTCAAACACCAGAAACACTTCACTGGTAAATCTTTATTAAGTGATTGGCTCTGCTGGCAGCAGTGAGATCATAGCAGACTAAGACTATTCCCCAACTCTGCTAACAACAGTTGAAGTTGGATAGTTTGTGTTATTTAAAGATTTCTATCTCGTTGTTTCTGAATTTCAGATACATGCTCTTTTTGTTCTTGAGTACCTTCTGGAGGAAAAATGACTCATCTTTAAGAGACAAAGCTGAGTAATAAGAAAGCAAATAAAATCTCAAAGAACCTGATAAAAACACAATCCATCATGAGACCTCTGTGAGGATATGAACCTCACTCTGGAGT
Source organism: Labroides dimidiatus (assembly GCA_030710495.1). NCBI lineage: Eukaryota > Metazoa > Chordata > Actinopteri > Labriformes > Labridae > Labroides > Labroides dimidiatus. The sequence continues at coordinate 12,775,908 of CM061155.1, forward strand.
CTCTGCTTCAGAGAAATTTCATTGAGTTTTTAGTAGAAACTCTCCCCTGTGTGTGAAGTCAGCAGACCTTCCCCTATCATCATCAGCGCCGTCAGCAGGGTCAGGGGTTGACTACAGACGCAGCACTGCTGACAACAAAACCTCCTCCTGACCCGACTGTGTGATGGAGGAGTAGGAAGGACAAGGAGGAGAAAACTTAGAGTGTTACATTTTTTCAGGCTGTTAAGGTTACATTGACTTGCTCCCAGTACAAGTCACTCGATGCTTGTGACTGCATTATCTGTGGATATTTACAGACTGTTAAATATCATGACATAAACTTGAGCACACAACTTGCCAAGTATGAGACCTGAATCATAATAAAGGGGCCAGAAAACTACGCCCAGACAGAGAACTGCTCCAAATACAACAAAAATGATTTCGTACTGTAGTAGTTCATAATTTAATAATATATCGTAGTTTCACCATGAATGTCAAACTTACTGCTGTTAATTGTAATTTTAACTTCCTTTCATTATTTACTCTCCGTATTGAGCCCTAAGGGTCGTATTGGATCATAACCTCGGTCCAAAGCCAATTTTTATTTCTATCTATCTATCTATCTATCTATCTATCTATCTATCTATCTATCTATCTATCTATCTATCTATCTATCTATCTATCCATCCATCCATCCATCCATCCATCCATCCATCCATCCATCCATCCATCCATCCATCCATCCATCCAGAACTTGAGTCCATTGTGTCGCATTATTTCTGACAACCAGCCACAGAACAACCAGACATTTTTATGCTGCTGACCATTTTAAAGTCCCTGTGACAACTTTCTAAGTGATCTTGAAAAAGTCTCACTTCTATATGTGAGATATATGCCTGATTGTAATCCATAACTTAAAATGAGATTATAGGTTATTTCTATTTCTATTTTTTCTTAGCTTTTATGTCCAGGTCATCCAGGACAGGATTGATTTACGGCACAATGAAGTCAACACCACGCCAGCTGACAAAGTTTAGCAGTGAGAATAGAGAGATCTGTGCGCTCTGCTGAAAACGATGTCTTGAATTTATATTGTAGTTGTGGTGGACACTGGAGTTGAACTGTTTGACAGAAAAAGGACAGAAGAACAGAAGAAAGCTAAACAGGAGAGTGATGGAGCGCGGGCTAAAACACAGGTTAAGCTGTTTGTGATCATTTCAACCCACATGAAGTAGTTATACTGCAGTAAACTGTTCAAACCTGAGAGTCTGTCAATAAAATAAAGAATGAAGTTACGTTTGCTCTGCTTGGTGAGGTTGTAGTTGGTAGATAAGCGCTGGTAGGACATAACCAGGATTCACAATCGTAAGTCTATAGTCCATTATGGACATGTCTCAGAGCACCGGGCTGTGAGTAGCACACTACAAACTGAGTTTACAAAGTTTGCTTGTTGGCATGTTTCGAACAATAGCGCTACATGACTACAAATAAATAAATAAATCACCTAAATTAAATTGCATCCGGTAAAAAATTGTTTTGAACACAGAAAAGTAGTGTTAAAAGGAAGATCCGATCTCCATTCATTTGCTTCAAAACAAACGCACGCCTAGGCAAGAGTCATATCCTCACAGCAGTGTGGTGCAAGTGCTCATGGGAAACAGAGTCTCTAACTTGGAAAAACACTAGTTTTTCCAGAAAGTCCTCACAGCCCCTTTAATTCAGACTTTATGGAATGATTGGAGCTAAATGCTGTTTCTGTTTTGATGCTCATCTTTATGATGATGTAGGATGTAAAGGGTTCAGGATTGATGTCAGCTACCAGAGGAGTCATGAAGCGGTGACATGAAGTCAGATTTAAGCGGCGCTACATCAAACATCCATCACATAGGTAACGTTGTCAACATGACTTGTGCTGGCTGACATAGGATTTTTTTGTGCCCCTGAACTGAAAACTAGATGTTCATCATTGAAACTTTGCCCTGAAAAAGATCAGAAGGCAATTGATAATTTGAGCCGGGTGCAGCCTCAGTATTCTCTGCAGTGTGAAAGTTTAAGCACGTTGTTTGTCTCTCTGTCTTTAACAGTTTGGAGGACAGGAGAGGAGGATTGTTGCACAAACTTCTATGTTTCTTGCAGGGTGGAAGTCACACAGTGAAACACAATACAGCACAATAGACGATGTGAGGGTTTTAACCACAGAAAACCACAGATACATCCAGAAAAAAGATCCCCAGAGCTGGTTTGACAGCTCCAATCACACCTCCTCCTTGTCCGACTTTAACCCTGCTAAGAGGAGGAAGTGTCCTCCTCTCACTTCCCTTTAATCCTGCATGTGTGTGTCTGTGTGTGTGTGTGTGTGTGTGTGTGTGTGTGTGTGTGTTTAAGTCTGACTAACAGCTGCCTGATTACTAACATCAGCAGGCTCAGTTTGCTGTATAACATTTGTTTAACAGGAGTTCATTGAACTCTAGTAGCTCTCTGCTGGAGCCTGGAGGGGAGCCAGGAAGTGTGTAAACTCAACCTGATCTTGTGATAGCTCCACAGCGAAGTCTGAGCACATAAACACACATAAACTCACACACGCACACACACACACACACACACACACACACACACACACACACACACACACACACACACACACACACACACACACACTGCATCTCCTTATCCATAACAATGATCCCTACAGTATCTTCATCAGGGCTGTTAGCCTTCACAGGAACACAGGACGTGTTGGAGGGTTATTAGAGGGTGTGTTTGGTAGGAGATGGGAAAAGGGGACATGAGCTAAGATGGCGCCAAAGCTAATCAGGCATCTCTAATCAAAACAAACAACAGACGGTCTTTGTACAAATTGATCGGTCATGTGAGGCTGCAGGGTTTACCAAAGGCAGTTTGTCCTGGGTGTGGCTGATGTATCAGTAAACCCTGATGATTTAAAACACTCATAAGAACAAACCGCCTCACACTCTCACACACACACACACACACACACACACACACAAACACACACACACCTCTGTCCAGGTATGACTTAAGCTTGTATGTCACCATCAAGTCTTTCAGCTTTGAGTCCTGTCAGCTGATCCTGTGTGCTAACGCCTGGATGATCTGAGTGGAGGTCAGAAAAATTTGGCAGCACAATGAATCCCAACGTGACTGTTATAATATAGAGCACAATAAAAGTATCAGTAAGGACATAAACATGGAGCACTTTCTAATCCTGCTCGTCTACATTTGACCTCTTGGATGGGGGGCCTGAGCAAAATATCTAAGCGTCACATCAGTTGATGAAGTTACACTAGCTATCAGATACCTGGTGCCAATGCAGTCTGAAAAAAACAACAACAATCTATGGATTTATTTTTGATCTAGGTGGGACGTTCAAGTTAGCCATACTTTCAGGATTATTCATCCACTCGCAGCTTTAATGTTACAGCCAGTGCTTTTTTTCTGCTTTTACTAGATGAAGCACTCTACTCGAGCTTTGAAGTACAGCATTTTTACATCTCTTACACATTCATGTTTTTTTACTTTTGCTTTTCATTTTCAGTAATGTTCTCTATTCCTCGACCTACATTTGTGTCTTTTTAAGAGTCTACAATGAGTGATTTGATTACATGGCCTTGGGATACAGTTATTGCATTTCACTGCCTGCCTCTGTGAGCGATGTGGGGTTTAAAGATACTGACTCCTGAATCCTGTTTTAAATGATAAAACTTTTACATGAGGTTTGGTGCTGTGACCTCTCCACTGAGCATTTGGAGGCGACCTTTGATCATATGTTGATTGTTTCAATGAGAACTCTGATATGACGAGCAAACACAGGTTCAGTTGTAACATGTATTGCAGGATCACGCCCTCATGACCCCCCCCCTTCTCCTCCACCTTTCCAAACAGGTCAGAGCTCACCACCAAAGCAACGAATTGCACAGCTCTGGGCGCTTTCACCATCACCTGGTGCCAACAGTGTGTTTGAAAATGTGGTCACACCCTCCTCGTGATGTGTGAAAACTGAACAAAGAACAACCGAGGAACATGTGAGCACAAAAATCCAGTACCTGGAAAATCATTTCACACTGAGCCTCATAGCTGAGGACTAAGCTTGTTTTCATGAATCCAACTGAATTGATCTGGTTACTTATTGACGGTGGAGGCTGACAGTGAAGCGCTGTCCTCAGAGTTTATCTCAGGTAGATTCACCCAGGCCTGTTTTTACAGTTATCTGCACTCAGGGCAAAAGAACACTGTCTCTGCTCTTTATTCATTTTTCTCCCCAAGCAGGACTTTCTCGAGGAATCACTGAGGTTGCATCACACTCACAGCTTGTCCTTAACAGGTTTCACCCAGAAACCAGCTGCTGTTATGTAGGGCTTCATGACTCCAGTCATCCTTTTTTGACTGTTTTTTTTCCATCTTTATCAAACTGGTTTTCTTGACTGACTGCTTTATTCTTGCTCTATCTCTGTCCTGATCAGCGAGTTTTTGTGACTTTGTTGTTTAAATATTTGTACATACCCAACTCAGTATTTGCACAAAAGAGAGATATTCCAGTCTCTTTTCCTCTCTGGTTGTTATTTTTTTGTTTTGGTGTTTTGTTTTCTCCTTAGATTACGTTGGATTATTTTGTATCTAGGGATGCACAATTCAACTTTTTAAGTCCTGAAACCTGAGCTTTGGAATCCAGTATTGATCTAACATTTTCTATTTCTTATTATGAGGATGAAATTAAGGATTATGTTTTGGCAACTTCATGTTTTTCTCAGTTTGCAAACCAAAATAAAATAAAAATATATTCAAACAGACTGTATATTATTATTTTACAAGACTTTAAATTTCTGGTGAGTAAATCTCCAAACACAAACAGGAATTACAGTTTAACTTCTTAAGCCCTGGCCTCTTTTTTGAGTCTTGACTAGAAAAATGACATATTCATGTCACTGCATCTACAAAGTCTGTTTGAATCATTCTGATGTCATAATAAAGGAAACACTCGTGAAATTTGTTCAGCGGTGTCAGTATTGATATTTATGTCACTGGCTCAGAGTAATAATTTAAGTATTACTTAAAATGAAGAGAAAGATCGGTTGATATGAGCTCCTTCTTTTTAATCTGATGTGCATTATGACTATATTTATATGTGATAAGTACCTTGTTTATGCCTTTTGTTGCCAAGTGACCTCAAAGTCCCCCAGTGTCCCTGCAGCAGAGAAACCTCTGTGGGGAATTTGGGTCAGAGATAGCATGTCTCTTTAAATGTCTTAGTATCAGATTGAAGGTGCTGGAGGAAGATGTATCAGGAGATCCTTTCACTGATGACTTTCTGTCATGTGATCCAAGACACATTCAGCTATGTTTGGTTGAATACATTTTAAAATTATAATAGAAGCATAACTTCAAAAACAAGTGAGTGAGGCCTGTCAGGGCACTATCAGCATATTTGTAATATATTTTGGACTGTTTCAAGCTGAGGATTTAGATTTAGAGATAGATATTTCAGAAATAAGTCTCTGTGGAGTTTCTGTATTGGTCATATTAAAATCAAACAGAATATTTGAGTTTATGTGGAACAGCAGGCACACAGTCACTCTTAATTCATCTCGATAGTTATAACAGTCAAAAATAATTTAAATACCCCCACCTCTTTTTTTTTTTTTTTTTTTTTTTTTTTACAATAAATGTTCATAATTCCTTGCCCTAATGTGCCTCATCACACATATTTAGCAGATCCCTGATCACGCCGCAAAAAGGAAGTTTTACTCACTCGTTTTCCAGCAGGGTCATGCACACCACCTCTTTGACCCCCGGGTTGTTCGCCTTGTCGCAGGAGCATCCCTGAAGGCTCCAGGTGGCGATCCGCACCACGGGTTTCCCGTCCCGCAGGCCGGACAGAGGCTCCACGTTCGGCCGCACAGAGATGATCTGGGTCGGTCCTCCAGGAGGGAGGTCCAGGTCGTCGCTCATGATACTAAAAGAGGTCGGGCTCGGGTGGGACTTAGTGGTACAGGTTAGTCCTCCGTTGGTGTTGGTGGACGGCGCCCTGGAGCGCTCCACGAACACCTGGAAGCGTATTTTGTCCAGCAGAGAGCTGTTGATGTGGTTCACCCGCACCAGGTCCTCGATGCTCTTAAACGGACCATGCTCGGCCCGATAAGCCACGATGTTCTTGGCTATCTTCTCCGTGATGCCCCGGATGCTCATGAGCTGCGCCGGGGTTGCGGTGTTAATGTTCATGCCGGTGCTGGACTGGTGGTCCAGATCTTTGCGCAAGGAGGATGGGGAGTGCTGGGACGAGCTGGTCCTGCTTGACACGCATATTTCCAGTTTGATCACTTCAAGCTTGGTGGCTCCGATCCCGCTCACCAAAGCCAGGTCCTCCACCTTCTTGAAGCCTCCGATACAGTCTCGGTACTCCACGATGTTCTGCGCAACAGTGCGATTGACTCCCGGCAGAGTCATGAGCTCCTCCTCGGTGGCGGTGTTGATGTTGAGCCGCTCTTGGTTCACCAGGATGTTGCTAAAGTTGCACGCAGCGCTGAATTTGCGCTTGCCGCAGCTGAAGTCTGTGGGGTCCCTGGGGATGGAGCGGTGGCAGCCTAGACTCCCACCCATGGCTCCGGAGGGTCACCTGCGGGGATCCGGATCAGAGAAGCAGGCAGAAGCAGACAGCGGGCCACGGCGGGGAAAATAAGCTAAAAGAGGATCAGCACACAGAACAGAGAGATGACAGTCACACACGGGATCACACACAGATATCACCTTTACTCTGCCACTGACAGGCTCCTTGGTATCAGACATACGCACCACGACAGTCCTCCTCCTCAGTCCCGGCTACATGCTGCACACACCGGCTCCTCGCGCAGCCTCAGCCCGAGTTTGTGTGAGTCCTCCGCAGGGTAAACGGGCTCCTCGGTAAACTTTGCCCTCCAGCTGTATGATGTGTCTGTCCACAGGTCGGCCTCCACACGCGCTGATCTGACAGCGACAAGTTCGCGTCAATTCAAACCATTAATCTCCACGCGCGTCAAGGCACACAGGATTAGAACAGGAATACCGGAAACCCGACTGAGTCTTCAAAATAAAAGTATATGATACGAAAACTAATCACTCCAGTCTTTCAACTTGTTCTAGAAATAATTTCTTAGTTTATATAAAAAGAGTTTTCATTAACTATGGGAGCCAAAGGCGGACACAAGACACTCTTAACACAAAATAGTTATCCATGAGTAACTGACTTAAATTATCAGACGTGGGTAAAGTAGAATAAAAATATTTGAGAAATACATGTTTTATGTCAGCAATATTGTTTCAGTTTTTTAACAAAACAAAACAAAACAAAAAAAAAGTTTGGAGGCTATAAACACCATTATGTACCCAACTTGGTCCAAAATTGTTATTTTACATCACTATGGTCATTAAAAAACATAAGGTCTAAATTAATTTCGATCATCACATTTGAATATATACACAATATTTGGACAAATTTTAATCTTACATATTGATTTCTTCACACTACATCTGCAAGCAACAACATTTTTTAGAACCAACATTTTCATTTTTATGGTAAAAATTTAATTATTTTGATATATTTGAACATTAGTTGAAACTCAATCAAACGAAAAATCTTTTTAAACCTGCAGATAACGTAAATTAATATATAATAATTCAATGTGCTGTCATTTGAGCTTTCTATACAATCAAGGAAGAAAAAAAAGTATATAAATAAATAAATAAATAAATTAGTAATATCATGGTTAAATACAGGGAGTGTTTTTCTGTACATTTGGTTTTTGTAACTTCCCTACCATGTTATTTTAATTTGTACATTTGAAGGTACCATTTTCTAAAAAAGCCTTATCCTCCTGTCCGATAAATTTCACACACTTCCTTCATTGCAGATTGTCTCCTTGTGTTTGTATTGAGGATCGATTCTCAGATATTTTATAACTGATTAAAACTCACGGAGGTTGGTTTAATTTTTCAGAAATTAAATTTGTTAAGAGTTTTGAACATATCTATGCTTTTATTTTGAAACCCGCTGCTGTCCTCCCATGGTCATGAGCCATTTCTAATACGTCCGGTTTTACCGTCATCAGGGGGCGTGGCTCCTCAGCAGGAGAACCAAATGTTGTCTGTCGCTTGGGAACAGCAGCTGATTACGTAAACGTAAATATTTATTGAGGACGCATTCAAATCAAGATGTGGTTTGAATTTTTATTAATATGTTACGATACGGTATGACAGCAGCAAAACACTCACAGTTAACCTGGATAACAAGGCTTATTTTATAAACGTTAAAATTTTTACATATATTTAACTGTTTATTAATGGACCACATGGAGCTCAGAGATGCACAGACTTTCTGTGGAAGATTATTTTTTTAATCATCCCCCTCACTCTTCCTGCTGTGATCCTGACTAATTTAATTAATGCAGGATTATAATTTTAGATAAGACAGACTCTTTTGTTCACTCTTTGAAGACAGCCTCTGGTTCTTCATTGATCTTATGCCTTTTCTCATCTTAAGCTCCTTAATCAGAGCTAACACGATTCTTTCTTTTTTTGGTTTATACAACATTATAAATGTAGTCTTTGTGAAGATAAACTTTCAAAGAGGGTTTGATAACTCTGAGTCAGTGGCTCAACAGCTTCTTATGTTAAGTCTAGAGAATTGTAGTTTGGTTCCTTTGAGGTGTGTTTGAAAATGTACTAACCACAAGGAACGTCTTAATAAAGAAACTGACCTGAGGGATATATGGGATATGCAATTTAACCCCTGTTTTTGTTAATATTTTTACAAAAGGCGGTGAATTATGCAAATGTAAATAGTTTTTGATTTTGGAAGTGTTTTACCCAACGACTGCAACTATACTTGTTCAGTATTTCATGACCTCCTCAGGGAGTCCTGACCCCTTCTTTGGGCGCCACTGATCTAAACTTTCTCCTGTTTCTCAACAAAGGCGTCGAGCTGGTGGAGCTCCCCCGTGGGTAATAAACTCACTTACTGACAAGGGCAACCCCAGTGTAGATGGCTTTTTCCTCTATGACTTTTGTAAACTTTTCTTGTTTTTTCGTATGAAGTTCTCATGACCCTGAGTGGATTTTGGACATGGAGCACTTTAAATCACTCTTATTTTTGCCAATATGTTGATTTTTTTTTCTCTGAAAGCTGCTGTGTGCAGACAGAGCAGTGAAACTTTGAGCTATTGACCGACTTGTGTTGCATTCAAACCAACTCATTCATACTGATCTACTCTCACTGCTGGGACTGGAATAAGATACCGCTTCATACAGATAAATCTGTAAACCTCATTATCTTCAATGTGTAAACTCTGACACACGTGTGCATCTGCTCTGTCAACGTGTCTTCATTCAGTGAGCTGTGTCATGGATCTGTGGCGCTGTCAGACAGGGCTCTCCAGACAGTCAGCTGTACGTCAGGACCGTCTGAGAGTGAAGGGATAAGCCTCTGTTCACATTACAGCTCTATTTCCAGCCAGGATGACCCATGGCATAAATACTGGACACAACCACCTCTGCCTGACCTCAGCTGTTATGCAACAGAGATAAACTGACCTTCAGAGCACAGGTAAGATCATATCAGCTAAATCAAGACAAACACAGCATCAGCACACCTAAAAAGGCTGAAAGGAGGAGAAGACATTTGTTCTGCATCCAAACCAGGACTGAAGCTTTAGATTTCATACTGATGTGACTTTTATAAACATGCTGGTAGCTGAGGCATCATTTTCCTGATGGTAGTTTGAGATCAGTGATCCTGGGGTTAAGGCTGGACAATGAATTGAATTTCATTGTGATCTCAACTTTGGCATCTCACATTATAAAAACATTTTAATTGAACAAAAACAATTATTTTGTATTTTTTGTCGTTATAAATAAAGTTTGTTTGAAAAGACATCAAAGAGTATTTTTGGGTGGTGTTTTTGGCTGTGTTATTAGTGTATTATGCATTTGGTAAATTTTGCAAGTTTTATAGGAGTGAACGTAGATTGGATAATAATTTTTATTTGTTTTTTTTATTGCTATTATTTAATATATTATTATTATTTTACTGGTTGCTAATTTATTTTTGATTGTTCTTTTAAGTTGTGGTTCAATAAAAACTCAAGTTTTGAAATCAATGAATAATCGTGTTTATCCTGATTTCAATATCAATTAAAATTATTATGGTTATAATTTTGCCATAATTGTCCAGCCCTACCTGGGATTCCTGGCAGTCGTATCTTACGGTCAACCTTTTGAATGCAGCCGTTTGCTCCATTTAATAAATGTCCCTGCTGTGGTGTCCCTTCTGTCCTCTGTGTAAGCTGTTACTCTAGTCGTTCTTGAGCTTTATAAACAGACAGCTGTTGTTGAAACAGATGCACACGCTCCCACTCATGAGAGGGAGCTGTATACTCTTTTTTTTTTTTTCTTGAGGATAAATACTCTCCAGTGCACAAGCTTTCCTTACCTTACCTTACTGACACTTTGCTGATGGTAGGAGCCCATTTGGTAACCCTAATGTAGTGGGAATTATGAGCCCTGAGGTTGGTTACATGACTGATATGTAAAGATATTGGTTTACATTTTTCACTGAGCACTTCTCTTTTCCATCAGCAGACAGGCGCCTGGTGTTTATCTCTGAATATCGGTGTCATATTCTGTGTATGAGCACTGATCTGGTGGCAGGGTTGACTATTCACTGTTTGTAGCCTCGATGTCTGAAGAACATGTTTTGTCTGGAGTGTGAGCGGCCTCAGTGACACATTTTTAAAGTCTTCTTTTTCCCCCAAGGCTGGCGCTAACCCAGAAACTCTGCAGCTTTCAGGGAACCAGGTCAATGTCAGCAGAGAAAGTCACCAAACATAAAGTGATTGTCCTGAAAAAGAGAAAATTTCAACATCCACTGAGGAGAAAAGGGATTTGGGATAAACTGAGAGGAGTGGTGGGTTACTCAGAGACAGCAGGGCCTCTGGAGGGGACTGTCCTGACCTGTTTATTGAGCTCTTTTACAAGCCTCCATCATCGGACATGTCACTGATTGAGAAAATAAAAAAATCTGTTCCTGCAGCGAGCTGAAACTAATTATTTCTTTATGCTGAGTTTTAGTGTCTGTGTTCAGGTTGGATTTTGTAACCCAGTGTTTTCAAAATTGTGGTCCAGGGACCACTAGTGGTCTGCCAGCGCCTCCCAGTGGTCCGCCAGTCAAGTCGGTGAGTAAATTTTTGTTTTTCATGGAACATTTAAAAAAGAAGAAGAAGAAGTTTGCCAGGACTCACAAACGTTTCCATGAATTCCCCCCCAGAGAAAACGGTCAAGCTAACGTTACTCCATTAACGAGCCTACAGGAAAAATCATCATGTATCAGTGGCCTAAAACAGCACAGGGACAGCAAAAAAAAAAAAAAAAATCAGATGAGGATGAGAAAAGCTCTGACGCTGGCCAGGAAAAGGAGCAGCAGCAAGATGATTCAGCTGCATTGAGCATTGTGGACTCTGTGGAAGCTAATGTTAGTGCCATTGCTAGTAGCCAGTACATGAATGATGCCGGTTCATCTGTTCGTTTGATATCTGGGTTGTTGAACCGGGGGTCTTTAGCTTGGTGGTCCATGAGTTTTTTTGGGGGGGTTAAGTGATCCTTGGTCTGAAACAATTTGAGAAACACTGTTATAATCTACATTCATCTCTAAACCTAAGGAGTCTCTGCTTCAACTCTGCTGGTAAAGTTTGTCAGTGAGAACTAAGTGATAAAAATAAACCTCTACTTTTATTTCTTTCTGGAAAAAAAAAACATGGAAAGCTAATAGTCTGCAACTTGCCTGTCTGAAACACTTGCTGAAATACAGCTTGTTTTTTCCAACAACATTTTTTCTTTTCAATTAATCTGAGCATAGATTCCAGGAAATTAAAACATGGAAAATTTTTATTTCTTAAGTTAACATCCAGATCATTTCTCTGGAACCTATCAGGGATCAGGCGGCTCAGAGATTGCTGCAGTGAAGTTAGAGATGGTGTCTGTGACCGAACACTCCGTCTTGTCATGTGGGCTGACACATGAGCGCTCAGTATTCACCTCTGTCATTGGCTGATCATGTTCACCTGGATGAACCGAGGACATGGCCAGCCAATCAGAGAGCAGAGAGGCTGAAGCAGGCCAGTGTTGGACTAGTCAGGCTGTGGTGTGATACTGCACTACAGAAATTTGTGTGTGTGTGTGTGTGTGTGTGTGTGCGTGTGCGTGTGCGTGTGTGTGTGTGTGTGTGTGTGTGTGTGTGTGTGTGTTTACTAGCAGTCTTTGGGAGTCCAAAGAGTCCAGCTTTTGTTTGAATAAGCCAGAGGGTGAGTCCAGGAAACACGGATGAAAGGAGCGCGTTGTCATTTCTAAAAATCTGTTGATCAGATTTAACACGGACCAATAAAGATTAAATATTTTATCATAAAACTGATCGATATCTGAACTGCTGTAGGGTTAGCTAAAGTCAACATTGAGCAGGAAGTTTACCTGGACCTGAGCTGTTTTGGAATAACACACTTCTTGTGAAACAGATGTCATTGAGGGAGTTCTGGAGTGATCTGGATGAGGTTTAAATGTTATCATCTCTACACAGACAGCAGACCAAAGGGAATGAAAAAACCACAAACTGATGGTGTTCAGACCAGGTCAGACTGAACAAGTTGCTCCTAATGCCCCTCTTTTCAGCAACTTTTTCCACCTCCTTCTGGAGGATTCTGCAGCGCTCCAAGGCTGGATGAGCTATACAGTCTCTACAGCAAGCCCTGGGTCTATCTTGGGTTTTTTTCAGTTAGACCTGCCTGAATACCTACAGAGAGGCGTCCCTGATCAGATGCCAAAAGTTCAGAAGGCTAGTAGGGACAGTCCCAGGCCAAATGTTAGAATAAGCAGCCGAAGAAGAACAAAACAAATTAAAAGGTATGGAACACAAAAATTAGGGTGCAAACATGAGCAGATATCTGAGCTCCTGACCCTGATATTGCGTTCACACCAATCACAAACGATTATGTAATTTGGCATCCAAGAACATGGGAAGGTTCTGTGTTTTGATAATTCACAGAAATAACTTGATTAAGTCTGTGAGTGACTCGATATGTGAATTTTGTGAGAGGAGAGTGATTTCCTTCAAACTCCACGGACTTTCCTTGTATTTTACAATGCCACATTACAGCTGAAATAACATGCTACCAACTTCACAGTGCTTCAGTTTCTCAAACAAAAACTTACAGCCTACTTGAATTCCATCTCTGGCTTGGGGCAAAGACTCTCCTTTGTCTTCCAGCCAAGAGTCATGCCCTCCCAGTTCTGCTTGGTGGCGAAATCATGTGCCCCATGTAATAGAGGCCCTTGTCCTGAAGCAGGCCTGGGTTTGAATCAAACCTCTGGCTCTTTTTCTGCATGTCACATCACTCTTTCTCTGCCTGATGTTCTGTCCTCCCAAACCACCCCATTGCCAGCGGGAGATCACAGCTTAAAGACACCAACAGAATCACATCATCTGCATAAAGCAGGGATGAAATTTTGATTTTATTCGGTTTAGTTCTAACTGTCATGGATCTTTTAGGCAATGGCTCCAACCTGTTCAGCTATTCTCTAGAACTGAGCCTGAGCACTCCTGACACCAAGCAAGCCACCAATATCTAAAAAAAATCTTTAGAACACCTTATATTAGCTGTATTAACAATGTTGTCCAGCAACTCCAGAATCCTGAATAATTGCTCCTCTCATCTGTGATGTCTATAGGGCTTTAGGCACACATTTATTTCTGGAGACCAAAAAACAACAGAGAATCCAGTCCTAAAGAGGTCTTCAAGTTCTAAAGTGTCCCCTTACAAGCCCTTATACCTACACTGAGAGTAGAAGTATCTTCAGTCAATAAACTCCCATCAATCCTGAGACTCTTGAATCACCCAGGAATCTTTTGGCATCTTTTAAAGTGCTTAAGAATACAACTGTTTATATCTCCATGATCGGAAAACTCTGGGAGTCCTCTAAAAAGTTCCTGGAACTATCTGAACCACTGCTGTTCAACAAGTCCCAAAAGAACTCTGGAGTCTTCTTCCAATTCACCTCTTAAAGGCACGGTTGGTAGTAATAGAAAACTAGCATGAATTTGAGTATAACACCTCAGGACTCCCCAGGATGGGATTTGATTGGTTTAACAAATTGGCCACCAAACACTAGGACTGGTTGGTGTTTTCCCAGGTTTACTCCTGCTGTAGACGGCAGATATTTTTCGCTCTATTTTAAGAACTCATCATGCAGTGATTGCCATCGGGACATAAAAATCATTTTAACCAGTATAACAAAAAGTCTATCTATATCTGATTGCCAACAGTGCCTTCAAAAGGACCTCCTTTGTCTCTGCAAACCTCAAAGGGCCCAGAGACCACCTCAAACTAGTCTTAAAACCATCTGAATGAGTCCCATGCTTGTCTCAGATCACTTAATCTCACTCTGTTTTTATTTTCAGAGATTTGGGCTGTGATGAGGATGAGATAAAACAAGCAAACTTTGCCCTGAAACCCTCAGGGTCATCAGTGTTGAGCTGGCAGCTCTCAACTCAGAGACTCTGAGACTGAAGGGTTCCTGTTAAAGCACATTAATCTGAAATGTTTGTTCAGAATGACAGAATTCAGGGGGTTGGACAGGGGATGTTTTGGTGGGTGAAAGGCTGTGAAAACAGAAGCTGGAAGTGAAACTTTATCTCAGCAAAGTTTAGGATTGAAGTGCATCAAGATGAAAACATCTGGGTCGCAGCTAGAGTCCAGAGAAAAGCTGATAAGGATGATCAAAACAATGGGAAAATTTAAAACCAGTGAAACAGAAAAGTTCAGTACAGTCTGGCGCTGCCACCTGCTGGAAGAAAACAACATTACTGCTGCCAAGGCAAACTCCATGTGTAGTCCATTTGAGGGTAAGCTCTCTTCAAACTAACTCTCTAAACAATAAGCTTTATTTATAGAATTTTTTGCCATTTTGCCCCCAAAAAACTAAGACATAAAAATGCAGACACTGTTTTTCTTTTGCAAAATGTTTACAACTGATTTATACTTTTTTAAAGTGACCAGGGAGATGACTTCAAACAAACATCTCACATTTAGATCGTAAGTTTTGCAGCTTGCAACAAGTCTTTTTTGAATCACATGGCAGGAAAATTTCTGTAGCCCTGTAAGCAAATTCAAGTGACTTTAAAATATGTATGGGGCATGCACTATAAAAACAGTGTTTCACCAGCTGGTAAAATAAATGTTCAGAGCATGGTAATGCATGTATTGAAGAGGATTAGGGCCACTGAATAATAATAATAATAATAACAATAATAATAATAATGATAAAATCAACATCCGGTATTTTTTTTTTTTATTATTATTTTGAGATTAAATTTAGAACTCAGACTTAGGTTCTGATTTCTTTTAAATAACTTTTTTGGCTAAATAAATTAATCTCTTTTCTGATTTGACACGTCTGTCCTCGGCTGGTACAGACCTTTGTTTGGTTTTGAGTCTACATTTTGAACAACAGGAACTCAACAGAAGACCAGCTCTCTGACTGCAAGTCTTCTTCTCTGGGGAAAAGCAAGATGTGTTGATTTTTCATAACAATGTTGTGAAAACAAACAGCCAGCATTTTCTGAACTGCTGAACAGATAAAGGCCAATTGCCAATATTTGTCTTTGTTTTATAAACTAACATGAATTGAATTCAGATGTAAGTTTAAAAATCCCTTTTGAATGTTGGATGACCAGTTAAGCATTTCTTTTTTTTTTCTCTCTTCATGCTCTTCTCTGCTCTCATTTGTTTTTTTAGTCAGAGACATGAGGCTCCACATGGAAAGGTGGTTTTTCCTGCCTTTCTCCAGTGTACTTGAATCCCTCTGGGCTATGTGCATTGAATCAGGGCTAATGCACGCCAGAAAAATGTATGCACAGGAGACGGGAAGAACGGCAGGACGAGATTTGATTGGTTTAACGAATTAGCTACCAAACGCTAGTTGACTGGTGTTTTCCCAGGTTTACTCCTGCTGTAGACAGCGGATATTTTTCACTCTATTTTAAGAACTCATCATGCATTGATTGACATCAGGACATAAAGATCATTTTAACCAGTATGACAGAAAGTGTATCTAAATCTGATTACCAACACTACCTTTAAATGTAAGGGTTTGATTTACATGTGTTGGAAAAGCTTGCAGTACCAAATTAAGTGAGGAAAGAGGCAGTGATAGATTATAAACGTTAAAATAGTTAAGATTTATGTGACGTTAGTTATGTAAGCCTGATAGGTGAAGGAGGCGCTGCGTGATGTTGAAAGTTATAAAGGCTGCGGCCTTCATGGTCTATGAAGGCTGCAGCCCCTGAATTGAGACAGCCAATACTTCACTACATAACTATTCATATCAAAGGTTTTAGGTAAGGAAAGCAGCTATGAGGGTCTTTGAGTGTTTGGTGGATTTTGGTTTCCTTCTGTAGAAAATATATGGTGTAGTCTCTAATGGAACTCTGAAAATCTGGATCTTGTGATTCTAAAAAGACTGTCTGATCAAGTTGTTTAAAAACTGAGCAACTGGTTCCTGCAGAGCATGAGCCCAGAGGATTGAGTAAAATTAAAGTGTGTTAAGCATTTAGAAAAGTTCACCACAGTTTTTCCCATCACAATTTTATTACGTGACTTTGTACAATAAAACAGACATTTAAAAACGGATGAAATACACCTGCAGTGCTAAATGTGATGTAAAGAAAGCCAGCTTGATGCAGTTCTTAAGCTCACCGCTGTTTGACTGGAGCTCCTCGGCTCCATCAGCATCCAGCACCAGCTCTCCACATCCTGCTCAGGAAAGAGTTGACTGTGGGAGACGTTTTTGAAGCACAATCTGCACAAATAAACTCAAAAGCAGCTGCTTCTGGAGCAGTTATTGTTACACTCAGCGCGAGTGAAGTCAGGGATACAATGATCAGTTTCCAAGAGCAAGGTTGGAAAACACAAGCTGTGACACTGAAAACATAGTGAAAACAATTGAGTGTAGGGGCCGATACATAAAGAAAAAGAAACATAAGAAAACATTAAACATAACTGGAGTTAAACAGGGCAGTTCAATGGTATACAATTTACATAACAGGAGCTTGAAGAGAGTAACATCATGGAGAAATTAAATGTGATGACTACATAAACAACCTGAAAGATACACATACATATATATATATATATATAAAAACAGTGCCTGAGGTGAGCTGCAGCCTCACACTCTCTCTGCTGAAGTGAAAGGCTGACCTCTGTGTGTTTTTGGCATCAAAAAGGACGCAGCACCAAGTGGTGCAGCGTCATCATTCCCAAAGAAAAAGAGATGAGGAAAGAGTGGCTGAACTTTGACCTCTAGAATTATACTTAAACTTGTGAGCAGTGAACTGGACTGAACACTGAATCAATACGAATACAGAACTGATGGTGAGCAGGAAGTGATTGTTGAAATTCAGAGTCCAGACAATACTTCCCCCTGGCTTTCTCATGATTATTACACAGTAATGAGGTCAAACAGCGATCTAACAGAGGGTACTGACAAGTGTTCGGACAATCGTGGCTGGCAGGTTGGCAAATAATACATTGAGAAGGTCACATGAAGAAGGTCCTCGGAAAATGTTAAAATATTTTCTTCTTTTTGTTCTTTTCCAAAGTCCTGAAAGAAAATTCAAATCAGAAAAACAATGTGAGAATTTAAACAGCTGATCAGCACATTACATTTCAAGGATCACAAGGATCCACCATGTGGAGCAGATGTTCATACGCCGAGGAATGAACCTGGTATAACTACTAGTTAACTTTATTATCCCTTATTAGGGATGATAGTTTGTGTCGGTGCTGTCAAGTGGATACACAATGTAATTCATTAAAGGCTTTGTGATCAGTTGATCACTAATTATCACATTTACAAACTGTTTCATTTCCATCCTTTAAATGAACTCTACTCTTAGACAGCTTGGGATAAAAACTGATCTTTCTGATATTAGATAGGTGATATCGTATCATTAGGTAGGTCGCATCATTTCACATCCTACTGAATCATACCCTATCAAGTAGTATTGTACTTAACTGCATCCAATTATATCCTATCACAATGAATCGTATCGTTTTGCGTTGCATAGTTGTATTGTGTTGTATCGTGTTGCATCATATCATACTGACTCTAATCCTATTATGTTCTATCATGTAATATTGTATCCCAGCAAACAAGTCTCAGACTGGGGTCTAAAGTGTGACTCCAGTGACTTCATCACTCTACAGTTGAATTAGCCTTCACATGTGCTGGTGTGTTTACCTGGAGGCATCTAACTTCTGTTGCTCCAGGATCCTTTGCTGCGCCTCCCAGCTGGCCTTCTCCTCCTCGTATTGGCGGCGTTTGTCTTCCAGCTCTTTGTGCTGGGCCTCCAGATTCTTTTTCATTTGCTCGTGACGTCTCTGGAGCTGCAAACGCAGAGGTACAGTCAGAAGTTAACCAAGCGTTCATGAACGTACACAAACAAACATGCAGCATCATGTAGCACCCTGTTTACCTCGGCCTCAGAGTCTCTGAGCTTCTGCAGCTTCTCCTTCACCTTCATCTCAAACACTTGTTCCATTTCCTGCTCCATCTTCTTCATCTTGGAAACGTGCTCCCGTCGCTCCTCCTCCATCTGAGCCAGAGGACTCCTGCAGACACAAGAGTGTTCATACAGACAGCACACAGGGGCAGGTATGTGGTGACCATTCAACATTAATAAAGACCAGCACAACTTCAGATTGAAGAAAAATAGGGAGGAGGAATCGGGTAGGAAGAAAGGCTCAGAGGACTGTCCATCCACATTGGAGGTCACTGTGTGAGCTAATTTGATGCTTCATGTTTAAAAGCTGAAAAAGCAATAAGTAGTTTTAAAGCGTTGTTATGCACTGATTGGCATTTATCAGCCTGGATGTGGGCGGAGCATACGTTCAAATTCCACGCCAAGTTTCGGTTTAAGTACACAACTTTTACGTCAGAGAGGAGCTTGATGCTGTAAAGTGAATCCATCTGATTGAGAATTCATTCAATCAATCATTTTCTATACCACTTATCCTATTCAGGGTCGCAGGTGTCTGGAGCCTATCCCAGCTGTCTTAGGGCGAGAGGCGGGGTACACCCTGGACTGGTCTCCAGGTCTGGTGGTTAAGAATTATCAGAGCATATTTGTATGGTGCATTTTCAGATAGACAAACAGGTTCAGTGATCAATATTTTGTATGAACAAATATAAAATACTTCAACAAACACTTAATTTATTCACTGATTTACTTTTTAAAATTTGACGGGCTGTTTTCAGTGATTATAAAAAAACGAACTTGAACTCTATTTACATGAGATCACAACAATTAGCTTGTCTGGCTGCTCATTTAATAGATCATGTGAACTCTGTATGCTCCGACTAGTTTCTACCTTTTTGTCAAGAACATTCGTAGAATGAGTTTTTTGTTCAATGACAGTCCAACAAAATTGATGTTTTTTAATGACCATATTAATATTTTTGCATGTTTAGAGGTCTGAACTATTAAAGCAGCAATAAATTTGTGTTTTGAGTTTGTCACATCACAGAAATGTGTCATTGACCACTGAGCCAAATTTGAAAGATTGAAAAAAGTACTAAATATATGAAATTAAGTCTCAAAATCATGGAAAAATAAGCATATCTCTCTGTTGTGGACGGCTTGGGGCGTGTCAGTTAGAGGAGCTGGAGCCACGCCCACACGCAGGAGGGGAGCCGCCTCTGTGTACTGTACAAGGACGTTACCCACAGTAACAATGGAGCTAGTGCTAGCAGCGTCATGAGACAGAGCCAGCCCTACCTGTTTGAGCCATCAGAGCCAGAAACTGACTGAGTCAGACACTGATGGAGCTCAGCCTCATTCCTCACAGTCTCCATCAGAATGATCATTTATTTCTCCCATTTATGACATTTAACAATATGTATTACTGACTGGTAACATTATAGCCTAGCTAAACACAGTTAGGCTGTCAATCCATCTGTTTCTTCAGAAGTCTATGGGTTTTGTTATGACAAATAACTACTCCTGCCGGCAGTATTGGTTTATGGCTGACTGCTGCAGGCAGCAGCAGGAGCGGAGTTATACTAATGATGGCTCAGTGATGTAATGCGGCTATGATTTCTGACTCGCCCATTAAATCCTGAACACAGTTTTCAAACACAGTTAGTGAAGCCGAGCTCCACAATTAAATCCTAAATGACTGAATGGCTTTTACATGTTTTGAGGAAATACATCTGTGACCCATTTAATAATGTGTTTAGAAGAAAATGTCTTATTTTGCTATGTTTTGTTTGACATTACAGATGGGTTGAGGTGGCTGCACTGAAGCTCACAGTATGGTTTGGTTTGTCAGTTGTACGTTGGCTGTCTGATTAAACGGACATATAACCAGCCACTCGACAGAGTGTTGAGTAACCAGCATAGACGTGAGTACGTTAACCTGCAAGAAGGGACTGAAGGCTGGTGGTGTTAACATTGTTCAAGTTAACCGCACTCTGCAAAACTTAAGACCAGTTGGTCAGTCAGAAGTTCAAATTTAAAAGATGAGGAAATTACTTCCTTTAAACATCACTTAGATGAAGTTAGAGTGGCGAAAATATTGAAGCTGAACTGATTGATTTGGTGGGTCCTTTAGCTAAGTTGAAGATGATACAACTATCCTACACCAGTGGGATAGTAAACAGGATTTAACCATTAGTTGCTGCAGCAGGAAGCAGAGCGAAAAAAGCAGGTTGAGTACAAGTTAGAAACTATGATACTTCACAGCTACTGTATCTAGTGTAAAAAATAAATTAATGACAAAATCATATTTTTTAAATCTTTCATCAAAACAAGTATAAAAAAAAATCAGTTCTGCGTTTCAGAAAGCAAAGAAACCTTAAACTCTAGGAAGCAGGGTGAATGAAGGAGGAGTGAGAGGCATTCTTTGGAGAGTTTTAAAAGAAGTGAAGTCACACTTACATGCCGTCAGCCGTGTCAGGTCTAAAAACAAACAAACAAATGCAAAGACACTTAGCATGCAGCCATGAACCATGCACTGGCTTGTGAGAGTGTGCTAGTGATCAGTGAGAGCTGCAGCTGGTGGATTAGCAGTCAGTTGATGTCTCTGTTAGTACTTTCAGGTTAGACACTGATACTGGAGCCCAGTTAGTGCTGGGTTAGTGCCGGTTTGTTTGGGTCCTCAAATCTGTTGAATCATTCCTGAAGCAGCATCACAAACCTCCAACTTCATTTTTTTCCCCTCATGAAACCATAAAGCTGATTGGTGATGAGTGAAGGTGAACTCACTTGGTTAGCTGTCCCTTGGTCTTGTTATTGTCTACACCGTTGTAGGTCACTGCAGCAAGTTTCCTACTACGGTAGTTCTCATAATGGACGTTGTTTGTCACGTCCTTGAGGTCTTGCATGTGGGTCCTGGAAAACAACATCACAGGTAGAAGATTTACTCTCACCTTGAAGTCTGACGAAGGCTTTGGGAGTGTGTGGCTGAGGACAGAAAAGCCTTGGTAACTGAAATAAACCCATAACTTAAACCCATCAAGACGTCCACATACTTCCTCAAATTTCAGGAGTGCATAAATGTGAAAGAAGCTGATGTCTCCATCAAACCTGCACATGTGATGGCTAAACAGACAAAGATCAAAACTACCTCTAGTGAGATGCTGGCCTGTGAGAAACAGTTAATGTGCAGTCTTTTATCAAATCTTTATTTCAACAGAATCATAAAGGAGATGTGAGGGTTGATATCACAGCATGGTTATTCTGCACTGGCAAGGATAAAATGTTTTTGTCTCACCTTATGAGCATGTTACGAAGGATTGTAAAATCACAGTGTTCTCCGTTCTCAACTGAAAAAAAGAGAAACAGAATTGTTTGGAAATGACATCATGAGGTGGTTGTAACGCATGAACATAAAATGATCAGTGAAGAGAAGAAAAGTAAAGAGTGAAGAGATCTTGGGATATGATGTAAATCATCTCACATCATGCATAACTTGTTTGCACAAATGATCATACTTAAAGCTTTGTCTCTGCAGGTTTAGTTTTGGTTACTTTTGAATATTACTGCAGCTTAAACTTTTGTTTTTCACAATGACTCTTTGTTGCAATATTAATTTAGTGAGCAATTTTTGGGAGGCTGAGCACACAGAAACTTTAAATCATGCATGTTCTCCCTTCTTTACTCGCCTTGTTTCTGAATTTTCTCATGCTTCCTGAATTAAACTTCAGAAAAATCACAGCAAGCAACAATAACTCATTTGCGAAATTGTCTTCATGTGTTCATTTTTCCTCCAAATTTCTTAAGTTTGAAGATTTTTAATGAACCCAAG
Source organism: Labroides dimidiatus (assembly GCA_030710495.1). NCBI lineage: Eukaryota > Metazoa > Chordata > Actinopteri > Labriformes > Labridae > Labroides > Labroides dimidiatus. The sequence goes on from CM061155.1 coordinate 12,798,284, forward strand.
AATTTTAATTTTTTTTTTTTTTGGAAAATGTGTTCTGGTGATTCAAATATAGTGGGAGCTCAACAGCTCTATAACTGACTGAATCAGACGTTTCTGTCACCGTGCATCAGCACAACCATATAAGTGGCTGCACTACAGGACAACATCAGCAGGTGGTGCTGTGCGCTGCTGTCTGTGCTCCTCCAACACAGCTCACCACAGTCCTCTGAGGCTTCTCTGTGGTGAAATGACTCACATAGCTTCTCAGGGACCTTGCCCTGCACATATCTCTGCTGACATGGAGCCAAAAACATTTGTGGCATTCCAAAACTCGCTCCCCACGGATGATAAACACAGATGCCAAACCAGTTTCATACTGTAGTAACAGTCCTGCATGTCTCCCTCTAGGCTGCACTGTGCTCGTCTGTTAGTTATATTTCTGTCACTGTAAATGTTTCCATCACTGCCTCCATTAGCTTCAATAAAGCATCAGAACACAGTCACACTCACGCTGAATGTGCTATAATACATGTCACCACAGTGTGACAGCAGCTTCCTGTTAGGTCAAACAGCACTCTCATATCCTGTGCTCTACTTTTTCTTGTTCATTTCATTTTCTCTTTTTCTTCTCAAACTCACTTCAGCAAAAATGCTGAATGCAGACGACGCGTCTTGTTAATAATCAGACTGTTCATTAGCCATTTAGGAGTTAAAGAGATTAGAAACACTGGTATTAAAGGAACCCTGTGGAGTAATCCAATAATCTTCTTGTAATCACACCCAGTCTCTATCCAGATCCTAAAACTACCCTGACATGAACCAAACAGACTGCTTGGAAAAACATGCATTAGGGGCTTTTTTACTCCAGGACAGAACAATAACAGTGCTTTGTAAGGATAGTCTGTCAAAGAAAAGACGGAGAATAAAAAGGAATCCAAAGTTTTAAAGAACATCTTTGAGTTAAATGAAAATCTGAAACTACTTTACAGGAGGCAACTCCACTGCAAAAACAAGTTGATTTGTTTGTCATACAGTATTCACACAATGCACATCACTTCTGAATGTTGTTAATGTTGGGCTGCAAGTGTGAATTTAATTAGTCAATTTTTCATCTTGACTTATACCGACTTTTACCCTGCTGACAACCTTTGTGAACTTTCTGCAGGAAGTCAGTGTGTGAGGATGCCGCCGGTAAGAGAGGGAGGTTTATCTTTTAGATTCTGCATAATGTGGGAAGGATATGAGGCTGTTTTTATACCGTTTTCACAAGCATGTTCCCATCCAGTCAGTAGTTGATATTATAAATACTGGGGATATGACAATTCAAAAGTTTTGCTGATAAAAAAAAAGAAAAACCTGCATTATAACACTAACTCCAGCTCTCTCCTCAAGTTCCTGGTTGAACTCCACAAAACAGAAAAAGAAATCTAGGCAGCGGTCCTTAAGTTTAACATTTTGCATCCATCTACACCACAACATATACTGTAGGTCTGCATAATCCTGCGTCTATGCATACACACAGCCTGAAGTTCACCTCCTCAAAACTGCAACTTTTTGTTGAAACAGTGCAACCTGCAAGCCCTGTGATTGGTCAGCTGGGTAGCATGATTTTTTGCTCACAGTATATTCTATCTCCTCAAACATCTGCTCTTTTTTTCAGTTATCACATTATGATCTACTGCTGCTTAATGTGCATCAGTTCCAACTCCAGTGTCACACATTTGGATGAATTGCTCTCAGGTTTGCCAAAGATTCCTGTAAACTAACTAACTAACTAAATACAAATAAAAACAAATAAACAAAACAAAACAGAATGTTGTAGGATTAGAAACTGGTGATATGACGAGGATAGAAGTCGCACTGCTATTAAGCGCTTAGGCAGGGTACTGCACAGACACTCCGAGGATGTGGCTGTTCTCTTTGGTAATATGGTAAAGAGTTGTCACAGCTTGTTCAAAGTTATGCAGGAGTTCCCTCACGGTGTCACTGACATGTCAACATGCTGGTATTAGAAGATGCTAACGACATGCTAACCAAAGTAAGGTTTCCGTTTCACAAACAGTCTCCTCAGTTGTCCAGAAGTGTGTTGACTTGTGTGGTGTAGCTCTCCTCCTGCACTCCAGTTGTTTCTCTTAATTTTCTCTCTGATTTATTTAGTTCAGAGTTCTTTACATACTATACATTTTATTTTATTCATTTCAACTTATTAAATTCATAGTTTTTGAGTGTATTGTTCTTTTACTCCTTTGTGTCTTGACTAAACTGTAGTCAAACGGTTTGCATTACATATACAGCACTGACTAAATTCACAGTTCTTTAATATGAAATGTAAACGGGCAATTCAAAGTATTTTGACACTTGAAGTTTGCTGTTTGTCACCATTTATCTAAATTAAAGATCTGTTCCGTAACTCCCTGTAGCAGATGAAGTTGAACTTTTAGTATGCAATATCAAAATGATTTTCTCCTTGTGCTGTTACAACTTTATTTATTTTTTTTTACAACATCAAGCTTTGAGCTCAATAACACAGGCAGACCCACAGCGTGTGAGCGCGAGAGTGTGTGCTGAATATTGGGAAAGGAGCAACAGGAACACATGGTTTGCATTACTGATTTGCAAACCAGCTACATATGATGCTGCTCAATAATCCAATACAACTGTTGAAATATTGGTGTGTTTGCACGCCTGTTAGTCTTTGTATGTGTGTGTGAGTGTGTGTGCGTGTGTGTGAGTGTGCCTTTCGGATAAGTGACTCGAAGTGATGAATTAAAGACTGGGACCAGTTGACCCTCGACCTCTTACCTTCAGCCACACCCCAGGGATACTGCCTGCCACGCACTCGCTTCCCGTTGACCTCGATTATGGTGTTGCTGCCCACCACAGCCAGAGGTAAACGATCCTGTAGAGAGGAGGGAGGGGACACAACTGTTGCATAGTTCACACACAACAGCTAAAAATACACGGCAGACTGTGGCTTGCATACAAATGCACAACTTGAATGACATAAATCAAGAGGCAGGGAGTTGTTTACAGTTAAATTTCTTTTAAATATCGGACCTTTATTTTCCTGACCATCTTCATCTCCTCCTCATCGTCGGTCTCTGGGAACTCGTAGATTTTGATCTTATGCTCCTGTATTTCTTTCATTATCTGTGCACAGGAGAAAGGAAATGGGACGAAAATGACAAAACAATTCATGTCAGGGACGACTGGACAGCAGCCAGCTGTCTGCACTTCTGAAATCATACTTTGATAAAGGTTTTACATATCAGAGTGTATTTAACCCTTTTTTTTTACAGGCTTTAGAAAGCTTGAATGATAATGTCTTTGACTTTTTCTCTAATGATTATATTCCTGAAAATTCAATCACCTTTATTTGAATAATTTTATTTCATACTTGAACATGTATTTGTCTTATCCTCTGTTGTGATATGATGTCAAAAAGAAGTGAAAACATTTAGTTTTACTTCTGCTACCTAAAGATGGACTTTCATCTTGGTTCCTTGACAACCAAAACCTGAGACTCTTTGTTTTTGCACAGAGCAAAACAAAAAACAAAAAAACCCAAGATGTATGTATGATCTCCGAGTCCTTCTCTAGGTTTTTTAAATGGCCATATTTAAGCCCTAAAACTTTGTTCAAAGGGAGACGATACAAATAAATCAAAGGCTGTTCACAGTAAACACGTTAAACCTGCAAAAAAATATGATTTGATAAAGAACCCCGAATCCGTTTAGGTCTGAGGTAAAGAAATGATTCAAATTCAAATCAACAGAGCAGACACACTTTTTAAGACCTCTGAATTTTCTGACCCACACAACAAACCAAATCTCACTGGCTTACGTTGTTCAAACATTTCATAAATGCACAGAAACACAAACATTAAGTCAGAAGTGAAGCGACACACACCTGTCTTTTAAACTGTTGACACTCCTCAGGAGTCATTGTGTCTGCTTTGGCGATTAGAGGAATGATGTTTACTTTCTCGTGAAGACGTTTCATAAATTCAATATCAAGTGGCTTCAGTCTGGAGAAGAAGAGAGAGAGAAGAGAGAGAAGAGAAGGTCACATGACTTTAAATCAAGAAAAGGCAGAGAAAGAAACAATGACAGCTATACCAGTTTCAATAACAAGCAAAAACTGAACTCCTTAACAACCCAAAGGGATCATCTTACTTTGCCTTTCAATCTGCGTGCAGTGAAGGTACACAAGAAGAAGACAAACCACAATGAAACAGTGATACCAGTGCTCTCTAAGTAATAGTGTTCTTGAGTAGTGTGCTCTTTATTCTATAATTTTCTCTTTTGATTCAGTCATTTTATGGACGTCTTTCATGCAGAGGTGTGAAGTTTCCTGTCAATGGCCACAGTGACCTGGTCCCTATTTGCTCTCCATCAGTCCTGACCTGTCCCTCTCCTCTGCTCTCTGTCTATATGTGATGCTAAAAGGACCAAACTAAGCTCAACACTTTCTGACCTGGGAATAAGGAGAGTCAGTGCCATACTGGCTGTGAGAGAGCGGAGCAGAGAGACACACAGCTAGCAGACAAAAAAGTGTGACCTTAACAACAAACATCAAAATGAGGCACCTTCCTGCATGATTTTTAAGGAGTGGATGTGTTTATAACTTCTGCTAGAACATGACAACTGTGAAACATCCAAAAATAACTTTTCTGTTTTTGTTTTCCTCACTGGCAGTTTCCCCCCCCCTTAACCCTAAACTCCATGTTGATCAACCAATGCTGCTCGCTCTCTGGCTTTCATTCACTTTCATCAGCTTCTAGGTGAAAATGTGACAGTATGTAGCTCTGTTACTTCTTCATGAGTCTCAGTGATTTTTGATCATATTAACAGTCAAATCAGTATCAACATATAAAAAACACGCAATCATTCTAGATACTGAGTTTCATCCTATCACCAATACTTTTTGAAGGGCAGTATTTATTGTAGATTGGAGACATGGAGATTGGAGCTGTTTGTGTATGTTATTGCTGTAATGAATGTGTATTTGCAATCTGCAGTGCAAATTTCACTTCTCAGCATTTATAAATTCTTAAAGCAGCTTTAAATGAAAAAGAAATAATCCTACAGTAATAAGCAAATTTATAAACTACTTACTGCCCCCAAGCTCCTGACATATATTTCAAAAGCTGTTGTCTAATTCATTATCCTTGTTTGATCAAATATATTTTTTCAAAAATTTCACATGGTAGTAAATATGATAAAAAGGGCCTTAAGAATAACCAGCCAAACACCAGATAATCTGTGCCCTGACAACTGCTTCTGAGTGCCACCCAGACATGCTTAAACACACTCCTCCTCAGCTCCAGGGAAGGTGTTGAAAGTAAATGGGTCCATGTGGTGCTCTTCATTTTGCCAGCAGGGCTGTGGTCAGTAACCCACACTGGGTCATTGTGGGCCAACAAGCTCAACAGCAGAAACCACCTTTTGTTGGAGGCAGCACAGTTTGGCCTCGTGTGAGAGAACAACCCGGCCAACTCTGTCTGTGTGTGTGTGTGTGTGTGTGTGTTTGTGTGTGTGTGTGTGTGTGTGCGTGTTTGGCAGAGGCAAGAGCCAAGACACAGATGGGAGAAATGGTGTCTCCAGGTCAGGGAGCTCAGGATGGATTGCACCGATGTTATTCCTGTTTGGTTGCCGGCGTGAGGCCACAGGAAGGGTGGAACAGGTGTGGACCACTAACTGCCTGCCAAAGGATGAGGAAGCTGGGGAGCTGCACTGAAACAGCTGGGACCTACAGCTCTGGAGTGAATCTATTTCTAAGGGTTTCTATGAGCCCATGAAGAGATTAAAATGGTCTGATGCTCAGTCACTGACCTGTAACCTTAATGACAGCTTAATGCTTTCAGCTTTTCTCCAAGTCTGACTCGAGTTTTCTTTTACTCCCTGTACCATCTGTGGGATTCCTCAAGGATCCATCCTCAGCCCTGTTTATTTCTGTACTCAAACTCTGAGACTTTTTTTTTTTAACACTTGCGGCAAATGGAGAGGTTATCAAAGATGTTTAAGAGTTTTCATGTTGTGTTGATTCTGATGCCCCCTCTGGGAGAAGTACTGCTACGTACCAACGACTAATTTGTGCTAAATGATTTACAACTGTTAGTTATCTTAGAAAAGATATAGGTTTATCAAAAGTTATTGTTAAAATCTTTTGTTTCATTTATGCAAAATATTCTGCTTCCACAAGTGTTAGTGGGTGTTATTCAAGTGCAATATTTGATTAAAGAAAATACAATTCTAGAATTTCATTTAGCAGATACTTTTGTCCAAAGTGACGTACAACAAGCAAGAATTTAAACAGGAAAGAAAAACTTAAGTAAGTGCAAAGAAATGCTTCAAGTTTGTTGAGCCACAGGTACTCTGCCATCAATTACCCGAAGAAATGATACGAGCAAAGTAAACAAAAAGAGTATCACCAACTGAGACAGGATACATACTTGCTTGGCTAGCAGCTCTTAAATAAATCAAAGACCAAATGACATCTGAATTCAACCTGCCCACAACCTGTGTTTGTAACATGTCAAATGTTCTGAATCCAAAAAACATTTTTTATTTACCATGAATGCAGGAAATTCTCATCTTACTGTATCCAAATTGTGTGAAAAATAATAATAATAAAACAATTTAATTTAAACCTTTGAGCTGTGTTTGTTTCAAATTCCCACAACGTGATAATGATGACACTGCTATTTACTGTGCAGCCCTGGCTGGAAGTCACATGCTATCCTCCATGCTTCAGTAGGTGAGCTTCATTGACCTGACATCTGCATTAGGTGCAGGTCAAAGTTCAGGAAATTCACTGGGGTGTTTTTGGAGGCCGAGCCTCACTGATTAACGAACAAAAACACTTCTTTTCTCTTTATGTTTTAGTGTTATAACTGGTTTGGAGTTTTGTAGTTAGGCAGGAATTTATATAATAGATAAAATATTTTGGTTTTTTTTTCCTCTGATGTCTTCAGGCTTAGCTACGAAATGAGCACAGGAGGAGGGAAAACAAAACCACAAAGTCCCCAGTTAACACAGCTGGACTGGGACCAGTTTTATGACAAAGAATCCAGTACAGAGGTGATTTACTGAGGCTCAGAACAGGACTGTAACTCAGTGATGAGTTTGTCAGAATGCCACCAGCTTAACTCCTAAAATCACCTTATTTTATGCTTCAGTAACTGTGTATGAGAATGACTATCTGTGTTAGATGGAATTGGATAAAGTCTGACAACCATTCACATGCTAAGTTTTCAGTTTAGAGAAAGAACCTCAAATGAGAAGCAAAGAAACTGGCTGGATTGACTCTAAGAGCTGTCTTTATAATCAGATGTTGGTTGGCTCGTAACTGTCTCCAGCTGAGGAAGAGTTGGCTCTCAGCTTTAATCCATCACAAAATCCAAAAACCTAAAAGAAGCTGGCTGAAAACAGTGCCAAACATCTGGGGCCATTTTTGATCCTCAATTCAGCTTTGAGACGTAAATCAATTCAGCGGTTTGGTGTGGTTTCAAACTGTGAATATCAACTAAAATCAAGTCTTTCTGCTGCTCTGTTTGTTTGTTTATTTGTTTGTGTGTGTGAAGATTTAGTATTGTGTTGCTTCTCGTAACAAATCTGATTTCAATTCACCAAAATCAACCGTACAAAGCTCTTGAAGCTTACTTTTTCAATTTCTGCAATTTGACTCTAAAGTATTTGATCAGTAGCTCATACAGAACTGAACTTCGTAAGGCTAGCCCTGAAGCAGGAACCCGAATTTGATCCGAATCTAACCTGCAGCCCCTTTCTGCCGGTCATTCCCCACCATCACCCTGTTTTCATCTCTGTCCACTGTGGGTAAAGGCATAAAACTGATTTTTTTTTTCATAACTGAAAAATCATGTGAATATGACGCACCCATGACCAGATGGAGCAATAAAATAGAGGCAACAGTGCACTCTACTGTCAGGCATCTGTCTTCTGTTGACTCTGGACTCTGCGTTGAGATAATCTTCAAATTTGCTGTCGATGTAGTCGATAACAGGCTGCCAGCTGGAGACAGAAAATGAATTACATTTATGTCTGATACAGCCATAGAGTGTGTTGCAATTTGTATAATAACTTACGACAGAGCACTGAGCTCACCAATTGCTGTTGTCGACAGCATCGCCAAAGCCAGGTGTGTCAACGATGGTGAGAAGTAGGTGAACTCCTCCTTCCTTCACCATTACCTTCGACTGTTCGACCTGCAATGAAAAACATGAAATCAAGTCAGTCATGAAATATGTAAAATTTTGTGAGTTCATATCCCAGTTAAGGGTGCAGACAGAGGCATTCCATTGAAGCAGTGTTTTGCTCAAAGCTGACACTTCAAGCAGAAACTGTTTCGCTGCTCATTGCTTACTTGATACACGGCGAAGCAGACCAAGCTGGTGATGCTCGTCTTCATTATTAGGTCTTAACCATGAATTTCAAGGAAATAGTAGCAAACTATGAAGTACAGGAGTAATATTAGGATTCATAATACATTCATTGCATTAGAGCACGATACATAGTGCAGTGTTTACACATGAAATGAATGATCTCTCCTCCCTCCACAGTAGCTGTTTCACAAGCAGGGCAGACTGGAAGAATAAATCAAACACACCCGTCAGTCTGAAGACAAACAGAAGTCAAATCTCATCTTCATCCCCTCAGAGTAAAAGTGAACACCATGAAAAAAACAACCACCCTTAAAAAAACACTGGCATTTAACACTGTATGGCTAAGTTTAGAACAAGTTTAGCTTTAGAATGAGAATGAGTATATCCCACATTAACAGTAACAGACTTGCGGGAACTGAATATTCTGTGCAGAACAACCACAGTCCCACGCTGAAATTCACCTGGGAAAGGGATTTCTTTTTAATAAAAAGATTAATCTGTGGACCTTATGAATTGATATCAAATTTATAAATGAGAATTGATTTTATTTTGATAATCTTTTTTATACCCAGTCCTATACTCCATTAAGAACAAAATGCTAAGTTAAATTTAAAGCAGTTAATTAGTCCAATAAAATGGACTGTAACATTATGATTCATGGCTCTGATGACAAATGAGGCTTCTGTTGTGCTGTGTGCACCAGGTTAGAGGAACGGTGAGAGGAAAACACAAACCCACCCCAAGGACCACTGAAGTTGTACCCATGAGTTAAATGTGTGGATTTATTGGGCAAGAGGAAGTCATACTGAAACACCAACAGGGATTGTGGTTTCAAATGTGTAATAAAGAAGCGCCAATGTTTAGGAGTACTTTGGCTTCACTTTATTTCTACTTTAGAGTTCCTACAAAAAAAAAAAAAACTACTGAAGCAACCAACAAGCGTGTAATCTTGGATCTGTGCTGGGCAGTGAAGAGGTGAATAACAGTCTGAACAAAGCAGCCTCTGAGCACATCAGAAAATCCCAGAGGGCTTTGATCTGTGTGAGGTCAAAGCACAACTCATGATGGGCAGATGAACTTTGATTTTATCTGCAGATCTTAACCAGACCTCTACTACCTCGTCTGTCAGTCTCACACCAGACTAAAAGAGATGAGGACACTGACAGAAACACACTCCTTAAGATTGTGTTTGATTATTCTAAAGCAGATGACTTAAATCTGCAGAAATACATAAAAATGTCTCCTCTAAACTCTGCTATTAATCTGCACCTGTTGGGCTATGGGTTTTCTGTCCTTCATTTCAACTGTTGTCCTTTAAAATCTCTCACCAGACTGTTGCATAACAAGATTCCCTGGCAAAGCTTTTATAGTCAACCCTCAGCCCCCTGACCCCCACCCACTACCCAGCAGCATCTGTGTGTCTCAGTCTGGCTGTCTTTAAGCTGACCTCTGAACTCTAAGCTGACACTGTGAGGATAAAGTGACCACACAGACACTTATGACTGTCATACAGTGAGTGCAGGTTGGATGGTCAAAGACCCTCAAAATGCTCTTCCATACTTAATGTGCAGTATATTATGAAACTGAAAGATACTGGATGAAACCGGGTGACTAATTAGAAAGAGAAATTGTCTAAAGATCTGCAATATTTCACTGTATTTTTAAATACATGCTCTATTTCCATATTTGTGTATTTAAATGACAAAGATCAGACAAGTTTGGCAATTATTCCTGCAGATTACTTCAGCAGGCGGTTGAGAAACCGTACTGTAAAGGCTCAGACAGAATTCTTTGAAACAAATAAGCTCAAATGTCTGCAGAAATCAACTCTTTAGTGCTCACACTGCAGGCAACAAGTGACCCAAATCTGATGTTTGTGCTCACGTGTGACTCGGGTCTGATTTTTTTTTTATGATAATTGATAGTAGATCTGATCGTTCACATGTACAAAGGTTAATATTCTTATGTGGTCCTGAATTAGATGGTCAGATTCTTTGAGGCAATGAGACTTTGCCATGAGACTCTTTAGTGACATCCGTCACAGCTCTGTTGGGGTGACAGCTGTGAGGAGGAGTCCCACCTCACGCACGCAAAAAGCCATTGTTAAAATTTAACTCTCTTCTCTCCTTAAAAATAAAGTGAACAGCTGATGAGAATCCAAAGCTTGGAGCTCAGCAGCTTTTTCAAATTCAGCATTGAGGTCTGTTCAGACTGTGATATATTTTTTAAAATGCAAGTTGCATTTTTTTACCAGAGACTATCCTCCCTTGAATGGTACCAAACTTCATGGTGAGATGAGAAACTTTGTCACAGAAGAACACAAACGTACCTGATCTACCACTGCTGAGGGGGTTTGTGTCCCTCGCATTTATTTTCCCCAAATTTAGAACCAAACATGTCATTCAGTTTTTATGTTGCGAATATCTGAACAGAAAATATCATACCTACTGGAACTTTCAGCTTCTTTCAATCATACCCTTGTTTAGAATATTAAAAACATATATTTTGATATCTTTTTATTACACAACTCTGCATTGTTACTTTATACTTATATTTTCAAATCTGTTTTATTTCATTTTAAGTTTCCATTTTTACCATTTTATTTTCTTCTTTACTTGAAGCTTAAAACATCATTTTAATTGATATTTTAAATATTTTCTTCATTGTTTTGTTGACCTTTGAGTCTTTTAACAGCTTGTGTGAAGAACATTGAATTGCCTTGCTGCTGAAATTTTCTATATCAATAAACCTACCTTGACCTTTTGATCTAAACTGTCTAAATACTGATAGTCATACTAACAAATAAACAAATAAATAAATAAGTAATAAAAACCCTAATCAATAAAACCAGCAAGAAACTCCCATGTTAATGTTAAAACTAATTGGTGGCTTTGGGAAACCTGAGGTAATAGCTGTTATCGCAAGGAAAAAAATAAACAAAAAACATTCAACCTTAATAAAAATGTCTAAATCTTTCAGGATCCTGTCTGTCACATCATTAAACACTTGAAACATTTATCCCAAATGATTACACTTGGGTTTGTTCCAAGCCTGCAGCTGTTCATTGAAGCCGTTTACTTGTTAAATAAATGAATAAATAAATAAATAAAGATTCTTTTGGTTTTATCAGTGCCTGGTTGTAACGCAGTACAAAGTCGACAGAAAGGCCATCTGAGAGCCGTTTCCTTACTGCCATTAAATATCAAAAGAAAAGAAAAAAATGAAAGCCTAAGTGCCAGCTGTTTGGAAAACAATTGCTGCACTGTGAGAATCAGAGCTGGAGAAAAATGAAGCGACTTCTGCAGTCGTCACAGAGTCAAAACTGAACAGAAATGAGGTCAGGTGAAAGCTCTGCCAGATAAAATAGCAAATCCAGATCCTATTGGTACATATTTCCTCCTGGCATGTCTACAAGCTCAGTCATGGGTCCCTCCTTCTCCTCGTGTCTGTAAGTGCACATGGTGAAGGATGAGTTAAGTAAGCATCAAACAGTTCCTTGTGATTACTGATTCATATTTTGCTTTAAATATCCATCCTCATATTACCTGTGAGTCATTCAGACCCCAAAGTATGTTTGAAAAATAGGGTATAGAGTTACAAAATACAAGACTTTCCTCCTGTGACCTGTTAACAGACATGTCTGTGCAGCTGGACAGGCTGATGTGGATAAAAACAAGACAAGGAAAAGATGAAGAGCTCCTGCTATAGGACGATTAGGATTGCTGAATAGACAACATTAAAGAATCCTGCTGTGTCTCTTCTTCTGCAGCGTAACTGGATGAGTCAAGCTACAGTCAGGCCTATTAACCAGAGCCACTGCCTACAGACGGTGAGCTCATGGGAAAGTAACATCACTGTTCAGCTTCACTGTGTGGCACAGGGACAACCATGTTAAACGTCTGTGTTTGATTGGATCAGTGGACTGCAAGCTCCTTTACTGTTAACACACCGCAGCAAAACATACAGAACGTGACAGAGGTCAGCCGGGGTTCTTCTAGTTTCAGTTCACTTCAGATCTTACCATCAGATGCAGAACAAATTACAGAAAACACTTCCTGCTTTGGCACACCATCATGATAGCTGAGAACGGGACATCAGGACATCAGATACACCGCAGAGAATCAAGTCCTCATCTGTGTGATGCTTATCACCTTCTTAGGTACAAAACAACATTTCTGGACAACAAAAAGCAACACTGCAGCTAAATGAAAAAATTCTGCAGCTCGACTATTTCATACTGTCTTTGACATCTTATGTAGTTTTCTGTGCTGAATGCAGAGCTGTTTCACTGACAGTCAGTCTCACAGAGCTGAGGGAAGCTGTTAGGGCTGGGCGATGTTTGTGGCCTAACAATTAAATCCCTGATTTTTTCCCACAACACTTGATTTATGATTTTAATTGATTAATTTTCCCTTTCAAAAAAGAAAGAAAAAACAACAAACAAAAAACACTCCCAGTGATACAAAAGTGTGTCATAAAATGTTGATTATGTAGTTCAAATGAAGGCAGGTTTGATAAACTCTCAAGGCTAAGTATATACTCAGTAAATATACATGAATTTCTGATCAATATTAAGAAAAAAAAACTTGATTTTTTAAATCTTCTGCAGAAAATAATGTGAATGAATCAATTTAATTTTTAATTAAATATTGCCCAGCCTTGGAAGCTGTTTTCTGTAACTTTATTAACAACAAGCTGAGATTTTTCTCAATCTGAAAAAAAATATTTCAAGTTACTGCAAGCATTACAGAAAGGATCCCTGCAGGGAGAGATATTTGAATTGAGAGGAAGATGCTTTAGTTTTATCCAGAAACAGCTGATGATTGCCTCTTTCTGAAGCATAAAGACTCCAATGACAATAACAGTGTTTTTTTTTTACCTGCAGTGCAGAAGTGGTTGATCCACCTTTGTCTAAATCAGCTGTTTGGTTCAAGTGATTTGGTTGTTTTAAAGGCAGATTACTTTGTTAAAGACCAAACCTCAACTGCTAACTGAGGTTTGAGATGGTATAAATGCTATTTTTGTCAATGGAGTCTGGTGACTGAGAAGAGCAATGTTGCGCCTATTTTGGATTTCTAAAAACAGTGTCTCTCATTTCCTCATTTCTGTGATGTCGTCAACACGATCCTCGTGAAGCGGGAGTGTCTGAGACAAAAAGAGAGGCATGTCTGTACACCGACAGGACAAGACTGAGCTTAGTACATGTAGCAGTTTGCTGGCTCATCACCAAGTCCCTGTCCCTGTCTGCTCTCCAGCCTCACAAACCTTATTAGCCGAGAAGCGGGGACATCTGCCCGCTCCATCACACAATCAAAATCCTCTCTTCTTTGTCATATTCCTCCTGATTCATTTTGAATCATGATTTGTTTTTATGGCTCACAACACTCATCTGGACTTCATCACATTCCTTGGCTTGGCTTGGCAAAAAGCAGCCACAATTATTTAAGAAGTGATTAGCTTGTGGTCCATGTGGAGAGAAATGAGAGCTCTCTATTTTCCATATTTAATGTCCTGAAAGGATAAACAATGAGCAATACACAATAACACAGACATACAGTACACTACGTTTCATTTCAAGCAAACAGTTCAGCCCTCAGGTTATCTGATTATGACTAGAAAACTTGAACAACAGAAGCCAAACACACACACGCACACACAGGCTAAATCTCATTTAAACTCTTAATAAGAGTTGAGGAGGTGTAATAGGCAGGTAAGCAAATTGGACACAGCAGCAGGCGATGGCAGACAGAGGCCTCAGTGTGTTGCAAGGGATTAGAGGAGATTTAGAGCAAAGCAGGAGATCACAGAGAACAGGTGAAGAGAAGATTCTCACCATGCAGCTGATCTACTGTACGCCCGCCAAACTTTAATACCCTACTACAGAGGGAGGGTGGAGAGCAGAGGGAGGCCTGCTGGAGCTCTCTAACACCAACAGTATCACCTTTCACTCTTCAAAAGGACGCTGGAGTAAAAATATGCAGCCGCTTGCTCTATTTGAGGAAACGGCCAAACCCTGATCGTCTGCAGCGTCACCATGAGCAGCACAAAAGATGGAGGACTCGAACCACATTCCTCACACGTTCATATCACTGCTGGAAACAGATTCATTCCTGGCTCCATCACATCTGCACTTTTTTGAAGTCTGTTAAAGCTTGATTTGACATGACAGTTATTCAGCGAACGCATGAAAGCATCAACAGTTAATATTAAAAACAGACTCAGGGCCAAGGAAAAAGACAGATGTATGGCATCAGAACAACACCTGGGAGAGTTTGAAATGACTCGTTCAAGTGTGCGCTGCAGACTGTTGGGATGATGTGCCCGCTAACCAAGGTAAGACCAATCACAAACTCTCATGGCCGCAGTACCTGAACCCCCAAAAACCAGGGGTTCTGACGGTCTTAGAGCCCACACAGTGAACAGTCAGTGGAGAAGTATAAACCAGGCGTTAATAATGTTAAAGGGGACTGCCACATTCAAAACTACTCTACTAAACTTTATTATCATTTACAGGTCTAACCTGTTAAAGGTTTCCGAAAGCGTCTTGAGATAACATTTGTTATGAATTGGCCCTATATGAATAAAAAGAGATTGATTGATAAACTGACACACAGTACAATATTTTCTATATCTTTGTATAAAATTGAAATCAGTTAAATTGAAACAATGAACATTATCACAAACAGCTTAATCAATGTTTCAGCCTTTAGCCTGTGCTCTGTTGCTCTCCCGTTTAGCTTTCTTCTGCTCGTCTGTCCTCTTTTTGCCAGTTCAGCTCCAGTATCCAACATCACTAGAAAATTTATCCAAGAAATTGTTTCCAGCAGAGAAAAACACAGATTTCTCTTCTGACTACTAAACTTCGCCAGCTGTTGTGGTGTTGCAATAAAGACTTTAACGTTTAATCAATCTGGTCCTGTCCAACCCGATTGGGAATCGGAGAAATAGCATTCAGAAATAACCTATACTGGTGCTGATAATCTCATTTTAAATTGTGGATTACGATCAGGCATATATCTAAAAGTAAGACTTTTTTTCAAGATCAGAGAGGCTTCACAGTCCCTTTAACCTGAGAAAATAAAAATCCACAAACCAACACTCCACAGCAATGAATCTCTTTTTACACAAAAAACAAGCGCCGTCATAAATGAAAGACTGACGAATTATATCAGATTGATTAATCCCAGATACAAGATAATAAAACATCTTGTTTCGGTTTCGTCTTGTTGCAAAAATGAGCCTTTAACTTTGAATGAAATGATCATTTCCAAGTTATAGTAATATTTCTTTCAGTTTCGCCAAGCACCCCCTTTGTGGCTTACATGAAAATGTCATACTGGAGGGAGAACCATTAGGAGACCAAGAACTCACTGATAAAACTACCTGCTTCCACCAGGACCTGACCCCTCCAGACTTCACCAAATATGGCAAAACTATTAAACTTACAAAGGACGGGTAACCTCAAACTACAAGGACCAAGTGCCTGTATAAACTTTTCTTCATAAAATGCAGCTCAGAGGTTTGAGGACTTAATAAGATGCTTCAAAGGGAACCAGCTTAAGACTTTTGTTTAGCGGCTTTCATAACTCAAATATCTTTGCTATTATTTAGCTGTCAAAAATATAATGAATTTTGGTGGCATTATCTATCCTTTGATGATCAGGAGCTGAGAAAAAGGCAAGCTATGTATCTACTTCTATCATATGAAACCAGTTTCCATTTTGACTTGAAACGTGGAGGTGAAACAGAAAATTAAAACCTGTTAATCCAGGTCAGATGTCGGCTATTGAATTGATGCATTGATCAACATGCTGTGTGGCTTAAACGTTGCATTCCTACAGCCGCTGCCTAAGGTGTGGTCAGAGGTAGGTGACCGGGCCTTTGTGGCGGCTGCTCCCCGGCTTTGGAACAGCCTGTCTGAGCATATCCGCTCTGCCAGCTCGGTAGAGGTTTTTAAATCATTCTTAAAATCTCACTTCTTTTCCCTGGCTTTTAATCAGAGCTGAGTGGACATTTTGAGAAAGTTTTATTATGAATTTTAATGTATATACAGATATACGTTTATGTATATGGACATTTTAGCCTTATGTGTTGCTTTGTGTTTGTACAGTACTTTGGCCAACTGCGGTTGTTTAAAACATGCTCTATAAATAAAGTTTGAGTTGAGTTGAGAGGTGCCACAGATGAGACATAAAAAAAAAACCTTATGTTTGAAGGAGAGCAGCATGGCTCTTGCAGATCAAAGCACTTTGGTCTAAAACTCATCTGTAGGTCCTAAAGCATGTCAGTCTGAAGGTTTTTTTAAAGCACTGTGTCACAGAATGTGGACAAACCTTTCAGAGGTGTGTGATGTTTAGGCACACTGTCGTCACATTAGAGGAAGCTTGTTGAGCTGGATCGGGGAAGGGTGGTGCACAATGAGGCGCGTGCCTCATTTTATCTCTACATCATCTCAGGAAGCTCTCTGTTTGTTTGGAGTTTTATGTGGTACACACACACACACACACACACTTACATGATAATTCAGGCTCTACTACCATCGAGGCTCAAGAAATACAGTGCCAGTCAGCACTTACAGTTTAAGAGAGGAAGAATCACATTGAACTCCCTGGAAACATACATTAAACTCCACTGACAGTTTGTTTGTAAAATCAAAAACAAGCTGACTGGTTAAAGCAGATCTTGTGACTGAAGAGAGCAATAAGTTATCATTAATACTCAGGTCAGATTTTGAGTTCACAGAAAATCTCAGATTAACTTTGGAGTGAATTTGGTTAAGAGAAACTTGTTTGGCTTAGTATAGAAATGACTGGTGATACTCATGAAAATAAGAAGTGCCACACACTATGAAAATGTTTTTACTTGCTTGAAAACCAGTCACCAGTCTGCAGTGAACTCTGCTACCTCTATGCTCCAATGACAGACATGTAAGTATCAAGTTTACGACACTGTCTCACATGTAAACACTAAACATATGCTGTATGTTGTCGTCTGCATTGAATCAAATGTTTCCACTTATCCTCCAACATGTGAGAGCATTTTAGTGAGTAATAAAGGTTTATAGGATTATAATATTAAATCCACATATGAATAAACAGATCTGAAGATGCTGACTGCACATAGATGGAAGGATGGACTGTTTTTTAGCCATGTTACCTCCCCGTTTACACTTTAGACTTGCTGAGCATGCTGAAACAAATATATTTTGTTCAAAGAGATGATCACAGAGATGTTGCTACTCTGTGTGGTACCAGCTGGTATTCTTTCCAAATAAATAAAGCATAAATTGATGTTGGTTGATTTTGTTAAAATGTTGTAAGTTGTAGATGATTATTTAATCTATTTTATCTATTTTCTTCTTTATAATGATCATTTAGAATTCCCGTTTTTTTCCTCTCTAAAGTGCAGCATCAAAAGGTTTCTTTTAAAATAACATTTTAAATTAAAAAAAATGAAAATAAAAAAATAAAAAATAACTAAATAAGAATAATGTTACAACCCTAAACCAAAAAAGCTTCCAATAAAGAAAATGAATGAATTTAAGAATTTTAAAATAAAAGATTATACATGTTTATATTATATATTTATATGTTCGCATGGTGTCTCTCAAGGTGCTTTAGCAAATTAGATGTGTTGCCAGCAGTGTAACTGATGACCGTTAAACAACTTCGGCACACTATGCTCGTCTTTGTCCACTGTTGTGTTTCACTGGGAAACTAAATGTTCCCATAAAGGAGACCTAAAAGACAGCATGGGATCTTCCAGCTCGAGTTGATGATTTGTTTTGGATGCCATGCTGCTTGCCGTCTGTTGTGTGCTTCCGCTTTGCAGGCCGTGAGGGGACACATATTGAAGCACTTTTGTTCCGCGTGTACTCGGATTGGTCTGGTTTGTACATAGACCGAAGGCTCTGTACCAAAACAGTCTAGTCTGAGTACATGTACCACTACACCTCATACATTTATATTTTTATATGTATTTTTGTATTTCAAGCGATGCCCATTCCCAAAGTTAATTTCTTTAAAAATATAAATATTTCTGTTTTACACGCAATAACTCATATTATGAATCTTATGTTGTTAGAGATTTTTTTCTTAATCCTTGCTTTTGCTCATGACCTTCTGATCTGCCTGTGTTATTTGGCTGCTTTGTGAAGCACTCACATTTTCAAGTGTTTCATAAATAAAGCTTACTGGATTTACTGTCTGCATGTTTTCGTGGTATGCGTATTAATTTATGGGCATGTGATTTATTTTCTTCTTCTGTATCTAATTATTCCTGAGTTTTAAATGTCTGCTATGTTTGGTGCACGTTTTCTTCTCTGTCAAAGGATTAGCTCCAGAAATTCCTCTCAGATGAAATCATCAGGTGTCAGGTTAGTCCGCTGAACATGATATTGTAAATAAAATCACAGGACTGTCTAAGTCCTGTTTGAGTACAGACTTTGTGTAACAATAAAGTAAAACTGTAATTAAATCTTAAGAAACTAAGCTAAATATAATAAAGTAACCTGAGTGATTCTGCTTATTTCCACTCAAAATTTTAATCTATTCTAAATTAACTTAATGTAATCTGCAGCAACTCTGGCACACACAACAACCTAATTACATTACCTAATCTGATATTATAACACATCTCTGCCCTGAGCAAACAAACTATCTCTGTGTGAAAGCAGATGAACCGGTTTCACTGTCTAACACAAACACAGCAAAGAGGAGCAGCCTCACAAAACAAAATCTCACACTGAAACTATTCAAGTCGGTGGCTGAGAGGCTCAGAGAGGCTGAAAAACAAAAGGTACAGGCACACCTGTGATACAGCGGCCTCGGGCTGTGACACTGACTGGCCAGTGTCATCAGGGTGAAGGTAGCCCAGGCTTTTTGTTAGAGACATCAGACAGTCCCTTCATGAGAGAACTGAAGACAGCAAACAGAGAAGGGGAACTCCAGAGGGAACCCTCTGAAAAGCATCATTCCAGAAAAGAAATTCAAGTTACCTGGACAGTTTTTTTAATTCTATGTGAAGGTCCAGGGTATTCAGGGGAGTACAGATCCGTCAGAAAGAGGGAGTTGATCAGCGTTGACTTCCCCAGCCCGGATTCCCCTGAAAGACAAAGAAAGGGCCAAAGTGAGTGTGTGGGAGAGAGCTGGAGAGATGCATTTCATGCTATACTTGTTTTCTAATCCTCTCCCTCATGCCAAACTGAGGAGCAACATGACACAATCTCTAGATGTTTATCAGCACCATTCCTGATGTAGTCTTTCAGTGTTTGACATTCTCTACATTCAAATCTTTTCTCAGGACAGGAAACTGGCCCCTTTAACCTCCTTTTCTTTTAAAAGAGACGAGCATTAACACGAGACGAAGGAGGAGACAGACGGGGAGGAAGTTCTGTCCTCCCAAATTCTTTTCCTGTCTGCATTTCAGGAATCTAATCAGGGAATCATGGGAAGGGAGGGGAGGGGAAGGAAGATTTTCAACCACAACAGTCATGATGAATTTTCACTCTGACAAAGGAATGAAAAACAGAATCAAAAGCAGACTCGTTCTCTGATGGTTCCTCAAGCTTCTTATTTCTTCCAGAACAATCATTTTGATTTAACCTTTAAGCATTGAGTTTGAATAAAGTAACAGGCTGACAAGTTTATTCTTCCATTTCAAAAGGCAGCTTGTGTTATTTTATTTAAACTGCTAATTGAGTAATGTTGTGAGATTTCTTCAGCAGGCTGCAGCAGTACGTAGTGCAATGCAGAAGCAATCCTTTGTTTTAAAAAGCCTCTTACTCTCCAAACAAAAGGTCTATCTTTGTAGGGATTTTTTCTGTAATGTCAGACATAATAAGAGAATTAGAATAACAATCCCAAACGTTCAGGGGCAAAAAAACAACAAAACATGCTTTCAGTTTTAATATTGTGGAGAGAACAAACAGATAAATACACACCAACAGTATAGTTACAAAGATTGGAGACAACTCATAATTATGACCCTTTACTCATTTGGATCCAATTATTAGCCAAACATAGGGCCAAATTTTTAAATATACCAGGACAAGATTTGCACTGTCCCTGGTATCAACCTCAAAAAGAACACTCTGACAAAAAAAAACAACAACTTCATTTTTACTTGAACTATACATTCTACATTCACTGAAGTTTTGTAAGATGAGAAACTGTCAAAGCTCTGGAACGTGTCGTCTCCTCCCAAATTACAGCCCACCTTACCTCCAACGATCTGTTTGAACCATTTCAATCTGGATTCTGTTCACAACACAGCACTGAAACAGCCCTCATCAAAATTACCAACGACCTCCTCCTATCTGCAGACTCGGGCCACCTCAACATCCTCATCTTACTGGACCTTACCGCAGCCTTTGACTCCATCAGCCACACCATCATCCTCTCCCAAATGGAATCCCACATTAACATCACTGGCACTGCCCTCTCCTGGTTTAGATCATACCTTTCAAACAGACAACAATTCATCCATATCAATAACTGTTCCTCCTCCACTGCCTCTCTGTCACAGGGCGTCCCCCAGGGTTTGGTGCTTGGTCCTCTCCTTTTCATTCTATACATGCTCCCCCTTGGTAAAATAATATGCACTCATGGTTTCCATTTCCACTGCTATGCCGATCGTATCCAAATTTATATCGCCACCAAATCCATCACTTCCTCAACCCTCTCTGCACCGACTGACTCCGTCAACCCACATTCGAAATCTTGGCGTTATTCTGGAAACAAACCTCACCTTTGAACATCATGTTACCCACATCACATCGCCTTCTTTCATCTCAAAATCATAGCCCGTATCTGCCCATTACTCTCCTTCTCTGCAGCTGAAACCCTCATACATGTCTTCATTTCATCCAGACTCGACTACGGCAATAGCATCTTGTATGGTTCATCATCAAAAGTCCTCAATAAACTCCAGTACATTCAGAATTTAGCTGCCTCTCTACTCACCCAGTCTCGCTCCCGTGATCACATCGACCCTGTCCTACATAACCTCCACTGTCGCCCTGTTCCCTATCGTATCCGGTTTTAAGTCCTTCTGCTGACATTCAAAGCCCTCCATAACCTGGCCCCTCACTGTCTCACTGACCTGCTTCACCCTCATATCCCGCCCCATAGTCTTCGTTCCTGTGACGGTAACCTCCTTTCTCCTCTGCACAGGACCAAGCACCGAACCTGGGGTGACAGAGCATTTTGTATCGCTGCCCCTTCCCTCTGGAACTCCCTACCCAAACACATCTGTGACTGCACTGACCTTACCACATTTAAATGCCAACTCAAAACCCATCTTTTTAGAACTGTTTTTTACTGTTGATGCTCTGATCTTTGTTTTATTGTGTTTTGTTTTAATATGTCTTTTATATATGTTCTGTAATCTGTAAAGCATCTTTGAGTACCATGAGAAGCAAATACAAATAAAATGTATTATCATTATGATTATCATTATGATTATCGTTATCATCGTGGTTATCATCGTGGTTATCATCGTGGTTATCGTTGTCGTTATCGTTATCGTTGTCGTTATAGTTGTCGTTATCGTTGTCGTTGTCGTTATCGTTGTCGTTATCGTTGTTGTTGTCGTTGTTGTCGTTGTTGTTAATAAGGGCGACTATTGAGACAGTATTATTAGATTGCTTATTACTTTGATAAGGAGCTACCATAATAACTTAATACCTGGCTGATTCATCCTGTAGATCGTTATTAACTTTGTTAACTTTTTCCTCCTCTTTAATTAGCATTGTAGTCACGTGTTACATATTTTCTCGTCTTGTGATCTTCAAAAGTGGAATTTAAAGACAGAAGGAAGCTGTGAAAGACAAAACAAAATTTTTGCAATAATCACCAAAAATTTTGCAAGAATCTGGAGGGAGTTACAATGGTAATCCAAAACCAGCAGCAGTGTGTGCCTGCTAAGACTTAGCTGAGAGGAAGGCAACAAGGAACTGCTGAACAAAAGCCTCAGTGTGAGTGGAGAAGCGGTCATACGGCGGGCTGGCACAGCAGCCAAAGAGCCACTCCTGACCTTTCCAAATTTTCAGGGCCAATACAGGCCACCACTGCCAACAATTCAGACACCGAAAGCTGCAAGAGCAAGGAGGACAAGGAGGGGGTGAAGAAAATATCACACAAAAGGATCCTTCACTCCACACACACCGAGAGTCATAAATATTTTCCTAAGAGGGTAGAGCTCCATTTTTTTCCACAGAAATGTTTCAGCCAGTGTAGCTGGTTTGTGATGAAATATGAAAGACCGCTGCTGACATTTCTCCATGGCTGAAAAGACTACAAGCTGTTCAGCACAGAGGGCTGATGGGTGGCAGGGAGGAGGCTGTGGTCTAGCCCAAACTGGATGAAATACAAGCATTAGAAATGTCAGATTTAATTTAGAAAGATAAGAGTTATATGGAACAGCAGGACCAAGAAGAAGCAGAAACATTAAGGTCCAAGTCTCAGCCTGGTGTGAGGGGAGAGAAGAAAGGAGCTCTGGTTACAAGAGAAACACTTAAAGTAAGAATTATAGGAATAGTGGATGTGGTGGTGGGTTGAGTGAAGATGCTGATCATAGTTGTGCAGAGCTGTGGCTGCTTTGGATGGGAGGGGGCAGTGAACATACCACAATACTGAAGTTTCAGATTAAAACTTGTTTTGAAATATTTTGATCCCTGCTGCTGCTCTGCGAGCCCGACACACCCAACATATCCACCCAACATATCACGTTAGACTTTTAACTCAAAACTTATGATTAACCTGGTCTAAAAATGTATGATCCATGTGCAAAAGTAGCCTCTAAATGTCACAAAAAGAGCTGGTAATAGCTTCTGAGTAAATTGTCTCACAGAGTGGTGTTGTTGCTGTGGTGGTGCTGATCAAGCAGACAGAGAACGCCTATACCGACTGAGCCTATGCAGAAGAATTACTAAAAGCTGCTGTTCATCAAGTGTCCACTTGAGGCTTGCTGCAGAGTTTACCAGAAGACCATAAACACATTGTCAAAAAAAAGACGTTTTTTTTTTTTTTTTTTTTTTTACAGCAGATATAAACATATTTCATGTTTACAGCCCAGTACAAAAAATGAACCTCGGTCTGAACATCTTATTTCCTTAACAGCACTGTATGAGAGGATATTTATTACAACTCAGCAGTAAAGAAGGTATCAAGATCAGGAGATTGCCCAGTCAGAGACACAGCTCACCTGACTGAAAGGTGGGCACCCTGTATCTGTTAGTGAGGAGCCTCAAAGCCTGCCTCTTGAATCAGCATTTCCAATAGAGCTAAGCAGAAAATGGGCTTCTAAACTCCTCATCAGAAACAGATGGGTGATGTCATGGATACTACATCTGCATTAAACAGTCTATGGGCTAACAATGAAACATTATTCTAAGTTGCTCTAACTGTTCAATATATAAAGCAGTGTGTCTTGACCCCCTCTTACCTTTTCTCTTTTCTGCATACATGTGGTCTATCCATAGACTGTATAATTAATGGACGTTGTCTCCGCGACGTCACCCGTCTGTTTCTGAAATGGACTTTTGAAACAAAACGGCCGGCGCGGCCATATTGGAACTGATATAACTCACTGCTGTGAGTCTCCACAGTAACAACCATAGGACGCTCCACAGTCACATGATTTGAGCTGTGCCTCTGATTGGACGAACTGGCGAGCTTAATATTGTGGAAACTGCCAAATTAGAAAAAAATCCACCCCCCGTCCAGTGCGTGCTGTTAGTGAAATTAGTGATTCAGACGGGAGACATTCTTTGTACCAGGCTGTAAATAGGCTTATTTTGGCCATGAAAACTGCTTTTTTTGGCTTGGTGTTTACGTGACTTTCAGTACTTCCAGAGCCAGCCTCAAGCAGACACTCGAGGAACAGCAGACTTTAGCACTTCCGCATTGCCTCATATTTTCAGACCGGAGGTTAGCGCTTGGGTCTATCTTTTGACAACCATTTTTACAGACCCCTAACTCCCTGAATTGTCTCACTTGGTATTCCAATGTTAAAACTGCTGATCTACTTGTGGGCAAACCTGTAAATAACAGTCTATTCAGCAAGGATCTAAAACTAAACAGATTTAGCAAACCCTCATGAAGCAAATGGACTCGATGCCTTCTCTTTCTGATGTGGGTTTGAGTTACGTTTGGTCTTTTAAAGGAGTTGAAAAGAACAAAATCTTGTTTTCTTCTGACTGAACCTGCTTTTAGATGAGAAATCTTGACAATGTGGAGAGTTTCTCTTGACAGCTGGGTCCAGAGAGCAGCTTGCCTTTGACACTTTTCACTTATAGCAGGGTTACTTTAGGTGAGAAATGCAGAAAAAAAACGAAAAGGTTTGATAGAGTTTGCAGGTGTGTTCATATAGGAGCTGTTGATAGATTTATAACGTGTCAAAAAAGACAAAAGCAAAAACATTATGCCTTATTCTGCCGTGTTCACACCTTGACTCGATCTGACTTCATGAGATTTTAAAGTGCATAATTTAAGTTTTATGTGAAAGAAACATCAGATTCCTGCATATTTCCAGTTATAATAAGTGCAGATTGACTAATGAACTCAAATCAGCTGTGGGGCCCTCTCCCATCCCTGCAAACAGCAGAGTCAGCAGAGCAGCTATCACTGTGCTGGACGGCAGCAGAGGAAGCTGTGCCAGAGTCTGCTCTGGTTCAGGAGGAGTGTAACTGACCTCATTAGCATCAGGAAGCAGGGCTGAGAGTTTAAGAAGGTGTGGAAGCAGAGCGGGAAACAAACTGCTCCTCCCCTCTTTTACCAACTTCTTCCTAATTCCATTACAGCTGCATTTTCCATTTAGCTAATTCTGAGACACCTTTGAGACATTTCCCTAACTATTTATTCACAGTCCATTTACTACAAACAGCATATGGACACTGCCGAGGAATGTGCCAGTGGTTATAGTGAAAGTTTGGAACTGACTGAACTCTGTGATGTGTTCTGCCGAGGGAACTCTTGACTGCAGAGTGAATGACTAGCAGACAAGAGTCTGAAGAATCCTTGCTATTATTGGAGTTCCATTAAATCCTCCATGTCTGCTAATTGAATCAGTTTATATAAAGAAGTCACTCAGTGTCATTCCAGTCGGGCATCATTCTCAACCCAAGGCTTGTCGGCTCGCAACTCGACTTGCTCAGCAGCCAACACACTTCCTTTAAAGGAAATTTCCAGCAGCTGTGTAAACCGTGGGGGTTTATTCAAAGGCACTTCCCTCTGCGTTCAGCAGGCTGGTGGAGGGGAAGCAGGAAAAGTTTGGCCTGGGAGACAGAGTCGGTGTTGGGTTAATTCATTTGACAGTCTTTCGACGACACAGGAAGAATAATGTGCAGGTGAAATGAAAAGCGCTCTGTTTGTGAAAGGGAAACTCAGTGTTATCCCTTCAAAGCAGTCATTTTCTCTGCAGTGCTCAGTGTTTATGAATGGGACTTTCCCTCCAAAAAAAGGGGGCAGCAGACAGTAAAAGTTTAACAAGTCTGGAGCATGACAAAAGTGGTACACATATATCTGTTGGCAAAGCCATCAATTTTACCCCAGCCTAGGCCAAATTTCTCCTTCTCCTAAAAGCCTTCTTGTTTGTTTGAAGACATTCTTTCTGACACACACCATTTAGCTCATTCAGGCCTCTGTCAACCAGCAGCAGGCACAAAGAGCTCCGGCTGCAGTGGACAACATCAAGGTCAGCTCCTGCCAATGTGCAAATCACTGCCAAATATTGACTTTGACCAACAAATGGCTCTGGCCCACTTTCACCACTAAGAATGGCTTTCTCCCTCTGCTGCAACCACATTAACACTCATGTTCACCTAAACTCCACTACATTCAAAAAAATACTGACACGGGTCATAACAGAGTTTCCACCAAGCTTTGCTGAATGTAACTCTAAAACTTAGATATTCCATTGGCAGGGTTAGGGTTAGGGTTAGGGTTAGGGTTAGGGTTAGACCACAGCAGAAAATAATATTTGGGGTAAGGGTGAGTGGGTCTTATTGGTTAACTTTTAACCCTTAGCCCGCTGAATTAAAACTCCCCCACATTTCCCCCAGTGCTGAATTTATTTTATTGTGTGTGTGTGGGTGCTTTTATGCGCTCACGTGCTTGTGTCTGTGCATCAGGGTGGACCTGCCATGCGCAACACAGGGAGCAGAGGAGAGTTTTGAATGCTTAACCATCCCGTCATATAAATAAGATAAATAACATGAGGCTGTTTAGTCTGTAAAATTAAAGAACAGGGTATAGATCTGATCTATAAGAGAGGAATGCCCCTCATCTGGTTCAGAGCGATGAGTCCTTTTTTCTGCACTCTGCTCTCCATCTCCGGCGCTTTGCGCTTCTCCCTCTCCACACGGGTTCTCTGCAGTCATTGTGGCCTGAATCATTTCTTGTGTCATCACAACATGCCGTTTCGTCGTTTTGGTGATAAAAGTCTTTCGGGCCGAAAACTGAAAATGCACTTTTATTTATTTTTAATCTTTAAAGTAATCAAAGTGTTTGGTTAAACTGACAAAACAACTGGAGAGGAGCAAGAAAAAGTATGCAGATTTTAACCTGCATAAAAAGACTGAAGGCTGCTGGTGCTAACTCTGCTAACTTTAGCCTGTAAACCAAGCTGACAGTTTATCTGCAGCAATTAGCCGCCTACAAACTTCCCTAATCTGGGGCTCAGCTATAAGGCTTCTATCTTTTAGGTCATCACACTGCATGCTGGTTAATGTTGGAATTACATTGTGTTGTTTAAAAACTAAAAGAAAATGACAAATAAGCCTGTACTTAAATAACACATATAGTCTTTTCGACCACTCAGAGCACTTTTGCTACTTGTGATATTCACCCATTGACACAGCATTAATACACTGATGGCAGAGGCTGCTCAGTTACAAGCAAGGGACTGTCCGTATTAGTTGAGCTGATTTAAACATTAACAAATTACTTTAAATAACTCATATTAGCAAATCTTAAAGAAGAAATAGTCCTCTGGGTTTTAATGACTTAATTTTGACAGCTTGGTGATTAACATTTCTAATTAAGTTTATTCTGGGTTGATCTTTTTTTTTTTGTTTTAGCATAAAATGATTAGAAAAGAATCAGGAATGTGACCGATTTTGTACTTTGAATGAAGTGTAAAATTTCAGGTCAAAATGTGGCAAATGTAATACTTTTATGATGTGAAAGCATGACTTTCAATCATGATTGTTTTCTGGCTGACCATATTCCAGGTTGCTGCTTTCATTAGTAAATTCTAAAAATCAACCCTTAATCTACGTCTGGATTTGGCTTTATAATTACTCAGTTATGGATGATTTAACTGTTCGTCAAGTCTTGTCATTTTTAATGTGTTAATCTTTTTTATCGTTTGCACAATTTGTTGTATGATTATTTACAGACTATTTCAAACAAACCCTTTATTTTAAAAGCGCTCAATGCCCACTAAAGTCCAGGCACAGGGTGTGTATCAGTGTGACTGTTCTGTGTGTCATGAATCAAAACACTGGCAGAAATAAATTCATTCATGGTGTGTTCAGATTTTCCTCTGGGTGTGTACCGCTCATTAAAGGTATGTTGCAATGTCTGACAAAGTTGAGTAGATGGAAAACATGAGTCTCTTTGTTTTGTGATTTCTTTTCCTCACAGCCGTCTCTCACTTTCTGAAATATATGAGTCGAAATTCCTTAAGATGCCGTAAATTCCACGTTTTACAACTCTAACACCAGGCCTTTGGAAAAATTAAGGAAAAGTTCACCGTGTCTGACACTTCAGCTCCTCCAGCGGGACAAACACTTGACTTCACCAAAGTCCCTGCTTTCCTAATTACACGCTGCACACTAAATTGCCATATAACAGCCTGTCTGCTGAGAGTGCACGGCAGGGGGAAACTCCCAGGCGTCACTACATGAACGTAGCCAGTAGGGAGGAGGCGGGTGTTCAGATCACCATGGGGACAGCCTCTTTGGCCCCAAAAGCAGCCTGGGTAGTGAAGTAGAACTGATGAACTCAGGGGGACAGGATGTGACGGCATGCAAGCATTCAGAACAGCTTCCTGCCTCCAGGTAGAACTGGACAACGTGTAACGGGAGAAAGGAAGGGTCCCATGGGCGCGCCGCTCTTCCAATCAGCTGCTCAGGCTTTGGCTGCATGAATGGAATGACAGGAAACCTCCTCCCACCACACAATCCAAGAGCCAAACACACATGCAGCAGCCGTGGTCTGCCTGGGCTGCATTTGTTTAAAACATGGTTTCCCAGAGTTGTGTTTTAAGTGAAACGCTATCCTTCTGCACTAAACCCATCTCTAATGTGCATGAACAGGCAGCTGCTAGCACTTCAGCTATGACGCGTCTGTGAAACTCAACACTACTCTACAGTAGATTCTCCAACACAGACAGATCCACTGTAGATCGCAGTATCAGCATCTTTTAGAGCTGCACACTTGAACGAGCAAACAGATTGGGAAACCGTTATCCTGAGACAAAGCCTGATTGTGCCTCAGAATGAGGAGAAACAGGGATGGAGGAAACTTGCCAATAGAGAATTACTCACCAACTACCATGAGAGTGAACTCGAAACCTCGCTTCACAGATTTTCTGTAAACTTGGTTTGGAAGGTTTGCAAAGCCTACGTAGCCCTCCAGGTTCTTCTGTTGCTGTGGATCAGAACATAAACAGAGCAGAAGTTAGAAGCACATTAAAACAATTTTCAAATCCAGTGGTGCCAAAAACACAAAGTCCACTGTTTCTGGATAAACAAAACATCAGATTAACACAGTCACACTTTGATTCCTGGAATCACTTCTTGGCTCTATTGTAAGTTATTTTGTGGGATTATATTAACAAATAGGTCTGAAAGATCAGATTATTTAACAGTTTGGCTGGATCACAAAAATGATCATGCAGAGGCTGACCCTTTTGAGAGAGAAATACTTTTAAAAGAAAAACAAGCATCACATTGATTTCAAAAACAGACTTGACTGCCTAAGAGAGTCACTTTACAACATAAATCCAGGGGTTCTTTATCTGCCCTTGCATCCATTAGTTGTTTATTTTTTTTAGTGATCATGTCTACCACAGAAAAATGTGCTGGATCTGAACTCATCATGTGCAAAAACTTCAAGGCATAGAGATCAGCAACTCTTGTTTTCAGTACGGTAAAATGACTATTTATTTTTTATCACTGGGAGTCTAAAAATATGTCATTTCAAGATACTAAAAGACAAAATGATGTCTGTATTGCCTTTAAAGAGCAAAAAAAAGTCTGCAAATAAAATAAGAAAAAAATGCGTGATTAGTTTCTTATGTTAAGACATTCTCATGTGTCATGTTTGAATTTTGGCAAGAGTTAACATTTGAGCTACAGACGGTCAAAGGGGAGGAGCCTAAGGCACCGTCCAGCCTCCTGGCAAACAGCTACGGTGTTCCCACTGGTTGTTCATCTCAGTTGTGCCCTAATACTCAATCACTCCCCACCCACCCCAGTGTGTGCTAATGAATACATAAATGGGTAACATATCTGAAGGACGATGCAGACAAGGGGAAAAAACAAACAAAAAAAATATCTGAAACCATTTTTGAACCAAGATGTGATTGTGTTTAATTATTCTTTACAGTTTGGCATGTTAAGTGAATACTTCAGGATTTGTAGTATCTTTCACTTCCTCACTGAATTCATCTTTCTGACTGCTGCATGATCACCTACCAGTGGCATAAACAGCTCTGTCATAGGACCAACTTCGACATTATTTTCCAGGGATTCCCCAACATCACAACAGCTTTTTTATTAGTCAGCTGATGTGATTTACTGGAAATTAACAACCCACTAGACCAAGAACTTCTGTGTTCATATCAAAAATATGGTTATTAGTTAGTGGCTGCCTCCTTACTGCTGTTTCAACCGGAAAATATGTAAAGAAATGTCTTTGTTTGAAAAGTGCTAGAACGCTCTATTAATAAAATAGGGATCCAGTTCAATTTTCAGAGGAAGTTAAGTCCAAAAAGAAGCTACATCTTATCGATCACTATCAAACTTCTTCAGTTGTGTCTGTGTAGAGCAACTGCAAAAAAAATCTTATACTCCAGACACCAATGCCACAGTTTAACAAAAGAAGAATTAAAGGCAGCATTCATATCAAGGAGATCTCTGCATTTCAATCACAGCTCCTTCTGTAGAAGAAGTGAGATTTTTTTAGTTCTGCAAACACTGGGGAAGAGTTGGTTAAATTTGTGCGACTATATTTACTGTCAACAATGCATGAACATCTTCATAAAACACAGAGTTTCAATTCCAGGTCCATCTGCCATGTATGAATTTTAAGCTTTCATCACTGCAATGAATTAACTCCCAAGAGCTGTAAATGTCTACAATGATGTGACTTCTTTTATAAAACATGAATTCAAAAACATTTATCAACATTTGAAACCAGTTAATTTAATAGACTACTTTTTACAATCTACAAGGCAAAAGAGTACTTACAGCTGGTCGTGCAGAAGAAGAGGCAGCAGCCAAGGAGGAAGGCAGGTCCACGAGGCAGGCGCATAAACAGAGAGGAGAAAAAAAAAAAAGAGGAAGACGTTAGTGAAATCACAGCTGACAGATGTGCTGTGAATCTGGAGAGCAGATCCCAGCCTTTTTATGGTCCCCGTTTACCAGTTAACAGACATAAAATATCCAATAACATAGCAAGGATATTTTTGAATATTATAGCAGTCAGAAAAAAAATACAGTCATGTAGAGCCTTTCTTTTGTTCAAAGGCAGAAGTTTTTTATAATGTGTGTAAAAAGTGTTTTTCTTCATCTTTTGAATACAGAGCGCTGACCTTACTTTACCTCAAATTCAAACCTCCACACAAATAAAACAAGGTTAGAAATCAAATGTCATTTCTGTGAACAGAAAAAAGCAAAGATTTTATTTGAGCAGCAACACTTTTAAGCCTGCTTTGTTAAAGAAACCTAACACTTAAACACCTCTGCTGAAGAAAAAAAAGTGGATTTTCCTCATATTTGCAAGACGCTGAAGAGGTAGTTAAATCCACTTAAATAAGTCAATAAAATAATTTTTAAAAAATTCAGATTTCGCAAAAGTTGTCTTTTTTTCAGCCAGGCTGTTCTTTCATGTTATTCTCTGCAGCATGCAACAGACTGAAACTGATATGGGACAAGTCATTCCACCTCTGATCCTCTCTCTGAAGTAGTGGTAACAAAGACATAGGAGGTGGTGTGTGTATCAGAGCAGACAGGGCAGAATCGTGTGTGTGGGTATGTAAGCTGTGAGTTTGTAATCTGAGTTTGTCATGCCACCTCAACACCAAAATATAACCTGAAGTTAATTAATCGATCAATCTGTATTTATATAGCACCAAATCTCCACAAATGTTATGGTAAGACACCTAAAAAACATGAACAGGTCTAGACCTGCTACTTTGATATCATCAACATAGAGACAACATGAAGACAATATATGGAGTCTGATCTAATTTTAATCCACCATGAGTAGAGGCTTTTGCTGCATTCAGTCTTTAACAGACAGAAACCTCCAATAGAAGCACACTCCTGTGACACACATCGGAACACCAGTATTACACATTTTTAGAATGGATGGGCAATGATATTTACATTTCTAATAGACATTAAGATTTTAAAAAATCAAATAGTTAATGTGACAATAGCTTTGTCTTTAACAACAACAAACAAACAAAAAAAAACATTGTTCTTCTGCATTTTACATCTGAAGTACACCAGATACGGCTCAAGTCCCGCTCTGCTCTGTCAGGACACCAGATCAGAAAGGTTTCTATTCAAGTCAATCTGTCAACTTACACTGGATCTGCCTTGTTGCGGTCCTGCTGCAGCTGGTTGCAGCATATAGCAACAATCCTATTTTGGCCGGATGCCAGAGCTGTGACATGTTAATTTAACTAAAACAGATTGAGTGGGACAAGAAGTCGTGCAGCACCTAAAAACACCCAGTGACTTTCAAAATAAAACAAACCATGTCCAACACGGATCATATTTAACTTGAATATAATAAACACACAATGAAAGATGCCAGACCACAAGGGTCAACTGGTTGGAGGTTTGACCGCCAAAACAAAAATGAGAAGAGGCAGTGGCAAGCTTCGTCACTCAAGGAACAAAGTTTGATGATCAGAACAAGAGAGTGAAAAATAAAGTATGTTTCTATTCTGGCATTAACTACACTGGCTGCAGGACCTTACCTCACAGCCTGCAAAGTCCTACGGTGAACAAAAACAAAAAAATCCCAGATATAAAAGACTGATTTTATTGGAGAGAATTGAACATTATAAAACATTGACCGATTCTGGTTCACCCCTCACCCGTTTAGAATAAAAAAAACTGCTACATTCTGGGAAAATTCTTTTAAGAGCACTGCTTACTACAAATAGCAGCCCCTCTGTGAAAGGTGTTGATTGGCTGATAACATTGAAATTGACCGGGCCTTCATTGAACAGACTGTGGGCTCTTCACATTACTTCAGAGGCATCAGCAGAGTCACTGTACAGAATCTGCAGTCATGTTTAGAGGAGCTGTCATCAGTTCATCAGAGCACTGAGGACCATACATCCTCCATTCATCACACTCATCCTCATGTTATTATGCACATACATGTCTGATACACCAGTGGCCTACTGGGCTTACACCCCTGGGCTGTCTTCCATCTGCTTCCTGTGTGTGAGACGGATGACGAACAGCAGAGCAGTTGAACATTGTTGCCTGAAACAACAAGCAAACTGCTGCACACACAGCCTCATCTTCAACAACCAATGACATGACAGGAACTCACCTCCAGTCTGCAACTCAATAAAAATCCTAACACTCTACATATTTCTGTTACTTTGTGGTTATTCATATTTTATCTAAAAGCCAGGTGTCATGCACAGCCAGAGGAGCAGCGGTTTTCTCAGACAAACTGAAACCACACGCACAGAAATTATTTCAAAATACTCTGAGTTACAGGTAGACAAGTTATCAAACGAACTCAAAAAACCAAGAACTCAACCAAGAACTTGTTTTTAAATTAACAGCATTAGCAAAAAGATTTTCCACACCTTTCAATAAGTGGATTTCAAAGTCATTTTCATTTTTATTACCTTTGAAAATAAACTGCAATAGGTGAAGAACTTTTGAGTTTACTGTAGGATTGCTTCAGCTGGCACAAAGCCAACGGTGATGGCTGCAGCGTAATCTGTGGGGTAGCGTCGCTTGGTCAACCTGCAGCCACTAAAAGGGATTTTAGGCTACATTTCTACTCACATTTTATCTCAATAGTCTGAGACTTTTATAAAAGGAGTCCCTGCTGATATCGACATTACTGATAAAAATTTAGAAACAGATATTACATCCTTTTCTCTGAAACACATCAGACCCCGCTGAATAAACAAAAGTTGCTGGTTTATCACTGCCTTGTGACTCTGTTTACAGAACTTTCATGATGCATCAATATTTTTGACGCCAAATTCACAAAAGAACGTGGTTATGAAGGTGTCCGTGGACCAACATGCTCCAATATTCCGGAGTTCAAATGGCTGTTTCTACCAATGCAGTCCAGTTGGGGACATGATGGTTCTTTCTGCTCCAAAACAGAACATTTTCTTCACTTCTTTGAAGGAATATTTCCGCAGTGTTTATGGACTACTGAAAAAGTGGTCTGAGCCTGCCTGTGGCAAAAACAGGCATTTTTAGAAGACGTACTTTGATCAGGCGTGTGTGTGCCCTCAAGGATTAGTTTCAGCTTCATTTGCAGACACAGGGTAACGCAATCTACTTATCCATGAGTAATCCAGAGCCCCAAAACAAGTTTAACTAAAAGTCTGCTTTGACACAAAAAAAGAAAGGGCTCAATCAGAAGCAGAATTTAAGAGTTAAGTCAAGTTCTGTGGAAGAGAGCCAACATCTGTGTCTCCAGCTGAAACTTGAACCACTGCTGAAACTCACATCTCCCCACTGCCAGACGGAATCTGTGCAGGAACGCAATGAGACAGAAACAGACAGACAGTAAAATGCATGCTGCATTTTGCTGTTTTGCTCAACTACCGGAAACAATGTGGTGAGCCTCCAGGAAGCTGAGGGTTACGAGGAGGTCCAATGAGCCCAGAGGCGGGGCTCAGAGCACCGAGTGTGAATTCTTCAGCAGAGAGGATACGGTGCTCTCTGACAGACCTCTTCCCACGACCTTCAGAGAACTCAGACATTTCATGCATCATCCAGCACTGTTATTCTTCCAAACTTCTCTGTTGATATGGCCTGGCTCTGTTCAGCCTGTGTCTGAAAAAGCCCCAAATTCTTCCCCCCACTTGGGAATAAAGTTTTTAAGAGACAGAGTTCACAGAAAATTCCTCTAAAATGTCTCTGGGAAGTTTGGCCTCAGCTTTCTTATTCATTTTTCTAATTAGAACCAAACCGATGTATCAACCAGGACACATCAACTCATTATGGTCTGACACACATAAATCTGTGTTCCTTCCCAATAATGCAGAAAACAAAACTCAGGGTGATTCAGAAAGTGATCATACTCCATCACTCTGTGCAGCACATGGACCTGCTCTAAGCAGAACTTCACAGCCTGCAGTCTTTCTTCGGGTACTAGCTACTTTGAATACAGCTACTTTGAGTTTTGTGAAACTAATCAGCATTTTTCTGAATTTTTCCACACCATACAGTCTGAACCATTCATCAGTACAATGTCTAAATACCTGGCAAAATACTCAGCGATGATACTGTTCATTACTTGCTGCCCTACTTCTGTCACACGTCAGTCACCTGTCAATCACATAAAAATAAATGTCACCATGTTTCTTCGTTCTGCATGAAATATGCATTCTTTCATGAAGACATGCACACATGTTTAATATATAGGTGCTGCTGATGTGATGAATGCTGCTTTTCTGGAAGGTGAACAAGTAGGACTAGCAGTGACTTATATCAGCTCAGTAGAACAAGCACTGAAAATGTAGCCTCAGAGCTGTGTGCTAATGATTCTGTCCCAAAAGTTATCTTTATTTACTCTAAAATATCTTACAGATTTCTTTATGATTCTTGGAAAGGAGAAGGGCCCTATTTGTTCTACACCTGAATTTCCCTTCAGTAATTAATAATTAGGGCCTGAGCCTGAGAATTGCCTTAAGGATTGTTCTTTGTCTCTGCCACTTTAACCCCAAGCTGTGAGCCTTCAACATGCTTAGAGTCGTAATAAAACAAGCCAAAAAATTCATAAATTCAGTGACAATATGTGCTCAACAGCGCCCTCTAATGACTTAAAACTGCAGCCCCTTGGGGTACTTCGAGCTACAGGCCTGATTTTTTTCAGTGCATCACTATCATCCTACAAAAGATTGTATCAGACCTACAAAAAAAGTTGCTTACCATCATAGCGAATTCCAAACAGGAAGTTTGGTTAACTGGAGTTATATGTCCGATTTTGACGATTTACAGGGTATGTATTTGATTGAACTTGTCACACAGTTTTTTTTTTTCCTTGGATCATCTTAACAATTTTTTTTGTGTACTAGACACACTGACGATTAAAAGTTATCAAAGGATTTTTCACAACTCAATAAGCATGACCAGGGGAGGTCGCCAAAGTTGACGATTTTTTCAGCAAAATGCAAATCTTAAGAGCACTCATAAAATACTCGATCTAGAACAGAATGCACACACATGTTCAGTGTCACAGCCTGAGTGCATCTATATGCTTTCATCATTATTTGGAGGACCTTTGTCACTTGATCAATGTTGGGCCACACAATATATCAAAGATTACATTGAGCATTAATATGGTGATGAAGAATTATCAAATTTGACGAGGATGCAACCAAGTGTTAAAGGTGTCAAAGAGCCGCATCATAAAGTAGTTCAACACTGCACAGATGTCATAGCCAATAAATGTGTGCTCCCCAGATGTGAGAAAAATTTGTAAGAAGCTGCAAGAACAGGATTATGAAATGGACTATCAATTGCAAATCTTATTTTGGACATGCTGCATTTAAAGAAACAACAATAATGTGCCTCCTGTGGCCGTCCTGTAATTAACTCTACACCAAACACCTGACCAAACCTAGCGCTTACACTTACACACAGCTAGGTCATCACAGACTTCCCCTGGTATTTGGCCTTCTGACACACTCTGTCTGAATGCCTGATCTGCTGCCCATCTGTGCTTTGTCACCTGCAAATAGCACTGAAAACATGCAGCGTAGGAGCAACTTGCCAAATTTTATTCCCATACAGATCATAAACAGTTGCTACTGCATGTACATGTGCTTCCCCCTCTTTTATGGACAGCAAACTACTTCAGTGGTGAGTTATTCAGTCTAATTTACATTGTGTAAGTCAGACTGTTGTGAGCTTAGGCGTGTAAAACCAAAAGATGTCACAATGAGCCACCCACAAACTAAACTAGAACATGGATGACATCAAGAAGACCATCGATCAAAATGCATAAGTATCCATATGGCTGTGGAAGGAAGTGTAGGAATCATCGAAGTTAGACTCAAACAGGTTTCACCATTACATTAAGGTGTGATTTAATTGTTGGAATAATAACAGGATTTATTTGACATACTTGTGGTAATTGCAACAGCAAAGACTGTGCACTCCTCCAGGCTCTAGTCTGCATCTACTCACTCATGACAAAAACACAGGAAATGCCAGACTAACATCTAAACCAACTACGGGAACAATGTTTAAATCTAGATGTTTAAGAGTAACAGTTTAAGTCAATTAGGGGTGCTTTCCGCCAAACCCCATTCATAAATCTGAAGATTGAGTTAACGGCTGACGGTTAGTGTTAAGGTTAACGTTTATTGTATTAAGGCACTTATCCTTT
Organism: Labroides dimidiatus; assembly: GCA_030710495.1. Taxonomy (NCBI): domain Eukaryota; kingdom Metazoa; phylum Chordata; class Actinopteri; order Labriformes; family Labridae; genus Labroides; species Labroides dimidiatus. The sequence continues at coordinate 12,835,514 of CM061155.1, forward strand.
CGAAAAGAAATGACACGGGCTGGATATTTCGACTTTTGCGGTTAGTTTTCTACCACTGTAGCCTGACCAAAACTTCTTAAAGTGAAGTCGGTTCATAACAAAGCATGGTGAGGGTAGCAGAGTAGTGTAGTCACGGCTGACCTTAGCTCACTACAGGCTCAGGTTGTACACTAAAGTTACCGGAAGACTACAACAGTTTGGAGCTACGGTTACCGAAACAGCGACGGCACAGTGAATATTTCCTTAATTAAGTTTGGTGTGATTGCTAATTGTGAAAAGGTTAATGTTATTTAATATATTTTCCTGAACAGTCGCAACTTTCTTTCCAACGCATTTCGCCCCATTCACGTCAATACTCTTCGACCAGCGGTTAAAACCTGGTCATAACTGCTAAAACTGGGAACGAGGCAGAAAATACGGACATATGCGTGACAAAACTCACCCATTATTCCGCCGTTTCCGTCTGCTTCACTAACCAGTATTTCTCCGCTTGACATTCCCTCACACAAACTCGGCACGCTCGGCACCAACTCTAAAGAAGTAGCTTGCAGTTGTACTCAGTGTGAGCTCCACACATTTCTGGGCGTACTGGTCTGTGGATGACGCGGGAACGCCAACGTAAAATACTTATAATCTCATTGGAGAATGCGCTCAGAAATGTCTCGCGAGACTTGCGAATAAAAACACAAATCTCGCAAAAATACCGAAGATATATTACATCTTTATCCTAAAACTAAAGTTAGACTACTTAACGTAAAAATGATTATCCAAATACCCACACTTACATTTATAATGTTTTGAAGAAAAAGTCCAACAATATTGAGTAATTTTGTGGTTTGTAAAACTTGTATGACAAAAAGAAGTCTTTGAAATAAGTCAATGCCCAAACGCACAACAAATAATGTGAAATGAAACAAAAAATAAACCACATGACTGTCTCTTGGGAAATTAGACATTCGACATTGCCATCTAGAGGATTTTTATTGCGTTACAGGAGGGCAAATTATTATTTGTAGATGAATGTTGAGAATTTGCTGTAACTCATAGTTCATCAAACAAAATGTAGTTATTTTGTCTGAAAATACATGCTTTCTTTCTTTCTTTCTTTCTTTCTTTCTTTCTTTCTTTCTTTCTTTCTTTCTTTCTTTCTTTCTTTCTTTCTTTCATTTATTTATTTATTTATTTATTTACTTATTTATTTATTTACTTATTTACTTATTTACTTATTTACTTATTTGCCTTTATCTATGCCAACCCAACAACAAATAAATTGTTGCCAGTTACATTGGGGCTCAATCTTTTTTTCACATTAACTAATAGCCACTAAGCTGACTAGTAAACCATGTGCTTGACTATAAAACAAACTGCAGAAGTTGTCTCCCCCTTGAGAATATTATGACAGCCACACCTTCAGGCACTGCCAGCAACCGGCAGCTTTGCCCAAAACCCCTGCCTGCCGGTTGTGTCTGAAAGTGCAGCCCTACACCGTGCTTGTCTCTGCAACCTGCAGCTTCTGTGAATATCTTCTGAGTGTGAAATACCACAGCTTCTTGTCATTATCAATACAATAGAAACATCGGCCACAGTTCCCACCTGCATTGAGTCTCTCTGTATGTCAGAGGCTAAAGGTGAAGCTGGTGGATGCTCTGGCTGTTGGTGTTCTATCAAATAGTGCTATCTATCAAAAAGTGTCACTTAGTAGCTCTGGAGCATGGAGATTTGACAGCTTAACAGCTTGAAGCCCATGTTAGCATTTCCAACATGATGCCTGCCATCATTGAGCTTCAAAATGCATCTCCAGAAATCATTAAGTAATGACCAACGGACCACATTCAGGTTTTACGCTTGATGGAAATTGCTGAAATCACACATTAAGTGACAAGCTTCCCAGACTGAGGCAGAGATAAACTATCAAATCCTGTGATTGCAAGATAAAAAATAATGTTTCAGGTATTGAAGGCTGGTTGCTTTCAAAAAGAAAATTGTCATGGTGGTTCTAGATTTTATAAAATAACATTACCTCTAAAGAAAAATCTATCTTAAAAAGAATTCATATTTATAACTTAAATTCTACAATTCATTTAGCAGACACTTTTGTGCAAAGCACATACAGCACAAGCAAAAATTTACATAGAATGAATTGATACATGATTTTAGCAACAACTGGAACAATTGCAGAATAAATGTGCCTCTTGGTCAGTCCAACCCAAAACAAATCATGTCACTCTTGGCCAGTGCTGTAAATGTTCTTTTTTTGCTCTCTCAATAATATAGAAAGATGACTTTCTGTGTATTGCTGCAGAGGATTGTTGGTGCTTCTGGGTGGAAAAATGGACGAGCAGAAAGCAGAGCAGACATGAACCATCCTACACAGAGGCTTCAGAAAAATCAATGAGCAGCCTCAGTGAGCTGTGTCAGTACACGAAGCCTCTGGCTGTGGAATCAAATGAAATGGAGTGTGGCAAAGAGGAGAATGAGCGTGTCACATCACATTATATGAAACTGGCAGCTGATGTACACAGGGCTTTACACAGGCCACCTGTGCCTTGGTGTCTCATCACAATGTACTATTGATTGAGCTGCTTTGTTGATACCGTAGAAGCTGCCTTGGACAGAAAATCATATAATCATGCTGGAAGTGAACAGAGATGCTCTGTGATTTGTATTCTTGAATGAGGCAATTATTTTCCCTCGTTAAAGAACTCCAGGATATGTTCCAACCAAACATCAAACAAATCACAGACCTGCATGATAGACACAAGTAAGAGTTTGTTTACTCAGATTTGACTCCTTAAGTAAAAAGGACTGAGGAACATTTGATATGGCCAAAAGAAACACTGGGCTCACATTTGGTAAATATTTTGTCATTTAAGGTCTCTCAGAAAAGGACATATTTATGCTTACATTTATGAATCTATTTGGCTTTTAAAGGTAATAATCCATTATCTTTCTATCAGAATGCCCTAGTTAGTCTATAAAGACTCTTCAGCTGGTCCAAAACTATGCAGCTGGAGTCATGACTGAAAATAGGAGGAAAGAGCACATCTCTCCAGTGTTAGCTTCTCTATGATGGCTACTTATAAAATCTAGAACTGAATTTAACTGAACTAGAACTGACCTACAATGCTATAAATGGTAAAGCAGAGCTCGTAGTTTTGTATTATCCTTCAGTGAGATCACTGAACCATGCAGACCATGCAGGCTTGCTCGTTGTACCTCCAGTCTCTAAAAGTTGTATCAGGCTCCTCTTCTTTGAAACCATTTACCAGTCTGGGTCCAGGAGGTAGACACTCTCTCTACTTTAAGAGTAGGCTTCAAACTTTCCTTTTTGATAAAGCTTTACAGTTATAGCAGTATCAGGCCTGGACCAGCTTTTACTTATGCTGCTATAGACTTAAACTGACACACTGAGCTCACTAACTTTAAATCTTGATGGCCCATTAAAGTAACTGACCACAGATCTTTTTGGGAGTCCCTGAGCTCTCTTGTCTTGTAGGTTCCTGTCATGTCTCTGGGTTAATTTGTCTTTTATTTCCTCCCTCATCTTTATCTTGTGTAGCCTTAATGTATTTTTTTTTTATTTTATTTATTATTTTTATCCTGCTTGTGTTTTTCGGACCCTGTCTCAGCCTAACGTTGGATACCTTTGCCTGTCTGTCTGCCCACCTGTTGCTGTGGAACTGCCAGACTTCAGCTGCTACAAATCAATCTCACTAATGTCATACGTTTTCAAATGCTGATGTTATATCTAAAAACTCCTTGAATCACTCTGCTATAAGTAATATTTACATTTTATCACCATTAATGTAAATAATAAAATGTGACTTCTTGACTTAAGCTGTTTTTTTTTTTTTTTGTTAAAATTTGCAACTTTTTTTTATTTATTTTATTTATTTATTTATTTCGGGCACGTCAGCACACTTATACAACATCACACATTGTCAATAGTTGATCAAATTCTACATGTCCGAAAGGGAAGACGGGAGAAGCAGAGCTTATCTAGTCTTATCTAGTCCCGTCCCCCTTTGAATGAGGAACTTGGCTATTCCAAATACTTACTATGCTTTTATCATTTTTATCAGCACTGTAGCCATAAGTTTTGTTAAGCAGCTAGCTAAAGCCCTGGGCAGCAGAATAACATAGCTACACTGTAGAAGTAAAGTGCATTCTTATTGTAGTTTCTGATTGTAGATTGGAGATGTTGTGACTGTGACATCACCCATCTGTTTGTAATGCAGGAGCAGGGCTCCAGCCCATTTGCAGAAAGCAAATGAGTCACTCAATCAATCAATCAATCAATCAATCAATCAATCAATCAATCAATCAATCAAACAAACAAACAAACAAACAAACAAACAAACAAACAAACAAACAAACAATAAATAAATAAATAAATAAATCCATGATAAAGCTAATATTTTTGTTATTGAGATATCCTTTTTCAATGGATGTGTGTGTGGTTTTCAGTGCTCCTGCAACAACAATCAGTTGTTCAATATTTCTTACTCCAACAATTTAGACAATAACAAAGATATCCCCAAACAACCAAAATTGACAAAATCAGTAGCAGGTGTTTCCACCATTTGCAGCAATGACAGTGACGTCTCATGCTCTTCACTAGCCTCATAATGTTGTTCTGAGGCAATGTGTTCCACTCTTCCACAAGTGCAACATGCAGTTCTGCCAGTAAACCATCAAATTCTCCTCTCCACACTCTGAACTCAGTATCTGAGGATCTGTTCTGTCGTGCTTCAAGTCCTACCTCACAGGTAGATCCTTCAGAGTGTCATGGCGAGAAGAAGTGCCTGAGTCACATGACTTATCGACGGGGGTACCTCAGGGGTTAGTGCTTGCTCCCTACTCTTGTCCTTATACGCCTCCTCACTTGGTGCAGTGATCCGCTCACATGGCTTCTCTTACCACTGCTGTGCTGATGACACTCAGCTTTTCATGTCTTTTCCACCCAATGACACAACTGTCTCAGCTCTTATATCAACATGTCTGGCTGATATCTCCATTTGGATGAAGGAATGCCACCTTTTGCGAAATGTGTCAAAAACTTAGCTCATTATCTTTCCAGCCCTCGATTGCTCAGTCCTGTCGATATGCCCTCTGTAACATCAGGAGGATCGGACCCTACCTGACACAACAGGCCACACAGCTTCTGGTACAGGCTCTTGTGATTTCATGCAGTGACTACTACAACTCTCTTCTAGCAGGCCTCCCTGCGTGTACATTTAAACCTCTGCAGATGATCCAGAATGCAGCAGCACGTCTGGTCTTTAACCAGCCCAAAACAGTACATCACCCCGCTGTTAATCTCTCTTCACTGGCTTCCAGTGGCAGCTCAAATCAAATTCAAAGCTCTTCTTCTGGCTTACAGAACAGTGACAAGAACTGCTCCTGCCTACCTGGAATCCAGCATCCAGGTCAACATTTCCTCTCATCCACTACACTCTGCCTGTGAGACATGCCTGGTGCTCCCAGCCCAGCATGGCTCTAAATTTCTATCCAGACTCCAGTTTTTCCCAAATGATGTAATGAATTACACAACTCCATACAATCTGCAGAGTCCCTATCTACCTTTAAAAGAGGTCTGAAGACTCACCTGTTCAGGGAACACTTAGGCACTTAATCTGACCCTTCTTCTCTTTGTCCTCAGGGGTTGAATGCATGTGAAGGTCTCAGACTCCACTGTGCTCAGTGAATGAAAGCACTGAAAATTGAATGTTGTTGAATGTTGAACGATATTGCCAATACGGAATTTTAGTTGTGGCTACATTATTCAGATGGAATATAAAAAAAAAAAAAAAAAAAAAAAAAAAAAAAAGGGGGGGTCGGGGGGGTCACCTGCAACAGTCGTCTGGCTTTAAGTCAGAGCACTGGAGTCAGTTGCGAATGGTTTGTCTGGAAACCCTAGTACCCCTAACTTCTTGTGATCAGGCCTGCAGCTGTGTGGCAGTTGCATAACGGTGTCTGAGTGCATAGGTCCTTAGGTTCTGGTCATCATTGTGGTCCATCACTCGTGGGGCTCCACTCCTGGGTCTGTCACAAACACTGCCAGTAGTGCTGTGTTGTGCTGCAAGTCTGCTGATGACACTTTAAGACACACCAAGGTCACAAGCAACATCTGACTGCCTGCTACCTGAAGACCCACAATAGCCAGGTGGTGCTGCTCGTCCATTAAGTGACATGTGTTCATGGCTGCTTGAATGATGAACTGGGAATGACTATTATTACAAAAATGCAATAACAGAAAAACAGGTATTCATAAAAATTAAAGAGTTTAAGAGTAAGCAATATGTAAAAATTTACAACAAATTACATACAAAAATAAGAGTAATAGCAACAATGTAAAAAGAAATCTTATTAGATCTTCAAACTATCAAATTGTATTTGTTTTGCATTTATTTATTCTTATACTATTCCTGTAAATACATCATCATGTGTTCTCTGACTTTTTTGCATTCTTCTTTATGGAACTACTCCAGCTCCACAGGCACCACCAGCTCTGTATGTATGAATGAATAATGTGCTTCATTTTCTAGTTTCCCTGCTGCTTCTCCTCAAGTCATTGCATAATACACACACCAGGTGTCAGTGTGGGTAATGTAATAGAGCAGGCAAGATTTATTTTGTGAATAATGATGTAGTTACATAAGACACAGCGGGCACATGCTTGATTGTTTTGCAGGGAGGTCATATGAATTTAATTCACAATGAATGAAAGTGCAAAGTGCATCATGGAAACGACACCATCTGTGGTCCAAACAGCCTTCAATGAATCAAATTTCAAATTGAGCCGATGCAATTATTGTTCAGCTTCCATGAACATTTCTAATTTCATCACCATAGATGTGATTTTCTTCCTCAGATATGATTACATTGAAAGAAATAGATAAGTATTATTTACCTGCCTGCCATACTAATATATCATCAAATGACTGAACTTATGCAAATGTTGTCAAGTGTTTCTGGTCTTTTATTCAGCTGTGTCAAAAGGTTGAAACAAACAGCAGCTCCTGTTTTCATCAACACTGTTTGTTTCCATACAGCAGCAAACAATCATTCCTTTCTTCAATCCACTGAGGGTTTGTTCTGCGATCATTTTCTGCTCTGTATCCATTTATTGTCCCTTTGTAGAAGGGGGGCTTGGGAGCGGCTGTGCATACGCACTCATGCATGGGCACAGCATGCAGTCGGTGTGTATGCGGGAAATAATGATTGGTGCTGGTGGAGGAGCTGCCTGTCATCTCCAGCAGCAGCTCATTTGGGAAGCAGAAGAAAGTCGCCTCTTTCTCCGAGAGCAGACCGAGGAAAACAAGGAGGCCTGGAGCTCTCCTACAGTCCTTCCATTCAGTCCTGTACTTTACAGAACAATTTAATATTCCAAACCTCCTGAGACGTGCAGAGGGCTTCATGAGTTTATTCATTTTCACAGGGACCACACACACACACACTGGAGGCTGGTCTTTTATTGAAAAAGCTGAGGAGTAAATGCTTTATTGTTGGGCTTTCTCTAGGTAATCTGATGAGCACAAAAATCAAAAGTGCCAAATACTGGAGAGGACAGATCGAGGAGTATCATGAGAATAGGTTTAAAAACAACTGAAAATAAATGAAATCCTTGAGCTGCTGGGTTTTTATTATCTCAGTCGTATTATGTTGCTGCAGTATTCCTGCAGAGCGTAAGCCATGTCTCTTTCTATGAAACTCAATCATCTTAATGCAGAAACACATCACAGAAAGGTAGATAAAAGCTAAGTCTTATTTCATTAGAAAAAAGTCTCTGATATTAAACATTTCTTTTACTATTTTAGTATCCTTGCCTAAACAGCAGCACCTTAAACTAAATGTACAGCTCGTAACAATTTAAAGCACAGGTTGGCATATTCTGGGCTGCATGGGGAAAAGTCATCAGTCAAGTATCTACCACCTCATGAATCTCACTCCAGTGCTCACAGTCTACTCAGAAATCAAGATTTGAAGCCACAGGAGCAGCATTCCAAATTCAAGACCCACACTGGGAACAGAAGGAAAAAATAATTCTCAAGAATGAGTCATGGAGCAAAGACTGTAGCTTCCAGGGTCTTTTTTCAGATAAATAAAAAAACACAAGTGAGACAGAAACAGGTAAAGAAGGGATTCATGAGTAAAGACATGATGGTGGTGTAGTTAGTAGGGCTGTAAGACTCCATGGTGCACAGAATATCAAGAGGATGAAGGCACTGAGAAGATACATTTATACTCTGATCTGATAAAACATTGTGAGCACCAGCCTGAAATATCTCCCTCCAAAACAGTCATGATGTGATGAGACATGACCTCCACTACACTCCCGAAGATGTGCTGCATCATCTGGCTCCCAAACAAATCTATACCCCTTACAGAGTTGAATATCTATGAATAAAAATAATGAAAATAACACCATCTTTTTATTGATTTATTTTACCCTTTGGCACTCAACCATCTGTAGATCTAAACTAGTTTCAAAATCATGGAAGACAATATGCACAAAGACATTTCAATACTCAATTAGTTTTTCACAGTGAGATGTGAGAGAAACACAATCAAATAAGATAAACAAACAGAGGCTGATCATCATCATTTGTCAGATGTCCTTGAGCGTGTTGCATTAACAAAAAAACAAAGCAAATAAGTTTAAAAACAGCTTTCATTTCTTTTCTAATTTCACTCGGCTCCGGGTAGAGTTGTTTTTATGTCATATCTCTTCATTTATGTGATGTTCATACTTTCTTGTTTCATAAAGCTTCTCTTCCTGTCCTGTGTTTCCCGCCTTTGTGATTACTGTCCCCTGCCTCATTGTTTCCACCTGGGTTCTATTACTTTGTGTACAGATAGATGGGGACTGAATCTCTATGTCCCCCCTGAGCCCTTACAGACTTCATCGACATCACCTGGAAAGTGATTGAGTGCAGGAGTCTGCAAGGGCTCCAAATGGTACGAGTAGCAATGGGACAGCACTTTGCCACCTCTCGGAAAATCTGCATGTCATCATGTGGCTCAGCTGAGCAGTATTAGAAATTATTACCAAACAATTTATTGTTTAAAATCATAGACCGCCACCACCAATACACTCCTATTTGTCAAAACAGCTTGAAAATAAAAAAAGGCTTTATCAATATATATTAATTTTTCTTGAAGGCAAGTAGACTTATATTTCAACAGTAGTTTCAATTTCTTTGATTCTTGTTTGCAATCTTTGTAATTACATTCCTTGCCTAATTTTCTCCAGCTTGCTGTGATTTTTCTGCTTTGACCTCTACATTATTGTGGTTCTCTGTTATAACCTTGCCTTGTGGTTATACACTAACAAAGAGCATCTCTTTTTGTTGAAACTTTGGAGATAGGCGCCTGGGTCCTTGAACTCGTTCTTGTCAATGTGCCTATTCGCTGTAATATCCTAGAGTAGGGATACATCGGCATTAATATCAGTATCGGCTGATATTTGTCATTTTTTAATGTATCGGCATCCAATGAGTAAAACTGGGTGTATATTAACAAACAATGTTTATTTCTGTCTAGCTGCTGTTTGTGTGTGTCGGGAAGGAGTCGCAATTAATACTGGTAAGTTTGTTAAGGTAACTTTGTTGGGACATTATTTTGATTTATGATCCTTTTTGTAATTTATGCCTCAGACTTTCTCACAGGAGTTTTGTGAGCTGAGAGTTTAATGACACACTTGTTACAAGTTGTCAGGGTTGCTAAAAAAGTAACACTGTTGGTTACTTGTGTTTATGGTAGCCCTGTAACGTAAAGGGGGAGGGGTGACAGACACATGAATAATGCTGATTGGCTAAAGGTAGAGTTCCGTTTCATGGTAAGCCAATCGGAGCAAGAGTTCAAGTAGGTGGGTCTTGTTGTTGCTAACCTCAACACACCACAAACAGAACACACACAAGAGAACTAGATACAACAATGATAAGTCCAAAGCAGTGTCGAGTTAAAACTGGTGTTTTCAGGATTGAAGTATAGGCACTACTTCAACATTGTTGATGTAAAAGGCAAGAACATACATGTGAAGTGTACATCATGTCCCACAGCAAAGCCCGCTCAAAAATCTATATTCTTACACATATTTGAAGGCTTTTTTTTTAAAAAAAAAAGTAACAATAATTATTTTCTCTGGTAACTAATTACATTTATGAAGGAGAATTTTAGTCACTAATTCATTTACTTTTTGGGGGGAAGTAACTATATTAATTCATTCATTCATCTTCTACACAGCTTATCCTGTTCAGGGTTGTGGGTGGCTGGTGCCTATCCCAGCTGACTTCAGGCGAGAGTCTGGCTACACCCTGGACTGGCCACTTGTCAATCACAGGGCTGACACACAGAGACAGACAACCTTTCACGCACACATTCACACCTACCGGCAATTTAGAATCACCAATTAACCTGATGAGTTTTTGGACTGTGGGAGGAAGCTGGAGTACCCAGAGAAAACCCACGCATGCATGGAGAAAATGCAAACTCCACACCGAAAGGCACACTGACCTTCTTGCTATGAGGCAGCATTGCTAACTGGTGCACTACCATGCAGCACAACTATAACTAATTACATTTTTTTAAGTAGTTTGCCCAACACTGGTGATTAGTGTTGATGCTATCATGCTTTGACATGCAGTGCTATCATGAAAGCACTATATACATATTCCATAGGCTCCTTTTGAAACCTCTTTTCGCTCCTGCATGTGTAAATACTCTGCAGCTCGTATCTGGCTCCACATTCCTCCTCTTTGATGCTGCAGTGAGCTCTACATGAAAAAGCCTCATTGTCGTCACTTATTTCCATCTGACAGCGTATTTCTGTTTCATCTTCCTACATCCACAACACCGATCCACAACCCGTGCTGCTATAACAGACACAGACATTTTTATTTCCATCAGCATGGAGATTCTGGTTACATCAGAAGTTTCAAATAAAGGGAGAAAAAAGAAAAGGAAAGAATAAGAATTAAGCAGGGTTCTATGAGTATATCTGTAAGTCAGTACCAGATCTCTTTATTAAAAGAGAGTAAAGAATAATAGGATACTTTATTTCTTTGGGGAGATTTAATGTCTGTTCTGTCTCTTAACTTCTGTCTCCAGGTTGACGTGCTTCGGTGTGGGAAGTCCAATTACTGAAAAGTGTGAATTTCCATCACTGACATTAAAATTATACTCTTTTCTTTTTCCTCATCACCATCAAGATAAGCGAGCCAGAAACATGAGTGTCTTTCTCCTTTTTTTTTATCAGCCTCCACAAGAGCAGAGACATCACATATGAACAGAGAGAGGAACAGACGGGGGTCTGCACGTGCTGATTGTGTGTGTGTGTGTGTGTGTGTGTGTGTGTGTGTGTGTGTGTGTGTGTGTGTGTGTGTGTGTGTGTGTGTGTGTGTGTGTGTGTGTGTGTGTGTGTGTGAGAGAGAGAGAGAGAGAGAGAGAGAGAGAGAGAGAGAGAGAGAGAGAGCAGGCTTTCCTCCTCTTTGTTCATATGTGATCACCAGAACTCAGAGATTCTCCATCTGTTGCTGCACGGTGTTGGTTCCTGCAGCAATGTGAGCAATGTTCAAGTGAGAAAGTGCAGCGCACATATAGAACATGCTCTCCTCATCAGTTATATAATCATTTTAAAAGAGACACATGAATCAAAATGAGGCATGATGGGGGAAAAAAATGCATGAATATTCATCCTGATTTCAAATCTTTGTTAGCATGTCACAATGTGGGAAAGTTGCAGCAGAGTTTCTAGATTAGAAATAAGGAGTCTTGTTGCTTTTATCTGGAGAGAACATTAAAAACCACGTGTTGCCAGCAGTCGGATGTGTGAACATACAGATCAGCTCAGATGATCATTGATCTCCACATGCTCTCATGAGAAGACCGTGCTCTGTTTACTGATGGAACCATTAGGAGGAGCTGAGGAGGAAAGAAGGAAGAGATAAAGGAACGTATGAGGAGATGAGAAAGCTTTGTGTAGTGAGAGGAAGGTGTGACAAGAAAACACAGGGTCAGAAATTTATATCACTCTGAAGAGCTTGGTTTAGATTATTAACATTTAGTTGACAGTTGAAACCAAACGTGCAAAAACTTGATGTTTATATTTCAACATATGATATTTGGTTGTATTGATGTGAAATGGTATAATATATATAACAAACTACATGTATTTACCAGGACTGTCAGCATTAACACACTGATTGTGATTCATTAATCCTGATTAATGTTTTTTTCCCTTTACAACACTGTTCTGCTCACCAGCATTTAGTCAGTATTGTAGTGGAGTCAACATAGTTTGAGTCCATTTTAACCCATTTAATCAAAAGAGCTCAACAGAAAGTATAAATGAAAGGAAGGCACTGAGGAAGAGCTGTGCCTGAAAAGGCTTAACGTGAAAGTGAGTATTCAGAATTCTGTCTGTTTTTATTGTCTGATGAATTAATATTATTTAAATCTCGTGAATTTACGCATTACCAGAGTAGACAGTTTTCTGCCAGCATTCCTTCCTGGCTTTTTGCTGCACAGTGAACAGTGTTGCTTTTGCTTTGGATGATGTTTGAATTCTTCTAATTGTCTCCTCCTCCATGGTAAAGTAGGATGCTCTGCAGGGTTTCTCCATGTTTGTGATCAGACATTACAGACTTCACCCTTTTTATGTGGGAGTGCACTGATTCTGATGGGGAAAACCATGGATTCACTGAGCGAGTTCATATCCAGCTTCACAGTACCGCTTGTCAGGACTGTGAATATCTTGTTACATAAATCCAGGGAATGGAGAGAAATCCCGGAAGTGTTAATCCTGCTTTGTAGTACAGGCTTCTAAACAAGTTCCCAGCACCTAAACCCAAGTCTTAGAAAAGCACCCAGAGCAGGACACAGTAAACTTATCTAGGTACTTTAAATATCTAACTTTTGGTATATAAAATATTATGACGAATGAATCCAAGACTGGGTTCAGGATGAGGAATGCTGCTGTTTGACTCCAAATTATTTGCTGTGTCAACCTGGACTGACTGTGATGAAGAATTTTGATGTGCAGAAACACATTAACATTAACATTAGTGTCTGTTGATCTGAATTTTACTGTGTGACGTGAAGTAAAGAGTCTCTACTAGAAACCTTGGTTTAATTGCACAGACTGTACGTATAATGCACACAATATATGTTTAACTAAGTTTTACTTTATCCAACTTATGAGAATATTCTTTATATGCAGAACACAGCTGCAGTCAGAATTTATTCACATAATATTAATAAACTTATCTGTTTAAGGACCATTGTTTGAGTAACTTTAGAGGCTAATGTCATTATTTAGCAGCTAGCTTCTAACAGCATTATCAACAGTCAAAGTAACATTAACATCACTCTCTACTCACGTCTCTGGGTGAGTCCTGGACAGATGTCTGTTAAAGTTAGATACCCTCGTTTTCTACTCAGTTTTTTGTTTCTTAATTATAATGAATAATGTCGCTCTGCATTTGCCAGCATTAGCTGTAAAATCTTTAAAAGCAAAATGCACAACCCGTGGCTTTTCTTTTGACATTCTGCCACACACTTGCTGTACAAGACGGCAGGTGAACGTGTATGCAGGTACACAAACACACCAGATGAAGACTGATAACGGATCTGTTGTTAGGACCGTATACCAGAGGAAATTAATAAATATAAATATAAATACAAATATAAAGTCCTATACATCTGGACTTGAGTTGGACTCAAGTCAAAGTCCTGGACTCAAGTACTATAACACTAGCTTTAGTTATGTTTAATTAATGCTCTGTAACAAAGTAATGAAGTTTTTCTTTTACAAAACACATTCTAAATAGATAAAAGCAGACATATAAAGGTCAAATAACTCAAGAGAAATAGGTCTTTGAATGCTTTTTAAAATGTGCCCCACTGGTCATGAATTAATGTACGACCCTTCAGTGGATCAATGACATACACATATTGTTTAATAAAGGAGATTTATGATTAACAGATGGACTTATATATGTCTTATTCTTTCAGTGATTATGCCACTATTTGTTATGATTTAATGAGGTCACTTTAAGTACAAATGAGCCCGATGGGTTGAGTGGCCCTACCAACTCAGGCTAACTTTTTTAATTATTTAATTTAATGATTTCACTCCAGCTGTAGTCAGTCAGTTAGTCAGTCAAATGTGTCATGCTAATTCTTGGAGCAGACGCATACTAACCACTGTAGCATGGCCTATGCTAACAACTACAGACAATCAGGCACCTGATTGGCAGCACCTGGTGGTACCAGAAGCTCAGATCAAAAACCAAGACTTTTGCATTGGCAGAGGAGGTTTGGCAAATTGTTTATGGGTGCAAGCCACAAACTCAGCTCTGCTACTTATCACACAAATGCTTGTTCCTTTAAGATGAAATAAGGAATCAATTATCTTAAAGGAGCAATCCAGAGGAAATACAAATAAACAATTTTCACTCATGATTCATGAGAATAAACCAGAGGAGAGGACAATGAGCTGAGTAACACAACCAAACATATAACTTAACCGTCAGTAATATTGCAGGTCCATTACCTTTTATTAAATACCCAAATTCTGAGTAATCAATCAACCTGTCATGAACCTTGACCCAGATAGGACACAAATTATAAACAGGAAACACAAGCCAAATACATACCCACCACTCAAATACAGCAGAGTGTGTGCACCCCTATCACATTACCAACACATGACACATAAACACACACATGTGGTTCCTACACTGCTTTGAATGTGACACATTTCACCTCTTCTTCACTTTTATTATTACTGATGCCAGGAATTTCCTCATGACCCAATTCAACACTTGAAAGTGCTTACAGTAATGCTCAGAAAAAGGCCAAATGTACGTTAACCTTTATTAAACTAACACAGTTACAAATTATGATATCTCAACAGCACTGAAGGTTCCAACAGAAGTTGCTTTGTATGATTAAAAGAAGGCACAGATTTGAAAAATTAACATTGTGATAAAATGAACTGTTCTCCGGCATTGAACTGATGTGAAAGGTATCCCCATTTTAGGAAGTTCCTTTTTTGTTACAGTGAAAGGGGCTGTGAAGACAATCTGTTTGAAGTGGATTGCAGCAACACCCCTTGGCTGGTATCGCGTGCACACTGTCATGATGACATGATTCTGAACAAGGGGTGTTTGTTTTGTCTTTTTAACACTACTTTCTTTGTTCAAGACAAATTTTTACCAGATACAACATGACGAGTTAAGGTATTTACCAACAGTTACCCAGAGTTATTGTCTGAAACTTGACAAGAAAACTTTGAAAGTTTCTACAAATAAACTTTTATTTTAGAAAGCAAAACTAAAACCCTATTCTAAAACCCTAAAGCTCTGGATCAGCACATCAGCATTTTCCTGCCAGAGAGGTCCCGGACCAGAACCCCTGTGAAGTGGATTAGCCGACTATAAACTCCACAGGGCTACCGACAGGCAGGTGCGACAGGCAGAAGTGGAATCACGACGGCTATATTTACGTGATTCCCCACCCAACGACCACGATCAGACTCAAACCCAGGAGCGACCCGGGGAGCAGAGCTAAACTCTAGTAACACACACCAGTCCTGTTTATAAACTTTTCTTGGAACACTTGATGAGGTCATGGAGGTCACAGAACACACATCGAAGGAGATGGAGGACATAAAGGGCAGTGAGGTCATTATGACATCACAGTCTTTTGTTGTTGTTGTCGTTGTTTAAACAAGGATACGGGAGAGCTGGAATGGACAGACTGGTGAAGAAGTCAAGCTCAGTCTTGGACCCTTTGGCGGTGGTGGCTAACTTGAGAGTTAAGGCCAAGCTGTCGTCTCTGATTGACATTTTATTTTCTAGTCAGGGGCATGGGCTTCTCATGGGCCACGAGCCACCTTTGTTCTTTAGTTCGTTTCTTTTTTTTTGAGGGATGGGACGTACAATTATTATTATTATTCTTATTATTCTTATTATTCTTATTATTATTAATAATAATAATAAGAATAAGAATAAGAATAAGAATAAGAATACCGGTAATAATAAAGAGAGAGAGAGAGAGAAGAAGAAGAAGAAGAAGAAGAAGAAGAAGAAGAAGAAGAAGAAGAAGAAGAAGAAGAAGTCAAAACTCCTGGTTGTTTCTGTCTATTTTCACCACAAGACCTGCAGGAAAGTCAGAAAATGTTGTTTGGTGGAGAGAAAGCCTTTCCCTCACACAGCCCTGCCTGTATTATGCATCATATTCCATTTGAAGGTATTTGGCATTCCTCCACAGCTCCCTCCACTCTTAGAAATGTAGAAACACAAGCAGTGAGTTCTGCACAAAAAGTAGGATTT
Source organism: Labroides dimidiatus (assembly GCA_030710495.1). Taxonomy (NCBI): domain Eukaryota; kingdom Metazoa; phylum Chordata; class Actinopteri; order Labriformes; family Labridae; genus Labroides; species Labroides dimidiatus. The sequence goes on from CM061155.1 coordinate 12,851,854, forward strand.
CTTTGAAACCACCTACACAGGAGAGGAGGCTGCAGGTTGGAAGATTTTTGTGAGATTGTGGCGAATAAAGATTACAGCATGAGGCATCACAGAGCTCAGGATAAACAAAGAGGCTTTCAGTGGAAGCAGCTTTGATTACTCTGACTATGAATCAGCTGCAGACTCACAGACAGGGAAACACCAGCACAGATCCTGCTTTTTATCACTGCGCTACACATTTCTCATCTTTTCTTCCTCACCTAGCATCTTCATTAGCCTGTCTTTTCCTGTTTTTCAGAAATGCAAATCAGACATGTTTGATCAGATTTCAATGCAGGAACAACAAAGCTTATTGCTTGTATGGGGGGGGTGACTTTGATTATTGTGGAAACAAGAGGAGGAAGTGCATCTATCTTCCTCTGATTCATTTGCAGGCTGTGACAAAAACACGTGTCATTCCTCAGGAGTCAGGAGGTGAATCATCCCCACATTAGTGACATCCCTGTCTCTGAATCTTTCCTCATTAATAAGCAACAAACAGGGGAAATAACTTTGCTCCCTCTGCTCCACACCTTTGTGCTTTACACAGAATATCGTGTTTTCTTTTGCATTATTCAGTGAGTTAATGCAGCTGAGAGCCTGTGTGTTTCTGTTGTTTTTCTTAATGAGGTTTCACACCTTCCCCGTTCACCTTCAGCCTCACGGGCGTTGAGGAAATGAATGTTAAAGGAGTGCGAGAAACAAGTCAGACTTGACAATCATCAGGTGTGAAAGCGACTAAAAACAGATTGTCTTCACAGGGGTGCCGCACACAGGCTCCTTCAGACCAACCCACGTACTGTTGAGCATGAGGGAAGAAGAGCTGGGACCACACACGCAGCACGGAACGTGTTCAGAGCCTTAAAAACAACTACAGGAGCAGCAGAGGTACACGCAGAGGCACCGTGGGAGTCTTTTGTGGCTTCAACTTCTCAGGATCCCAACAGATGTTTCAATAAGTCAAGAATATTATTCTTTTTACAAAACACTGACACAAGCTGTAAAAGCACCTCCAGCATGACACCTGTAGCTGTATTGATTCAGGGAAAACAAACAGGTATTACAGGTGTCGACAAAAAGATTATTTATAAGATGTCACAAACTGTGAACAACAAACTGTTCGCAACAGCCTCTGGGACTCAACTCAAGAGGAAAACTTCAGATGAAATATGAACATTGACTTTTAGATTAAAAATATTGAACATCATCAGTGTCCATGAACATAGTTGCAACTTACTCCTACGTCTCTGTTTCTGGGTTCCTCCCCACATCCTGTTTTCAGTCCTCTGACACATACAGCTAAGTTGTAGCACCAGCTTATATTGCGCATGTTTTGGTTTTCTTTGGTTGCTGAGATCATTTGTGTTATTTGATTTTCAGCAATTCCCAAATCTCCAAATTTTTAGAGACCAACTGCATTGCTTGCTGTTACTTCATGTTTAATAAGGTGGATCAGAGATCAACATGAGGGTGTGGACGACAGAGATCAGAACAATAAACACGCACAACTCTCAGCACAAGGTTACAGCAACACCTCGTGATCAAAAGAGTAAATACGACTTTCTACACTTGCAAAGAATCAATTTAATGCTGAGGTGACATCTTAAGTGTTCATTTGTATTTTAGCTACAGGAAGCCTCACAACCAGTGGTGTGCACAGGGGGTGGCCCAGTTGCTGGAAAATGCGGAGCCAAAATGTGAGCTAAAGTGCCCCCCTGGTTGGCAAAACCCACTAAAGTGCCATCTTGAGTGGGAAAAAAAACACTAAACTGCCTCCTTGGCTGGTTAAAACATGATAAACTGCCCTCTTGGGAGCCAAAAAGCATGCTAAAGTGCTCTTCTTCTCAGACAGCTGGGTCACATTTGCTCTGAGGGAGGTGTCAGCTGAAACCCTCAGTAAGGCTTGAAGATGGACATCACTAAGTCTGAACTGTTCTTTGATTTGCCTCCTTTCTTGCTCTCTGGAATACATTTTGTTGCGCTGACAGCTCTTTCTTTAGCTGTGCTGCTCTTTGTATCCACTTATCTCTCTGGTACTTTGCATACTGCTCCACATGTTGAGTTGAATAATAAGGTTATACGTGAGGTTATACTCCTTTCTCTGTGCATATAAGACAGGTGTAAATCACCTTAAACTCCACAGAAATAATCATTCTCCCATTTCTCCTGAAACACTCTGTCCCTCACATCAACCTTTCTTTTGGACTTTGAAAGAGACATCTTGCTTTAACGATGTTTTGTTGACGTCAGCAGTGTGCCAGATGTTTTTTTTTTCTTTGTTTTATACTTTAGGTTCACATGCTGGTGATACTGGGTCAGCTTGGAATTCAGATAATTTTTTTCACCAGTCCTGACAGTGGACTGGGCCATGAACGCAGCAAGCCGGATTTCACTATAAACTGATATGAAGTGCTGGGTTGTATGAAATGATTTCGTGGGTGAGATACAGTGAGTTTGAGACTCCTGTTTAACATGATGTGTGATCAGTCTGCCACCAGCATCACTCATGTTAGTGACAGCTAATAACTGTCATCAAGGGGTTGCTATGAGGTTTTGACCAATTAGAATCCAGCATTTTACACAGCTGAGCGATGAGCAGACCAATGGAAACCTGGCGTTGTATGGTTAATGTTAATTTCTGTAAAAAAGTCTAAAGTAGTCAAATATCTCAATATTCAGCATTAAAAAGGTTGCTTTTGTCAAAAAAGAACCTTACATATGGCTTTTCTTAGTTTTGTTCTGGATTGTTTTTTGTTCCTGATAAAGTTTTCTTATGAATGGAGAGTGAAGAGATGATGAGTGGTGGGAAGAGAAATGTCTTCATGTCCAGATGGGACATATGCAGAGCAGGTGTTTGACTTCTTTCATGGCTGAAGACACATCAGACTTCATTCTTACACTTCATAAGAGTTGTGTTTGTGTGAGCATGCTCTGAGACAAAGTACAGTCAGAAGCATTCAGAATCTGAAGCCCTTCAGTGAGGCACATTTTCACTGTGGCCGTGAAGATATTCAGAGCTAAGAACCTTTTGGCTGTGTCCAACAAATCAAGACTGCCAGAAAAAGAAGAAGCAGGGAAAGCTCTGACTCACTCCTCTCTCAGGTCTGATGCAGTTATTTTAATTTCTACAATATTTATAAAAAATTGAGCGTGAAAGAAGCAGACGACAGCATATCAGATTCATTTATACACTGTTCCAGCTTTACTCTGGTGGTTCAACTGTGAGGTCGAACTGTCCTCCAAAGAAGTAGCCATCTTTACTTCTCAATGAAGGCTCTTTCTATATATTGGAAACTAGTTTCTTAAAGCTCACTCAGTGACTCTCATCACAGTGTAAGATCTAAATTAGTGTCATAATTATTTATCATTTACATTTACAGTGTTGTGACAAACATGTTTTATTTCACCCTTCCTGACTGCCAGAGGCAGTTCTTCTCACTGGATATCTCCATCTCGCGCATGCGCAGGTCGAGTATTAATATCAACAAGGTCACGTGTGACCCCGGATGACCCCTGATTGGCATAACTGCCGGCGTCATCCGGGCGCTCACTCCCTTGAATCTTCTCGCTTACGCAGGTCACTGCTAAGAGCACAGAGCTAAGATTTAGGCATCTGAAATTTGGACTGTCGCTGGTAGCCTCGAGACTGCAGGTCGGAGCTGCGATCGGTCGTCCTCCAGAGGCTGCGACAGATTATCCCTATTGAAGAGGGATTGGTTCATCTTCATATTGGAACGGGTGAGCGGAGTTCCCCGCTGGAGCTAAGAGGTGAGCTAACAAGCGTGTCCGCTTGACATCAGCCGCCTCCCCGGGGCTTCAGTGTCGGCAGTGCTCCCGCTACCCTTACCACGGAGACACGTAAGTACAGCTCTTGAGAGCCAGTTAGCGTAGCGTGCCCGCTGGAGCTAACCATTGATGTACTAACGGCAGCGTGTTCGCTCTGTGTTAGTTGTCTCTGCTGGAGTGCCAGTGATGGCAGTGCTCTCGCTGCCCTCTCACTGAAGCACGTAAGTATAAAGCTATTCTTGCATTAATAGCATATTGTTCGAGTGTTGTGTGCTACCTATCAGTGACGGCAGTACTCTTGCTGTCCCCTCACTGAAACACCGATGATACTGACTTTACAGTTAACATAGTGCTCCCGCTAGCGTTAACTTGTTACAGTGCCGATAACAGCAATTTCGCTGGTTCTACTGTTGTCTGTGAAGGCGGTGCTCTCGCTGTCCTCTCACCGAAAACACGTAGGTATAGAGCGGCCTCCCAGCTAATAGAGAGCTCCTAACTGTTAGCGTGTAGACGTGCGCTCCGCGTCTGTAACACCTACCGCGGCATCAGGGAACTAGCGCGCGTCCTGGTAGGCTGATAGCCGCGATGATGGACTCGCATTATTGCGCGACCTGTATGGCCCCTCTCCACCCAGAGGATGGCCATGATCTCTGTCCCTCCTGCCTGGGTGTTGAACATCTGAAAGAGGGACTCTCAGAAGACCCGTGTATGAACTGTAGCTTCATGCCACGGTCATTGAGGGCTGCAAGGCTGGCAGAGGTGGAACGCTTAGGGGGAGAGATAGGCCTCTCTCAGCTAGGGGACCTGTCCTCCCCCCAACCAGGCCAATCTAGGCGGAGGGCATCAGAGGCTTTGGGGGCTCCTCCCAGGAAAAGGGCAAAGTCCGACGCCCTGACCACCAAGGTGGATCAACTGTCCAGCGAATTGGCCCAGATGAAATCACTCCTCCTGTCTCTCCGCCCCACTACCACAGAGAGCGCTAGCATTGGGGCTCCTCCAATGTCTGAGCTAGCGCCAGAGGATGATATTATGTCTCTAACGGCTTCAGCTGCGCTCTTCAACAATGATGATGTTGGGGAGGGGCCCTCTCACGTCTCCGGGCCAGGTTCCCGCTCCTCAGCTCGTAGGTCAGAGGAGGGGTCTGACGAAAACTCAATGGGGTCAATTATTCGAATGGCCTTGGCTCGCCTACAACTGGATGGGCCACAATCTGACCAACCTACCACAAGTGCCTTCTTCAGGCGTACGTCTACACCTGCCAGCTTCTCGGTTCCTCCTTCGGAGGAGTACCTGAAGGAGCTACAGGCCTGCTGGAGGGACTCTAAGGTCCTCTCACGACTGACGTCAGATGGCCGCACTTTAGCAGCCATGCAGGATGCGGCTAAGTTTGGCCTGAGCCATATGCCATCTGTGGAGCCAGCCATTGCCTCTCTTATAGTCTCTCCAGATGAGGCCTTAAGGCCTGGGGTTAGGTGTCCACGACAGCAGTGTCGAGTCACTGATGACCTGTTGGGCAGGGCATACGACGCAGCAGCACGCATGGGTCGTATCGGTAACTCCCTCTCCCACCTCATGCTGGCCCTGTCTACCTCTCTGCAGCAGACAGCAGTGGATGCATCTACCGCTAGCCTGAGTGATGCCTCCCTACAGGCCTTCGCCCTCATGTCCAGGGAGCTGGGGCGTCTGATGTCCACTTTGGTCCAGGCCCGCCGCCAAGTTTGGCTGGCTCAGTCACCTTTGTCGGAGACGTGCCGGAGAACCCTCCGTGCGGTTCCGGTGGAGCCTGGAGCGCTATTTGGTTCAGCGGCCGTGCAGGTACTGGAACAGACAGTTCAAGCTGAGCAAACCAGGCGGCAGTTCTCAGGACTTCGCAGAGACATGCCACCTCCCATCAGGACCAGGAGCTCAGGAGTTGTTTCCCGGGGGCGTTCCCAGCCGCCGGCCCACACTGCCCAATACCGAGGGTCACAGCATCCCTCTGACAGTCGAGCCCGCTTTCAGCGGGACCCCACTTACACTCCCCGAGAACGGCATCGTGCTGCAGAGCCTTCACGCCGCCCCCCCAAGGCCTCGAAAGGCCGGGGGTACAGGAATTGAGGCCGCGGGGCCGGCAGTCGGTCATTTCTCCCAGCAACAACTTCGCTGCTGGAGAGCCTTTACATCAGACCCTTGGGTGCTGTCCACCTTAGCCCAGGGTTACAGGCTCCAATTCCGACGCCGGCCCCCAATTTCCAGCCGAGTCAGGATGACTGTCATCACAGACCCGGCAAAAGATCAGGCCCTTGCCCAGGAGTTATCCACCCTCCTGTCCAAGGGTGCCATCGAAACAGTAGACCCTCTCTCCCAGCCCAGGGGGTTCTACTCAACTTATTTCCTGGTAAGGAAGAAGAATGGTGGATTTCGCCCCATCCTAGATCTCAGAGGGCTGAACCGGTTTTTAAAACCCCTGCCATTCCACATGCTAAGCACAAAGGAGGTCATTCGTGCTGTTGCCAGGGGAGAATGGTTCACATCAGTGGACCTGAGGGACGCATATTTCCATGTCCCGATTGTGCCGCACCACAGGCGGTTTCTGCGTTTCGCATTCAGGGGCCGCCACTTTCAGTTTGCGGTACTCCCATTCGGTCTCTCCTTGTCCCCACGGGTGTTCACACGGTGTGTCACTACAGCCCTCTCACCCCTACAGTCTCAGGGCATGAAGATTTTGCCATATCTGGACGACTGGCTAATCTGTGCGCCATCCCGTACCCGGGCAGTCCAGGATACAGCTGCCCTCCTTACCCACGTAGAACAGTTGGGACTCAGGGTGAACAGGGAGAAGTGCTCCCTGTCTCCCTCTCAGGAAACAACCTTCATCGGTCTGGCTCTAGATTCCGTCAGTATGAAGGCCTGCCCATCACAGCAGCGGGTGGACGACATCCTAGGCCTCCTACCTCGGTTTCGAAGGGGGGCAACACTACCCTACAGTCTTTACCTCCACCTTCTGGGCAAGCTAACAGCTGCCTCAGCTGTCATACCCCTGGGCCTGTTGTCATTACGCCCTTTACAGAGGTGGCTGAACAGTTTCCACCTGGATGCCAGGCTGCACAGAAACAAGAAACTCAAGGTGTCACAGGGTTGCCTACGGGCCCTGTCACCCTGGAGGAGCAGGGCGTATCTGTCAGGGGGTGTACCCTTAGGGTCTGTCCCATTTCGCCGGGAGGTGGTGACAACCGATGCCTGCCTTTCAGGCTGGGGGGCTGTCTGGCAGGGCAGGATAGCTCAGGGGCAGTGGTCTGCTCAGGAGAGCAGGGACCACGTCAATGTGCTAGAGCTGCGAGCCGTCCACTTGGCGCTCAAGAATCTCGTACGGTACCTGAGGGGGAAGCATGTGCTGGTACGGTCAGACAACACTTCGGCAGTGTTTCATATAAACCACCAAGGGGGAACCAGGTCGTCGCGAATGCTACAGGTTTCGCAGGATCTGCTGCGATGGGCAGCCCCCCGCCTGGCCAGTCTTCGGGCCATGTATCTGCCAGGGGAGCAGAATCAGGTGGCGGATTTCCTCTCCCGCCAGAAGCCCCCTCCCGGAGAATGGCGGCTTCACCCAGAAGTTGTTCAGGTCATCTGGGAGATCTTTGGGAGGGCAGAGGTAGATCTCTATGCTTCACAGAAGACAGCCCATTGCCCTCTCTGGTTCTCTCTAGGAGAGGACAGCAGCCCTCTGGGCCAGGATGCCCTTGCCCACGAGTGGCCGAGGAGGCTTCTCTATGCCTTTCCACCATTCCCCCTGATATGGCCGACGCTACTCAGGGTACTCCATCGTGGGCACAGACTTCTCCTGGTGGCCCCACTTTGGCCAGCCAGAACTTGGTTCCCACTGCTGCACAGGCTCTGCTGCAGAGCTCCCTGGCGCCTCCCCAGCAGGAAGGATCTTCTATCCCAGTTGGAGGGCCAGATATGGCATCCCAACCCCAGCTGCCTTCAGCTGTGGGTGTGGCCGCTGAAGGGCCAGAGCCACTGCTGAGCTGTTGTGTAGAGCCTGTCAAAACAACAATCCTGCATGCCAGAGCTCCGTCAACACGGTTGCAGTATGAGAACAGGTGGAAACTGTTCTCCAACTGGTGCTCAGATCGGAAGCATGACCCGGTGCACTGCTCAGTTCCAGCAGTTCTAGAGTTTCTTCAGTCCCTGTTAGACAGAGGTCGCTCTCCTTCAACGCTGAAAGTGTACACAGCCGCAATCTCTTCCAAGCATGTGATGGTTGACGGCCGTACACTAGGGAGCAACAGGCTAGTGGCCCTCTTTCTGAAAGGGGCCTTGAGGCTACGACCCCCACGGACATCAAGGATACCATCGTGGGACCTCTCCCTGGCGCTGGAGGGCTTATGTAGGCCTCCTTTTGAGCCCTTAGACCAAGCGGGGCTTAGATGGCTGTCTATAAAGACAGCTTTCCTCCTTGCCATGACGACAGCAAAGCGGGTGGGGGAACTATATGCCTTGTCAGTAAGCGACTCCTGTCTGAGATGGAATCCAGATGGCTCAGGCGTAACTATGTGGCCTAATGCAGCATTCCTTCCAAAGGTGCTGGCACACTCACACCTCAACAAGCCCATTCAGCTGGCAAAGTTCGACCCTCCACCAGGAGATGGGGTTGAGCAGACAGCTCAATTGTGCCCAGTACGGGCCCTGAGAAGATATCTGGATGCTACTGCACACATACGCCGGTCAGAGCATCTCTTTGTGTGTCATAGTGGCGCAAAAAAGGGGTGTACTCTCTCCAAACAGCGCCTATCCAATTGGATTGTTGAGGCCATTACCTGTGCGTATGAGCTGACAGGCAGGGCCTTGCCATCTGGGGTGAAGTGTCATTCCACCAGAAGTGTGTCTACTTCATGGGCGATGCTTAGAGGGGTACCCCTGGAAGAGATATGTGCAGCGGCCTCATGGGCGACGCCAAGCACGTTCACAAGATACTACAGAGTCAATGTGGCCACCCCCCATCCACTCAGCGTGGTCCTTCAACCGGATTCCGCGACCTCCTCTCAGTAAGGTAGGTCCACAGGATTCCTCGCGACACTGCTGGTATAAGTCATCCAGTGAGAAGAACTGCCTCTGGCAGTCAGGAAGGGTGAAATAAAACGAAGGTTACGCATGTAACCACGGTTTTATGAACCCTGGATGACTGCCAGAGTTCTCAGTCACTCGGAATCCCAGAGGCGCGAGAAGACTGTGGGAGTGAGCGCCCGGATGACGCCGGCAGTTATGCCAATCAGGGGTCATCCGGGGTCACACGTGACCTTGTTGATATTAATACTCGACCTGCGCATGCGCGAGATGGAGATATCCAGTGAGAAGAACTGCCTCTGGCAGTCATCCAGGGTTCATAAAACCGTGGTTACATGCGTAACCTTCGTTTTACTTTGTGACGCTAACGGCCAAAATACAACTGATGTGTTGCCGGTTGCGGCACCTGATCAAACAGGTTTTTATTTAAGTCAGTGTGTCACACCTCTTTGGCTGTGTCGGAGCTGTGACAAGTCAGTTTATAAAATGCAGATCAAGTGGGACTTTCAAACTAAAACAATGTTAAACCCAGATCATAGGTAGGTTGACTATAACAACAAACTGACATAATGAGCCAGGAGTCAACAGGTCTGACATTCTACAGCCAAACATGAACAAGGAGAGGCTCACCAATGGAGTGGGACGTGCGGGGAACTCCTCTGTCCTGCAACTCCAGCTGTCTGGCATTCTTGCAAGGTGCTGGACTGAACACGCAGCTGGTGTAAGTTGATGGATGAGCGAGCATGCTGTCAACATGCAGCAGAGTGGAGCCAGAGGCTCAGCTTGTGAAAAAACAATCAGCACTTAGATTTCCTGACTACAAGGAATGCATCAAGTCGACCCGACCTCAATCCAACAAACATTTAAAGAGTTGTTTTCGACTCCACTTCAAACTTCAGTGTCATAACTGGAGGTTAAAGGCAAGACAGTTGTTTTGTTTTCTTATATGAAATTGCTTTAAAAATTCTGAGAGACCGCTGTGTAATTTATTATCTACAGTGAAACTCAGACTCACCAGAAATGGATAATGTGCCCTGTTTTTCTCCAGAGGAGTTAACAGTTGGACATTCATTTGACAAATGATTAACAAAACCAGTATTTTTAAAGTTCATTGTCATTTTGTGATACCTGACCTCACTGCAGCACTGGCTGTACACATCTGAGATTAGATGGGAGCAGCCTCTAGCTGCGAATCAATTCAGGTACCGCAGCCTACGAAGGCCGAATTTGAAGACTGTGATTGTTTCACAGTGGTGCGTCAAAGGCTGTCCCATTTCAAAGGCTCCTCAAAAATGCAGATGATGAATCTGGTCTCCCTTTCAGGGGCCGTGAAGGACAGATTTGGTGGATCCTTCATTGCCTCACATATCCCAGGACTAATTGCAGCTTGAACGCTGGAGATGAAGTTGATGAAGACAGCCAAACTCCAGGAGGACTCCTGTTTTAGCCAGTTGTGAAGGATTTCTGGCAAAAACTGTGTGATTTCATTTCTGAAAAGACTGATGAATATTTTCTTTCTGTGGAAAAACGTGCTCTGGGATTTTTGTAAGAAGAAAACACTTCTTACATTATAAATTTTCTAATTATGGAAAAATCCATGGTTGTATTTTTTTTTCTTCTGGAAAAAAAAACAAAACTTCCTTTTGTTTTTTTTTTCCAGAAGGGGGAAATGCAGGGAATTCAAACAAGAAGATGAATCTTCACACACCGTCAGTGGCCTGAAACAAACAGGAGGTTATAACCATAACTGTTATTTTACTTTTATTTGATTATTTGTAGTTGTTATTAAGAAATGTACATTATGAAATGGTTAAATTATTAAGCAGTAACCAGGGACATTTTCCCAAAAACAGCACCAGCTTCATTTATTTTTTCTACAGTCTTGTGTTAAGCATGCTCAGTGATGAGGAGGCCACAGTCACTCAGATCTTCTAAAGACTGGGCTGCCAGCTGAAGAAAGTTGTTGACCCTGACCTGCAGAGTATAGAGGAGAACCAGCTTCAAAGAGCCGGCTGAGTTTCTCTGCATTATGAAGGATCCTGCAGACTTCAGTGCCCACTGCAGACTGCCCTCACTACATCACCTCGTAGTCATCAAAGAGATCAGACTGTGTAATTAAACACTCACACACCCTGTCAAAAGTTTTCCCCTCAGTACTGTGGGGCTCCACCGTAGCAGAGCAGCACGTTAGATTGCTCTTTATTTTATGGATTATTGTAAAGCTTTTGGTAACTATTTTCCATGCCTCATCTGTATTGAAACCTTTTTACTTTAATGAGAAAGTTTCATTGAACACAGTGTTTTTGTGTCTTTCCAGGTTTTGATCAAATATTTCCTTTAATTAAATCCCAGGATAGCTCATCTCAGAAAGGACACAGACTTATTCTCTGTGTCCTGTCTTAAAGTTTGGCAGAACTGTCTGTTCCTGTCGTAACTACAGCCAGCGTTAGAAGAATTACTGAACATGAACTTCCATCTTAAGTTCTGGATCCTAATATCAGAGTAACAGCATGAGCTAACGTTATCCTTAGCCCAGGCTGATCTGCTCCTGAAGTGTCTGACAGCTGAAATGAGCATCACTCAATAAATTTAAATACTGAGGAAAAGTTAATTTATTTCTGTATTAAATTCAAAAAGGGCACTCATATATTTATAGATTCAGTGGACACACAGTGAAATATTTAGAGCATTTATTTCTGGTTTACAGTTAATTGTAAAATTAGAGTATTGCTTAAAAGCGGAACTTTGTAAACTAAAGGTGTCAGACTCTAATCAGCTCATGAACTGGAAACACCTGCAAAGGTTTCTTGAGCCTTTAAACAGTCTCATAGTCTGGTTCAGTGGGCAACACCATCATGGTGAGGAAAAATTGACTCTTAACATTGTCTAGTAATGGCTGTAGAATGACTCAGTCATTGATTTATGTTATACAACACATAAAGCCACAAATTTAGAGGAAGAAATGTCTGTTTTCAGTATGGCTGTTTAAAATGTTGCTTGTTTGTTTGTTTTTTCCCAACATGATGTTATGTGACTTAGCAAAGAGGTTCTCACATTGGGTCATGCATGGTGGTTGTGAGAGAGAGCGAGCAGATGTAAACTACACAGAAATGTGTGCTGAGCACCTCAAGTCTTGATATTTGTCATCTGAATTTTTCTATGATTTATTATTTATTCATTTATTTACTTATTTATTGAAATCAGGAATAAAAGATAAAGTCACCGCTGCTGCATTTACATCCATGTTTATTAATGTTAAACAGCGGCAGAATCAGCAGGACTCCCCGCTGTGACATCTCATAAGAATGCCAGTTTTTTGATGCAGAAGTAAACACAAATGTACTGAAATGTTTCCAGGAGATGCTGTGGTTTATTAATTTAGAAATTCCTTTCAAAATATTATTTTTAAATTATTTTCCTATAGCTTGCTTAACTGCTGTCTTCGGTCTGCAATATGCTCTTTCACAAGGAGTGGACTGAGGCTGGAGTCAGAGCATCAAGAGCCACCACACAGAGACGGATCAAATGAAACTGTCGTGTGAAGCCACTCCTGAACCAGAGACAACATCAGAACAGTCTTATCTGAGCAAAGGAGGAAAAAAGAACTGGACTACTGCTCAGTGGTCCAAAGTTCTCTTTTCAGATGAAAGTCACTTTTTCATTACATTTAGGAATCACAGACCCAGAGTCTGGATGAAGAGTGGAGAGGCCCAGAATACAAGTGTCTTGAAGTCCAGAGTAAATTTTCCATGGTCAGTGATGGTTTGGGGTGCCGTTTCATCAGCTGCTGTTGGTTCACTGTGTTTTCTGAAGTCCAGAGTCAACTTTGATGTTACCAGGAAATTTTAGAGTTAATATTTCCTTCTGCTGACAAGCTTTATGAAGATGAGGATTCCATTGATCAGCAGGACTTGGCACCAAAGTTATTATAATTAACAAAAACAGAAGATGAAAAATATTTTCAACTGTACAAAATACAAAACCGTATTAACTTTGGTTGGCTCCTGCCCAAACCTGCCACAAGCACCAAAAGCTGGTTAAATCACCTGGATATTACTGTGCTTGAATGACCAGAAAACTCTACGGCCCTGAACCCAAGAAAGAATCTGAGGTATTGCCCAGAGGAAGATTAGATGCACTTAAATGAATTCCCTCTTCTATGATATTCTAATTTACTTAGACACACTAAAGACCCTTTGATTTTTTTGTTTTCAACAGCCAGAGAAAGACAAATTTACCAGTAAAACCAGTTGTTTTGATAAAAACCATGATTTGATACCTTTTACTCACTTTAGACAAATAAAATTACTTGCTTATGTTAGAGTAATCTATGTTTACTCACTTAATTCAGTGTGAAGTGACTAATTAAAATCACTGACATATTTCTGGAGAACAAATGTGTGCATGAGGAGCTGATTCAAACTCCACACAGACAGGCAACTGCCCAGATGGGGATTCGAGTCAGTGTTACACTAACCACTGCACCACCATGCAGCACTTTGAAACAAGAATTAAACATGAGGGTGTTAAATTTGCAGGCACATCCAAACTGGTAAAACTGTGTCACTTTTAATCTGAAGACACAGTCTTCTAGTAGCCTGCTTGACTGTAAATAATGGAGCACAGACAAAGAATAAAACATCTGTTTATTGTGTCCATTTTGTGTCAACCTGATTCCTTAATTTCAGCCGTTCTTCTCAGTTGTGTATATCCTCACTAGACGACAGCTGATGGGTATAAAGATGGCTGCAGGTTCAATCAAGTAAGCTCTTCTTTCAGTATGTAAGTACAGAAAGTACAGACCATGAAATCCATGTTCAGATTTTGGTATTCAATGCAGGTTAGGGTCTGGGTGCAGTATAGAGTGTATACAATATTTATACAGTTTGCCGCATGCAGCTGCTCTGTGTTTTCAGGCTCATCAGTGAGTCAGCAGAGAAGGGTCAGCATTGGAAGCAGAAACATCTGCATTTGGCTTCAAGGGCATCTTCAACAATAGTCAACAAAAATAAATAAAGCTTTTAGCTTTACTATACTGACCATAGCTGCACAGTTCCAATAGTTTGGACCATCCCTCTTTAAAAAACTATTTCAGTTCTGCAGTGTTCTTGGGATGTCTTGAGATGAATTGCTCTTGAGGTCGCAGTATTTCAATCAGGTTGAGGTCAGGAATCTGATTGGGCCACTCCAGAAAGTGTATTTTCTTCTCTTGAAGCCGTTCTGATGTTGATTTACTTTTGTGCTTTGGATCATTGTCCTGATCCAAAGGATCATTGTTGCATCACTCGTATTCTGTTGATCTTCAGTGGATGGACAAACGGTCCATCAATCCTAAGTTCTTAAATTCTCCTGTAAAATGTCTTGATGAATTTGGGAATTCATTTTTTTCCATTGATGAATGCAGTCTGTCCAAGCCCAAACCATGACGCCCCCCCCTCCACCAGACTTCACAGTTGGATTGAGGTTTTGACTGATCAAGGCTTTCAAAGATACTTTTGTTACCCTAACTGCTTTTTGCAAGTTAATAATTCTTAATCATAGGTCTTCTTAGAGCTCTTTTGTGCAAGGCATGGTTCACATCATACAATACTTCTTGAGAATAGCACACTGAAAGCTAACGTGTTTTTTTATTTTCAATCAGGCAGGGTAGCTTAAACCAACAATTCCGACCCTGTCTCACTGATTGGACTCCTGGTCGGCTGACTGTTGACCCCAATTAGCTCTTGGAGAAGCCATTAGCCTAGGGGCTTACTGCCAGGTTGTACCAACAATGTAGAGGATTGACCCGATTAAAAAAAAGAATTCAGCTAAAATCCAAAGAAATCCAAGTTGCCCCAAGCTCAAAAAAGAAACCTCTAAGAAACCCATAAAATAAAATACAATAAAATAGAATAAAATAAAACATTCCCACGAAGATTAACAAAGCCACAGGAGACGAACTGACCAAGACCTGAAGAAGCACAGTGCACCTGGGATTTTCAGTTTACATGCAGTTTCAGAAATTGGACAATTAGTCAGCGGAAGATTGGGCTATTAAAATGCATGTAAATACTTAAGCCTTGTCTTGTCTTTGTATACATGCAGAAAAGAGAATGGGACGTCCGGCTGAGAACGTCTCACTAAGCTACGATAAGTGGTGCTGTGTCCTTTTTTGATGAGCAAAGCTTTGTGCATATCAAACTAGTTTTGGTTCACCTGAAGAGAAAACAACATTGTAACACTCAGACTGAGATGGATGCAGCTGTAGCTCTTCATGTTTTTATTAATGTATGTGCCATGGTGTTTGTTTGTTGTGATGGAGCCACAGACTGTATGAGCGCAGCGACCCTATTTATCATGGTCACCTACTTCCTCATCTGGCTGAATGCCGAGGATTACGGAGACCCGCCAAGTCCTGCCAAATCAATATTGCAACTGCATCATCTAGGTGTGTAAAACCAGATACGCGGAGTCCATATTCAGCCAGGCAAAGCTGTTTACATGCATTTTAATAGTCCGATGTCAAGCTGACTAAGCTCATTGTCCAATTTCTGAAGCTGCATGTAAACATGCTGGATGACTTTGAGGTATTTTGTGATTTGATTAAGCTTTGCTCATGCTAAATTGCCAAATAAAATACTTAACTGTGATAGTGTTGGCAACATTCCATCTCAACAACAAGGAAGCGAAAAGGGAGCTGGAGATATGTGTAGAAAACAAACATCTTGAGTCCCAACAGGCCCCAAAGTACCTTGGCATACGCCTGGACAGAACACTGTCCCTGGGGTGCCTCCGCCAAGGTACTCTGTATCTCCACACATGCCCTTCTCTTCTCTGTGGCACACCAAGAAGGTAGATGTGGTCATCACCAAAGCCCTTTGGATCGTGAAAGGCTGAAGCCAAGGAAGGACACAAGGGAGCTGACACAAGGGATGAATAGACGATAAAAGAAAGAAGAAGAAGACAGACCATTTTTTTTTAACTGAACCTGCTTTTACCAATTGTCCTGTAAACATGTTGCACCACCATCTGGCTTTTTCTCTGTGGACTTCATCTTTTTTTTTGTTTATCTCACCTTGAATAGGCTGACTGGTTTGACTTTACTTACCCTGGCCCTTCCTTGGCTTAAAGTCAGACTAAAGCTCTGTTTGTAACACTGGAAGAGCTTTAGTCTGTACACCCAGCTGATGCACACAAGTCATTAAACTTCTTATGACTGTTTCCTTCAAATCCACACAAGACTCTGTTCTGTTCTGGGAGCACTGATGTTTTAGCTGTAAATTAATTTTGGCTTCACTTCTTTATAATTACAAGGGATGGAGACACACCATCCAACATGTTGTCCAAGAATTCCATGATAAAGACAAGAGTAAAGCCTCTCACCAGCAGAAAACCAAAGTATCATTTTAATTTGTGGGTTTAAATCCATGCTATACAACTTTTGGCCCCATATTTCAGAGCACTTTATTTGCTCCAGCTCTTCATCTATGTGACAAATAGGAACAATGAATGTTTGCCTACATCACAGTAGAGAACCAGAAGGCTTCTGCGTTTAATA
Source organism: Labroides dimidiatus (assembly GCA_030710495.1). Classification (NCBI taxonomy): domain Eukaryota; kingdom Metazoa; phylum Chordata; class Actinopteri; order Labriformes; family Labridae; genus Labroides; species Labroides dimidiatus. Next base: position 12,868,241 of record CM061155.1, read on the forward strand.
TTAATGTTTGCTTTCTTTCACCAAAACTCACTAACTATGTAACAAAGAAGAAGTTACTCAAAATATAAAATGTACTGACGTGATAAAATGTATTTTCCTTATGAGGATTATAAAGCAAACTTTAGGCGTCAAACTCTACTTCTTTTCCCCAGTTTAGAAAAGCTTCTCATTTCGTCACCTAACTTCCAGACAAAGTTAGGAACTTAAATGAAGATAAACAGATCTCAAGGGACCTGTAGAAAATGAAATGTTACTTTGTAGGCTTCTTATAAAATTATATTTTGAAACGCATTTTAGAAAAGATAGAAGAGCCCATTTTGTTTCCCCTGATGAGACCAAAGAAAATTAAAAACAGGAGCAGAGTTACTCCTGAGAGAAGTCCTTATCTTGTTGGCTGAGGACAGAAGTTTCAGAGGAAATTAAAGGCAGAGCAGGGAGGTAATATCGGGTACACTGAGCTGAAGAATTCTAAAAGGAAAAGTGAACACAAATAGACTTCTCTTTGTGTTTTATCCAAGAATACAATGAGGAATGTGAGTGAAGGTCAGCGTTTCAGTACAAACTAAAAAGCATTTGTTCCAGTGAGTCAGTCATCGTTTGATGACAGTCAGAGGTGACGTTAGGAGCACATTTCTTTTCACTTTGCTGAAACAGCGTCTTTTGACGGGTTTCACAAAGACGTTTGGAATTTAATTTCAGGTCATGGACAAAAGAATGAAAGGTGCTGTTTTCACTTTGCTGATTTCCACATCAATTAAAAAGCAGTTTCTTCAACACACACACAGCACACATAGTGTCAATTTGACGGGTTACTTCATGTCACTTTGGTCTTTTCTTGAGTTTTTATGTGTGTATTTTTTTTTTTTGTGTGTGTGTGTGTGTGTGTGTGTGTGTGTGTGTGTGTGTGTGTGTGTGTGTGTGTGTGTGTGTGTGTGTGTGTGTGTGTTTGACGGTTGACTACTTTTTTGATTCTTGCCTCTTCGCCAGCCCCCTTTTATAATCCTTTTGCGTTGTTTGATTACCTGTGTGCAAACCTGGACTGTTTAAAGAAGGGGCATTGTAATTTTTTGAGCTTAGTACTGTCTTTCTGGTACACCATAGTAGCTTTACATAATTAACAGCTTTTTTTAAAATATTCTTTTTAAATATTCTCTCTCACTGTTGTTTTAGAAAACCCTTATTTCAGCCTCTGTCTGAAACACTTTATTTCAGCTGCTGTCTCTTGAAGACTCCCCACTCCACCAACCCTGTTCCCTCTGATTGGTCAGCCATCTGGAGGCCTGTCAGGGGCAGGGCTTTGTGCAGACCTTGGTGTTTAAGACCCCTCCAAAGTGTCATAATTCATGAACCAGTTAGATTAGAAGATCCTTATTCAGTGACCTCATCAATTCAGCAAGTCTTGTGACAGCCTTGGGATATTTTTACAACTGACCATTTTGAGCAGTTTACAGACAGATTCAGGGACTACAACAACATATGAATATGCAGAGGTTTGAAAATCTGCAAATGAACATCCAGTTTTGTTACTTCATATATAACCCAATTCCAATGAAGTTGGGTAGTTGTGTAAATCAAAAATAAAAACAGAGTGCAATGATTTGAAAATCCTGTTTAGCCCATAAAACACTGTGACAGGGGGAAACAAACCACTGGGAAAATTGAGGAATGCTCAGAAATCTCCTGTTTGGAACATTCCACAATTGGAAACAGTGTGTGAGTGTCATGACTGGATATAAAAGGAGCATCCCTGAAAGGTTCAGTCATTCACAAGCAAGGATTGGGCGAGATTCACCACTTTGTGAACAACTGCATGAGAAAATAGTCCAACAGTTTAAGAGCAGTGTTAATCATACTAACTTCTTGGAATTGTAAAAGGCCATAGCATCCTGTTGCCTATAAAATATCTCAACAAGTACTGGATTGATGATTTGAATATTAACTTTCCCTAGAGGACTAATCCAAATATCCATACTGAACACCTCATTTTTAATCTAAAACACTGAAAAATATGAACTCATCCAGGTAAACTATCAAATACCTGCACACGTCTTAGTGTAGCATTTCCTTTGTTTGATCCCTGTAAATTTGTGGATCTGCTTACTTTTCTGGATCATACAACCCCAGTTCCAATGAAGTTGGGACATAAAATGCAATTAGAAACAAAATACATTCATTCATCTTCTATACCGCTTCTCCTGTTCAGGGTCTCGGGTGGCTGGAGCCTGTCCCAGCTGGGTTAGGGAGAGAGGCTACTGTACGTCACAGTGGAAGGATTTCTCCTTCTGTGGGCAGACAGGACAAAGCAGAACGGGACTGAACAAACTGGTGAAGAAGACCAGCTCAGTCCTGGGCTGCCCTCTGGACCCTGTGGATCCTCTGGACCCTGTGAAGGTGGAGGCTGACAGGAGAATGATGCCCATGCAGTTATCTCTGATGGACAACATTTCTTACCCCTTTTAGAAGACTTTTTACCTTCATGTTATCAGTCTGTGCACATTCCCTTCTTGTATTTTAGTTCTTTACACATTTCTTGCAGTTAAATCTGATGTTTTAACACTTTTTTTTGAATGGGAGAAGCTTTAAACTAAAGAGCAATCTCCCCTAGGGAATCAATAAAGTATTTTTTGATTCTAAAATAGTGCTGTACATATCTTGGTTACACTTATTTTGTTATTCTATTTGATGTATTCTTATTGAATTTTTTTCGTTGTGGTTTCTTTTGCTGCCGTAAATTTCCCTGTTGTGGGATAAATAAAGGACTATCTTATCTTAAACAATCACATTTTTTAGCTTCAACATTTTCTGTCTACAATTTAAATCAAATTTGGGGTTTTAATGACTTGCAAACAATTAACTTCTGTTTTTCTCAACACTTTACACAGCATCCAAACTATTTTGGATCTGGGGTTTTGTAGTGAGCATGTGGTTATGTGAAATAGAAACCTTTAAGGGTGGGCGTGTCTTATCTCACCCCTTTGAGATTCTATGTGGCGTAACTGCCCCCCTCACTATGTTTTACTTGCCCTAAAGCAGTGTTTCTCAAATTGTGGTCTGCACAACTTCTAGTGGTAAGGTAAAGCTAATGTTAATTCATTGACAAGCCTACAGGCAAAATAATCATGTATCAGTGGCTTAAGACGGGGACGGTAAAAATAAAATCAAATGAGGAAGAGAAAACCTCCAACACGAGCCAGGGGACGGTGCAGCAGCAAGATGATTCAGCTGCAGTGAGCATTTTGGACACCGTGGTGGCTAATGTTAGTGCCAGTGCTATTAGACAGTGCATGTATGATGTCAGTATATATTATGTCTGGGCTGTTTAGCTTGTTGGACCTTGAAGTTGTCTTTTTTTTTTTTTTTTGGGGGGGGGGGGGGGGGGGGGGGGGGGTTAAGTGGTCCTTGGTCTGAAACAATTTGTGAAACACTGATTTCAAGAACCAAAGGATCACCTGCAGATCATTTTTTTTTAAAAATTAAAAATGTGGGCTGCACGGTAACGCAGCTGTTAGTCGCCGCAAGAAGGTCGCCGCAAGAAGGTCGCCGCAAGAAGGTCGCCGCAAGAAGGTCGCCGGTTCGAATCCCGGTTCGGGCATGGTGTGCCTTTCTGTGTGGAGTTTGCATGTTCTCCCCATGCATGTGTGGGTTCTCTCCGGGTACTCCGGCTTCCTCCCGCACTCCAAAAACATGCTCACTAGGGTAATTGGTGATTCTAAATTGCCCGTAGGTGTGAGTGTGTGTGTGAAAGGTTGTCTGTCTCTGTGTGTCAGTCCTGTGATTGACTGGCGACTAGTCCAGGGTGTACCCCGCATTTCGCCCTAAGTCAGCTGGGATTGGCTCCAGACACCCGCAACCGTGAAGCGGTATAGCGGTATAAGCGGTATAGAAATGGAATGATTGAATGAAATTGAAAACATGGAACACTGTTCCAGTGAAACTGTAGCAGTTCAGTAACAGTAAAAATATATGACTCATTCACTGCCAAAAGCTGTTTTAAAACAGGCAAAGAAAGAAAACACACAGAACACCAATGCATACCTTCTTTATTTCTGAATGTCATGCCATTACAACACCACGATAGTTAGTGCTTACATTTCATCCTCGGCTGTGTGTCCATCACACCCTATCTGTGCATGTAAAACCTTGATATGGTACAGTATTATTCACTTGAACAGCTCTATACATTAGCATGGTTGATCCAGTTTTATCTAACTTGCAAATTGAAACCTAAATTGATATAACTACTCAACAAGGAGCGCCCAGTGAGTCCATGACCGAATGTAAAGAGAGAAGACATGGATAAGAAATAAAACAATGAGAGAAATATTCAGGCACTTAGAAATACTCTGAAGTCCTTGGCTACACTGTGCTTCATTACATTGTCCATGCAGTTTTACCCTATCCTGGTCCTGTGGGGAGGAGCATGAGGTTACCTTTACAAGACAAGGCTAAGGGGTGACGCACATTCATTAACTAATTAAAGGGATTTCAAGTATTTCACACAACATCTACAGTCCTATTTACAAGAGTTTCCCTAATGCTCACTACTACTTAGTCTTAGTGCATATCCCCTATCATCTAATTTATCAAAGAGTATTATACAAATTCTGTGACAAACAAACAATCAAAGCAAGAATCTTCACCAGATATCAGCAACACCAGCATCCAGCACGTCACCAATTATGTGCAGTGTGTCTTCAGGTTATTGGTGTAAGTAGGTTCCCACAATGCGCTGTTGAGTGAAAATATAATTTCCTGTACTTCTCCATTTCAATCCTGTCTTTCATGTGGCGTTCACTGGCTGTCTCTCGTCCTATGACTGAGTGAGCCCCCTCTGTGTCGATGTCAGGAAAGTCATTTGAGAAAATAACAGCATCAATTTTGTCATCGCCCACTGTGGGGAACATTACAGCGCTCAGTGATATTAAAGGGAAATGATGCATGCTTTGGCAGCTTGAGTTTAGCAGGAATGTTTGTGTTGATTTGTCATATCAAGCTGAGATTGTAGCGTAGTCTGCCACCCTCTTTGAGACGTCTGTCCTCCAAATGAAGGCCTGATATGGGTAATAAGAAGTAAAGGCTAAACAGAAATTACAGGAAACAAGACTGACTCTGAAGATCTACATCAACAACAAAACAACAGCACAAAGAATCTGATTCTTGACTGACACCGAGCCATGCTTTCTCCCTCTAAAGACAAATATACAAAAACTTTCTCTGACACTGACAACAACAAGCTAAGAACAGGAACAAACAAAGAGCTTGCAAATGGAACGACCAACACAGCAGCCTGTCCTCAGCGGAAAAACCTCTGACTACAAAACTTTCAAGGTCGACATAACAGAAAAACATTGTCTCCTTCATTGATATACTTTAGTCGTCCTCCAGCCAAGCAACCCTGAGAATGGGAAAGTGGAGAACAGCTTCTGTGGGGAATCTAAATTTGGTCCTGTGGTGACGTAGCAACAGGAGTAATTTGCGTAGGTATGCAAACCTCTCCCACTCCTTGAGCAATTTCCCTTCCTACGGCACTATTTTAGTTTTGATTTAGTGTTGCAGGGTCAAAATGTCCAAGGCTAGAGCCAGACATGTCGTTGGTTGCCAAACCAACACAATCATCTACTGTACATTCTGTCCAGCATCAGAGGACCAAAGAAGGTCACCAGAGGTCACTTTTTAATTACCAACAATATGCCGGCTGCAGTAAGTGCTATTTATTTATTTGTCCGTTACCCACCTAGCTTCAGACTGCTTCAACAACCATGGTCATTACAAAGCTGAGTTTGTTTCAACACTGACTCATAAAAAGATCTCTTCCTACAGACTGTAACCCAACAACAGCAAACCTGTCATCACTAAGTATCCTCACTTCGAATAGATTCAGTTATAACGAGAAAAAATTGGATTGGTACCGGCAGGATTTCTCCTGGAGTGCTTGCTATGTTTGTTTAGGTGTTTTTCTGCCTCTGCATTTAACTACACTGGTCTGCACTCACCTACCTACTTCAAAGGCTGAATCTGTGATTTTTTTGCGACTGATTTAAACTGGGGCATACTGTAAACAGCTTGAAATATTGTTACATTGGACCTTTAATACACTTCTTTGACAGAACTAATCTCAACTCAAGGCAAGCTTACTAGACATCTCCTAAGCGTTCATTAACATCTCACAAGTTCTGCAGCGGAAGTTGGTTCTGCTCTAATAAAATGACCTTGGAGCTTACAGGTAGTGTATGATGATGAAACCTGAATGGACAATGAGGATTATCAGAAGCTGCCTGGTGAGACCTTCAACATCCAGCACAAATTATTCTGCATTTTAAATCTGGATAAATTTGATCCAAAGTCAGAAATTTTTGTTTCCTGCAAGCCAGGGTTAATTAATCTAGTTTACTTTTTCCTAGGCCTGTATACACATCCAGTCATTACAGCCCATTTGGCTGTAGCATTAGCTGCATGCATAACAACCAAAAATTAGCCAATTAACAAACTGAACCATAAAAGTGAGGCAGGTGCAGGATGCCATGTGTACTCTGCATTAACAGTGATAAAAATAAAAAAATGTGTCCTAAATCTAAATATGCTATATATCTCGACATAGTCATACTTTTCCAAAGGAATGATTTGATCCCTAAATATCAAATGTTCTTTTCACATATTTTGTCTTTTACTGTAACACATGAACATGACGTCTGCCACCTTTAAAACAAACAAACAGGAAAGGTTGTTGATACCCCCTGTAATGGTGGGGTTTTCGCCATCAATTTTTTTTTTTTAACCATAAGTGCATACGATCCCTGGTTTTCAAAGGAAGCTGGACTGGATCAGCTTTATCCAGATTTGTACATGTAAAGGTTACCAAATATGGATTAACAAAGCTCTAAATAGGACTTTATCCTGTGCACTTTGTCCACAGGGGGCGCAAAAATCATCCAAAAAGAAGAGCTTCAAACATTGGCTTTACATAATTGTTTTTTTTATTTTAAATTGATAGTATATGGAAAAAATATTTCACCGAGACAAAGCGCTTTGATTTTTACAGCCCCAATGTTAACCTCATGTATCAGCGAATTAGCAACAAAAAACCGTCAAATCTCTAAATTACCAAATGAAAAACTAAGGGTAGCGTTTCAACAACTTTTCTAAAGGTTTGCTTGTTCCTATAATCCAGCATTCTGCTAGGATCTGATCCAGGTCTCATATTCAAACACAACAAGCACCAATACGACCACCTGTTCCAAATATTTGGTCATATGCTCTGCAGAAACCTCATATGACTTTAAGTTTACATTATTTGCAACAGTGCTACTTCCAAGGCCTTCCAGTGAACTGCTTTGCTTATACCCATTTAAGTTTGGGGTCCTGTTCTACAAAAAAATGCTATCCTATTTTCCTTTCAAATCCCCTTTGCAAGATCTTTATCTGTTATCTAACTCTGTAGCCAGACATCAAAGATATTGCGTATCTTTCTATCAGAGTAATCAAGAAAGCCAGAACTTGTGGGATCCATTTGTAGTTAATGGCACATGAAGAAACTACCACCTGCTCCTAAGAGGAAAAAAAAGTCCTATCCCATTTCCACCTCAAAAGAAAACAAAGAATCACAAACATTTGTACACACAGTGGGTTATGGTATGAGATAGAAATTGCTAGAGAAGACTCCCCAAGAATCAGTTCATTGTGGCATTTTTTTTTAGGGGAGGGTGATAAGACCTAAAATTTAAACTTTTTTTTTTTTTTTAAATGATGTGATTGTATCCTATCATGGTAATACAAACAAAACAAAACAAAAAGGAGTCTTGCATATAAATGCATACTCATTTGCTACAACCCTCTTTCTTGTCCTCAAACAGGCCTGTGTGCAACTCATGTCTGTGCCTGAGAAAGGAGTAAGACATTTTTAAAGGTCATTGGGTTTTCAGTTCTCAGTACATTGTGTCTTCTGACTGAATCTGCGTGACCTGAAGTTTTGTTTCTCTACTGCTTCTGTTTGTATTAAAGAAAACTGCATTATTTTACTTGAGGAAAGTTAAGTTACTGCTAACCAAAACATGCCCTTTTCTGTGGCTGTTCAACGATATAATAACCAGGGGCTTTTATTGTGAGGAGTTTTCAACTAATTGATCAAGTTAACTGGTGAATTAACTAACAAGCTGTAGTGAAGCCAACGTTGGTAGTGATTGTCAGAAGTAACAGTATTTACTTTGAAACCGAGTTACAGACAGAGCCAGATCTTTTAAATTGAACATTGTGTACTTTGAAAAAGAGAGAGTACCAAGATGTCATGGAAATGCAAATCCCTGTTGCGCTGGACTCGAGTCAAATCAAACTGAGCCATTTCAGCACTTATCCAATGTTAGAGCCCCTAATGGATCGAAAGAGATGTACTGTAAGCAGGCATCATCACTTAAAGATGAGAAAGAGAGAGAGAGAGAACACAAGTTATCAGGTTGCAGAGCCATAATCACTTTACATGTTAACACTGGCATCCATTTTGGTTCTGGGGTTCCTTGGATGGTGAGAGTGTAGGTCTACTGTGGCCATGTCTGTGTTTGGGGGCAGTACCATTAATCTCCCTGGTTGTGTACTAAAATCATTAAACATGAGTTTCTAACTGGTATAGACAATACAGAAACATTCAAGTCAAGGCTGAACAAATCAATCCAGCTCTTTTTAATAACAAAGCAGGTAACATTTAGGGTAGTTTCACATTAGGGACCCAGGCCTGGATCCCAGCATCGGGTGAACACAATCCTTTAAGTCTTGGGAACCATGCCTGAGAGGGGAGGGGAGCACAATCATACTTGGGCATGGTGCAAAACAATTGGCCTTATGTATCACCACTCTTAGGAGCTAGCTAAAGCTAACTGAGTTTTTCTTCTTTTAGTCATATGGTTTGGGTGAGGAAACGGATAAAGTTTTGAAATAACATGACAATGTACATCTAATAATTTTACCTACTCAGTATACAATGTCTATACTCTTGTATACATTTATCTAGAACAATAATTTTCTAACCATGGAGAGTCAAAATTTCTGGGTAAAAAATATGTGACCACTAATTTGATTGTCTTTTCAGGTTTTCTGTACCCTTTATTCATTTCTCATGTTGGCAGAAATGGGCTTCCATAGATCTCAGCTCTTGGTAACTGTTCTTGGAGATATTCTAAGAAATTTTGACCTTGTAACCTCTTGTATACCTCACCATCGTGTTAATCCTCATTGTGAAAAACAGGCCACAGCAGTTCAAGGCAACCAGGATACCTCATCTCTGGGACTATAATCATCTAAAATATAACACATTTGGGCTGTATACTCTCCATAAAGATGCCATGGATTGGTTACTGAGATTTTTATAGGTTTTGTCGATGTAACTCTTTCCATTTGCATTAAATTTTAAGGGAATGTGAGATGCAGTTGATTTAGCAAGAGTTTCTAATACTCAATGTGCATTTCATCCCAAGATTTGAGATAACAAAATGAGGACTCGGGGAGATAAGGTCTTACAAAGATATATATTCTTATAAGATATTCCAAATTGTATCTATAAAATCCATTATCATGTCAATATTCAAACCTGAGATTAAATTTTTAAAAGTCCCTATGCAATTTTAGTAGAAAAATGGTGTTGGTGTTAGACTTATCTCTCTTCTTATCTCGGCTTAAACAAACCCTGGTTAGGAACAATGACCAAGTTCAAAAAGTACAAAGACATCTCTGCAGATTTGATGCTCACATCAGCTAAAAGTCTGTAAATAGTAAATGCTATAAATATGGGTCCAGTTACATACACAATTTGGTGTTTCTTGGGATATTTTGGGACAGTAACTTTTGAGACAGCTGTCAGACTACAGTGCTTATGTCGTCAGCCTCGTCAGGTTTCTTGGGCTTGCTGGGGAGAGACTTGAGGTACTCCAGGTGGCGTCGGGCATCCTCCTGATTCTGACGAACATAATACACCACATATGAAATTACCATGGCGAACCAACCAAACATGGTCACCAGCATAGCGTAGTCTGTGGTCCTTTTGGCCAGGTTGCAAAGGTCAGTGTCCACGGCCAAGAACGGCCGTCCCTCCTGGTCACGAAGCTCCGAGCTCCTGCACAGGACCCGGGCTGCAGCCTCGTGGTTGTGAGCCATCCCACCAATCGCCTGCTGCAGAGCACAGTCACAATGCCAGGGATTATCATCCACAATGATGCGAGCTTTGAGTCGAGCGAAGGCATCCTTGTGTACGCTCGTGATGCGGTTGTGGGAGAGGTCCAGCACTTGTAATGTCGCCTCTATGCCACTGAAGGCCCCCTCGCCTAAAGTCTCCACTGCGTTGTAAGAAAGGTTGAGCTCTCTCAGAAGTCTGAGTCCATGGAAGGCTTGATCGGGCACGGTGCCAATCTGGTTGTGGTCCAGCCTCAGCAGGACAGTGTCTACTGGGAGGCTGGGTGGGATCTCTTTGAGACGGGACTGACTGCAGGACACATTGAGGCCGTGTAGGTGGGGGTCGCGGCGGCAGATACAGCCTTTTGGACACATGCTGGCCGAGGGGAAGCAGAGGGCCATGAGGACAAGGCTCTGGAGGAGCAGGCACATGGGGATGGAGCGTGACAGCCACAAGTCCAGCAGAGTCATACTGACTGGCTGTCAGCAGCATCCCGCCCGGGGCCACTACACCCCTGCTGGTCCTTTAAACACATTGCATGGTGGCAACTTATCCTCACTGACTGCCCACTGGAGATAATGAAACAGATGTTACCATGCTGCCCTGAAACCTGAAACAAACAAACACAGAGAGACAGGGTTAGCCATTAATCTTGTATTTAAACCTTTTATTCATTATTTTCTGCCAAAACTCCATTGCTCTTGTTGTGTAAGAATGCTTTATTTCTCTGGTACAGGAGTGTGTAAAACCTCTATTCAGGTTTAGATGAGGTCCATATTTATTTTGGTTAGGGTAGTTAAAAATTATTGCAAGGAACATTTATCAGCAGGAAACCAAAAAGCTGTACAGTGAACAAAAGACATCAAGCATCAAACCTAGGCATCGATGAGAAATAATGACACAAAAATACGAAAGAAAGCACCCCAAAGTGCAGAAACACAAGCTGCAGATTTGCACAACAGAATGAAATGTTATCATTCCATACGTCTGCCTCAAGACTTGAAAGAGTCATAACAGCCAAAATACATCAGATGTGTCTCTGGTCTGGCTCAGCTCCATCACAGCGTGGATCAGATAGGTTTCTTTTCAAGTCAATGTGTCAACTCACAATGGATCTGGATCTGCTCCGTTACAGCCCAGCAGTGTCCCTGCTCTGGCAGGTCGCAGCAGACATGCAGGCTTCCTAAATTTGCAAGATGCCAAAGCTGTGACACAGAAACCACCCAAAAACGCCCAGTGACTTTCAAAATAAACAAATTATGTCAAAAACAGATCATACTTAACCTGACTATATCAACAAACTGACATAATGAGCGCAGCTGGGCCAGGAGTCAACAGGTTTGAGGTTTTATAGCCCAACATGAAGGAGGAGAGCATCATCGATGGAGTGAGAGGCGTGGGAACTCCTCAGTCCCACGAATCCAGCTGTCTGGAGCTCCTGCCTCACGCTGAACTGAACACGTAACCGGTGTGAGTTGACAGATGAAAGAGCATGCAGTCAACACTCAAAACCTGTCAATGGACCCCAACAAAGGGACTTGACTACAAAAGTTTAACTCCTAACTTTAAAATCTAAGCAAAATATTACATTAAATTTTAAAATGTGATTAAGAGTTGATGCCTCACGATTAACTGAAATCCCCAAATTAAAAAAACATCACCTTACATCCCTGGTTATTACCGTTTGTAAATTTGTTATGAATAACTTCATTGAGTTTTATTTTTCTTCCAATGATGTGTTTCTTATCAATAATCTCATTGTTTTCCACAGAATAACGACACTCCATTTAATCCTTTGACTTTTATTATATTTTTCGATTGATATTAAGTATATCCACCCATGTTGTTTGACTTTGTGGTTAAAGCTTTAAGGACACTCATTTTGCACATTACATGGAATCAATTCACAGACTTTACAATGATGCTCAGGACACACACTAACAAAAAGACATGTTCAAATTACTCAGTGTGTGAGTGTACTGTGTGATTTTTTTTTGTATTAAATATATTTCTGCTCTGGAAAAGGACAGTTATATACAGGACCCAATGAGGATTCTTGGCTTTGGCTATAAGTTTTAGGTGGAAACCTGAGGATGTTCAGTTTTTGGCAGTCTGCATCAGCCTCATTTATCAACACTTGAGTCTGACATGGGCTTTAAACACAAACATCAAGGCATCTATCCTGAGATGGGCAGTGAAGAGAGGCTAAAACTGGACTGAAACGATCCCTCCGTCTGAAACCAGACTTAAATCTGGCTACAGCAGGGACAGGAATGACTGTGCCAAGAACACATTAATGTATGGATTATTTTTACCAAATCACTGATGGAGAGGATGGGTTTTAATTTGGATAAGTTTCAGAATTGAAACACATTCTGTTTACCGCTGTGTCAATCAAGAGAGGTCCAATCTTGAAGCAGTGCCATGGATTCTTACTGGGGGTTTAATGCAGGTGCACAGGTGACCCGATTTGTAGGAGACTTGAGTCTAACCTGTGTTTGGAAACACTCTCACTTTCCTTTGAAAGAAGCTTCAACAAGCCAGGAGGCATCTTTATCGGACATTCAGACGACCTCATGTGACTTCTTAGGATCTGTAGCTCTGCTCTGCCTCCACACCATGAAAGAGTTTATATGACCCCTAAACAAAAGTCAATCTTGTTTTTCTTAACTGAGGCAGAAGTGTACTGGACATTTCATGATGTCCGCAGAGCGTTTTATGATCTGGTAGTTCAGCTGACTTCATTAACTCTACTCTTCCCGCACACACTCAGCCTGTATTAAAGCTGCATTTAAAGCAACATAAAAATGTTTAACAGCTGAATAGCTCCACATACAGCAATTATAACAAACATAATAGCTCCTTCCCCTTGAGTTTTCCCTTAGCACATATGGAGCTCCTTTTTACAAAATAAGTGACACCCAGCAGGTTCAGTTAATGAGTCTGTCTGCAGAAAGCTCTGGAAATCATGTTCCCGGTGCAGCGCTATTAGCTTTAGTTAACAATGCACAGTATGCACAGGCATCAGGGACACAGACTTTTAAAAATAGATCGGATATTTGAAATTCATTCCTCTCCTTTGGAGCAGGCTCCAGCAGGTGGAACCTTGGGTGACTGTCTGACTGCTCTAAAATAAAAACGTCCCTGTCCATTATTTATTTATACATTATGCATACTAGATAAAGACAATTCCAACTGTCTACCTGTGACATGTGCAGGGAGAGCTGAGATTTACTCAGAACACCAGCACATAGTCCTTTAACACTGTATCATTCATGCCTGAACTTTTCAAATGTGGAGAAAGAAATAATGATTCATAAGAGATTAACCAACGTGACTCATTTATCTCACACTGATCTTACACTGTTAAAGTGAGTCACGGTCTAACAGCACATCACAAGACAGCATAAAGAGCAGCAACAGACTACGCTGTGAAAAACTGATGGTGTTCCCAATCACAGCTCAACACAGGAAAAAAAGAAAACATAATGTATGAGATTGACTATTATTTCTTCTATTAACTGCAGTGATTAAAAAAACAACATGATCCTTGTAGCTCTTAGAAATAAAAGATGCAAAAACTGAAACAATCACCAACATGTCTAAAGCCATGACACACAAGAACATATTGATGTAATGGTATTGTTGATTTCATGTAATAATAGAAGTGTTGAGGGAAGTGGGACCATCATCTCATGCCTGACCATCATCCTAAGCTGCCTTAGTGACATGACGGAGAAATAAGAGAACCAAAAATGAGCAACAGAGTGACAAATTTAAATTGTGGATGCTCTGCAGCTTTTAGGTATCGCTTTTCTAATGTCAAGAAACAAAAAAAAGAAATAAGGTGACAAAAAAGATCAGAGAAAGATTTAGGAAGAAGTGAGGAAAACAACTCTAAAGTTGAGTTAGCTAGAACCCAATGAACATATCCTGTGGTTAACTTCGAAGGATTCACAGGGTTAGCACAGACGCTGGGGCCAAAATATAAATAATGTAATGGCAATACTTGAGTTAAATACAATTAGCAGCTGTCTATAAAGAGACAAATACCAAAGTTACACAGAGCTTTGAGCTGGCACTGAGCATCTTACCCCTAATTCACACATACAGCGTGAGCGAAGCGGTCTGTCAGTGCTGCGCACTACTGCGCTGCCATTCAAGTTAATCAGTGCATTCACACAGCCCGCGCCACGTTCTGTCTCCGACGCGTGCTACCAACGGCTGCTTGCAGCTGTACCGCTGGGAGACTATTTTTGCCGGAGTACAATGCAGCAAGGTGTCGATTTCCGCAGAGCAGATCGTACCAAACAGGAAAACAGACACGAAAACCATCAGAGTTTCAAAATAAAGCCCCATGTGCACCATGTACGATCGTAAAATTGTCCTGTATATCAAAACTACACTGGCACAGGGCCAGCAGTCATCAGCGGGTCAGACCCAGAGGAAATCTGATGCCATGGACGAGGAAAAGTTTATATTGGAGGTGGAAAACCTTATAACTCTACACAATACGACACATCCTTTATATAAGGACACCAACAGAAACTAAATGTGAAGGACTGAATTGCTGAAGTTCTGGGAGGGCAGGTGAGTTTTAGAGACTAATCAAATATCATGAAAGTAGTTGTCATGGGTGTGATTACTGCGGGAACATGTGGTTCTCCTGTGATCTTGTGTATTCAGCTGCTATGGAGTTCGCTGAGCAGCGCTCCGCTCCTGAGACGGATCCAGTGTGAATTGGCTCACGCTAACGCACCGCGGCACTCACAGAATATTTGTGAATCAGGGGTTACTCACAATGAATGGAGGGACATAATCAGTAACACATTAATAGCATTCTGATGGAGGTCCAAATTCTTATATTGCTTGCAATTTTGTCTCTTTCAAGACACCATACATTCATCTTTAACCTCTCCCAAGTGGCTCAGTCAACAAGTCAGATGCAATATTTTGTGTTAAACATTGCATATACCACTGAAGGACTTTGAATTAAAGCTAACACCTCTGCAGCTCATCCGGTGGATGTCAGCTAGCACAAAGTTAGCACTGAGTTTCAGTTTCACACAGGTAACAAACTCGGATTTCTTTGAGAGAGGAAAAAAAGGGATTTTGTCTCAGTGTAAGTCATGTAAAGCCACTAAAGAGGTACTATAGGGACAGAAAAAAAAGCCTTTAAAAAAGCACAACATCCCCTCTTGATGATTGGAGGCAGTATCCAGAAGTATCCATTGAAAGGTTCTTATGTATTGTATTTAAAGCAGTGAGCCTCATCTTCATTTCAGAGTGTATGCTGACACATCAGAGTCTTCACTCAAGTGGTCTGCTGATGTTTTGACAGCTGGATGCTGATAGTTAAAGAGCAAGTCAGTTGATGGCAGATCATGAATGATTTTAATGTCAGGAGCAATATCAAAATACATCAGTCTGCCCATCATAACGGTATTTAAGCCCAATTTCCACCAAGCAGTCCGGTATGGATCAGTACAGTTTGGTATGGGTTGGATCGGTAAAGCTTGATCCTGTTTGCATTTCCACAGCCAACTGTACCCTTCTTGGAAGGTGGGGTGTAAGCTTGATGCCATTAACCGAGTTAACTATGTTATAGCCTGACAGTGTGAAAGTGCTCCATTACAAAATTAGTGTCAAAACAAATAAAAGAAAAACAAAGAAACACTGGTGGTTAAATCAAAAGGGAGGAACTCATTTGTGTCTGTGACTCGCCTGGAAAAAATATGGATTCTTTTTTTGTTGTTTTTTTTTCTTCTTCTTTTTTTTGAGGAATACAGGACATAAGACCAACATAGTGTGGTCAGGCTTAAACCAAACAGGGACATTTAAAGGATGAAAAAAACTGTTGCACGTCAAGGGTGAAAGCATCTACCTTCTTATTTTGTTTGGGAATAATTTTTTTTTAAATTTTGGGTTGATCAATGTTTAAGTTAACAGGGTATTTTGTATTCAATTAAATTTTGTTTGTTGCAATGAGCCGAATGCTTTTTAAGTTTTGGGTGTACACCACAATAGTTTTCAAACTGTTAAAACTATCAAACTAAATTAAAACTTATGGCTGTCGGACGGGAAGTGACGATTTTTTCGTGCTGTACCGAGACAAACCAAGATAAACCATTGAACCACTTGGTGGAAATGGGACTTTATATTACCCACCAGCCAGTGCCTGTTTAAACATGAAGGTGTCTGAGGACATTTAGACTAACATTTACACTGAGACGTATGAGCGTTACAGAGAGGGCACGGGGCTCATAACGTTATCTCCACCTTCCGCAAACTGTTTTATAGTTTGGTTAACATTTGTTGACAGACTCCGTTACAAGCTAAATAACTGCACACAAACAGTGAAAAATATCTCCTATGGCACAGCCTGCTCATGTGCCATCTATCCAGAGACTGGAGGACACACTGATGAGGCTGCTTGCAGCGTCTGTACACATTATTTATTTTTTAATCAACCCCCCGAGAGCAAACATCAAATAATGCCAATTACCTCAAAATGCATAAATTGTCCTGATTTATCCTCTGACTGATCAGTCTGTCTGTGCTCCACACATGCCAGAAATCTGGAGAACAGGTTTTCCTAATGTGTCCCAGAGGTAAAAATTAAAGTAAGGTAACACTTCTGCTTTTCAGACAGTAACTTGGGACAGTTATTTGGTGAATTTAGTCACTTGTAAAGCTCTCTATTTGAGTCCCTGTTAGAATTGAGAAGGAATCAAACATTGTCATAAATTCTGATTGCCGTGAGAACAAAGTGATCATAATAACCAATAGCTTATGTCTTAAATTTGGGACGAACGCAGCCAACACACACACACCTGGTATGAAGTCCATGACTTGGCAACACACTGGGCACATGAAGCCAGCATAAAAGAGCTGGATGTGGCGTTAAGGTGATCTGTTTTACAGGCTGAGCACAGTTGATCTTCACATAAATATTTTATCTGAATGAAAGGCTGAAGAGATTTTTCTGAGACCTTGGCGAGAATAAGAAGATGTTCAGCAGCCCTGCTGTCTTTCTCTACCACGTTCCAGGAAACACACAGACACTGAAAGGTGGTCTACCACTCATACATTCTCTGTTTAGGCACACAGCAGAAAAAACTGGCTCACACCAGCATATGATGAAGTAGAGAGGCGAGGGATCATCTGTTTTCCTACTTCAAGCTGTTTATCCAGCTGCTGCTCAGCCACGAGAGGAAAAACCTGTTGTTGTATGAAATTAGTCTTTATTCTGTACCCTGTTTATAAAAAGACCTGATCTGCTGACATAACACTACCGCATAAAACATGTTAGCTTAGCTTTATTTATCAGAGAGAGATGCAGCACAATGCAGATAATAGATCCGAAAGTGGATCCTCGGAGCATGTGAACAGAAATATCATTAATTATATCCCACAATACCATTCAGATATGATTGAAAGAAAATTCTGAAGGTTTGTTGATGCAATAGTGTTGCCTTCTTAGTTATGTAATGTATTGACTGAATTTGGGATAAGAAACTGCCATAAAACGTTAGGTTTCACTGTAAATGATAGAGTCAGCAGAGAGAAAGGGCCTGTCGTAATAGAGCCAAGTAGTAGAATCACCAAGATATTAAAGAATAAATGGATTATAACTTAAAAGCTGGGATAGATTCAACAAGGCGCTGGAAACATTGCTCACAGATTTTGCTCCATATTGAGATGATAACATCAAACAGCTGCTGCAGATTTGTCAGCTGCACATCCATGATGAGAATCTGCCATTCCACAGCATCCCAAAGGAGCTTTACTGAATTGAGATCTGGTGACTGTGGAGGCCTTTGGACTCCAGTGAACCTACTGTCATGTTCAAGAAACTAGTTTGAGATGATCTGAACTTTTTGACATGGAGAATTATCCTGCTGGAAGTAGCCATCAGAAGATGGGTACACTGTGCTCATAAAGGGATGGACATGGTCAGCAACAAGGTAGGCTGTGGACTTTCAACCATGATCAGCTGGTACAAGGGGGCCCAAAGTGTGCAAAGAAAATGTGTGTTCAGTGAAGCTCTTCTGCAGACCTTGGTTGTATCAAGTGATTATTAGAGCTCCTGTTGTCTTTCTATCATCTCCAACTAGTCTGTCCATTCTCCTCTGACCTCTGGCATCAACGAGGCATTTTGTCCCAGAGAAA
The DNA here is from genome assembly GCA_030710495.1 of Labroides dimidiatus. Taxonomy (NCBI): domain Eukaryota; kingdom Metazoa; phylum Chordata; class Actinopteri; order Labriformes; family Labridae; genus Labroides; species Labroides dimidiatus. Next base: position 12,886,566 of record CM061155.1, read on the forward strand.
TGCTTCTCACTGGATATTTTCTCTTAATGGGACCATTCTCTGTAAACCCTAGAGAGGGTTGTGGGTGAAAATTCCAACAACCATGCCACATTCAGGGTCCCTTCAATCACCTTGCTTCTCTATTCTGGTGTTCATTTTGAACTTCAACTGGTCGTCTCATCATGTTTACGTATCTAAATTCATTTTCTTGCTGCCATGTGATTTGCTAATTAGATATCTGCATAGTGTAGTGTAAATATTGATGTATACTGTATACATATACAGTTGCATTTAGAATTATTCAACCCCCATTGCATAATAGCTTTGTAAGGGAAATGTACAAACTTTCTGCTGTTTGCAATGAACAAAACAAACAAGAACAATTTAAATAGCTCAACACAACTAATATTGGTTTGTGTTTCCCCTAGTTTATCATACTCAGCACTAATTATAAAATTTGGATCTCGTGCCTGAAATTTGGACTTCATTTTTTGAAATGCAAACTAAACCTCTCCTCCTCTGATTATTCCCCTTTAAGCTTCACCCTGAAACTCTTCCATGCAGGATGGATGCAGCAGGGAAATCCTGAAATCCCAGCCCAGTATGAAGGAGTCTGACCTCCACCCAGCGTTCCCTCAGTTCTCTCTTTCTGCATTTGATATTAAACATTAAAGGAAGCTGAGCTGCGCCTGCTGAAAAAGGTCTCTCTTAATTTGAGAGAGAGTGAACGCTCTGTTCTTTTCATTCCTCCTCGAGAGACACAAATCTTCATAACCTTCTGAACTACAGTCTAAGACTGCACGGTCTTAAAACTGAACCATGCTTGAGCATCTGAAATCCGCCATCCAGATTTTATTAAAGCATTAACAGGATACAGGAGGGTTACAGTGGAGTCCTTACACTCAGGGATTTGTATAATGCTCTTACTTTTTTATGAGGTAGGATGGAAATGTGTTCCTACACAGAATCTCAAGCAGTGTTGGCAGCTGAGAAGTCTCCTGTGTCAGGTCAGAGGTTCTGCTAGAACGCCTTCTCAAGAGTTCAATTTCTCTCTTCCAGTTTTTCAAAGATTGTCTTTCCTGGGTTATAAAACCTGCCACAGTTCTTCATTGATATGTTCCAGTCAATTACAGCACCTAATGAATCAAGGCAGGCATGGGAGAAAGACTGCAATGTCCCAATCAGAGGGAGAGAACAACTCTTCTGAGAGTAATTAAAGAAGCAACAGAGCGATAGCAGAGCTTACCTCGCACAGTTTAAAGATTTCTGTTGTTTTTAATGACTCCATGGTGCAGACTGATGGAGGTGTGAAAAATCCACTGGGATTCCTGTACACACACATTACTCATGAGTTTCTGGCACTTCATGCCTAGTCATACAACAAGTAGAGGCTATAAATATGGATGCACTGTATATAGTTATTTGGAATATTTTTTTTCTTTTTGTAAATCAAACCATGTCTACAGCAGATCCCACCTTTGGACTCTTCTTTATTCGATCATGTTCTTGATTTTCATCTTTCAGCTGCATCCACCTACTGATTGTAGTTGAAGAATGCAAATCAAGAAAGTCCCTGACTTTAAGTTAAAGGTAAGAGTAAGAAAACCTTTTGGTGCTTTTCAGACACTGGCATTGTTAGCCTGAAGTATTCGACTGGAAAGGAGCAGATGGAAACTCATATATTTTCAGGCTCTTTGAAACAGAAAGTGAACCTCTGGTTTTTCCAAACAAGAATCTTAAATTTTAGTAAATTGCATCTTAAAATGTAGATCCCGTCTGTCTGTACTAACCTCTGTCAGCACATGTAGCAAAATATAACAATAACAATAGTGCAGGCCATCTTGACTTTAAAAGTGACATACCATAACTTTTTTTTAATCATTTAACACAGTCCTAGTCATCTTTTAAGAAACATCCTCACCATATTTCAGTCTAAATAGTCAATGAATCAAGCACCAAAAGGCTCTGAGTCTTTTCCTAAATGGTAGGTTTTGGTGTGTATCTCTTTAAATCCAAATGAGCACCTTCTAACCCATCCCTCTGTTCTGCACGGTGTGCCATGATAGGAGCAGTGTTGGAAATCAACCTTTTGTAGATGTGAGCTTGTGTAAAGATCTATGTCATGTTTTTCTTTACCTTATAAGTTATAAGAAAGTGACGGTATTACATTTATACTACCGCAGGTAACATCATGTAAACAAAGATGTTACATGAAAACCAGCAACATGTACATATGAGGGCCTGTATGCATGTCCAGCCATCAGTGATGAAAAAGGACCATCTGTACGAATGTTTAAAAAAAAAAACCATAATTATTTACGCTTGGCCGATTCAAATTTGTTGGATAATGGTTTTCCAGGAAGATCCCTGGACATATGATGTTCTGCACTTTCATGGTGCAATTAGTTAACTGGCTAGCTTTTGGCAGTCGTGCATGGGGCTAACGCTGCGGTCAAATGGGCTGTTCCATAATGGTACTTTATGACTAATGGTTCCATTTGTGTAATGACTGGACGTGCATACATGTAGAGATCTACACATTCCAGGGGTTCCTAAAGGCTTTTATAAAGAGGAGCTCTGCAGGTCAGGGTGTAGATACCAGGCGAGGGGGCAGGTAAGATTATCAGACTTAGTAGATAACATACAAAGGACTCGTTTGGCTTATTTTTATTTCTTGATTGAGCCAATGCTTAGATCAAGAACAGGAGAAAAAATACTGAAAAAAAAAATAAAAATAATAAAGACTTACTCAAGATGTCTCCCCTTTAAGTGAAGTTCCTATTCTGAGACAGCACGAAGCAATGAGGAGTTACCATTTGGGACTGTTTCACATAACATGCAAATTATAAATATAAAAAAACCTGAGACGATGAGACAATCAAAAACTACATGGCTGCAGGATAAATTATAGCCAGTTGGATAAAGCAGAGAACGAGTGGTTAAAGTCATGAGACATTTTACCCGTGTGTTCAATTAGACTAATAACAAATTTCTTGGGCTGTCTGAAAAAAAGTCAGGCCCCATCACTCATGCCTCCATGTAGTCTGTCATTATTCTATGAATATCATAATAGAAAAGGACTTCCAGATATAATTACATACTGTGCAGCGGTTAAAAGAGCTGTCTTGAGATAAATGTACATCTAACAGTATTTGTAACTGTCACATTCAAATCTTCAGACATCTCTAGAAACAAGGAGAGGGCTTAATTAAACTCTGAGGGTAAATCAAGCCGAACAGACGGAAAATGAAATATGCGTTAATGTGTGTTCATTTGTCTTTCTACAAGTTTGGTGAATATGAAAATACAACTTGAGCAGATGGCAGAAGATGGGCTGGAGTGAGTCGAGCAACATTCATCAGAAGAGGATTACGTCCTGTGAAGTCCAGAGGTCACAAGCTACAGGGGCTCTAGAGTGGTACCTGAGGTGTGCCTGAAACAAGAAGCATCTACGACACCCATATGCCCCCATACTAAAAAATATATACTAGTCTTCCTGACCCAGGACTCATAGTTTAAAAATCCACAACTCAAGCTTAACAGCTCAGGGTGAAATGGTAAACACGGGGGACTGAGTACTATAAGTAGAAATAAAAAGGTTTCAGAGGTATTTAAGAAAAAAAAAAAGGAATTTACACATTTTATGATCAATACACAATATGATCAATGAACCAGTGAACAGGTCTGATTCACTCACTGGTGCTTTCTGTCTCTCTGTGTATTAACTGACTGACTGACAGCTTTAATTGGAAAATAGATGCTTCCTATTCACACTGAAATCGTTTGCAATCAGACTGTTTACTCTCTGCACTGAGGTACTCCAATCACTCTCATTAGTCTGCTGGTGAGAGACTCATGTGCCGTCCCTCTGCTCTGAACCCTTTTCATTCTTTAGTTCTTTTTCTGCAGTTTGATTAACAAAGTTAGGCCTGTGACCTCCAAAACCTCCCAGGAAGCTGCCTCACCTTTTCGTACAGGTTCAGTGATGGGAGGTCAGGTCACCTCACCTGGGAGATTGAGGGATTACAGTCTGTGGATCTGCCAACAGGATGAAAGAAGTAAGTGATATCTGTGAATCCATGAGGTCAGACCTGTTTAACCATCTGAACTCAGTAAAAGAACTATCCTTCAGGGTCTGTGCTTTCCTTTTAACTTAAAAACAAGTCCTTTCTTTGGGAGTTTAAATGCTTAAATGTGTTTAACCAAACTTTAGTAGCTCAGTATGTCTATTAACAATGAAAAACCCAATTATGGTAACTACCGTATTTTCAGGACTATAAGTCACACTTTTTTCATAGTTTGGTTAGTCCTGTGACTTATAGTCTATATCAAATAAATGAGATGCTGTGTTATTGGATACGTTTATGGGAAAAGATCGCTAAATTCATACATGAGGAATATTGATGAGTACATATCTCTGCACCCCTGAAGGCTCTGGATGCTGATGGAGATTCTGCTTCTTCTTCTTGGACAACCTGACAGCACCCGGTGTTTAGAGCCCGATAAAATAATTTAGAGAAATAAAAGTTCACTCATTGTCTTCTTGGATCTCCCTTGTTGACAGTTTTCAGGATCTGAGTCACAGGCTAGTTTCAAAACTCCTGAATCTTTTTTGAAGAGTGAGGCTGTTTATCCCGGTTTCTACTGTGAGACACTCACAATGTCACAGAGCACATGAGCGAAGTGAGTGAGAGGATTGCACATAGAGCCTGCAGCCTGTTGCCCAAAACTTTTTCATCAGGAGGATAACCAAATATTACAAAAAGATGTCTCCATCAAACATACCCATACATCGGATACAGAAACCCTCTGTGAGCTGTGTGGAAAATTACTGAATTTTTTCATATAAACGGTTTTATTTAAGCTTTAGATTTTATACAGGATTACGCAATTACATCTCAAATTGCCACTGTATGCATACCCTGCTATCCAGCCTGACATGCACAATGGGAAATATCATAATTAAGGCTGTTAGCAATGACACATTTATTGTGATGTGATTTTGATCCATAATTTCTGCATGATTTTTTTCTTTTTTTTTTTAATGCATACCATTTTGTTGTTTTTGGCACACCACAGTAAAGACATCACTCATGCTGCCACCACATGGAAAATAACTTTAAAGGGCTCATTTCACTTTAACAAACTCCCAGACGGCTCATTTGTTAATTAATAAGTGATGTGCTCCAGCATTTATTTGATTAACAAATCTAAAAGTCAAGATCATGAAGTACATTTCATTATTTAATTCCCAAAACAAGACCAAGGAAAGAATTACTTTACATTATTACAGACTTGGAAAATATAAAGTTAGAAAATAATAAATGACAAAAATAATACGATTTAAACATATGACTAAATATGTGATATGGGAAAGATTTAATAATTTTGTCTCTGATGAAGAAATACAATTTGACCCTCAATTTTCCCTCTGCAAAGATAATCAAGGCTGGAGCCTTTTTCACTTTCTGTCTTAATTTGATTGATTCAAACAGGATTTTGCAAAAAACAGTCATTCCATCCATCTTGGAGCCTATCCCAGCTGTCTAAAGGGCTGATTATGCTTTCTGCATGAACGTGACGCATGGAAATTAGACGCGCGAGAGACCACGTATGGCTTCTATGCTTTTTCACACTCCGCGTGGCGTCCATTCCCAAATTGCAGGGGGCGGTGTATCACAAACACACGTCTACCACAGTACTAAACTAAAGAAGAAGAGGTAGTTCACACAGTTTAAGACTTTTTTTTCACAAATTCCTCTTCTCTGCCAAGTTTGGCTGCAATTCCACGCTAGGAATTGTTAATCCTGTGATTATCACACTGGTCACCACACAAGGGGGTGAGGCTGTTAGAATGACATCATTTGTCCACACGAAGCCGTGCGGACCACGTGGACACGTCAATCATAAATCAGGCTTCAGGGTGAGAGGCAGGGTACATCCTGGGTGCCACCGTGCAGCCCAAAGCAGTCAGTCATTGTTAAAGTATCTAAAAAACAAACATATCACAATATAGCCACATTTTAAAATTTGGAATAACTATAAGTCTTGTGAATCATCCCATACGCGTTTTTTTCATTGCCGGGGGAACACAACTTAACGTATGAACTCTGCAATAACTATTTATCTAAAGTGGATCAAACGCTATAGTACTATTGTGGGGTAGATTCAAGCGGCAACCTCCGGTCTGAAAATATGCGGAGGTGCTAAAGTCTGCTGCTCCTCGAGTGTGTGCTTGAGGCTGGCTCCGGAAGTACCAGAAGTCACATACACACCAAGCCAAAAAAAGTCATTTTCACAGCAAAAATAAGAATATTTACAGCCTGGTACAAAGAATGTCTCCCGTCTGAATCTCTAATTTGGAAACGGCACGCACTGTACAGGGGTGAATTTTTTTATAACTCAGCAGATTCAACAATATTAAGATAGTCAGTTCATCCAATCAGAGAAACAGCTCAGATCACGTGACTGTGGAGCGCCCTATGGTTGTTACTGTGGAGACTCACAGCCCGCCTCATTTCCAATATGGCCGCGCCGGCTGTTTTGCTTCAAAAGTCTGTTTCAGAAACAGACGGGTGATGTCGCGGAGACTACATCCATTAATTAAACAGTCTATGGGTAGATTGCAATGACTTAGCGTCTGTGTCCCATTTCTGCTCACAAAGATTAGCACTCACTGTAAAATCTCAGTGGTAGGGAAATACAGAGGTAGAATATCTCACATCTCTTAAATACGACCTCCTCTGACAACAAATATCCAAGGACCAAAAGACAAAACTCCGGGCTTAAATCTAAAGACCACATCAAGCTGTTTTCTCTTCCCATGAAACACTCCCTCACCAACACTCACTGTAAGTGGAAAAGTCAGTAGCTACATGAAAAAAAAAAACTGCAGCATTACCATCTTATAAGGCAGATACTTCTCTTAGAGGACTTTTATCACAACCTCCTGAGGGGATTAACTCTGATGTGTTTCATGTTTCTTCAGTGACAAAAAGTGCAAAAAGACCAAGAATTAATCAGTGCAGCTCTAAACCCAGCGTCAGTAGAGTATTACTGGGTATAGGCGAGATCATTGGAAGTAATCTGGAGAGATTGTTCACTAATTAAAAATAAATTATGTCCTCATTAGGACGTGATATTTCTGAGGGAGAAGCTGATAAATCTGCATGATCTGAACAGCAGCAGCAGCGAGAAGTGGTTTGACAGAGACAGGGAACAAAACATCTCTCAAATACATGTTTTTTTATACTGATAAAAAAAAAACTGTAAACCTGTAAATATCTTTATGACTTGCTGTGACAGAGTTAAACGACAGTGGGAAGGAGTCCAGCTCCAGTTCAGCTCTGCCTGTTGACACCGTGGCAAAAACCTTAGCTTCTGATGGCATTCTGAATCTGAAACCAAACAACTTTATAAAAGACTTTAAAACAACCACAGCTGGAAGGAGGATGTTTTCATATCTGATGTTATCAGGGAAGTACAAAGTTTCAGATTCCTGGTAAATGTCTGACAAATCAGCAGCAGAGAATGTAGAAGAAGAGCAGCTCAGAAACAGCTCAAGGTTAAAGACTAGGAGCTGAATGAAAGATGTCGACACATTTCAGAGGTAAACACAAACGGGAGCACAGGACGGGCTCTGGCAAAGTTACAGAACTGGTTGAAGGAACAAAACATCCCAACAGACTGTGAAGGTGCTGGAGCAGAATACCTTAATCAGGTGCTGCAGTCAGTTAATGCATCAAATCTGAACCTGGGTGGGAAAATGTTCTGGCTTTGAAAGTTTGAAGTTCATCATGATTTATGCAGTGTTGTGGTATTTAAGCCAAAGACTCAGATTCAAGTCTGAACCATTTTTAGGACTTGTGACTTGACTTGGATTCAAGCACTGATGACTTGTTCTTGGACTCAGACAGAAAGATTCACTTTTTTTAATGGTAATAATGACCTGTTTGAGCATCTTGTAGCTCAGGGTGTTTGCCTGTCTGCTGGGTTGTTCTGCCACAATGCTCGATTGTGCACTTTGGGTTTTTTTACAGCAAAGAAGAGAGAGTTGTGTCAAACATGACAGATGTGTTAAAAAAAAAAAGAAAGGAGAATACAGACACTATAACTTTCTCAGATAATTGTCCAGAATGACCCAGGAAACAAGTTAGCTGCTGAAGTTAGTAGGACTGTTGATTATATTACTGCTAGCAATCCAGGACTATGTTTGTAATCAGGAACTTAACCTGGGTCTAGGATATCTGGTGAGTTAACGTTCTGGTTAGCAGCAGCTGAGTTGCAGATACAATTGTTTTATTAGGTCACATTGACCCCAAATGCAAACAATCAGGTGCACTCAGACCCCAGAATGTTTTGGGTTTATTTGTTTAACTCATGCATCTTTGGAAATTCGTTCTGTTGGCAACTTCCTGTCTTGTGAGAGGGGAGAGGTTCCCTTTAAAAGCTGCTCCAGTCTGTTGTCATCCAACAACACTGAGACTCAAAAGATTGGAAGGTGAATCCTGTTATGTTTGGGACAGTGCTAGCTTTCTCATACAGCCTATAGCTGCACTCAAATGAAGGCTGATAATGACACTGCTGCCATGGAAGTGGCAAGAAATCATCATCCAGACAAGATGAACAGGACATTGATGCTAATCATGAGTCTCTTCTCACTCTGACCTTTTATGTGGGGTGAGAAAAAACACTGAAATGATACTATATCATATTAGGGGTGCAAAATATCAATATTTTCATTATAACATAATACAACATAATGTTTCCCCTCCAATGCCTCGCTGCTTCATGGCTCCTCCTGGTGGCAATCATGACATTCATCCTGAACTTCAACTTTTTACAGTTAATTAGATTTTGTGATCATGCATCAGTGATGTGCAAAGAATCAATTACTGTTGTATCCTGATGTTGCTTTCATTATCGGCCATCTTTACCAATACATACAGAATCATTATGTCTGTTAGGATCATTCAAGGCTTGTTGAACTAAAAGGTACCAAACAGACTGTAAAAAAAAATGGACGTTATCTCGCTCGGCTCAAACTGAGGTCGCAACAGAAACTGCTCCCTCTGGTGGCTGGCTGCAGTATAGATCAAAAACCCTGCCTCTCTATTTATTCTAGATGGGCTGTGGTGAAATTAAAAAAAATTGTGTTCAAGTCCACTTTAAAAGTTTTTTTTTTTTCATTTTCATTTCACAGGCGGAGCCATGCTGTTTATTCTATATACTGTCTATGGACCCAAACTGCTTGAGAAATTGGTGTGAAATAAAACAGCCTCTCTCTCTCTCTCTCTTCATATACCATATAACAAAATCAAGATTAGGTATCTTTAAAAACAGATTAAACATAAGAAAAAAAGAGCCATGTGGTATTAGGCACCAAAGCCAAGCCCTAAAATATCTGGATATAAGAATTATCTTGCTTTGAAAACATTCAGACCCTCATGCCAAGATAGACAAAACAGAGCTTAAGGATTCAGCATACATCCTGGCTTTATTTTTGCCTCTTAATATATGGAAACACACATTTTGGCTGCCAGTCCATTTTGCAGCAACTCGTTGAAAGACCAAACACCAGTAGTCAAACCAGAAAACAATTAACTTAGCACAAATCATGTCTCACAGCTGCTTTGGGTGCTAACAGATGTGAATGTGACCAGCTGCTGATTTTTTTCCCTCCAATTAGTTAGTACATTTCAAATATTTACACTGAAATATATACAAAAACTTTTTTTCCCCCCTGATTTAAGAGTTGTATGTTAAAACTTTAAGTTTTGGACATTTTTCATAAAGACCTTGTCATTTCAAGACATTAACTTTAATATAAAACTAGTGAATTTTGACTGTTTCAAGACCAAACAAGGAATTGATCAGGCAAGCAGAAGTCCTTAACCTGATCTCCTGCACATTGAAACAATCCAACAGTTCTTCCAATATATTGATATTTGCACAAGGAGTCTGCACGCGTGCTTAAAATAATCAGCCATCAATTGTACAGAAGACAACAAGACATCTCTTAAACCGTTCTCGGTCAGAGCAATCATTATGTCTGACAAACTAATGCATCTTTAAAGTGAGATATTTTAATGACTTTGTCATATGCAAATCAGACAGGATTCCTCGTCTGAAAGGAGTGTGGCTACTGCTTTGAAAAGCACGGGGAAAAATGATTTTAAAAACACCCTTACTGCACCTGAGCTCTGCAGGGACTCCAGCTGCACCCCCCTGTTTGGAAAACCCCCTCTGTCATAGCACAGCTATTCAAATGCCGCATGAATTTGATGAATTTACAGCTCTGCTCTCATATGACAGACATGCCTGTGCAAACACAGCCTGTTGTTGTCTTTATGACCTGCGCAAACAGCAGCAGATAACAGCTATTTGCTTCAACAACAAACGTAATGTTATCAGCGTTTCCAGACCATTAAACCAAACGGTGCTTCGACTGTGGCCCCAGTACGCCTCGGAATTAAATCATCAAGCAAAACTCAATGTAAAAAAAATGATATTCGGATGTATTCATGGAAAGCGGAGAGCAGCAGTTTGGCATTTATCAAATTAGACCAAGATTCTTTATCCGAATGAAAGAATTCATGTGTCGGTTCACACTGAACACACCCTGTAGGGTTTATTGCTATGATATTATAACTTTTATTAACAGTTCACAGTGGTTGCTCCCGCCCTCCGGGGTGCGTTTTTACTGACAAGATGGAAAGGAACTGCAGTTGACTGAGGAATAAAGTTGGACTTTTGCACAAAAATAAGCATCTATTGTGAAATCGTAACACGCCGAATTGATCTGTAGCTCAATACGCTCACAATGCACATTTGGTTGAGTTTAATATGTCGTGCTACTTGTTTAACAACCAAAAACAAAATAAATCCATTTTCTTTTCAAATGGCGTCTGGAGGGATTTTCCCGTGAAAACATCACGCACAAGCCTACCTGTCAATCAAAGCTTCATCTTGTCCAACTGTGAGGAAAACCAGGTTGCAAAATTCAGAAATCAAACATCGCATTAAAAATCCTGCCTTGTTTTCGTTAAATAACACGTGAGTATTAAGCCAGTATTTCCTCCATGCAACAGTTCTCAGAGGCAGCGACCATGGCAGACAGACAGCACAGACACAACACAGCACAGACAGGTAGAGAGCAACAGGCGACACAAGTGTCTCACCTGCACACACGGTCAGCGGCTGCTGAATGAAGCGGTCACATCACATGAAGGTGTTCACACAGGCTGAGAGGACAGCCGGCCTGCACGAGGACCCGCTGACTGGTGCACGAGGCGCAATGTGAATTCGCATCTTTACCTTTCAGCATAAAACACTGCACAGGAGTGAATGGAGCGAAAGGGAGGGGTTCTTATTGTGAAGGCAACGTGCAGCAAAGGCGACACTACTTCCGGTCTGACCTGTCAGTACAAAATCTGCCAAACATTTGCCAAACAGAATTAACACTTCGATTAATAGGAGTAGAGAAAACCTCATTTTTGGTGAAAACTGATATATATGCTATTATAAAAAAAGGAGTTTTATCACCTGAGATAAGCCTTTACCTGAAAAAAAAAAAAACTATTTCTTTGTTGTTTATTTTTTAAATCTGTCCAATGACTGATGACTGATTTGTTAGTTATTTGATTCTAATTTATGTCTCAATTTATTGTTAAAATTCCATTATATTGAATTTCAGAAACAGCTTTTAGATCCTTCTGGCAAGGTAAAAAATCCTTACTGGTGTCCTGATTTTAAAATCAAATGAACGCAGTAAGATGTTCAATTCCTTTTAGGCTTAGACTGATGTTGCACTGCTACACCAGTGGTCAGAAATCAAATTAAGAAGCTCTCACAAATCGACCACGTGGATGAAAGGCACTTTAATTGAAAAAAGAAGTGAGTGCTATGCCCCACCTTTAGGCATCTCAACACCAGCCTACAAAATATCCATATAAAATCACAAATAATCACCTTCCACAATCCAAACCATGTATTTTTTTGTCAAATGACTAAATTAACAAAAACACAACCAAACACAAGTATCACCTGAAGGAGATGCAGCACTACCCATTCCACTGAGGGCAGCAGTGGGATAAAATCCCTTAGAGCAGGTGAACCTTGTCCAAATATTTGATTTACCTGCTTAATTAAATCACAGAAGAGGGGAGGACACAGAACAGAGGCATACTGTACAGCACACTGGGATATGGTCATTACATAACAATACAACACAATTCCAGTACACAATCTCAGTGGAACTGTAGGTTAGTACAGACCAGTGTATGGATTTGTTAATGTGCTCTTCATTCATTTATCTATTTATGAAGGAAGTACTGAGTCCACAACGAATTCCCCCAAGGATAAATAAAGTTCTATTCTATTCTATTCTATTCTATTCTATTCTATTCTATTCTATTCTATTCTATTCTATTCAAAGCCTCTTGAAACTATATTTTAAATGAAGTAGTAATGTTTGAATTTTTTGGCCATTTTCATGGGGGATATAAAAATAAACTTTTCCTAGAGTTTTAACTTGATTTTTGTCTTAATTATTAAAATTTATTAAAATCTTGCATCAATCTCAATGGGCATGGCTTTGACGAGCCCTCAAAATATACTGAATGAATGATACTTCACAAAACAAGAAGTGGTTTATAAATCTGCAACAAGTCCTCATGTATGATAAAAGTATCAGCCTGAACACATTTATGTGCAAATGTTTGAATTTTCTTTGGTGAAAGCTTAAGAAACATTGTCACCAAATGTAAAACTATCTGGTTTTATTTTGAAAGCAAAATACTGGGTTTCCTGATGGTTTTCAGGTTGGCTACAGCAGCTTGATACATCTGTGCAGTTCTCCATGTAGGGAGAAGATTGAATGAATGAACGGGTTGTCATCTTTTGGCAGACAGGTTTTAAAACACACCTTACAGTTATGTGTGTCTCTGTTATTCCTTTTCTGTATTGATATTAATCACTGTAATCAGTCTGTATCAGGGATTACATTTCTCCATCTATACTGAAGCAATCCTTAGAGTGTAATTTAATTAAGATCTTTCTCGTGAACAGAACACGTCATCTCATATTTCTGTAATGTTTGCTGCTCAGCTCCTGTAGTTGAATGTGAGACTGTGTTGGTAAAGTACTGTCAGTACTGTCATAAAATAGTCCTGAGGTTTCCACAGGTCACACTAACCCAAAGTGAACCAGGTCACAATGCTGCACATTCCTACCAATCCAGGTCAGGGTCATCTGCCCGGCAACCAATTATTCTTCACCCCCTGCCAGAACAAAAAGGCCAAGATGCACACATTTAGCAATCAGGTGAATCATCCACCTCTGGTTCTGTAAACACAGAACAGTCTGTTGGTGACATTTTACCTCAGGCAGCAGCAGTGTAGGTTTAGAGTCTCCCTCCATCTGGCCCTCCATCTGTTTGTGCATCTGCTTGACCGACACATCGTGTGAACTGCATAAAAGTCAGCATCAGCCATCACCCCTGATGTACAACATATGGAGCTATTCCCAATTCCAGTGGAGTTGGGACATTTTATAAAACATAAATTAAAACAATACAGTTATTTGCAAATCCTTTTTTATCCTACATTCAATTGAAAACACTACAAAGACAAGACATTTATTGTTCAAACTGATCAGATTTATTGGGGATTTTTTTTCTTTCTTTGTTTTTTTTTTTTTTTCTTTTTGCAAATATTCCCTCATTTTGGATTTAACAGCTGCGACATGTTCCAAAAAAGTTGGAACAGGGTCATATTTACCACTGTTGTACATCATTTTTACTTAAAACAACACTCAACAAGCGTTAGTGAACTGAGGACAATAATTGTTGAAGCTTTGGAGGTGGAATTCTGTCCTATTCATGTTTGATGTACAACTTTTAATTCAATTGCTTTTTTGGAGAGCAACAAGTAACTATGACTATAACCCAACACTGCCTACCAGTGCTCATCTACCAACTCCAACCTCACCAAGTAGAGCTTATGTAACCTGTTATTTTGTTTTACTGACAGACTCTCAAGTATGAACAGATCACTGCAGAGTAACTGCTGCATGTGGGTTGGAATGAACATTATCACAAACAGCTTAACCCGTGTTTTAGCTCATGCTCTATCACTCTGTGTGACCAGTAGACCCTGTTCTACCAACCAAACTAACCCACCACCTCACCACTTTTACTTTCTTGTTGTATGAATGAGGCTTGGATTGTCAATTAAGAAATCAACCTCAAAGCCTCAGAAGAATCTTTATTCTGGTAGCGTACTTTATGGTTTTTTTTTTTTATAATAGAGTTTCAAAAATCTACTTTGCTACATACAAACGTATTTTTATACATTAGCTCATTTTGTATGTCATAAAAGAGTGGAGCTATGTGTTTATCTGAATCACCTGTAGTAGAAAAAAAAAACTATAATGGTATTAAATGAAGGGGAATGTGAAGAGATTTTACTTTAGTAATACTCTCAGCTTATTCCCTCAGAAACATGAACATGATTACTGTGATCAAACTGAGTCACACTCCCAGAATATTACAGGTTTATAGTGTATTAATGATATATATTAGCGGCTACTTTAGGAGCTCAAGAAAAATTCAGGCAGGATTTCAGTGAGGAAGAGAGTGAGTGTTGCATGATGTCAGTCATCTGCACTGAAGACGACAGGCAGAAGCAGTTACATCAGGTGTGTGAGCATGTCTCTTCTAACAGCAGAGTCAGAGAGTTAGAGCTGGATTTATAAAGAAGAAACAGATTTTACCACAGAGCAGAGTGACATGGACACCCTGTGAGTGAGGATTACAGTCTAACAGTTCACTTTGCCTTTTCCACCAATCCCAGTGAAAACCTGTGGAACACATCCTGTATGGGTAAGAGATGATTACGCAGGGCAGGTTGTTCTTATGTGTTTTTTTCCCTTGTCGTGCAAAATACTCGATTCTGACAGGTTGAAATCTCATAATAGTTATGTTTTACCTTAAAAATAGTGCCAAGGACAGGCAGATCATGCCTATCATATCAAATCAATTGGATGAAAGGAGTCTGTCTCATCTCTCCTCTGCCTGTTGACCAGATACATCTCCAATCCGACTCCGCTCTGTTGTGTGTTGACTGCGTGCACATCTCAGTCTGACATGAAGCAGGACCACCAGACAGCCTGAGTCATGAGACTGAGGTGGTTCCGCACTTCCCATTCCACTGATGATCCTCTCCTTGTTCATGCTGGGCTGAAAAACCTCAAACCTGTTGACTCCTGGCCTGGCTGGGCTTGTCAGGTCAGTTTGTTGTTGTAGTCAAGTTAAATGGTTTTGACACGAGAAAAGTGCAGCAACATCCTGTCCTACACTCTAGACACAGACAGCAAAGCTGGCGAGAGACTCTCTAAGCTGCTAAGAATAAGGAGGGCTGAATACCAGAAATATTCTTGCAAAAGTCAATAGATCAAATAAGCAGACTGCTGCTTTAACTAGACTATGTAGTGATATTTTCTGTTTCATGTTCTTTTCACTCTGCAGGGAGGCTGATTCAGTTATGCAGTCATGAAAGCTGTTGGACTTTTTCCATTGATAAATCATCTTTAAAAAGCACACTTCAACTTTTTATGTCTTTAGCTGGCTCGACAGTTTTTGGTCAATCAGAAAACCTTCAGCGGAAAAAAAGTCAACTGCTTTAAGGGTGAAATCATATTTAAAGTCAAATCAATGGAAGAAGTCGAGTTCATTTGACATTTGTCTGGCTGGACAAAATCTGCATCAGCATTTCTCCAAATGTCTGCTAATGAAAGAAAAACACACTGTTGTGGTTTTATGACCAATAACACAAGCACTTCACATTTCAGTTTAACAAAAAGAGAAGTACAACAACAGCCCAAACAAATCTGTTTGTCCAAGGACTCATCTGTTATAACAGCAGAAATATTGATGTCAGTGGGCTAACGCCGGTCCAGACTTTCTTAGAAACAGAAGACTGGGGTGAAAGACTTCTTGTGATGGTGACTGGTTCTGTCTTTGAAATTCTTTGGCAGCTTTGTTGTTACAAGGAAGCGACTCGCCTCAGCTGCACTGCTCATTTATTAAGACAAGTACATCTCTGAGAGGTTCATTAGCAAGAGATGAGTCATTATCTCGGAGAGTGAGGGATAAAACCTGCCACTCCCACCGCTCCCAGTTCTCCTTCACATCGTTTCCACTGGCGCTCGGTGGAAAAAAACAAAACATAGATGACTTCCATGAAACTTACAGGAAATAAGATCATGACTTGTTCTCGTCTTTGCTAAGTGCTTAGTCTTCCTGCAGCCTGGGGATAATTATATCTCTGAACGTGGAGCCAGAGCAAAGAGGGGCTTTTATCTGCTCGATACACAGCTCATTATGCTGTTCACCTGGTGTGAAGCACAAACAAAGCTCCCTGTTCAAATGTCACACCATGACTCATGTTTTCATTTACAAATTTCCGACACTGAATCGCTCCCAAGCCCAACAGAAGGAATACAGAAGCTGTGACACGGGGCCAAGAATCTGAATTGAAGATGGAGTTTTTAAATGCTCTCAGGTTTTCAAACAGCTCATACATCATTCATGAGTATTTATGGCACTGAAAGGGGACAATGAACCTGTCCCATGCTGTTTCTTTTAACATCAACATTACCATCAAATAACGGCATCGACCCAAGAAGCTCTCTGGAAAAGGTCAGCAGCTCCCATGCAGCAGGTTAGTGGAGTCAGAGTGGTCGATATGTTCAGACTGATGGAGGAGTGTCAGAGAGCCAAGCACAGATGGAGGGATTTCTTTAACTGGCACTGAGCAGAGGCAGCATGTTGAGCTGTTTAAAGAAGATTTAAAAAAAAAGGAGATAAATCCATGAGTCATGTTCATTTATAGATGCTTTTTAATTTACTTGAATAGAAAGACCCATTTATCATGTCTTTAACCATCTAATGATTCATCCCGCTTTTTTCAGATATATGAAGGACTTTCTGCCACAGTGTCAACAAGATGAGGTGAAATGAGCCTCACTCTTCTCCTCAGATTGACTTATTTTTGGTTCAGATTGTCCCATAGGAACAATTTGCTGATGGTGGTTATGATGAGGGATGCAGATTTAAAGTATTCCAAGTATGAACTTTTGAAATTTTAACATTTAATTATCAATAACTCATTACTTTATGTTTTCCTCTGTCACAAGAATACTAAATACATTTTTCCCAAAATAATTCTAAAATATTTTCAAAAGAAGTTTTTTGAAAAAAAGTTTCAAGGCCTTGTTTTACAGGCAAAAATAAAGTTCTTTTTCCCATTTATTTGAAACTCAAATGTCACATACGTCTGCAGTTCAGGCTTGAAGGTCTGCTGAGATTTCACTTTTATGAACATTTAAAATGACTTAAATTAATATGAAAATAAATCGGAACAAAAAACAGGAAAAAAAAAAAGGAGGGTCTTAAATTAATGATTCCAAGCACGAAATGTATGCAGATTTTTTGTGTGTAAATTTCAGAGGTCTATCTAGGATATTACAGCTGGATATTTGTACCAAAATAGTCACATAATGAAAAATAACTCTGCTACTGCCCCCCCCCCCCCCCTCTGCTGCCTGTGTGACAGCTGATATACACAAACACACATAAAGGAAGGCCACATGGCATTGTTTACATCAGATACTCTGCTGCAACCATTTTTTTTCTGTTTCCTGAGAAATGACCTGGATGAGAGCACTCTGCTCATTCAGTCCTTCCTGCTTCTTGATCACAGGTAATCTCTCACAACCTAAAGAAAACATCAAAAACAGAAAGTATCAGTTCATAGTCTAGTTAAAACAGCAGTCTGCTTATTTGATCTATTGACTTTTGCAAGAATATTTCTGGTATTCAGCCCTCCTTATTCTTAGCAGCCTAGAGAGTCTCTCACCAGCTTTGCTGTCTGTGTCTGGAGTGTAGGACAGGATGCTGCTGCACTTTTCTCTATCAGAGGTGTTTTTGGTCCAGTAGCTCCTCAGGCGGCTCTAATGGCCAAAACACACAAGATGTATCTTCAGTCCAGCTCTGCTTCAGGATCAGGTGAGTTGTTCAGGAACTCCCTGTACTGAAACCAGTGATTCAGCAGCCAACTTGAAAAGCTAACACATGCCTGTGTGTTCCCCTGTTGCCTGTGGTGACCAAGCGGCAGTCTAAAAATATGAGGCAATGCGGAAGTGCTAAAAACTGCAGTTTGTTGAGTGTCTGCTTGAGGCTGGCTCTGGAAGAAATGGAAACCACATACACACCAAGCCAAAAAAAAGACATTTTCAAAGCAAAAATAAACATGTTTACAGCCTGGTACAAAAAAAATGTCTGCAGTCTGAAACCTATTTTCTCGAATGGCTCACACTGTGAGAGGGGGTGTTAATTTCAGAAACATACAGGTGACGTCACATAGACTACATCCATTTACTATATAGTCTATTTACACACAACTGGTATGCCTCAATGTATCAACTGTAAATTAAAAATAAAATTAAATTACGGTAATTAAAGAGAAAATATGTATAGTTTTTGTCTTTGTCAATCTATCTCATTGACCCTGGAGAGGGCCTTGGTCATTGGTACGATTTAGAGCTCAAAAACTCCTGAACAGGTGCAACAACTCAGGCTGCCCCGCCTCATGTGGCCAATTACCATCACTGAGGTCACTTTGTCCCATGCCAGCCAGTTGGAGAGGTTGGTGAATGCACAGGTGAGGAAGTGGCTTGGACTACCCAGATGCCTCAGTAGCAAAGGCCTGTATGGCAATCTCAAGCAATCTCAAGCCTGGTGGAGGAGTACAAATGCTCTAGAGCAGAGGCCGGCAACCCAAAATGTTCAAAGATCCATATTGGACCACAAAACAAATCTGTCTGCAGCTGCAAAAAATTAAAAGCCTTATATAAGCTTTATATGAAAGCAAAGTGAATATTAGCTATATTAGCCTACTATCAAAATGACAGAGTAGGCTACAAATACACAATGAGCATTCATGATTAAATGTTTATTCAATCATTTCTTCTTGCGGTCCATCAGAGTTCACGTGCCTGCATAACAGCGCTGTCTGTTCGATATCGATCACATCACACGACCCATCACAGGCAATTGAGTACGCTGGAGCTGAATTAATGTCCTTGATTTGCCGATTGGTGATGTTGCTTGCCTGTCATTTTAATGGCCCTTTCTTTCACCGTCTTTGCGTAGAGAGGCATGTCTTTAATTCTCTGTATTATCTCAGTTTTGTTTTTGAAGTCTGAAAATTGGTGCTCTAATATTTTGATTAATGTATCCTTCATGTAATCACCATCTGTGTACAACTATCTATTCTTTATCTCTCAGGTTTCAACAAAACTTGCAGCAGTAGTGGAGTTTGGAGATGCAATCGACTTCTTAAATCTATCTTTGCGCTCCTCTAATTTCTCCAGAAGTACTGCCATCAAACTTCTTTCTCACTCCCAACTGGGTGGTTGGCTGCAAATTTAGCATGCCTTCCCTCGAAATGTCTTTCCAAATTACTCTTTTTGTGATTTGACAACTTCTCATTACACAGCAAACATGCAGGCAATCCTTTCGCATTGGCAATGAAAGTAAATGATTCGGTCCATTCTTCCTTGAATCCTCTGTTCTCATCAGCTATCTTTCTCTTTTTCCCTTTGGGATCCATAGCCCATGACACACCTGCCGGTTTGTTTACAATAGCCACCTGCCTGGCTCTGAAACGTGGCTGAAACATGTGTCGCAGGCTATGATGCAAATCTTTGTTGACAGAAATGTTGAAATTTAATTTCTCATTCACATTTTTACAGCACTTGAAAACGTTAAGAATGTTTTTATGTTTGTTCTCCTACAGAAACCATATTAAAACCAAAAATATACCCCCCCATCTTTTTCCATTTTCATACATTTTTTAAGAGGGTCCAGGGAGCCACTAGGAGAGCGCTAAAGAGCCGCATGCGGCTTCAGAGCCACGGGTTGCTGACCCCTGCTCTAGAGCAAGGCTTGAAATGACCCTCAAAGAATCCCGGGATCCCTTTGACAGAGATGCAGCTCCCACCTTAGTAACAGGGAGGAAGTGGAGGCCTGGTGCAGCAGTGGCACAGTCAAAGCCCGCCCTGAAACATTGGGACATAGTGGGCCAAGTCCAAGTTGGCAGAGAGGGCCCAGGTAAAGGAGCGGCAACACAATTCTACAGTTTCATTTAGCAGACGCCTTTGTCCAAAGCGATGTACAACCACAAGCCCACGAACCCCCACCCCCCCCCCCCTTTTTTTTTTTTTTTTCTTTAGTTTTACATTATTTCATCTAAATAGAGTAACCACAACTAAAATTCAATAGCGGTAATATCGCTCAACATTCAACAACATTCAATATTCAGTGCTTTCATTTATGAAGAGCTCCGTCTGAGACCTGAGTCTTCAGACATCTGTTAAAAGTAGAAAGGGACTCTGCAGATTGTATGGACACCCACTTGGCAGAAGGCTACTCCAGTAGAATGGAGGTGCGCCACCAGGAGGAAGCAGATAGGTGTGCTAGGGCTGTGTCCCAAGCCAAGCAAGGCTGCTGGGTGAAGTGGGATGGCCTGGAAAGGAAGAGGCTGCGATATGCAAACCTGGCAGCCAAAGCAGAGGACCGGGACTGGAAAGTGTTTCCGTGTCCAATGGAGAATCTTAGCTAGGTCCACACCAAGGCTATGAAAGGAGGTTGAAGTGAGAGGGCAAGCTCAACAGAAGACCATCAAGGAGCTTGCACCAGCTGCCATAAGAAGCAGCCATTGGCTGTGACTGAAGAGGAAAGAGGTAGTGTGGAGCCTCCAGTGGCACACACACCCAGGTCTGCCTGCTAGTGAGCCCACCTCAGGTGAGGGTGTATTGTGATAAAAGGCCTAAACACTCAATGACCCCATGGTGCAAAACTGATGATGTGTCATACTGAGATGGATCACTTCCAGTTTAACTCCCATGAGAACTCTTCCAACCCTAACTAAAAGGAAATCTCCATATTCGTGTTGATTATCAAGGGATGTTAACGACTAGTCCTAGCAGGCATACATAACCTCACCATTTTGGATGAATATGAAATGTTTTTGTTTCCTGCCTGTTTCACACCAGTTAGAGCACAAGCACATATCCACACTTTGTCTGCTAGCAGAGCAGCCAAAGTGGAGACCCATTTGAGATTACTTTGAATGTGACTGTCTCTGATAGGAGCAGGTGTCTCACAGTGGAAGGTGATGAAGTATCCAGAACATTTCTCAAGGGGAAAAATCCCTCATCTCAAAGTCTATTTGAAAAGGTCACACAGAGAGGCTAACCTAGCTTACCTTGTCGAGGTGAGGGAAGGCGCCCAGCCCCTTTCCTATGAAACAGAAGCTGATACCTGGCCAATCAGCATGATGGAGCACGAGACAAACACAGGACAGACAACGCTGATGCAGAGCTTTTTGTTTATGAGAATGGTTGTTCATCTGTCCTGGGTGAATACATTTTTAAAAATGGTATTATGTTCAGAGGGGTCTTGATGATCATTATTATTTTTTGTGTGAAACGTGGTCAAATGATAAAACTGAAAAATGTCATTTGGTGTATCCAATGTTTCTCTTAAAAAAATCTGATTTTGTGCAAAACAGTTGCTAAGAATATGATTTTAGCAGTCTACCACACTGTAAAAATGAAATTTAAAATGATTTTAAACCAACCGACCCAAAAATAAAGAGACTTGTTCAGCACAACAGAACCCATATTAACAAGTTTAGAAATGAAATGCTTTAAGTAAACTTTGACATGATTTTTCATAACAAACAACTTAGTTCATCAGTACAGTGGCAAAACTACTATGGAGGTGAATTATTTAATATTTTTCATGCTTTTGTGGTCACACCATTTGACAATTTAATAGGACTGATTCTTTAAAAAAGTGTCAAATACAGTGACACCAACAGAAATGCAAACTACACATATAAACAAACATCTAACATGTTAAGCATATTTTTGATGCATCCCTCATCTGTCACTGTCCCTTTTACACAATGCTTTTTCTGACATTTTTAAATCTCACCCCTGACAACTATCTGGTATGACAAAACAGGTCAATAATAATAATAATAATAATAATAATAATAATAATAATAATAATAATAATAATAATAATAATAATAATAATAATAATATCACTGGAACTAATAAAAACATAATAAGGGCCACTTTAAAAACATATCAAAACTAAACAGAATTTTAAATTAAAAATAGTCAATACAAAATACATCTGAACTAAACTGAGCCAAAACTGCTGCACCAAATGGTTTGAACACTTGAACCATTACACAGTTTTATATAATGAACAATATTCTGTTGCTCATTGTAAACACTTAACCACTGTCTGTAGTATTTGGGGATAAAATTATTCATTATATCTTTGCAGAATTGAAGCCGTTAAAACCGCCTCCAACCCAGACAGCTAATGATGTTATGAAAATCATCCTGAAATTTGTTTTAGCACTGTGAAACATCTATAGGACCGGGTGGCTGACTGCTGCAATAAAAGCTTAACTCAGTGAAGCAGAAGCAAAAGAAACTGTCTTCAAGGTGCCGTAAGCGTCATTACAAACACTGCTGATTAATGAATGGTGAGCACACACATCCCATCTCATCTTTCCACACGCTACAGGCTCCACAGTTAAACTGGCCCTGCTGATGAAGGGGCTAAAAATGGCCTGCCTTCATCCAGCAATTAAAAATGAAGAGGACATGATTATCCAACCATTTCAGCCCCGATCCTCTCATCCCGTCCCTGTGGGAAAGATTCTAACAGTCATCCTCTGCAGAAGTTCAGTGTGAAAGAATGAGGAACACATGTGCTGCCATTTACAGTTCATTAACACTTCATATATACTGTCAGAGCTATGGGTCTACAAGAAACACTGAAGTAGACCTCTGAGGGGGGAAACGTCAGGCTATTTTTAGAAACTCATACCTCCTTTGTTTCAAGATTTAATGCACATGAAGGATATCAGCTTCCTGGAGCTGTTCTAGAGGAATTAGACAAAGGTTACACAAAATCAGACTTATCAGCTGTTGGTTAATGACAAGTATGGTTGTTGTGTCTGCCTCAGCTCCACATCTTTATTAGTTTTAATGTTGATCACTGAGAGGCTTTTAAATTCTGCTTTTCAAACCAATGTCACTAAGGCTACCTACATATTTGATAACCAACCCAGTCCACATTTTCCTGCTCATTACACAGCTTCCTCCTTGAGAAATCACCAATTTCACATCAAAATGGATGTGAAATTGTTGATCACTTTCTTCACAGTCAGTCTGTGACATTTCTGTCTCCATTTATCTCACCGCACATAAAGTGCTCACTTCAGTTCTGAAGATTTCTCTGCTGTTAAACAAAGCAGGTTTACATGGAAGAGAAATACATTGTTCAGTTAGTTTCAGAAATTCTGATTTTTTGTGTTGAGTTGTGTTTTGCTGTGCTGTTTATGCTCATGTGTTGGCTAAGTTCCCAGAAAAACACATTTACTCTCAGGAAGTTGGAGAATCATCAAGAGCACATTCCCCGACTACAGGTATGCAAAATTGCAATATTATCACTGACAGAAATTAATGTCCCTGAAAAATAACAACTGCAGGTGTTCTGTTTTCACTCACAAACCTACAAACCTGAATGTTATGGCTCTGAGTTAAGTTGTCTTTTATTTTCTCCCTCATGTATCTTGTCATGTGTTTCCTGTTGTATTCTGATGCTCACACTGTAAAATGGGATTTTGTATATTTGTTGTTCTAACATTATTCTGTCAGTATGACAAAGGATTACAGAAAATGTTGTGATAACACTGAATTATGAGTTGGCATCGTCTCAACAACAAAATATATTTCAACTTGAAAATCTGTCCAAATAAATCAGTCATGTACTTTGACTTGACAATAAAGGTATTCAGGTGGGTGTGGGATTAAAAACACCTTCTTCATCACGTTTATGCAACTGTTACTGTGGTGCATTGTAGTCATGATTTTTTGAGTTGCTCTTGAATTTTCATCAGCAGTTTTTTTTTAAATAAGCCTTTCTTATTAACAATTGCCTATGGTCTTAACAGTCAATTACTCCCAACTACAGTACTATGTTTCCTTATTTTTACGCACATCTTAGCCTCTCCCAGGTGTTTAGTAAAGAAGAACAGACGGAAATACAGATATAAAGACCTTAAGTCTTTGACCTGGTTGGCAGATCCTGGTGTACAGCTTCCAAGTTATACCCAGAATGCCTTTTGTGAATTGTAACCTAACAAGTAATGTCACTGTGAGTGAGGAGGGGCCACAGTTTTTATCACAACATTGCATACAAATCAGTTTCTCTTGACATTAATCTTCAAATGTGGAAGTGTCACAACCGATCAGTACTGTGCCAGTTGACTTCTTTTCAGCGAGTGCTCCTTATATTCTTTTTATTATTATTATTATTATTATTATTATTATTATTATTATTATTATTATTATTATTATTATTATTATTATTATTGTTATTATTATTATTATCCATCAAACTTATCTTTTTTTTTAATTTTCTAATGATGCAGAGAGGGGAATCTCAGGTGCAGGGCTCATTTGAATATGATTTGCATATCTAAATGGGGCATGGACAGGGAGGGGTCGGGGACTCCAATATGTGCGCTTAGTATCACGTTGTCTGGGATGTACAAAGAAAATGGGCTTAAATTCATGTGTGCACAGATTCACACATCTGAATATTTTTGTGTTTTCTTTGTTCTCATTAAACTCCAGTGATCAGAAGTTTCAGAGTTTCAAGGCTGTACTGCTGCAGCATCCAATCATTAAGTGATATCCTGTATGGGGGCATGTCTGTCACTGAAAAGACTTCCGCTCAACGCTCCTCCGATCAATCTCCTCCCTCCTCTCTCCTCTGAGCACAATTAACGCTTTGGGACATCCTGAAATGTGGCGCCTCAGAAAGTACTTCTGGTGCCACGGAGGAGAGAGGAGAGAGGAGAGAGGAGAGAGGAGACTGTTTAGTTTAACACTTTGAGACGCACCAACTTACACAGACCACCTGGCTGAGCTCTAGGGGACAGACCATTTCAAGGTTGAAGGGAATGTTTATAAACTTAATAGAAAAAGTACCAGTAATATCCTGCCAGGACATCATCAGATGTTTTACTGGTCTTTAACAAATATAATATTAATAAATAAAAACGGAGGGTTAACATAAGAAGGTAAGTTAACTAACAAGTCTAAAGCCACCAAACTAAGACAAGGGTTGACACAACACATCTTATTTAATCACAATAACTTTTATTGTGTCAGAGCAACATTTATTAACATTTGTTTCTCCTTTTAGGTCCATGGACTTCCTGTCTTTCTGTGTCTACTTTCCTGATACTCTAATGTGCCTCACCTGTCTTGTAATCCCCACTCCTCGTGTGTTTTTAAACAGATGTCACAAACTGCATACTTTTGTAAGTACACTTACATGAAGGGCATTGCATGTACTCTGCACTTAATGGAACATGGCACAAAATCTTACAGGGCAGTGTTGTCCCAAATCAAACACTGAAGTTTTGCACTCATTGGAACGATCATATTTAGCAACCATTCACAGGTGTTCTTCTGCTATTCACTGATTACATCCATCAATTATTGTTTAAATCAAAACCCAGATCGTATTTAGCTTTACCATTGCAACTAAATGTCATAATGAGCAAAAATGTACCAGGAATCCACAGGTTTGAGGTTTTACAATACAACATGAATGAAGAGGCTTATCAATGGAGAGGGAAGTGCAAGGATTCTTTGATCTCTCGACTCCAGCTTTCTGTCGACCTGTGGCTTAGGGAACTGAACACATAGCCGGTGTGAGTTGACAAACACAGTCAACACGTAACACAGCGAACTTGGACCACAAGTGTGATAAAGACGGCCAATGTTCACAGAAATGTTTCAACATTATAAGCTGGATCGGTAAAAATTCAAGATACTTTCTCATGTCTTAGCAAGGGGACAAAAAGCCAACAATCCTCACTTAAACTCTAAAGTTATGCAGATCAAATAACATGAATGACTGGTCATAAATTCCTTTTTTGGCATTCATTTTTTATGTAAATTAGTTGCCAAAAAATTTCAGTTTACTTTTTTTCATTATAGACGTCTTTAAAGCATCCTCTCTGATGGTTTTGATCAAATGCCAGAAGTTTGCTCCTTTGGATCCACACTTTTTGAAGTTTTTTTTCTCTCTTCTTTCTTTCTTTCTTTCTTTCTTTCTTTCTTTCTTTCTTTCTTTCTTTCTTTCTTTCTTTCTTTCTTTCTTTAGTCACAGTAACCAATCCCTTCCGAACTCAGCAGAGACTAGAGATAACACACGATCCCCACTCACACTCTTTATCTGACGCACTGACCTGCTGGGTGTGGATGCTGTGATTGTGATTTCTTCTCGGAACTACTTACTCAGTTCACACCACCAAAGAATATTAAAGAAGGCTTTTATCAGTAGGGGAAAGGCTCAGTCACCATTTTGTTGACTAATCCTGCAAAACACCAAACCGTTAGAGGCACAGAAATGCTTGAGTCAGGTTACTCTGTGGTGAAAGTCAGCCAGGAGCGTGAGCATGCACAGCAGATTCAAAGCTGCAGGTTGGGGTCAGCACAGACTAACTGAAGGGGGCGATGATAAAATCTCTGCTTGCAGCCCACCTAATGAACTCATTAGTTAAAACAATGTTGATTAAAACAAGCTGTTTTAATTGAACAGTCAGTCATGGTTTTCCCAGAATCCTTGGGTGCACTTGGGTCACTTCAGCGGCCGTGAGGATCCTCTCCTCAGGGCCAGGACTGACAGATTCTCACGATATTTGCAACAATAACCTCAACATCTCATTCACTGACAGCTGCAGCTGTGGTCTTCTTTATGCCATCAACAGGCGGACAGTAACGACATTTGACACGCTTGCACACCAAGAGCGACATGCACCCCACAGAGAGGTCACTTTGCTTTCAAATGGCTCCTGATGCAAGGACTCAAAAATACTGAGCTCAGTGCTCTAACCTCAGCGAAGGGCAAGATATTTGAAAGTATTAAAATATGGAACTGATTTTGTTTTTTCTTAATTTCAACTTTCATCACATCATCAGAGGTGCAGATCTCACAGATTTAAACGTTAATCCAACAAACTTCCAGGTCTGAGACAGGAGCTGGTTTCAGCCTCTGGAATATCTCTACTGTCTCATTTAATGAACCTGATATGTTAATTTTCTTACCCTCTGTTGCTCTGTCAGCTGCTGCAAGCAAGAGAAAGCTACTGTATTAGAGAAAATGCACTTATTGTGGAAAACAAATAAAGAAAAAAGGCATGCTTTTTCCCCACCATGGCTTCCACCTTGCCGTGGTAAGGGGTTTGAGTGTGTCAATGACCCCAGAAGCTATGTTGTCGGGACATTGCGCCTGGTAGGGTCATCCAAGGCAAACTGGTCCTAGGTGAGGGGCCAGACAAAATGCGGTCAAAGACCCCATACAGGACAACAATAGAATACAGTTCACCTTGGGGCACCGGAGCCCCACCCTGGAGCCAGGCCTGAGGTTGGGGCCCACAAGCGAGCACCTGGTGGCCAGGCCTTTATTGGTGGGGCCTGGTCGAGCCAACCCGAATGGGTGACACAGGTCTATCCTGCTGTGGACCACCACCTGCAGGTGGAGCAATAGGGGTCTGGGACATTGTGGACTGGGCAGCCTGTTCCTCAGTTGTGGAAACTGGCTTTTGAGACATGGAACCTCTCTGGTGGGGAAGGAGCCTGAACTGGTGTGGGAGGTCAAGAGATACCGGCTAGATATAGTCGGGCTCAACTCAACGCACAGCTTGGGTTCTGGAACCAACCTTCTTCAGAGGGGTTGGACCCTCTTCTTTACTGGAGTTGCTCCAGGTGAGAGGTAGAGGGCAGGTGTGGGCTTACTCATAGCTCCCCAGATCTCTGCCAGTGGGCTGGAGTTCTTTCCAGTGGATGAAAGAGTTGTTTCTCTACGCCTTCGGAGAGAATGGGTCCTGTTTGTGGTTACGCACCAAACAACAGTTCGGAGTACCCACCCTTTTTGCATTCTTAGCTTAACTTTTAAACACCAGCAAATAATGTAATGCAATATGTAGTAAACACAGATGGCAATTTCTTGACCTAAAATATTCACCAGACTTATGCAACGTAAACTTTTATTTAAGTAGTGTTCCTATGAGGTATGTTTTCTGTCTCATTTTTTTTTGTTCTCCAGCCTGTGCTACTGAAAAAAGCTGCTGCCAAAAAAATAATGACACCAAAACCAGATCACACTCATTAGTATGTTTTTAAAGGCTTACAATCTTTACAGAACTAATGGGAGTTTAAACTCTTTGTCCTTTGTTTTGTGTTGTGTTGTTGTGCAGGTTCAGCTGGCTCAATTAAATTACTGGATATCAAGTTTTCTGAGACCACAGGAAGCAAATAAAAAAAAGAGTCTCCCCTGAAAGTAAGCATGAGTTGTCAACAATCTGACTGGAATTAAAATGATGAAACTCAGGAGGCACAGACACCCCCTCCCCAACCTTTCATCTATTTCATAAGAAACATCCATCATCCATCCACATCTTAATCTTAACTCCTAACACTCACTCGGCACCTTTCAGATTCACCAGGGGTCTTTAATAATTGTCTGTGGGAGACTTTTTCTCAGTGTATCATACCTCAGTTTTCACCAGAAGAGTCTGATTGAACAAAGAAGCAAAATGAAACCTAAAGGATGACTAAAGACACGTTGAGAACAGTGTACAGAGTGGCTCTTGTGACACAGCATCAAGTGGATTTGCATCTCAGCTGATGGTGTTTTATTTAGAGTAGATTCTTGGCTGCTTACAAAAAGCTAGAAAAATCAGATTATCCATGATAGGGTGTCCTGCCTGCTTTTGCCTTCCATGTGAACTATTTTCCTTCAAACACCTAAGCCTGTAGATGCCCAACACTACTTAAATTTATCCTGAATTCACCTGAATCCCTTTTAAAGAAGTGAAGTGCAGGAGTTTAAGATTAAAATGTGAAAATCTGGTGAGATAAAATGCAGAGTATGATGTGATAGAAATGTAAATGAGCACATTTTGATCCCTGTCCTTCCTACCCTGAGCTCTGAGGTGAATGAAGTCTCTGATCTGGTTTTAAAACAGAGTCTGTATCTGTATACAGACTCAGAGAGGGGAGGCTGCAGTTAATCCTTTGTGTCACAGAGGGTGGCAGCAGTGAACTAATTACATTATTGATGGCAGCATCTCATTTCCATCCATCTTCAGAGGAAAGAGAAGACGTGTAAGTGAGAACTAATATTAAGCTCATGTAGATGGACCTTTACCTCAAACAACACCGCTGTTTGACAAATGGTCCAAAGTCCTGGTCCATTAACTTTACCAGATTACAACTGGAGCCCATCAACTTCACGACTCAATAACCACTCCCATTAAAACAAGGCAGGTATTTGTAATCTTACGTTGTGGACCTGACTTTTCGTGGTTAATGAAATGTTTTTGTTTTTCAAATGTTTTTCATTAGTTGAAAGCTCTGTAAGGGCTTCTTAAAATGAGATTATCAGCACCAAAATTGGCCGTTTCTAAATTCTATTTCACAGTACCTGTGGTCGGGTCAGATTTTTCCAGGAGAAACTCAAATCCATTTACAGCATGCAGACCAAAAAACCCTTTAATGACATTAAACTGGAAAAGTTTAACAGTGAAGAAAATTATTTATTTTGTTTGCTGTTTGTTATAATGTTCATCTACTGCAGTGTACTGTTCAAACTTGAGAGTCTGTCAGTAAAATGAAGAGTGAGGTTACGTTAGCTCTGATTGGTGAGGTTGGAGTTGGTAGATGAGCGCTGGTAGGACATAACCAGGATTCACTATTATTAAGCATTACAGACAAATCTCAGAGCACCGGGCTGTGAGTAACACTAAACAGATAGTCTGCTCACCTTCTGGACTCTAAACCACAAACTGACTTAAAGTTTGATTGTTGTCATGTTTCAGACAATAGCTTTATGCAACTACAAATATTTTACCTTGTCGCTTTGCATCCTGGGAAAAGTCATCTCAAACAAAGAAAAGTAGTGTTAAAAAAAAAGATCTGCTCTCCAAAACAAATGTACACCATGGCAAGGTGAGTGATTATTATGACCCTAAAAATGTGTTTGAGGTATGAGGAGGGGAGTAACAAAAAAAAATGAACCCAGGACAAAAGAGGAGTTGGAATTGAGCAAAGTAAAAGGAAAGGATTTATTTACAAAAATGTTGATTAACTTAAAACAAGCTTTTATTGAGAAAAGAAAACAAGCACTAGCAAAAATAGAATCCAAGGTCAAAAACCTATCTAAACAAACAAAGGAAAAATCCAAACTAGGGCTGAACCACTCTTTTAGCTGTGACAAGTTTCCAAAATGGCTGCGCACACACACCGCACGCAGTCGAGGACCCACACTGGCAACTGCTTTCTCCCTCCTGCTCTTATCACCTGTCCTGCTGATTGTCAAGCAGCTACAGGGGAGTCCAATCACCTGTAGCTGCAGTGAAGGCCAGAGCTGCACCTGTAGGAGAAGAGAGCAGGAGGGGGAAAAACACACACACACAGGGCAGGTAACAGTGATAGTGCTCATGGGATAGTAGTGAAGAAAAAACTGGGCAAGATATTAAAAGCAAACAATCAAAAAAGTCAATAACTGTGTGTAATAAGAAAAAAACAATGTGCCAATAAGGTATCAGAATAATGAACTTTTTTAGGAGTAAACCTGGGAAAACACCAAATAAACCTAGCGTTTAGGATCCAATTTATTAAACCAATCAAATCCCGTTCGGCTGTTCTGTCTGTCTCCTGTCTGTGCATTTTGCCAGTGTGCACTAGCTCCAATTCAATGCTTATAACCAAGAGGGATCCAAGTATTCAAGAGAACGTCAGAAAAACTACCTATACCCCAATTACTGGTAACATAGTGCAAAACAAAAACTATGTGCTGAGGACCGGTTTGAGTCTGTAGTTTTGAATCAGTCACGATCATATGATCGCAAATCAGTGGCGCTCGTGTATGTGAGCAGGGCACTGCTTTGGAGGAGCTCTGAGTGTGGGTGGTTGGGGGCTAAATGGAGTCCTGAGGAGAGATGCTACATTCAAATTCATGCTAATTTTCTGTGACTACCAACCGTGCCTTCAACAGAAGAGCTACAGACTACTAAAGGTGGAAATATCAGAGGCTCCAAAATGTATGACTTCAAAGCCTTGTTTTGTTTTCATCCTGTGTCTTGTTTATTTCTGCAGCTTCTTTGTTTTGTTTTTTTCTTAATGTTCACTTAAACCTGACAGAGCAGTTCTGTGCAAACAAATACAAAAAACATTTATCTCCCAACAGTGAAAAATAATAATAGACAAAGACAGATGATTTCTTACTTATAACTGAGGTATCAGATCAATAATGTTTGTTGCAAAGGATGCACGCCGTTAGGTTGAGCTGAATGTACAGTACAGGGCTCATGGGTGTCTCCCTGACAGCAATGAAACTGTGCAGCCCTGTGATCATTTTTGGAAATATATAAAATCAGCCGAGCCTTCACTTTAAATCTGGCAGTGTTATACTATCAGTATACACCCAGGATTAGGATGAAGAGGACAGATCCAGTCTCATCAGCTGTGAAGTGTTTGAGAGCTCACCCAGGCTTTCCTGTCAGGCTGTTTATAGGAGCTGCTTCAAGACTCTGCAATCAGGAGACACAATAACTCCTAAGTCCTCAACATCAAATAAAACACCAGTGACCAGAAAGAAACACAAGATAAAATGTAATGCAATAAAAAGTCAATATAAAGATGTTAACTGTCATCTATTTTGGCTCAGGAGCAGTGCAGAAGTGCAGCATGCCTCATAGTACTCTAACCATGTCTTTGCACAATGTAAACATGTCATGCAGGATGCTCTTTTATGAAAGGTAGCTTCATTTTCCAGTAAAGTCCTCCAATTATTCAGGCCTTTATAATGATCCAGCTATGTGTCAACTACCGTCCTGAGCTTTGGGTTACCTAGGGACAGCATGACACACTGTAAACACAAGTGAGGAATAGGCGTGTGGCCCTTCATCATGTCTAGCAGACACAAAGCATGATAAGCTTTTATTTAGTCTCTTTAAAAAGATTCAGAACAGCAACAGATTTTTTGTCTTCAGACTTATTCACCAAAGCAGTTTTTGTGGGTTGTGTGCAGGGAAACTGTAAATGTGGGGAGCAGGAGGAGCTGATATGCCTGAGTTTTAATATAAAAACCTGTCAACTAAAGAGATATTAAGATGCATGAAAGTGCCTCTAACCATCTGCTCTGTGCAATATGTTCTTTTGATTTTGACTAATTTCACATCTCAAGTTGCTTGTTGGACTGTTGACAGTGTCAACACTGGAGCAGCACTCCGGTAATTAAACTAACATTATGCCAAGGATAATTGTTAATCATTCACTGTGATAACATTGATCCCTCGACCATTTTTGTCCGTGTTTGGAGTATTTATCCAAATGTTTGCAGTTACTCATAGTCATTGGTATGCCAACAACTGAAGCTGTTGTCCTGGTTTAGCAGGACTTGTGCAGAAATCAGGTACAGCAGCACAGACAGAAGGCTGGCTTCCTGAAATATTTGCAGTCGCAGAAGCTGCAAATATAGACAACTAATGTATAGAAGCACTCATTCAATCAGTCAATCTTTATCTTTATAGCACTAAATACTCACAGACATTGTCACAAAACTGTTTCCAAAAACATTTGCAGGTCTTAACAATCTTATCTCATCTTAACCCACCATGAGTGCAGCACTTAGCAAGTTACAATGGCAAGGGTGGGGCAGAAACCCAGACAGAAGCAGACTCACGATAGACAAACATCCTGCTGAGATCATGTTGGGGTTAGAGAGAGAGAGAGCAAGAGAGACAGAGACAGAGTCCATAGTCTTGAAGGTCCACAGCAGCAGGCTGTCTACAGCAACCATTCTGAGGAACCGACAAGACAAGAGAGCTCAGGGACTCACAGAGAGAGTTCTGGTCAGTCATTTTAACAGGACATTAAGATTTAAAGTTATTGACAGATAGAGAAGAGAGGGAGACAGTAGCACAGTGTCAGTTCCCCAAAGTAATCAAAACCTCCAGACCTGTAGTGTTATTTTTTTACATAAAAACTTTTCCTATACATCAATACAACCCTATATCCCAAACTTTAATAAGATGTATAGACTTATGTCCAGACTAAATAAATTGCTAAAAAGTGCGATAAACCATTTAAAAAATGAAAAATTTACACATATTTTACTAATTACAGAAATGTCACAACTGTACCCCTCAAAAAAGTAAATGTAAAAAACCTGATGATGTAAATTCAACATAGAAAGTGATGTTAACAACCCTTGTCTGAACCGTGTTGTCTACGCTTTGTACTGGATTTCTGCAAACACATTAGTTGAAGGAAACGGCGCCCTGGGTGAGAAAAAAACTGCACTCATGCTGAAAACCAAATATGAAAGTGTAACCTCTTAGATTATATATGCATATCTATCTTATCTGGTTTCCAATCTATCACCAATCAAAACTTGATGTGCTAAATGTAGCACCGATGTTACGCTTGGCTCAGTAGTGCAGAGAGAGCGTGTCTGCCTCCTTGATCCTGGAGGTACGATGAGCAGGCTGCATGCTGGGAGCTCTGTGATCTAGAGGAGTACTCTAGCACTATGAGCAATTCAGTATGTAAATGACCCAAATAGTTTGTTGTGTTTGTTATTTAA
The DNA here is from genome assembly GCA_030710495.1 of Labroides dimidiatus. Taxonomy (NCBI): domain Eukaryota; kingdom Metazoa; phylum Chordata; class Actinopteri; order Labriformes; family Labridae; genus Labroides; species Labroides dimidiatus. Next base: position 12,920,368 of record CM061155.1, read on the forward strand.
CTTTGATGGTGTCTTTTAAAAACATGTTTTTTATTCCGGTTTGTTTCCTGTGAGTTATATTATGTTATATCATATTATGTTAAATGTATGATGTTACATTAACAACCTGCCATCTCTCTTCTAGTCCTGCATCCACTCTGTTTGCAGATCTGCCCTGCAACACCGGGCACCATTTACAGGCTGAAAAGACATGGCATGGACAGAAGGTAGAGTGTTTGAGTCGAGCCAAAAACAAATATAGAAATAAGTAAGTGAGTGAGTAAGAAGATGAATAAATAAAAGTCCTGACAAATGGAGCTAATAATAATCCAGCAGAGGAACCTCTGGATCTCTATTCAGGGAACCAAAAGCACCCTGAATGATGTAGTTGGCTCATCTAAATGTAAATAGGAATAATGTACATGCTACCCTTGTGTGCTGTGATGCAGAACGTCATAAAACAAATAAAGAAATCTGGCAATGTGTCAGGAAAATTACTTTTCTACCATGTGTGTGAATATTTTTGTGACGTTCAATGATTATTCTGACCATTGAGAATTATGAACTCATCAAGCTGAGACTGAGAGTTGTTACTCATTTCTGACACCACAGGCCCGGTAAGCAAGATGATCGACACTTTAGAGACTCACCACCCCTTCTTAAGAACACATGTTAGTGTTTGTGAACCCAGTAGACCTGATACAAAGGGAAATGTCTCCCCATACTTGTCTTATATTGAGTTAAGCAGAGAGGAGTTTGTTTTTTTGTCACTTTTCTTTTTCTTTCTTTCTTTTAATTAATTAATTAATTGATTGATTAATTAATTTTAATTTTGTGATGCACCAAATGATTTCATGGGTACCAAATCGGGACCACAGGCAGGTCAGTTTAGCACCTGGACTCTTCTACTACTGAGCCATGCTGTTGTAATATGTTACAACTGTCAATATTAAAGGAGCCTTTACAGAGGTGTGAGCTACCCATGCCAAAGACAGTAAATTCCCCAGGGATAATGACTTTGACCTTTGCACTGTACCTCTGACAAAAGTGACTTTTGGCCCATGAAGTGATTTTCACTACATCATGTCTGCACCATTTTGACTTAAATTCAGGGTTTTAGCGGTTTGCAACTCATTATTTCTTCATTAATATTTTACATGGTGTACTAGAGAGCACAAAACTTGCAGTCCTTGGCTTACAGCTAACACAAAACAGCACATGGTGTGGTCTGCAACATCAATACTGGTGTTCTGCAGGGAAACAAACAGTGATACTCACTGGGTACAGACAAGAGGGATTAGGACTGTGCTCTCAGTCAGCTGAGTGAATATATGTGTTCTGTTGAGTCTGACACGTGGTTCACTGTTTTGAGAAATTTTTCCATCTGCGCCGCGTGAGGAGTGTCTGTTGAATTCCTGACAGCTCATGGAGGCTGTTTTTGCACACTCACAGTACGACGGTGCTGCTCCAACAGTTGGTGCACAGTGTTTTAAGACTGTCAGAAGGCGATTGTCCATCTCACTGTCCGTTTTGAAAAATGACCTGTGAGACATCTTGCTTTGCTGTTACAAGCTGACTAAAAGTGCAATGAACAGACAGAAAAAGAGTTTTTGAAATATTGAATTGGAATACAGGAAATAAGACAGGTGCTTCAAACAGATGGCTGCTGTTTAACAATCTCATTAGGACTTAAACTTCCATAGCATGCCATGAAGCGTCAGCTGATGCAGACTCAAACGATGTGCAGGAGAAAGGTTTATCAGGATTCATTAGGCTGTGTTTACAGAGCTGTCTTGATCATAAAGAGAATTCACTCTGCAGCTGGTTAGTAGTGTTTTACCATTGTTCTGTAATGACATGAAAAATAGGTACTCCCTTGATAAAGGGATGGAGATGGAGGATCTATATTGATGCATCTATTCACAGCTGAACAGATGGTAATCCTCGACTTTGGCTCTCTGATACGGTTCTAATAATCTGACACGTGATATAAAATACACTCAAACTACCATCTGCTTCTTTCAAATTGAAATTCATTGCACACCCAAAGCTTATAAATAATATTTTGCTGTTTACAAACACCATATTAATTTCAAAATACCCATATCGACATAAACAAGCCTCCTCCGACAAACCGTTACCGCAAATTCCAGAATACAAGACACAATTTGTTTTAGGGAACCAGCGCAAATACTTATTTTTTATTGTGAAATATGTAATTTCCATCCAGATGTGTAGTGTCAGTCATAGTGATTCTGTGACTGACAGGAGTACAGTCTCAATAGAATGGTCACACCTGAATCCAGACTGAGCTCAGAGGTCATGCTCAAGAAACTTGGTTAAAGACTGTGCGCAGTGGTATTTGGACAAGAATGGTAGAAGAGAGACTGGCCTGTCATTTTCAAACTGGACTGGGTTGAGATTAGACTTTTTGAGCAGCAGGGTGACCTGAGCTTGCCTAAAAGCCGTGGGGAAGACACCAGATTCCAAGGAGGATATAAAAATGTGTGTGACTGCAGATCTGAATGTGGGCAAGATTGTCTGTAGGCACTGGAGTGAGACGACAGGTTGTAGGTTTGGAGTTGAAGAGAAGGACGAACAAAAGAGCAGAGTGAAGCACCACCAGCAGTGGACTCAACTTCAAAATGCACCGATAAAAAAGTGTTTTCTCTTCATTTTAACTCATCACCACATATGGACAGATTTGGGCTCCATCATGATGAGATGGTGATGGTTTATTTTCTTAATCTAATGCAAAACAAGAGCAAACTGCAAAGATAAAATAAGCTTTATGGGCATATTTGGGCTTGAATATCAAGAGCGAGGGCAAATGTGGGTGTTTCATCGTTATGCAAATCATTCCTGATTGATTCCCTCCTTTGTGAAGTGTTTCCACATGTCTCACTTTGTTATTTTGTTGTGCTGACAGGTCATAAAACAGAAAAGAAAGAGCTTGACTTTCAGAGCTAAGCAGCAGATGGTTGAGAGAAATTTCAAATGATTAAATGAGAAGTTTTTCATTTCCTGTTTTTTTATCTCCTGCTATCATCAATGCCTGAACCTGGGTTGAGGATAGCACATCAGATTCCTGTGATTATGAAAGAGGAACTCTGTGTGCTCTGATGATGACTTGATTTTTGGAGCCAGGCTGCAGAGGCTCATCACATTATGCAGAGACACCGCTGCGGTCCTCCACCATAATTGTGCTCAGCAAAAACTCTCTTTTGGAAGATAATTACAAAGACTACAGCAGAATGCAGCACATTACTGAACACTTTTTAATCAGCTTATTACCATGCATATTGTGCGTTATTATGACTGATAATCACCATTATGTTTGCAGCTTGTAAACAGCTCATGTGAATGTCATTAGGACCGCAATTAAGGTTGTAATGATATCCACAACAGCTGCTAGGGTTAGAAGAATAAGCTCTGAAAGGGTGGAATAAAAGAGGACTTATCTGACTCCTGAAAGCAAAAAGTTTCTCCACTTGTTTTTTTTTTTTTTTTTTTTTTTGTCAGCTGCACTCAGTGTGGAATCCTTTTTACTGCACATTTCAAAAGCATGGTTTGATCTCAAAGGGAGCAGAAGTCTTAAAAATGAGGCAGAAAGGTATGTCAGCTTTTCTGTTTGGAGCTCACAGGCTACTTTTGAGATTTAAGATCATGAAAAAAAGAATTAAGCACCCTTTTGCTTAAAAATGCCTGTAAATAAGCACAATAAAAGTCCTTGTTAAGAGCATGTTGCTGACTTTATGTAGAAGGAAACCCAATGCCCACATTGTGGAAATAGCTAATGAAGTTAATACTTTACCTTATCCTCCATGTGTCTGTTTTTAAAAGAGGTATGGTCAGGCGTAAAGCGGCATGTTGATATCTGCAGTACACAGAAAGCACATTAGACCAAGAAAAATCTGGCCCAAAGTCTGGAACTCATGGTGCAGTGCAGTGCAGTGCTGATATTTAAAGGGCTCATTAGCGAGTTGATGGTATAAGAGCTCACAACATTCATTCTTCTGCTTTTTGCACACATGCAGATACACAAAGATGTGCTCCTACTCATAAGTAAATATCAATGTTTTTGCCGATTCAGTGAAATGGAGTACATGTTAGTATTTTCTCCATCATGTCAGCAAGACTCATGAAGCTTTCTTGAAGATCTCATGCTTTTAGAACAGACAATTTAGATCCATTAACAGACAGATTCAGGGATTTCTACAACATTTAATTATGTAGCTGTTTGAAAATGTGCACACGTTGAGTTTGAACATTCAGCATTGTTACTTTATACTCGTGTTTAAAAATGGGAAAGCAAAATGCATCTAAAAATGTATTAAAGAGGGTAATTTCTTGAAAACCCAAAGTCACCCTGACTTCACAAAAGTTGTACAAGGAGGCCTGTAGAGAAAACTTTAGGTAGAGTTGCGCTAAAAAGCGTGGCTGTTTTTGTGCAGCTTTTGTCGATGCCTCTTTTTTGAGTGTTGCAGATTCACAAGAAAATATCTGTTTCAAGCGTTTCTTCCATTCTGTCAGACATTTGTTGTGAAGATTGGTTTGGTTGGATGATCATTATGATCAAAGTACATTTTACTTTAAGAAATGAACATCTAACAATTTTTAAGATCAGCCTGAAAAATGAGACACAATTCATCGTCTTCTTTTATCAGGATGGCAGGAGTTCATGTTTTTACCTCCTGCTGAGACACAGATGATCCGAACCAACAAGCCTTGTTTAGCTGTTGAGCTTTTTTTTTTCCCCATTCCACATTTTTTTACTTTTCTATAAAAGTTCTACGCTCAAGAGTGGCCTTTGTGTTGTTTCCCTGCAGAGACCACAAACAACCTCCCAGCGTCCTGGAGCTTTCATGAATTGTAAGTCATTCCCCACAGAGGTCCATTACTCCATGCTGGAAGTAAAGTACTTCCCTTTAAATGGGCCTTTGACTCTCAGATACTTTCTCCTCTCCCAGAGGGAATTCACTCTGGGGCCTGGAGATAAAAATCTCCCCTAGTTTAAAAGAGTAAAGACAGTAATGGGAGAATCAATCTCTGAGAGCTGCTCTTAAGCTTCATCATTTATCTCAACTTATTCAAATACATGAATATTTTAAACAGCCAACATGGTTTGACTTAAATCAGAGTTTTAAGGCAGTCATTTTTTATTGACAGATTAAGCACACTCATTTCAATATATATCATAAACATTCAATTCAGTTCAAGTTTCAATTATGTCTTCTTTCTCCCAGTTAGAATAATATTATTACAATAATGCCAAAGTGCTTAAAGTGAGGTTTCTCAAATGTCTGTGTGAGGCAGGCAGTAAAAGCAAAGGAATCCACATTATTACCTATGTTAATGCGTTCAATTTTAAAGCAGATATAGAAACTCTATCTATCTATTTAGTAGTGATGGAGGACGCTGGAGCTGAACAGTCAGACAAAAAAAGGACGTCAGAGCAGAAGAAAGCTAAACAAGAGAGCAATAGCAAAGGCTAAAGGCTAAAACACAAGCTAAAAGCTAAACCACAAGCTAAAGGCTAAACCACGGGCCTAACTGTTTGTGATAATGTTCATTCCAAAGCATTGTTCATTTCCAAAACAAACACATGCCTTGTTTTTTTATTTTATTTTTATTTTGGGGGGCTTTTTAAATCTTTATTGTGAAAGGACTGGACAATGGATATAGTAGGAAACAGGGTGAGTGTGGGGTGTGACGTGGGGAAATCACCACAGGTTGGACTTGAACCCAGGCTCCCTGCTCACTGTTTTTTTTTTTTTTTTTTTTTTGCCATAAGTGTCATCTCATCACGACAGTATGCCCACGATTCCAGCCAAAGGGTGTTGTTACAATCCACTTCAAACAGATAGTCCTCACAGACCCTTAAAGACTGGCGGTTCTCACTTGCATGAAACCCAGGATTTCCTACTTTATATTTTATCCTAAAATTTAACAGGCTGTTTGCAGGGCTTATTTTTGTTCATGTCTGACTTCCTGTTTTGCTCAATCTGCCCTGTGATGACGTGATATGCCATGCTTCAGCGCAGAAACAGAGATCTTAAGGATCTGCTGCGGGGGCTCTAGATTGCCTCACCTGTCTCCAGTGGTGGCAGTGCCCCCTTTGTGGCCCAGGTGTTAAAAAATATGCGTTTGGCAAGACACAACTGCCCTCTTATTTATCTAGTTAGTTAGTTAGTTAGTTAGTTAGTTAGTTAGTTAGTTAGTTAGTTCCTTCGTTCCTTCGTTCCTTCGTTCCTTCGTTCCTTCGTTCCTTCATTCCTTCGTTTCTCCCCTGCCCTTCAAAAACTCTGCACACATCACCGCCTGTCTCTAAATCGTCTTTTGATACCAGACGACAAGTGGTTAGTTTCCTGTAGTGTTACATGCTGTATGAGCATCAGCAAACTCTGTATTGGGGTGATATGGGTAAAATATGTCTATATTTTTTCAATATGTTCTGATGGCAGGATAAGGATCTGGATTTTATCAGGATTGTTTTTCATTATGTTTTCAAGACTGTTTTGACCAGAAAGCAACATTTTTAGCCCCAAATATTTCTTATCCTGCATTCTGAACTGTTTTTATGCACCAATTTGTATCCTTTCTGCTCCATTTCATGTCTTTAATCCAGTCTTTTCTAACGTGATTTTCTGAACTCTGGATGTTCATTAAGCACATTTTCACATCATGACATATACATTCATTTTAAGACGTCAGATATAAGAGTTCTCAAATTTCTGCAGTGTTTGGGTTGGACTTTCGTATTAGCTAAATTCCTCAGTAGTTGATCTCCTGTGTTTGATAAGACTAATAGCCTCAGGTGTAAAATATTACTTTTTAATTTACTGACCAAGTGTCAAGTAAAACTGTAGACACATGTTAACAAATCCCCTCAGGCCTCAGACACTGTCAGGGTTCAGACCGCTCTCAGGTTTCCATCACTGTCCTCAGTTGGAAACTTTCTGGACTCGCTGATGTCAGCTGGGCATGGATTTCTTTACATCTGCTCCAGGCGCAGCAGCACATGTGCAGGTCTGTCAGAACGCTGTGCAGGAACATTTCTCTGTTTCCTCCAGCTGTGTTAGTCCTTCAAACTGTTCATGAGATTATGAACCTGCTCTGTTTTTAAAAGAAACTGATCATCAGTAACAGAAGTCAGTCTAGAAAATACAACATATTCCTTTTTTTTTGTTGTGTGACTAAACTCATCTGTGTGAAATAGACCACATCCAAGCAGTCCCCTGTTTAAATTCAACCTCAACAGCCCTGTGAGGACTTCATAAGGTATATTGAAATAGTCTGATTTTTATATTCTCGCCTGTGCGAGCACTGATAATCCATCTAAAATGAGATTATCAGTGCCTAAATTTTCCAGGATGCACACAAATCCATTTACAGTGGGTTACGTTAGCTCTGCTTGGTGAGGTTGGAGCTGGTAGATGTGTTATGGACACATCTCAGAGCACACCTCAGGACACTTCACGTCTCCTGCTACGTGCAGGACTGAACATGCTGTGAGTGGATGGATGAGAGAGAGCATGCAGTCAACACGCAACAGAGCGGAGACAGATTTGGTGTATTCCCGACATTAAGTCTGGTGTGATTAAGTAGAAACTTTTAAATTTGTTACCTAAATGGGCGACACAACTGCATGCAGGCACACTTGGTCCCGAAGGGAATGAGGGAAGACACTGTGATCAGTTTCATTTATGTGAAACATACCTGTAAATAATCTAGGCACTTAATCCAACCTCTTGTCCCTTACTCAGCACTCATATTGTTTGCCCCCAACCAGAAAAATGTCAGCAAACGCATCCTAATTTACTGCATTTTAGATCATTCAGTCGGGGGCCTTGATGTCGGCACAAGTTACAGATAATCATTTTTTATAACTTCTTCATATTTATGCCACAACCAACCAAATTCACACTATCACACTGTTTATATGATGCATATTTATGATGAAATGTTGACACTAAGTTTGAACTTATGCAAGCATGTTAAGTCACAAACACAACATCCATGACTCATTACGTCCTGACTGGTCATCATCATCATATAGTTGGCGTGTTTGCAGCCTGATATTTTAGTATTAAGAGGGACATAGTTCCGAAGTCCTCACTCCTGCTAACTTTTTAAATTCAGAAATAAACGACTGAGGACACGGCTCTCTAATTTTTGTTGCTTTTTTCAGGACAGTGCAAAGCTTTTTGCGTTCAACTGTTAAATCAGACTTTTCGTTTGAATAGTTTTCACACATTCTCAGAGCCTGAGCGATGGAGGAGACACAGCTGTTGAACCTTTTTAGATTGCAAAATAACTTGTTTTGAATTTTAATGAGTGTAAATCTATATTCTGTTTAGTTCGTGTCTCTGTTTGTTGATTTTCTCCACAGTCTGGAGATGGGTTTGAATAAAAGAGGAGTAATGATAACAGTTATTAGCACAAACTTAAGAGATTAGAAACCTTTTTTAATGAAGGAAATTAGATAATTATACACCTGTCAGTTTAAAAAATCATGCTGCCACTATGATTGAAATGTCTTTCAAAAGAAGAGCTAAAGACTTCAGCAGATATGAGGAAATATGGTGCTTGATGAGAAATAGAAGAGCTCAGCCTGATGTTTTTAATCTGAGTATTTGATGCAACAAATGAGCTGTATGTTTGCATCCTTTGCTCCTCCTGTCTGCACTGTGCCTCTTATTACTGCTGCAGCACTTCATTCTGTGACAGGACCATTCTTTACATGCCTCTGTACCTTCATTAAAGATGCAATGGTTCACAGCAGAGATGGGCAAAAACAAGGTACAAGCTGTTTATCACTTTGCTTTAAATGAAGACTGCAGGTATGTGCAGGGACATCATTATATTTATCTGTATTCAGGCTGAAAGTAGGCATAGATATGCTGTATTTTTTTCCCTCTAGTAATATAAAATATAAGAACAGACTTTATCAAATTGAAACTGTACATTAGATTAAAATAAGTCAGCTTACTTCTGGCCATATGAATAATGATGAAATGAATTACTGCCTCGTCAGTCATTTTATCTGTTTCTCTCCCTGTCAAATGCCTTTTTTTGAACTAAAGTTTCAGACTATCAGTCAAAAGTTAATAAAAACATGTCATAAATGGGTGCTATTTGACTGAGACATAAAGTATAACCAAACCAGGCTCTCATCTGTAAGTGCTGCCTCCTTCCCCTGGCCTCTCCTTTTTACTTTTCATGCAAACTTTGATTTCACCTCTGTTTTAAATTTTTACATAAACCAGAAGTCCCACCTCAGCGCTGCCTCTTTGACTTTTTCTGGGCTGTCCATGTGACTAAGTCAGTGTTTTGTACAGTCTTCGGCCTGGATTCATCCAAAGGAGACCCAGCTTGTGATTCACACAGAGATGTAAGAACTGCCAGGACTTTGAGTAAAGGGTAAAATGAAGTTTTGCAAGAGTGTGAAGAGGGTATAAAAGTAATGTACAAGATTACCACATTTCATAAGCCTAGTGGGCACTAGCTGAGAACTTTTTATAACATAATTCACAACTTTACTGTTTAATCTATATTAAAATTGAGAGCTCTGATTGGAATGTGTACTTTTTTACTGGTCATCTCTACTTCCTCGCAGAAAAAAAGGTTCCTAGTTTGATGCCCCAACTGGGCCGGTCTATGTCGAGCTTGCATGTTCTCCCAGTGCATTTTTGGGTTATCTCCAGGGTTAGGGTTAGGGTTAGGGGTTAGGGTTAGGGTTAGGGTTAAAACATGCTCCTCAGGTTGATAGATCACTCTCTTGTGACCAATCGTGACTGGTAGTCTGTCTTGATATGTCCGTGATAGAATCTGGTCAGGGCAGAGGAATGACAGCTGTCTGGTGAGATCCTCAGACACAGACAGGAGGTCCAATTTTAGAAAGTGGTGATAAGCTTTGCTTCATGTAGGACGGACTGATCAAAGGGAACACATGCTGACTCTGTTACCATGGTGATCATAATTCAGCTTGGATGTCCGCTCGTTGGGCAGCATGGATATTAAAAGAAGATGAACAGATGTTAGGAATCAATAGTTGTGGCCCAGTAAAAGCTTTTTTGATAGAAAGTGTGACAGCCATCTGTACATTTAACACTTTGAAACACATTTGATCCAAGAAACAATAAAATATGATTGTTAATCCACATCCAGTAACTTTGTAAATTTTGGTATCAGATTTTTTTTACACATGCTGCAGTTTAGGTGCAAATGATCCAGCATGAAAACTGAAGTAATGAAGTGTTATTATTGGTATTATGAATAATTATACAAAAAATTATATCAGTCAGCAGCAGAAAGTGATAAAACAGTAAACAATGGGTAAATTACTGAGTTGAAATAGAAGCAGTAATGAGAAATAGATTTCTCATTCTGTGGTTAATCATCACTCTTTGTTGTTAAAGCAGAAAAATACTTCAGAAATGAAATGTGGCATGGAAAACACAACATCAGTCATGTTGGAATAATATCTTAAGTACATATTCTGTACAAAGTGGTATTGTTCAGGAGATCAGACAGGCTCCAGTTGTGACATTTCTCAATTCTGTGGACATCCATTACGTAATATCTGATGAAATCCAGTGAGGATGGTTTGAAATATCTGGCAAAACATCTCTGGATTCGGAGCTATTTTGCACTCTTTATCTATTTCATCACTGATGAAGAGAAATGAGCTCTGAAAAAAAGTGTCCAGCAGATAACTTTCTTGTGAACAGTATTTCTTTATTTTAGCTCACTTTCCAGCTTGTATCTCCTAAACTCTGAGTATAATCTGGGTCTGAGACTTTACCTGGTCAGAGAGATTTCTGCAGCTTTAAGAAAAACTTTGTCCAAACTTCAATGGTGGTCAAAATGGTTTTTTTTCTTCAGCAGTGCATTTTGTTTCCAAATTACCAAATTAGAGCTGGATGTCAATGCAAGGGTCAACATTTTACGTTCTACTACCTGTAGATGGTATATATATATATATATATATATATATATATATATATATATATATATATATATATATATATATATATATATCAGTGTTTTATATATATATATATATATATATATATATATATATATATATATATATATATATATATATATATATATAACACAGATAGATAGATAGATAGATAGATAGATAGATAGATAGATAGATAGATAGATAGATAGATAGATAGATAGATAGATAGATAGACAAACGTAACAGAATTATGGTGCATGTCAGTTTTAATGTTGCAGAACTTGCAGTAAGTTGATGCTGAAAGACACAAACTCTCATCCCATACATCAAGGCAGGAAACCAGAGTGAGACGGACATAGTGATGTAAAAGTCCTGAGGCCAAAATATTCCCATGTAGATGCCGGGCTTTCCTTCCTAACATTCCACAAAAAAAGCCAGGCCATTTATCTTTGTCGGGTTATTTCAAATTTAAAAATGGATGAATAATTGATTTATTCATTAGCAGGATGTGACATGCTGTAGAGTTAATAATACGTAATCTCTAAAAATGGGTCGGACAGAAATTCCCGGTACAGTAATTCATCATGTGGGTCAGGCTTTACATCATGCTATTAATTCAGAAGGGACAGAATGATTATTCAAGGAGTGAAATATAGTCCGGGCTGCCATATATGAGGCAGGAAACGAGGTTTAAGAGGGAGGGTTTGGTCAGGGTTTGTTTTGTGCTTTGTGTCTGAGGCATCAGAACAAAAAGACATCATGAGCAAAATCATCAAATAATATGTTCAATTTTTTTTAGAAGAATTTATGACATAAATGATAGAATTTATCAAATCAAAGAGTTAAATATAATCAATACTTCATTCCTATGACAACTGTGATTTAACAGCAAAAATTATGCCTGAAACAAATCAATCCAAGAAGGAAGTCCAGCGCATTATACCACTGCCTGTTGACACTGTGGCAAAAACATTAGCTTTCATGAGCTCTATCGAATGATCAACATTTGAGAAAAGTGAAGCAACATCCTGTCTTGGATCCAGAGTTGCTCAGAGCATCTCTAAGCTGCTGATCCCTACAAAGTCACTTCAACCAGATGAAGTGGAGATAACAGTATTAAAGCTGAGACAATAGTCTCATTTATGTTGAAAGGTGAGTCCATCTCTAAGCTCTGAGACGAATAAGAACTGAATGAGGACAGAAATGTCAACAGAAATATTTCTGCAGAAGTCTCGTTCACTTTGTTAAATTGTACTTTGTCTATCTCAGGGCAGGAAGCTCAGATATTATCATATCTTACTTTTGTGTTCAAGGTCCACAGTCTGACAACCTGTGGTGGTCTCACTGCTCTCAGGTTGATAATAATGCTCACAGAAGCTGTCTGAGCTCTGCTTTAGTGTGAGTGAATCACTACAGAGCTGTAGATGAAACTGAGCTGAAGCAGTTGACCGTTATGAAATGCAGAATATTGGAATTTTAAACATAGAATTTAAAACACAAACAATTGTGATGAACTCTTAAAAATTATGCAATAAATCGCTTTTTAAAAAAATGAATTGTGTGACTGCTCTAATTTACTTCAGTCCTATTCGCATGGGATTAGTTTCACCTGGAACGGCCTTGGCCTTATGTATAATGCGGAGCTCAAAGACTCTGAACAGGTGGAACAACTCAGGCGAGACCCATCATTGGCTTCAAGCAAATAAACAACACCGCTCTCCCCGGGAAGCTTAAACTCTGGTGTTTTCTGTTTTCTGTTTGGACTGCTGCCCTACCTCATGTGGCCAATTACCATCTACGAGGTCACCCTATCCCACACCAGCTGACTGGAGAAGTTGGTCAACGCACAAGTGAGGAAGTGGCTCTAACTACCCAGATGCCTCAGTGGCATAGGCCTGTACAGCAACAAAGCCCTCTCTCTCCCAATCTCAAGCCTGGTGGATGAGCACAAATGCTCAGGACATTGTGGGCCAAGTCCAAACTGGCAGAGGGGGTTTAGGCTTGGGAGCAACAACACTCACATGACAAAAGGCTACTCCTGCAGAACACCGATACCTGGCGATCGAGGAGGTGTGCCACCAGGAGGAAGCAGACAGATGTGTTAGGGCTGTGTCCCAAGCCAAGCAAGGCCGCTGGATGAAGTGGGATGGTGTGGAGAGGAGGAAAACCACCTGGAGTGAGCTGTGGAGCATGGAGTCCAATTTGCTGAGCTTTACCATATCAGAGCCACATATGACATCCCGCCCTCTCCAACCAACTTACATCTATTTTTCAGAGAAAATCCAGCCTGTCTCCAGTGTGCAGCCCCAGCAACACTCAAGCACATCCTGGTGGATTGCAAGACCAGCCTTACCCAAGGCAGATACACCTGGTCATACCCTTAAAACCAAAACTGCCTTGTGGAAGCCAACATCCTTTATCTGGTAAGGGAAGTAGCAGCTGACCAAACCAGGACTTCCAGACTCATGCCTGCTAAAAGCAGCCCAGGACTAGGAAATGCATGTTGACTTAAAACAGAGACTCATCTTCCCACCTGAAATCACAGCTACCAACCTGCGGCCAGACCTGGTCCTTTGGTCAAAATCCTTTCAATGTATCTTCATCATGGAGCTGACAGTCCCATGGGAGGAAGCCATCGATGAGGCACTTGAAAGGAAAAGGCTGTGATATGCAAACCTGGCGGCCAAAGCAGAGGCCTGGGGCTGGAAAGTGTTTGTGTATCCAGTGGAGGTGGGCTGCAGGGGCTTTGTAGCTAGTTCCACCCTAAGGCTTTTGAAGGAGGTTGGAGTCAGAGGGTAGGCTCAATGGAAGACCATCAAGGAGCTTGCAGCTGTTGCCATAAGAAGCAGTCAATGGTTATGGCTGAAGAGGAAAGAGGCAGGTTGGGCTGGGCATGGAGCCTCCAATACGACACACACCAAGGTTGGAACAACCGCCAGTGTGCCAACCTCGGTCAAAGGTTGGATTGTGATGAAAGGCCGACACGCCCAATAAACTCATGGTGCACAACTGATGATGTGTCATACTGGAGACGGATCACCTCTGGCTTACCACCAACAAAGACTCCTCCAACCCTACCCAAGATGAAATCTCCTTTGTCTTTATTGATTATCATGGCATTTTATCAGCTAGTCCAAGTAGGCATACCAGGATGAACTGTTTCTTCTCTGTTATGAAGGGAAAAGCGATTGCTGTTTATGCTGCTGTTTGAAGAGAGGTGAAAAGTCAGACAACTGTCCCTTTAGGAAACCGTTTACCCTGTTACTTTCATTTTAACCCTGATGTAATGACACTTCGTCTCAGACTGACCTCTCTTACTCATCCTTTCTGCTCTTGTCATCCCAGGATTGTGGTCTTGACAGTAAAGTGAAGGACGACAGCAGGCTGACTCACAGAGGGTCAGGAGTCTCCTGAGTGAACACAAAAGGCTCTGAAGAGAGATCTTGCCTCCTTTAAGATGTTAAAAGTCCTCCTTAAACCAAGACAATAACTCATTTCCAGATTGCAAAAACCCAGCCAATCTTTAAGGCTGAGTTAAAAGAAACCCCAAAATAAATACAAGAAACAACAGCAGAAAAACAGCGATAATTATCTTGATTTTCATCAACATCTATGAAATGATTTCCTCTGTTTACTCTGGGGATGTTACAGCCTCCCATGTCTCCCTTTTCTTTAGATCATTTAAATACTTCCTGACTGCTCTGCTCTGAGCACTGATCCTTGACCTTTGACCACAGTCAGTTCTGACATTTTTCATGTGGTGAGGTTTTTTTGCTCTTGGATGTGAAAACTGTTCTGGAAATGTACTTCAAGGCAACATGCATGACTAGCTGTGTGCTGACACCACCTGCTGGGAAACAAGTGAACTCCTGCTTCACAGTTCAGTCTTTATTTCAGGCTTGATTGGGAGAATTGCAGCCTGTTTTACTGCTGCAGACTAGATCAGTTCACCAGAGCTTTGTAAAAGCTTTTTGTAATTAGAAGCCATTTAAATGTAAAACATGCTGAAATGGAGCGGAGGCAAAAATAATTTAAAAAAAAACAATCGCAGGAGTGAGTTTGTTTAATTCACTGTTTCAGTCATCTTGTAAATGATTTAAAGTATTTGTGAAAAGTGCAAAAATCAGCCAGATATTAACATTTTAAAAAACTGATATACCTTACATTTTTATAAATAAATAAATAGAATACTCAGTGGTGATAAACTTAAATTTGTGGTACAAAAAAAAAAAAAATAAAGAGACATGATGAGAAAACTGGATTCCTTTTTATTATTTCATATTTGCATCTGTTTAAATTTGTGAGTCCACTTCTTGAAGAGTTGTCCACAATCAGGAAGTGGCAGAAATTAATAATCATATTAAAAAAAAACATTCAGTGAGTGAAACTCAGTCTCTCCAGAGGCTGATTTTCAGATGCTGGCCAGACACAGGGAGGCGTTTGTTCCTCCAAAGCCGAATGAGTTTGAGACGGCAATCCGTCGGCCGTGAGTCTGCCATGTCTGCGCTGAGCAGGGAACATAGTTCAGATCAAACTCTGGTTCTGTGCGGTCCAGGTTGAGGGTCGGGGGCAAGATTTTGTAGTAGCAGGCTAAAGCAGTGAATGCTGCCTCCAATGCCCCTGCGGCCCCCAGCAGGTGTCCTGTGGCCCCCTTTGTGGAGGAGACAGCAAGGTTCTTCAAGTTTTCATTGAAAAGCCTCTTGATGGCGGCATTTTCAGCAGCGTCGCCCAGAGGTGTGGAGGTGGCGTGAGCGTTTACGTAGGTCACATCCGCAGGGGAGATGCCTGCATCTCTGAGTGCTGCAGACATGCATCTGTGGAGACAGCGAGCAGGAGGTTAGCACAGCTTTGTTCAATGTCTGACTGGTCCTTTCAATGTCCAGTAAAGTACAGCTGCAAAGGTTTGTAATCACATATGGTTAAAACCTGCCTGATCATATCATTTCATAACAAGTCCAGGGCTTACCAAGTTCGAACAGGTGTTAAGTAGCCAGGAAGACAGTCCCTGACAACAGACACATTCCCGCAAAGTCTGTGAGGGTTTCGAGCAGTCCCACTGTCAAATTATAAAGTGTGTGAGGGCTCTTGCACTGAGTTTTTGAGCCCTTAACGCACCCTTTCCATAAGTGGGCATATTTGCAAACTGATTTATGCTTGACGCGTCCGCGAGTGAGGGAATGTGTGAGGGAATTACCCAGAGTTCATTGTGATGTGATGTTAAACCATAGAAACAGGGGAAGCCTGCAAATAGGGCAGGGTAAACCAACACATAACACAGAAATTTAAAAAGAGAAGACAAACAGGAACAGCAGAATTAAAAGTTATGTTGATGCTGACAGAAATATAATTCTGCCTGTCTGTAAGAATAAATGTATAAAACCTGCCTGTTTTAACTAATAGGAGTGTATCAGTGAGTATATCAGTTATTTCAAACTAAAACTTTTTTAATAATAATTCATATTGTTGCTCACGTGAACTACGTGATGAATGCAGGTTATGTGAGAGGTGGCAAAATGCTGTCCCAGTCCGACTCATCACTCAACCAATTTCCGGGTGATCTCAATTAAGTCAATAAGTGCTCAGGGTTTAAGAGGGACATTAAGATTCAGTCCAAGGCTGCCGCTGAGGTGGCAGACATCTTTTATGTATCCAAAAGTCAAGTGGAGAGGAGAAGAAAAAGATTTGAAGAAACTGGTGACTTTCATGACAAGCTTGGGTCAGGTAGACCCCGTAAGAAAACTGTTTGAGAGGACCATTTGTTGCTTCAACAGTCCAGAGACGGCCTGTTTTCAACTTCAGTGGAGCTACGTGTTTGTCGAATTCTCTCAAACAGTGGTCTCCATGGCCAAATTAGTGCTCAGAAACCAAGATTAATCAGAGGACAACAAAAATACACGCACATTTGCCAAGGCCCACAGCTTGCAAAAAGGATGGACAGTGGAAAAGTGGCAGAGGGTCGATTTTTCTAATGAATCATCCACTGAACTGCATCCTAATCAACGCAAATGCTGCAGAAGCCCTGCTGGAACCCGTATGGACCCAGAAAAATGTCAAGTTTGGTGGAAGTAAAATCATAGTTTGGGGTTACATCCAGTATGGGGGTGTGAAAGAGATCTGCACAGTGGATGGCAACATCAACAGCCTGAAGAAATTCTTGCTGCTTATTAGATACAAATACACTCAAGAGGGCAAATTCTGCAACGGGATTGTGCATCCTCTCATACTTCAGCCTCCACATCAAAGCTCCTGAAAGCCAAGAAGTTCAAGGTGCTCCAGGATTGGCCAGCCCAGTCACCAGACATGAACATTAATGAGCATGTCTGGGGTAAGATGAAGGAGGAGACTTGGGAGATGAAACCAAAGAGTCTTGATGAACTCTGGGTGTCCTGCAGGACTTCTTTCTTTGCCATTCCAGATGACTCCATCAAAAAGTTATTTGAGTCATAGTTCAGATGGATGCAGTCCTCCAGGCTCATGGGAGACATGCATGATATTACAAGGCCACATGACTTTATGTTCTGATGTTATTGAAGCGTGTTTATGTATTCAAAATACAGTGTAGGTTCTACTATGTTTTTGTATGTGACCAAATTTTTTTCAAGAAAATTCTGACCTTTCTATCCTAAGTAAATAATAAAACTATGAATGAAACTAAACTTTATTATGGTATAATAAGCAGTATCTAAAGGGCTTTGCCTTTTATATAAGCCATTTCTATGGTGGCCCTGACAGCTCACAGCAATAAAACTTAAGAAAGCACACGTAAAAGACAAAACACAAGTAAGTTAAGAAAACATCTTCATCAAATTGACAACACCTGTGTAGCATTTAGAAAACACACTGCAAAGACCACAACACAAACAGAAGTGTTTCCAGAGGACATTTAAAAGTGATGCACACATCCATTATTAGCCAATATGCTAATATCGGAATCATGTTAAAATAAATCAAAAGCACAACTTTTTATCTGATTTTCTAACACCACTGATGGAAAGAGAACCATGAAAGGATGATTTAAACTCTGCGACAACAACAAGCATGTCAGGACATGTGCAGCACTTTTAAGTGTCCTCTGGAAACATTTCCGTTGTGTTGTGGTCTTTGCAGCCCGTTTTTCTAATGTGTTGTGTTGTGGTCTATTTGCTGCGTATGTGTTGTCAGTTTGATGAAGATGTTTTCTGAAGTTGCTTGTGTTTTGTATTTTTGCATGCTTTCTTAAGTTGCAGTGCTGTGAGCTCTCAGGGCCACCATACATTTCAGATTCCAATTAATCAGTTATAAGTCAAGTTTGTTGTTCCTACAACTTGGAAAAGCGAAGACTTCTGTCAGGAACTGCATTTGATTTTAAAACTAAACTAAACTTAATCTAGCTTTTAATTTTTAATCATTTTTTTTTCAGCCCTGGACTGCATTATACCACTATTGCTTTTAATATCACCATTTTAACATAATTTTTTGTACTATTTCAATTTTATTGTATTCTTTTATTTTATTTCTTTAATGGTATTTATCAGATCCCATAATGTCCCATATTTTTTCATTAAAGTAATTTAGACTTCTATCCTCTTCTTACCTAGCTGTTATTTATTGTCTCTGTTCTTTTCTGAAGCACTTTGAGCTACATGTTTAAATGTTTGAAAGGTGCTAAATAAATAAAGATAAGTTTGAGCTTACTTTAAGTAACACACACGTACATTGATTCAGAAACTTCTCAAAATTGGATGCCACAGTAAAAGATATCTGAAGAAAATCCAGAAATCTGTCGTACATCAACCATGGAGCATCATATAATAACCATGACACCAAAGTGATTTTGTCGCTGGTTGAATTTTTGCAGTAGTGAAGCAACTTTTTAATTTTACTGTCTGCTTTTCACACCGATTATCTTTTGAGTCCCTGTAACTTGCTGTCAAACTGTTGCTCTTAACATGCTGAAGAAAAATAAAACCCAAATGAGTCACCTGAATGCTCCGTCTCCATCCTCAGTAGGTGCTGTGATGTGGCTGGCGTCCCCTGAGAGTCCATACCCCAGGACCTCTGCATACATCCTGGCTCCTCTCCTGACTGCGTGCTCCATCTCCTCCAGGAGGAGCACTGCTGCTCCCTCTCCCATCACAAAGCCCTCTCTCTCTGGGTGAAAGGGCCTGGATGCCTGTGTGGGGTTGTTGTTCCACTTAGTGGCGAGGGCTCTTGCTCTGGCAAACCCAGCTATGGACAGGGGCCCCACACATGATTCTGTTCCCCCTGCAACCATTGCATCAGCATCTCCATGGGCTATGAACCTGGCTGCATCCCCTATTGCATGTGCTCCTGTGGTACATGCTGTGGACACTGCGTGGTTTGGACCCTTCAGTTTGTGTTTGATGCTGATGTGACCAGCTGCCATGTTGACCAGGATACGGGGGACAAAGAAAGGGCTAACTCTTTTGTAACCTTTTTCTTTAAATGCAGCAGAAGTCTGAGCAATTTCATCCAGAGACACCATGCCCATGCCAACAGCCACCCCAGTGCTGAGCTGCTCCTCTGGGGTTCCTGGGTACCATCCCGAGTCCTCTAGAGCCAGCTGAGCAGCTCCTAATGCCATCACTGTGGCAGGTGACATGCTGTTGATCTCCCCACGAGAGGCAAACCTGTCCTCTTTAAACTGACCCGGTTCATCTCCTCTTGGCACCAGTGCAGCAACTTTACAGGGGACAGTCTTAAACTCCTCTGAGTCCAGAGCAACAATTCCACTTTGACCTTTGACCAAGCAGTCCCAGGGCAGAGCTGTTCCTGTTCCCAGAGGACAAACTAACCCTACCCCAGTGATAACAACCCTCCTTCTTTGCTTTCCAGAGCTGTGGGGTCTTGTTGAGTCCTGGTTTGGACAAAAAGAGACGCTCTTTAGAAGAACTGACCTTATACTCTGTGATCTGAGATGGGATTTAGTCCATAAGGTTAGAGATAAAGCAGACATGATGTCCTCTCTGTTTCGTCGCTTTGTTAAATCTCCTTTTCAGGTTTAATAATTTTACAAAAAGAAAAATTTAAAAATTCTCAACTTGAGTTCTACTAGAGTTTGTTCTCGCTTGAAACTGTGTTGTCAAATCTCAAGACACCCCTGTTACGGCAAAACCAACTCCATCATTGAATCCGCATGTAAACAGTTTTAGGTAGTTTTCCTGAACGCCTGATTGTTTTTAGCATTTCGAACAGGGGGGGACTTGATTGAACCATAAAAGCAGTAAGATGGTTATTCCTATCCTAAATAGATAAATAAATCAGTAAATAAATTAATAAATAAAAGTTTAGCAGAAGATACATTTACTATTAATATGACTGAAGTTGGTGTGTTAATCGTTGTTCCGTATTTGGCTGTTCCAAGAGGATTTAGGCAACAAGGTGCTGAGATACTTATAAATGTCTATCAATATGCAAGGAAAAAAAAACTCCGAAAAACAGATTTCTTCACTTTTCTTCTATACCACATTATACTGTGCCCTGTTAAGCTCCAGAAGCATTAAAACCTGAAATGTATGCTGTTGTTTTAGTATCTTGTTTAATTATTTTATTTAATAATTTCATTTTGTTTAATTTTGCTTTTCTAATTTAATTTTATCATTTGTTTTTGGTGATTTTTTTTATTCAGAAGGTAAAGCCATTTTAGGGTTGTAGGGTATAGGGTCTTATTTTGTTTTATTTTATTACCAGTAATTTTAGTTTCTGTTCAGTACTTTGTTGCATAGAAAGTACATGACAAATAAAATCTGACTGTTCATTGATCAAATGTCTGAGGCTGGCTGCAGAAGCAATGGCCCATTAATATAGGTTGATCTTTACAGTAAAAGTTAACATTTTTACAGCATGGTTCACAATATTATTTGGACTGACAAGCTAATGACTTTTTTTATTATTTTATTTCATTTTAGAACTCATTATTTCCAAGAGGAAAAAATAATAGGTTGTGCCCATTTAAGGACATGGCTGACCTAACTGAAACCTTATACAAGATCAACTAAAGTTAAGTTAAGTGATCATTTTCAATATCCCACTTCAGAAGCAAATGGGTGATGTCAGGAGACCCCATATTTTATACAGTCTTTGGTCCTGATACGGAACCAAAACATCCACTATATATGGACTTATTCTAGTGAGTAGACCACTTAAAATCCAGTTTTAAATTTATGACATGTTGATCATTCTTGTGAAAATGCAAAATAGGGTCATTTCACTGCTTTTGTTCATATCTACACCACTTTCCACCAGGTTCTGATCCAGAATCGCAATATGTAGACATATGATATCATACTCTTTAAAACACAGTTTTGATTTTTTTTTTTTTTTTTTAAATAAAAATCCAAGACAGGTTTTTGTTCTGATCTCATCTTTTTATTATCATTTATTATTTATTTGTTTTTAATTATTATTATTTTTTTTTTTTTACTTTCACAATAAAATAAAGGTTTCACAGATCCGTGGCCTTGGTAAGATAATTTTTATCCAGTTTTGGGTGAGTCTAAATACTGTGGTTCCGAATTTTCTTTATTTAATTGATTAATATTATCTAATTATTCACATTTATCAATAATTATTTATTATTTAAATTTATATTGTATATATTGTGTATATTTATTTACACTATTATCAAGACCTTGATTCTCTTAAAAATCAGAGTTACGGATAAGAGGCTAACTTCAGTGTCTGAATGTTGTTTACGCTCTGAATATGAATCAGGCGCTCGTAAGGCAGCTGCTGCTACTGAGGCCCCAAAACGTCAATTAGCCATAACACAGTTAGCATTAGCTATCATAGTGGGAAGTCTCATGATCTTGAGTTTGTACATAAAGTGTAATTATGTCTGAATCCCCAGCAGTCACAGCTTTGTTTGAGAATCCAAATGAAGAATTTCTCGACGCCTCAAAGTTGTTACTGACGTACGCGGACAACATTTTGAGGTGAGGCTGGGAGCTTATGGACGCAATACACCAGAGATGTGTAGGAATTTGCTAACCTGGCTGTTGTGTTTAACGATCAAATGCACGTTTCAATGAATTAGTGATTAAAGATGACAACAGTTAACATTGTCAATCAATGCACGTTAACCAGCTGTGCGTATGCGTGGATGTCATAGTTTCTTTTGCCAACAGACCGCCGAACCAAAACTCCTTCAAAATATCTGACTCTTTCTCTTTTCTCTCATTGTGTGTTAACTAACACCTTTTAACCTTTTGATATAAGTCCCACGAGTGCTCTGGTTAATTCGGCATTTAAATGAACTACCTGACAAATTGGACCAAAAAAATGTTGATAGTTAAAAAATCTTACCTTACATCATTAAGATTAGTAGGACGATTCTGCCACGTGTAGATTAAATAAACACAACAGGTGCCTCCCAAAAATATGATTTAAGTGAAATATTTCCCCACAGGTATTTAATAAAATAAAAAAAAGTGTTCTTAAACAAGCAGTGTAAAATATATCTTGTCTATTTTTAATACTTAGATTTTTTTTTATTTCGAGTGTCAGTTCATTACTCTTCAAACAGAACATTTTATGTGTGTTTCTTAGTTAAGTTAAGAAAACATGCAACCCCAATCATAGGAAAAGCTGCTAGTTGTTCAGGGGATGATCATGGACTTCCTCCACAAAAAAGAAAAGCTGCAAAACATTATTATTGAAAAGGCTGGTTGTTCAGAGTGCTGTATCTAAGCATGTGACAGTTGACTAAAAAGAGCTTCAGAAAGATTGGACTGAGACTGATGTCATCGTCAAAACTAAACAGCGATGTATTTGAAAAAATTTAGACCACTTCACATATGCTTATGCTGACAAGTCTTAGAGAGATGTTTATTTCCTTCTCCACCAGGACTTGGCACCTGCCTACAGTGCCAAAATGACTGCCAAGTTTTGTTCTGACACTAATACTACTGTGCTTGATTGGCGAGCGAAAAAACAGACCACAGTAAAATCAACCTTAGCTTCAATAAGACCTCAGCTGTGGCCCAGTCTGATCACTGTCATGCTCTGCTGAATTACTAAGGACTGAGTTATTAAGTATTTGTACTTTTAAGAAGTTGGATATTTCTAAATTATATAATTTGAAACTCTGGATTTCTGGTTTTCATGAGCTGTAAGCCATAATCCTTCAGTTATAAACAAAAAAAGATGTGAAACAATTAATTTTATTTGACACGAATGAAAAAAGGAAAAAAAAAATTACCCTTTCAGGTTAAATTTGAAAAGGAGCAAATTTTTTCTTCACAATATTGGTATGTATTAAAATCAACATGAATGATACTGGAAGATTAAAAGTAAATGTTTTGTAAATGTAAAGGTTTAATATATTTCAGCCCATAACCCACTGATCTGACAAAGCCATATGCATCCTTGCCACAAGCTTTATTTTTTCATTTGACCTCACCTTCCTTCAGGTATCCCAATGAGGAAAAATACAGATCAATCCGCATAGGAAACCCTACTTTCTCCACCAAGCTCCTGCCCATCAAAGGTGCTGTGGAGGTCCTCTTTGAGATGGGATTTGAGGAGGTAATTAGTTTGTAACTTCCATGTACTTAAAGCTAGTCTGTTCTTGCTTGTTGCCTCACAACCAGGGATCAATGTTCTCACCTGTGCTCCTCCTCCTAGGCTGAGACTCACCTTGTGTTTCCCAAGTCTGCATCGGTGGAGCAGCTGAAGCTCATTAGGGAAACCATTGCAACAGAACGGGATCAGAGGCTGCGTGGAGGGCAGCCTGCACAGCCCTCTGCTCAGGCTGCAGCAGCCTCCTCCTCAGCTTCAGCCCCACAGGGAATTTCTGCTGCTGCCTCCAGCCATCCACCTGTTGCACAGCCATCATCCTTGGTAAAAGTGCAACATATCTGAAGTATACTATAGTAATATTACATAAGTTGACATATCTCCGCACATTTCTTCATGTTCCTCTTTTATCTATGATCAATAATCACTATTTTCATGAGACTTGTTTGTAACCCTGATGTTGTCTTTCTGCAGGAGAACAGCATGAGTTTCTTTGTGACTCTTCAGTCCAACTTCCAGCATGTGATGCTGTATGAAAGCCCTGAGATGCAGCAGAAGGCCCTAAACCTCATCCCTCACCAGCAGATATCTTCTGCTGCTGAACACAGGCTAAAAGAGGCAAAAATAGCTGATCCAGGTAACCTTCTTTTGATTCAGCAAGAAAATTAGTTTATCTGGCTCACACTGAATGCATGATCCTGTAACATGCAAACTGAGAGAGTAAATCCCCTTTAAGGGCTGATTATGCTTTCCGCATAAACGTGACGCAAGGAAATGAGATCTGCACGAGGGAACACGTGTGGCTTTTATGCTTTTTCACACTCCGTGCAGCATCATTCTTGCATTCCCAAACTGCAAGGGGCGGTGTATCCCAAGCACACATCTGCACAGTACTAAACTACAGATGAAGCTGTTTACACTGCTTACAATGTATTTTCACAAATTCCTCCTCTCTGCCAAGTTTGGCCACAATTTCATGCCAGGAATTGTTTTTCACAGTTGTCTCTGTCTCTCAGTGGTCCCTGTGTGGCAAATCATATAAATAAAAGTATTTTTTGTACTTTAGACTTAAGGACCTCCTGTTTGTCTGCATATATCTACTCAGAAGTTAGAAATTTTTGGAGGAGTGCAACGCAGAAATTTTCTGCATGAAATTGCATAAAATGACATTATTCCTCCACATGAAGCTGCGCAGACATCACAGACATGTCAAGCATAAATCAGGCTGAAGACGGTGGTTCACAGAGAGCAGTTGACCTGTTTTCCTGTTTGTAGGGTGTAAAATTGGAAGAGAAGACATGGTGGTGCTGGAGTTACTCAGCTGGTTCAAAAAGGACTTCTTCTCCTGGGTGAACTCTCTGCCCTGCAGCCGCTGTGGAGGAGCGACCCAGAACTCTGGCTCTCTCAGCCCCACCACAGATGACCTTCGATGGGGAGCCCAGAGAGTAGAGAACCACTACTGTCAGAGCTGCCAGCTTTCCACCAGATTTCCCAGGTGTGTTACTGTGTGTGTGTGTGTGTGTGTGTGTGTGTGTGTGTGTGTGTGTGTGTGTGTGTGTGTGTGTGTGTGTGTGTGTGTGTGTGTGTGTAACTATAGTCCAGTGGAGGATTCTTGAGTCAGTTGTTGCTATGACATTACGAAATGTAGAAAAATTAAAGTTATTTTCCTTAAACAATCCTGATGTGTGCACAGAAAGCTCACTCATAATGATACAGGTGATTGATGTCACTGATGTTTTGTTGTTCAACTCAGGTACAACAATCCAGAGAAGCTGCTAGAAACCAGGAGGGGGCGCTGTGGGGAGTGGGCCAACTGTTTCACATTGTGCTGTAGAGCCATGGGCCTCGAGGCCAGATATGTGTGGGATAGCACAGGTGTGTATGTCACTGTTGACAGATGCTGATTTAATTACCTGTTCAGGCTTTTGTTTGGCATATTAGGAGGAATTAATAAATACAGTGAATATGAGTCTGTTTAAAAAAAAAAAATCAAAGACTTTTCCTCATTAGTAAATAAAATGTCCTTTGTTTCTCTGGTTATCACTTCAAGAGCTTTGATAATTTATTCAAAAATAACAGAGATTAACCTGAAGGGGTTTTTTTATATTTAATTTAAAAAATGTCAGAATGTGAATATTTCCTTGTTTCTTTTAACTTTTTTGCTTTTTTCCTTTTAACCGCTAATAATCAACACTAAATCTGAAGATTAATCCAGATTTAATCGCAGTTCTCAAATGAGCAAATGTGTGGTGTGAAGTTAATGAATTTGTTAGATCTTGTGCTTTGTAGTTTTTATCTTCAGATTCAAAATGAACAGGACCTCCATAATTTTTAACATCCCTTTTGTATGAATACATTTTTGCAAGAAACACTGATTTAGTTAAAGTACTCTGCAGTTGTGGTGAAAATAAATTGCAGAAATAAAAAGTTTTGTCGGGAGTATTTAAGGATGATAAAAGTTTGTCTGTGAGCTAACGTTTGGTTTTCTCTCCTCTTGTTTCAGATCATGTGTGGACAGAGATTTACTCTTTGTCTCAGCGTCGCTGGCTGCACTGTGACTCCTGTGAGAACGCCTGTGATAAACCGCTGCTGTATGAGGTCGGCTGGGGGAAGAAACTCGCCTATATCCTTGCGTTTTCTAAGGACCAGGTGAGACTAATCTCACAGAATCAGACTTTTACAAATAAACCTCTGCTCTGTACCAGCATCTGTCCAGTTGAGCTTTTGGTTTTGTGTTGTCAAGTTTAGGGCTGTCAGTTTCAGTGCTAAGTTTCGGCACCCAAAGGGTTAATCACGTGATCAAGAGCTGATAATGCCACCAAGTGGTTGCAGCGTGCAGGACAGTGTTGCCAGCATAGTGACTTTGTTGCTATATTTAGTGACTTTTCAGACCCCTGAAGTAACCTTTTTTTGTTGTTGTTTCGTTTTGGGTTTTTATTTCCCAAAAAAGTGAATAGCAACAAATCTGTCTCAAAGCGTTAAACTGCACTCTGCTCGTTCCTCTCTCCTCCGCGATACCAGAAGTACCTTCTGAGGCGGCATATTGAAGGATGTCCCAAAGCGTTAACTGTGCTCGGAGGAGGTTGATCGGAGGAGTGATGAAGGAGGAGACACAAGAGCTGGCTTTGTGGAAGTCTTTTCACTGACAGACACGCCCCCATATGGGATATCACTCACTGATTGGATGCTGCAGCGTAACCCTGAAACTTCTGATCACTGGAGTTTAATGAGAGCGAAAAGACGGAGCTGAAAACAGTCAGTATCCAGAGGACAATCCTGAAACAGGTCATAAAGCTGGGGTTAAAAAAGACTGATGTGAGTTTAAAGCACAAGATACTGAAGACAGCCATCATAAAATCAATATAACAGAGGATCACTGCTGAGTTTATAAAACTGTTCAGGTCAAATTTATCATCTATCAGAAAAATAATTCATAGAGTGATCATGAAAATTTATTCTCAATCTTTTTTATTGCAGTTATTTATGTCCTTCGTTTTCTTGTTGATTCTCTTTATGAAGAGAATTTAAGTCTGAGAGACAAAAACACCTGTGAGGTTTAATTTCATTCATGATCATAAGGTTTGTAAAGAGTAACACAATTTCTGTTTTCTCTTAAAACTAATAAATAACTAATATCCAGTGTTCCTGAGACATTATAAACTGTTATATTAATAAGTTCCAGGGTTCACCATCAGATACGCTCGAGATAAAGCGCCCCTAATGAGCCCCTGTCCTATCGGTAACAGTCTCCACTCACTGTCAGACTCCTGTCACTCTTTTGCAACTGTTCATTTGCACTGACAATTTTTGTTGTTTATTTTCTTATGTAAGAAAACTGATCAGAATGGAAAAATACTACTAAATACTTGATTGATACCCAGCCCGAATCAAATATCAAGTGCTTAAGGAATGACTTTTACATATTTCATTAATCTTTTTGTTTTTTTGGGAGGAAAACTCAGAGCACCGACTCATTCGTCAGATGTGCTCCTGTAAAGTTTTACACTTCTGAACTTATGTGGCCTCTGATTAATGCTTTGCAAACTTAAGGATGACCAGCTGATGTGCTGGTCCAGAGGATGTGCTGTGCTGCTGGGGAAAAACTGTTTTCAGAAAGAAAGAGCAGTTTTTATTTTCTAATTGTAACACAGCTTGTATTTTTTTTTTTTTTTTTTTTTTTGCTTGCATTTGAGTTGGAGATGAGTTACATCTCTACAGGGTGAAACATTTAAAACCATATAACATCCCTGAGGGGAGTTCACCACTTCAGTCAATGTCTGATGTAGAGTTTATTTATCAGTAAATATGTTCTCATTGAGCCAGTCATCTGAGACGTGTCCCGTTTATTTTTTATTATGAAATTAATTCTCTTTCCAGCCCAAAATGAGGTTATGCGTGATGCTTTTTGCAATTGTGTGTGTGTGACTCAGGTGGTTGATGTGACCTGGAGGTACTCCTGCAACCATCCAGAGGTTTTGACGAGGAGGACCAGGGTTCAGGAGGCCTGGCTGCTGCACACCATCAATGGTCTCAACGCCTCCGTAAGTCAATAAACCTGCAGGTGGGACTGAAGCGCTGTGGTGAATCTGGTGTAAACCCCCTCTGATCTGCTCTGATCCTGCAGAGGCAGCAGGCTCTCTCTCCAGAAAGGAAGAAGGAGCTGACAGAGAGGCTGCTGGTGGAGCTGGTTGAGTTCATCTCCCCAAAGAAACCAAAAGCAGGAGAGCTCAGTGGACGAAACTCTGGATCTCTTGCCTGGAGGTTAGCCCGGGGGGAGACCAGAGGGTCTGATATAGATACCTCTGCACAGGTAAAATCTGAAAACTAAGCTGACTGAAGAGTTGTGATGATGACCAGTAAGATGAATGAATGAGGTGCCAAGTTTTTAAATGTGTGATTTTACTCAAAATAGCATTAAGCAACATGAACTTTAAAAAAATCCCTCAGCCTTTTCCCCTGCCGCCTCCTTTCACGCTGGTATTTTGCTCCACCAAATGAAACCAACCAACTGACTGTGTGCGTCAGTCAGCTGGTCAATTCACACTCACACAGAAAATCTGACATCTGATCAATGATAGAAGAAACATCCAAAAGAAAGAGAAGCATCAGTGTGTGCTGCACAGCAGCCAGACCAAGGGGACCATCCTTCAACAAATGCATGAACTACAAAGTAAAATGAGATTATCTGAGATTATCAGTGATGTGATCTTCCTTACTCTGAATTTTAGAGCTCGTGTTTGGCTCTGGTTTTCTTTAACAAAAGTGATTGCTGCTTTGGCATCTTCCTCCTTGCCGCAGTTAAGGAGTTATGATATAGAAATTTAGCCACCGTTTTGCATACTTGGCATATTTTGCTTTAATAAAACATAAACAGGCATTACTAATAGATTTCCTTTCTTTTATCACCAGTTAAAAGCTCTATGTGAGAGCTTCATAATTGGATATTTATAAGCTTGCATCACTGCTGTGGGCTACAACAAGCTGCTCTCTTCTTAGTCATTTTTTGGACTCCAAAACATGTTTTTTTTTTTTATTATTCTAAGTGACAAAAATACTCAAATCCCCCAAACAAAACACTCGCACACAATCTGATATAAAACTGAGTCTGACTTCATCCAAACAAACATCTTTCTACACCAACAGTTTTAATTTAAGTAAAACCTGTCACATACTTTAAGCTTTACTTGTGGCTCACTGAAGCCACGATGATGATAACAGTTACTGGTTGATTGAATTCAGTTTCCAAAAACTAGTTACTACTTAAAACTATCGCTTCGACTCTGATTTTTGGTTTTAGTAGACAGATTCCTAACACGGTCACTAATCTCCCAGCATTAAGTGCTCTGTCTTTTCAAAGACTGCTTCTACATTACGTCAATAAAGACTGGCTGGGTGTATCTGTTTGTTTTCCTAGGCTGCAGGTTTCGTGTTTACTCCCACTGAGAAGGAGAAGTGTGACAGGTTACTGCACGTGCGCTACAACTCCTCCAAAGACCAGTACTGCAGAGTGTCCAACAACTGTGAGGTGGTTCAGAGCTGGGATCAGTGCGTGTGGAGGAAGAAGTCCGTGTTCAGAAAGCTGGAGAGCGACTGGCAGATGGTGTGTGTGTGTCAGTTTGATTAACAGAACCACATTTTTACTATATACAAGACTTGATTTTTAGAATGACACAATTGAGCGAGTAATAATCAATTTAAACAAAACAAAACAAAAAAGCGTAAATAGATTTCAGTGTGTTGAAATATGCCAATTAGCTTGTTAGCTTGATGGTAATGGTATTAACTGAGCAATGGTTGCATGGTTGAAAGTATTTAAGGGAAGAGGAAAAAAAAAACAGTAAAAAATAAAGCTGTTAATTCTTAGATTTGATGAGCTCAGACATGATGTGCTAAGAAGGCAATGAATAAACTAGTTGTGGAATAAACTAGCCATGCAGCTTGTCAGTCATCAAGCTAACAAGCTGTTTTTGTGTATTGTTGGTAAGTAAAGCTCCAAAGGGAAATGACCAAAATGGCAGTCACAAAAAAAAAAAGAAACAAACAAACAGTTATGGTTAGTTTGGACAAGTTGTCAAAAAGATAATCTCAGAAGTAAGAACAAAGCTAGTTATTAGTTAGCAAGGTAACAAGGTGTTTCTATGTTGTGATTTATTATTATTGAAGAAATAATCCTCACAGGTTGATGCATTCCTTGAAAAAAAATACACAACAGTAAAAGGATTTCTTTTTTCTTTTCTTTTCTTTTTTTATAAATAGGAGTTATTCTTGAAAAGTCGTTTTTATGGAGCCCTTCGAGTCCAATTAAGATGATAACTTTGATCCTCTGAGCCCAAGATTAATCATTTGTGTGCACAGGAGAAAAATGATCCCTTCATGGGACTTCAGATGTGTTACTGTTTCATTAAAAAAAATGAGTTTGATGTAGCTTATGAATTTGATTTTGACACCGTCAACATGAACAATTTGATGGAAGGTCTTCATACAACAAAATAAGACCAAGAATTTTGGAAAATGACAAAGAAGAAAACACAAATGAGCTTTGATCATTGTAGATATGTTTAGAACCTGAAGCAACCAGCAGTAGACGTTGTTTTAAACCAGTTGTGTTTCATTCTAAGGTGTACATAGCACGAACAGAAGGCTCCTCTCAGGGGACAATCAGCTGGAAGTTTGATTTTGCTCCAGCAGGAATGAAGATAAAGTCTGTCTCCATCATGGCCAGGAGCCAGACCTTCCACTCTGGGAGCGTCTGCTGGCGCGTGCAGGCTGGCTCAGCTACTACAGAGCTCTCTGGAGGTGAGGTTATGTAACAGATCGTCTTGATGTGATTTTTGAACACAATTCCAGTTTTTAAATTACCTCTGCATTGTTTGATCCTTTAGATGGAAAGATGCAATTGTTGCAGAGTCTCTCCGGCTCCTCAGAGTTCACGGTAGAAGCAGGACTCAGTGGAGGAGAAGGGGATGCATCGTGGCAGCACTCTCAGCTCTTCAGACAAAGCTTAAAGGAGCTGGAGGAGTCTTCGTTTGAAATCCTCGTCCACTTAGAGGAGGCTTAACGTCAGTTTTACTCTTCAGAAGTGGACCCACTAGTTATTTTTCCTCTGTTGACTGAGGGGGGGGGTAGTTTTGTTTTAAGAGAAATCAGTGCAATATTTTATTTACACTTGGGTCAGTTCTCTGGGGTGGGGAAAGGAAGTTCTCTATTTTTGAATCTTATTGTGGGGTTATTTTTGGTGTATTCACTCATCTCTTCACGAAATGCAAACTGATCTAAGTGATAGCCAACTTACACCTCTGGATTTTAAAAGCTTGTTTTTGTTTATGGAGCCTGGTAGCTTTGAAAAACTTGCTTTTTTGTCTGTTTCTGGTCTTAAAATGAGATTTTACACTTACAATTAATAATCACAGAGTTATTATTATCACAATCTTCATAGAAAACTTTAAGTAAGAAATTAAATTACAGTGAAATGAAGTAACCAAAGCCATTGCTTACCATGTCTAAAGTTTTATCTGTTTTTGTCTTGACGACAGACACTTTTCACCAAACTTTAACTCATCACCTTCTGTTTAACATAATCTCCATAAACTTGTCATCTTTTTTTATGAAATCCAAAAACGGTTGCCAAAATGTTGAGGTTACTTTTGTTTAATGTTGGTAGACCACCTCACTTTTCCTTTGTCATCTCCTTCGACGTGATTTGTGATGCAGCAGCCCCACACTGTGGTAAAAACCAGCTACCTGGTTACTGAGTCCTCTTTAGTCGCTGCTGTTTCTTCGTCTTCCCTCGGTTTTATGGATGGTGGCTTTCAGCATGAAGAACCACTGCTGCACCCCACTCTGAACCAGTTAGTTACAGGATACTCCTTTATGCTTATTTGTAACACCATATCATTATTTTATGATTTAATAAGACTGTTAACATCAATACCAGTTTGATGAGACAGCCTGACCAAGAATCTGTCCTGCAACCTGAGCCCAACACAACACTTCAGGTCCATGTTGAAAAAAATACTGGGATTACCCTTTAAAAATGCAAAACCTGGTGATACATGATCAGAGTTGTGAATTTTCTACATATCAGAGGGGACAGATCTCTGCTGCACTGCTTTTTTGCATTTTGACTAAAGAGCCATAATAACCTGACACATGCAGTATAGAGTGAACCTGTGAGGAACAGAAACCAAAAAGTTTGATTGTCCTCAGCTGTGAACGTGTGTCTGTCAGTTTTTGATGCATGAAGACTTTTCACAATATGGTGACGTCTGCGTCAAGTGGCTCCGGTTCTTTCACTTGGATTAAAACTGGAGCTGAGACTGTTTTTGTTTTCTCACTGGCTTTTCCATCAGGATCTTATCAAGCATTAAGCCAGATGCTGTGCTCATTTCTTTGTTGCTATTTTGTGAACAACGCACACACCTAACATTGAGGTTTTGGGGCTTTTTGATTAAGTACCTTTTCATGTACACCTTTATTTTGTTTCACTGTGATGAATACTCTTACAATCCAACACTTCTTCAAACTGGAAGGTTCCAGTTTGCTTTGAGCTGTGTTTCAGCTAATTAGAGAAAGCTGTGTGGTAGCTAGAATAAAAGAGCTTGACTGGATGAGATTAGGCAGGGTTGGATCGAGGAGATTTGTACTAAACCTGCACTGAAAAAAAACTCATAGCAGCAGAAAAGAGGCCAAGATTTAAATTAATAAACTGCTTTTTGATTGATTTACTAAGGCTGTGGTGAAATCTGGTTAAATAATACTGAAAGGGTAAATGCGGGTAAATATCAAAACCAGTGATCAGCTGAATAGAGAAGCAGGAAGAGAGTGTGAGGGGGATATAAAATGTTTTCTTTTAAAGTTTTATTGTTCAGTGAAAACCTTTTAAAGAATCAAACATTGTAAAAAGTAAGAATAAAAGTGAAGATAAGAGTTTGTTTTTATTTTTTACAGCCTCTTCTCCTGTTGAGTCTGAAGCTGCTTCTTCACCCCTTTTCCTCTTCTGAGGTTGGCTGACCTGAGTCATGCTGGGAGAGACTGCTTTTAGGCTGCCGAAGAGTTCTGTGACAAAGTGTTTGGTTAGTCATCAGACAGATGCTGCTAAAACATATTACAGGTTCAATAAATATCTGAAAACTCCCCACCTAGATCTGGAATTTTGAAATATTGATAACATCCTAAAAGTAGGAAACACGCCAAAACGGGGCGGGCTTTGAGTCTCCACACTAACAGCTATAGGGTGCCCATCAGACATGAGAGCTGAGCTGTGCCTCTTATTGGACAAACTCACAATCTTAATAACTTCTAAACTGCTGAGTTAGAAAAAAAAATCAACCCCCATACAGTGGGTGCCGTTAGCAAAATTAGTGATTCAGA
This sequence comes from Labroides dimidiatus, assembly GCA_030710495.1. Lineage (NCBI taxonomy): Eukaryota > Metazoa > Chordata > Actinopteri > Labriformes > Labridae > Labroides > Labroides dimidiatus. The sequence goes on from CM061155.1 coordinate 12,953,705, forward strand.
CAGACAGACAAGTTTTGCACCAGGCTGTAAACACGTTTATTTCTGCTGTGAAAACTACTTTTTTTTTTTTGGCTTGGTGTGTATGTGACTTCCGGTACTTCCAGTACTTCTGGAGCCAGCCTCAATCAGACACTTGATGAACTGCAGATTAAAGCACTTCTGCATTGCCTTATATTTTTAGACTGGAGGCTGCTGCTTGATGGTTTTGTGCTATGATGTCACAGAACAGAATGGAACCTTAAGCAGTAGCAGACATGGGCTGGCACAGCTGTTAGTGCTGCAACCTCACAGCAAGGTCACCAGTTTGAATCCCGGTCAGGGCAAGGTGTGCCTTTCTGTGTAGAGTTTGCATGTTCTCCCCCATACATGCGTTGGTTCCCTTGAGCTACTCCGTCTTCCTCCCACAGTCAAAAACATGCTCACTAGTGTGAGAGTGAAAGGTAGTCTGTCCCTATGTGTCAGCCCTGCGATTGACTGGTGACCAGTCCAGGGTGTACCCTGCCTCTCAAGACAGCTGGGATAGATTCCAGCCATCTGTGACTCTGAACAGGATAACCAGGATAAGATGGATGGATGGAATTTCTAAGGAGTTTAATGAGGGAGCACATTACAGAGCAGTAACACAACCGGTCAGGTCAACAGCTGGCCTGCAAAAACGTGAGGATGAACTCCAAGTGTAAAATAATCAGTTTAAACAAAAACACAAACAAACACTGAAAGCTTTTGTGAGGAGTCTTTATGTAGTTATGTTGTTATGTAGTGATACTAAACTTAATGATAATGAGCCAAAACATTAATGACCAGACTGATAATCTCTATTTTCTAATTATTAATGCCTGAAACTAGTGACATGGGGTAGGTGTCAGAGAGGGCCACTAAAGCACAGTGTTATCATTTACAAAAATTATCAATTTTAGGGTTATTTATTTAAAATACATTATCAGGCCCAGGAGAAAAAATAATATAATACAGTGAGGTGTTAATTTGTCCAGAGGGGGGCGCCAAATTCTGCTTCAATAAAAAGTTCCTCACAGGGGCTTTAACTTTAAAGGGGGCAGAGGTCTACCACTACTACAGTGTTCGAAAATTTTACCAAAGCATCACAATTACTAACACAAACCAATTCACAGTGAGCTTTAGACAGTCACTTTCTGTAAGATTGGGCACAACCAATGTAAGATGCCAGGGTGTTGCATGGGTCATCATCAGATCTGGGTGATCTAATCGTTGGTGATCAGCCTTAATCAGAGGTGGTCTGAGAGGCATTTGACCACACTGGTCTGATAGTGAGAACTCTCGTGTGTGCTGGGCCACATTAAGGACCACCCACTCTAACAGACAGAGCCCTTTAGTAGCGTCAATTTCCATCTGAAGGTTTTTTTTTTTCTTTTTTTTTTTTTTTTTTTTTTTTTTTTTTTTTTTTTTTTTTGTATGTTGATATTAAACCCTTGTTATTAGAAAAAAAAAACTCAGCCATTGTTTAATCATTCTGGGACTGTAAATCACTTTGATTTTCTTACTTGAATGTCTATCTGGAAACAACTTGTGAACATAATTCAATATTTTTTAAGATTGCTTTGCTAACAGTTTCTGTGCTTATCTATCTTGTTTTATTGTGCTGACAACTTGGCAGTAACATAAATTGTGTATTTTGTATTCTTTCAGTGTAAAAAAATAAGGAAAGGATAACTGACAGACATATGCAATCCTGTGGTGAGTAGCTCTTACATTGATCTGATCGTCTCAGAAACTAAAGAACACCTTAAGCCTATGTTTTGTTTAAAAAAAAAAAAAAAAAAAAAAAACTCTTTCAAAAAATGTAATCTTTGTAAAAAGAGAAAGTGGTACAACTTAAACAAAAATTTTTTTAGAAGTTATAAATTTTTTTTAGCTTATTTTAAACAGGTATCTTTATGTATTTAGACAACACACCAACACAAACAAAAGCATTCTAAATAAATGAATCTTTAATTGTGCAAATTAATCTTATTAATAGGGGCCGATGACATTTAAGAGTAAAATTTATTTTATAAACTATTACCATACCGCACAAGTGTCTTGAACTACCTTTAAAAAAAAAAAAAAAAAAAAAAAAAAACCCTCGTCACAAGTTTCATGTAGCATAAACCCAGCCCAGACCTGAGGTTTGAGTCGATCTGTGTGTCTGTGACGGTAAATAACATACTTAAATTTAAAATGATAAATAATTAAGAGATTAAAAATAATTAATCATAAGGACATATGTTTTTCATTTAAGAGGGTTCAGTCCACAGAGATTTATTTGATTACAGTTTGTTCAGCAACTGGGTGTTGATGGTTTTTTGCCGCCATCTTGTGTTGGAAGAAGTGTACTGGTCACTATATGTTGTCCCTTGTGATTGGTGGAAATACCGGTGCCTTTGAAAACCCGCCTCCTGATTGGTCGGTTCACTCGCGAGACGATTCGCCGTCTGTCTTGCAGATGGAGGAGCCGGAGAGTGGATGCTACCGCTAGCCGACGCTCGCTTTATTTTTAAATGAAAGTATTACAGTAATTTGATTCAGGAGGATTTCTGTTTGGCTCCTCTTTGATCCTGTTGGTTTTTTCGTGAAATTTGAAGTCTATTTAATGTGCGTGTTTTGTACAGTATTTATTTTGCAATAAGTAGCCCGGCTAGCATCTTTGTTGGAAGTTTAGGCCCACAGTGCTCACCGCTTGTCGATTTTAACAATAGCCGCCGATACACTCCCCTCTTCTGCTTGTTTTGTTCCATTCAAAGGATTAAATTCAACAGAGCAAGTGAAGAACATGAGAGATAAACAGGTCTGGGTACATTTCGCAAACTAGGACATTTGTTATGCAGACGGACTTTTAATTTGGCTGGAACTGGAGACATTTTGAGAGCTGCATCACAGAAAACAAGATCACAAAGGAATATGTCCAACGGCGCAGCAGGAAGCGGAGCTCTGGCATGGATGGTGAGTTACTTTATACAGAAACTTAGAAATTATACGTTTGGAAGCTAAAGTGGATCCCTGAGATACATTATGTCAACAATAGATGGTTAGTCAGTTTGCTACAAGCTTTAGCTAGCATTTAAATCCCTCAGCATGTCCACAGTGTGTGTATGTGTGTGTGTGGAGGTTTGCAGGACACCGGGCAGCTGCTCTCTCCATTTAAATACTACCCGGGTTAAACAGCGTTTGAATGGGTTTCCCAAATGCAAAACTGAATGTATCGGTGATTTAATATATGTTAATCTCAGAGTAAGGGCAGCATTCTGGCTCCATGTTAATCGTTTAGATTATCGCTGTGAAGACAAATAGCTTGATGTAACTGTGAGTTGTTCATTCATAATTACTAACTCATAACGTAACAGAAGCTTATAACATTACATTCTGTTACATGCATAAGTGACTGCATTGGTTTTCCCTTTGTAATAACAATGGTTGTAGTGATTCGTAGGCTTTTAGTTTAGCATTTACCACAACACTGTTGTATATTACGCTGAAACTATGTGTGAAACGTGCGGCCTATTAGACACAGATGCTACCGTGTTTACCTTTAAGAAAGCCGCGGAAGGTGTGTACTTCTTCCTGCGCGCAGTTTTCACTTGGTCGGCACTAATTAAGAGTTGTTTAAAGTACATCACTTCATTACTTGAGTCAAAGTATAAATCCGCCTGGTTAAATAGTACTACAGTTCAAGTGAAAGTTATTGAATCAGTTTTTTTTGCCTGAGTTAAAGCACTGAGGTACTTGCTTTTTCGAAAACAATTGCAAACATTGCAGTGTTTTCATAATGCACGAGTGCAGAGAAGACCTACTATACATGGGTGTGCATTCTGCTATATAGAAATCATTATTTACATTTATAGAATCACGTCACAGATTTCAGCTGGAAAAAATAATAGAAACAAGAACAGAATAGAAAAGTGGTGTTATATACTACCACGAAGATGCCTGACATGCAAGTATGGCAACACCAACAAAAACACACGCAGAGCTAAAGGAACATAGTTTATTACCTTAAAGATGTAATTTAAGGAAAGTAAATACAGTTCATCAGCTGACTTCAGAGTACCAAAATTCTTCACAGGAGCTTTAAGTCGCAGCAGTGCAAAGAGGACACGGGAGCTCCTCCATACTGCAGACATGCATTCAACTTACGGTGCAAGTCCACTGGACTTCAAGCTGCATGGCAAAAAAACTCTTATTATTCAAACAACAAAACTCTCCGACTCTGAGATTGTGTGTTTCCATCAAACGCCACTGAAAATTGTTCAATCAACCACTTTACTTTGCTCTGGGTCAGCGCAGCGGCATCTGACAGTAATGTGAAACGTAACCACGGCCAATCTTTGCTTCCGAAGAATTACCTTCAAGTAATGTTTTTATTACAGACAACAGTCTGCCACGGCAGTTGAATTAAATATGATTTCCTTAAACTGTGTTTTTCTCACATTGTGATTGAAGTAGTTGCACAGCTTTAATACATGTTTGAAGGTGAGGAGGTTTAAAGTTCACGGCTGTATGAACACAACTCAAGCCTCTCTTATTCACAGTCTTCACCCTGTAGTCCTGCTCCTTTTGACTATCCGTCACCAGAATCATAAAGCCACAGAGAGGGCGAGGGTGTTCACCCTGTGGTGGTGAGCTCAGATAATCTGCTGTCAGCAGCATCATTCAGCCGGGCCGTTTCTCTGAAGGTCCCTGTGGTTTTAAAAGAGAAATGAGCGCATTAATAACAAAAGCAACTCTGGCTAACAGGAGGCGGCCAACGGGAGAGGCGACACCGGCAAGATGGAAGCGACCAAGAAAGACAAGGCCAGCTCCAAGCTGTCTGTGGAGCGGGTTTACCAGAAGAAGACACAGCTCGAGCACATTCTTCTTCGTCCAGACACGTACATCGGCAGTGTGGAGCCCATCACTCAGGTGAGTCCAGAGGAAACAACCTGACATGTCTGATTTCAGGAAACCAAACACAACTACATGCTGGAGTGATAAGTTGCTCAGTGTGCTTTCTTAAAGACAACTATTAAAAACATTTTCACATTCAACTTGTTTATAAGTTATTCATAAAAACTTTGAGGGAGGACAGAGCAGAATTTCTTTTTCTTTGTTTTAAAACAAACAGTTATTGAAAACATATTAATCAGTCTTAAACATGGTCCTGAAATGTTCTCTTTTTAAAAGTCAAAACTGTTCTCCAGCCACAGAAATCTGCCTAAATCGCTCTAATGTCTTATTACTTGTTTGTTCAGCAGCGCTCCATGTAAATGTGAAAACTCTGCTTGGTATGAGAATCAGTTCAGATGACCTCCAGTCGCAGACACAGACAGCAGAGGCAGCAGTCTCAACATTTTAAAAAGAAGAAGACTTTTGGTTCACAGCATCTCACATAGACGCTCATGTAAAGTTAGATGCTGTCTGTTTTGTAATTGGGCCCTGTGGTGGGGGGTGTGGTCCATCATGGAAAGATGCTTCATAACTGATAAGAACCGAGCTGCAAGCAGATGTTTCAGAACGTCTTCATTTTGACACACACTCACCTTAAAAAACACTGGAGTGAAAAAAGGGGTGTGTGTGTGTTTCAGAAAGCTCTAACATTTAGCGGCTCTGAATGAAATGCAGGAGTAATGTTGACGTTAGTGACATTTGTATAAAAAATAATTAATATAATGAAACTATTAAACAAAAAGCAGTTTATTGGTTATCTTTCATATAAGCTTGTAAACCCACGTTATGGCTTCACAACAGAAAAGCTTTGAGAACCAGAAAACCAGCTGACTTTCTCTGACAGTAATGTTCATTTTTTTCTGTGGTTGTGATAAATCAAAGATTCTGGTTTCTGTAATTTATGCCTTCTGATTTCAGACTTTGGAGCCACAGTTTGTTAAAATGTCCTGAAGTTTGTCTGAACGGAGGTTTTGATAACAGCACTGCTCAGCAGCGTGCTGCTGTAGTAAACAAACTCTCATGTCGTCTGTAACTTCTGCTCTCACATTCCCAAACACAACGTGGGCCTTACTGCTGCATCTGCTGAAACTGTTCGTCTCGTATTTACAAAGAACTGATTCAAAACAAACACCCACCAAGAACAGAAGGCTGAAGTTTGCTGAAGACACTCTTCATTCAGCAAAGTGTTTGTTTTTTTTTTGCCCGGAGAGCGATGGTATTGACCTTGTCAGATTTCTCTTTGCTATGTCATTGTCCTTATTTAAATGTCCATTGATAATCTCCGTTTTAAGGCAAAACTATGAACTGAAATTGATTAGGGATTACTTTAATTCTAAATGGTTAACAGACAAAATAATAATTCAAATTCAGACAAATAATTCAAACAAAAATAATTCCTTTCTATAGAATGATGAAAATCCCTTTTTTTTTACATTTTAAAGAAAAGTTAATCTAAAAATCACTTTAAGCTGCGATCACTAAACAAGGCGTTCAAACTTGTTTTTAAACCAGTTGTAAAGATAGTCTTTAAATTGTTATTCACCCCTTTAAATAAGATTAAAAACCTGACTTTCTTTAACCTTTCTGCTGATTTGAATCTCTTTGTTTTGACAGTCAGTGTTTTAAAGTCCAACCCTGAAATAATTTGCATCTTTCTTTCTTTTCTCAGCAAATGTGGGTTTTTGATGAAGACATTGGGATGAACCAGAGAGAGATCACCTACGTCCCTGGACTCTACAAAATCTTTGATGAAATTCTTGGTGAGTGAAATGCTCCGTTTTTTGCTGACGTAAAGGTTCATCTGTCAGGAGAAATGGTTTCCTATGGAGCGGGGGTATTGAGAGCTTATTTCCTCTGTATGAATGTCACTGAATCACAGCCCGCTGTTGGCACTGCTCTGCAGCATTGATCCACAGCTCTAAGTGGAGATTAGTTTCCTTCTGTGAGTCTGTCTTTGTGTGCTCCTTTTGCGGCCCTGAATAGAGACATTTGTTGAGGAAGAAATTGAAGAAATATTATCAGTGTTTCGGCTCTTTGTCAACAAATGAAATCTTCAGAGAATGAACCCTGACTCAAATTCTGTCAGAGGAGTTTTTATTTTTTAGCTCCATGAATGCAGACAAAGAAATCCAGGAGCAACAGCATTACAAGCTGCAAACTTTGCAAACCAAGACTGAAATAAAACCCACGTTTTTTAATGGAAGGGGAGAAACAAATGGACCCAGTTGGTGATTGAGATGATAGAAGGTGTCAGTAAGGAAGTTTCTACTTAAATAGAAAATTTGCTAATTTGAAATTATGAAATACTAATTCTGAATTATGTCATAAAAAAGTAAAAATTACTCGATAGATGTGGCATCTGATGCAAATGAAGTGAGAATACTCAGCATGGTTTATTTTGGGGGCCAGTCACTCTGTTAAACTCCACATAACAATGCAGAGTTAATCATACTGTCAAAGCTTCTTAAATCTGATAAACATACAGAACAATTGTGTCTTAAAAAGTAACAACTTCATTCAGAAAGACACACACATCCTTTGCATTCAACTTAGTCGCTCATAACTTCCTATTCCATTTATTTTTTTCATTGTTTTTTTTTACCTTGTGATGCAGGCTTCCATAGATCAGAGCTTTAAGACAGCTGGGGTTGAGACGAGCATGTTAAGTACCATAAATCCTGAAGATCAGACACTCACCTGTTTTTACTATGAATCACTGGTTTTGTGTGAAATTAGAAGGTGTTTGTCACTGTGTGAACCCTGTTTATATCTAGATCCATAAAATCCATCCCAGGGATAAAACTGTCACACTTCTGGTATGTTTTTTTAAAGTAAAATCAGGGAAATACTTTTCTTGTTTTCACAAAATGCTTTTATTTTGACATTCTGTTGGGAGCTGTTCAACGGTCGATGTCATCACTGTCACAAATCACACAGACTAATGCTAAGGTTTGAGAATACAGATGATTTCCACCTGTGAGATCTCCCTCATGTTGTTTTAGTGTCAGTGAGATGATGATAATGTTTCTGGTAAGAACGATACACGAAAACTCCCCCTGACGTATAGAAAAGGAAGTCATAGATCCTGATGATCAAACAGCATCGTCTCTTCCAGAGTTTCATCTCTTTCTTTTCTTTTCAGTTTTCAGCCCCCTCCTCTTTCTTACTTTACAGGGTTGTTTTCACCCTCAAATGTAAATTAAGTTCCTGTTTTTTTATGTAAATAAGATTGCTTTTAGAGGTGCAACCCCAAAAAACCAGACCTGTATGGGCACTGACAATGGCTCTGAGTGAGGGCGATTGATATGTAAATGTTTGAAGGGTATTGATGATAAAAACATCTCTCTCCTGAGTAGAATGAATCTCTGACGTGTTAAAACTGAGGAATTTTACATCTTTATATTTTATGGTCTAATTTAGTTTCAGAAACTCACACATTAACGGAAACTTGGTGTAAAACAGGCGTCAGTGTTTCTCTACAGTTAGCGCTCACATTTGACTTGTTTGATTGCTCAGAAATGTCCTTCTGTCAATAGAACAGCTGATCAGTGTGACACATTTTGAATGGGTTGAAGACGCGTGTTTCTTATTAGAGAGTGAGAACGCTCAGTCAGCGATCCTCCACCACATAAAGGTTAATAAAGCCTTTTAAGAGTCGACCTGTTAGTTTAAATGAGTCGGTTCAAAGTGGGAGCGATGCTCGGCCTCACTCCTCTGCTTGTAAAGTGCGCTGCTGTAATCAGGTTTTAAACGTTGCTGCTCACCTCATGAGAGAGTGGTGGGTTATTGCAGTCGTCTCAGTCGCAGGTGTGTTATAAAGGTGTCTGACTAATGACGTTGTTTGATTGTGTGGATATTGCTGCTGTGTCAGTTTTATTAGAGAGCGGCTGTGAGCAGATATTCAGGACAGATTCACTCCCAAGGTGCTGCTGTTATCCAGGCAACAACAAACGTTTTACAGATTCAGCTCACTGACAGTTTGATCTATTATTGACACGTCTTGTTGGAAAGAAGTTAAACCCGGTCCTAATCTTTGTAAATCATTGCTAGGATTAACTCATTTAACTTAATTTCAGTTGAATTAAGTGTAATAGAGTGAAACCTAATTTTCTTTATCAAACAATAAAAATGCTGTCCTTCACCCAAAATTTATTAGAATATGCCGTAAAGTTACAGGTGACATGTTTTCTAATATATTTGAGAGAAAAACAGTATTGGTAAACATTGGCAAACATTGGTTAACAGTTTATTTTCTTGTCTTTTTATTTGCAGTCAACGCAGCAGACAACAAGCAACGAGACAAGAACATGACAGCCATCAAGATCACCATCGATCCGTAAGTACAGGGTTTCACTGCGGAGGGTCTGAGTCCATGTTGACGCCAAGGTGTTATTTTTCTTAGTGCATGTTCAAATTTTCAGCTCTCCCAGGTGGGAACGTGGTTGTTTTTAGCGGGGACGTGATGGTTTTATGCGTCAGTAACTTGTAAGGGTGAAAGTCTCTGCCTGTGTTCAGCTCGCTGCCTCCTTTGTGCTGTATATATATATATAAGCAGTGTTTTGTGAATACCTGCAGTAGATGGAGGACATATGAGACATGAATCCAAGCAGAACAGGAAAATAATGAGCCTGTGCTGGAATGCTTTGAGCTCCTCTTTATATGCGGTACACCTCCAGCCTGCCAGCTGCATCCACATCAGACTACTTAAACAGCAGCGTGTCCTTCAGCCGAGCCGCTGCTGTCTCTGCAGTAACGACCGCTGCTGTATAAATGACACCATTAGCTCTGCTGCACTCAGGTCTCTGATGCTAATGTGCTGTTAGAGAGATGTTAATGCTCCTCTCTGTAGCTCCCTCGCTCTGTTTGTGGGTGAGCTTATTAAACACTGGTGTAATAACTTTGAGTCACCACAAACAGTCTGCACCAGATCATATCAGCCACAAAGGCACCGAGTGACGGCAAAGGTTTTTGTGTCTCCCTGCTGGACGTGGCCGCGACTGAAGGCTATTTTTAGCTCGTCTATCAGCAACAGTTCAAAAAATATATACTTTTATTTTGACATCATCTTTATTATCTCCATTAAAAATCTTCTTTTGATGGTCTGGATTTTTGCATGGGAGGTCCTCTTGTTTCTGTATCCATCGAGCAGCCTCAGGCTTTAGTGTCGGCAGGTAAAACTGTGTATGTGGAGCAAAAGCAGGAAAAGTACAGCCAAGCAACCATAATAGATCTCTCCTTCAAACTCATCCCTGTCCTCTCTCTGCCTCCATCAGTGAGTCCAACACCATTTCTGTCTGGAACAACGGCAAAGGTATACCTGTGGTGGAGCACAAGGACGAGAAGATGTACGTCCCAGCTCTCATTTTTGGCCACCTTCTCACCTCCAGCAACTATGATGACAATGAGAAAAAAGTCACAGGTGAGAAAAAACTCAACTGGACTCCTTTCAGTCTTTTGTGCTCTTTTCAGATTATTGAGGTCTATTTTGTCGTATCATACTTTTCATAATGCGCCACACATTTTCAGTGGGCGACAGGTCTGGACTGCAAGCAGGCTAGTCTAGTACCTGCACTCTTTTACTATGAAGCCACACTGTTGTAACACAGAATGTGTCTTGTCATTGTCTTACTGAAATAAGCAGGGACGTCCCTGAAAAAGACGTGGCTTGGATGGCAGCACATGTTGCTCCAAAACCTGTATGTACCTTTCAGCATTAATGGAGCCTTCACAGATGGTCAAGTTAGCCATGCCATGGGCACTAACACACCCCCATACCATCACAGATCTTAGCTTTTCAACTTTGCGCTGATAACAATCCGGATTGCCCTTTTCCTCTTTGGCCTGAAGGACACCACGTCCATGATTTACAAAAACCATTTGAAATTTGGACTCGTCAGACCACAGCTCAATTTTCCACTTTGCATCAGTCCGTCTCAGATGAGCTCGGGCCCCCTCAATGTACAAATTCTTTGCATTTGTACATTGAGAAACTTTGTTCTTATACTGTTGGACTATTTGCTTACACGGTTGTTCACAAAGTGGTGAACCGCACTCCATCCTTGCTCGTCAACGACAGCCTTTTGGCTTTCTAATGAACTTGTTCACCTGTGGAATGTTCCAAACAGGTGTTTTTTGAGCATTCCTCAACTTTCCCAGTCTTTTGTTCCCCCTGGCCCAACTTTTTTTTGGAACGTTTTGCAGGCATCGAATTCAAAATGAGTGAATAGTTACAATATAAAAACAATAGTTTATCATTTTCAACAATAAATACAGGTTAAACAGGATTTGCAAATCATCGTATCCTGTTTTTATTTAGGTTTTACAGAATGTCTGAACTTCATTGGAATTTGGGTTGTCAAAAATAGGATTTTTATTCACTTTGTTATCTGTTTAAGTGGAAAAAAAATGGGATAAGCAATCACAGCTTATGTTTTTAAGATGGTACCTAATTCTCCTGGAAACATCTCCAGCTTACCTTAAAAGAAAAACCCACTGCTTTATAAAACCGATTTCCAAGTTGCAGATATTTTACACTTATGTGAACATTATTCCAAAAAATCTATTTTAATTTTAAACAGATTTTCTTCTCTTATCAGTTTTGACTGAACAAAGTGAAATTTTGAAAAGACCTCGCCTGGGATCTAAAGTAGATCAGGAGGTTGATTCTTGATGCTGTGTCTGTTTGGCTCCAGGTGGAAGGAATGGGTACGGTGCTAAACTCTGCAACATCTTCAGCACCAAGTTCACAGTGGAAACTGCCTGCAAGGAATACAGACACAGCTTCAAACAGGTGAGGACGTCCCCTGAAAAGCTTTGGATATAGTTGAATCTAAGGTCCACCAGAAAAAATAGTCATGATTAAATGTTTGTGGGATTCAGTGTAGTTGGAAATACACCTTTAATACAGATACATAAAAACCTAAGGTGCTTGTTTTTGCAACAACACTGAACAAGGGCTGTGTTAGATAATTAAAACAAGTCTGACCCTCCTGTTAAAGGCCGGTGTTTATGTTTAACATTATCAAGGATGGTGTAAAATACCACAAGTTAAAGATTTTAAAATGATTATATTGATATAAAAGGATATTGCAGCCACTTGATTAAAGAATGTCTTCTTTTTTCTAAATTTAAGGAGATAATTTTCTCAGCATTGCAAGAAAATTAAATGTAATAGTTAAATGTAAATAAAACTCTGCTTTTTCTTAAATTGATGGGATACAGCCCTTCAGTTTCACTCAATGGTAGCTTTTCTTTCATTTAAGTCGTATTTTTACCAAACCAGAATGAACTCCCCAAGAACAATCCTGTCATCACTCTGAGGCATCCGTTTCTCGATAATTTAGAAAACAACAGATTTTAATTTTCTTGTCAAAGCTTTTCTAATCACTGCGGGACAATTCGTGTTTAAAAAATAAATATACATAAAAATGTGTTTTTTCTTATTTTCTGAAAACTTGGAAACATCTCAGGCCATTATGCTGTTAGGCTAACGATACGTTTTAGTTCGTAGTGGTGATGTCCCTCTTAGTGGTGTTCATGCATCAGACTTTCTGCATCCTCAGGTCAGGTAGAAGCTGCTGATCTGCTCTTTGACAGCCTCACTACGGTAAAGTTTACCTCAAGAGGATAACCTTTGTTTACAGTCTCTGAGGATCTGATCTGGCTGTATAAATTCTCAGTTCACAGTCTTTACTGTTCGTTTGTTGAGTAAAGTCGTTACTGTTTTGTAGGTTTGACATGTGGTCATGTCTGAGGTAAGACTGCGTATGTTATCACTGTTATGGTTACACCTCCAGGGTTGTCTTTGCATGATTGGGTGTTAAAAACAACTGTCACTCTCAGGGTGGTCAGGTTTTATAAAATAAGATTATGTGAAAAATGTAACTGTTGAAATGAAAAATTTTCACGGTGGATGTGACATGTTGTGTCTTTTGCCCTCAGACGTGGCAGAACAACATGAGCAAGACTGCCGATCCGAAGATCAAGTTCTTTGATGGGGAAGATTTCACCTCAGTGACCTTCCAGCCGGACCTTTCCAAATTCAAAATGGAGAAACTGGATAAAGATATTGTAGCGCTTCTTACCCGCAGAGCATATGATGTAGCCGGCTCCTGCAAGGGGGTCAAAGTCTCTTTGAATGGGAAGAAACTACCCGTAAGATTCTGTTCCACCCGTTTACCACATTATCATGGTGTTATACACGTGAATATTAATGACCGTCTGTGTCCTCTCTGCCCTGTTAGATCACCGGCTTCCGCAGCTATGTGGATCTGTACGTGAAAGACAAACTTGATGAGACCGGTGTGGCCCTGAAGGTGGTGAACGAGACTGTGAATGATCGGTGGGAGGTTTGCCTCACCATGAGTGAGAAAGGATTCCAACAGATCAGCTTTGTGAACAGCATTGCCACAACCAAGGTACATAAATATCAACAAGGAAAAACAAGTACTTTGTTCCATGTAGGTAGGAACAGAGTCCCTGAAATGTCAGTCCCCAGTAGTGATGGGACAAACAGTTCAGAATCAGTTCAGTAAAAGCGATTTGTTCAAAAGATTTGTGCTCTCTGCAGCGCTGCCTGTGAATCAGAATTTAATAAGTTTAAACATAGACAAACATTTAGTTCTGCTCACAATTGTACTGAAAAAGGCAGATGATGAATAACAAACCGAAAGCTGCTAAAACAATTCACTAATGTTACATGTTACTAACATGTCTCGGAGCAGCGGGCTGTGAGTAACCTTAAACAGATAGTCTGCTCACCTTCTGGACACTAAACTGAGTTGACAAAGTTTGATTGTTGTCACATTTCAAACAATAGCGCTACGTTGCTGCAAATAAATGCATTATCCTGGAGAAAGTTGTTTTGGCCAAGAAAAGAAGTTTTAATAAAGATCTGCAGGGCACAGATGACCTTAGTCATGCTCCATGAGGTTCGCCCTCGAGTGGGGAGCTTGGGTCCGAATCCAGCCTGTGGCCTGTTTCCTGCTCTATCCACTGTCCTATCCTCTCTGATCAAAGGCATGAAAACCCCCAAAAACTAACTTAAAAAGGGTGATAATAAAAACAAGCATCATCCAAAACAGTCATATAAAAAAGTCTGCATCAAAACAAACGGAGTCTTTATCTCAGAAAAACAGGAGTAAACACCAGTTTTTCTGGGTAGTCTTTAAAGTCGCTTTGAAATCAAAGAGTATCTGTTAAACAAAAGGGCAGTAGCAGCAGATCAAAATGAAAATACTTATTTTTTCATGGACACTTGAAGTTGAACTTAAAGAATTCTAACAAGCTAAAACAAATGAGATCAATCGTTTTTTTCTTTTTGCATTGACATTGTTCAGCATTGTACTACTAATAATAATAAAAAACTTAAAGGCACGGTCACAAAAAACAAGCATGAATTTGAATCCAGCATCTCCTCAGGACCTCATGATTAGACACCTGAAAATGGATAAGAAATTTACTGTTATGAGGACTAAATCCATTGTATATCCTTGTACATGCCCCTGAACTGCTTGGCTTTAACCTGAGACCCAGCAGAAAACACAGCTGGATGGGAAAAAGCTGATCTGATACACAAGCATTTTGTCAGAGTATTGCAGGTCGTAGTGATTTACTCAGACTGAAAAGATGTTTTTTTGTTGTTATTGCTCATAAAGAGGCATCTGTATCATCACTCTGTCATAACAAACTAAAAACCCGTCACAAGAGCTTTAAGTATTCTGACAGTAATCAGAGGAACATTGAATCAGCCCTACCATCTTATACCCCTTATGACACTGAGTGATGCGTTTGTTTCAGGGAGGCAGACACATTGACTACGTGGTGGATCAGATTGTGGCCAAACTTATTGAAGTGGTGAAGAAGAAGAACAAGGCCGGAGTGTCCGTCAAACCTTTCCAGGTACTTATTATTTTATACAACATGTTGAAAACGCTGTCTGTCGGCTGTGATGTTTTTGTTTTGTGAGAAAGTCTGATCAGTCCTCCTCCCTCCTGTGCCTCAGGTGAAGAACCACATCTGGGTGTTTGTGAACGCTCTGATTGAAAACCCCTCCTTTGACTCCCAGACCAAGGAGAACATGACTCTCCAAACAAAGAGCTTCGGGTCCAAGTGCCTTCTGTCAGACAAGTTTGTCAGAGCTGTAAGGACGCTTCACATTCACTTTCGTCTCCTCACTCTGTTTGTGCTTTTGCTTTTTTTTTTTTAAAGGCAGAGCATCAGTCATGAAAGCATTTTGTGTCTTTGTCACCCACAGGCAACCAACTGCGGGATCGTTGAAAGTATCCTCAACTGGGTGAAGTTCAAAGCTCAGACGCAGCTGAATAAGAAGTGCTCGTCTGTGAAGCACAGCAAGATCAAAGGCATCCCCAAGCTAGACGACGCCAATGATGCTGGTGTGTTCAGCTGCAGTTATTTATAAATGTGTGATCAAATGTTTTCCCCTCAAAGTCCAACCCAGGACGGCTTAAACTAACTCTTTAATGTTGATGCAGAATAGAGAGAGGTTTAAAGAGCTGATAATTGGTTGTGTTAATCAAAGGCATTTCACGGCTCCTTAAGAGCTTCATTTACAAGTTACTGATGTCCCTTAAGTTCTGATAAATGTGCTTTAGGCTTATTTAACACAAATGGGGCAGAAATTTGGAGTAATAGATACAGCATAAAGGGTGAAACAGGACTTTTTGTCCAATCTTTAAAGTTTAAAGAACATATTTTTGACAGTTGGTGGTTAATCCATAATTTTCACATGTCACAAGACAACCATTGTAATTTTAAAGTCAGTGTTTTCACACACAAACCACCTGTGTGGAAAGCCCATGTTCACTAAGAGCCACCCAGGTATAACTGAACACTTTTCACGCTCTGAGAGTCTTGTTGTACATTTCTTGAGACACACTGAACTTTAAGTTAAAAAAAATTTCAGAAACTTTTCAGTCCATCACTGCAGTTGGTGATATTCAAACAGCCTTTTGTCATTTCATCTCACACCAAAGCTACCACACTCCACTGACAAAAACAGGACATTAAGCTTACAGAAAATGGAAGTTGCTAAAGTAGAATAAGCTTAACAAAAACTAAGTTAAGAAAACAGAACCTGCTAGCTTAATTTTATGCTCACTTGTTGTTAACTTTTATCAAAGCCAACTAAAAAATATTTTTTCCCCTATATTTGTGTCCAAGGTGGCAAACACTCCTCTGAATGCACACTGATCCTCACTGAGGGAGACTCAGCCAAGTCTCTGGCTGTTTCTGGACTGGGAGTCATCGGGCGTGATCGTTATGGAGTTTTCCCGCTGAGAGGAAAGATCCTGAATGTCCGAGAGGCAACACACAAACAGGCAGGCGACTGGATAATTGTGACATCTCTTTCAGAATGACGTAACAAATGTGTTACTTTGGATGTTTGAAAATGCATGTGCAGGCAAATATGAACATCAAATTTAAAAATAAGTCTTGTGGCACTTATCTCACCTTTCTTTGTGTCAGTGTTTAAGAAGTTTTATCTGCATCTCATAATGAACTTATGGTAGAAATTAAAAAAAGCTTTTTAAATATCAAACATTATGAATGTTAACTGAGTAACAAAGAAGTTTAACTTCATAGATTTTAATGTTTAAAGGTGTGACTGCTCTCATCAGATGTGCATTAATAATTTAAATGCTAGGATGCCGATTAGCCTGAAGGTTTAAACCTGCCTAAAAAGGCTTTAGTCCTCATTGCAGAAGTCTGCAATTTAAAGCATAAATTGTAGTTAAGATGCCAGTGACTTAACCCCTGAAAAATGTTTTGTTTCTGAAGTGTTTTACATATTCCAGCACATTTAGTTGAACCCTCGGCTGTTTCTTGCTGAAGATATTGTTTAAAGTTGGTCTATAAGGTCTCCTCTGAACCACTGCTGGTCTGCTTTTCTCAAATCAATGAGCTAAAAGAATCGTCTCCCCTTTTACTTCATCAATAGATCAACACAAGATGATGTCTTATTGCAGGTTTATTATTCTGCTAACATTTGCCGTCCCTTATTTTAACAGATTATGGAAAATGCCGAGATCAACAACATCATCAAAATCGTCGGCCTCCAGTACAAGAAGAGCTACGATGACGCAGAGTCCCTGAGGAGTCTGCGCTACGGCAAAATCATGATCATGACTGATCAGGTGACCTCCTTTGCGGACTTTCTCACAGCTTCAGTATCTCTGGCAGTGAGAAAAAAAAACAGTGTTTTAACTCTTTGTTACTCCTTCCAGGATCAAGATGGCTCCCACATCAAAGGTCTGCTCATCAACTTCTTCCACCACAACTGGCCGTCTCTCCTGAAACACACATTCCTGGAGGAGTTCATCACACCTATCGTCAAAGTAAGAGATGCACACAAACGATCATCGCAGTGCAGCAAAAACTTCTGTTGTGCAGTCCTTTGTTTACAGTTATTGAAACATGAATCGCTCTTAAAACAGTTTAATTCCACGACACATCAGTTTGAGTACGACCTCTGACGTGTTCGATCTTCCGCAGGTGAACAAGAACAAGCAGGAGCTGTCCTTCTACAGCATTCCAGAGTTTGATGAGTGGAAAAAACAGACAGAGAATTATAAAACCTGGCATGTAAAGTACTACAAAGGTTTGCAAATCGAGTTTCTAACCAAATCACCTTCATAAATTAAGAGCTGCTTAAATTAATAGGTCCTTAGATTTCGTAGTTTGTAAATGAGTTTGATGGAAATTTGAAAAAATCCGTTCCAGGTTTGGGAACAAGCACAAGCAAAGAGGCGAAGGAATACTTTGCTGAAATGGAGAGACATCGCATCTCGTTCAGATACAGTGGAGCAGAGGATGACGCCGCCATTACTCTGGTGAGAAACAAACCATGTAGATACTGTGCTGTCAAATACCCTCACAGGATTACCGGCCTTACAAAACAGCACTTTAGGAAAAGCAGCAGAGGACCAAGATATCAAAACACATCCTGGTCACAGTCTGCATCACCAGCGTACGCTGACAGGAGCGTCCCTCGCTCTCAGCTGATCACTTTTTAATTCATAATCTGTTGCTGCACCTCTGAGATATGTTGTGTCATGTATCCACAAGGTAAAATTTAGCAGAAATATTCTTCCCTTACTGACACTGGTGCCCCTTAAAGGTGAGATCTGTGTTGTGAATACTTGATTGGGTACCTTTGAAAAGTTGTTCAGCGCTCAGCTCTAACACCAGAAGTATAAAATATATGGACATGTCAAAGTGTTTTTGTTCTGTTTTAACCGAACGTGTTTGTGGTTTTTCTGCTTCAGGCCTTCAGTAAGAAGAAGGCTGACGACAGGAAGGAGTGGTTGACCAACTTCATGGAGGACAGACGCCAGAGGAGGATGCACGGCCTGCCGGAGGTTTGTGGTTTTGATCAAAGATGTGTGAGAAAGACGGTCTAGGTGTGTGTGTGTGAATGTGTGTGTGTGTGTGTCTTGATCCCTGTGAGTTTTTTCCACATTCATTGTTTGAACTGTACAGTAGAGTATTGGGCCAAGTTAAAAAAAAAGGTAAATTTACGAGAGTAAAGTCAGAAATTTCAGAAATCAGTTTCATTAATCGATTTAAATTATGTTTAAAAATTAACTTTATTCTGAAAGGTTGTTTTATAAGAGCAGCTATCCGCTCAGGCAAAGAGGATGAAATGAGAGCGTCGTCTTGAAAAAGTTTCTGTTGAGTTACAGGTTTGACAAGTAGCCTTCTTAAAATCTCTGCCAATAGTTTGTGCAAGAATCTGGAGTTTTCCAACAAAGGCAGCTGAAACGCGTAGCAGTGTAGGCTACCACACTACAACACAGGATTAGGGCAAAATGAAAACTTATACACTAAAGTATAACTTCACAAGATGCTCCGTGTTCCACATTTTTGTACAGGCAGCTGTTGCTCTTCTGATTGTCAATCTACAGGCTGAAATAACGAGTTTATTCTTGTTAATTTACTCTTTTTTTTTAAAGCATGGCCTTAACCCTCTTTTGTAGAACTGTCTCCAAATTTTGCAGATTATTTTACAGCTAGAGAAAAGCTAATCTGAAAAAATTCTGATAAAACAATAACGTGATTAAAGAATGTGTTTTAATCATATTTGTTTCAACTCTGCTCTTTTAGCAATACCTGTACGGGACTCAGACCCGACACCTCTCCTACAACGACTTCATCAACAAAGAGCTGATTCTGTTCTCTAACTCTGACAATGAGAGATCCATCCCCTCCCTGGTTGACGGTTTGTACAATAAAAATATAAATTACCTTTACTCAAAAAGAGCGCTTTGTAAATTTGACATAACAAAGAGCGTTAACAGAGAACCAAACGGAAACACAAAAGTTTATAAATCATGGTTTTAAAAGAACCAAAACGGCGAAAATTGGGAAAATAAAATATCATATTGAAATTAAAATCAGTGAAAAAAAATAAGGCAAGGCAAGATTATTTGTAGAACACAGTTCTTGCACAAGGCAGCTTAAAGTTTTTTACAGCTACATGAAATCACAAGAAGATAAATAAAAAAATAAAATAAATAAATAAAACTCAGATTAACTCCGTCTCTGATAAAGTTTATTTTCAGACCCTGAATTTAACTCTGACTCAGCAGACCTCTTTACCTCTGGCAGGCGTTCTGCTTTTGCATCACCCCTTTGATTTCAGCGAGGGTTGAGGAGCAGACAAAATAGGGGATATTAAGAGGTCAGAGATGGAGAGACGTAGTTAGGAGTTTATAATTGGTCAAAACACACTTGGAAAAAGGCGGTTTGGTTCTGCAAATGTAATGGAATTATAATAATTAACTTTATTTATATAGCTCTTTTCAAAAATATGTTACAAAGTGCTTTACAGAATAAAAATAAGCATTAAAAAATACAGGAAATACAGGAAGTAAAAGAGAAAAGAAAATACAATGGTAGCATCTTGGGGTCAAAACTGTTTTAAGCAATTTGGCATTTTGGCATTGTTTGTCATCACAGATATTGTTTGTTGTCTCAAGGTTTGAAGCCAGGACAGAGGAAGGTGTTATTCACCTGCATGAAGAGGAACGACAAGCGGGAAGTGAAGGTAGCACAGCTGGCTGGCTCAGTGGCAGAGATGTCTGCGTACCATCATGGAGAGGTAAAAACTCATCCAGCTTTAAGTTTTTCTACCACAGGATGTTGTTGCAACATCAAGCAGGCTAGCTTGAGAAAACATGAGACAGACATCACCCCTATCTGCTGTAATTCTCTGTTCAACCAAATCTGTTTTCCTCCTTGCAGCAAGCTCTCATGATGACCATCGTGAACTTGGCCCAGAACTTTGTGGGCAGCAACAACGTGAACATCCTGCAGCCACTGGGTCAGTTTGGTACTCGCATCAACGGTGGCAAAGACGCTGCCAGCCCTCGTTACATCTTCACCATGCTCAGGTAACACACTGCTGAAAATCCTATGCCCCTAAGGCCCTTTCTATGGCTTTATCACAGGGATTGATTTGGAGATGTGAGTGGTAAAATATTGGTCTCATTTCCCTCAGTCCTCTTGCAAAGCTGCTGTTCCCGGCTGTGGATTCAAACCTGCTGAAGTTCCTGTTTGACGACAACCAGAAGGTGGAGCCTGAGTGGTATATTCCCATCATTCCCATGGTGCTGGTGAACGGAGCCGAGGGCATCGGGACAGGCTGGGCGTGTAAGATCCCCAACTATGACCCACGAGAGATCGTCAACAACATCAACCGCCTGCTCAACCACCAGGAGCCCCTACCAATGGTAAAAATAAACCTTTCCCCCTGTGCCTTTTCATCTTCATCAACTCTTTGTTTTTTTTTTGTTTTAAACACATCAGATTCTCTATCTTAACTCCTGACTGCAGTTCCTCCCCGAGTGATCATGTTCACTCAAACCCACATGCAGCAGTTATACTGCAGGGATCTGATCAAACTTGAGTCTAAAATGAAAAGTGAGGTTACATTAAATCTGCTCGTTGAGGTTGGAGTTGGTAGATGACTGTACTGTCAGAGTCATCACTGAGAAGATGGAGATGAAATTGCTGCAATGTGAGTGCAACAAATTGGTGATGGCTGATGGTTTAAAAAACACAGGAAAAAATCTGCAAAGAGGCAACTTACAGCCCACAAAAAGTGATCTCAGATTTTCGATCATTGTGTATTTAAACGGATCAATAAAACCAGAATCATTTGCTTCTTTGTCCCTCTGCAGGAAGCTTCTTAAGCTTGTAGTTCTATCTTTTCTAAAATCAAACAGCTACAGACAAAACAGCTTTTCATACCACTGTTTCTTTGATTGTTCTCACAGTTTTACTCTCTTTTTTATCACCAAACAGCTTCCGAGCTACAAAAACTTCAATGGCGTGATCCACGAGCTGGGTCAGAACCAGTACCTGGTCAGCGGAGAGGTGTCAGTCATCGACAGGAACACCATTGAAATCATCGAGCTTCCTGTGCGGACATGGACTCAGGTAAAGTTCAGCCTGTGTTCTCTTGGATAACAGCACCGTGTGATTATCAGGTGTGTTGAGTGTTCCGTGTTTCTCCTCCTCTGTGTTCAGTCCTATAAGGAGTCCGTGCTGGAGCCGATGTTGCAGGGCACGGACAAAACACCGGCTCTGATCACTGACTATAAGGAGTACCACACGGACACCACTGTCAAGTTTGTGGTTCGCATGACTGAGGAGAAACTGGCTCAAGCTGAAGCTGTTGGTCTGCACAAAGTCTTCAAGCTGCAGTCCAGCCTGACCTGCAACTCCATGGTAAACAACGAATACAACCTACCCACAGATACTGCAGCGTGTTTTCTGCCTTGTATGTTAAAATCTTTTTCTGAAAGATCAGACGCTGCAAAAATTTTTTAGGAGGGATCTGTCTTTAACTTGGATTCAATTTTTTAACATAGCTAGTCTTAACTGTTAAAGACAGATTACCTTCAAGAGTAAAAAATGAAGCCTGAGATGAAATTTTATAGATGAAAGGCCTTTGTGGTGCTGAGATTAATGCATTTATTTAAAACAGCTGAACATTTCTCTCTAAGTCACATTCCTTTGAAAAAGGGCATTTTTAAAGACCTAGAACTTTCTGGCCTGCAGCTGACTGTCAGTCTGCTTTTTGTTGTTTGTTGTATGATCATGTATCTAAGTAACTATTTAAGAAAAATAGAGTCACAAATAAAACAAAGTCGTTGGTTTGGGGCAGCAGTAGATCAACTACTCATTTTTTTTTTTTAAGGTTAAAATGACACTTTATGTGATTTGAGTGGGGGATTTAAAGTTATAGCTGTTAATTCTTTACAAAATGAAATAGTATGTAATTAAAACCTCAGAATTTTGTTTCTAAAGTTAGTTCCTCACACCGTTTTATCAAAATTCTAACACAAGGTTTAAAAAAAATAGCTTTCAAAGTATCTCAAAAAGTTTTATTTAAACTTATGAGGTGCTAGATTTTAGATTGGCTCTTTGATTGAGGCATCTGATTCAAGCAGTTACAGTAAATGCTGCTGTAAATCCAATAACTACACATTTCTGTGGAGTGTTATGGATGCATTGACGAACCATGAACAGATGAGAGTAGGAGACGAAAATGTGGAAATTTATAGTTTAAAAAGCTGATTTGAAGTTGTAATTTTAAGGGAATCAGAAGTTTTAAAGAGAATTTGATTTTGAGGTAACTTAAAAGAAATGCAAAAACCTCTGGTACTAAAAAAGGTTTTTATTTTGCTGTGCTGTTATCAGACACCTTGAATAACTGTCTGAGCTCTTTAATGACAAAAAGAAGAGCTGCCGTGGACCAGAAGAGGAAATCTAGAAACTTTTCTGCATGATTTGTAATTTTGACGCCGAGTATAAACATTATGGCCGAGCTGTGATTTTAAAAAAATCCCTTTAAGATGTCACTGGTTTGTTTCTAACAGATTTTGACCTCCTCCTCCTCAGGTGCTGTTTGATCACATGGGTTGTCTGAAGAGGTACGATTCAGTCCAGGACATCCTCAGAGAGTTCTTTGAGCTGCGCCTGCATTACTACAAACTGAGGAAGGACTGGATGCTGGGCAGCCTGGGAGCCGAGGCCTCCAAACTGTCCAACCAGGCTCGCTTTGTCCTGGAGAAGATCGAGGGGAAAATCACAATCGGTCAGAACAACAAATATTAAACCTCTGTGTGATTCACTGAGTGGGTTTTCTTTTGTTAATCATATTTCTTTCTGCTCTTAGAGAACAAATCTAAGCGTGAGCTGATCCGCATGCTGGTCCAGAAGGGTTTTGAGTCTGATCCAGTGGCTGCCTGGTCCAAGGCCCAGGAAAAGGTACTATGACAAGAGTTACGGAAGAAAGAAACGTCTCAGTCAAAGATATGATGCTTTAACTATTATAGAACACAAGAGGGAGCTGTTTCTGCACTACACACCAAAGCATCTCAGTTAATAAACTTTTATCACTGCACAAAAAAAAACAACCTGAGCTGGTTCCTGTTCTCACATAAAGTTTACTTTTAATCTCTGACAGAGTCAGGAGGAGGACGCAGACGATGGAAACGACAGCGACAGCTCAGTGGACTCTGGCTCCTCGTCAGGGCCGAACTTTAACTACATCCTCAACATGCCTCTGTGGTGTCTGACCAAAGAGAAGGTGGACGAGCTGCTCAAACAGAGGGACGTGAAGGTTTGTCCAATCAGAGCAAAGCTTCACTTCATCTCAATACTCACATGTCGGTGAGGTAGATCAGCTAATGAAGGTTTCACGCATCAAACGGATAATACACAAACATTTTCTAAGTACATAAAAAATCATCCAGGTTTCAAAATTTTCAGTTAATATAATTGAACAAACGTTCTTACATGTCAAGTTTCTTGGAATATGAATAATGTCTTAACAAGAGAAACTAAATGCGTATATTTTTTCTTACCTCATCTGCAGTTCTGCATCATTTTTGTCTTTCAGTATCTTAAAATAAGAAATATTTCTGTACTTGTAAGGTAAATATGGCTCATATCGCCTTCAAAAAGATTAATTATGAGGAAATAAGACAGAAGCACTTGCTTGGATTTCAGTTTTTGCAGTGAACAACATTATAAACACACACTTTAAGAGATGTGGAGCTAAAAGAAGTTGCTAAACTCACCAGAGGGCAGATAATAAAGCTGTTGTATTTATTAATCACCAAATTCTAGCTCCTTGCTCAGCTGACTTTGATCCAGGACCACATTTCTGATCTGTTATGTGAAGTTTTGAGGTGATATGTGTTTATTAACGTGTGAATGTGTATCGACGCAGAGAGGAGAGCTACAGGACCTCCAGAGAAAAAATCCAGAGGATCTTTGGAAGGAGGATCTGGCCGTGTTCATCGAGGAGCTGGATGTAAGCTTTTTCCTGTTTCTTTAGCAGTTAGTCCATCAACGTCATCTTTGTGTAATGTGCTCTGCTCTCTTCTCTCGTTTTCATTTATCTTTGTTCCACTTGTTCCTGTGTTTATACTGTTTTTTGGCAAATACATAAGAGCGATGCTGGTCCCGATAAAAATCAAAGAGTAGTTAAAAAGTTAAACATGAAGCAACAAACAGGAAGTAAACAGATGAAGTCAAAGTCCAAAGGAAGAAAATCTCTCCCTTCTCTCAGCACCCTCAAAGCTACCTCAGTATCACTTTTATAAGTGATTTCAAGTCTAGCAAAAGTCAGGGGAATGGCAGTGATGACTTGTTTTGCATCCCTGAAGATATCTGGCCTTAAAAGTTTCATGTTCACATACAGCACTGTATGTTCCTCACAGCAGGAGATCCTCCTCATCAGACCTGAGGTTGAGAGTCTCAAAAATCAGGACATGATGTAATACAGGAGAGTTTGAGATGACTGTTTTTACCTTCTAATCAATGATACCTGTAAACAGATGCACTCATGGTATTAACAAAAGGATGGAAAACAACAGATGGGTGAGAAGAAACATCTTCTCGTCCTGATCTCAAACTTCATCTTCCCTCTCCCTTCAGTGTTTTTTTGGCTGGAACGTGTCCTTACGTTTCCTTGCTGGTTTAAATCAGTCAGTAAAGGCTCCCTGTGCTAAAAGAAGCTTAAATTCTGACAGTGTTGGAGATATTTTTTCACTGGCTTTCTTTGAAGGTTTTCCGTGTTTGTCACTTGAAGAGTAATCTAGTTTGTCCTCTTTTGATAGAAACTGGAGGCCATGGAGCGAGAGGAGAAGAGTATAGGAAAGGCCATCAAGCTAGTGAAGGGAAAAGTTGGCAAACCCAAAGCGAAGAAGATGAACCTGGAGGAGACGATGCCCTCGCCGTTCGGCCGCAGGGTGGAGCCGCCGACTCAGCCAATCAAATCTGATGCTGCCAAGAAGCTAACGAAAAAGAAGAAGGTAAGGACTGCGCGTGTAATGCTAGATAAGAAGATTGATTCTGGACTATTCTGGGTTATTAAAGATGATATTTCTGTCTCAAGAGTGACACAGACCCCTCAGCGAAGTTGGAGTTTGACGATGATGGTTTGGGCGCTGAAGGAGGAACGGCGGAGAACTCTGTGGCCAAACCGAAGGCACCTCGTGTCAAGAAGGAGAAGAAAGAGCCTGGTTAGTACTGAAGTGAATCCTTTTAAAATAATTTACTAAACCACTTCAAGTTTCAAGAAACAAACTGTTCTGTTTGTTGAAATGGGAAAGCGTGATTTGAACAAAAAGACTTTGAAGCTGTTTCAGTCGATTACTCCTGCCTGCAGCCGTGGAGTTAGCTGCCAATGCAACATTATCACGTCCTTAAACTTCTTAAGTCTGTGAGCGTTCCACCCTCAATGCTTTAAAGAAAAGCACTGCCTGTAAAAGGACCTTGCTTATCATGGAAGTGGGTCAGTAATGAGCGAGTTTTTAAAGAGACGACGCGTCAGATGTCTCTCTTTCAAGCATCAACTGACATTTAACTTCACAGTCCAAAGTTGGAGCCACGCTGTGTGATTTTAGACTCATTTACATTTTCAGTCCTTCACCTTGAAACCTTAAAACAATCTATCTTTGTCTCTCTTCTCTCCTAACACCAAACAGTGGAGCAAACTCTGACTGTGTCTCCATAGAAACCACTTCATCATTTGCCTTACGTTACCGCTAGTTATAAACCACATTGTTAACTGTTAGTTAATGGTCCGTTTAGTTTTAAAGAGTGTTGTTGATATAAAAGCTGATAAAGACTATAACTGCATCTCATATATCCTTTATCTGATTTTTCAGTGATCAATAACGAGCTACGCTTACAGCTGCAATGAACAACTAAAGACAAAGTTTAAGTTCTCAAATCCTTCTCGGGTTTTTCTTTCAGCTCCAGATCTAAATGTGTCACTCAGAGTTTTTGTTTCTTTAAGGAGACAAACTTTGGTCTGAAGTATTTCCCTCCCAAAGGTTTCAGTCATACTTTGCATACAAGATGATAATTCATCAATGATGATTAATTTAATTCATTTTAATTCTCTTAAAAGTGAGCAGCATCTCTTACCTTAGCGCAGCAAATTCACAAAAAAAGAAAAAGGCTCCAAGAAGCAGGTGACCTCTTTGCTGCTAACAGCGCCCCCGTTTTCACAGCTTTTTTCTCAGTTTGTTGCAGTTCAAAACACAATTTCGCTTGATTCAAAGCATTTGCACACTTCACAAGGATGAAAATAAACGCCCTCTCTGAAGTCTGACTGCACGTTTTTCACCTGCTCAGAATTGCAACTCTTCCTGCTAACTACAGCTCGCAATGCTACGAACAACAACAACGACCTCAAACAAAACTTCTTGAATTGCGTTTCTCCTGACTGACTCACAGGCACCACCTTGTGGTGTAAATCATGCAGCGCATGTGATCTCCAAGTCAACATCAGCTGCTTCTTTTTAACAAAATATATTTTCGGGGTCTCTTAAAGTAATAAACATCATTAAGCCTTATTGATCGCTCACATTCTACTTCTGGTTTGATCAAAAAGGTTCTTCTTTAAAAATGAGAAGAGACTGTTTGGCACAAGTCTCGAGAATTTGGTCGAGGGTCTGTACAACTATCCAAGTGTCTCAGCTCGACTACTGTACTTCCATAGAAAGTCACATGGCTGCACAGAGACGGCACGTTTGTCTTTGCTGAAGAAAGAAAAAGTCACGAAGCGAAAACAAAGCTCAAAGCTGTCTGTATAAAACTTAAATGATAAGAGCTACACTTCTTTGTATCTCATTTTGCGTCTAGCTTTGCTTTTCCAAAGTTTTAGCACTTGTTAGTCCTTTGACCAAAAGTTCTATTTATTAATAAGAACTCAGGTTTAAAATTCTTAGATCCTTCTTTAAAAACCATAAACAGAAAAATATCAGATGTTTTCCTTTTGCAAACTTTTTGAGATGTTAGTTTGAAGCTTGATACAGACTTTTTGTATGAGAGGATAAATGATTTATCAGCCAGACAGACATTTGTCAACAATCACTGTCCAGAGATGACACAGCGGTCTCTCTGCGAGGAAACTGTGTTGGACTGATTTGAGAGCTTTTATATCCGCAGGCCTCTTTGATGCTTTGCTGTGCAGTGAGGAAACCGTAATCCATTATTGAACAACCCTGAGCTCCTCAGAGTTTAGTGAGAAAACCGACAGTCAACAAACAGTCTGGTAATCTTGTTTACTGTGTTGCAGGAACTCCCAGAGTCAGAAAAACTCCGGCACCTAAAGGTTCGTCTGGAAAGAAGGTGAAGAAGAGAAATCCCTGGTCTGAAGATGAACTCGAATCAGACAGCGACCTGGAGAACAACGAGCTGATCATTCCCAGAGAGAAGCAGTCTCAGAGGGCATCAGGTAAAGAAACACACACACCGAAATCCAAATCTGGAAGGAAAACTCTGACAATATCTAAAACTTTTCTCCATGGTGAGACCCTCAAATCAACCATAAATGGATGCTACAAATAAGAATAGTTTTTTCTCAAGTCAGGCACGGTTGAAGTTGAACTTAAACAGGGGTGATATTTAATTTGTTGCACGGAAGATAATTTCCCCACCTAAACCCCCTTCCCTCTGATTGGCTAGCCCTCTGGAAGCCTGTCGAGGGGCAGGGCTATGGTCAGACCTTGGTGTCTGAGGACCTGCCCTTTCAACGTGTTGTCAACCAGTTAGGAGATCCTTATCTGATAACAGCATCATTTCAGAGAGTCTGGTGAAGATCTTGTGCTATTTTTTTTTTTTAAAGCAAGGGTTTTGATCAGTTTACAGACAAATTTAATGATTTCTACAACAGAGGTTTGGAAATCTGCACACCTTTACATCTGCACCTGAACATCCAGCATCATCGCTTTATATCCATTTTTAAGACAGGGGAAAGCAGATTTTTCACTCTTTAACTCCATGAGCTGAAGTTTTGACTTCATGATGAAATAAGTGAGGAGAATTTGAGTGTTATTGCTTCCTTCCTACTTGTGTAGCTCTTTCTTCAGCAGCAGCTTTTGTTTTCTATCTGTTGTTTTTCCTCCTCTTCAGTTTAGAAAAAGGCTTCAAATTAATTTGTCTCGTTCGTCTCTAAAGGTCGAAGCTTTAGTCACAAAAGAAACTGTTTCCATGAAGATTAGAGTTTTCAGAAAAATAGTTGCTGAGTTTGTCGGGGATCATAGAACAGTGAGTGATGCGGTTTGATAAGAATATACTTCAGTACAATCAAACAACAACATGCAAACGCCTCTCATCATCATCATCATCATCATCATCATTTTTTTAACTCTGATTATGAGACATTATGAGTGTAGTGTTTGATTTTGTATGAAAGGTTTTAGATAAAGAAGGACTCATCCTCTAAGGAGCAGGCCTGCATACATTTACTGAGCTCAATAGAGAACAGCCTACAAAGATTTGAGTAGAAGAAAGCGTTTTAATCAACAAGTCTTTTGAGGCTGTAATGTCCTTGTTTTAGCGTGTTTAACCGTTACAGCGTCCTTTATGCATCTTTCAACAAATTCTTTGATAAGCGGCTCCGTCAGCACCAGGCAGCTGGTTACACACTGACTGGTAGCATTTCATTTCAATCCACTTGAAGCAGCCTGGGGCCAAAAATAACTTGTGAACTGTGTCTGTGTTTCCTCAGTCTGGTTAATTCCGTCAGCTTCAGGCGGCTGAGGGCGCAGGGCTGATGTAACCCAGCCGCAACTCTCAAAATGATTATACAAGAGACTCCACAGCAATCAGAAATAACGTGGTTTGACACAGACTCTGCTCCTCTCCGTCAGCCTCCAAACCAAAATACACGTTTGACTTCTCCGAGGAAGAGGAGGAGGAGGAGGCCGAGGCAGACGAAGAGGAGAACGGTGAGGATGATGTGGTTTTCTCCGCTGTGAGGTCGAGTAAAGACGACTTCTCGTCACCGCCGACGAAGGAGCGCTTCAACGACCACAACGATGACGAGGACGACGATGACGTTTCCTTTGTGTCATCAAAACAAACGACCACGTAAGATTCAAACACGAGTCAGGAGCAGGGCTGCACCATATTAGAAAAATAACATCATGATAATTTATATACTGTCTTTCAATTCACATATATACACTTCTTATTTAGTGCTTTATATAAAGTCTGTAACCTCAGTTAACAGATGTGAACTGCGGCACCATGAAACTGTTCTTTGGTTTGGCTAACATTAGCAGTCATCAGGTCACTGTAAGAACAAGATGGTGGTAAAAGTCAGACACAAAAGCGCCACATTTGATTGAATGACTGCCTCAAGTGTCCAGCCAACATTATAATATTGTGCAGCCCTCATCATGATCCTCTTCAGTGTGATTAAATGTCTGTTTGTCAAAGGGCTCATTTCAAAAGGTGGATCACGACCACTCTTCCTAACATCCTTATCCTCCTCCTATCTTTGCGTGCTCTGTGTCCGACATGCTAACAGTGTATCCACGGCGTCCTGTTGCATGCTTGTCTCCTCACTTCCTGTCACTCGTCTCTCATCTGTCTGCATTCTAATAAAGGCAAATGTGCCCGAAAAGAAAACCTGTACATAAGTTGTTTCTGCTTCTCTGAAGGTCTACGTCTGTAGCTAAAAAGACAGAGACAACCAGCATCTTCTCGTCCAAGTCAGCCTTCTCTGAAAAGAGCAATGACAGCGGTGAGTATCAAACTGTGAGAGCCTCAGTCTTCAGGTCCATAACACGTACTGCAGTGAATGTTCATAACATTTTTCACCATTTGAAGTTGTGTGTTTTTCAAACGTTAGAATTTGTTGGAGAAGTGTTTTTACAGATATCTCAGGTCAGTGTCAGAAAACTTATGATGTGGAAAAAATGAAGAAAACTTGGAATAGTTTATATTTAAAATGCTACTTAAAATCTTTAAAAGAAGATGAAAAAAGTATGTATGCAAATAATTCTTCATCTCATTCATCTCTGTATGAAGAGATCAGGTTAATGATGGAATACAATTAGCAGAATGTGTAGAATTCATGTCCTGGTTAGTTTCAGCTTTAATGAGTTCTTGTTAGTCTTTATGGCAGAGGATTTTTTTTTTCATGAAATGAGCTGGGATACAGCAGACTTGAAGGGGGAGTACATGAAGTCTGCACTGGCCATAGTGCTACACCAGCTTTATCCATACAGTTCATTTTTTTGTGATCAATTATTTATCGTGGTTTCTCCACTAGCTCTAATGTTATAAACATGTCACAAGTCGAGATACATCCGTATCAGCACAAAGCTCTACCTAAACCCAGATACATATAAATCTACATCATACATACATTTAATAACATCAAAGAGACACGCAGACTACACCGACTTATAACCACGACAACACACAATCCCCCTAAACATCAGTCCTGCAGCAGAGCTGCTGTTTTTGGTCCTTACACACAGCACTCCACAGTTTCACATCGGGTTATAATATTACACACACACACACACGCGCACACACACAGAAACACAAACAACACTGCTTGCCCCAATGTTACACATTTGCGTCCTCTTACCCCATCACACCTCCGTTACTTCCTCTGAAAGCAGATCTGAGGTAGGACAGCCTCACCACTCAGCCTCTGTGTGTTTCACCTTAGAGATAAGGAGCATAAATATCCCGCCTTAAACTGACACTGTCAAAGAAGTACACAACAACTGTGATATAATATAAACAATATAAATTGTTTCTATATTTTAGATGGGCAGGTCTATTCTATAAATACACAGAGACAACAACAGGAGTAAAGTCAGTTCATGATGAGTCAGCAGGGTTTTAACGAATTACAGACATTTGGACATTTTCGGCATGGAAAGTGGGATCATTGCTTTCCTCTCCAACATGGTGACTTAAGTATACATAAAACTAGTAATATTGCATTAATGCAGATCATAGGACCAAAAAAAAAGGTAAGATGCAACACTTTAAAACGACAACATAAAACCAGCACAGTACTCCATGCACAATCGGTACATTAAAGCTGTGCCAGCTCAGAAACCCACAAAAATCAACCCTTTAATAGAGTTTACAATGAAAGATAGAAAATGAAACGTTCCCTCAAATATCAAATTACATCAAATGTGCAGCAGAGTCTCTCTAAAAAGCACGTCTTGTAGAGTAGGACTTAAGATGTAGAGTTGAATCAGTAAAGCCACAGCAGGCGGTATGTGAGAGCAGCATTCGTAAGCTGATATTCATATCAAGTCTGCATGGTTGAACTAAAAGCGTGACAGCTGATATTTTTAATGAACTGAACTATCAGAATGCCTATAAAGAGAGAGAGAGAGAGAGAGAGATCTGAACCTCAGCCTGTGCTTTTCTTGCAGATGGGTCCAAGTCAGAGAGCGAAGAAGACCGCGGCATCTTCACCACTTACAGCTCTTTCAGCTTATCGCCAGCAAAGAAAGGTAAAGACCGAGTGTTCACCAGAGGGAGTGCTGATGTTGAAACAACAAGACCCCCCCTTCCTAAGGGGTCTGAAATCATAAAAGGGATCTATTTCTAGTTTATAAATCTCAATAAAAAGTTGGAAAACAGATGAGAAAAGCTTTCAATGTGAGCGACATAAATTACCTTTTAGTGTTTCAGCAGCCTTAATGTTGACGTCTCTGTTTGTGATCTGTTACAGTAAAGACACCGTCTGATGCAGCGCCCAAACCCAAGAAAACACCAGCACCAAAAGCGAAGAAACCAGACAAATCCATCTGGGACTCAGACTCTGACACCGGGTCCAAGAAGCCAGCACCAGCCCTCAAAGGTCCAGCAAGATTTCTCTACTTTCTGTCTCATTTGATTTAAACGATTCTAATTTAATATCTGGTGGTAAATGTTTTTGTTCTCTTTGTGCAGGTAAAGGTCGGGGGAGGAAGAGGAAGGGCTCTGACTCTGAGGAAGATTACAGTCCGATGAAGAAAACTCCAAAACCAGCCAGCAAAGTGAGTCTAAACATGTCTTTCAGTGAAAGTGTTGGTGTTTGGCTTGTTGCAGCAGGGGTGAACAAAAACTTGAAGTCAAATGTTTTATCAGCTAAAAGTTTTGAGGCATAATTTTGCTTTGCTGTTTTGTTTCAGAAACCTCGGAAAGCTCCATCCGATGACGAGGAAGACGACAGCAACAGCCTGAGCATGATGAGCTCAGTTAACTCTTCGTCCCGCGGCCGAGCCAAGAAGGAGGTGAAATACTTTGTGGAGTCGGACAACGACGAAGACGACGATATGTTCGATTAAATCAACCTTTGATCACCTTCAAACACACTCTTCCTCCTCCTCCTCCTCCCCCTGTGTTCCCACAGACTTTTGTACATTTCCTGTTTTTGTTTTCATTAATGGTGACGTTTAATGATTTCTAATGTGTAGGTGTTTTACACTTTTTATTATACATATACAGGTTTCTTTTTTTAATGCTCATTGAAATGTTCCGTATTCGTCCGAAAGCGGCTTTTAGAAGTTTAGAACGCTGTGCTTCAGCACATTTTAATTGTTAAAATAATATGTAACTTTTTGAACATGAAGTTGAAGTAAACAATGAAATGTCAGTTTTGTTTCAGGACTCATTCTTTTGTGACTGACCTCGTCTTTTAAAGGCCTGTTTCTATTAGCAGCGTCCTTTGAGCAGACAGCACTCACAACCTTAAGATGCCACTTTAAGGCTGGATTATGCTTTCCACACAAACGTGACGTGTGGAAATTAGATGCGCAAGATCCGCACAAAGAACACGTTGCTTTTTATACTTTGTAACACCTCACGTGGCGTCCGTTCCCAAACTGTAGGCAGTGTATTGCAAACACACGTCTATCACCAGATTAAACTAGAGTAAAAGAAGTTATTTAAACTGTTTACATATTTTTGCCACCAATTCTTCTTCTCTGCTGAGTGTCACGCCAGGAATTGTTCATCACAAGGTTAACATAGTGATTTAAATGCCAGTATTTTTTGTACTTGGGGCACGAGGAGCTCCTGTTTGTTCACGTATCTCAGCACAGAAGATGGAAACAAATGACTGTGATTACTGCACACTCACTTCATACCAGAGCTGGAAGTATTACTCATTACATTAACAGTAATTACAGTGATGGAGTAGCTTTTTGTGGACTTCTTAAGTAGTTGTTTTTTTTGTTTTTTTTTAAATCAGTACAGTTTACATTTCATCAGTTACTTATCTAAAAAAAAAAAAAAAAAAAAAAAAAGAACGGATCCGAGCTGTCCATCAACAATGTGCCTGCAGCTGATTGGCTGACATTTATGCAGCCTTACAAAAGCAATGTGCAGTAACTACTCATTTGGTGAAAATTGAGTATAGACTCAAAATACACTTTGTGGAATCAATTTTATCAACTGACAGAGTTTCTGTTTGAACTTTAAACTGTTTCAGATTTTTAAAAAATGGGCATCAAATTTGCAGACAGAAACTCAGCTGGTACTGAGCTCTGGTTTTGTATGACAGGAAAGCTACAATGTTGCGATACAAAGCTGGAGTGCAGTAAGGACCGTCACTTTGGTTTGGCTTTGCACAGTAGTTTACTACCGTTTCTTTGCTCAAAGCCAAACGCAGTAAATCATTTATTGAGAGCTGAACTGGGAAAATTAAAACCGAGCCAATTTCCAGTGAAAATAATCC
Source organism: Labroides dimidiatus (assembly GCA_030710495.1). Taxonomy (NCBI): domain Eukaryota; kingdom Metazoa; phylum Chordata; class Actinopteri; order Labriformes; family Labridae; genus Labroides; species Labroides dimidiatus. The sequence goes on from CM061155.1 coordinate 12,987,681, forward strand.
TGTTAAAATAAATACGATCTGAACTTACCTGACATGTCCTGAAATACAACTTTATATAAAAGTAAAATAAGCAAAAAATAAGACTTGATTTGCTTTTAATGAGTGAAAACATCTGCCAGCGGGGTAAGGAAAATCTACTTGCTATCTTTCTGAAAATATGAATTAAGTTTGAATTTGTTCATAATGTGTTTGTTGTAGTTTTTTTCTAATAAAAATCAGGTTGTATTTTTGGCTCAAAGTATTTTGAAAAAAAAAAAGTGCCAGGTGGTGTGGCGTATCTTAAATCCAATGGGACATTGGGGAATAAGGCAGAAACACCTGCTTACTTGTATAGTGTTGTGTAAAGTAATTTCTTAATAAGATAACACACTAAAATAGAAGAGGCAAAGGGACTAAAAATGTAGTTAAAGTTTTTCAAAACTGTTAAAAACTTTCACAATTTTAGGGGAAGAAGTTTTTGGTCTGAAAGAAAAGAAGAAAGAAGAATAAACTAACATGTGGTAGATACTGTACTTTGCAGTACCTATAGTGATGTTACACATGTTCTAACAGCAGAAACGGTTTCTTCATTTTTGGGGTCATAGGTCACATTATGGTGATGGTTCCTGTCCATAGAAAATTTCCTAGAGAAGAACATGCTGCACATAATGAAATCACAACAAATACTTCCACAGGTTGATTCTTCAGGTCATGAACTGCTCAGAGAAACAGATTTGATCAAGCTGACAGATTTTTCCAACCACAGTCACCTTAAACGTGAGCCTAAACCTGATTCTGATCAGAACAATCCAGAAACATTCGTAGTGACTTCTTTGCACACAGCGGGCTGTGACTTGATTGCTGAAGCGCCTACAAAGTGCAAAATAAAAACAAAAGAGGAAACTAAAGTATTCGGGAACTTCAACCTAAATATGTGTTGTTCTCACATTAATGCCCTGTTGGTTAGACTGTTGGTTAGACTTCAACTATCAGCACAGGAAGAGATGTTCTGACATTATATGGAGCTCATATCTTACTGACACCTTTTCAGTTCAGAGTTGTGTTCTCCTGAATAAACACACAGGTGTTTTAAAATAAATATATTTTATTACTTTGCCAGGACAGTTCATGGTAAAGTTAAACAGTATATGAACATAAAAAGCATATGTTAATGTACAAACAGAGACAATATTTAAAATGGAGAGCTGAAACAGATCAAAGCTCTGACCTCGGAGCAGCTCCTGAGGTCCAATTCACCATACGGGCCGGCAGGCAGCGGGGGCTGATGGGAAAAAATCCTCAGTACCCCCCACCCCTTGCACCCTCATGTCTCATATTAACACGACTATACAACACTGCATGTGATTGGTGGTGGAGTTTCTGATGGTTACTGATGGGGAAAAAGGCGACTGGACAGTTTGTGATTTTTACCAAGAACACCTTCAGGACGGACGACAACAGAGCTGCTGGTGATGATTGATTCTGAGGTTCACAGTCATGTTTTCTGGCTCCTTTCACTAGGGTTGGACTGATATGAGGGGCTCTTATTGGTTTTTTTTTTTTAAACTTGATGTTTTCTGTTACTTGTAGCGTGTAGGCTAACACTGTGTCGACATCTTGCATGTAAAAAAACAACGGAGTCAGCCTCCAAGCTTGTGATAAAATGACCCAAAGCTGAAATATTTACAGTCATAACAAAGTTAACGTCAATGCATCACATGTCAGCTAAATTAAACTAGTTTTTGTTGGTTTATAAACTTTCAAAAACAGCCAACATTTTGAAACCATGTGACTGTGACATCATCGCATAGCCACCATTATAGAAAAATTTAGGTCAGAATAACAGCAGGTATCCCTCTGCCAACTAGCCAAAGTGTAACTGTTCTCCAGCCTTCTCCTCTTGGATAATTTAGGAGTTAAAAACAACAACAACAAAAAAGCTCTTCAAATGTCGTATATTGAGGCAAATGTGTTTCATATCTCATTCCTGTCAGTACTGGATGGGTGTTAGTAACAAAGGCCTGCCTCCCTTTTCTATGGAAAACGGACACACTTAAGCCCCGTTTCCACCAAGCAGTCCGGTATCAGTACAGTTTGGTACGGTGCTTCCACAGCCAGCCATGCCCCTCTTGGAAGGTGGCATGTAAGCTGGATGCTGATAGCCACATCAGCTATGTAATAGCGTGACGGCACAGCAGTGTACGCTGCTAATAAATCCAATAAAGAAGAAAACGCAACACAGTAAACAAAGAGCAACGATGGAAGATATCCAGCTGCAAAAAGAAAAAGAAAAAAAGGAGTATGTTACCCCACCAAGGAGGCCGCCACATAGGGACGTTGTTTAGTGGGCCGCACAGAGACAAACTGAACTGAACTGCTTGGTGGAAATGGGGCTTTAGTGTCTTAAGTGTGAAAATGTCTAGTGTCAGCTGTTTAATGTCAGTGCCATCAGTTAAACCCACACTCTATGAACCCATGGATGGAACAACAGGGATTCAATCAATCAGTAGTGAGGCTTAAGAGACTGGCTCTGGTGAAGGTCTTATAAATATATATTTTTTAAACTGGCTGTTTTCGAAACCACCAGCTATACTAGCAGCATGTTTTGATGTGTGTAGTATGTATAAAAATAATTAAAAACTGCAGTATGCCAAAAATTCCCAGATGTTCTACTGATCAGGGAAATTTTCTCAGTATGCAACAGTCCAGTCTGCCTTGTGTACCATTTCCCTAATGTTCGTCTTTTTATTCTATTTATGGTTAATGGAGCTCAGTTAAAGGTGCATTATTGCCACCTACTGGGATGAACAGTTTCTTCCTTCAAAGCTACAAAACAGATTCAGATTCAACGCATCATTCATTAGTAATATGTAGTTGGTTGTTTCAAAAACCTAAACGGTTGTTTAGGTGTTCAAAGTGGCGAAAGGAGGAGAAAGGCATTCTGGGGAACCTGATATTAAGTGACAGTGGCTGACATCTTTTCCATCACTTTTCTTGGACCGATTATAGAGAGATCGAGCTGATCTCCTGATTAAACAGAATATCGTATTTCAAAGCCCCATATCAGTCAAGCCCTAGCTCATTGGTTGACCTGTTAACCAATCAGCTGTCAGTTGATTGGGTTTGATTGATTGACGACAGCTGTTTGGCTTCCTGGTTGAAGAGGAGGGGGAGCAGCTCTGTTGTTGGACATGAAACAGGAACAGAAGTTATCAAAGATATCTGCTGAGGTGACTTGGTCGTCCATTTCCTGCGTTCGTGGACTTCGTCTTTGTCCCAAATCAAACACGTGTCGTGTGGAGCTCAGATCAGCTCACAGAGTTCCAGCTCCTCTTTCTTTTATTTTTCCCTCTTGGATGTGTTGATGTTCCCAAGGACAATAACAGAGCGTCTTTTTCCACAGAGCTGCCAATTGGAATGCAAAGCACACACCATTTATATAACATCTCTGCAGTGAGCTAGATAGTAGAGTATTACAGTTACGTCGGTACAACATTCAACAGAAACGAACAAGAGTAATTCAGCATCGTGAAGCTGTTTCCTAAAGGAACAGATAACAGTCCCTGCGGCGGTCAGGCACCTGAGGGCAGAGCCTGACGCTTCAGGGATGGATGTGGACATTCTTCAGCTGTGAAGGTTTTCCATCTTTAGGAACAAAAAAACAAAAAAGTAAAACACCAAGATGCCTCCCTACATCTCTCACCAGGAGAGCGAGGCAGAGAGAACCCAGGGAGAGCATTTCTTTATGTTACATTGAGATAGAAGTAAGTATTCCTTAACACTGCATATCATTCTTCTGACAGATTCCATGACATTATTCACATTCAAACACATTAAAACGAAAAACTGAAACAGCTCTGGTTTCCCTTATGATATGTATTTCTGAGCAGGGATGGATGCAGATGGGTTTGTTTTTATGCGCTGCTGAGACCCAGACCCCCTCACTGCCCTAAAGGGTTGTCTCACTTTCAAACTTTGGATCTAATGCAAGAAGCAGAGTGACTCACTTCTGTCTGCTTGGCTGCAAACCCTGTAAAGTTTTTAAGGACAAGAGTTATGGGAAAAAATTTGTGCTAAAAAAAACAAGTACTGAACCATTATGCTTCTAAATAATCACTTCTTAAATTAGCCTTCTTATTCATGCAGTTTTTCTAACCAGTTGTCACATAACTTAACGTTTATCCATGAGTGAGGAGTGAGATTTCTTTTTGTTTTTAGCTTTTTTTTTGTGCTACTGTGATGAAACCGATTGGTTTCTAGTCTTCAAATATGGCACCGCTGGTTAATTTTGCATTTGTCCACCTATTTTGTGATTCTTCAGTTAAAAGAAGTACACAGCCTGATGCATCTGCAAAATCTATGCTGTGTATGGACAGATCAGTGTCTGCAAAATCAAATTCAATCCCTACGTACCAAAATATCTCTTCAGAGATGGGAAAAGCACTGCTCCTTTCTCCTGAGGCATCTCTCACACTGTCCTCTGGACGTCCTTGTTTGTGCTTCATTTTTTTTAAAGCGTAACTTTACCCTCTCCTGTGGTTGCAGAGATTCAACTTTCATGATGCTCTGTTTCAGTTCACCAAGGGTTCATTATCTTTAAGTGCTTCAGTTTGTCTCCTCCACTGTGAGTTAACAGCGTCCGATATCAGTAAGTAACAGGCCAATTATCACCCTGCAGGGAATGATGGGTAGTGAGGGATCTGGGTCCAATAAGAAGATAAAACGGAGTTTATTTCTTATTGTTCAGTTTCGTGTGACCTCAGCTGTGTGGAGAAAAGCAGCTTTCCAGGATCATCTGTTAATTTCACCTCCTCTGATGTACAACACACCGCCTTCTTCCCCGCCAATGAGATTAAGAGCTCAGCTGGATAGACTGTCCAACCAGAGGCTTTACTCAACTGCACTTCTCAGGGGGTTCAAAGGTCATCTGGAATCTCCTTTCGCATCGTTAAATGTAGCTTACACGTCAAGTCTGAAGAGCGAGGCGAGTGTTTCTAGAGAATCTGTGGACCCCACCCTGCCATGTGCTTTCTACCATAGTGTACAATCATACCGAGCCACGCGGTCCGGTCATTAGCGTGTTTTAAGGATTGCATTGCCCCCGTGTTTTACTGGTTCGATCAAGACACTTCTGAAAAGGGAGAGCGGGTTGAGGAGCTCTGTTGGTAAGGCCATAACAGAGCCAATGTGCGTTCAGTTGGTAGTACATGCTGTTAGCGGAGGATACACACTCAGAAGACCGACGATGAGGGACACTTAATAAAGTTTCAGTGGGCTGTGATCAGGTCGAAGGAGCGATGGAGAAACTACAGCACAGACAGCAAGAGGTTAAAGGGCAGAAAATGTATTATGAAAGACAACTGAGCTGGGAGTTGGGTCATTTTGAAGTCACCAAAGTATGAGACCGATGTCGAGCACTTGGGAGCACGAAACCCTGAAAGAGTAGTTGTGGTGTTGTGTGTTAAGATATTGCATTTCCAATCTGAATAAAGAAAACTTAAACAAGATTTAGAGTCTAAATCAGAAGGCATTAGCTATGCTAACACCCACCATAGGGCATTATTGGTGGTCATGTGTTTTGGTGTTAATTGGCAGGATTTAGTTGAGACAGTCTCAGTTAAAGACTGTGAATTAGTATCACAGCAGGTCAGGAAGTTTGTTTAGTTGGAACTGTTCATGCTCAATACCAGGGCTCTAAATTAACACCCGCCAAATGCGGGTGAAGATTCATTTTCTTAGGTATGATCAATTTATTTTCCACAAATAATACATATTTTATATATTAATATTCTCCCATAATGTCTATTTTTGCTCAGGAAAAATTTTGATTGACTGGTAACTTCAGAAACTTAGCAGCCACACTGGCTAGTGAGCAAAAAAGTTAATTTAGAGCCCTGCTCAATACCTAGAGACCAGAGGACGTGGCACTGTTGGGTAGAGTTGGTTGCCAGAAAAGAAATATGGAAGATTAAAAAGCACAGTATAAAGGTTGGACTCCTTGTGTTTCACTGTCAAACTTCAAATTTAACACTGACGTCTGAAAAAACAATAGAAATAAGTTTAATCTCAATTACCTGTTCATGCTAATCAACTCTATAAAATCATGTGACGCAATAGCATCCAGGCTGTGAAGTAAATGGGATCAACAATGAATCTGTCAGTCCTTCTAGGTCATGAGTGTACCATTTTCTGTCTCACCTATCAAAAACTACCCTGAGGGTTTCTATAAATCTGATTGTCTGACCGCTTGTTTTTCCAGCCCTGTTGGACCTGTTTCTTAACAGTGTTGCTGGTTTGCAAGATGTTAACAATCAATGGTGAGTATAATATTTTATAACACCTGGAAACTATAGCTTTACAGACAAAACAAAGAGGATGAGTCTGGCTTCACAGGCTGAACAGTTTTCATGTCCAATCCACATCCACACTGATGTCTCCTCTCTCCATTTTTATCTTTAAAGTTTTAGATGGTCCTGCTGAGCTTTTAACTTGCTTAAAACATTCCGACATAGTCCGAGCAAAATGCTTCTCATAGTCATACTAATGTTCATTGAAGTAGTTCAGTTGTACAAATGTCATTGCCTTGGCTCTTATACATGTCCAGTTTTTACAAAACCATTAGTCAGAACATAGCATTGTGGAACTGCCCATTTGGCCATAGTGTTAGCTGAATGCACGACTGCCAAAAACTGGCAAATTAACTAATTGCTGCATGAAAGTGAAGCAGGTGGAGAACCCCTATCCAACAAATTCAAATTCTGCATGTGTACTTTGCATAAACAGTGATAAACATGAAAATTTCATGTCTCCTGAATCTAAATTTGCTCGACATTATCTCGACACTGTCATACTTTTCCAAAGGAGTCATTCCTAAATATCTGTTCTCTTTGCATATTTCATCTCAAATGGTAACGCATGAGCATGATGTCCACCATCTTTCAAACAGCCTAACAGGTGTGGTAATCCTGCCACTAGCACTATTAAATGTAATGCTCTGTTGGGGTGTTAACCTGGCTCATGCATACTGCTAATCCATTTTAGCTTATCAGGCAATTTAGTTGGATCACTGTCCTCGTCCCAGACTACAAGCTCAGGAGATCGGATTTATTAAAAGTATGTCCCCCTTTGGGAACTTCACCGTGCTGGCCTCTTTTGTCACAGACCCAAACAAGCCTGAAACTAAATGGCAAGAAATTCACTAACTGCATGTTGAACGGGGAGATCATGGACGACTCTGGAGCTCTCTACTTCTGGTATGTAAGATTTTAAAGCTCCATCATGTTCACTTCTTCTTCTCTTTGTGTTGACATTTTGGTGATTAGTTAGTTTCTATCTACACGTTTATGCTATTCAGCTCCTCGGTCAAAGCTCATGTGCATCTGACGTATCTGGTGTATTCCTGGCATCATGTTACTCAAAGCAAGGGGAAATGTATACTAGCTATTCTGTTAGCTTGTTAACATGCAAAATGTGAGTCTAGAGAGTGAATTCCAGTACTTTTTTTCAGCTTCACTATTGTTGTACTAACATTTGAATTCCCATTTTCACTTTTAGCTCCATTTGTGATTTGATCTTTTTGTACTTTGTCCCCAGGGAAGAAGACGATGTTTTGGGGAATGAGGTTAAAAAGTAGCAAGTGGAAGTTGAACCAGACATAATAATCTGTATATAGGTGCTAAAAAGAATCAGATGCAACATGAGGGAAACACTTGTAGCACAGCATCTTCTTGTTCAACCTGCTGTCTGACCAGAAAATCAGGGTAAAGTGCATCATAAGTTGAATCACAGTCTGGTTGAAGCACAGACTAACAAGTAAGCGTTCGATGTGATCACAGCCCTCTGCAGAAAAATCTCTGGCATCTTTCAGTGACCTAAATTTCCCAATTTGTTTGGACAGTGAGTTAAACAGATTTAGTGAAGAAACGCAGACGCCGATTGAGTTGATCTCATAGACCGACTCATTCTAAATCTAATCTCGCACAGGTCTTGGCGGTTCATGGCAAGACAGTGAGTGAAACAGATGCGGTCAGTCTGATGAGTGTGTATCAAAGGCTTCTGCTGTTGTGCTTCCCTCCTTTGAGGAAACAGTTGAACAGACTCGGCTGTCGATATGGAGAGAAGCTTTGCATTCTGGCGGTGTGGATGTACACTCACTCATGTAGACATGGAGTGTTATAAAAGACGAAAACAGTTTTAAATATAGGAACAAATATAAAATATTAGACTTCCATAATGTCTATATGCAATAACATTCTAGATAACTTTTTCAGGGACTTACAATTAGTCCCGTTTTAAACCTCAATGTATCGCCTCAAAGATAATATTTAAGACAATGAAAAAGCACCACAAAATTCATCATAGAAACAGAGATCTAACCATACAATGGTATGTACAATGCACGTATGCCAACAATACGAGAGATGAGGAGATGAGGACAGAGAGAGAGAGTGAGAGGGAGAGAGAGCGAGAGAGAGAGAGAAAGAGAGAGAAGAAAAACCACTTATCAAACTCCCGTCATGCAGATAAGAATTTACACAGGAGACCTGAGGAGTATCAACTCTGGCAGATTCAGGGCCATGCCCTCCTGTCATAGTCCCTGTCCCAGAGACGCCACGCCAAATAAGAGCTCAAATCAGAAGTATACACAAAGCGCTGATCCTTTGGGGCCTCCGTGTCAACATTTTCTCTTTAAAGAGGGAATATTAGGGGAGAAAATAGGACGAGGATATAAAGATAACGTAATACCAAGCAAAGGAGAAGGGGTTCAGGGATTATAGGAGGTCGGAGCCTTGCCTGGCTGTTCCTTTTTTTGTGCAAAGGAATGTCACAGAGAGTTTTGGAGTCACCAGTGGGTACCTCCTAGGGCTCGTCGCTGGGTGGTGTGGCTGTGGCCTCCTCTGTGTCCACAGACTCGGGTGACTCAGCAGGGGGGGCATCCTCGGTGGTGCTGTCCTTACTACTTGGGCTGGTCTCCGCCTCTGCTGTAGTGCTGCTGCTGCTGCTGCTGCTGCTGCTGCTGCTGCTGCTGCTGCTGCTGCTGCTGCTGCTGCTGCTGCTGCTGCTCCCACCACTACCACTCCCAGAGCTGCTGCTGCTGCTCTGGCCGTCCTGTCCCTCCGAGTTCTCCAACATCTCCTGGATGAGCGGCGGCATGGAACCTGGGATCTCCATCTTCAAAGAGATGACACGCTCTGCTCCTGCAAGACAGAGATGAGGACAAAACGTAAATAGTTAAAACTTGAGGATGAAAGGTAATTTTAAGCACTATAAATGAACTTTAGACAGAAAGTTATTTACGTTTTGGTAGATTCTTTATTGGAAAAATGCCCCTTAGCAATATATCTTAAGGTGTTGGAAATCCAGCTTATTCTGCTGTTGCACCTGGCTCTTGATTCGAGGTTCTGGTCCTCCCAAGTTCTAATAATCAGATACCTGTTTTGCGCCTGATAGGCAGCACCTGTGAGCATGTGGCCTGCTGCAGCAGTCAAGAGATGTCCCCTTCAAGGATCGACATGCCTTGTTTGACTGATCTGGACAGAGCACATGTGATGGGACAACTTCAAGCCAGTGTTCTAAAAAACCAAGTTGTGGCATCATTTGGCGTGAGCCACAGTGCCATCTTCAAGTGAAGGCCAAGTTGTACATAACGTGAGTACATCAGACACGGCTGGAGAAGATGAGTAGAACAAAATGCTAACTGGTACATCGGTAGAGAAACACATTATCTGGTGGGGGCAGTGTGATGGTGTGAGCAGCATCTCTCTCACTGGAGGTTTGTTATCATTGGAGGCCATTTCAGTGCAGAAAGATATCGAGATGAGATCCTGCAACGTGTGTCATCCCATAAATCCACAGTCTGGGACTGAACAACAGTGTGTGAGCAGGCTGGTGACCAGCATGAGAAAGAGGAGCCAGGCTGTTGTGGCTGTGTATGGTTCTTCCGCAGGCTAATGAAGCTGCTGTTTGTTGAATGAATAAATGATTTAATTATTTCTTTGGACTTCAATCATCCAATCCACCAAAGAGCACCAACCAACCAAGAGCTGTTTGGCATTAGCAGAGAAGATCTGGCAATTTTTTTAATGGGTGCAACCCACAAACCCACCTCTGCTGCTCATCCCACATGTGCATGTTCCTTAAAAATGCAGCACCATTTAAATGAAAAATAAACAGGCTTTACAATGGAATAAGATTTATGTCTAAGAAGTACTGTTTAAAAAAAGAAAGAAATAATCTACAGGATTGCCTTACAATTTCTGCAGTGTTTAGTTTCCAGGGTCAAAAATGCAAGAACTCCTCTTTGGCTTGCCGTCCACCTTAGTCAAGTTTCCCGGTCTCCTTAATTAAGATGTCACATCAACATTGAACTTGATAATACATGGCCAGAGATTCTCATTTTTTGCTTGTTATGATGATTATGTCGTCACAACAATTGAACAAAACACTGATACAGTTCAGTAAACTGACACTGAGCCGTATGTGAGTGTTGGCAGGTTCTAAAAGCTAAAATATGGCACATTTAAAAGCTCAGTCTCTATAATTTCTTCATCCTAACGTGTCAACTAATGATCAAAACTAATCAAAGTCTTAGAAATTTGCACATAGAAGAATCAACAGTATTTTAAGTTACAGAGAAGTCTTAAAGCAAAGCTAAGCTGCTTTGGAGGACATCAAACAAAAAGGAGAAACTAAAACCAAAAGTAAAACCCAGACTTAGTGATACTTTAAAAAACAAAGGCTTAGGAGACAAATAAGTGCAGCACAAACAGTAAAAGTATGAGTAAGAACATAAGCTGTTAAAACAGCAAGATAAAGCTATGCAACCTTACAAAAAGGAAAGTTTAAAGACGGGATTTGGAGACAGACACTGAGCGGATAAAGAACAGGGTCGTGCGGAGTAACATCTTCAGGCAGGTCAGCTCAAAGTCTGGGGGCTGGGGTCTGCAGAGGGGCAGGAGGATCATAAAGGGTTAAAGGCTCAGCAGCAGAGCCGGTCCAGAATGTGCTCTAAAAGTTAACCACGGATTTTTTAAACCAACATCAGGCGGTCAGAGCAGAGGAGGAAACATGAGGAAGGGTTTCCCTCTCACAGGGGTCCTGCTTTAAACTCACTAAATTCTAATACATTCTAAAACATTACACTTTTCACACTTTTTTTGATTTTGAAATATTTTTTCAAACTTTAAAACGGGAGAACAACAATCACTAATCCAATGGATTAGTGATTGATAATGATAATTAGTTTAGTCATAATCACTTATCATGAACAGCATAGCAAGACTATTACAAGATCACTTATAAAGACCTCAGCTGATAAACGTGGCTTGTTATCATATTTAAGTGATTACAAAGAAGAAAAGAGAGTTGATAACGGAGGACCTGTGGCTGCTTAATGATGACTCGAGAAATGTTGTGAATCCAGGTAATCATGTCAGGCTGTCAGGTAACCTGTGTAGGCTTATACATAGGACCAGGGTTATGCAGGTTTACAATATATGATAAAGGGTTACAGCTTCTTTGCAGATGTGTCTCTACCTGCCAGGCCCCAGACATCCGCACAAGTAAAAAAAGGAAGAACCTGTTGCAGGGGTATTGTGGCTTTAGCACAACATGATAAGAAGGAGATGCATGAGCCACCTTTATATTCAACCACTGTGGATGCAAATGGGGCTACTACTATCACTTATTACTGAGTGAAAAACTAGAACAGGTCTTCACCCTTTACAGCCTGTGAGAGGACTGCAACTACAAATAAGCCCTGTTTGTCTGATGACCTAGTTTGACTGAGAAAACCAAGAACAGCTGCCAAATTTTCTGCATACTACTGTATTTCTATTCCCTTTACATACACAGAGAGATGACACCCCCTACCTTTAGCACTGATGCTGCGCAGGTCTGTGATCTTCATCAGGGTTTTGGGGAACATGTGGGGTTTGCTGGGCCGACGCTTCCTCACGTAAATCTTCAGAGCCTCCAGGAGCGGCTCCTGAAGCTGGTCCACCTTCGAGGGCTCCTCTAGGTCCTGACGATCTGCACACATAGACAAACACACACACACAAATCCAGTCAGACTTATGGCTCAACGATGACAAATTTGTGTCTGTTTTTTATCTGATTGAGACAAGCTGCAGGCTAATGCGTGCAGCTCAGCATGAAGCTGGTTTGATTAAGAAGCAGAGTTTATCTCATTATGTCAACTCATTTTCCGCACAGGAGATTCTGCAGAGATCCTGACAATTAGATAAGATGAGCAGAAAACTCATTTGGATCCTTTCTTTTGAGTGCTGAAGCCTGATAGCTGAGGTCTTTAAGTCTTTAACAGCAGGAGGAAACAACAAACCTTTCAGCAGATGCTTTATTCAAAGATCAGCAGCTGTACAGAGACCATGTGTCTGCACACCGACAGCGCCTGGTTCACTAAAGGATTGTGCAGATTTTGTGTCTGCTAAACTTGTTTAAATAAGCTAAAAAGACATCAAATACAAAAAGCCAACAACACGAGGAAATGTACCACAAAGTGTCTCCATGCAATGATGGTGTCTGTGCATATTTAAATGATCCATTTTGCATTAATTAAGAGCAAAATTGGTACATTTTTGTTAGGTTAACCTCAATGCTAATCTTGTCTGAGTCACAAACACTGGTGTGAGCACGTACAGAGAATTTGGAGTAAAAATTGTGTCTGCTTAAAGTTTTTGGTAGCTGTGACATATAAAGGATGACATGCTCAAACTCTCTGGGAATAACTTAGACTAACTTTTACTGTGACAATCTGGAGTCAAATCAGTCAGGTGGAGTTAATGTGGCACACTTTCCACATGTCTGCAGAGAAGAAACTTTGTTATAAACTCTGAAATTTTATCATGAATCGATCAACAGTATGATGTTTACCTTTAAATATAATGCTGGAAATACACCAGATGCATCTCCAGTCCAGCTCCGCTCCTTTGTATGTTGACTGAGTACGCCAACTCACACTGGCTGCGTGTTCAGTCCAGCACATTGAGGACTGTGAGACTGTCTCAGACCAAGGAGTTCCTGCACCCCATTGATGAGTCTCTCCTAAATCATGTTGGACTGTAAAACCCCAAACCTCTAGACTCCTGGTTTGGCTGTGCTCATTATGTCAGTTTGTTGTTACAGTCAAGTTAAATACCATTTTCTTTTGACATGATTTGTTTTATTTTGAAAGTCACTGGGTGATTTTAGGTGGTCCTGCTCAATCTGCCATGAAACGCATTGACACATCACAGCTCCAGAATCCTGTAAAAACAAGATGGTTATGTAGCAGCTGCAACATACCAGAGCAGGGGCACAGCTGGACTGCAGTGCATCCAGTGTGAGTTGACACATTGACCTGAACAGAAACCTATATGAATTGGTGCCATGATGGAGCCAGACCAGCAAAATTACACCAGATGTGTCTCCAGGTCGCAGCTGATACACAACCTTCCTAGTGTTAGGTAGATTATTTCTTTGTTGTAACAATGCTTCTTTACAATAAATGTCATACCATTGGAAAGCCTATCTCTTTCTCTTTTAAATGGAGTCAGTGGTGTAAGTCTCAGACATTTGTGAGTTGAGCCCATGGAAAATTTGCCAAATCTTCTCTGCCAATGCCAAACAGCTTATTCTGCCATAGAATCTTGTTTTGAGCTTCTTATAGCCCCTGGTGATGCCGACAGGTGCCTATCAGGCAAATCTGATTTTAATTTTTGTATGCTGTGCTGTACCACAAATTATTTCTTTAAGGGCATTAAAGTTTTCTAAAACTTAAATTAATATGAGGATGCACACAGCTCCGCTCAGGGCAGCAGAATGTCGAGACACTGACAGTTCATTTCCACTGTTAGGCACGAAACAAGAGCAAACAGAGCAGAGCAGAGCTAAGATATGTTTTGTATATTTTCCAAACATTTAGCTGTCATTTAGAACAGAGGATAACACAAGGAACCACCTTGGGTTCACGCACACTGGGGTAAGAATATTTCACTGTTTCCTAGCACAACGGAGAAAAGATCCTTAACAGAAAAATTAGCAACAGAAACAAAGTTCTCCAAGTTTTAAAAGCCCTTATACACAAGACAGTTTTCATTTGAAGTTTCAAGTTCTGAATTTGATGGTCTCTTTGTTTAGTGTCATGAGTAACAAACTTAAAAAAGCTTCACAGACAGATCTGAACCCGAACACATACCCACAGTTCTTCACCCAGCCATAAGGTGGCAGTGTGTGCTCTGAAATCAGCAGGTGGAGGTGTCTGAGCACAGATACAATCAGCGGTGTTTCACACTGTCCCTGGATTATGCAAGAGCCTGTAATATCTGCTGAGACTCTAGGATTCAGAATATAAAATGCTGGATGACAATCCTGCAGCGATGAAGATGAAGGGTAGAGGAGGAGGGGGAGGGGGGAGCTGATGCTGTGTGACTGTCAGCGGTCGTACAGTAAAACTCTGTATATGTGTGTGATGTGTGTGTAGATTTAGACGTGTTTCCTGGTGGAAAACAAGCAGAGCTGGATTGTTTCCTTTGGGAGGTTGAGCACTCAGCTGACTGTTGCTGCAGTGACACACCTGCATGTGATCCCTCACCTCTTCTCCCTCCTCCCTGCTCCCCTCTGTCTGTCAGTCAGGATTGTGCTGCCTCACTGATATCAACCTGTGTTTGACCTGGTTTTAGACTCCTGTGGAGGCTGGCTTACTTTCCTCCCAGGCTGAACTGCAGCTCTGCTCAGCATTAAAGTGGAGGAATCAATACAGACTAAGGATGTCAAACAAAGATGCAGACGGGCACGGTTTAAATTTGGATTGGATTAGTTGATAATCTCTCACATCTGTTTGATATCTCTAAATCAGAGTTTATGCTGCATTATGATGCAATCCGGTTACAAAATGATTCAAATTTTGGTACTCTGCAGACAGATGCTAATCACTGTCTTTATCTGATTCTTTATCCAAGATAATCATTGAGATATAAAACAGTTTAGCACTTTTTTGTGTTTTTTTTCATATCTTGTTTTAATACATATGATTTTCTTATTTTCCTGTGAAGCTGAGTACATATGGATGCATGCCTTTTTAAAGGGACTGTGAGGGATTTCTAACTGATCTTGAAAAGTCTCACTTCTAGATATATACCTGATCATAATCCACATCTTAAAATGAGATTATCAGCACCTATGTAGGTTATTTCTAAATGCTATTTCTTAGCTTCCTAATCAGGTCGGTTACAACTAGATTGATTTATGGCACACTGAAGTCTCTATGAAAACACCACACCGGCTGACGAAGTTTAGTAGTGAGAGGAGAGATCTGTGTTTTTCTTGGCTGAAAACGATTTCTGGGATTAATTTTATAGTGGTGGTGGACACTGGAGCTGAACTGTGAGACAGAAAAAGGATGTCAGAGCAGAAAAAACTAAACAGGAGAGTGATAGCGTACAGGCTAAAGGCTAAACCACGAGCTAAAGGCTAAAACATGGGTTAAGCTGTTTGGGATAATGTTCATTCTAACTCACATGCAGCAGTTATACTGCAGTGATCTGATCAAACTTGAGAGTCTTTCGATAAAATGAAGAGTGAAGCTATGTTAGCTCTGTTCAGTAGGTGAGCACTGGCAGGACAGAATGAGAATTCGCTAAAATTACACTTTAGACAATGGATATGTTTCAGAGCGCCAGCTACTAAACTACAGCGCAAACTGGCAAAGTTTGCTTGTTGTCACGTTTCAAACAACAGCGCTGCGTAACTGTTGATAAATACATGACCTTGTTGCGTTGTATCCGTTAAAAGTTGTCTTGAACAAAGAAAATTAGTGTTAAAAAGAAGATCTGATCTCAAGATCTGATCTTCTGTCACCTTCAAACAGATAGTCCTCACAGCTCCTCTAAGTCTGTCCATCCTTAGGAACACAATTTGCTTGCTTGCACTTCATGTAAAGCTTGTATTCAATCGAAAATACCACAAAGACATCAAATCAAACATTAAAGGTGAACCATTTCATTATTCAATGAAAGTATGTGCTAATATTAAATTTATGCTCAACACACATTTTATTCAGGGACATGTTTACCAACCTGCATCACCTCTTCTTCTAACAACCCTGTAAATGTTTGAGAACAGAGGAGAGCAGTTTCTGGGGTTTGAAAAGTGTAAGGTTGTCCCATTCTTGTCTGATATATGTTAGAAGAGTTCAGGTCAGGGTCTACTTTTGTTGTAATTTCTTCATATGATGATGTGCCAGATGTTTTCAGCAGCTTTCAAGTTGAGACTGCAGGCAGGCCAGTTTGGACTCTTCTACTACAAAGCCATGCTGTTGTAATACATGCAGAATATGCTTTGGTATTGTCTTATTAAAATAGAGACAAAAAGGTATTGTTCATGTCCACTGCATGTCCACACTTGTTTTAGTTTTTTGAAGAGTTAAGTTTCTTGAAAATCGATCTTGAAATTTGTGACAAGAAAAAAAAAAACAAAACAAAAAAACAGAGCTCGAATTTAGAAGATTGATTTGATGCATTTAACGGATCATGAATAAGAGAAAGCTGTATTCTGTCACTTCTGTCTGTAAGTCAAATAGTTTGTCTTTGTTTTTGTGATTAAGCATCTAAAGTATGAAAGCTATTTGATACTGGAGTAAACCTGGAGTTTAAAACAAAGCTGTAGAAGAAGGGAACACGATTTAAGAATGAAGTGACGACAGGTCTCCGGTGCTGCTGAGGAAGTTAAGGTGACTCTAGTACTGTCCTTTCCTTCCATGTGAGATAGATTGTAAACCTGTCCTTTTGTCCCGCTGTCCCCTCCCTCCCCTGACTGATCATCCTGCATGCTGCCCCGGCTCACCCACCTCCGGAGATGAGACAGATGGCGCTGAGGAGGCCTGTCTCCGTGTCGTCCATCTCGATGGGCAGCAGCTGGTTGGCAAACGTGAACACCAAGTCAGTGAGCGGGCCGAAGCCAGCGTTGTGCATCTGCGTGCGGTTGAGGGTCAGCCCGTCTGAGAAAGTCATGGTGTCCTGGTCGGGGGTATACCTCGTACAGATGCGCAGAATCTGCAGCAGAGAAAAAGATGAGTCAGCAGAAATTAAAAACTTGGTGAAATGAAGAGAGAGGCTTGATCCAAGGACTAGTTTTAAAACTTCTTAAAGTGGATTTTTTTGCTATATCATCTTCTCTTATTGCTAAAATGTGCCAGAAATGTTAAACCCTGTTTATGCACCTCTACACCTAATGCCTATTACGCCGGTGAAGGGAGGCTCCCAGCTTGTAACCAGGGCCCGTATGCATGTCCAGTCATGAAACATACCATTAGCCTTACCGTACTGTTATGGAACGGCCCATTTGACATTAGCGTTAGCTGCATGCACAACTGCAAATAATAAGCCAATTAACTAATTACACCATGAAAATGAGGCAGGTTGCAGAATGTCATATGTCTGTGGAACATATCCTGTAAAACCAAGATCCAGCAAATTGAAATAATATGTAGGAGTTATGGAGAGTTCATTGACTTCTGTGGTCGTGTTTAAAGAAACCCTGACCCTTTGCCATGACTCATGTGGTCAGGCCAAGTGTTATATTTTTTTAAGGGGCCCCTGGTAGTATTTGTGCTGTTTCCTTTAACAAAGCTGTCAATCATGTCATCACCAAGGGGCCTTTGCTGAAGGGCAAAAAGTTGCAGTTCGTTGATGGTCCGCTTGAAGTTCATCGCAGAAAGACCTGAAATCACATGTGCACTAAATAAAAAAACAAACAAACAAAAAAAACCATACTTTTACAACATTAAAAAACATGTTTATAGCTTGGTTTTAAAAAAACAAACAAAAAAAATTAATTAAAAAAAACAGTTTCTGTCTGAATTGCTAATTACTCTGTCGGCACACATTGTACAGGGGGAATTTTTTAAGAAGGTATTAAGATCACAAGTTTTTCCAATCAGAGGTGCAGCTCATGTGACTGAAAGTCTGGCACCCTGGAGTTGTAAATTAGAGGCTCAAAGCCCACCACTTGAGTCAGCATTTCCAATATGGCCCCCACCAACGACTGGCTTCATTAATGATTTCAGGAACAGATGGGTGATGTCACAGAGATTACATCATTATTTTATACAGTCTGTGGTCATCACGTCCCCCTTTTTTAAACATTTAATAATAACTTCAAAATGTCACTTCTCTGAAAAATATAATGTATAAACAGAAATCAGCCTGGTTAGGACAAAGTACTTGAATAAGTCCAAGTAATTTCCATGTGTTTATACAGTATGAAGAAGGCAGGTTTTATGACATATAGTGCAGCCAGTCACCAGGGAAAGCTCCAAATATTTTGACTTCACTTCAGGGATTGGCTGTGCTGTCCATCTTTTTTATACTGTTATATAACAGCAAAGTGCTGTAGTCATGGTGGTTTAAGATGAGATAAGACTTCTTATCTTGTCTTGATGTTGGGTCTCTGTTAATAAAATTTATTATCATTTACAGGTCTAGACCTGTTAACGCTTGGAAAGCGTCTTGAGATAACGTTTGTTATGAATTGGCGCTATATAAATAAAGACTGATTGATTGATTGAATATCTGAGAATGATTTTAAGTGGAAGAAATCATTAAGAGATGCTTTAAGGTGACAACAGAAATAAAGGACAAACTTGCACAGTCGGTCAACTATCAGTAGCTATGACCATCACCTGAAAATGAGCCCTGGTCTGCTGTGATTATTAAACTTTTCATGGTAAGTTAGTGTGAAGTTTGTCCACTTGTATCAGTGTTTTTTGTTCTTGTTCATTAGTACTCCTTTCTAGGGATGTAGATGTTTTTATTGTCAGAGTACACAACACATCATTACATCACATGATGATGAAACTCTGTGCCTGAGGTCTGCACCAGCTTTTTGAACTTTCTAATAAACAGCAATGAAGACGACAAGCAAAGAAAAAACAATGACCTTCCACTCACTCACAGATAACAACCTCTGCGTCTCCTGCTGCACTGCATGTGTGTGTTTGTGTGTGTGTGGGTGTGTGTGTGTGTATACACCTAATGAAGCCACTGATGGTGATGTGAGGCTCTTTGAAGCTATTTGAGTGGGCTGGCTCTGACAGTGAGTGGCAGGCGTGTCTGCAACATGAAACAGAATAAAACATGGCTACTGGCGGTGACTCGCACCGGCTGGCCAGGCCTGGACTCAAATACACACACATACACACACAGTGTTTGATCTTTTACTCTGACACTCCCTCACTCAGCCCTCGTGCACAATATGTACGCCCTTCACCACAGAAATGTGCTGGTGAGCGGATGTTGATGGCTGAGCAAGAGCCAGAAAGTCATCACAGCTGGCCTTCAACTTCTCACCTCTGAGTCCCCGGGAGTTCACTCCACTGCTCTGTCACATCTGACAGCTAAGACTGAGTCAACACAAATTCCAGGATTCATACACTCAAACACACAGACATACACACACACACACGCACACATACACACACACAGATCCTCATTTACATCCACAGTCATTTATCCAGGTTGATGTGATAAGGCTACTTTGCATTGACTCTTCACATTAATATGCATCTTCATGCATAAATCATTAATTGTATTCCCTCAACAACATGCAGATCATCTCGTACACTGTGCCAATTCCTTTTTCATTTTTCTCTTATTTGTCATTTAAAAGCACAAAAACACAACCCACTCAGAGTGTTTGTTATTCCAAAAAGACGCCCCGTGTAATGCAGCAACTTCTGACTTCATGACAAATAGTTCTTTCTTTCTTTCTTTCTTTCTTTCTTTCTTTCTTTCTTTCTTTCTTTCTTTCTTTCTTTTATCATTTTAAGACATCCAAGACTATGGCTGTAATTATCAAAGATTTTGTGAAAGTTTTGGATGAAATGAATCATGATACTGCAAAGCAAACGAGGACATCAGAAAGAAGATTGATTGTCTCTTTAAATTTACTTTCAGTGTCAGTAACTAATGTCAGCCGGTCTTTGTCAGATGAAGAGAGTCACAGCAAGCTGCCAAAACAGACTTTGTTTCTGTTTTTTCACCACCAGAACACCCCATCTTGCCAATTAGAGAAATGCAGCTTGAGATGTAGACAAATTTGCAGAAAAAAAAGCAGCATGGTTTAAAAAACAAAACATCCAGTTTGTTTAAAACAGCTGCAACAGAGGATTCAGTGCACCTCCTTGCAATGGTAGCCGGTGTCTTGGTTAAAGTGGTGCTCCTGATTTATGCTTTATTATCTTATATCTTAAATGCTGCTTTATTTTATTTTATTTGATGATTTGTTTTAATTTGTATTTTTTCAAAGACAGGATTTTGAGCCTTTTAACTATTGTTGTTTTAATCTTTTTTCAATCTTTGTTTTACTCTCTTTTATCTGGTGGTGTTTTTTTTCCTGTTATATCTATTGCTTTATCGTCTTTCGTTAATTTTGTGGTTTTCATTCTTGTCCTCCTCATATTTCTTTTTTGCTTCTCTTTTATTAAACTTTTTTTTAAATTATTTTGTAAAGCACTTTGTAACACGGTTTTGAAAAGTGCTGTATAAAAAAAGTTTATTGGTTTTATTATAAAACCTGCCCCATTTTCTAAATTTAAGGGCTACGATTAGTCAGATCTAACTTAAGAGAGCAGGAGAAAGAGTGGCAGCAGCTTCAGACTATCCTGCCAGTGAAAATAAATATGAGTCAACTGATGGGTCTGGTGATGCTGGGCTTGCTGAGGCTCCTAGTGAGTGACGTGTTTGACTCAGGAGGCATCAGGAGGAGATTTTACATCAGAAAACATCACCGAGACACGTACCGGAAAACAGGTACCACTTTGTTTGCGGGTTGCACCAAGATACAAGCAAAGTGAAAGTTCCTTACAAGAGTTTAAAGGAAGAAATTATTGAATTTGGAACCCCAGGTTGATTTTTTCTTCAAATGTTTGGTCAAAATTTCTGATGGGTTTAACAAATTGTAAATTTGCTCCAGCAGGTTTGGTGGTTGAACAAACAGTTTATGTTACAATAAAAAAACAAATAGAATAAAGGTTTTTACAACTTTGCCAGGACTTCTAAATTCTTAGTAGTGATTTAAAAAAAAATGATCATGATCCTCATGATCTCTTTTGAAAGCTTCCATTTCTATACCGCTTCTCCTGTTCAGGGTCACGGGTGGCTGGAGCCTATCCCAGCTGGCTGAGGGCGAGAGGCAGGGTACACCCTGGACTGGACGCCAGTCAATCGCAGGGCTGACACACAGAGACACAGACAACCATTCACACTCGCACTCACACCTACGGGCAATTTAGAATCTCCAATTGACCTAGTGAGCATGTTTTTGGACTGTGGGAGGAAGCCGGAGTACCCGGAGAGAACCCACGCATGCACGGGGAGAACATGCAAACTCCACACAGAAAGGGATTCCGAACCAGGATTCGAACCGGCGACCTTCTTGCTGTGAAGCAAGAGCTCTAACAGCTGCGCTACCGTGCAGCCCCCTTTTGAAAGCTTCACACATGAAATATTTAATACACCTATAACTGCATTTAAACAACAGGTGTGTTTTTTCATACTGAAGCTGATTACCCAAAAAGCGCATTATACCTTAAGTAACACTACAGCCGTCTGTGTGAGAAAGTAAACTTCAGTGTTTCACTTTTCTGAATGTGTCTGCAAACTTCTCAGCAGACATCATTTCATCTTCTCTTCCTGAAGTATAAAAACTGTCTCGTGGAGGCTCGAGACTTGCATAATCATCACAGTGAAAATAAGCCGTGCTTCTATTTTTGTCGGTTACATAATGGTAGATTTGGGTTGATGCAGCTGAACGTCTGGAGCAGCAGAAATGGAGCAGAAGAGGTCTCACGAAGTGTCTGCTGGCTGTTTAAAGACTGACAACATGAAGCTGACGTCAGACCAGACACCAGAGGCGCGCTGCGTTCATGTGCAACTCTCTTTGACTTTTCCTCAAAAGATTTTCTGCTCCTCCTGAAGAGAAGAACTAGAGCAGAGAAAACTTCAGCAGGCTGGGATTATCTCGCCATATGAGACGTCTGTTTGCAAAGTGGTTGCTTCTATAGGAGGACAGCTTGTACTATCACATGAAAAAACTTCCATCTGAGCACTGACAGTGAGCCACATAGAGGTTAAAATATCAACTTTGTTTAAAACACAATTTAAATGCAGACTTCGTTTTCTGACCCCTTGTGATGCTCTTTATTTAGATTTGGGTAAACTGGCAATGAAAGATAATACACTTAGAGGGTAAAACATTTGATTATTTTGGAAACTCCCAGAAACTAAATTTATTTTTCAGGGTTTTTGAGAGGTCGACACTACCAACCAAACAAATCCTGGACAACCTTTTCTAACTTTTAAAACATCGCAGATTGACGTAATAAAAGGTGAAAACAAGAGTAACTGCTCTCAGATAACCACTCAGACCGAACAATGTGCTCTGGACCGGAGGTTCCCAAAGCGTGGGCTGCCAAAAACTTACAGAGAGGACACAAAATCACTCCCCTAATCTAATTTCATAATTTTTGTGCTCGTGATGCTGGTTTTATCAGATGCATTATAAAGGAAGGGTTGTAATTTTTTTTTACATTTCAGTATTTTGTTACTGATGTTTGATTAATGGATGTTCAAAAGAGACAAAGATACTAGCTGCTTGGCACTAGATCTGCCATAATGACCATTTGAACCATTATTTATTTATTTATTTATTATTTATTTATTTATTTATTTATTTATTCATTGTTGGTTTGTTTGTTTTTCATAACTTCTCTAATAAAAAATGATACAGAGTTGAGGGTCACTGACTTTTCCTAAAAGTGTCTATATTTTAATGTGCAATTGATTTTATAATTTATATTTTAGTTTTCATAAACATATCTTTTGATTTTGGTTAAATATTGCTTAAACTTAATATAAAACCATGCAAACATAAAATGTTTGATCTTTTCCTGGTTTTGACCCCTGAGGTGACTAAAATCAGGTAAACGAGGTCATCATTGGGAGCAGATAACAGTAACATGAGCACATAGGTAGTCTTATTTTATACCAGTCAGCTAAATTGCATTTCTTAGGTCTTTTTTTCAGTTGGCCTATTAGTGTATTCTCACGGCAGGTGGTCTCCAGCACCGCTATTTTGGGTGTTGTGGGCTGAAGAGTTTGGGAACCCCT
Organism: Labroides dimidiatus; assembly: GCA_030710495.1. NCBI lineage: Eukaryota > Metazoa > Chordata > Actinopteri > Labriformes > Labridae > Labroides > Labroides dimidiatus. The sequence continues at coordinate 13,010,822 of CM061155.1, forward strand.
GCTCTCGTGGACCTGTGAGGAGAACTTGCAGTGCGACCTCTGCTAACCAGTTCTAATGTTTGGCTGTGTTAAATAAATGGGTTCAGTTTTAACTTTTAATTGTATTTTCTCCCATCTTTATATTATATTGGTCATTTAGTCTGAATTTCATTCATTCATTCATTGTGGGTGTCTGGAGCCTATCTCAGCTGTCCTGGCGAGGGGCAGAGTTCACCCTGGACTGGTCACCAGCCAATCACAGGGCTGACACACAGAGACAGACAACCTTTCACACACACACTCAAACTTACAGGCAATTTAGAATTATCAGTTAAACTGATGAGCATGTTTTTGGACTGTGGGAGTAAGTCGGAGAACCTGGAGAGAACCCAGGCATGCAAGCAGGGAGAACATGCAAACTCCACACAGAAAGGCCACCAGGCTCACCGGGATTGGAATTGGTGACCTTTTTGCTATGAGACTGCACACTAACAATTGCGACACTGTGCAGCCTGTCTTAATTTCAATATATTTTGAAACATTAGGGATTTAGTCTCATTGATCCATAAGATCCAAATCCATAATAAAACATTAAAAATCAGAAAATCTTCTGAAATCATTTAAACGAGTATTAATAGTGCCCTGCTAGGGTCAAACTGTCACTCGTAATCCAGATTTAAAGTCTAGCCCATATGAGGCACTGCAAGTCCATCATCTGTGTCTTCCCACTTTCTCTTCCTTCCTCTCCCTCTGAGTGATGAATGATAATTCAATCAGTAGACAGCAGCGAGACAGAGGAGGAAGAGACACAGCCATTTGCCTTTTTTTTCCATCTCATTACAGCAGGTGCACTGGAACAGGACATCGCTCCGCTTAACTACTCCTACATAACAAACATCCAGCCGACCAGCCGGCTCTGCAGATGTTTCCACATCTAAGCTACATAAAGAGACACATAGCGTCATTTACAAACACAGAGCCAGAGAGTGACTGACGTTAAAAACAAACAGATGAGTGTAACACAGAGATTAGAGGCTGAAAAATGTGTGTGTGTGTGTGTGTGTGCGTGTGTGTGTGTAATCTAATCTCTGCCACAGACAACTACTCCTCATGAAGAATCTAATTGACCGACATGATCAATTAATCAGAGCCTGATTCTTATTGGCCAGCTGTGTAGGTCAACCAATAACGTTGGAGGATTTGTCTAATGGGAGCTGAGCTTGAGGTCAATCCCTGCTGATCTGAGGGCATCCACTCACCATACAGTCGATGGATTATCACACAAAAAGGAGCAGCATGTAAATAAATATTAAATCCAGAGAAGAAGAAAAGTTAGTGTTTGGTAAAGAGGTGTGTTTATATAACTGACACCACCGTGAACGGTTCAGGGAAGGTTTTTAGCTCATCACTGAATATTTTAGAATTCAGACTTCACTGAAAAAACATCTAAAATGTGCATCTTAAAGTTACTCTGGTAAACTAGTTCACAGTCTGATGATGAAGCAGGAAGGAGACCAGGACTCTGTCTGACGCAAACTTTAAATGAAAGTATACCGAGACCCAAAAAGTTTTGTTTTTCTTTACTTTCTTTGGCTGCAGTCTGAGCTCTTAAGCATTGCAACATTTAAATATGGGACACAAGCTGCATAAACTGTACAAAGAACTTGATATAACTACTCTAGCATCAGCTAATAGTTTAGTTTAGCCTTCTGATCTGAGGGCTCAGTCTGTCATTTTGGAAGCTACCAGGAGCCAGATGTGACCTTGCAGTACGCTGTATCCTGGTCACTTTGCATCCTGGGAAAAGTTGTGTTACACAAAGAAAAGCAGCATTAAATAGAATATCCGCTCTCAGAAACAAATGCACGCCTTGGTAAGAGTCACGTCCTCACGACAGTGGGTGCAAGTGCTCATGGGAAAAGGATGCTTTATCCCAGAAAGACACCAGCTTGTCCACACAGTGTCTTTAAAAAACAAAAACCTTCCATAACAACATGATAATGTTACAAATATCTTGAGAAAGCATGAGAGCCACTCGCCATGAAAACAGGTGCACTGCAGCGAGATTCAGAAATGAAATGCATCAGAGAATTTTGCAGCATCAAAAAGTTCTTGAGGAACTTTGACAAAAAAAAAAAAAATCAAACTTTGCACATGTACTGTGTGTCATATCTAACTTCTATATCTACAACTTTGCACAAAATAAATAAAATGTGTCCCTGTCTTATGTCTGAAAAAAAGGAAAAAAATGGGGGTAGGACATTTGAATAATCAGGGAAATAGTTAGCAGTTTCTTTTAAGTATTACTATGCTTCAAATACCCATTCTTAGCAGCAGCAGGCAAGGACTACAGACAGTGGTTCCCTGATCAGTCTGACTTAAAGCGGTAATAGAAGCAGATGACTTTAAGAAGTGTTTAAAAGATTTACACCAACACTATCGCACTATAAAAATAAGCTTGGTGCCTTGTATAAGCTTGGAGGCAGCTGGGTTTCCAGCCCCTCCTGATGACACTAATGGTTAGAAAAAACAACATAGTGTCACACACTAGCGACAGACTGCTGCACTAAAGATGCATCCATGCTTTTTTATTTCATTTCTAATTCTATTATCACCTGTTAATGAATAAAGAATAAGGAGGGCTGTTTTGTGGTTGCTGTTCATACATTTCTTTAAGTTAAATGTCCGGAGAAAAAACAAAACAAAGATGCAGCGGAGCTGATTTTTGACCAGTCAGTATTTAAAAGTGAGATTTATGTACAGAAGGGTCACCTTAACTTTTTTTTTAAGGGGGGATGTTTATGTGCTTATATTGTTACAAGTAGTCACAAACACCCTGTAACTAATTACTGTCCAATATCCAACATAAGGCAGTGTGATGGTGTAACATAGCCAAATAAACACGTAAGCAGTGAAGCAAACTACCAAATGCATCATAACTTTTCAGTGGACAATCATATTGTTACTTCATGTACAATTTTTGAAATGCACAATATCTGCAAAAAGAGCTCAAATTTCTTATACATTAAACTTTCTTATACAGAAAGAATTTCCAAACTAGCAAAGCAGCGCACTATGTGCTGAGCTGTCAAGTGTGTTTAAAAAATGTATATAAACAAAAAGGCTCAATAGACTAGATATGAATTCCTTTCAGAATAAAAGCACCGGCACCCACCAGAATATCCAGGCAGGCAGCTTTCAGGAGCGTGATCTGGTCTGCAATGGTCAGCGCCGTGAAGCCAGGCACTCGTTTGGCAAATTCCACGATCTTGATAATGCACTTAGTGGCCAGCTCGCTGAACTTGTCCCACAGGCCCAGGTCCAGCCTCACACGGTGGTCTGCACTCGAGTTCTGCAACACACACACACACACACACACACACATATGCAGAAAGAAATAAAGAGAGAGGCGTCAGGGAAAGAAGAGGCAGCTACTTTGCACAGACGTCTGCTAATGATCTCCTCACTCTGCTCTATATGTGTCACACTTACACAGTAAATAGGCTCCATAAGACCAGAGCGCTCACACATACTGGCAGGACTGTTGTTGTGAATTTACGCTGAGCTGTGCCGAGCTGAGCCGAGCCGGGCCCTGAGATAATGAGCCTAACAGTGTCAGTGGGATGCTTTGGCAATGACGGGATGCAGAAACAGAGCTGTGACAGGTAGCGCAGAGCGGTTTGATGCCAGAGGTGCCATTAAAACAGATATATGGTCCAGAACCTACACAGGAGGGTGAGGATGGGAGGCGGCAAGGGAAGCATAAAGATATAGAAAGAGGAGTAGGGGAAAAAGTGAAAGTAAAATAGCTGAGAGACACCAGAGAGAGAAAAGAAGGAGAGGGAGGAGGGGAGGAAAGTTGTCTTGGTGAGCTGAGAAGGTAGATATGTTTTACCTAGTGCTGATATGGAAGCACATGTGAGTATTAATCTTTAATTTTCTGATTAATTGCCTTCTTCACGAGACATCTTCTGATGATTACACGGCTGTGGTTAGCACTGGATTCTAATAGGTCATTACAGCTCAGTGCAACATTTCCAGAGAGCAAACTGTTGCTATGGAGGACAGACCACTGATATGGATACAGCTCTGATCACTGTATTGAGGACTATCTGTAATCATATCAATCTGCAAAAAGAAACATTTTAAATTTGAGGGTATTTTTTACAAAAGGAAAAAAAAAGAAGAAAGAGGGAGTATTTTGCTTTCCAGTATTTCAAGCATGGATTTAAAGTAACAATTTTGAATATTCAGAGAAAACATGCAGGTTTTTTAAAGTGCTACATAATTATATGTTGTAGAAATCCCTGAAACTTTCTGTAAACTGATCAGTAAACACTGGTGTTTACGACCAATCATATAACTTATATGTTATTTACTGGACTGTATTATCGTTGCCTAAGGATAAGTAAAATGCTACCTAAGCTGTTCCACTCATCTGCAAATTTCCACAGAGGGGAGGAGGAAGACAGAGAGCTCATTCATCATGTTCCTCAATCATTAAATGCAGATCAAACAGTGTGTCCAAATGTCTTCTCCAGGTGTAATCCTGTTTGTATCCAAGCAGATTAACACTGCAGGGTGCAGGTGGTGGCACCATGAAGATTAAAATACACCTCAGACACTTTACTGCGATTATCCCGACAAACCTGAGGTTTCCTCTAGCTTCAGAGTTCAAATGATACAAAAGGAAACAGGAGGAAAAGACAAAAAGAAAAGAAAGGGCCATCATAGGAGGGGATGTAGTGATGAACAGATAGATAAACAGAGGAAAATGAGCAGCAGTTGGGTAATAGTTTGATGTAGGAGACAGAGCTGCGAGTCTGAGTCCCTGATGGTGAAGAGGGAGCATCTGATGATCAGTTGTTTGTTTTGTGATGGTTTACATAAAATATTCCATCTGTTCTAGAGAGCGGAAACACAGATTCACTTAGGGCAGGTGAGACACACACACACACACACACACACACACACACACACACACACACACACACACACACACACAAAGAAGGACCATCCCAGGCATCTTAAAGAAGGTGATTTTATAGTGTGCTTCCTTCCCTCTGATTGGCCAGCCCTCAAGGCTTTTTTAGGGGCAGAACTTTGGGCAGACCTTGGTGTTTGGGGCCCACTTCTTTAACGTTTCATGAACATGAATGTCATGGGTAAGCAAAATTATCCTCTCTTTAAAATGCATCAATGCATCTCTCACAGCCATCTGTACTAGCATCTTAGAGTTTCTCTCTTACAGATTCTGCCTCTCTGATTTTATTTATTTATTTAGGTAGTTGAGTAGTTAGTTAGTTTTCATTTCTAAGGACATAACTGATCTAGCACAGAAAACGTGTTACATAAATTATCAAATAGCTTTTCTAGAAGTTAGCTATCTCAAAATGTTATCAAACACTAACATAAGCAACCTCAATCAGATAACAGAAACCACTGCACACACATGAGAAGCTGTGCTCTGTGCAGTAAATTTCCACCTGCAGCATGATGGGAAAGAATCTCAGCATGAGTGTCGTCGTGAGAAAAAAAGAACACAGCATGACACCAGTCAAGATTCACTTGTCAACACATCCTGACAACGTAAGCAACAGTATGTGATCTGCTTCCAAAAAGAAGAACAAGCACGGCCACAACAAGCGACGACAATGAGAGAGTAAAACTGAAGTCGCCAGAATGTTTTTCACTTGTCAGAGGGGCGTTACATGACAGCAATCTGCAAAACGTGCTGCAAGTATTCAGAGAAGAGGAAGAGTCTTCAAGTTCTCAACAGCCACCCAAAACACCACAACACAGATGTGTCGAAGAAATACAAAACAGCAATAGCCACAGCTAGCATTTGCACCAAAAAAGGTACTGCCATCATGCTGATTCAACAGACATTTAGTGCTGAAGAAAGTTTAGCAGAAACAACCAAAAACTTGAGCAGTTAATGATAATATCAGTGAATTCCCAGCACTTCATGAGACACCTTTTTCCAGGTTAAAGACCAGGGATTTTAGCAGCTAACTTTGTGTTTAGAACAGTATCCTGAGTCTCTGCGACTTTATAGTTTGTATCTCTACCTGCTCTGTGTGATGGGATCTTGACATGCAGTCACAGTCTGATCCACAACAAAGTCTCAACAAAGTTTTCCAAACCACCTAAAACACTACATATGAGAGTAGTAGAGTAGTAGGTGCTGCAAAATGCCTCCTGCTTTTGGATGTAGTTCTGTTGGGTCTGTTTAGTAGCATGCTACGCTGGTTTTTAGTTTCATAAAGTGTAAGTAAAGCTGAAAGATTTTTTTTTTAATCATCATTTAGCTTTATTATTAATTTAATTATTATCATTAACTTTATCACGTTATATTATTTAAGTTTATCATTAATGTAAAAAACAGAACAAAAAACTATGGTTTCATCTTGACATTTCCAGTACAATAACAGATATGTTAAAGGTAAATAAAATTAAAGATTTATACATACAGCTTAATGAAAACAAATCTGGAACAGATAGACTTTTTATTTTGTACAGCTGATGGAAAAACTGCTTCCATATAATCCACGTTTGAATAGAGTTTATAAGTGGTTTCTATGTACTTTTTACACCTGTTTTAAGATATGAAGTGAGAAGATTTAACAGTGTTTATCACAGACCGTCTTTAGTGTTGTTGTATTGTAGTTGAAATACTGACTCATTCCAGCAGGTGTTGGTAATTCACCAAAACCTGAGTGCCACCTGCATAAACAAACAGCTTTAGCGTTGTGCATGTGGGGAACAGTATGCGGGGTACACTGGTCCGTTGCCCATTCTGAGGAATTTTCCTGGGAGTTTTTTGGGATACTGATTCTGCTTTTTCACATACTACAAACTAAATTTCCGCTAAATCAGTCGGCACTGCTGGTAAAGTAGGCAGTTTAGACACCAGCCAGATTTTTGACCATAATTTATTGAGTTTGACAGCCAAGTTACTGCTGGATAAAGACGTTAACATGACGATAATTTTACACAGGAAAACTGCATTTCACAATAACCAATAAAAAAACACAGATGTTCTTTATTTTGAGTTTTAACCATAGTGGTTCAAGCACAGCATAATGATAAATATAGGAATCTATGCTCGCAAAATTTTAGACTTTCTGACCCTCGGATGTATTATTATAGGATCAAAATAATCCATATCGTGCATACCAACTTTACACATATGCAAGCAGTTCTGCATTACTTTAAACTTTTCTCAAAGAAACTCAGTTTCTTTTAAGGGTCCATTTCTTCCCTCTGTAGGGTTTTTTTATGCAAATAATAAACAAAGAAACAACAATATGACTCAGCTTTAAACAGCATCGGAGGGATTTGTGGCACAGATCAGGTCTGCAGCAACAGTGAGTTATGATGTGAGAGCACATGATGTGATTCACAGGCCTCTAGAGAGACAGAGGGGGGCTTTAGTGCCGCTCTAGATGACTACTGAACTGTCTCTCATTTTCAGATCATAGAAGGAAACAGAGGAGAGACACAGACAGATGTTTCCAAAGACAGTCTTTAGATTTTTAGGAAGTTTACTCAGCATAAAACAGTCTGATGCAGTCAGCATCATAAAGCAGAAAAGTCCATTCTTACTGAATTTACAGACACATGGCTCTTTGGTCTTTGTGATATGATCTGCTGAGCTCATTTATTCATGATTCATGATTCTTAATTCGTTACATCCACTTTTTGTGGAAAAGGCACTGCCCTCTTTTTCAGTTCTTGCTGTTTTAAAGTAAGTATTCTATAATTACATCCTTTATGAACTAAACTGTGGATGTCTGAACTCTAAGAAGACCAAGATTTAAATAACTTAGCTCATCAAAACCCAGACAAAGAGAATATTAAAGCTGTAAGGAGTATCAGCCCAAGAGTCGATCTGAATTTTTTTTCTTAACTTTCCAACATTTATAAGTGTAACCAGAGGACCGTCTGCATGTCTCCCCTGCAGTCTTCCGAGGAAGAAAGACAAGACAGACTGAAATCATTTATATTTCAGCTGGTCTCATGAGTGTTATATAATCTATAAACTCACTCCAAATATGGTAAAGTTTTTAATTCTGTTGAAAAACTGGAACCCAGGATAAATCCATTTATTAGCATGGTTCTCATCATGTGTCAGCTTAAAGGGGCATTCAACACCTAGAGCATGCTTTTACATATTTTTGGGTCTGAAATAATTAATGTGCTCAAAGTTTTAGAAAGGCCTCAGTCGTCTGTGCTTCACAGGAAAAATTACAAAATGAAATCATGATATCATAGATTGTTCGATAATGTTGGAGCCACCACTTCAAAGGCACGGTCACCTTTCGTCCTGAGATCGGGTTGAGGTACAAGGTTTTTTTTATTTTTTATTTATTTATTTTTATTTTATTATTTTTTTTTTTTCCAGGATTCATTTACAGACTGACCCTTTTTAGTTGAAACAGAGACAGATGGGAGATCGCTCTCTTGAGAGCCGCCACACTCTCACAAACAGTACTTCTTCCTGACATGACTCTGGAGTTTATGGTCTGCCTTTTTCTCAGTAAATACGTTTGTTCTGGTGCATATTTTCCTCAAGATACCAGGAACTTTTAGTTCTGAGAACTTCTCTTCCAGGAACTAAATGGTTCCTTTGGCCCATTGTTGTCTGTGTTTCCAGTTTGACCTGAATTCTAGCAGAGATTATGTAAATGAGACCAGTTGCATATGAAGGAGCAATAAAAGAAACTGCACTACACCTCCAGACCAGTAAGAAAAAAGCTGTACAATTTTATTTCCAAGGTGCTTCTGTTTGGAGTTTGGTGCCTTGCTTAACCCTTTATTGCCGAACATATCATATTTACATGATATGTACATGAGTTTTAAAGACCTCTATCTCATCAACATGATTAATATTTTCATCAAAAACCTGTTAAAATAATAAAAAATGGTTTTCACCCACCTTGGGGATTATCGTTCCACCACAGGCAGCTGAAATTATATTTGACCCTTTTCAAAATGACTGCTCTTAGGAAATTATCCACACACTTTTTTTCAGGATATCATTGCTAATTTTCAAGAAGTTGTGGTAAGAAGAACTAAATTGTTGTTCTTAAAAAAATAAAACATTTTCTGCATTGAATGAATGCATATTTGCTGAAAAAAAAAAACACTTCGAAAGAAGTTGTGAGAACCACCCAATTATTAAATACGCTACACAAAAATATATCATAAACAAAATGATATAGCAACATGTTTTTTATTGTGGATTTTGTTAAAGGGGTCAATAAGCATCTCAGTTCCAAAAAGTTAGAATTTTCTGGCTGTTTTTTTTGATGCATTAAGGGCTACGTGCACCTAAACAGTGCTAAGGAAATTATGTTAACACCAGTTCCCATTCACCGTCCATGCTGAGACTTGGACCTACGACCCTCCAGTTACCAAGCCAAGTCCCTATGGATGTCACAAAAGCCAACAGAAAGGCCAGCATCATTATGTGTATCACCACATGTAGCCTGTTAGCATTAGCAACAGTGTTTAATTACACTGCATATGGATTCATTGGATCCACAGGACTTAAAATGCTCAGTTTAACACAGGAGGTCAGATTTTAAATTTTAAAAAATTGTTGAAACACCAGGAGCTGACAGAGACACATTCACACTATCAGGCCAAAAAAAAGACCAGTGTTTAGGAGTTATTAAACCAAGCCAATCACAGCTGGCTGTCATCTTATTGTGGATGGAGGGGGAAATACAAACATGTGCACGAGTTCCTCAGAGTCCCCTCTTTGAGTGATAGGTTAAGGACTGTTAATAATAAAATCAAATTTCTCTTCACAGCCAGTGTTAAGGTCTCTGTTTTAAACTTAAGTGTTCACAATTTAACCACAACACAAAAGACGTAAAGCACTTGTCCTAAATCATCCTATTTAATGAAACTCCTGGAGGTATAATGTTTGATCAGTCAACATGCTGCGTGTTCATAGTTTCTCCTGGATTTGTGCAACTACTCCTAAAAGAAGATAAAATTCATTTGACATAAGTTGCTTCTCCAGGAGTTTAAACTCTGAATACATGAATCCATGTTTTCCTATTGCAGTACTTTTAAAAAAGAAATACTACAAAGAGGATAATCCCTGGACAACCCAGCTCAGACAGCCCATGATGTGGTCTCATGATGTGCAGGATGGGAAGAGAGGTTTTCAGCCCTGAAGCTGCTGAAGATAAATAAGACAGAGGAAAAAAACTGACCGACTTATATGACATCCTTTACTGAAAATCCAATATGTACTCAATATGTTGGTCCTCTCACTTCAACATCAGTCTAAGCCCAGCCTGGGGAGCTCCTCCAGCATGAGACGGCTTTAACACAGCAGCCGCCTGCAGCCCACAACCAGCACAGACAGCTGGAGCATCCCTCCGCTCCTCAGCACATCAATCCCTCTGAGGTCGTTACTGTGAGGCAGTTAGCACCGCAGCTGCTGCTGGACACTGTCACCAGCAAATAAAATCTATTGTGTGGCCACCCCAGAGAGAGAGAGGGAGAGTGGGGAAGGAGATAAAGGGAGACAGGAGGGAGAGAGATCATTAAATATGGTCCGAGGTTAAGTGAGAGGCACATTAGGACTGTGCTTAAATCACAGACAACGAGCTGCAGTCGACACAACAGCACTATGGATGCACATTCTGCTGATTGACGTCCGGTTTGATGGGGAGAGAGGAGGTGCAGACACGAGAGATAGAGAGAGAGTGTGTTTGCACAATGCACATCCGTTGAAGGGGAGGAGGTGTCCGATATTAAAGCAACTTATCTTGCTCTTCCCTCTGGGTGGAGAGGGAGAAGAAGAGGAGAGTAGAGGAGGGAGCTCCGCTCGCAGTTTCAACCCCACTGCAATCTCAGTCAATTACACAAGTCCCATAATTCAGTTCAGCGAAACAAGGAGGTTGCACGAGATTTCTAATTTCATTTAAGAACATTTATCCAAACAAATTAGACAAGTTGCAACATTAGAAAAGAAGCCGGCAGAGTCGAGGCGAGAACTCTGCAGGCTCGTGTGTACAGACGCAGAAAGCGAAAAGGCAGTAAAAGCAGGCAGCAGCTGTGACGGATAGTGACGGAGGACAAACTGTAATATGGCTAATATCTCCAGGCAGGGCGGCGTTACTGTACAGCAGCTGCCTGCAGCCACCGAGCGCTAATGTTTTATTTTGTCTTTGAAAGTGCCAGGCTCGTTTTTCATCACCATCACTGTCAATGAAGCGTTATTCATTGTGGAGCTAAGCCCTCTCATTCGCTCAGCTATCTCAGCTAACCCGGCAATGAACTCCTAAATCACTGCAGACTAGGATTTGAATATTTCACCACATAATTGGAGCTTTAACCTAATCTAGGGGCGCGGGAGCTCCTCTTCTGTTTCCGACGAGGAGGACTCAAAAGGCGCATCAGGATCCAATCGCTTGTAATAATGAGGAACTTCTCACAGTCTGTGAGCAAGCATAATTACTGCTGATCCAGATTAAGGCTTTATCTGAGGCCCGACTGCCACTCCAACAAACAGCAAACACTAGCTTATATCACAACCAGGGAGTACGATTTTTGCTATTATGTCCTCCTATTTTCAGCCGCCTCAATGCAGACTGTTTACTTTGTGAAAATCAGGAAGTCTTGAGGGAGAGGGAATGGGATGAGGGTGGAGTGGGGAGGGTTTTCAGTGATTAGGAGCTTTGTATCAGCATTGAAAAGGGAAAAATAAAGAGTTATGGAGACGGAGGCTTACTGTACATTGAAGCGGCAGTGGCAGCTGCACACAGAGCGAGTCGCTGCACTGTGTGACAATTTGCTCCAATTTAGCATCTCGTACACATCTCCGCTCTGAGGGTGTATTGTCAGTGACTGAATGTTTTTTTATCACTGCAACAAGAGAGACATTACTGCACATTATGGCTGCACAGCAGGTTTGTTTATCTCACTACAAACTGTGTTTTACATGACTGACAGGTGTCATGAGATTTCCAGAACTAGCATTGCTAAATCTTTAAACGTGCACCTCCGCCTCCTGCTCCCGAACACTCCCTCTGTCAATCATCCCTGACTGTAATCTATATGTAAGTCATCTCTAAAAACAAACACATTAGACGCTGTCAGCTCCCTGCACAATGCCGTCATGCCTACGTGTCAATCAAATCCTCGTATCTCTGCTCACGATCAAACCAGCTGCCGTCCTGCGGCTTTAACCACTCGCCTGTCAAAACATCATGACAATCAGCCCAGCATTGGTTTTACAGTGTCGTTGACTCACTCTGGAGGTTTTCTCAACACTTCTTTGACCTACAACTTTTGCATCGAGTCATGACGAGTGCAGACGCATCCCTCAGGGGGGGAGGAGGGCGTGCTGTCACTCAGAGTGTGTCCTTCTGCAGGGTCGGCAGCTTTGAGACAGGACAAGCGATGGCTTGATGTGTCCGACAGACGAGATTCTTCCTCAAGGACCTGCGAGGATTAGATTCCCTTCCATATCTGGCCTTTCATGGGTTGTTAGTTTAGCGCAGGGTTTGAGGGTTTGGGGGAGGTTCAGGGACGCCACAGACCTTGACGTCTGCTGGGAGATGACAGGGGGAATAAAGCTCTCTCAAACTCTGACAAGCATTCACGCCGCCTGGCTTAGCGCACCAGGGGACGGATCCACTGCTTCAACATGCGATTCTGATTTATGGAAGCAGATAATGACACAAGTTGGATTAGCTGAATTTATTCCACTTTCCAGACATGTCAGAAACCCGAAGGCTGGAGCTGGTGTCTGCCTCCAGCAGACTGATGGGCAGCTGCCTGCTTGCAAACATTCCCCTGATGGTGTTTTGATGTTTGCAGCTGCATCATCTTCCAGTCCTGACAGCTCTCTTTTAACTTCTCCTCTTGCTGTTGCAGCATATAAAACTGGGGAAAACAAACACTTCTACTGTCTGAAACCTGTCTCACCAGAGGCAGCTGGGAGTCATGATGTGTTGGCTGCACGGTACTAACATAAAGCATGATTTTTATTGTCTTCCCATCACGCTTAATGTCCAATCAATAGCTATTGTGAACAGCAGAAGACAAAGTGTCGGCAAGGATTTGCCTGGACAGTCAGCTGCATTAGAGAGGGATTTAGAGTACAGTACAACAGATTGATAATCATTATGAGCTCTGAGAGTGTATGAGCAGTTCAAAGGAGCATACAGCATCGCGTGCAGAGCAGGGTCATGGAGTTAAAGACACAATGAAACTCTCGTTATGATGTTTATGATGAAGTCTCAATAATAATAAAAACATTCTGTCAAATCAGGGACAATGGAAAATATCTCAATCTGAAGATCTTTATGAGGAATATATGTCTGCAACAATTTGATTTTGACAAAGTTAAAATAAAAACAGCTCCAGAAAGAGGTGAAGATAGCAGCGCCTTGAGACAAGACTAAGCCAAACCATTTATCAGTCCAATCTAAGTTGCAAAAAGCTCTTTTTTCCTCCACAGCAGGACAGTGAACTCACCGTGGTGTATTTGCCAAGCTGGCAGAGGGAGGGGAAGGTTTCTTGATGGGCTTTGCGAATCTTGTCAATGATGGTCTCCAGCTCTGCTGTCAGCTCGTAGCTCTCTGCCAGCTCCGGCTTCGGGCTCTCCTTCTTCTTCTTATTCCGGTCATTTCGAACAGCTGAAGGAGAACAAAGGATTAGGATTAGCGTCAACGAGGACTTGCAGACAGATGACTTGATATTGGATGTTGAGGGACTGAGAGGAAATTATCCACAATTAAAGGAACCACTTTGCTGTTATAAGCAGTTTTTGGCAGAGAGCTGTGAAGCGAGGAATGAAAGTTTTCAGTCAGTCAGCTCAGACTCTGCTCAGTGATTCATGAACAGTCTGTACATCTTTATGGGCAATTAATTATCTCAATCTGGCAGGTTTTAGAGCTGTTTGGTAAATTTATGCAGTTAGGACATGAAGAATGTAACATTGCCAAGAAACAAAAGACAGGTATAAAATAAGGATCTACAGACCCAAGTTAAGACCCATTTAAAGTTTGGGATCAACGATGGCGTACCTAAGTGGGTCTATAATTTTGCAAGGACAGTTTAAAAAGCTAGGTGAGGAAATAAACTTCCAAGGATCAAGGTGGTTACCTAAGCAGCCTGACTCTGACAAATATTAAAGAGGGGGTATTGTGTTTTTTTCAGTCTTTATACTGTCCATCTAGTACCCCCATAAGAACTTTTTTTTATAATTTACAGCAAAAAAAAACCATTTTTTTTCTCATACAGGTGTTTTAGAAAACCCTTATTTCAGCCTGTCTGAAACACTTTGTTTTAGTCGCTCTCTTTAAAGCTCCTGCTCCACAAACCTCCTTCTCCCTGATTGGCCAGCCTTCTGGAGACCTTTCAGGGACTGATGTATGGGTAGACCTTGGTGTTTGAGGCCTGCCACTCCAATGTGACGTGAACCAGCAAGGAAACTGTTACTTGATGACCTCATCATCTCAAAACGTCTTGGAAAGATCTCGCAAAATCTCATGAAGATCTTGTGCTTTTTTTTTTTTTTTTTTTTTTTATTTATTTATTTATTTTTTTTAAAGAATGGACAGGTCAGTTTACAGACAGATTCAGGGATTCCTACAACATGTGGATGTGCAGAGCTTTAAAAATCTGCACAACTTAAGTCTGAACATCTAGTGTTGTTACTTTATACCAATGTTAAAAATACTGGAGAGCAGAATACCCTCTCTTTAAATTACTTTTAGATAGAAGAGGGTGGAAAAATTCGAAATTGCTACTTTTTAATGCAGAAACAGAGCATGAACACAACAGAGAAATTCAGAAATCACAACTCACAACTGCATCATCTGTGGTCATGTACAGTCCATCAAATATCAAGACAGACTCAGAGTTTGTGTTGTGTAATTAGAAATCAAAAAGCCAGAGACAAGCACATGAGACCGCTCCATATGAAGCCTGGAGAATAATGCCGTTCAGCTTGACTTCATTGCCTGCCTGAGTTGGATTCTTGAGGATGGACAGTAAGATGATGTTTTGCCCAGAATAACACTCTACATGTTGAATTTTTTTCAAAACTCCAAACCAGACGTGTGCCTCAGGAGACAGTCCAAACACGCAGCAGCTACAAAGCTCAGGTTGTTATTTGTGTTTTGTGTACAGTGCACCAAGAGAGACTTAGTCCTCAGAGTCCTGTGCTTCATTAGGTGCACACCTTTGAAGTCTGTCACAGTGGGAGACTCAAACAAACAGACATGTTTTATTACTCAGATCACAGCATGATCATCCCATCCCATCATCATACGACTCTGATCAGCTGTACACACGGCTTTAAAATAACACAGAGGTTTTGACTTTCATGTCCCGCGGGTGTCTCAGCACTCGCTACAAGCTCCTCTCTGTCTTAGTTTACAGTAAAACCTTTAATAATCACATATGAGAGCTCCTCTGTGATACTTAAGATGGCTGAATGGGCAGAGAGGAAACTCACTGTGGGTTTGGATTCACACCGGGTATAGATATACAGAAGGTGTGAATGAACATATAGAAAAGGTCACAAAAATAGGTGAGAAAGCTTTTCTTTCACTTGGCCTCACTCATACTTTGGAAGAGCACATCAGCACCAAACAGGGTTCACTTTAACACTAAATACATAAAGGCAGAGAGAAATTAAACTAGCCCAGCTCATTGTAACTACAAATTACTCATTTTACAGCACATTTTCTGCTGAAGACCTCCTGATTCATCTGTCTGCTGGAAGCAGTAACGGCGACTATTTTGACTCAGTGCAGTTGAGTAACTTTAATCTCTGCGCATCATGAACTGATGTGTGATTAGAGATATATTTCCACATGTTGGCACTACTTTATGTGAAAGACCTCCTGACACTAATGTCAACATCTGGCACTTCTTTCCAACAACATCAGCTTAACCCCATAATCAGGTATTAACCTCAGATGGAGTTCACTCAAATATCTCATCTAAAGAATCATCAATGCTGTATGTCCTAAAACATGGGAACTATCTTCCAATCTTTAATGAAAAAAGCATAGATTTTAAAATTGATTTCTTCCTCAAATTCTGAAATTGTTTATAATAAAATGACAGCTTAACACTTAAAGATCACAATTCTTCACTTCATTTATCTTTGCTTTGGGTAAAGTAGATTTGCGGGAAAATATCAGTCAACTACCTGCACTATGAATAGCTATAAAATCACAAACAGATTTTCCAACTTTGAAATTCTTTAATATTATAATATAACCCACAATGCAACACCGTTAATGTAATTCCTCATGTTATCAGAGGGGGCAGTCTTAACACAGTACTTAACTGTATAATTAAACAGTAAAACTTTGTGAAATCCTGATATTACTTTAAAATGAAACATTCACAGGAATTTACTGAGCATGTTTTAAATCCAGAGTCAAATTCAAAATTACAATATTAAATTGCGAGCATCACAGTTAAAATCTGTGAAGTCATAATATAATAAATTAAAAATATTACAGTTATCAGTTATTACAATACTGTCAAAGCCTAGCAAAATTTTACAGTGTAACTTTTACATTTCCTATGTTTAAAACATTTCTTTTGAGTTTGAAGTGAAAATTTTCAACAACGTAACAGAAATAATGCCTCACATCATCCTCAAATAAAAAGAAAAGGAGCACTAGACAATGGCTCAATTATATTTCTCTTGTGCAAATATATAAACAATGCCTCAAAACTAACATCCTGGCAGAACCTTTATTTGCAACTGATGCCATCTCTGCAGACAGTACACATTGCTTCCCACTGGTCACTACCACAGCTACAACAGAGGTACTTTTTCTGCCGTTCTTCTTGTAAAAATGCATTTATGCTTTAGCATTTTCTGTGTGAGAGCGCAGCACAGGCACTCAGAGCATGTTATCTGTTTTGATCTTGGAGAAGGAGCGGCCTTGGTCTTTCATGTGCATGCTCAACATCTTGACAGGTAGGTACATCGGAATAAAGCCAATGGCCCCGTGCAGCTCTTTGTTATAAATATTAATGGTCTGTAGAAGAGAGAATTTCATAAAATCCCCCAGACATCATTTCATGACCAAAGAAGAGGACATGTCTGGGCGAAAGAGGACGTCTGATCAGCCAAAATATAAGCTGCACCTACTCCTGGTCCCAACCTGAATACAGACGAAGGTTTGTTAAGTTGAACCTCCCTGCACAGCCACATAGCTCTTCAATTCTTTTCCAACAACCCTTACCAATAAACACATTCAAATATTTTCTATTTGCACATCATTTTTCTAATGTTAAGTTTTTTTTTTTTTTTTTTTTAAGGTTGTTGTTTGAAAAAAAAACCTGAGAACAGAAGCACAAAGGAGTAGACTTATGGTGGACAAACAAGAAAATTTACTGAACGGAAAACCAAGATTTTTTCTAAATGCATGATTTTGTGAAAACAGTAAGTTAAACTGTCAAAAAAAAAAAAAGATGTCCCAGCATGCTTTTCACAGAGAAGTACTTGCGATGCTGCTAATAATGAATGGGGGTTAATTTTCAGACATGTCTTGCTGTGAGCAGTCTGTTTATAACCCGGGTGTGAAGTGAAGGGCTGAAGATGGAACATAGGAAGGTTTTTGAGAGGGCAAAATTAGTAAAGTACAAACAGTTTTGGCACGAGCTGAGCAAGTCAGAGTTAGAGCAGGCAGGGTGTGCAAAGGCAGGCCTTTGAGGAGGTTTTTCATCATTTGTATAATGTATATTTTTGTTTATGTATTTAGATTTCCTGGAGAACACTGTCTCATTCTGATGTGTACAACTGTACAATGCAAAATGACAATTAAGTTTGGTTTGACGTGCTGTCAGAAAGACAGCACGTTTTCTCAGTTTAAGCAAATCTGCACCAGCTCCCCCATTTCTTTTCATATCCACCTTATTCTTGACTTCATGAGTTTACCCATGGTTCATAGCATTTGTCAGTTTTGCTCTTCGGGTTGAACGTTCTGTTTACGTTGCCATAGGGACCATAAAGCTGATGACGTTTGCTGTTATAGCTAGCTGTTATACTCACTCTATACTCACTCTAATGGATGGCTTTTAACAGCAAGGAAGTGACAAAAATGAACAAAAATCGGAGGTGGATTCATAGTGTGGATGTTTTAAAAAGTGGTGAGGACAGTTATGTAACAGTGCCTCATCCATCAGTTCTCACAGAGTGGGCAGATGACATGATGCTACGGCCCTAAAGTTAACTACATCCACAGTTATTTATCTTATATTTTCTGAGGGTGTTGACGGTGAAGAATTATGCTGTTACTAAAGCACAGAAACACACAAATACATGCACAGTAACAAAACAGGAACGGTACCACAGAAGAAACACTGCGAGTTTATATTTCTGAAGGTAGCAATAGAGCCCAGCCAGAGCATCAATCAAGCCAAACTTACAGCAGAAACCGTTAACCACAGGCGGAAGTAGTTATCTGTCAACACCCATGGGCTTCTGAAGAAACAGGTGAATATATTCTGTAGTTAATGTACCTGTGTGCATTAGCGCTCCAGTTCTGTTTTTTTTTCTGACTCTTCACAGCTTTTAGATCCTCTGCAGCCAGTTTTCAAAATAAAAATTATCACAAGCTGTCCTCATATGCTGGTTTGCTCTTATCTTTTGTATTTTTAATGTTAATATTTTGCTCTTTCTCTTGAACAAACATCAAACATATCAATTATTTTTTGCATCTTGTATCATCACCTCATTTGCAGCATTTTGAGCTAATACCTCCAATATGCAGGGTTAGATTTCAAACTTGTTATTGACATGATCCAGTTTTGGTCTCAGATTAAAGGCTGACTTTTCAGGAAGTATAAGAAAACAAACTCCATGTATTTAAACAACTCTGCACATTAAATAAATCAACCAAACTGTTTAGAATCCAAACATATCACTCATAGAGGTGAGGCCCTCTTAAAACATATCGGTATGTAATTCAGACACAACTAGTCTCACAGCAAAATCCATCACATCCTGAAGGCCCATATGCTGCGGATCCATGTTTTATTTTGATTTATATAGGACACATAACACCCCCATCACACATCTCATGCATCATCGGATCATCTTAATGCATCAAAATGAAAGAGGAGTGAATATAATTTCCTGTTTCAGAGATTTAGACTGAGTGTTTTGGTCAGCTGTGGCCTCGTTCTGATTTCTGTCACTGCTGAGAGGCAGCAGCTACGTTAATCACTCCATACATCCTGACCTACATCTCTGACCTGTTTGTGCATTAAATGTAAATCTATATATTTTTACTGTCAGCGTCATCAACTATGATCAGGCAGCCGGTGATGCAGATTTAAATGATAGATATGTTCATTGTGATTCATTAGAGCACAGGGAAATGATTAAAAAATACTAAGAATGGCTACGGTGACGATTCATATAGAAAATAGATTAAAGCAATCTCGAGCAGCTGATGTTTGATTCTAGAGGCTTTTACTGCATCATATACAAACAAAACTATCCTCAAAATGTGAAATGACATCCAGTTAACTCATCTCCGTGCACCTTGTCGGTCAGCGTTGTTTACGGTCTCAAAGTGGGGGCAGTGGGCGGAGCTTAACAGACATGTGATAGACAACTGAGACCTATTCAAGCCACTTCTTCACACAGAAAATCTGCTTTCTGACAGGCTGCGTATCCTTACAGTGAATCCAGACAAACCAGTGGACTCCCAGTATCAGATGTGAAAAAAAATCCACAATATTTTCCAAATAAATGTCCAAAAAACACTTCTTATAACATTCAAAGCATCAAAACTCAGTGATAGAATCTGATTCTGCCAGAGTCTGTACTGGAATTGTTTGGGCTTTGTGATGTCATTTCCTGGAGTGTTTTCACATGTATTTTGATTGCTTTAAAAATGACTAATTGAAAAATAATAATAATAATAATAATAATAATAATAATAATAATAATAATAATAATAATAATAATAATAATAAAATTTATTGTCCATGAATTTAATAGTCAGTTATTAGCCTGTAATGTCATTGCATATTTGTTTATGATGCTGCTGCAGACGTATCATCGTGTTTTAAACTTAAGCTGCTGAGAAGTGAGATATCCTGGATCTTCAGCTGAAAGTGGTGCTTGCAAAACAACAACCAGGAGGCATCAGGTAAACAAAACACAGCAGCGGTTGACGCAACACCGTGCATCCTAAAACTTCTGAAGTCTGGCAGCATTTTACCCTCAATGCAGCAGGGAAAAAACTACTTGAAGGAACTGTAAAGCAGACTTTGCAAGTCAGGGGATCACATCTGCAACACTCAAGTGTGATATCCTCATCTCTTCCTCTGCCTCCCGCCCTGACATGAAACAGAGGAGCAGACAGATTAAATGCTTTACCTCAATATTCACTTGTGCATTAAAACAAACTCCTCTGTCTTTCATTCACTCAAGTTCTGTTTAAAGCTGTTACAAAACACAACTTGAATTAACATTTTAATTGCAAGTTAGGAGTTTAAAAGAGTATTAAATTCAAAGCTTAATGCTCAACGAAACCCTTTAGTGATTGTGCAGGTCTGCTTAACTGTTAAGTAGCTTGTGTTGTATAATGCAACAGAAATGCTGGCCAGTGTTGCTTTTCTTGCTATTCAAATACTTCATTTCTCATACCTGGAAAAAAACCCTAAATTTTATACTGTATATTAAAAGAAATATTACTGTAGATTTAAGGGGTTTTATTTTATGCATTCAGATGTAAAAGTTAAACATTAACAAAATGACAGTAAAGGCTCTTCATCATCCAGGCCATTTTCATTTGAAAACTAATCCAAAGGCCGACTGGACTCAGTTAAAGATGTATAAAGATGTCTCACCTCTTCTAAAAAAAGCTTCTTCACCTCTATACTGGTGGACAGAGTGAGAAACAAACACCTCTGTGAGTCACGAGTATGCTTTTGGTTATAAAATAAGACATGCAGTGATAAAACTTAAATTACACGTCTCTGCTTTCTGTTAAACTAACATCATGTCACTGAAAGATGACCACAAAAAGGCGCAGCTCTTTCACATTTCTTCTGCAGGTTTTCTCACACTTTTGGCCACAGTCTGACACCTCTGACACCTGCTAGTCATATTGACATATTTCAGATAACACACTGTGCGCGTGAGAGACAGCTCTGATTCTGTCTCATGCATAGTAAACATAATATGAACCTTTCCAAACATCGGCCATTTTGCTCCCATGTATCAACACTCTGCTTGCTAAAAGAGCTGAAATACCAACTTTCCTGTTTGACTGGCTTTAAACATGGAGTTGTGACAGTATGCAGCACACTAAATCCTCCTGAACAATGCTTACACATCCCATGTAATGGTCATGTGCAACACGTGTATCAACAAAGGCTAGAATATAAAAACAGCACTACAT
The DNA here is from genome assembly GCA_030710495.1 of Labroides dimidiatus. Classification (NCBI taxonomy): domain Eukaryota; kingdom Metazoa; phylum Chordata; class Actinopteri; order Labriformes; family Labridae; genus Labroides; species Labroides dimidiatus. Next base: position 13,032,229 of record CM061155.1, read on the forward strand.
GACATCTGAGCGTACACGTGTGCTTGGTGCTCTTAATTCAAACAGCAGAGACAACTGAACACCACAAACACACATCCTACCAGCCGATGTTTCTCTGGAAAAAATAAAATAAAATCTCAGCAAGTGATCTTTTTATTTGTTAAATTGTCCATTATAAAGACAATTATATAGAGAAAAAAACAGTCAACTCATCAATCAGCCAACTGAATGAGAAACAAATGTCTGTTTCCTAGTATTATAAAGATTCTTAGTTTATTCTTATTTCTATCTTATTTCTATCTACAGGCACAACTTTTTTTAAAGAAATTCAGGAGTGTTTTTTGTCTTTTTAATATCTGTAAACAAGCCATTTTCTGGACTTGGTGATGTGGCTGATGTTAGGGCTAATGAAACATTTTTTTTACACTGCAGTGCCGTTTGTTACCACTTCTGCTGTTTTAGGGTATACTGATTTAAGATGGACAATGTGTTACAAACAGATGATGTGTAAAATATGTCTGACAGAAAAAAAAGTCACACAGCGACAACTGTAACTGAAGGATTTGCACATTTGTTGCACTTTACATCCAAACTTTGCAGGATTTCCTCATACTGTTCCTTGCACTTTAGCTTAATTGTAGCTAAACCAAAGCCGAATTATACTTGAGGAAGTCTTTGCAGACTACATATGGACACTAGAGAGGTACAGAGGGGAAACATCAAATATTTTAACAACAGATTTTGTATTCATGTAACGATACTGCTTGAAAAGCTTTTTTTTTCAGGAGTCTTACTCTCTTTGTCTCTGTCTTGATCTTTTCCAGGGGAGTGATGGAGGATTTCCTCACTGTCATATTAAAGCAGAAAGACCTTTAAATTGTGACCACAACAAAAACAGCAGCTGTAGGACAGGCAACCAGAGAAGCTACACTTCTTCTGCCAAAGCTCTGAGTAATCTGTACAGAGCTCAATTTGAACAACTGAAACTGACAGTCTTGGTAGTGATGCTAAGTTCAGCTCAGGGGGTCACTGAACTCCTGTCTTAGCACAAGAACAACACTCAAACACTTTCCCCGTGCGGAGAGGAGGGTGTAAGAGTTAATAGTACAGAGAAGGAAGGATGGTAAACAATCCGTCCTGTGTCAGAGTGAGGTGACAAATAGTATCTGGCGAGGGGAGGGGGGGTTGTGGTCCACGCAGAGGCTGGAGAGCCAGGAGATGTGATTTAGGAAGACAGCAACGTGGCGAATGCACCCTCTCACCCCCCCTCTCACCCACGGCAATCAATTTCCACTGCACTCCGAGAAAATTACTGCAAGCATGAGCAGTTACATCCAAATGATGCATCAGACAAGAGGCCGTGAAAACATACAGCGTTTTAATGTCCACAGAGAGAGCAGCGGGGACCATACAGCACAGGGAGCATTATATTTACTGTATGTACGCACCGCATTCATTGCTCCTCACTGCTCCTCACTGCTCCTCACTGCTCCTCACTGCTCCTCACTGCTCCTCACTGCTTCTCACTTTCACAGGTTCTGAGTTTACTGATTTATTAGTGTATGTTTGGCTTTGGGACTTTAATATAGAAGGAGATGCATGTGTGCTTTTTCTTGGAGCCTGATTAAGGAAATCTATTTATTGGATCAACGAGTCAGCACGCAAAGAAAATATATATTGATGGGCTTTTCTCATTTTTCAGGTTGGGACAGAGCTCCTCACAAATTGCTTTGTACACCATGCACCAGGTCGGATTCTGTCCCTTGGGTACTCCAGTAGTAGCTTTACATGATTTACAGCTCAAAAACAAACAAAACAACAACAAAAAAAACAAACAAGAAATATTTTTCTCTTTTCTCTAGTGTTTTAGAAAACCCGTATTTCAGCCTTTGTCTGAAATGCTTTGTTTGCTGCTGTCTCCCCTTCTCTCTGATTGGCCAGCCCTCTGGAGGCCTCTTAGGGGCGGAGCTATGAGCAGACCTTGAAAATGAATGGACCGCTGGAGATTCAGTGATCTCTACAACATATGAATATATGAATATGTAGAGATGTAATGTACACTTTTAGTCTAAAGATCTTTCATGTTAGATTTTACAAATTGTTAAAAATGCTAACATCCAGTGTCACAGGCAGAGTTTGTGTGTGTGTGTGTGTGTGTGTGTGTGTGTGTGTGTGTGTGTGTGTGTGTGTGTGTGTGTGTGTGTGTGTGTGTGTGTGTGTGTGTGTGTGTGTGTGTGTGTGTTTACGTGTCTGTACATAGCCTCTCTGACAGGCTGTGAGTGAGCTGTTGCGAACGAGCGAGCGAGTCGAGTGTTTCTGAAGAGCTCTCCTGAGTGTTCGAGGAGGAGATGTCGGGTCATTGAGTGGAGCTCAAACACACAGTTAAACACACTCCTCACTGCCCTGCTATGCTTACTAAGACACTCATCTTCTCCTCTTTGAGTCAATGAGCAGAGTCGAATCCCTTTGTCCTTTTTTCTATTAATTTCCCCGGCCTCCTGTCCTCCGGTTTCAATTTTTATCCGGATAAACTGTGATTCAACGTTAGTCGCCATAGACACTTTTAGAAGCCATCGGCATACCATCTGTAGGCAGTCGAGCTCTGCTAAGCAACTATCTGAGCAAACAGATGCAGCGGTAAATAAACACAATCTATCTGCAGCCCACGTGGTGCAGCTGGGCCCAGTGCCACAGCACTTAACACTAACCAGGTGGGTGTAGAACAACTGTAATCATTTATTGCTGCTACCTAAATGTTGAGTTTGAGCTAATAGTCCTGATGAGGGTGGGGGACCAGGACCAGGAGGGGATTGTCAGATGGGTAACCTGCATTGTAAAATTCTGACCTTGAGGCACATAGAAGTGATAAAATTAGATTGTCTTATGATGGCCTCGCTGCTGATGCAGAAGCTTTCCCACGCTGATGAGACTGAAAAACAGAGCAGAACAACAGTATGGGGCAAAGGGCTTCTAGCTTTAGACTCAGACTCATGTGCAGATCAATATTGTGCTTGATTTTTTACAGGAATCCAATGTGGAAAGATCAACCTGTTATCTCTTCATATTCTCGCTCCTCTGTTATCTCTGAAAGCAGAGCTTCAAGCTCAGTGTGTGATTGTTAATTTTGGCTTCCTGTCCGGTCTTGATTATCAAGATCATTCATAGTTTTCGGTCATGTAAGAAAAACAAGAAAACAGTATCATACAGTCTCTGAGAAAAGACTGACTGTGTGCGTTTACACACGCTGCTCATCCAGATCTATCCAGCACTGAGTTGGACCAGCTTAATTCAAGTTAACTCTGTACTAACGGTTAAGGGATTGCACCTGCTGAAACAGTTAAAATGTAAGCATAAGTCAAACCTTGAATTGTAAACCAAGCTACAGGCTAAGATGAAGACCTCTGTAAAATATCATTATCTTGAAAGATGGTATAATTTGGAGGATGAGGAGGAGCAGAGGGCTCTCCCTGCTGGTTGGCATCACCAAAGTGTTCTCCGTGAGAAATGACATCAATTAAAAACGTAGGATGTCTTTGATCTGTCCACAGATATTATCAATTCGACCTAAAGAATGACAGAGCACTGATGACTTAACCTCTGTTGTGTTTGCCCATTTCACCACTGGATGTTGTCACAGATGTTGTTATTTTTCATTACAGATGAATCACCACCATATCAAAATGTTTTGTCATAATTTACACACCTTGCTGTTAGTGGAGTAAAAACAGTTAATGGCAGTAATTTTCAGCACTTAGTTTGTCCAGAGACAAGCAGGCCTGAGAGTCAGTACATCAGCAAAGGATTTATAAAAGACATGAAGATGTCATTACACATATGTTTTCATCACACATTTATCCTAATACTGTTGTTTCAAGAGGGAGTGTTGTCTTTTTTCAGTCTTTCAACTGTCCTTCTGGTACCCCTGCAGTAGATTTACATGATTTACAGCTAAATAAAAAACCTCTATTTTCCTCACACTGAACACCCTGATTTCAGTCACTGGAACATTTATTTTTAGCTGCTGTCTCTTTAAGGCTCCTCACTCCACAACCCCCCTTCCTTCTGATTGACCAGCCCTCTGGAGGCCTGTCAGGGGACGTATGGGCAGACTTTGGTGTTCGAGGCCCTTCCCTCCAAAGTGTCATGAACCCGTTAGGAGATCCTTACGTGATGACCTCATCATTTCAGGAAGTCCCATGAAGATCTTGTTTTTTTTTCTTTCTCATTTTTTTTTTTTTTATTATTATTTTTATTTTTAATTTTTTGAAGGTTTTGATCAGTTTACAGACGGATTCAGGGATTTCTACAACATATGAACATGAGGAGCTTTGAAAATCTGCACGTTCAGCATGAACATCTAAACCAGGGATCCATTTTTTCAGAGCATTAGTTCTTACAAATGAAAATAACTTCATTGCTGACAGCTAAAAAAACAAACAACCAAGCTCATTTTACTCAAACTGTATCATCACATGACTTCATTTGCTGCTCGAGGCTCATGGATCCATACAAAGACACACACACATGGACACACACACAATCAGATGTCTGTCCTCCTCCTCTTCCTCTTACACTGAGATCCATCAGATGAAAAACATATCACATCAGTACCTATATCTGTATGAGACTCATGATTGCTTACTTTAGAAAAAATACAAAGGCATGAATTGTGTAACGTTGCATCGATCCATACTCGCTGGAGCTGCAGCACTTACACACACTCCTAGACACTATTCCACACACACACACTTTAACAATGGTCCTTTTGTGCTCTGCTCTGAGTCCTTCAGTTATCTCCAGAGGCACATGGGAGCACGAGTGTGGTGTCCAGGAGCAGATGTTCATGTCTGACTCAGGCTGCAGACTGAGCTCTCAGCACTCTCATAATGAATCAGGACGAACACAAACACAAGGGCTCAGGTGATATTAGCATCAAATTTTAAACGTATAGACTAAATTTATCAGAGAATGGTGTGATGTGTTCAAATGAGATTATGAACTGGGCTGAGTCATTCTGAATCGATCATAGGGAACGAGTTCAGGTACATCTCACCTCTGATACTGTGGGAAGAATGAGTTCTTAAAACATTCTGGAGGATGGAGCCGCTTCAGGAATGACAAGGGGAAGAGAGCTGTAGATAAGATTAAAACCCAGGTTACCTGCATAGAGTACTTTCAGCTGCCTTAGTTTTAGTTTGTTGTTATTGGGTTCAGACATATGTTTATAATTCGACTCAATATGTAAGATCTCATTCATTTTATTCCCTTTTATCCTATTTTACATATTGTTCTTCTTAGATCTTTAATGGGCTTAAAAACCAGGACCTTGAGGGGGAAATTTTGTGCTGTTCTTGTTTAAATGTATGCTCGTAAGACAATACAGCTCCTTGAATCTGACTGTAGCCTCTGTGATGGAGTGCAATTAACAATTGGGACAAACTGATGTCTGGATGTCTTTATGCCTTTCTATTTATCCCATAATAATGGAATATTGGTGTCCTAGTGGGTGATTTCAAAGTCTGTGTGTGGTTGCAGAGGCTCAAGATCAACACACTCACTTTGAGCCTCCCTGCTCTGCTGGCTCACAGTAATCCTAACCCAGTCACAAGAGCAAAACTTTGACATTTTATGATTCTGCAAAATGTCAGCATGTTGACTTTGAACATTTCTGAATGAAAAATATGTATCATTTCTACATTTCTTCAAACACGCATATCCATGTAATAGATCTGACCATTTATGGCGATATGGGGCATCAGGAAGGGAAACAGTGTGGATTAAAGCTTTCTGTTTGTGTATATTACTCACTTAAAAAGGCATCAGGTTGGCCTTCTCAAGCCTGTTTTACAGTTACATCGATCCATTTTTGTACGTTGTCTCAAATCTCCAGTTATCATAAAGGCCGACTGTACATTACGCTGTGTGTCAGTATTTGGTCATAATATATTCGTTCATTAACTCACCATAACCTTCACTGAGAAAATAAGTTTTTGTTTAATGTAGAATTCTTGGTTCCCTACTGTGCACTAGATAAAACTGGAAGCTCCAATAACTCAGATAAAGTTCATTCCTCTTTTGTTTTGATTCTAATAAACCCCAGTGATTATTGGTGCAAAAGCAAACATTTATTAAGCTTACTTTAATATAATAAATATAATATAATATAAAGTTCTTCTGAAATCTTCTTCCAACGTCTAAGTCATAACCGCGGCGGGACACGTGGCGGTGGCGCTGTGATGTCCGTGCTGGCACCAGGCCAAAACGAAGAAGTGCTATACATTTGACAGCCTTTTTCTTGGATGCAAAATATCAACAAAAATAAAATAAATAAATAAATAATACATTGGTATTAGTGGAAGTTAAGATGAGATTTTTAGAGACAGAAAGAGAATAACATCGAATTTCCTTGTTTCACAGCTTTGTCTTCTTTACCTGCAGTCTCTCTCTCTCTGTATTTGTTTTATCTGTGTGTAGATTGATCCTGGTTGCTTTCTTTCTCATCTTTGTTCACAGGCTGCAGCCTTATCACAAGCTTTAATACTTTTCCATTGTATGAAAAGTAAAAAAAGGACACTTTATAAAGCATGTTTCATTATGACGTATCCAAGTTCGGTGCTGTTTGATACAGGCACAGCGGCAGGACAACATGTTTCCATGAGTCATTTATACTGAAGGCCGGACAGTTTTGGGTCATAAATATCACAACTTCAACTGGTATTAAAGTGCCACAAGGAGATAAATAAATGAAATGAGGTGTCAACAAAAACTCGGAAGACTTAGCAAACAAAACAGGACAAGATTTTGTTCAATTTTTTTTACTTCAGCCTGCACATAATAACCTTTATGAGCCAAAGTTAAATTCTTATAATATATGAATATATGGCTGAAAAAGCTGATTCTCATTCATTAAAGTGTATTTTTTATCATCCCGGTGAACATCTCAGTTCACTTGAATTAGCCTAAAGATGCAGCAAACTGTTGCTAGTCCCTCAATCATCCTAAGATTCACCTTCTCACTCAAATTTGGTCACTTCTGGCTCCACAAGATGAGTGACATCTTGGTGGTTACACCCACTTTAGTACAGTCCATGTGTATGCCATGGCTGCATGGGGGAGGGGGGTCCGTATGGTTTTCAAATAGCAGCTGGCAGCCATAGGTGGACACTGAATAGTGGATGCTAAATCCACTCGACATGGAGTTTCAGGTGTTCAGAGCATGAGGCTGAAGACAGCACCCCATCACCTCCATCCCATGAATATAGAAAAAGGAACAGTCCTGTTCTCATCAGGGGCTCAGCAGGGGGTTTAGCCTTAGGACATCAAGACCTCATCTTCTCCATGACTCCTCTGCTGAGGCTAATGGAGTGTGAAGTGGACCTGAGCTATAAATGCTGATGCAATCAAAGGATGCCAATAACCTGTGAAATGCAAACTATAGATGACAATGGAGCAGAGGGGACACGAGGGCAAAGAAAGCAGCAAGTGACCGCCTTTCCTTAATACTGAGTGTCTGAAGAAGAGATGAAGTGATTTGATCTGGTGACAGGACTCTGTTTTGTTTTCATCATGTTTCATCACATTATTTTTGGAAGTCAGCAGGATCAAAAACAATGTGCTGATGTATGTCCCAGAGTATGATCCTGATTGTGTTTTCAGGAAGAGCTTGACAAAAGCAAGGCCAAGATGTACCACATGGAGGTCAAATTTTGTAGAATTCCATTAAATCTTTGAAACCAGTTCATGGCCCGGATATTATAAAACCTATAAAAAAGAGACAAACTCCTCTGAAGAAGGAATTTATGCTTCACTTAGCATCTGTTCTGTGATTTTTAAAGTCCTGATTCAATGTGCTCATGTTTCTAGTTTAGATAGAGCTGTCTGGTGAAGAAACTATAAACAGTTTAAACAATAATTTATCTAAGCTTAGAAATGTGTAAAAACAAGGCGCAGGATGAAAAATAACTTAAGCAGGTCCTCTTCAATTCTGTTTATTTAAGAAGAAATGAATTTGGTCCTATAACTCCAGTTGATAAAATTGGACAAAAGCTAATAATAAAAAGTGGGTCAAAATCTAGTTAAATTGTTATTTACTGTATGCTCTCTTCACCACACTGTCATTTGCATTATCAGTTTCATTTGCATTAATTTTCCATCCAATTCCCCCCTCACAGTCTATTACTGGAAAGGCTTTTTTTTCCCTCCTAGTTTACGGTAAACAATGCTGAACACTGTTTTCAAGCAGCAGGCAGGAAATTGAATTATATATAGCTGAATCGCTCCCTCTTAAAGCCCTGCAGACCTTTGGCACACCCTCACAGTTTGTGATACACCTCATTACAACACTGTCTGCTGCTAAAAAATGTATATGTGAGTTTTTCTGCTTAGCTAGGGTTAAAGAGGGGCCATTCTGATAAAAGCAAAATACTGCAAAGTGCAGTGAAAACAGACTTCCTGAATTAATCATGAAATACATGAGGCATGTGATGCACACATCGCTGAAGCTTCTGCTTCACTAAGAAGACCAAAGATGGTGACTGTGCAGTCATGAGGAGGCTGGGAGTTCCTTCATGATGGGACTGAATTTAAAGAAATGTTGTTTCCACATTTCTGCATTTCCACTATCTGCAAAGAGAATATATTATCTGCATGCAATAAGCTACATTTGGAGGTATGGCTCTGTTCTGTTCCTCATGCCTATTTGAAGTACCAAAGACTGAGGTGGGGAGAGCACAATTCCCCTATCTTTCATGTGCATCCATAGAAAGTCAAGGCAGGGAGAGCAGCAGCAAAGACACCCAGATGAACAGATGAAGCATCAGTAATAATACATGTAGTAAAATCAGACAGCATAAAAGGAGCAGCTGGTGAGGCGGTTTGCATTTTAGTGTGCTATTTTGTTTTGTTGGTACTTTGCCTTTGTACAAACATCGTCTGTTAAAGTCTTTAGAGATTAACTTTGGCAAATTTCAATGTCAATCTGTCAACCTGTCTTGTTACCTTTTTCAGTTAAAAATGATAATCAAGAATATCACATTGCGTTGAAAACTTTTAAATTAGAAGTTAAAGATGTAATTGATAAGAGATAATCCTCCACGGTATGGAGTAAGCCCCAGATTTTTACAGTATCTGGTCATCACTACAAAAGTCAGTGCCCCAGTTTGAACACATCGGTCAAAAAGTCAGGCTCTGTCCCATCAACCCAGTCACATGCATAGACTGTATATAGAATGGACAGTGTGGCTCCACCTTTTACCACTGTACGGTTTTGAAGCCAAAAAACCTCCACGGAATTCGCCATTGTGCAGCCAGAGTCTGCGCAGTACAGACTTACAGGAACTCTGGGAAAATCTGAGTGGAAACGGGTGACAAAAATAATTGATTTTTTTGATTTATACCATCTAATCTCTTCCTAACTGTCCTCCTAATGTATTTTATCTTTCCCGAAAAAAACTACACATGAACGGCAGCTGTCAATCATCGTTAAACAAGGCGTAAAACCCAGTTTTTAACCTCTAATAACTAATGAAAAAGAAACATTTCAGAAAAAAGGGGACCTGAACACAATGCAGCCCAATAATATCTAAATATCACCACAACATACGGATGAGAGAAACGTTTCTACGAGGTGTAATAATTTTTTAAAGTTTGACCACAGCCCATCTGGAATGAATAGAGAGGCAGAGTTTTTGTCTTGTACTGCAGCCAGCCACCAGGGGGGGCACTTTTTGTGGTGACCTCAGTTTGAGTCAAGCAAGATGACTGAAACTTTGCATAAAAACAAAACTGTTTCATCAGTACAGAGGACAATCTTATGTTGTTTCTGCACCACCATCAAAAAGTCACTTTCATGACATTCAGTGACATTTGGCCCTTTGTATTGTTTTGCTTTTCATTGAAAAGAAAGTTCTCCTGGGTTTTATTCTTGAGCAAAGATGTTATAAAGGTCCCGTCTTTTAGACACATGGAGGCATTAAATTGAATTTCATCTCACACCGTGTAAACTGGCTCTCAAACTCACACTCTTTGGACATTCCCACTCCGAAGCATTTCTGCAGGCGGCAGTACTGACAGCGGTTCCTTGTCACCTTGTTGATAATGCAGTTCTTGTCCCGGTGACATGTGTACACCATGTTCTTCTGGATGCTTCTGCGAAAAAAACCCTGAGGAGACAGACAGACACAGAGAGACACAGAGAGAGAGGAGAGGTTTATGAAAAGAAGACGTTAACCTCGATTTGCTTCTAATCTTCTTGCAGTCGCCTCATTTTCTGAAACACCCTCACAGCTCCTTTTAAATTCTGCTGCTCCATTTCATAACGTCACAACAGTCTGTAACAATGCCTATATGTTCTGCAATTTCCTCGCTTGTGAGAAAAAAAGGGTCTGTGTGTTCCTGCTGGGAGCTCTGAGGGGCTTCAAATGCAGGACGAGGAGATGAGAACAGAGAGTGAGGAACCTCAGGGTATCAGACACAGACACTTCCGATGCAAGAATAGGTGAGGAACGAGGGGAGACTCTGGTCCTGCAAATTGAAGTATATACTGAGAACGAAGACCTTAAATGTTTTCAGTCTGCAAGAATCCTTCCTGGGCAGTTCCACAGGTAAATCATTGACATTTAACCATAATTAACCTTCTACCAAAGACATGGCTGAGTCAGTAGATGTAACAGTATAGGAGTGATATAAAGAGAAAAATTTGTAGCGGATTTATATCAAGCTCAGAAGATAACGTATTTGTTTCCAGGCCTCTAAAAAAGACCAGAAACCTGAAATAATGTTGGCCAGCCTTCTGGAGGCCTGTTGGGGGTGAAGCTGTGGACAGACCTTGGTGTTTGAGGCCCGCCCTTCCAACGTTTCATGAACCAGTTAGGAGATCCTTATGTGAGGACCTCATCATTTCAGCAAGTCTCAAAAGATCACGTGAAGAACATGTGAAGATCTTGTTTTTTGGGTCATAAAGAGACATGAACGTTAACCGTACTTTGTTTCATAACCATTTAAAAGTGCTGCACTGGACCTGCATGATGTGGACTTCACTGAATGGAAGAGAAATTATTACACAGGAGTTTTTAAACCTGTGTCTTCAACATTGGATTTCATGGTGTTTTATGAGAATGCTCAAACACTATAAGCCTTTCAATTTTTAAGGATTATTGTCTTGCAGTGGAAAACATTTTTTTTTGCCTTTAAGGGATGAAAATAGTTGATCCTCTCTCATCTAAAAAAGGTGTTCATATTAGTTTTGCTCACATCCTCTCGGCTCAGGACCTCCTTTATAACATCTAACTGACTGATGGAGGTTATTTTGAAAACCTCTCAATCAGCATGATGCCTTCCATCAAAAAGTGCGCTCAAGGTCAGTTAGGTACGCCTGCACACACCTCAAACACAGTTCATTCTGCAGCTGTTAGACTTAAGTGATATCACAAATGACCCTTTTAGAGCCCTCTTCATCTTCAACCAAATTCAGCCACATCCTCTGACACCTCAAGATGTCACCGCCTGATCATAAGAGAGGAAGAAGAAAGACAACATGAATCCCCCCTCGAAGTCCTGATACACACAGGCAGGAGCTTGTCCATGTTTGTCTCTGATCAAAGTGACAGAGAGTGCAAAGAAGGATCCAGATTCATCACTGATTTCTTCTTCTTGACGTTAATTTGCAGCTCCTCTGGGCTCCATCCTGCAATGATCGTCAATCATCAAGGCCTGTTTGCACATGTTTGCGGGCGTTTGTGTCTGAGGAGCGGCGTTCAGTAAAAGGGGGGGAGGTGGGGTTAAATTTCCATTTACCATAGCTGCCTGTGACAAATGGGACCTTGCCTTTTCATTAGTGAAGCAGGATGCATGATGGGTAACAGATTAGATCACAGGACTGAAACGGCTGACTCTGTAGCCCATCTCCACTCGGCCTCGAGCATCCGTCAACCTCCAGATTCACCCCCCACCCGTCTAGTTCCAGGGAGACTTGCCAAAAGCAGCCAATCGTGTCCCAGCCTTTAAGTCACATGACCAGTGCGAGGTCACCTCCCCTCAGTTGGTATTATTCATTTTCTTAATAGAGGCCTTTATCCTGGCTGATGTAAGCTGCGCGAGTTTGCAGACATTGCCTGCAAGCTCTGATGAATGGACGGCCGAGCGTCCTGCCCCGCCATCAGCCCCTGTATGGGTGTGTTCAGGTTGGGTGCAGAACTCAAGGCTACTCAGGTGCTTATGTCATTCAAAGCTGAAAGCATTCAGGTCACTTAGCCTTGGAAATCTGTGTGTGAGTGTGGAGTGGGTCTGTGTGCTGGGGGTTATAGTGGAGATAGAGCTGCTACAGTTGGTGTGTTGTGCCCTTTCTGCAAACACTTCTCCAAGGATGGATTTACATTGTGTGAGCTGAAGCTATATGGTAAGGGTTTGTTGATGGTTCAGGGCTCTTCATTTAAACTTTCCCTCATTGGGGAGTCTAAAGTAAAGGTCACAGTCATAAATGTTTGCACTATAATCTGTCTGCACAACAAACTGTGTGAGGAGTGGGCAAAGTCATTGACATCACTTATTGATTTATGGATTACTGTTTTGGCATCTCAAGCTCTGCATTTTGGATACATCCACAATGTTTTTGGGCAAGCAAAAGTGTTGAGATGAGAGGCAGTACTTGCAAGGTTATGCTTTTTTTTCTGGTTAAAATGTAATCATAGCTCAGCCTCAAATTACCTTAGGTGTCTGGCAACAACCCAGAAAGGTTTGCCACGAAGATAGAACTTTTTTTTTTTTTTTTTTAAGATCCTTTCTTTAACCAGCAGTCACATCGCTCACCTTAAAGCTGTAATTTGTTTAAAGTGTAAACTCAGCCTGCCAAAAAAACAAGAGATGCAAGCCACTATTATCAGTTAGTGTAGCTACTTTCAGGCAACAACTCCTGAAAATTTTTATAAATTTTTTTAAGTTGCCTGTTCACACATGTCCCTGTTTTCTCTGTCCGACCAACACAACAAAGCATACTGTCAACATACAGACAATTCTTTCCTTAGTGGTTGGGGTTTTAGCCATGGCCTTGTGGTGCTTTCTTAAATGCTAGAACAGGTTTGTAGTGTTGCCCCTTGTTATAGCTATGGTAGCCATGCACGTTTTGCACAATATCTTACACTGTGTTGCATCTTCTTTCTAAAACCCAAAATAGGTCCAGACAACTGACGTGCCATTTCTCTTTGACACGGGTCACCTTTGCTGTGTCCTCTATCTGTTCTTCTGCTGAGGCATTTTTTACCATCAACACAACAAATTAAAACTTAGTCAAAAAGTAAGGTTGCATCTGTGCACATGAATATTTTTTTAATCGCAGCCTTTGCGATTTGAAAATTGGATTCTGTTACATTGCAATGTTGGTTTAAATTTGATTGATTGTTCAGCCCTATGAATGGAATATAATTGTTCAGAAATGTGTATTAATCAGTGTAACATCACCTGAATATCAAAAACATTTTGTTGTGTGAACTTAAATGAGCTTTAAATATCTACATCTATTTCCATTTCTTAGAACATAGTGGACAAACCTCATTTCGCACAAAAGTAAGAAAAATTGTGTCTGGAGGATCATTTGTTTGTTGTAACAATGCTTCTTAGCAGTAAACTGTATGGAGTAGACACCTACTGTCCACTGTAGCAAGGCCACATTTTACAGGTATGAATATCCCAATCAGAATTTTTTGCCATCGATACCAATCAGATTTATGAGTATCTGTCAAAATGATGATGGACTGATTCTTGGATTTGTAGAGATAAACTTCAATAAAGAGGTAAGAAGGTGAAGCTGTGTTTAAGTGTTTTAACAATACTGAAAAGTAAAAACAAAGTATAGAGCTTAATAACTCGATTTAACTTCCAGCTATTTTCTATGTTTAAGTCAACTGATAACTAATATGTTTTTTATGTTCTCCTGTATGAGGCCCTCTCTCTCGCTCTCTCTCTCTCTGTGTGGACATTTTCTTTTAAAGCCCAGAACAGCCTGTCCTCTGTAAGTTAACTACTCTGCATGTTGTTTTAGGATGTTTTGGTCATATTGAATGCCTTGTGAAAATATCCTAGTGCATAAATGTAATCACATGTGACAGTTGGACTGTTTTCATGTACTAGTTTGATATATTTCCACACTGCTGACATTTAAGCCATGGAGTTGCCAATGCTAAGCTAACAGACTGTCCCGTATTGTTTGCTTTCTCCTTTTTAAACTATATGTCCCTGGAGAGTTACCGTAGGATGCTGTAAAGCAGATGTTATTGCTCTAATGTGTCTGGCTGTGCACATGTTTTTTTCTGCAATAGAGGTAAGTGTGGCTGCTGTTCCACATCAGTGCATCATACTTTATTTTTATTATTTAATCATAAACTATACAAGGTTGGGTGAATACTGAGTTTGCTCAAATACAGCTAACACGAATAATTGGATGGGAAGATCGGCTAAAGTGCCGATCACCAGTCAATTAGAAGAGGCCAAAATCTGCCCTGATCTGATACTTGAGATTGAGATTGGGATCGGGACATCCCAACTTACAGGTGTTATCAATAAGGCACCTGGTTGACACCAACTCAAGGGCACAAAACAAGAGTCAGTAGCAACAGCAAACCTGGCGCTACTAAGATTTATTGGCAAAAAGCTTTGTTTCAACAAAGTAATAATCCGCCAAATGCAAAAAGCCAAACTTTTTGTGCTAAGTTTAGTTGCAGGTGTTTTTGGACTCAATGAGTTGTCATAATAAATGCACTGGTTGGAAGACAAAGATGAGGAAGAAGAAAGTGGCTGTTCTTGTGCACAAAAGAACATTTATTGAAGGTTGGGGGGGGGGGTTAAACTGGCAAATGGTAGACCAGATTTATTACATATCACGGAAACTTTTAGTCCTTGAAAGCCAACATCATATCACCAATAGAAGGATGGGTAAAAATGTAGCACATCTAGAACCTGACCCTAAAATATCAGAAAATATTCCCATTTCTTTACACTCTGCATTAACCACAGTTGTATCCCACACTGCTGTGTTAGGCATTTACTTTGCCTTTAATTCCTTGATATGATCACAGTTTATTGGCTGGTGTCTGTGATTTAAATTTGTATCCATAGCATGAGTGTGCAGTTGAGAAATAAAGGCTTTTGTAAATGGACAATCTGTTTGTCCACATCAGTGAAGTCTGTGCACTGTATGAAGGTTGTTATTGTTGTTCATATAATGTGTGTAGAGGATGTTGTTTGTGAAACATTGTGTATCTTAGCAGCAGCATTGAACAGATGCTGCCTCTTAGTTCACTTCATCTGTACAAGCCTCCGGGGAAACACCAGTCCGACACCAACACTCACACTATCAACACATCTGCTCTTTGACGCTCATCTTTTCTCTTTCCTCCTCTGTCTCTCTGCCTCTTCTTTCATTCCTCTCCTCTGCCACAGGACTCCAGTGTTGACCCCAGACTGCAGACTGCTCTGATATTTGCAGTCGTGAGTCCTGCAGGGTTTACTCATTTGAAGCTTATAAATGTGCAGCCAAAGGACACCCTTGAGCCGAGTGTAGTACAGAGGTGTTTACTCGGTTGGCATGCAGCGGGGGGGAGGGGATGGCGCTGCTGGGCTAAATAAATGATAAGATCAGAGGTTTGAGCAGTAGGTGCATGCTGAGAATGAATCCAACAACACAAACTCTAACACGAGAATACAGAAGAAGACAGAGCTAGTAAAAAGAGTCTAAGTTAAGAATACAACTCTTCAGCAGTTTTCATAGAAACACTGAAAACCACATACACACTCAGCCTTAAAAGTCAGTCTTTCTGACATCACATATTTCTGATACAGATTTGAAGCTAACTGTTGACCACATTGGAAATGAGGTGGGCTTTGGGCCATATGGCGCCCGCCTATCAATCAGATGAGCTGGGCCTCTGATTGGGTAAACTCATCATCTTAATATCTTCTAAACTGCAACATTAGAAAAAAATTCAAACCCCTGTACAGTGTGTGCCACTACAGATATTAGCAATTCAGGCTATAGTCATTTTTAGTACTAGGCTGTAAACATGTCTATTTATGCTATGAAAATGCATTTTTTGGGGGAGGGGTTTCCAGTACTCCTGGAGCCAGCCTCAAGCGGACAGTCAGCGAATGCAAATTTTAGCACTTCCACATTGCCTTATATTTTTAGACCAGTTGCCATTTAAACACAACACTTTTACAGCCTGGTTGTGGTGGTGATAGTGCTTTTTCACTTGTGTGTAATGTATTCCTGGTGTCCGTCATAGTTTTGCTCGGCGCCCTCTCCATAAGCTTCATGGAGAGAAGAGGCCGGCGCCAGAGTATTCCCACTGCTTAGTGGTATATATAAGCAATGCTGCACATTGTTCAATAAAATCTTTAAATCTGCTTCCTTGCCGTTCCTGTGCTCCTGGGTCTCGGTGAAACTACTGGTTTTAAAAACTGGTACACTGGTTCAGAAACGGTTTGCTTGGAGTACCTTATTTCTCCAGCCGGATGCACTGTGCGAGGGGTGGACTGTTCTATAACTTGTTATTTGATGTTATTTAACAGCTTTTGCACATTTAAGGGCATGGCTGGTGTGACTGACAGGTTGTTATCCTGTAGCTGTCTGCAAAGACGCTAAAACCCCACCTCATTACCTCATCCTAACTCAAACAAGGTTAGGTTTAGTCAAACTTATTCAATATGGCCACCATCAATGACAGATGGATGATGTCACTGATGTGGCATCATCAATCTGTGGGATGTTAGTTCATCCCACAATGAGGCAAGTTTGTAAAATGACCAATTTACTATAAACTATCCCTTACATAAAAAATAAGCAAAATGTGTTTCCTAAACTGAACCACTTTCTAACCTTATTCAGCTTTCCATTGCTCACTATGGTATGAAAGAGAAAATCTAACCTGTCCTCAGTTGGCACACTTATCAAGACAAACACTTCTGTGGGGTCGGTGGTTCACAAAGACCTGACTTTACCCTTTTATTGTGCTTCGTAGTACATCCCTCAGCTCTACATGTGGAAGGTCTTTTTGTGTTTTACATTATGGCTCAGTGCTTTTAATGCTACACACTTTCTGCTGCTCATTGGATATGACTGTTCTGACTCTACCATGATGTCACATGCGTGCTCTCTCTGGTCACCATAAGAATTACAGTATTTGATGATTTAACCAAAATATCCCTGTATCAACAAAAAAGCAAATTTGATGTTTAAATCTGTATTTCTAACCTCTCAGATTTTATTTTAAGTGTCTTATTCCATTCAGCCATACATCCATTTTCCTTCACTTTTCCAGGGTCTGTGGCGGGGGGCAAAGCTCGTTGACTCAGACATCCCTTTTTGAGTCAAGATATGTTTAACTCAAAACAAATGTAGTAGCTGCATCAGTCAAAACCCTTAAAGTGCTGAGAAAAAGCTTTTGATTTTAATCACTAAATATCAAAGTGATAAACGGTTCTTACTGTAAAGCTACAGTCGGATTGTACAGCAGAGTTAACTGTGACTATGTTTCCTCTCTCACACTGCTCGTCATACCAGAGCTCTTCATGTTTCTCTCCAGATAAGGCCTCATAGAGATGTTCTGTCAGGCCATCAGGGGACACGGGCCCAGCCACCTGGGAGACGAGGCCACTTCCCCCTGGACTGATAAACTGCACCTTAACCGAGATCATTATCCAACATCTTGTTATCTTAATGGGCCAGGGATCGGGTGTCAGAGCGCCGGCCCCGCCATCTTAGGCCTTCTCATTTACAGATTAAAAAACGAAAGTGCCGCCCATTAATTATTTAGTTACAATCCAACCCCTTGTCCACCTGGCCTCCTCCTCTTTCTCTCCCTCGCTCTACTCCTCTGATCCCACCATCCACTGGCTGTCCGGCCCTTTAGACTCGGCTGTGGCGTTTTGTGTTGCCTGAACATTCAGTACAGTCGAGGGACGAGAGAAGTGAGGGAGAGAGCAGAGGATTAGCTTTCGCTCTTAATCGTGTCGACATCTTATCACTGCCGTGGAAAGTGGAGAGGACACTGGAGACCCTGGGGGGTTCCAGAAAAACGAGGAGGATAGGTACAGAGGAGAGTAGAGAGGGGAGGAGGATGGGGGTGATATTTATCCAGTTTATCCAGTCCAGGCTATTACTTACACCTGCAGTTCAATGGAGAGACACGGCAGAGTTCAGGACGAGGACTCTGCTGGTTGAACGATACCAGACAGAGCAGGGTGACAGCAAACATGGCCGTCCTGTTTTAGGAAACGAAAGAGGACGACATCACTGAAAGCTGTCACAGTGAAAAACATTTAACTCCACACTGTTGGTTCTTCACAAGGAAGCAACATCCAGTTCAAAAAAGTGAAGTCTCTGAGGAAGTGCTAAAAGCTGTGGTTCATTTAGTGTCTGCTTGAGATTGGCTGCAGAAAGACCAGAAACCACATACACACGAACCAACCCCCCCCCCCCCCCCCCCCCCCCCCCCCCCCAGAACTTTTATAGCATTAAAAAACCTGTTTACAGCCTGGTTCAAAATACACCTCTGAAACGCTCATTTGTCTATCAGCACACAATCTACAGTTGGTGATTTTTTTTTTTGGATCAGTCAGCAGTTTAGAAGATATTAAGATCACAAGTTTACCCAATCAGAGGCACAACACATGTGACTGACAGACACTCTGTAGGCTCAAAGCCCGCCTCTTGAGTCAGCAATTCCAATATGGCCCCCATCGACAAAATGCTTGATCACTCTGTTCAATAACAGAGACTAAGTCCATATATAATACAGTCTAAGGTCACAGCCACACCTGAACCCTGAACAGGATATAAAAAATGAATGAATTTTCTTATTGTAATGTTTGCATTAACTTTCTTTTTTGCTAAAGAAATTCTGTAAATTTTCCCATTGTGGGATGAATAAAAGAGTATCTTATGCTATATATTATTTAAACAAACAAAAAAAAATCAAGAAAGTTCTGTTGACAAGTCAAAAAAAGTAGCACACTTTGTGCCAAACAGGCAATATAAAATAGGGGGAATGATCATTTTTAGTTTAGGTTTTAGGATTTAAAATTGTAACCCTTGCTAAAAAAAACATTATTTGATCCTGTGCGTAGACATCTTAAATAATTTGTATTCCGCTACAGCTGTTTTCTGTGAGTTTCATTGCCCAGTCAGTTAGTTGGATTTATCAATTCTTTTTATTAACCAAGTACAAAATTAGTATTTCTTACTTGAGCCATTCATAGACTTGGTTACTGACTGCAGGCTATGTCGACCATGAAACTTCAGGAGCTGCATTTTAATTTTATGGTACAAAAAAGTGAGAGACTTTACAAAATCCATTTCTGTGTGTTGAAAGATAAAGTGCATTGGTTAACAAGGGTTTCAGTCCATAAAAGTCAACATTATGACATTTTTATGAGGCACAAACTGGACACAAAAAACAAGCCTCGTCAATGGAACACATGAAGCACTGAGGTTTTGCCTTGTGGGTTTTTGTCAAAGGTAAGAGTTGACATTTTTGGAGGCAGAAAATGGGGACACAGTGGCAAAGTTGTTGTTCAACCTGCTATATCAACCAGAGAAACAGAACAACAGCACAAAAAGGAACCTGGAAAGCACAAAGACCGGCATTGTTACTGTTGCAAACGTGAAACCTGGACAGATAAGGCACAAACGGAGCGGCAGTCAACAGCTACAACACGGAAAACAAGAGACAGCTCTCTCAGACCCCCACTCCTGTCTTCTCTGTTCCTCCTGCACCCCGCACCCCCACCTCAGTAACCCAATCAGTGCTTATCTGTCTATCCGAGCACCTGAAGTGCACAGATGGAGTGGCAGATACAGTACAGACTGAAAGGGGAAAGTAGAAAGGAGAGGGTAAAAAAAGAGGGGGAAGAAAAAGGAGATAGCGAGTGAGAGTCCTGAACAGAGGAGCAGTGTGACTCACCGGCCCGCTCTGAATAGCTGCAGAGACAGAGAGCCCAGGCTGAACGAGAGGCAGAGAAAGACAACGGAGGAGGTTTCAGATCACCAGGTCCTCCACAGACGCCCCACTGTGGCCCTATTCTCCAGGTCGCCGCTCTCCATTCAGTGCTCATCTTTCGGCCCCCAGACCTGGTGGGGGCTCCAGGAGTGATCAGAAGCCATCTTTAAGCTCTCTCGCTCTCCAATGGGAGGCCCTCTTTCTGCTCACTTACACACTGACACACAGCACACAGAGTCAGACCTGCTGCTGACCTGTCACAACCACACTGCTTTGTTTCCATTGCGGGGACATTTCACACATGCAGACTATCTAGAGGGGTTTGGTTTGGTTGAAGGTTTGAAAGATTACAACATAATAACTCAGCCTCTGATAAGTAACACCGCCATCAAAGTTTTTCTTCTCATCTCAAACACATTCTGACAGACTGTTTCTCAAAAGGGTTGGTGCTTTCATGCACAGAAAACCTGTGCTAATTGCGTAAAAAGACACCATCTCATTCACTGACAATGCATGCAACAGGTCACAAACAGTGCTGCTGAAATTATAGCACCTCTGTTGGCCAAGATCATGACAACAATTCCATCTCTTTTTGACAAAAAAATGATTAATTGTACCAACAGTCTTTTAATGTTGGTTTATAAATACTACGTTGATTTTATTTTTATTGTCAAAAGTTAAATTAGTCAAAAGGTGGCTTAATCCATCACACTATATTCCACAAATGTGATATCGAGCTGTTACACAAGGTTTTCATTCACTGAAAGAGCTGTTCATGCTGGATTACTTTGAGGTGGAATCTTTGTTCCAAATTGTGTAATTTTTGGTACATTTCTCATATATTTAATTCCCTATTTACTGGTAAGGACCCCCCCCCCCCCCCCCCGCCCCCAACAGTGCTCATCATTTGAATGTGAATACATCGGAGCTCCAACAGGATGAGAGTGAGGCTATGTGCATCAAATGCATCTCTGGTCCTGCTTCGCTCTGTCACAGCACCAGATCAGACAAGGTTCAAATCAAGTCAGTGTGTTAAATCACACTGGATACATGCCGATGCAGTCCAGCTGAATGCCTGCTCTGGCAGGTTGCAGCAGATACACAAGTCTCCTAAATTTGCCAAATGCCAGAGCTGTGATGCGTCAATTTACAAAAAAAATAAAAATAAATAAAAAAATAAAAAGCAGATTGAGTGGGACAGGAAATTGGAGGAGAGAATGAGGAGAGAATCACCAATGGAGTGGGGACTGAAGGATCTCTCCTCAGTCAGACATATGCAGTTAACACGGAGTGGAGCTGGACCGGAGATGCATCTAGTGTATTCCCAGTGTTAGACACAAAGCAACAGAAAACTGCAAGAAGTCACAAATTTGCAAAATATTTAGCTTCTGTCACTGGTCCACCATGAATACCTCCTCAACTCCTTGGTTGTTGTTTGCCCTGACCCCTTCTTTGGGATGTGTGATGTAATTTAATTGCAAGACACTTGAAACTCAGTCTTTCCCTTCTTTCAGCATTTCCCTTTTAGGAGTCACAAGAGCACAAGAGCTATCAGCTGTATCCAATTCATGTCCCACATTGTTGATCTGACAGTTTTACATCAGAAGCCCTTCCTGACCCAACCCTTCCCATTATCTGGGCCTGGGCACTAAAGAAAACACTGCCTTGTGCCCCCCTAGTAGCTGGAAACACCTCTAACCAAGTTCAGCAGAAGAAATTTAGTGTTCAGTGTTTTGCTTCAGCATATGACTACAGAATCTGGGATTAAACTTGAGACATTGAGAAGAAGAGAAGAGGGGCTCTCTGGCAGCATAAAGAAACTTTCTTTTCAGTTTTATTAAAGAAGTCCAAGTGATGTTGGTGCGTTTAAATTGCACAATTTTAAAATTGGCTTCAGTGTGTACAACTCAGCTCCAAAAAATCTGAATCAAACTTTTATAATCCAAGAACAGTTAAACTTAAGACGGATTTTTGTTCTGACTGTTCTGTTCCCGTAAAATACAGTCCAATAAAAGAAGCCTATTTGTATTCAACATAAACTGACTGACTTACACACAAAGCTGGGAATGGATAAAGAGCATTTTTCACACTCAGGTAACCTGTTTTAGCAGCTGAGTGTTAATTCTCCTGACAAATACAAGAAAGCACCGGTTCCTCAAACAGCAAATCAGCCTCCACAGCAGGATGTGAAAGAGCACTTCACATAACGTTACTTTGCCTCACACACACTTGACAGCTTGAGTTCAAAGTATAGACACTCTCCAGGAAATACAAACTACAAATCAAATCTTTCTCCACGAGCTGGTATCAGCAGCAAGCAGCAGGTCGCTCTGCAGGGAGGAGAGAGACGTCACGGGACAACAATCACATCTTTTCACTGTCACACCTCTGCAGCATAACCCTCTGTTTGATTTTCTCTCTCTAATGGTGCTCTGGCTTCTTTCATGTTACAACGTTGACAAATCACGTTATGGAGTGTTCATTGGCTCTGGGGTAGCTGTATAGATTATGGTGACAGGCTGAACACAAGCAGAGAAACAGCAGATCCACGTCCTACTTTCACTATCTCTGCAGAAAGTGACATCTCAACATCATCACCGTCCTGCACCAGCAGCTGGAAGTAAATACAGATAAAGAAAGCAAACAGCAGGTTGAGGAGGTATGACATATGAAGTGTGTTTAAACAAGGGAGCAGTAATGATAATTATGGCTAACAACAAAAACTATGAAGTTTTCTTTATGTAAATGATGGATGAATGTGCATTTTGCATCTACCCAGGGACACATGAATAAAACTCACAACAAATGTTTGTGCAGATCTCTAAATTAGAGTTATTATTCAAAAGGAAGAGGAATATGAATATTTATTCTTGTTACCAGATTTATAAACTTCTGCATAATGCATTGTTACACCACAGAGATTTTATTCTTAGTCATGTGTTGGTGTTAGTCAGCAGGATATCTCTCAAACCAGTGAGCACAATCCCCCCTGACAGCTGACAGAAGGGGGTCCAGCTATGAGCAGAGGGTCTATAAGACCTCACTCAACAACACAAAACACCATACTACGATTTTTTATTCATACTTCAAAAAAATGGCTTGCAGTCTGTTTCGTTTTACCGCCTAGTTATCCTGGGAATTCACCAGATGAGTCTACAGTCCTGCTCCACTCAGAGAGGTGACCAAGAACCTGATGGTCACTGTTAGAGCTCCAGCAGTCCTCTGTGGAGAGAGGAGAACCTTCCAGAAGGACAGCCATCTCTGCAGCAATCCACCAGGCCTTTATAGTAGAGTGGCCAGATGGAAGCCACTCCTTAGTAAAAGGCACATGGCAGCCTGCCTGGAGTTTGCCAAAAGGCCCCTGAAGGGCCCTCAGACCATGAGAAAGAAAATTCTCTGGTCTGATGAGACAAAGATTGAACTCTATGGCGTGAACGCCAGCGTCATGTTTGGAGGAAATGAGGCACTGCTCATCACTTGGACAATACAGTCCCTACAGCAGGGGTGTCAAACTCAAATACGAAGTGGGCCAAAATTTTAAATTGAACAAAGCCGCGGGCCAAGGTTGAACAAATGAACCTTTTAATATGGAACCAAACAAGTTTTGATTTAACAGTGAATACTGAACAAGCAAGGCTTATATAACTTTAAAGTGCAGGCGTGCAAAATCGAGTTGTTAATAATACTAATACTAATAATAATGATACTAATACTGCTACTAATAATAATAATAATAGGGGTGCGCTGGAGCTTTCAGCCGAAGGAGTGCGCATGAAGACGGATCACTTTATTCCTAAAACATCCATGACCGCTACCATAGACACAGAGGAGGAGGGGTGTCTGCCTCTGTCCTAATTGACGCGCCAAAACAACAGCAGAGCATTATGGGATTTGTAGTTTAAGTGGTGAATGCGGTGTTACAGCGCTGCCGCCGTATAATACCGTCGGGCCAGCTCTAATATTAATTTGAAATTGCCTCGCGGGCCAAATATAATTACACTGCGGGCCAAATTTGGCCCGCGGGCCAGAGTTTGACACCTATGCCCTACAGTGAAGCATGGTGGTGGCAGCATCATGCTGTGGGGATGTGTTTGAGTAGCAGGAACTGGAAACTATTCTGGATTGAGGGAAAGATAAATGTAGCAATGTACAGAGACATCCTGGATAAAAACTTGCACCAGAGCCCTTCTGACCTCAGACTGGGGCAACGGTTCATCTGGACAACAACCTTAAGTACACAGCCAAGATATCAAAGAAGTGTCTTCAGGACAACTCTGTGAATGTCCTTGAGTGGTCCAGACTTGAATCTGATAAAGCATTTCTGGAGAGATCTGAAAATGTCTGGACACTGACGCTCCCAATCAAACCATCTAAACAAGTAAATCTACAAAACAAAGTTTCATTGTGTTATCTAGAGAGTAAAGATTTGATGACGTATTCAGATCTGCTTTAGATATGTCTGTTGTAAATTTGAAGACCTTTCCCCGCTAATAACAGCACTGTAAGACATTTTTATAACCATAAACTGGCTTCAGGTTTGAAAATAGTGGAAAAACTCATTAAAGATGAGACACAAATCTGAAACCAACACTTTTGTCTCACTCTCAGAGCGAGGAAGCAAATGTTTCTCCATCAAGCGTTCCCTTCAGTGCACATGAGTAAAAATATTGGTTCCTGGAGGTCTGAAATGATCTTTCAAAAGTATCTAGTTTAAATTGAAAGATATTTTCTACACAGAAGGTGAGTCATGCTTTCTTTTTTTGGACATGTTCATTACATTTGTGTCAGGCCTCCAGTGTCAGGGATCCTGAGCTGTAGAAAATGAAGAAGAAATGGTTTGTTAAGAAATCAGATCTGAAGGTGAGTGTATTCATGTATCCCTTCTCTGTGGACTTAAAGTGGGAAACAGTGAGCAGAAGGGGCCACCGGTTCAGATAGAGGAGTGTTTCTTTTCCAGTGTGAGCATTCTGAATTGTGTTCTATTCAAAGAGGTTATGGTCTCCCGCTTGTCAAACCAGTTCCATCAAACTAATCCCGCTGTGTCAACGCCTCAGGACCCAACAAGTGAAAGAGAGAGGGGGAGGAGTGTTCACGGCTCAAAGTTTTGTCTTCATCCCTAAAGGCCTGTCAGCGCTGACGACACGCGTTCACATTCAAGCCATCTCTCTTTTATGGGCATTTCAGGGCTTATGCAAAACAATGTTAAGATGTCAACCGCTCTGCATGCTTCCTTTCCCCAAACCCACCACCACCACTGATATCCAGCAGACAGATATCTCAGCTTCTATATGTGTAGGTTTTAGATCTCTGCCTTTTCTGGTGCACAAACGAAGGAAACACATTATCTACACGTCTCAAACACCTCTCTGTAAACTTAACTGTGATTTAACATCCAGACAGTGGTTTTATTTTAAGTAAACATTTATACCAGAGAAAAAGCCTGTGTTAGGAGAGGAGGAAAAGGATCATCTGCATTTTTGTTTAATATCATTTTTCTCTCCCCACTGACCCTCTGTCACTTATTGAGGATTTCTTCGGCAAACCTTTTGATATCTAATTTTTGGACACTTCATAATGCTGGAAATGATAATGAAAAACAGCATTCTTAACTCCTTAAAAAGTTTTACTAAGACATATTAGTTCATTTAAACACTTGTCTCTGCACTGCTGCGTTTGACTTATATTTGCTAATTCTTTTTGGACATCATTGCAGCATAACAAGTTTCCCATTTATTTAGATTTCTCAGTTTTGCAGACTCTTGCATTCTGCAAGAGTTCCTCCTTCGAGATCTACAAGTGCTGAAGGCTAAACCTAGCAACACCTCACCCAATTCACAGGAGGACTCAAGAAAACTTTCTCCAGACCCAAAATGAAGAGAAGTTTATATGTGGACTGCAGAGGCAAGCAAAATGCATGTTGTGTTAGGTCTTATTATATAACAGAAATATATATATATACTGTATATATACAGTGCTGCTTGAAAGTTTGTTAACCCCAGTAGACACGGTCACTGTTTTTGCCAAAAAAAACCCAAAACATTAAAATAACCTTATTAAATGCACATCAAAATCCCAATTTGAAAATAAAACATTTTCAAATCATGGACATATACAGAAAGAGATATTTTCATTTTTTAATTCAACAAAAGTGGATTATTTGACAACAACTGAGAATTTAATATATGCAAAAGTATGTGCACCCTTGAAGTTAGTAGCTTGTGGCCTAGGGACTTTCAAAATAAAACCAACCTTGTCAAAACCAGATCGTATTTAGCTTGAATGCAACAACAAACTGGCATATTTAGTGGAACCAGATCAGTAGTCAACAGGTTTGAGGTTTTACAGCTCAACATGAATGAAGACATGCTCATCAATGGAGTGGGAAGCACCGGACTCCTCGGTCTCCCAACTCCAGCTGTCTGTGTCCTGCAAGGTGCTGGACTGAACACACAGCTAGAGTAAGCTGATAGATGAGAGAGCACAAAGTCAACATGCAACAAAGCAGAGCCAGACCAGAGACCACAGACTCATCTGGTGTATTTCCGACAAAAGGCCAAATGATCTGGATCTCTAAAAAGAGCCTGAACTTCCTTAACTTCTCTGGTGAAAACAGTTAAACCTCTAAAAGACCCTGTGCTCATCAATGGCACTTTTATTTTGCAAACTAATCAAGATCCTAAAGGGTTGGACTTCTTATTTTATCACCATAATGAACTATGGTCAAGGTTGTCTAAAACGTCTGCCAATGCTAGGATAAAAATTAACATTAATTGTTTTTATATTTTATTTGAGAAAAGGTTGTGCTAGTGAGAAGTGCTCCCACATAGAGGTTGTTCGACCTGCCTGTGCAGTACAAGTGCTGTTGAAGGTGTTTCAAAGGACTTATTGGGCTTTTGTAACTCGTCTCAGTGCGGGAGCTTCAGGGTTTTAGCATCACGCTGGCTTCAATTCATAACTGTAGAGGTTTCTATTTGTCCAAAAATAAAAACAACACAAAAAACCCAGAAGTATAAAGATTCACCTGGCATATAGAATTTTGAGGTCTTAAAATGGGGGTTGAATTACGGACAGTTGAGTCCCCAGAAAGTATGCATCCATCACACCAACTCCTGGAAAGGAAAGTCTGAACCTGTCATCTGTGGCTCAGGATATGATCACTGGAAAAAGAAATTCCTGATGAATAAAGTTTCACAGAGTATCTGCAGCAGCCTGTTAAAGTTTCCTATTTTGTGAGAACTCCGGTGTTTTGGATTAGAGGGGAAACCTGATCCAGAAAATATGATGCCAAAGTACAAGCATCAAACGGCGGCCAGATAGCAGAAAGCCAGCAGCCCCTCATTCTTGGAAAGCCAGTCACAAGATGGAGTCTGGACGAATACTCATGTTTGACACTTTCTTTATTTTGTTCAGCAGTGGAATGAAAACAGCCCTGACAAAGTTTCAGAAAGTCTTAACATATTCTCTCTAAGGGATTCAGATCATACGGTCTCTGGGGGGAAGTGTAAAGTTTCTATTTGAAGTGTTCAGAAGGACACAGTGAAAGACGTGGAACTATCAGGGAGTGTAGGGGTGACTGGATATGAAGGCTGCTCTGACTTTGGAGGATTTCTTGACTTTGGGTCAACACAGATGAAACTGTCATCTTGTTGCATATGCATGTGCTTCTGGAGGCCCATATGCCTGTTCCCTGTTTTAACAATTCAAATCAGCTCTGACCACACAGAGCGGCTGCAGAGGCCGGGCAACGCACCAACTCAGTCACACAACAATCACACATGGCAAAACTGACACTGTTACATACGGTGATAATGCTTCTTCTGTTGCTTTTTGTAGTTTTGTTTTTTTTACAGAGCATGGAGGAAAAATGTGATAAGTTTGAACAAAATTCTTTTTTCAGTCCTTTATGGTAAGATTACTTCATCACTCTGCATCCTGCAAAAATTATCCTGAACAATAAAAAGTAGTGTAAAAAAAGACAACCAGTGTGTATGTCAGATGTGACCTTTGAGAGAAGACACATCTTTAAATCATTGGGTAATGGTGCTCATGGGAAATGAAGTCTTCATCCTAAAAAACCAGTTCTGATTCCTCAAGAGGGAGCTGGAAATCAACAAAATGCATTAAAATAGCTTGTTTTCCACAGTCTTGGGTTTTGATTGAATGTGCCTGACAGCATTACGGAAATAATTATAAACTGTGTTATTTTGTTTTTTTGGTCAACTCAGGTTGAAGGGCAGACTGATGTGCCCTGTGTTCTGCTGGTACTTTCACCGGGTTCTGGATGTTTTGTGTCACGATTCTGGTTTCAAAGGAGCATCTCAAATCCAAAAGTTTCTGCACCCAAGACACTAAAAGAGGGATATCGTGCATTTTTAAGTTTAGATCAGTCCATCTGGTTTCCCCTTAGTAGCTTCACATTATTTACAGCTCCACAAACCCACTACCCTCTGATTAGCCAACTCCCTGGAGATCTGTTCAGGGCAAAGCTATAGGCAGACCTTGGTGTTTGAGGCCTAACCCTCCAATGTGTCATGAACCAGTTAGAAAATCTCTGACTATATCATTTCAGAAAGTCTCAAGAGGATCTTGTGATCTTGTGCTATTTTTAAATCATTTTACATATACATACATACATACATACATACATACATACATACATACATACATACATATATACATACATACATACATACATACATACATACATACATACATACATACATACATACATACATACATACATACATACATACATACATACATACATACATACATACACATTTAGTATGAACATCCAGTATTGTTTCTTTATATCCATGTTTAAAATGGGACAGAGTAACATCCCCTCTTTAATGTAAGACATTTGGAGCCCAAGAAGATCTTCTACCAATTACCTTTAAAATTCAGATTGATCCCTTATTGGGTGTGAGGACTAAAAACCTGACAAATGTGTGGACACTTATCAGTGTAACAGTTTTATTTATGTCGAGCTGAGCCGGCCTTCTGTGCAGTGTTGCTTTATTACAGAGCTGCATATGTGCATGCATATGAATGTGCAGCAGTTAACTGTAACAAGTGCTTCAAACACCAACAACACAGCCCGTAAAGCACAAACGCACACACACACACGCTGTGTGTGTCTTTGAGTCTATTTGTGGCTCTAATTGGCACATTCACTGGGCAGTAAAAGGCTCTCCTTGCTGGCTAAAAGCCTACAGCTGTACAGCATGCTTGGTTGCATCCATCCAATAGAAGGGACTTGCCCCTCGCACCGCAGACAACAATGCCTTCGCCATGGAGACGGGAATACAACACAGGAGGAAAAAGCTATAATCCGCTGCATAATCCTCTTGAGTCAGGATGTTACAAAAATCAAGGCCATTCTGCCACGAACTGAACTATTTTTACATCAGCGCTGTGCAGACAGAGCGTTGATGGGATAAAACTCAGTTAGATGGTCTGTTCACTCAGAAGCACTCTGACAGTGATTTCATTTTAAACATCGTCTCAATCTGTCATTAGGGAAGCGCTCAGGGTGCCGAGGCCTACAGACGTGATCCAGTGATTTGATGATGAGTCTTCACCCCTCTGTCAGTGTGAATGAGAGTAAACTAAGCTTCTGTGTACACTCTGCGCTACATTTCACATGAACAGCAGGAACAAACCCCATCTTCTTTCTTCTCGGGGGGTTTCCCTTAAAGGAGAATTCTGGTGTTTTGAAAGACCCCACTTTAATATCTTTGACTTATGGGTTCAAACTGTTTTGAAACGTTTACAGTTTATTTCTTCAGCTGGTAGCCGTGATTCAGGTAGTGATTTCATGTTTCTGATAAAATTATAGAAATGATCCCTGAAGAAACAGAGAATACTGTCAAGAAGTAATGCTCT
Organism: Labroides dimidiatus; assembly: GCA_030710495.1. NCBI lineage: Eukaryota > Metazoa > Chordata > Actinopteri > Labriformes > Labridae > Labroides > Labroides dimidiatus. The sequence goes on from CM061155.1 coordinate 13,062,081, forward strand.
TGTTTTATATCACAAACAGCCGTTACATCACTCGCTCCTATCAGTCATGGACTGCACTGAAAAAAAAAGGATTTCACCCTGCAGAACACTGAGATGTTTGTCTGCAGCTACTTTTAGGTAAGGCTGCTTTATTGTCAATGCTGCAGTATAAGTAACACAGACAGAGGATTGAGATTGCAAAACTCTAAAAACTAAAAATTTAGAGTCTAGTTTTAGAAAATAAATAAAATTTTAAATATCAAAGGAGAAAGGAAACAGCTGTGCAAAGAAAAGAAAAGAAAAGAAAAATACTGCAACACATGTAAAAAAAAAAGTGTGAGTACCAAGGCACATAAAAGGGGATATTTTTTTCATTTTGTATATTTGTGGATGGCAGTGTGGAGTGGTGTGCAAATAGTAACCCCAATGCTGTGAAAAGTAGCACTTTTAACACTTAGTTTTGCGCATGCAAAACAAATGTTGCTTTAGAGCCAAGCCATTTCAAAATAAAAACATCAGAAATGAGAAACTCCAGTGTTCTGAATGTTAAAATTTCTGTTTCTGACACTGGAGTTTGGTGGCTTTTTCAGCAGAATATTTTAAACTTTGGATTTTACACCTTCCGGTCAGTCCTAATGCCCTGAGACATGTTTTAAGAAAAGCCTTGGTTTAAATACAGCAGAACCCCCCTTTAAGTGAAAGTCAGAGCAGAGGTCAAAGGTCACAACATGCCTTAACTATGAGGCTTATTTTGGAACACATAAAGGAGAACTTGGTTTGACCCAGAGCCTGGTGAGTGAGCTGATCATCGCCTCCCCCTTGGGCCAAAAACTCCAAAGGATTCCTGACATACCAGCGCTTCAATTACAGAGGCGGGAGGAGAGAGGACACACACTGCAGTCTGCCTGCACAGAGGAAAAACCTGCTCCACCTGGGAAGAAATAAAACTCGCTGTCTGCAGAAAAACAGCAGCGAGGAAAACCGTGCTCTGTAAATCAGCCATGTGGAGCTCTAACTCAGAATATCTGAACATTTAAAGAACTGTTTCATGTAAATTTGAAGGATGATTCACAAACGTCAGCCTATTTTCTGACAATGAATATTTTTGTGCAAGGTGGGTGTGTGCGCAGTTGCCTAGCAACAGCTGCTGTAAGTGGTAGAAGACAGACAGGTGTGGGTCAGGCAGATGTTGGAGGAATTTCTAAAAGTAGAGCCTCAGACTGAGACAGTCCTCTTAAAGGAACAATTCACCTAAATGACTGAACACAGTTAACCTGAAGATTTCACATCAGTGCTGTGGAAAGTAAATACAGTAACTTTTGTCTAAACACAGAGGTTACCTTGTGGTTCAAAAGTCAACCTGTCAGACTGACTGACAGCAAAACAAACTCAGGGACCACTTTGGACTTTGACTTCCGTCCTTTTATTGCACATCAGACTAAAATGGGTCTATCCGGAGTCTTATCACCTCTGACAAGTTAATACTTGATTCTTGATGGCTGCACTATTTCTAAGACCTTCACAATTGTCGATATATATCTTTGGATGTCGAAGACTGCCTCCAACTTATCTCCCTATAGATAAATATGTGTAACACATTATATGACACTATGATAGATAGTAAAAACTGAAATCTAAACAAGTGTTTGTTTTATTTTTAGTGACAAATATCTTTTTAGACTTGACAAAAAATCTGCCAATAGTGTTAGAAAAAATCTACTTCTTTAGTTTCTTGTCATAAGAAATTATTCTGTTGTCAAGGAACTGCTCAGAGGAAGAGGGGGTAACTACTAAGCGACAACTCCAGACACTCTGGTAGTGGTAGTGGAAAAGCTTTGTTTATACTTGTGCTTTTTGTTCATCTTTATCTTGGAAGACATGTATTGTATTTCTCCATTTCAGCCTAACTGAGAGGAATCATGATGATCAGATCAGTTTCAGGTCAAAAGTTCAGACACAAATCAACAGTTTGGTTTAAATAAAGTTGAAAGAAAGCCTGAGGAAAACAAAGCTTTTTCTCATCTTCACAGAGAGAAAACCCGATGTATCATGTCGTCTGAGGAGGTAATGAAGTCCTACCTTACAGCCTTCACAAGCACTGACACCATAGTGATATCCGGAGGACTTGTCCTGGCAGACGAAGCAGGGTTTGTAGACTCTGGGAGGGGGTGGTGGGGACGGTGGGCTTGGGACGAGTTCCTCAGAACTGGTGCTCTGTGTTTCAATGGCTGCCGGGAAAGCAAACAAGAGAAGAAGAAGAAAGGGGTTGTTTCAAATGACTTAATGATTCATTTAGACATCTGGGACTTAGATAAAGACGTTCACATTTAAAAAGAATATAAAAGTCATGAATCAGAGCTGACTCCACACAACCTTCCACTCAGTTTTATAACCTCAGATCACTGCTGCACTAATTCTTCTTCTTCCAGATGTCAAAGGGGAATAACAACACATCATTTTGACATTTCCAGCTAATGTTAATATTCAGCTAAATTTCTCTGTTCTAATCTGAGGCCTGTGCCTAAATACATGTTTAAAGTCATGGCAGTATTACCTGTTAAAATCATGTGCCAATTAGCTAAGTCAGTCATGGCTTATGAAGAGATGTTGTCATGGTGATGTTGTTCGTGTTGGGCTCAATGCACAGGTGTCAAACGAGTGTTATTTATTACATATTTAGACCGTCTTAATGCTAGCCACTGCCAAGATTGCAAGAACTCCTGGAATTATGACATTAAAATTTTAAAATTTAAATTTCAAAATGATATCATAATACTAACTGAAGTAAAGAACAAAAAGAAAAATTATGTAGTTAAGTAGTTTGTATATTTCACTGTATATATATATATATATATATATATATATATATATATATATATATATATATATATATATATATATATATATATATATATAAAATTTTCCATGTAGAAAACTAACAATAATTAAACTAACTAACCAATAATAATAATAATAATAATAATAATAATAATAATAACAACAACAACAATAATAATAATAATAATAATAATAATAATAATAATAATAATCTGGTTCTATTTGATATAGATTAATTTTTAAGGTTAATTATATGTCTCCCTACATTTTAAGTTTCCCTCAAAAATAATAATTTTGGTATTCAGTTTTGTTTGTTTTTGGGCAGAAAGTTATTACTGTATAGATAAACACAAGGACACAGTATTTTCAGACCATAAATAATTCCCTTTTTTTTAAAAAAAATATCCTTTTTTTCAGTCTAATAATGTTTATATCATTTTCTTGGTTCTTGGCATGCTCTGCACCAGTTTTTTATTTTGCTGTAGGATGACAACACGTCACTCTTGGCACATAAAAATTTAAGTAGCTCGGCTATAACTTGGAACTGAACTGGTTCTGGATTTATGAGATTTTGGTTCTTTTCTGTTCCCAAGAGCAACATGAATCTTCAAGGATTAAGTAGATTTATCTTATCTTATTCTATCTTAAACTTGAAGAGAATTTTTCATTTCACACAGGTTATACTTGTGATGCAACACATCCAGGGCTACATATCTTTGCCAATGTTGAGTCACCAGGGTTTAGGTGTGCAAACTGCACTATGCAAGTTGATATTGTTTCATATTCTGACACTGTATGTCTTTTGTTTTATTATTATTTGAATAATTTGGTTTTAGTTTTTTTTTTTTGTTGTTGAAATATTCCTGGGTTTTTTTTGTTGTTGTTGTTTTTTTTTTTTAATGAAATGACAAAAAATCTTGCCACAGCTCTAAACAATAATTTTGAGATTTTCTATGTTCCATAAATTGAGACAGACTAATTTTGACCTTGAATTGTTTGTCATTATTTTTACTCTACAGAAATAATGAAACTAAAAACCAAGAACCATTAAGAATTACATTCTGTACAAATAACACGAAGATGATACCCAACCCCTTTGTCAGGTGAGCATTATATCAGCACCTCATTGCAAACAGTGAGGCGTTATGCCTCAGTCAGTTTAACAGAATTTCTGCAGTTGAGATGATGATTGAGGAACAAAAGGTTAATCATCTCAAATTTTGTTCCCTTAAAGATTGTGAATATCTATCTCACGTTTCTTTAAAGCTGTAAACAAATGACAGTTGATCTTATTGTCCAAAGACCTTTTTCTGTCCCTGCAGCACATTTCATACTTTGCAGTAAGATGACACAGCGCGCCAGCAGCTCTTATTTGTGGAGGCTGGTAATCATCGCATGCTCATCACCTTGAAGTTGAAATGCACCTGACTTTGAATCAACACAGAGATTAAACTGCTACCCTGACGACGCACGTGTCAATCTGCATAGAAAATGGAGAAGAGTCTCTGCAGCCTCTCCTCTGATTAGATTACTTTCTTCCGTAGTTGGTCACAGTAAACTCAATTACTGCTGGTAAGGGACAGGCTCCAATAATTACTGGACCCTCGTCCCTCGGTGGAATTCCCTAGCGCTGTAATCTAATCTTCCTCCACATTCACCCTGTGTGACTTTTTGCGCATGTCAAATTTGCAGCTTTGCATTTGTCAACCTCAGCGGCTCGAGGGAAGACTTAACCTGTCTGCAGCACATGTGGGCCTGAAAGCGACGCTAAATGTTACCTCTGTAATAAGGGATAGGAAGTGAGATGGCCACAAAGGTTAATTACAAAGAGATGATTTATAAATCGATTGATTCTCTCTTCTCTGACTTTGAGAAGTCTCTGCGACTTGTTATGAAACAGCAACAACATTGGCTGCTTAAAAAAGTTCTGCAGAATCTTTAAGTAGACTTGCGTAAAGCTGACATAATGGTGCTGTGTTCGGATTTAGAAAAGTTTTCTGGTCTGAATTTCAAGTGGAATTCATCTGAGAGTAAACATCTTCAGTGGAGGGAGTCAGCCGAGATATTTGCCTTCCTTCTGCAGTGCGACCTGGTTTCATTGATGACGAAAGACAGACAGACAGACGTTTGTTCTCATTGAAGTCGGGTCATCTCATCGCCTCAAATGCTCCAAATGGTTTCCCTCTGTCGCTGGCAGAGAGCAGACAGAGCAGCTTGCACATAAAGCAGATGTATGGTGAGAGACAGTACTGGAGGGGAGCCAGACTTCTGACACTCCAAGCTGTCTGATGGAGGAGGAAGGGGAAAAGTGCAGGTTTTTTTTTTTTTTTTTTTTACATTTTCTGCATCTATGAGCAAATAAAACATTTGGTTTTGGGTTTGGTTTGGTTTTATTTGTGCTGGAGAACTGGAAATGACAACAAACTGACCAAATGAATGTCTCATTTCAAAAGAAAATCCAGACATGAATTTAAAGACTTAATCTATTTTTTAAACTTGGCCACATTTTTTGATGACTAATAAGAACAATAAATGGAAAATGTCCCAGTAGATTGCTTCAGCCATAAGCTATGAGTGCACTTCATTAAAACACATCTACCAAAAGTTCTTGTTTTTTTTACTCACAGGCTCTGTCTTAGATTTCAAGTGTCAAACAGCAAGTGTCAGGGGCAATGCATTAATAACATGCCACTGTGTTTCAGTCACATTGTCTGTAATACAATCCTGCTGTTACTGTAGTAATTAAATTATGGTTACTAATCAAAAATTAATGTTATTCTTTCTTTTTCTTTGTTACTTTAAAGAGGGGGTATTCAGCTTTCCCACATTTCAAACATGGAGATAGAGTATCAATGCTGGATGCTCAAACTAAATGTGTGCAGATTTTCAAACATCTACATATTCATATGTCGTAGAAAGTCCTGAATCTGTCTCTGAATTGATCAATCCGCTCTGTTCTTAAAGAAAAACAAATTTTAAACAAGATAAACACAAGATCTTCACAAGACTTGCAGAAATGATGAGTTAATTTCTGCAAGTTTTGATGAGGTCATTTCTCTGCCTCCTGCAGGCTTCCAGGGGGGTGGCCAATCTCAAATGGAAGGAGGTTTGTAGAGCAGGGAGTCTTAAAGAGACAGCAGCAAATGCAGACAGCATTTTCTGAAACACCAGTATGAGAAAAATAGGGAATCATGCAAAGCTACAACCAGAGTGACAGTATAGAGCCTTTAAAAAAGCACAATATCCCCTCTTTAAGTTATTCAACAATCAACAAAACAAGAGAAGAGAAAAAGACATCAAATGTCTCTTTAGAAGCACACTTTCACACATTTGGACCTATCTCATGTGCTGTGCCGATAACTTTAGTTCAAGATCACTTTACAACCCTGCAGCTGCAGCTCCGGAGCCAAGTCTCCCATGAACCAAAGCCCACGACATGCCGGATGCTATTGCTGCTATGAGTAAATGATGCAGGGAACACAAACAGGAAAGTGGCTCCAGTTAATGCATCTTTTAATATTCGGAGATACAAAATGTGCCAGTAGAGTGTGATCAATTAACTTCAGAGTGCTGCCAACTGGACATCAAATTGTTTCAAGCCTCCGTTGGGGGAACATGCTGACACAAAGTGGCATAAGATCTCAGGACCCTGAGTGACACTAAAGATAAAAGCATGATGTCTGATGCAGACATTAACCATCAGCCCAGGCCTGATTTTCTCTTCAAGTATTAACAAAAGAAAAAAAAGTCTGTAGCAGCAAATGTGGAGTAAATATTTCCTGTTCTATCATTACGAGGATGTGATGATGACATATGAAAGATTAGGTGATATTATGAAGTATTGCAAAAGCAAAGCAGCTAGTGCAGCTACTTTCAGCATCAAGTTATTAAGTCAAGTAATGTGTTACCAGTGGTGGCCCATCAGTGAATTCAGCTATCCGCTGAATCAGAGCACTACGGCTACCAATCCTGTAGGATCCTGCAGGATCCTGAAGGGTCAGAGGATGGATTTCATTGTATGTATATCAGATTATTGTTATGGTCCAGCCTGACTGGTTTTGCTGGAGTGTGGTCAGGAGATGCTGTATCCCAGTGTAATGCTGCACGTTGACATAGACTGATGGTGCTTAGTAAGCATTTAAGGGAACTCACTATCAACTACACCTTAGTGAAATATTCAGACTTGAATAGCTGCTGTTAACAGGTCCAATTTGCATGCTTCATGTTGTCATTGAACTGATGTCGTTGCGCTGGTAATTTCTCATTTTAATCCGTTGAAGTTGCATGAGCATCCAGTGAACCTTGGAATATAAAGTTTAGAAGCTTGTTTTGTGTCATGTGGTCTCAGTGAGCAATCTGGTTTCTGAGTGATATCATGGAAGACCTGATGGTGGCGCATTTTACCATTAGGTTTTTTCAAAGTACACACACCATCATGGGCTGTCAAGAAACCAGAGAATTAATGAATTGCAGTTTTTACCAGTTCAACATTAGCTCTAAGTGTGTGCTTGATGCTGGCGCAGGCCAAAACCACCCATTCAAAAATAAAAAAAATAAACTTTATAATCAGTGCATCACCACTGAAGCTCATAATGTTGGTTGTTTGTTGTTGTAGTAAATAAATATGATCCTGTGTAGATACAGCTTATTTTATTTTGAAAGTCAAACAGGTGTTTTAATGTTGTTTCAGTGCCCGACTTCCTGTCCCGCTCAATCTACTCTGTTCATACTAATTTGTTGTTGCTTCAGCATTTGGAAAAAGATCTGGAAGAAAAAGAAAAGGACAGCAAATAGTTGAAAACTAATAGATGACTGTGATGTTTGCTTGTAGTGACTTCTGCTTATTTATATTCCCGTGTTGTGATCAATTAATTCATCTCTTCATCCTTTAAGAAAAGATGAAGAAGCACAGCGTCACGTCACAGACCGTCGTGTATCAAACAGGTAATGTGTAAAATAAATGTTCTTCAGAGATGCTGGAGAGGACGTATGACTACTGGAGCACACAGTGAAATGTATATTATCCTTCTGCAGGTGGTGCGACACACTTCAACATACATCCAGAGGAAAAATACTTTTGCTGCTGATATTCTGTCGGAGCATTTGTGACGGCTGGGTGGTCCCACACTGAGGAGACGCAGCGCCAACATTCAGCCTATTTGAAACTCATGGCTGCTTCTGAGAGCCAGTGTGACCACCTGCAGACAGATGGGACGCATAAACCTAGATTCATTACACCCCTTAGCGTGTCTGTGTGTGTTTGTGCGTGCGTGTATGTATGTGTGTGTGTGTGTGTCTGTGAGGGAGGGAGGGTTAGGAGGAGGAGGGGTGGTCAATGAGTACCTGTGTGGGGCTGTATAGGCCCTATCAGGTGCAGGGGAGCCTTTTTCCATTTTCTGCGTGATTAAACTTTGAGTCGACTTCCCCGCATGTTAACATACACAGAAAGCTCCATTAGAGGAATAAAGAGCGCTGACAGACAAGCGCGCACGGCCAGTCTGGCCTGAAGAGCGGGCAGAGAGGAATCTGTGGCTGAACCCTTAGCCTCTGGCTGAACCTGCCGCTGGGGTCAAACAGGAAAGCACACACTCCCTACTGGAGGCTGCAGGCAGAATGAAGGGAAAGACGAGAGAAAACAGCTCCTCTGATTGGCCCAAACAACAGAACTAACCATCGGGGAAACACAGATACACAGAGCAGAAACTGCTCTCTGGTCAGTCAGGCTCAGAAAAGCACTCAGCTAAAGTGGAAAACTTTGCTCTTACATTAGTTTGTTTAGGCTGATGACATTAAGACATGTTGTGATAATCTCATCAAGTGCTGATCTGATAAAGACACTGCTGAGAGTTTATCACATCAAGTCAATCAGGACAGATTTCTGCTGAAATTCATCACAGTTTCAATATTAAACAAATAACACTATGTTCCCTTTACTAATGAAAAATTTCAAAATAGCGCTGACTGATTCATCTGATTTTTATCATCACAACGACTTAAAATGCATGACTTTATATCCTGATAACCGAAAAAATACTGAAGAAAACTGCACCCAACAAGCTTATGGAGCAAAAACTTCTGTTCACGAGCAGCTTCAACTGGTAAACTTTATAACAGATGCCAATAATGCCTCTTTAATGCTTTACTGGCATCTGAGGGTTTTTTTTTTGCACACTGCCGCTTCCATTGTCTTTGCTTCTCTTTGCTTCTGACAGATGTCGGCCTTATTGTTTTACCTCTTGCTTTGTCTGTAAATGGAACAACTGAAACTTGAAATTTACCATTTTGATCAATAAAGTCTATATCCATAATTCAAATCTCAAAGATGAGAAGCAAACAAATATGACCAAAAGTGGACGATATTTGCAGAACTCAAAGCCACTAAAGCAGATCACAGGAGCTGCTGGTCTGATTCCGTTTGATCAAATATTTTTCTGGTCCCATGAACACAAAAAAATCAAACTGCAGCAGCAGCCGAACAGAAACATATATTTTAAAACATTACACACAGACACTGTGTAATGGTTTTGGCTGAAGAATCTGTGATGGACAGATTTCTCCCCGATACACACATCTTATGGAATTGATGTGTAATGAATAAGCAAATAGCCAGTCAATCGCAGGACTGACACACAGACACTACATCTACATGCAGCTTCAGAAATCGGGCTATGAGCTTTGCCAGCACGAGATCAGACTATTACAATGCATGTAAACAGCTTAGCCGGGCCGGAGACAGACTGAGCATAGCTTGATTGACACACCTAGATATGCAATTGCTATTAAGCCGTGGTTGGATTCAGCAGGATTCAGCAGGACTCGGTACGCCTCGGCATTCAGCTGGAAGAGGAAGTGACCATGATAAATAGGGTCGTTGCGCTCATACAGTCTGTGGCTCCAACACAAAAACAAACACAATAGCACATAGGTACATACATACATACATACGGCCATCGTCATTATTGCTTTCTCTTCCAGTGAACCAAAACTAGTTCAATACACACGCAGTTTCGCTCATCAAAAAAGGACGCAGCGCCGCCTATCGAAAAGCGGAGTGAAACGTTCTTGGTTTCTGGGTGGCCAACCAGATTTCAAGAAAAACGCTTGCCACCACTGACCACCCCCCGGAATACGACTTTATTAGGTTAACACAATCTGTATTTAACTTTGGTTTATCACATCAAGAGTATGACTTACACCAAGAATAAAGAGAGTAAATGCTCTCAAATTTATAACCTTTAAGTTGCCTCGGAAGGTTCTGTGCAGGGGAAGCTAAATGGAGTAAACTGATGGGACAAGTTAAAGAAATAGAAAACTTGACATAAAATTAAAGAGAATTCAAGAGAGGGTGAAAGTTGTGGGCAAAATGGGAAAACTATATGGAAAACAGAGAGTCAGACAAAGTAAAAAAAAAAAAAACATACATCTTAACTGAATAAAATCTTTAATCATTCTTACAGAAAATAGTGTATTACTGGTACAACATGAGTCAGCATCCAAAAAGAGGAGCACTTCGTCTCTTCTACCCCCCCCCCCCCCATTTTTTCCCCCTCTTTGTCTTTTTTTTGTTTCTATTGTTGAACTACTCGTTTTATTATGTATGTGGCTTGTTTATTGTCACTGAAATCTCATCTGTTGGTTTGATCCTCTTGCTTTTTGGTCACCCTCGCAGTGCAGTCCTCCTCATGGACACTTTGGACCGGAGGAAAAACAGCAGCTATATTTTCCCCTGAGCAGGTTTCTTACTGCCTGACAGATTGTGGTTTTTTTTTTTTTTTTCTTATTGTTATTTTAGTGATGTTGAAATGTTTGTGTATGACAGGAATTTCATGTTAAAATGGACAACATTATATTAACAACTTGGAGACAGAGAAGCACAATTTACTGCCTTTTTTTGAGTATACTTTGTTTGGTAATGTCTCTTCAGGAAAAAAATATAAACCATTACATAAAAAACTGCAATAACACTGCCCTAGAAAATGGTCGTTATCTCTAAGTCGTCTGTGAAATAAAAATACAGCAGGTACCACATTCAGCTTTAAAACCCAGAACAAACTGACCCTGGTACAGTCCTAAATGAGCAGTGTGGCGCAGGATGTGTGGAGATAATCTGCAGAGCTGCAGCGTCATCTATCTTCTCTGCGCCCTCCCTGTCTTTATATCTAGTTCCCCCAGTCTGAAACCAGTGACATGTAAAACTCTGCCCACATGGTCCACACGACCAACAGATGGCAAAGAACCTGCAGCAAAGTCTGTCGCTGCTCACAGGCCATTTAACACAACGACGCCGCATTCAAAATGAGGACAAAGCTCCCCTTACTGCTGCAGATAAGTGAAAGGAAAAGGTAAAGTCCAAGGCTTTATTTTCATTTAAATAAAAAATCAATTGGACGGAAGGCCCCATTAATCTCAGGGATTGAATTAAAGCAGACAAATTATAACAGATCCCCCAGAAATAGGGACAAGGAGAGGAAAGGAGCTAAGAGAGGAAGAGAAGGGGGGAGAAGGAGCGGGAGAGGCATTTCCTGAAGCTCCTCGGGGTATTTGTATGTTTGGTTTGTGTTAAGGAGAAAGCTGTGGTGATTTGGGTGTGGAGCGGTGGGCATAGCCTGCAAGGATTAGAGGAATATTACTCTCAGTCGGTGGATCCAGCCCCCTCCTCTTCTTCCTCCTCCTGCTCTCAGCTGACGCTCCATCCAGTCTGGAAGTGTTTTTTCTTCCTGCAGGTTTTCTCTGCAGGAGCAGTGAGTGCATAGCTCACATACAACAGGCCCAGTCAGAGGAAATGGTCAAAGTTCACCCAAAGTACACCAAATTAGAAGCAGCTTTGCGCTGCTCTGCGGCGTGTTTTACGGAGAGGGATATTTAGAGGAGCTTTAAACACTCGAGGAGAAGAAAATAACAACGAGGAAGAGTCATTTAACTTCATGTCCAGTGAGGAAATTAGAGGAGAAAGGTCGGGATCTGCTTTTTATCAGGAGATATGCACCAACAGAAAAAAAAGAAAAAAAAAAAACCCAAAAGCTTTACTTTCCAGATTTCACTCTATTACCAGATGACTGGTGTCTGGTTTGGGGGATTGGCAGCCACACTCTTCTCAAACCCCCTCTTCTGACCCCCTCTGTGACCCCACTTTGACCCCGGAGTGACACAGCCCAGAGGTCAAACTTCACATTGATGAGAAGCAGCGTTAACAGTCACAGAAGCGAAAACAACAGGTGCAGTCTGCTTCAAAGCTCTCATAAAAAGTGAAGGAGAAATTCAGCGCCATAAAAGCAGAGGAGAGGCAGGAAAGCTGGGGAAAGAGGGAACGTGGGGAGAGAAGTAAGGAGGCTGAAACGTGAGAGCTTTCATTTTAATCCACAGGAATTCAAGGCCTTAAAAGCACAGTGCCGTCCAGGATGATTTTATTCTGCTCCTGCCAAAATGTGAACACACGGCTGGACTCTGTGTCGGTCAGATGACTGGGAGCTAGCAGACCGGTGTGGCAAAATAAGACAAAACCAACAATTGAAAAAGGTTGTATTCCAGTCAACAGGCAAGAACATAAATTAAGGTTATTCATTTACAGTGCTCACAACCTTCTAGCATGGTCACATAAATATGAGGGGGAAGTATCGAAAACTAATGAGTAAATAATAATTAGACCAAAAACATAGATTTAAAATATTTTAAGGGCGAACAGCACGGATGTTTGAGCCTGCTGAGCCTTGGTCAATTTTGTAAATAACATCTTATTTTACTGTTTAAAGGGCTCTTAAATTGGCATAAAGAGGAACAAGTAAATTTGTACACAAAAAAAGAGCCGATGTGAGGGTTAAATTGAGCTTTAAAAGAAGAAATTAAAGCATAAAATATTTCAGCATTCTATAGCGTTTATGTCAACATTGAATACAATGTTTTGTTTTACCAAATATATTTTTCTTTCAACTTTTCTTAAGTTGTGAAGAATAACACACACACACACACACACAATTCAATTTTAACTGACACTTTTGTGACCCATCTCATAAATTCTCAAAGGATTCAAAACAACAAATGTTTGTCCAAAGTCACAGTTTACTAAGTAACTGCAAGCAAACTCCTTCACACAACCTGACAAATAAACATTTATTAGCAATGTTTCAGCACCATAATGTTGACACTACATTCATTTTGGCTGCCAAACAGTGAGTAGGAGAACTGTTTCCTCTCCAGTGAAAAAGGTGGGTGAAGTATTTTGAGTTGCACTTAAACTTAAAGGAAGCTGCTCACGTCCCACCTCTAGCAAAGCTGTAGCCAATCATAATTTAGGATTCTAAGGCGGCCTCTGGTGTGGCCAGGTGATGTGAGGGTGATTATTGTTTCTAGTTTGTCAGTTTTGTGCAGACACATCATTGATTTGCAGTTCTTTGCAGACAGTCTGATCTGCTGGATGTTGCAGAATCAGCTGAGCCGATGAGGCTTCCTCAGTGATAAAAGATGACGTCTCTAAAGTGTTTTCAGGCTGACGATGTGGAGGCTTCAGGTACATCGAAGCAACTGCTGAAAATATTAGACTCCTGTGGAGTGCAACCAAGGGACCAAATTTCCTTTATAGTGAAAATCAGTCGTTTTTATTTTTCATTGAAATCTTTTAACATGGGTGTGGGTCTGGCCTTGTGGTTCAGTTACATGCCCCAATAACAGGCAGGCAGGTGGGTTTGCTTCCAGGGATCTGAGGTTACTTTCCCTCATGCTATCCACACACTTCTGGTTTCCTGCTCTTTATACTATCCCCAAAGCCCCAAAATACAACTTTAATATAACTATAATTACATGTAATAACCTTGTTTATTCACAAAAAGGAGGACGTTTTTTTATGGATGACAATTTGTAAGTTTTAAGTCAATAAAACAATATTTTGTCCCCACTTTTCCACTTGATTTTCAAAATTCTGTTCTGTTTCCAGCAGTAGTTTAGTAAGAATGTGAGGAATAAACTTATTTATTAATTAGACAAACAGGTTAATTGTTAAATTAATGAAATACTCATGAACTCTTGTAACAGACAATGAGCTGTCACATGTTGAACATGCTTTATGCAACTTTAACTCTGCGTCACAAACAGCCGATTATTTTAAACCTTCAGAATGATAATAAAAAAATGTGTCTTTTTTTTTTTTTAGTTTCAACCATGCATCTTAGAACTAAGTAAGCCCTCTGTATGAAACTCAGCCCTGTGTGACCTCCAAGAAGAGCAAATGTGACATGCCCCAGTCTCACTTAGTCTCTTTCTAGTCTTGTCCTTGTTTCACCCCACTATAGTGAGCATTCCTTTTTCTTTCTCTCTCTCTCTCTCTCTCGCTCTCTCTCTCTCTCTCTCTCTCTCTCTCTCTCTCTCTCTCTCTCTCTCTCTCTCTCGCGCGCTCACACACACACAGACACACACCATGACTGATCATCCAGGTCTCTGATCTCTCCAGCGGCTTCCTGAGTGTCAAACATCTTAAACTGTTGCTTCATAAAGAGCTGAATAGTTTTGGGCCAAATAAACGTTCAGCTGTTTCCTGACCTCTCAGCCGCTCTGTTTCGCGTCTGCTTTCTGTCTCCAGACTTCACCTTATTCATCAAAAATCTTTCCTAAATATGAAAGCTACATTGAGCTTTAAAACTTTTCAGTTTAAACTTAAACCTGGAAAACGTTTAAACACAACATGAGCAGATAAAGGTGAATTTCTCTGTGTAATGATACACTCATCTAAAAGTTTTACTGCTGTGCGGCAGAGTGACGGATGCTTTATAATATGATAATCTAACCAGCCAACACTGCTGTTTTAATATCAAAACACGGTGTGCTCATAAGAGGGTGACTCTCTGTCTCATGGAAACCACATGATACCGTCTGATAAACCGTCTATTCACCCGCTGAAAACGGACCTAACACGGGTGGCAGCCAGCTGACCGCAGGGGACCATTGTTTGAGTAATCCTGTTTAAAATGATCCAAAATAGAAACCACAATCAACAGGGGACGATTTATACAGCTTTAAACATTCATTCAACTCAAATTGGTGATATGAAGCATTCACATGAGCTCTCAGAAAAAGACATAAAAATGAGTAACACTCTAATGAGAGAAGGAGCACAATGTTTTTAAGCAGAATGAACGCCAGCACAGGTCTGCACACTGATCTTTAAGGTGAAAAACATTATACAGACAACTGTGAAATACATCAGGAGGTCATTTCTATTTCAAAAACATGACCTTCTTTTGAACACATTTTTCTTATCTTTGCCTTTATTTTGGAGGTAACAGACAAGAGGATAAAGTAGGAAAATAAGAGAGAAAACAGGATGTGACATGTGAGAAAGGGGCAGAAGGTTGAAATTGAATTCAGGCCTGTAGCCGCTGTGCACGGAGTGCTGGACCTACCCACCGGCGCTCTGATAAAATAAGTCCTGACTTACTGAGCTTTGAACAAAGGAGCACAACATGATTTAACACAGGGAGAAATTATCTGTGGTGATGAGCGGGATGACAAAGAACTCTAAAAACAATTAATTCATCTTGTACATACAAAAAAGTTCACTGATATCACTAATTTTGGAGTAATTAGGGATGCTGTGAGTTTATTTTTAGTTTTGTATTTATTTTCTATTTGAGCAGGAAGGACACACTGACAGGGAGGACAGACACAGGTCTCTTTTTAAGGAGTTTCCTGTAATAATGAGTCAAAAACCCAATGAGTAAAATTTTCTTTGGCTTCACAAAAACAAAAACACAAGTCCCAGTTATGGACAAGACTATGTTCAGAAATGAAGCTGTAGTTACTTAATTGATTTTGGGAAAATGAGTTCTTGTAAAAAATAATTTGATGGCTCACCAAAGCGGTGTCCTGATGGGAGCAACTCAGATTATTATTATTTTTTTTTTTTTTTTTACAATGGATGAGACTTTTAAAGACAGTTAAAAATCCTATTTTATATTGGCTCATGTCATCTGTTTTACAACTCTTCTACTGTGTCTTTTTTCCTCTGTGAGGTTTTATCAAACTGCCCTTGTGTGATGTGTAATTTAATGTAACTTTGTGTGTTATAATGCTTGAGCTCCATAAAATAAAATACTAAAGTGAGGGTGCAAAGCATAAAATGTACATTCAGCTCAGATAAAATTTGAGTTTGTTTTTGTTGTGTGTCCACTTTCAGAGTCATTTGAAGCCAACATAATCTCTGTTTTGTTTGGGGTTTTTTTATGTGTGCCTAAGAGAGCTTGGAAAATGAGAAAAATACAGTTATTGTTTTTTCCCACATTTCCTACATTTTATGGCACTTTTAAAACTTGTATCTGTAATTGTGTTTTATTGACTCACAGCAGCTTCATTATAAAATCAACGACCAGAAGAAGAAACACAACACACTTCACAGGAGACAGCACAGGACAAATATATATATATATATATATATATATATATATATATATATATATATATATATATATATATATATATATATATATATATATATATATATATATATATTTGTTTCTATAGCTGGGACTGGTTTCATCGACTTACACATTTAGATGTGATGTAGACGCTCAGAGCAGTGACTCCAGCAGAGATCACGAACACTTCCCCTGCACTGCACCAAGCAGGTCTCCTCAGTCATATTCTCAAGGCATCATTTTCCACCTCTAGTCTCTGAAGGCTCGATCTCTAAAAGTTTGGTGTGGGACATCTTTTCTCTGTCAAACATGCTGGTGACCTTTTGACCTTTATTTAAACACAAAAGAAGACAAACTAAAAACTTTGGAGACCTTTTATTGTGTTTTTTTCTGGATTCATCAGAGGAGCTGTTGAGCTGTGCGGAGCGGGATTTGATCCTCAATGAGCTGCCGACCACTATAGCAGCCTAAACCTTTGGGGTCAGAGCTTATTTACAATCATGTTTCTGCATTAAGTTGTGTTTATAATCTTAAAGGAACTTTGGGTTGAGGTTTTTCAGCTTTTTAAGATACTGAAACTTAATGCACGTCACACTTTCTATGACTGTAAAGTTTTCAGGGTAAAGTTTGCAGTTAATCCTCAGTAACCTTCAATTTGTCCTTTGATTTATTTTAAAAACATCTCCATTTATCTCTTTTCATTTTTATTTTTTGTATTGTGTATAAAGCCTTAAGATTCTCACACAGATTTTGGTTTGAATGGCCTCCTTCTTACTAGAAGCTGTGCAAATACACCAGGCTTCCATTCGTGCCAAAACATGAAATGTGTTGTTTTTACAAGAGTAGAAAAAGAGTCTGAAGCCATCAAGAGCTTTCACTGGAGCCAGATTTAGAAATACATCCCAGAGTAAAGCAGCTTTTTTGCTTGTAAGGAGTGTTTTCGTGCAGCTGTGGAGCTCACAGCAGACGTGGTGTTTCTTAACTGGGTGGCATCAGCGCAGACAGAGAGTGTCAGCGTAACCCTGGTGGGACCCTCACACTGTCCTAATCATGTCCATTAAACATGGCTGGCATCAGAGACACCCCCCCCCCTCCATCATTCCACTGTTGTACATGGCTTTTTATTTCCCCCCGTCCGCCTTTCATTTCACACGCCCACTAAATTAGCTCGCCGTGCAAGCTGTGCTAATGGCCCTTCATGTCCATATCAGAGGCGCTTTAGCCTTCAAGACAAAAAAGGCTCCAATTATCCCATGACACCCATCAGCTGTACCAACCACACTGCAGCATCACGCTCTGCCTTTTTAGAGCCGCCATAACAACACTGTTAACAACGGTTTGTCTCATGGCTTCTGGATTTGTTTTGATGCTTTTATTGTGAAATTCATTTGATTCTTTACAGGCCACAGCTCTTCCTCCTTGGCCTCAGCGTGTGAAGCGGCTCCTTGATCATTCCTAATTAACATCTAAACTGGAAGAGGAAGTGTGTTAATGGTGGGCTCGTTGTCAATGCAGCTAATTAACACCCAGGAGGTTTCCATTATCCCCAACAAATAAATTAATAAAGCAACATTTCAGTGACCCTGGGAGAGGATTTTTAAATCAAAGACTGATTTAAAGTGCGTCCACTCGGACAGGAAGAGGGCAGGGGGTGTCGTGTCTGACGGCACAGAGGCCAGCGTGCAGCTTTATGGAATGAGGACGAACTCAATGTGAGAAAATGGGAAAAAATGAACAATAATATAAAAATCTGTTCAAGGGCAGTGACTGTTTAGTCACACTAATACAGCGGAGTGTGCGGCTCAAGGGCAGAGTCTGTGGTGCAGAGAGAAACAGTCATTAAAAATATTTGTGTTTTAAACTGAAAGGCCAGAATTTAAACAATGTCTGCCTGAAAGCACAACACTTATGAATGCATTTGATGATGAATATATAATGGAACTGCAAAACAAATGTGCTGTAACCACACACTTAGCCTTCACAACATCAAGAGAAAGACAAAATTAACATTTTCACCTTTTTTGGGACTTAATGTATGTAGGAAATAAGGGTTTTAAAAGGGTGTCCACAGCTCTACGTTCTTTGGTCACAGCTCTGCATCTACCAAATGTTTTATTTACTCTAATGCATGACACAAGTAAGACAAGACCAGGAGATGATCTGGTTTAGATTTTTCAATTTTACTGAAATTTTGGCAACAAAAACACAGAAAATTTAAATACAACAAGCTGAGCTGTAGCAACAAACTGGAATTCATCTTGTAATTCAAGCTACATATTTTGGGTGTTCAGGAGGCTAATTTAAGATTTGGTTTATAAGTTAATTTAGGTCTATGTTTACGTAAATAAATAAGCTGATGGCAAAATGTTTCTCACGTCTTTTAGCTGTCAGGACGGTGACTTTTTGACCTTCATTCAAACACACACAAAAAGAAGAAGAAAAAAAAAAAAACACAATCTGGAGAGTTTTCACTTTGGTATCCGTCCAGGTCCTTCAAAGGAGTGTGAGCAGGGCAGGGAGGGGGGCTTGGTCTTGACCTCTGTATTGTTTAAATTTTGACTGCGGCGCTTTCAAAGAGCGACCAGCCGCCAAAGCCGCTTAAAACTTTTGGAGTCAGAGCTGATATACGCTGATATTTCTACATTCAGATGATTTCATAATTCACCTTAAAGCAGTTGTCAAATTATGAGTAAATTCAACAACATTAATGCTACACGGAGTGAAATTAACCCCTTATGTCCTGATTGTATTTTTCAGTCAGCTGTTAAACCCACTGTAAAGATAAAATCATTTTTGAGCTTAAACTGATTTACTGACGAATGTTTAACTTTCACAACAAGTTAAACTCAAAAAAGGTTACAGGTGCTAACATTTATGAGCCACTCAGGAGAATAATAATATTTTGTTTGATGATTTTTTTTTCTTTGAAGAGAAGGAAATCTTCAAAAGCTCAATGAAGTACAAATAAAATTTAACATTTTTGTGCAAACTGCAACTAGCTTTAAGTGAATTTCTACTTTAATGTAAGTTATTTCAAATAACAGATAATAGAAAACTGAGGTAGTATTTTTCACACCCCTCTGCATGAAAGCTTCATATAAAATCAAAGAGTAGGAAATAAACTATAATTTACAAAAGTATAGCCAACTATGTTTTTCTCTTGGCAATTATGAAAAATATTTTAATTTTATTGTATTTGAGAATTACATTTATAATAAAAAGAAGAAAAGAGAAGCATTTTTGCACAATGCAAACCATCAAAATGACACCCTGAAGAAATTTCATTTCATTTTTTTCTCCCTTTAAAAACTTTAATGGAGTAAAATAATCAACATAAGTTCAGATGTAATAAGTTTAGTATTGAAGTTTGAAATGATCAGATATTCACAGGATTTTGTACACAGGCAAAAACCTTGAAGGGATGCCTTTTTAATTGAACGAGTGTTGATTATATAATATTTAAAGCATGAATGTCAATGATTATCTGCTTTAAGCTTCCAAAATATGAAGAATGATTTGTTCTTTCATAAATATAAACATGGAGATAAGTAATTTGTGTTTTTGGAATTCTTTCCAAGACTAATGTCAGTTAAAGGCGACAACCCCATACCCTGAAAACATTTCACTTTCTCACTGTTTCCTTACATCTTACAGGCTTAAACCATTCATCTCCAGATTTCCTTATTTCAGTTTCACCCCCCCCCCCCTTTCTCTCTCATACACATACACACACACACACACACACATACACATACACACACACACACACACGCTCTTCTGCATCCCACTCCTGACCTGCAGAGTCACAGAGTGTCACACATGCAGCTCAGGCTAAAGGTGGCAGCTGTCTCTTTGTCACTTTCCCCTCATCTGATAAGAAGAGCCTCTCCTGACTGAGTGCCCTTTAGCAAACACTTCCTGAGGACTGACAGCTGCGGGCTGCTCCAGTTCAGGAGGATAAATCACGGAGCAGCCTCAGCGGGTGACAGAGAAAAACAAACAGAGACAAGAGGCTCAGGAGCTGCATGGAGAGATAGAGAAAGCCACTTATACCTGAAGATGACGCACATATTAAATAAATTATAAAAGTATGAGAGTTTTTTTATGTTTTAATTTTCTAGCAGGAATAATTTTAATTTTGCACCAAGTTTTCCAACTTTTCCTATGAAAATCCTTCTTTATTAAACTTAATCAAAATCAAAATTGAGACAGTTTCTTATTTTTCTGCTTTTAAAAAGCAGCTTAAATATTTCTGAGTGCATATGCAGCTAGAAAACATCCACTTCATCTGCAGGAGAAAAACTCAGCAAAAGTTCATCCATCTACAGAAACGCACGAGGTTGACATGTTTCGATAGCCGCGCGCTAATCTGGTTGAAAAGCTCGCGGGGTCATTTGTCTAAATGAGTGTCAGGGAGCGCATGCAGGTCGCGGCTCGTCAGGCCGGCCCTCCTGTCATGTGTGGCCGGGAGGAGGTGGCTGGACGCGGCCGTCTGTGTTTACTCTGTGCATTCCTGCAGCCTGCTGCTTTCTGTGCTGAACTGATCAGAGAGCTGACATACATCAGCAGGTCCACCGCTCAGGATTTACGAGGGCGCGCGGAGGGAGTGAAATATGACGTTTGGGAGAGTTTTCTGTTGAATCTGACATCCTAATAAACTTACGTTCGGTCAAGCTACAGATTTGAATATAACTTCATCATGTCGCTGAACTTCTTTAAAATAAATGTGCGCTACGAATTTATTCCTGCTAATATTTCACGAGGCTCTCGTGCGCCCCGAATTCCCAAAAACGTAATTTCTCTCAGAAGAAAGTTCCTGAATAAATCTGATTATAAATTATCATTATCAAATTATCACTCCTGCAATAATTATGAAACCTGAAGGCCTTTGACGGCAACTTGTTGTGCATCATCATAGACTCAGCCCGGATCGGTACATCGTCACTGAGTACTTAACACCAGCATTAGCGACAACAACAACAACAGCAGCAGCAACAACAACAGACATGATTAGGAGAAGTTGGACCTACAGTGTGCGCTCCGCCGGTGCTGCCACTCTCTGTGCGCCAGTCCGCTGATGCAGGCTTTCAGAGCCTTCTCCTGCAGCATGCACGAGGATGGGCTGGATGTGTAGAAATCCAGCATCTGTCCGGGACTCACAGCCAGCACGTCCATGCAGTCAAACATGATGACGGCGCGTCGTTCCGCTAGTCTTGTGCGTTATGGATAAAAATCGGCGGCATAAGTGCACACAACTCCATCAAACTCCGCTGTTTCCCCCCTCCTCCCCTTCCTCCTCCTCCTCTCCTCCTCCTCCTCCTTCTCCTCTTCTTCTTCTTCTTGGCGAGGTAGATTTCGCTCCTCTTCGTCTTCTTCGTCCCGCACCGGAATCATGAATTATTTCGGAACAAAATGCTCCTCTAAACGCTCATTGTCCATGTTTTTCTCGCAGCGTGTCCTCTCAGCGCGTCACCACGGACATTAAACGGGATTTCTCCATAATAACAACAAAAATAGCCCGACGTGCTTTCTCAGTCAGCCCGTCCCGGTTACAGAGAGCTGAGACCGCAGCGGTGAAGCAGGAGAAGCAGAGGATCTTTTCTTTTTCTCGGATCAAAAATAAGACGGAGAGCGTTTAAGAGCTCACGTTCTCCTCTCGGATGACGAATTGGTCCTCCGTCCCACCGTGCAGCTCATTTCCAACTAGTTTTGCCACTGAGAATGAAAGATTGAATTGCCTAATATATGCGAGTGAACTTTGTATGAACCCTTCCGAGGCTGCTGACCTTCAAATGACCCAGGCGAGCTGACATCACTGCAGCTCCGCAGCGCGAAACGAGGCGGAGGAAAGAAACGCAGCACAGAGAGCTCGATTAAAGATCTTTTTCTTTTTAAAAAACAAGATAAATGACACAAAGAAAAGTTAAATTTTAAACGAATTATTTTATTTGAACTGAGAGCTGAGGTGTGTGATTGGAGGGTTGTTTCTTTTGTGAGCACAGACCGAAAAACGCCTCATTCCTCCACAGAGTAATGACGGGGTACAGCTCCATTATGTTGATTTATGTATTTATGACAGATTTACAGTGAAGAAAAGTCCCTTTCTTATCTTTTAAGAACAAGTCTTAAGCAATGATTGATTCCTCACATGTTCCTGTTTGCTCAGTGATTGATCATTGGAGCGGATGGATTTCTGAATGTTTACTCATGAAAACTTTGACATCTCAAGAGTCTTCCCTCCAGGAAAATAAATAAACAACTATTGAAAAAAGATAGATAAATAAATAAATAAATAAATAAAAAGGTTTTTGTTGCCGTTGCTGTTGTTGTTTTGCACGATTCAGACTTAGCTTAACCTTTTTTTGACAATGCCCTGTTATGTTGTGAAGATTACATATTTTATTTAAAAAAAAAGGTTAATTTTTTTCTGTCTGTACGTTTCATGGCACATTCCCATGGTTTTTTTCTTGCTTTTGCAAACCCCCTATTTCAGAAAAAGTAGCAATTATCTCACTTTCATTGTCATTTGTTTTGTTTTTTTCTATTTTTCATAACTTGTGTATTTGTGACAAAAGCCAGTATTCAGCCCATAGGTGTGATTGGTAAAAGCAAATATTCCTGGTTGACTCCAGGTCAGTTTGAATCTAATACCTCAGTACCTTAAAACCTCAATAACAAGTAAGTTTTTTCTCATACTTTTATTAAAAATGATCAGATCTGACCTAAGCAACATTTGGACCTGAAAAGTCCAGGTAAACGTCTCATTTCAAGACACGACATGCTAAAAGTTAAACCTGAAATGCTTGTTATGAGTTAAAAAGACTGATGGTATTCGGAAAATGCACTTATGAAGTTTCTTGGCAAACATAACTCTTTTCAAGACACTTGTTTCAAGCATGCAGTGAAGGTCTCATTTTTGCTGTAATAACTTGAAAAAAAGACTTATTTAGACTTTCGGGTGAATGTGGCTTATTGGAGCTCTTTTATTCATTAGAAATAAGACAAACTGTCCTTTTTAGTTTAGAGTTTTTAAAGTATAGGCAGAGTTGTAGATGTCGCAAGGGTCAGTACTTAGAAGCTGTATTCTCTATGACAACTAGCCTCTTCAAACTAACCATTATACAAAGTCTGAACATCTGAACTGTGGTCTACATCATGCAGTTGCATGAAAGAGAGTTGAAAAGTAATGGCTGAAATGACTTTAAAAGACTGATTTGGACTTGAAGGTTTTGCAGGTGGAGTTCAGCAATAGCAGGCACAGAGAAAACAGAGCGTGAGTCATACAGCGTCATACAGCATCATACAGCGTCATACAGCGTGAGTGGAACTGCTGCAACAACCCACTTAAACTCTCCCAATCTTAACATATGAAGCACTAATAAAAGCTACAGGAAGTCTTCTTCAATTTTAAAACAACCTGAAAAGTCATTTCAACCACTACTTTTCAACTCTTTTTCTATGCAACTGCATGATACATGAAAAGAAGCCTTATGGCATATTTGCATTAATGTCATGCTGAAATGTTCATTAATATGCACTGTCCCTTTAAATATGAATAAATAAAATAAATAGAAGACAAAAATGACAAAGATGCAATGTGACACACATTGTGAAAATTTGACATCTGTGAAAAAAATGCCTTTGCACAGACTTGACTTTATCACCATTACATAAGGTGGCACATGCCAGCCAGGGGCATGTATGTATGTCCAGTCATTACACAAACAGGACGATTAGTCATAATGTACCGTCATGGAGCTGCCCATTTGGCCCTAGTGTTAGCCGCATGCACAATTGCCAAAAATCAGGCAATTAACTAATCCACCATGAAAGCAAGGCAGGTGCAGGACATCATAATCATATGTCTGGGAAAATTCTTGGAAAAACCCCTATCCAACAAATTCAATTTTCACATGCGTACTCTGCATAAACGGTGATAAACATGAAAAAAATGTCTCTTAAATCAAAATCTTCTGTACATCTCCACATCTTCAAACTTTTCCAAAGGTTTCATTGGATCTCTGTTCTTTTTGCATATTACGACCTCCAGGATCTTTAAAACAGACTAACAGGTGTGGTAGTCCTGCCCTTAGTGCCTGTAATTGTGGGATCTACCACAGTTAAATTTAATGCACTGTTGGGGCGTTAGCCTGACTCATGCATACAGCAAGTCAATTTTCTTTTTCACCGTTACGACAAATGGTCCGTTTTCATTGCTAATGGCGAGATGTGCTTACGGACCCAGGTCGTGAATTCCGTCTTTAAAAAAAAAAAAAAAAAGAAAAGAAAGAAAAGGGGGGAAAAAAGGGGGGGGGGGGTGTAGTCATTGATCACTATCTGGCAGTACAGCTGATAAAAGATCTCAGTGATGTTTTGTTATCAGTTTACACTCCCCTACTGCACACCTTACCCCCACTCTTTACTTCCCACATCTCCTCTCTCTCTTCATCTGCAGATTAATAAAGACTCAAGTGCTTAACACACAACTTTAAAAAGTTAAACAAAGATTTACTATAAAAAAGCAGTGCAGCTTTAAACAGCATTGTAAGGTTTAATTCTGAGACATCCTTAGCTCTGACAGACTTTTCTGTGAAAAGAATAAAATCCCTCTACCTTATCACTTTAAAGTTATTCTAAACTCCCCTCGTTTAATAGAGTCTCCAAGTTCAGATTAATCCAGTAACAAACCTGTTCTAACTTTTTTTAAAAGATATTTGGGTTGTTCTCCATTCATCCTTTCTTTGTCTTTTGAAACAGTTTTATCTTTCATTCCAACAAGAGCCTGTTCAGGGACGAATGATGAAAATGAGCATCTACTATAAAAACTGTGATACCTGCGTCAAATGGCTGTTTTCAGTTTGTCTACTGTATCTGTCCCTTATAAATAAATCATGAGTGATAAAACAACATGTGCAGTTTTGCATTAATAACAACAATATAAAATTTAAGAGTCCTCAAAAAAATATTTTATACACATTTGCCTGCTTGGATTTCTGTATCTGGAATATTTCTTCCCTGATGTTTTTGTTGTTGTTGTTTGTTTTGTTTATGTTTTGTTTTTTGTTTTTTGTTTTTTTTGTTTTTTTTTTTTGTAAACCACATCACAGCACACACAACAGGAGTATTCCATGGGTAGTATAATCCGATTTAGAATTATCAAATAACAACAACATCCTGAGTCTACAAACAGCTGTGTGTGGTATAACAGACTGAAGTGTAGACAAACAGGAGAGCACAGGTAAAAAAAAAATGATAAGATGGGTAACTGTGGCCTCCAGAGCCAGCAGAAAGTTAATCTGTTGTCTTTATTTGTAGTTCACTCCTCGTTGTGCGTTAAAAATCACATCTCTTTGAATTATTAGTGCTTGAGGGATTGTAGCAGGTGGGGTGTAAGAGTAGTAGTACTTTTAAAGCTGCAGTTGTATCAATAAATACTGGGTCTAAATGACAAAGAGGCATATGTAGATTTCTTACAGCTCCAGTAGATGGTTTAAGCCAGCAGCAGTTAATCAGAATGAAATGACAGATTTTTTCAGTCATAATAAGGATGTTTCCCTTTTCAACAGTTCAAATCCATTCTTTAAACCGATCTGCACAGGAGATGCTGCTACTAAAGGTGCAGCATTGGATGCATTTAGCAGAAGAGACTTGGTCCAAATGGAATAAATATTCATTGGTATCTTCAAATCCACTGAATATAAAACCTGACATGTTTCTACACTAGCAAAGAACAGATAAACCAGAGTTGTTTACAGAGCTGCTGCCTGAAATGTTTGGAAAAAGAAGACGAGGAAGAGAGTGAATGTTGTTGTAACATGATAATTCAAAGCAATAGTTATTTTTGAAGATAAAACCTGGAAAAATGGAGGATCCGATGGATCTGATTGTCTTGTATGACAGGAGTTTCTTGTCTTTGAAGGCCACCACCGCGCCACTTCACCAACAGGAGGTGGATCTAGTCCACAGACTTTAAGATCACTTTAGGTGCTCCTGTTTTAAACTCTAATGCTTTTTCTGCCAAAGCTGACTTCACGCTTGCTAAATTTTAGTGTGAAACTTGGCAGCCTGAGTCTGTAGATGTTGCAGGAAAAATGATGACAGTGTCTGGAGACTTTCTGGCTGAAAGTGTTGTTGTTGATGCACACAGATTTTGCAACAGCATGAGTTTCTAATGACTCATTATTTTGGACTGTAAACTGCATGAACTGAGAGTCCTTGAACACTTCATCATGTATTTCTTTTTTTAGTTGTGCAGCAGCTGATTAGAAAATAAACAGCTCACTTCATTATGCATTATAATTACACATATTATTAAGAGGCAAAGATGGGTTAGGAAATAAATAATTTATCTAGAATCTTTAAAGGAAAATAGTTTATTGACTTGTTATATGTCAGTTTTATGTGACAAAGACAACACCATGCAGCTTTTAGAGTTTAACACTAGTGTAGACATAAAGATGCATCTCAGGCCATAGCACTGGATCTGATAAGTTGGTATTCAAGTCAGTGTGTCAACTCACACTGGATCCGCTCTGTTGCACTCCAGCAGCATCCCTGCTCCAGCAGTTCACAGCAGATACGCAACAATCCTGATTTTGCCAAATGCTGTAGCTGTGACATGTTAACTTTCGAAAAGCAGATCGGGCAGGACAGGAAGTCATGCACGGACAATACCTTAAATCTCCCAGGGACTTTCAACCATGTCGAAACCAGATCGTATTTAGCTTGACAATAACAACAAACCAACAGAATGCGTGGAGCCAGACCAGGAGTCAACAGGTTCAAGGTTTTACAGCCCAACATGAATGAGGAGAAGAAAAAAAGAAAGAAAGACTTCCTGGCTAGCTGAATCGCTTTGAGAGTACTTTCTGAAGCTTTTACTTTCATAATTGCAAGAGGGGGAAGCTTCATATTGTTAGTGTCCTCTAATTTAAACATATATTCACTCATTAACACACACACATGAACACAAAGGGCTATTCAAACACTAAAAATGAACAACAGATTTTAATGCAAAATTCATTCAATGCCAAGAAAAGAGATCTTATGAGCTAATTCTCTTTAATGTACAGACTGCAGCCACCAGGGACTTCAACACTCATCTTTAGTTCAAGACTAAATGTAGAGATGGGATGTGTTTTCAGATAACAGTAAGAAACTCTGGACTGACACTGTAGTTAAAATGTTAATTCCAACAAATTACGAATTCAGACTCTCTCATCAGTGGCTCCAGCTCAATCTGATAAAAACTTGGGGAAAAGAAAAAGTTGTTTTTTTAACTGATATTTAAGAGTTATCAATTTACATCCACACTTACATCAATAAATCAGATAAAGTGTTGTAAACCCGTGAAATGAATTTAAATATGATTGCATTTAATAGATTCTCAATAAAAACCTATGAAAAGATGTGTCATTGTAAGAAAATGTGACTTTGCTGATCAAAACTTTCATATTTTTTAAAATTATCTTGATTCTGAAAACAGCTGCTGATAGTTGTCGATTTGAATGAGTTTATGAATGAGGCCACAGGCTCAGCAGTAATGAGAAAATCTGTGAGAAAAATGTTCCCCTTGTGCCCCTTTAGTTAGAATCAAAGTCACCACTTTAGACTCATCGTATTTGTCTTTGAGCTATGAACAGCTCCGTCAAATACATTCTTATAAAGATAGCTTCCATAGATTTTGGAGTATTTGTATCACTGCTTATCAATACCGCTGTGAAAACTCAGAGTAATCTTGTTGTTTTTTCAGAAGGTCCCAACCCTCAAATGCTGCAGACCACCAACAAAAAATGGACCAGCTGAGAGAGCTTCAAAACCTTCTTAGTTGTTTTATTATATTTAAGTCTAATGTGATGCAGATTTTGCCTAGTCTCTGTTTTAAATATCCTTCTGGTCCAGAGGCCTTGAAGTGATGACCTAACACTGGAGTTATTTGCAGTCCAGCGTGACGTGGAATCACAGTCACCAAACAGAAACTTCCAACACGATGTGAAGACAAAACTTAAATCTGTCATTCTTTGTTGTCTTGTGTGAAGTTTCTCACATTTTGATTATGAGAGGGAGTTTTCGTTTTCTAAGTCTTGAAACTGTCCTTCTGGCACCCCCAAAGGTAGCTTAACATGATTTACAGAAAAAAAAGAAAAACATCCTTATCTTTCTGACACTGGTTACTTTTATTTCAGCCTCTGTTTGAAACACTTCATTTTAGCTGCTGTCTCTTTAAGGCTCCATGCTCCACAAACCCCCATCCCTCTAATTGGCCATACCACTGGAGGCCTGTCAGGGGCAGAGCTACAGGAAAACCTTGGTGTTTGAGGCCCACCCCTTCAACTTGCTAAGAACCAGTAAGGAGATCCTTGTGTGATGACCTCATTATTTCAGCAAACCTCATGAAGATTTTGTGCCATTTTTATAATGGACCATTTTGATCGGTTTACAGACAGAGTCAGAGATTTATATGACTATGTAGGGGTTTGAAAATATGCACATGTTTATGATAAACATCCAGCCTTCTTACTTTATATATGACTCTTCAAATCTTAATTTAGTTATCATTAAGACTGGCTGTTATGATGGCAGATGTCTTACTATCTCAACTCAGCTTCTTCAGTCAGTCACTGAACACAGACCTAAAACTAGAATTAAACAAACAAGAAAAAAAGCGAGCAGCGTTGCTTTCATGAAAATTTATGCACTTGGTGTTTTTCTTTCATCTAGAAAATAAGTGTTTGTTTTTCCTTCATTTACATCAATCACAACCGTTTATTTCTTTCAGATGTTATTCATTATCATGAGCTCCAGGCAAGACCCCGTTTACAACTAACACCAGGTCAGATTGTTTGATTTGAACTTTACTGCTTAATAAAGTCACAGATTTAAAGTTAAAAACCAAATCTAACATATTTTTGTTTTCCATGAGAGAAACTTTATTAATATCACTTTGACCATTCATAGCCACACTTTTTCCCTCTAATGTTTTTTAAATTAATTTAGTTATAGCAGTGTGTTTTATTTTGAAAGGGCTTCCAGCATCTAAAGTCTTCTTCCATATATATAATGGTATAAGTTTTGAAACAAGTTTTGAGCGATGCAGAAGCAACTTTAAGTGACAGTGAGTGTCTCATGCATACTTTGGTACGTATGGAGCAGTCATGGTTGTCAGTGATGCACACTGACTTTGGTGATTGTGTTTGATGGCTAAAGTTTGAGAGTGAGAGGCAGCCTGAGTGCTGCACAGCACACTGATCCCCACGGAGCTCATGAATATTACAGAGAGTCTACAGCAGGGCTGAAACAGGAACCCCTGGACCCCCCCGTCCCTCCCCCAACACACACCAGCTGACCCCCTACAGTTCAGCCGGTGTAACAGTAACCCCAGAACACCCTAACACACACACACACACGCACACA
Source organism: Labroides dimidiatus (assembly GCA_030710495.1). Classification (NCBI taxonomy): domain Eukaryota; kingdom Metazoa; phylum Chordata; class Actinopteri; order Labriformes; family Labridae; genus Labroides; species Labroides dimidiatus. Next base: position 13,091,711 of record CM061155.1, read on the forward strand.
CACACATACATATAAACAAGCCCGGTCAGCGCAGGTAATGAATACACCTGAAAATCCACCTGTAATTAGAAGGTGATAATGAACCCATCCATCAAGATAAGCCGCTTTTTGGCATCAGTGCACTGCAGCTCGTGGTCTCTTCTGCCAAAACTCACCAGGCTGTGACAACACACATCGTAGCTGATCATTTAATAAGGCCGGGTAAAGCCTGACAGCTCCGAGGACGACACATGCAGAGGCTGCTGTTTTCTCTCTGTGGGTTCCTGAGCTTCAAAAAAGACAACGAGTGGATTATTAACCCCAAATCTTCAGCTTCAGGTTCACTTCTGATTCCACTTCTTCTCCAACAGAATCCTTTTATTTCATTTGATATTTATGAGCTGAATTTGTTGCTCACAATTCCTCCGTGGGTCAAACAACGTTCAAACAGCTATATTTAGTTACACTTGCACTTAGCCTATTGGTAATTTAATTGAAGCTGCATGGCAGAAGAAAATATACTTTCCACTTGGGTTGTGTATCACGCTGAAGCGTGCAGTAGAATTATGCCTTTGCAATGCAACACGATACAAGGAGTGAAATTGAAGATTAGGATTAATTTCCCTCTACATCATTAGTATAAAATCTTCCTATTCAAAGAGTGAAGGAGCATTAATGGATTTAAATACCTTTGCATGTCAGAAATAGTTTTATTTTATGAAAAATGAAATGCCAGGGGATTTTTTCACAGCTCTAAAATGTTTATTTTCCATCCATGTGGAGCATATGCAGAGGTGTGTGCAGGCAGAGGATTAAGAGCTTGTTCCGTTCTGGTTGGATTAAAAATATTGATTCATACTGTCACTACAAGCAAATCCTTTATGAAACAAAAAAAAATGAACTTGTCCAAAAAATTTGAACATCTCCCACAACAGCTGGAGTGCTTTTGATGAGTGCATGTGCATTATTAATCTCTAATTCTGTCAGGAAAAAAGCAAGAAAGAAAGATGTTTTAGAAGGTGTTGTTTTATTCTGGTTGGGCTCCCTCGTTCAAAGAGCTTCTCCTCCTGGAAGCAGACTGAATAAAGCCACAGCCAGAACAAGGCAGTGAATCTGAATCTGAAAGACTTAGAAAACACAGGAGTGCTTTATTCTGAAAATCACATACCAAGCAAACAAAAAAGGATGGAAAAAATATATCATCTTTTCTCTACAAAATATATACACTTTCTGTTTTTCAGAACTATACATATCTGCTCTCTGACAAAAAAATAAAGTCTGGGAAAAGTTTATAAATTTAGCATATAAAGATGAAGTTGCTTCCAGCACAAACAGTGAGAAAAAGTCAGTGTTCCCACCAGGAAAAGGTGACATGGAGGAAACACAAAAACAGGAAGTATCTTGACATTGAGATACTGAGGACAGTGAGAAAATTAAGGTCAAGTTGGATGTCTGTGAGAAGAATTACACTTAACTGAGGACTGAGTGTTACGGTTTGACTTTCACTTCCACAAAACTTTTTTCAGCAAGAAAAAAAAAACAAAAAACAATAACCAGTATTAGATAATAATAAGAGAGGGTTTTTGTCTAATCCTGAAACACCCTGAGGGTACAAGTGTCCTCCATGGAGACTTTGTGGTTACATAAACGTGACCTTATTATCGTTTAGTCTCAAAGGAAAAATGTTGCTGGGGTGTGAACAATCAAAACCCCAGCTGTCTACTTAACTCTTCAGACAGTCCTGCTACTTACAGACCTGACAGGTCAAGCTCTGACCTCTAGGCTCAGGTTTGTTTGTTTTTTTTGCCATTTGATCTTTGTGAAATTTCATAATTACTCTGAAAAGAACCAGGTCACTGGACCACTCTCTGGCAAACTTTGAAAATGGTAAATCTGTCCAACTGCTCGTCATCACAAATATCTAATTGGTCAGTCACATGGCAGCAAGTTACTGCATTTAGTCATGTGGACATGCTGAAGATGAGCTGCTTAAGTTCAAACTGAGCATCAGAATGAAGAAGAAAGCTGATTTAAGGGACTTTGAACATAGCAGGGTTGTTGGTCTCAGTATTTGACAAACTGCTGGTCTGCTGGGATTTTCACACACAGCCATCTCAGGGTTTACAGAGAATGGTCCCAAAAAGAGAAAACATCCAGTGGGCGGCAGTTCTCTGGGACAAAATGCCTTGATGATACCAGAGGTCAGAGGAGAATGGACAGACTTCTCATCATGGATGTTCAGCCGACAAATCTGCAGCGACTGTTTGATGTCATCATCTCAATATGGAGAAAAGTCTCTAAGGAAGGTTTCCAGCACCTTGTTGAATCTACGCCAAAGAGAATTAAGGCAGTTCTGAGCAAGGAGATCCAACCTGGTACACACATTTCTTTAATCTTTCCAGACACTTTAGCTTACTTTTGTCATTTTCTTCTAAGAGACTCCTTGTCAGGCATATTTAGGTATGTGTTTCACAATATGCTCATGCACTTGAAAAGATTTTAGACTTTTTCAGTTTTCAAGCACTGATTCAGATAACGGTTTCACTGGTTGTATGTTGAAGTATTTCTTTGCCCTTACTAAGGTTTTTCCTTCCTGTTTAAATTCTTGCTTGTGTGGCACTTTGCTTTGGACAAAAGCATCTACTAAATAAAACTGTAGAATTGTAGAACTCGAAGAATGTTGAAAAATGATGGGAGGCTTTTTGGAGCTTCCTTTTGGTCGCTGACCACACTTACTGTTTTGAGCTTAATTAGCTAAGACTGGAAACCTCATTTTAAGTTTGTTTTTACTGCATAATTTTTGTGAATTTAATGTGACCTTTTAAAAATCTGCGGCCACAGTGAAATAGTTTGAAGAGTCTGAAGGTTGGCGTGAGGTCGCTGTAAGTGTCAGCAGACTGTGAACTCTTTTCCACTGATTGTGTATCAGTGTTTGGTTTAGTTAGTGTTTGATAACAGCACAGGAAGTCAGCTCTGGTCCTGTAATTCACCCGCTCCCTGTGGCCTGCTGACCCCGAGGCTGGTTCTCTGTGTCCCCTTCCTTCTCCTTCAGCAAAGGACTCAGAGACAATACTACATTTCAGCCATAATAAAAACACAGACTCTGTGTTGAATTGGATCTGTTATTGACAGCTGTTTCCTCTCCTCACAGTTATTTTATCATAAAACGAACAGATGCTAGCTGCTGTGAATGCAGTCTCTGCAATGGCAAGTGGTGTACATCCAAGTCTGAAGGAGTTAACATTCTTAGGGTCTTGTTTAGTGATCTTAAAAAGTTCTTATTCAAAATGCACTTAGTCACAGGAAGAACATCTTATACCAATTTTATTTTGGCCAACCATTTGACAGCTTCCTAAAAAGTCAGAGTGGCTGCACTGTGAGACTGCAGAAGGAAGCAAACTTTAATGATCCAACAACTCTGTCTGATGTCATGAAGTCTTCAGCTGTTCCCTGCAGGTCAACAGCTGCCAGATTAAAGTTCAAATGTAAATCATCTCTTTAATGAGCAAATATGAGAGACAACAACAAAAATGAGCATTTTATGCGACAAGAGGGACTGTCTGAGGATATCTCTGCATTATTAAATGATTCTATCTCTCTATATTTTTTTTAGCCCTGAACTCTTTTTGGCCAGGCTGAAAGTTTTGAATTATGCTTGTTACCATCAGAAAAAAAAACCTTGTGCACTTGAGTTCATTAAATGTATCAGAGTCCATTCACCACATGGTGGTCACTACTAAACTTGGGACAAAGACAGGCCATCCACTTGTCTTCCATTCATATTGCTAAAATAGGCAAACTATGACTTTATTTAAGGTTATTCATTATGACTCGGTACACTTCTTGCATGAGCATGTGGACAAGATTGCAGCAACCACAGTTATTTTAAACAATAACGGGGGTGTTAGAGGGCTGTGTGGGACCAGAACAACCCAACATGAGCCAAAAAGTCACTAAAGTTGTAATCCTGTTCTCTGTGTCTCATTATGCTGACTCTGATGAGACAGCGCTCCATGTAAACAGACGCTTCATAGTGATATAAACAGGCAGTACTGGCCAGTGGAGGGGCAACACTGTGGTGGGGGGGGATTGGGCATTTGAGTCCAACACGGTTTGGATGACCAGTGTAACCGCACCCTTAATTTTAATTTATTTTATTTATACTTAATTCTGTGATTCTTCCACGTACCATTGATGGGAGCCTGAGTACCACTAGTGGTTCGCATACCACACTTTGAGAAATAGACATAGTCTCCATAATGTCATCCATCTGTTTCTGAAACAGAGTTTTGAAGCAAATCGTTGGCGGGGGCCATAGTGAACATGGGGCAGACTTTGAGCCCCCTCACAAACAGCTATCAGGCCCCCGCCTGTCAACCAGCTGAGCTGTTCTTCTGATTGGGTAAACTTGCATTCTTAATATCTTCTAAATTGCTGTGTTAGAAAAAAATTCGCCCTGAGTGTGTGTGCTGATAGAGAAATTAGTTATTCAGATTTCAGTCATTTTTGAGCCAGCCTGTAAACATTTTTTATTTCTACTGCTAAAATACCTTTTCGTGTCTTGGTGTGTTTGCAGTTTCCAGTCCTTCCAGAGCCAGCCTCAGGAAGACACTCCACAAACTGCAGATTTTAGCACTTCCACATTGCCTCTTATTTTCAGACTTGTAGTTGCTGCTTGATTGTAACCTTACCACGGCATCTGAGATGCCTGTGATATCAGTCCAGCAGTGGGTCAAACAACACATTTCATCTTTGGCTATTCTTAGTCACAGTGAGATAATCTTCAGAGCACGAGGATAGAATGAAAAGAAGAATTAGGAGAAGCTGATGTGTTTCAGTTTTAGGAGTTAAAATCTGGAACGGCCTCAGTGAGGAGTTGAAATTCTGTACCTCTCTTTCAGATATCAAAAAATGCCTTAAAATGTAAAATAATCAATGAATAAAACACAAAATAAATATGAATTAGAGAATATAATGAGAAAATCTTATCTTCATACTGCTAATGTTTTGAATTATAATATAATATTTATTGCTGTACAGGAAAGGCAGAAATAAAGCTCTTCTTGTGGTGGTTACAAATAGACATATTTAATCCTAGAGCAATAGCTGAATTTCTGTTTTTAGGTATGTGTTTCACAAAATGCTTACGTAGAATTTAGGGTTCAATATCCAAAAACACAGTTCTCACATAGCTATAACATAAATGATGAATGAGCTAAATCACAAACAAAAGCCTTGCCAGATGCCAAAACGTATTCTTCCTCTTCCTTCTGGATCAACAGCTGTAATAAAGCTCCTCCATCTCTCAGCTGCACAGCTGGAAACAGAGCTGAGTGAAGTTAAAGTTATAACCTAAACCCTCCCGCTGTCATGACAATGCATTTCAAGTCAAGTGCACATAATTGTCTGCTCTGTAAAAGACAATAGCTAATAAACATTGACTGTGCGCGCTGATTGTGATTGGTTAAAGACGTGTACCACTGGCCAGAGGTATGGCAGAGAGAGCCATTACAAACTAGAAGGCAATAAAGTGAGCTCATTTAGTGCTAACAGCCTGAGCACCCTCAGAGATGGGTCCCCTGTTGGAGATTTGGGTCGATGGAGGAGCAGTAATTACACTTCTGTCTAAGTGTCTTAATGCGACCGCCTCCATTGTTTACTTTTCTGTCTCCTGAAAAACACCGGCTGATGGATCTTTTTCATTTACAATCAAATCTGTGTATTTGTGTGGATCTGTAAGTCATAACATGCATGTGCATGAGTTGACCTCAGTTTCAGCAGCCAACTGCAAGCTAAGCACACAGGTGCTGCTAAACAGACTGATGTCAGCAGGCAACCATATAACGCAACCTTAGATCTGTAGATGAAACTGGATTGCTCAATAGGAGATGATCCTTAGGTACAGATACAGTACGGCCTGCGGTCACACTACTCCAACATGAACCACACTTTAGGCACACACATGGCCCGCCTATGTCACCATAAAGCATCTGTTTACATGGAGCGCGGCCTCATCAAAGTCAACACAATGAGACACAGAGAACAGGATTACAGCTTTAGTTACTTTTTGGTTCATGTTAAGTTGTTCTACACCAATTGCTCTTTCACACTGGTGTTATTGCTCAAAATAACTGTAGAGGGTGTCAGGATATGAATGGAATATGCAAAAACGTAAAGCTGCGACCTGTCTCCATAGGACTGAAAACTGAATATCTGCTGGCGTCACTCTGAAATGCTCTTCCGAAACACATGAGGGGGGTGTGGTCTGTATGATTGTCAGATCTGTTATCTACCTGTCGAGCTATGGCTTACCTCTGATTCACACATATGTGTGCCGCAGTCCATGCAGTGCACTCCATAGCAGCTGGATATGCAAGATCACAGGAGAACTACGTCTGTCAGGAATCACACTTATGACCCTCCTACAACTTCAGCAACTTCAGTCCATGCCTTTTTGTTTCTGTTGGTGACCTTATAGAAAAGGACGTGTTGTGTCCATTATAATTATTCAAAATAATAGGTTTAATCTGTTAATGTTAATAGAATTTTATTTTATTTTATTAACAGGTGAGTGGGGAGTTACATCAATTAATAACTGAATTTCAATGATTAATTATGATTAAGAAAATGCAGTGTTTGACAATCCTATACTGTGTTTGTATCCTGAAAGCATTAACTTCTGTTGAACCAAAGCACAGTAACTCCTCTGTGATCACCAGTTTTTGGGGGGTTTTTTTCTGACAGCAGACTCCACTTTCTCTTCAGCTCCTCTCTCCTAACATCACCTCAGTCCTCACCTCTTTAACTCGCCTGCAGTCTTCCCAGTCGTGGCCGTGATGAAGAGTTTTGGAGGCAGCAGCCCAGTGTTTGCTGCCCATCAGTCAGCCAGGCTTCTCTGTGGCTCTGGGGGGGATTACGGGGCATTCAGGCGGCTTCACATGGTGAGCCACAGCCCGTCTGATCAGAGAGGCACTCGCCTATCTCCCCACCTCACCCCAGGGCCCATGATTTCACAGGGATTAGCACTCAAAGTTACCTAATCTCTCCCTCCACTCTCTCTATTGATGGCCATCGCAAACATGGATGCACACACACACAGCCACACAAACTCACTCACAGTCAAAGAAACATGATGGAAATTAAAGACTGAGAATAAATACTGTCATAAAATCAGTTTTTGGTATTCAGATTAATAATTTAACGATACTCAATGATTTTGCATTCATGGGTCCTGGAAACAAACAACTATAGAGAGTGTGAATCAACTTAGAATATATATATATATATATATATATATATATATATATATATATATATATATATATATATATATATATATATATATATATATATATAACCACTATATATATTGGTTTGACTTGCTATGCCAAGGTGAAAATTTCATTAAGCACTTGGTCAACAAATCATGAGGTACTTCCAAAAATAAGTGCCAATTCTATCTATTTATTTATTTATTTATTTATTTATTTATTTATTTAATTAATTAATTTATTTATTTATTATCAATGTTTGACCGAAAAATGACTCCACTGTGCAACTACACGTCTAAAACGTGTTGGCGGTTTAAAACAGGGACATATCTCAGTGGCATTACCCACTGGTTTCTGGAGAGAGGTTGCGAAGTTAAAACATTGTGGTTGCAAAATGCAGAATGCAGGTTCTAGCTCACCACACGTTTATTATTATTATTTTTTTTAAACCAGGCTGTAAACATGTTGATTTATGCTTTTTATGCTTTGAAATTTTCTGATGTCGTTCACTCTGGCATTTGGAGACCATCCCAAGTGGAGGCTTTTCAACATCAAAAGTAACCACCTGCCAAAACTAAGCTACTAAAATCTTTTTGACTTCAGTGTTTGATAAAATCACAATTCATGGATTAAAAATTGGAAACTGAGGTAGCTAAGCAAAATTTTGATAAAAGTTTATATGACAAAAAGTGAAACTGCAGCAGGGCAAAGTTTCAAGATGGAGGGATCCATATTAGTTACTGAAAAACCCTAAATTCTTTCTCTTAATGTTATAATTATGCTGATCTCATTATTCTGATCATTAGTTTTCTCTTAAATTTTGCACTTTCTGTCAGTGTAATTACTTTTTATTGAAAAATTATGATGCCTGATCTCCAGCAGAAGGGATATGGGATATTTTCTGTAACCTTAAAATGAAAGTAAATAAAAACTGACAGAAAAAACATGATAGTCCAAAAGATAAATGATACAGTCTGTAGTTTCATCTACAGAAAAACCTTTAAAAACCCCAGTTGAATGGTAAATGTATGAGTAAACAAAGCAATTGTGATGTATATAAACAGCCATTTGGTTGCTTAAGAACTTAAATCCCATCTGAAATCTGCTGATTTATTTCAGAGCACAGGCAGGGCTTGTTAGGGAAATGTAAACAGCAGCATTAGCTGTAAGAAAGCGCTGTAAGAAAGCACTATTGTTCTTTTTTCAAGTCCCTGCTCTGGAAACAGTAAATAACTTCTGCCCCCATTAAGTGTTAGGAATACTTCAGGCTGGTACCAAATGACCGAACACAGACGTCTAATTCAATCAGAAAGCCCTGGGGCGGCCCAGCACGCCTAACTACATCACCACTAAGCATCTTGATTTTATCAGAATTATAGAAAATGACAAGTGAACTTGACATGAACCAGAGAGTCAGGGTGGAATCCTCATATTGGCATTTCTTAATCTAAGCAGGGCGGTGCCAGAAAATCAATAGATTTCAGCCATGCTCCTTTCTTCTCTGTGAGTCTGAAGAAAAAGACTCCAAACATCTCAATTACAAACGTACATCCTGACGACTTCTGAGACGTAAGAAATAGAAACAAATGAAAAAATGAGAAGAGATGATAATTTCAGCTTTTAACATTCAGATCACTTTATGCACAAACTGTTAGCCCACATCTGAGGAGAACTCATGTCAGGAAGTCAATTAAAGACGATTCAGGAAATGGAAGCTAACAAGTGGTGAGGATTGCAGGGCAGCTGACTCCAGGTGAGAGTCCCGGTGCTGTAGAAGGTAGAAAAAGGTAGCTATGCACACTGAAGTGCAACGGTTCATAGACATAGTCACTTAAGATATATATAAAAAAAATCAGTCACTGATGAATTAAAGCTTGATGACATTGATTGCTCACCGTCTCTTTTCTTCCTCCTCTACTACCACATAAAGTGGAACAACTTTTCCCTTGCTGCACACTAAAAGTTTTTTATTATTTACATGGAGTTAAATCCGATTAGTCAACTAACCATTTCAATAAGAAATGACTAGTCATCAACAAAATAGTTGTTATCTGAAGCCCTGAAGAGGATCCCATGTGGTCTAAACCTGTCACAGTTTTATTAGTGTTGGAGATGCTTTGGAGATGAGCACTCCGTGGATCTAAAAACATAAAAGAGTGTAGAAAGAGTGAAGACGGCCCTGTAGCTTACACCCTTCAGCTTCAGGATCAGACTCATTACTGTACTGTACATTTATTGTCACTCTGTTGTGTTATGACTTCCTTGAGAAAGACAAAGTTTATTCTATGCCTGCTGGCATATTGAATTCTCCTGACACACATTTTATATTTTTTAAAACAAAAGTTTTATTAAATGTAATGAATAAATAAACCAAAATCAAAAACAGAAAGAATAACATCACAGTTCATGAACACTATGAGAAAGTAAAACAAAATTTCGATAAAAATGTATGACAAAAGTGAAAACTACAGCAAGCCTGTTTTTAAGTTGGAGAGATCAAAATTAATGTATTGATTTATCCTAAATTCTTTCTTTTAAATTTTGCCTTTTTTCTGTCAGTGAAATGACTTTTTATTGCATAGTCCAGATGTCTTATCTCAAATCTTTAAATTGTATCTTTTTTCCCCCAAAATTTTGACTTTTTACACCACAATTATGACTTATTAAATTATAATTTGGACCATCTCAAAATATTTTATTTATTATATCCTATTTTATATTAATTCAAAATTTTACTTCAGAGACATGTCTTACATTTTCATTTCTTTTGTGACATTTTTCCAACTCTTTTTTATCCTGGTAATCATAATTGTGATAGTATAATCCTTAATTAGATTTTTCATCTTGAAAAAGTGACTCTTTTTACCTGTGATTTTTTTTAGTATTGAAGCTCATTTCCTCATTGTTTCTGCGAGCAGACTCTGGTTTTCTATGATATCCTGCCCACACAGTGATGAGACACGGACTCATCTGACCCACATCAGCATGTTTTAAGCCTTCCATGCACAGAAAACATTTTACTTTCTATCGTCCTCCTGTTTGACATTTTACATCTATCTGAATCCAATTATTATGCTTTACTGGTTTCCCCTGGAACAGGCTGTGGTTCTCACCTTCTTCGCCTCCCCTGAGTAGGCAGTGGTTTCCCATTTGTGACAGAAACAGAAGGATTTGTGGAGAGAACAAAACACCAAAAGAGAAAAAAAAAACTGGACAGAAAGGAGAAAAGTCGCAGAGCCTCCTTTCAGTGCAAACAAACTTACTTTTCATCAGGTGCTATTACAAGTCCCTTTCACATTTATTGGATTGAGTCCATGCAGCATAACCAAGGTGCTGACAGGAGCTGATTACTCCAATACGTCTTCAGCCCCAGAGGAGAGGTCACCCAGAGGACAGGAATGCAGAAGGGCTTTCCTGAGGGCCAACAGTGACCCGAACTAGAGTCTGCCCAAAGGATGGCTCACATCGCCTCACCCCCACCTTTGCTCTCAACTTCTCCCTTGACTCTACTCCTCCTCCTTCTCCCTGGATCCCTGTCTTCTTACTATCCTCTTTCCTCACTCTGCTCTTGGAAAAACTTTTTGGGGTTTTTTTTTTTTGGTATTTTTTTCTGAACAACCAAATTCCAATGAAGTTGGGATGTTGTGTAAAGCATAAATAAAAACAGAAAACAACGATTTGCAAATCCTCTTTAACCTATATTCAATTGAATACACTACAAAGACAAGATTATATTATTTAAACTGATAAACTTCATTGCTTTTTTGCAAATATTCACTCATTTCAAATTTGATGCCTGCAACACATTCCAAGAAGCTGGTACAGGGGCAACAAAAGACTGGAATGTTGAGGAATGCTCAGAAAACACCTGTTTAGAACATTCCACAGGTGAACAGGTTAATTTGAAACAGGTGAGTGTCTTGATTGGGTATAAAAGGAGCATCCCTGAAAGGCTCAGTCGTTCACAAGCAAGACGTGGACAACATGTCTTCCGGGCTTAAGAGGAAAAGGACGATCTAGATTGTTATCAGTGCAAAGTAAAAAGCCAGCATCTGTGATGTAATGGGGGTGTGTTAGAGCGGGGTCACACTGGCCAAATGTTCCATGCCCAGGCACGGTTCAGCCCTAAAGTCCATGCACGGTACACTTCTCCTCTTTGGCACGCTTTGGAGAGGTTGCACTTAAACTTCAGATGCAGTGACTGTTTTTGTTCCTGCTGGCAAACTTGTGAGATTTTTTATTCTCCATTCTTTCACATCAATCACAACCATTTTTCTTGCTGCAGGCAAGACCCCATTTATAACCCACACCAGATCTGATCATTTAATTTGAACTTAGCTGTTGAAGAAAGTGAGACTCAAAATTAAATTTAGACTTAACAAGCTTCATGTTTCCATTGCGAGAAACAATCATTATAACACTGTGACAGATTTAATCCAAACTTCTCCACAATGATGCAAACGATCAAAAGCTGAATGCTACAGTTCATTTCAAAGGACTGTGGAGAAATCAGGCAGCCTTATAGATTCTCTGTTAGACATTTCTCCTTCATGAGCCGGCTCAGGGCACAGGGTCAAGTCTTCTGCCTGAGGCATCAGAAGTCCTTCAGAGGGAGAGTAAGAGCAGGGATAAAGGGACTTATTATCTCTACAGACAGAAAATAACTTGACTGTCCTGGACGGGTTCTTCTTTGTGAGATCATCCTGACTTATATAGATTGAGAGCAAAATCCACTTCAATCAACATCGCAGCCCTACATCATGCCTCGGTGTTCTGTTTCCTTGCCTATCATTATTCATTGAAATGATTTCACACCTTTTCTAAATGATGCTGAACCAGTGCAGAACAATGTTTTTACGAGTAAAAGCATCCATCTGTCTCTGTGCTGTTTGTTCTCTGTCTTTTGTCTGTTTTCTGCTCCATACATCCAGTGGTTGTTAATCAGTGGTTGGAGCTCTACAGCGCTGCTGCCACCGCCGCCGCTCTGCAGAACCCAGGAGTATGTGGCTTAGCGCCTTTCAAAGCCAGCCTGCCTGCATCGGCACAAACACACACAGCCAACCCGGCTCCCTGTATGAGAGAACAGCCTTCACACATAAACAACCTTTTGTTCAGGCTCTCCACCAGAAACAGAAAGGCTCCACAGTCTGCTGGCCTCCCCCCAAGACAAACTCACCCGATTAGAGGGATCTGTTCACAGGCTGTGTGTGCTGGTGAAGGCCAGAAACCTGAAGCCAACAACCAAATGGAGACACAGAAGAAAGCAGCTTCTATGTGAAGCTTCTCCTGGTCTGGTTACGCTCCACTATCTCTGCAGCATCAACATACCAACCAGCATCCATCCACCAGCTGAGTGAGCTCAGGCTAAAGTAATTGATGACCGGGGAGCTAAGTTGTGACCAAAGGCTAAATATAGCACTCTAGCAATACAGAGGGCTCCACCACAACAACAGCTCCGTGTGTACACTGCACTGTGACAGATCACAGCACAGACTGCATGAGTGACCGTGGGAACCAAATGTGACCTTAACATATGATACCTTCATTCACAGCATCCACAGTCATACCAAACTCTAACTCACAGGTGATTGCTTTCTTTTAGAGGGAGGTATTTGATTTGAAGATGAGGCAAATGTTCAGCTGGGTTTGAGGACATTTTTTCAGTATTTTTCAGTATCAGAGTGGACCGGTAAGGTGGATTGATCCCTATTCTTTGTCATCATTTAACACCAGTGGGACTCTTTTTAGAAATGCAGGTTGACAGATAAATGTATGATAAAGACATTTTCCTTGTTTGGATATAATTATTCATAGCTGTATAAATAAATCAGTAAATTCTTTGTCAACTTATGTGTGGTTTCACTGGATTGCCTGGAAATAAGCATGAGAATGAATAGTTGGTCAGGTCTCACTCACCTCATTGGGATTCTGATTCATACAGCCATCAGTTTACTCTACAGGATCCCTTAGTAGGATCTTAGGAACAAATCCAGACCAAGACAAACAGTGAAGACAAAAAACTCTCAAATTTCGATACAAAACTATTGACAGAAACGAACAATTGTGTACAAAAAGCATCATACTGAGTTTAAACTGCAAAGCTGTCTCGGCTCTGTTTTTGGAAAAAAAAAACCCTGCACACTTATTAAAGCTTCTGTTTTGTAGTTGAATATTTAAAGTTATTTATTTATAGAGTTTTCCTCACTAGTTTAAACATGGGTCTAAAACGCTAAAACAATGCTGGATGATCTTAAATAGCACAAGATATCCACAGTTAAAATGATGAGGTCATCACACAGGGATCCCCTAACTGGTTCATGACACATTGGAGGGCCTGTAACACCAAGGTCTGCCCATAGCTCTGCCCCCAATAGGCCTTCAGAGGGCTGGCCAATCATAGAGAAGGGGGTTTGGGAAGCTGGGAGCCTTAAAGAGACAGCAGCTCAAACAAAGTGTTTAAAACAGGCTGAAATAAGTGTTCTCTAAAACACCAGTGTGAGTACAAATATAGGAGAAATAAAAGATACTACAGGATAACCAGAGGGACAGTATGAGGACTGGAAATACAATCACCTCTTTAAAATAAATCATGATTTTACTCAATATAAAAACACCAAATCTCATCATTTCATTATGAGTTTTATGGTAACATGCTGAGTCCTGTTGTCATGATGTGTGCTCAGTGTCACAATAAATGTCTGAATAACGTAAATATTTACACTGTTTAACTCTTCAGTCCTTGAAGAGCAGTGAACCATTCAGATTATGGCATAATCGTCAATCCTGTTCATAGAAATTTAGCTCTTTGAGCTAGCCAAGCCCTGGTTGTTTTGTTTCTTCATTTAAAACAAAACTTCAACAGAATTTTTTTTTTTTTTTTTTGGTAATCCTGCTTCAGTATCAGCCATGAGAACAAAACCTTTTTCAAATTATCTAAAGAAAAAGAAAAGGAAAAAAAAGAACTTCTCCTGCTTGATAACTAACCTCCAGTCTTTGGTTTTTAAATATAAAGAATGTCTGATAATGCTGCTTGCATATTAATCCATACTGTGACAGTGTTCATATTTATGTTTGTTCATGTCAGTGTGTATTTCAGAGCCAGGCTGCATGTTGTGGAGTATCAGCAGCACATTGAGCCGAATCCCGCTCATTGGCTCTCTATGAATGAGAGCAAACATCCGTCCAACTTATCTCTGACTGCAGACTTGGGCTCTCTGCCTTATAATTGCAGGTTCATACACACAACTCACAGACACAAAGTAAATGGCTCCTTTGTGTGTAGCTTAGAATGCCGCTCATTTTTTCACTGCCTATTTCCTCGTTTCAGAGTCCAGATTAAATGAAGGGAAACATGGTGTGAAAACTGGACTCAGGTCTCCATTTTGCTACAACCACTCTATTTGCATCGCCACTTTAGGCTCTGAGAAAAAGCTCAGTTGCAGCAGCAGGATGTGCGTCCAGTGATCTAAATCTCGAGCCTCCACTGTATTTCAAAGTGTTTGTGTCCTCTGTAGGGCTCCAACCTGAGCGCAGTAAAGCTTCCTATAGATGGGAACCAAATTTAGCTCTTGAAAGTTCACATTGGCCTGCATTTGACTCCTGGAGTCTCCAGCTCCGCCCCACTCTCCCTGCCCCCACGTCCCTTCCTGTGATGAAATCTACCCTCATGGATAGTTTGGGATCCCCTCCTCCACTCCTGTACCACCCACCTCTACCATCTTTGAAGCGAGCCGCATCTCGGCCGGCCCTGTCGAACAATGAGATGCTCTCCGGCTGCTTTGTGCAGCGGGCCTCTCAATGCAAACACGGCTCTGAGAACTGCTTTTTCATTGTCTCATCTTCAAGGGGTAATAAATAAGAGGCTGGACAGCTAGACAAGCTGCTACAGGGCAGGAATAAGAATGCTGCTGTTAAAAAGGCCGGCTTTCAATCAAAGTCCATTCAAAGAATAGTTGGGCTTTTGTATGGACGCATGTTGTGCCTATTAATGAACATACAAAAGGAGCCATTTTCTTGATATATGGGCGGCTACCATGGAAAATGCAGTGTGACCACAGGCAGGGAGACTTTAAATTGAGATGTGCATTTGGATTTTTACCCCAGAAACAAAAATAAACTGCCTCTCTAAAGCCTCTGCAGATTTACCTTTCACTTTGAGAAGTTAAAATAATGTATGTTAACAATATTAATATCTCCATAAAAATCATTGTGGAAAAAAAAACCTTTAAAAAAGAAACTTCTTAAGAACCAGAATATCATTAAGATCATCAGACAGTGGATTACTGTTTTGAAGGTTTAAGGTTTAATGACAAAATCACAACTTAACACTTAACCTGAAACTAAAACTTAAATTTAAAAAAATGTACATAATGCTTTATATAACATGACTTGAACCAGTTCACTGAGACAATCAGACCATTAGAAAACTTCAGACTGAGGCAATAAATCAATGAGAAGTTTCTTGTAAGCATTTATTTTGGCCTAGTTCTGTAACTAATTGAGCCGCCCCCTGCTGGACAATAGGTGAGCCCTGTTATATTTTTTATTCATTTAAAAAAAATACAATAATAATAATAATAATAATAATAATAATAATAATAAGTAAGTCTGTCTTTTCCGTTGAGATATTTAGGTTGTTAAAAGTGAACTCTTAACTTGTGGCAAGAGTTGTTCCTCTTTCCTAATAATAAACATTTTTACTTTTATAAGGACTGATCTTGAAAAATAACTACAATGATTAAAATAAATAAAAGAAAATAAATAAACACATTATAATCAAGCGGCAACCTCCGGTCTGAAAATATGAGACAATGTGGAAGTGCTAAAGTCTGCTGTTCCTCGAGTGTCCGCTTGAGGCTGGCTCTGGAGTAGCGGAAGTCACGTACACATCAAGCCAAAAAAGCTGTTTTCACAGCCAAAATAAGCACATTTACAGCCTGGTACAAAGAATGTCTCCTGTCTGAATCGCTGATTTCACTAACAGCACCAACTGTACAGGGGGGTGAATTTTTTTCTAACTTGGCAGATTCGACAATGTTAGTAGTGCCAGTTTGTCCAATCAGAAGCACAGCTCAGATCACGTGATTGTGGGGTGTCCTATGGTTGTTACAATGGAGACTCACAGCCCTCCTTATTTCCAATATGGCCGTGCCGGCCGTTTTGCTTCAGAAACAGATTGGTGACGTCACGGAAACTACATCTATTAATTATACAGTCTATGATAATATTACAAAACCTTACCAAAATACATAATGTAATGTGAATACCTCAATGCCAGTGACTCATCTGTCAAAGAGATTCCACCACCACAAATGTTGTCACTGCATTTTCTCCACCATCATCTCGCCTTTCATCTCTAAAGTGAACAAAGTTTCTGCCCCATAGGGTCTCAAAAACTAGGAATAGAGGGATGCTTTCTGATCTCATACAAATATATGAAATATTTGTGGACATTATTTGTTTACCTTTATGTGAATGTGAACTCAGCTGAGTTTTGTACCAAAGTGTGACGAGATGTTTCTGAAGCTTTGTTTTTGTGAGTAGGGGACCGCAGCCGATTGAATACAGAGCACTCTCTCAAATTCACACTGTGTTGAAACAAACGCTTTGGGCTTCCTCCTTTGCATGCAATGATTTAGCCACTTAGCTGTGTCATTATCTTTTTTAGTGAAGTTTATCCAAACATTCACATGTTTGCTTTGGTCTAATATGATCCTGTTCTCACAACTTTGTCGACATCCTGCATCACTATGTTGCGTCAGCATTGCAGAAAACCTTATCTGAATTTTCACTGAGGTTTGATCCTAAAACATTTATGTTGGAATGAAAAGTGGGAACCAAAATTATGTATCTTATCAAGTTCAGTAATATCAGAACTTCAGAACCACTGCAAACTTGGAACTGGCTCTTTATACTCAAGCCTCTGGAGGAAAAGGGGCAAGTTTCAGGCATGTTCACATTGACCATCTTTGTTTTTATGCTTCATTTGCTGAATTTGCAAAAGCCGTACCATCTGCATTCTTTTCTTTTTGAAAATTAATTTTGAAATGTGCTGCTGTGTAGCATATTAGCTGTAGCTACTTCATTACATTATAACAGGACTTAGTCCACCCATCGCTAGTAAAACAGATCATCAGCACACTGCATCTCTGCAAAGTCTTGCAGCCAAAAACTGGACTGAAGTCCCCACTTTATACCCCATACTTCCCCATAGTCACATTTGAAACATGCATATTTGCTGTTAATATATGCAAATATTTTGCTAAATTAATTGCAAACTTTCTATTATGAATATCTACACATTACCATTCCATGAAATACAAGATGAGTAAAAATAAAAACGTTTTTATACAGTTAAAAAAGCTTTTGATCAGGGGGGACAAAATATTGGGGGTGGGAGGGCTAACACTTTAGATGCTTTTCGTTCTGCAACAGTGTTTTTTTGCACTTATTTAAAAAAGTAACAATCATTCTTATTATTTGGGACATTTAGTCTTCCAACAAAAGGGTCATATGGTTGATATCCCATGTAATAAATTTCACCGTGTGAAATACCCCAAATTTCTCGACAGTGAATTTATGATTCTGTGGATCTTAGAGTTGTTCCCACATGTTTTTGACTAAAAGGTTAATTTATTTTCCAAGAGTGAATCTAAAATGAGTTTGGATCAGTTCCCAGTAATAACCTCATCCTTGTTACAAGAAGATTCTCAAGACACACACACAGACGAGGTGTAAAAAAGCCCCCAGTCTGCCCAGAGGTGAAAGACACAGAAACCATATCAATAAACAACAGTAAGTTCTGCAATCAGCACAGCTCAGATCGCAGTTTGCTTATTGCTCTGAGGGAGTGAAAAGTATACGATACATTTCCAAACTGAAGCGTTCCAAATGTTTCCCTCACAGGCTGTTATCAGTCATGTATCGACATCGTTTGGCTCCTGTCAGAGAGGAGATGAGGGCTGAAATCTCCTGACATCTCCAGAAATGAAGGGGATTGATGGTGGGCTCGGAGTAAAGAGTCAGGCAGACTGAGGCGCTCATTAAACAACTCCAGATGTGAGCCAGATGTTTGGGGTCTCTCTCATTAAAAAAAAAAAAAAAAAATCTTCCCCCATTAAACCCCCCCATGGTTGGTGTGCTCGCAGTGGGTAAGCGGTGTAGCTCACAGCAGCTTGGGCACCTTTCCAAAGCCAAGACAACCGTAGATCAGGTCGTAAACATGCTTTCAGTGTATGTGCGGAATGTGCAGCAGCATGTATGTATAGGATTCACCGAGAGCTACATAGGGGGATGTAGGGGAGGGTGTGGGGGAGACTCCTGGCAGTGTGAACTATGGTTGAACTGTAGGAGGGAGTGCACAGAGAGGTTGGAAACAGTGGGGGTAAAAGAAACTCCCAGCCCCTTCTTCAATCAGTCATACAGGCCGACAATGCTCTGCTTTCCAGACATTCCTCCACACATTGTTGATGACCAATAATCTTTTTTTGTTCTCATCACATTCAGCCCTCAGTGAATGAAGACATGCCGCCGCTCTCTCACAGACAGCTCATCAAACGCATATTGTATTTGGTTATAGCTTGGAACCTGTTAAAATAAAACCTTTAGGGTGCATGATGAGATGCAGCTCTCCCTCTCCTCCGTCTCTCAGTGGAGCGGCTGTAGAGTTCGCTCCATTCATTCAGCAGCCACTTGAGTGCACATTGATTTTCAATCCAGAGGGTTAGCACATGGTGTAATGAGAGAAGTCTGCATTATTCATACTTTGCCAGGGCTAGAAACCGCGTGTGACCTAAATACCCTGCAATGGATTCTAAAATAACAACAGGGAAACACTGACAGACAGCCAGCAGACATGAAATGAGCCACCCAGACAAAGACAGGAGACTGCAGGAGGAGGAGGAGGATAAAACACATGAGTGTGTAGGTGTGAGTGTGCATTTCGCAAGTTTGAGGGAAAGGACTGCAGAGACTCTTTTAGGATGGGTTGCTATGCAGATATGCTGTTTCAGCCTGTTATTAAAGATGCAAAACAAAAAAAACTGCATTCAAGCAAAAAAAAAAATTGCAATTGCATTATGGGAATACACGAGGAACATATAAGCAAAAAAGACTGATTTTAGTACAAATTATTTACACTCTCATTAAAAGATGAAAATTTTGACTCCTGGCTGCTTTTTGCCTTCACAGCACAGCATCTACTTGTGTTCATGCCATTGACTTTCTATTAACATAGACGATGCCCCCAATGTCCTACCATCATCATGGTGCTGGCACCATGCTTCTATGAATGTCAACAAACCAGAGTACATATTTCAGGTTCTGATCAAACAACAGAGATGAAACACCGGCTCAGCTGTGAAATCACACGCAATTTCTAGTTTCTCTTCCCACTTTCATAGTCTGCCCTTTCCTCTCAATGAAGGTTAGAAAATAGAGAAAAAATACCATCTTTAAACAGACAAGCTCCCTCAGGTTGGTACAGTCCAGTGGGTTAAAAACAGATACTCATGGAAAGTTCATTGACTCTTGTGTTAGTGTTTGCTGAACTGTTCTTCCTCTACTCGTACAGTCGGGAGAGGGAGCGCTGCAGAGGTCTCATTTGTCAACAGAGCTGCGGATCAAATCTGCTTTAACGTCAAAAACTGAATAAAATAAAAGCTTTTTGTTAAAATGAACACTTGTGATGAAATCAGCCTGACCTCAGTGTAAAGACAAAAAATGGACTGAATTTTGATTTTCAAGTGTTACCCACGCTCAATTTGTTATAATGGAGGAAACATGCCCTATGACTTTACCCTGGCCAGCGTCCATGTATTTTTACAGCCTATGGGTTAGCCTTTGAGTCTTTAAAGGCCTTCATTTATCAATATGTCAATAGATGTTATTTGAAAATTATCCTCTATTCAGATAACAAAAAATCAAAAGCACAGTATTTTAATCTCCGATGAAAAAAAAATCAACCAGTCTTTGTGTTAACCTGTTGTATTTAAAACTCAGAACTCTATTTAGTAGTTTAGGACCAATAAAATGCACCCTGCCTCTCACTTCTCAAAATATTTTTAGTATCCAGATGCTAAATATTTCACAGCGCTTTGCTCTGTTTGCCATTACAGCTACTGACAATGAAACTCAACACTTCCTGCATTAATGCATCACATTAAAGACTTCCAGCTGCTCAAAGGACCTCTCTTTCCAGGAAGGCTTTTAATGTGAAACATCTGCAGGAAGTATTGAGTTACATGACGCACTAAAACTGAAGGAAAGAATGACAAAACAGGGTTTTTGAGTAAACAGGGGATAAGAATGGCACTTCTGTACCAACAAAACATCTATGAGTGTAATTTTACACAATTATTTGCTCACAACTTTTCCTGAAACAAAATAGGAAAGTCTTCAAGTATTATACTTTAATATATTATAGATTATATATTATACACTAATTTCCTCTGAAATCATCTGGTCCTTAAGGTGTTTTCTGTATTTGTACAGACATTTGGATTCCACAATGATTCCACTCAGGGTCACCTGGGCCTAACTTTTCCTGTCATACATTATTCTATAGATAACAAGCTGTTCATGTAGTTCGTCATGGTGCATAATCTGTGTGTGTGTATGGGTGTGTGTGTGTGTGTGTGTGTGGGGGGGGGGGGGGGGTCACTCTACAAGGCTCATGTTGACTTTGACCTGTCAGATGAAGACTTTGATAATCTGTTGTGGTCCTGAGCAGGTTCGACACTGACAGACTGAGAGTCCATGTACCCCCCATCCCCTCCTCAGTCCTGCTAAGGGCCAGATGGGAGGTGAGTACGGGTGGAGAGTGCAGCAGATGGAGTGAGGATGGAAGTGTGTAAATAACAGGACACATTACCCAGCCACTGACATGATCATACAGTGCTGTTTTAGAATCAAGTTTTGGAACCTGTACTTAGTTATGGGTTCATTTTATACTCTGAATAACATTTCGGCTGGCTTCATTACTGTAAAGAGCCAAGTCCCTCAGTCCGCTGCTCCCTGTCTTGCAATCCTGTTTCCTCAGGTTTTGCTGAGTTTTTCTGTTAACTATGCTCAACATTTTCAATCTCACTGAACTTTGATATTAAGCTTTTCCCTTTAACAAGAGTAATGTTAGCTGGATTGATTGGTCAGGTGGCATTAGTTTGCTTTAGGCCAGAAAACAGCCGAGATCAGCAGAGCAATTTATACATTTATATAAATAATATCATATAATTTTTACTCAATTTCAAGAGCAGAAGATTTTCTCAAAAGTCTACCTGTCTGCACATTTTGTGGAAAAGCTTTCTCAAGCAGCAGCATGAGCAACCCCAAATATTAATCACGATTCCCAGCTACAAGTCTAAATTTATCACAATATCTATGACTCTGACTAAGGTTTACCATCTTACTGTCAGCTGGAGTGACAGCTGTGTGTTGTGGTCTATAAAGGATGTACACATATAAGGGTTTTCTAAATCTGAAGAGATTTTTTATCTGTTAGAGACCCCACACATGAAGATGAAAAATCAGGCATTGAACAGTTTTGATCGTACTGTGTGTGGTGTGCTCTGATAATCTCAACACAGCTCACTAAACACATAACGATTCTTTCTCACCACCGATCTAGAATCTAGACCTCCAACACAGAAATCTTGCGTGACCATACATGATCTACAAAATCGTAGAAGACAGAAAGCTAACACAAAACACAACATGGAAGGGGCAATAGAAGAGGGAATGACTGTGGTCTGAGGACTATTTTTAACGGAAAATTTATGAACCAAAAACAGAAAAGACTGCGGAAAAAATCCTGGAGGCGGCAGGAACACAAACTTTCCTCATGAACTTTCAGTGTCAGGTCAGCTGTGCTTGATTTGTTCATATCTACTTCCTCGTTCCTCAGCCAGCTCGCCTCCTGAATGGCTACATCCCATTCTATGTCACAACTCACAGAGTCATGACTTGGGAGTCGTCGGCTTTCCCCACACACATGAAGATTTTTGGTCTAAAATACTGAATAAGTTTAATATTGATGATTGTTGGCCCAAACCTGTTTTGAAGCCAATTATTGGGACAAATTCCTTCTTAATACACCTCAGACGAAATGATAATCTTATAAGATAATCTTAAAAGACATAGATAATTGGGTGTTGTCCATTCTTGGTCGAGAAGGTGGAAAGTTGGGACAGAACAGTCAGATAATCGTTATGTGTGAACCACCCTTTAGTTTTTTTTTTTAAAGTGAAATAATACTGAATTGTTACATTATATGATTAATCAGATCTTAGCTGTCAAGATTTGAATCTGATCATCTGAAAAAGGGTTTGGGTTGACAACTTTAAATGCATCCTTCTCAAAGGGCTTTAGATCATCATTATTAAATACTTATCTGATGAAGATATTTTGAGGATATTTTGTCTAACGAACTATCCCTCAGGCATGGCCGTCTCAAGTTGTAGATCAATTACCCCAGACTTAAATTTAGCCCCTTGTCCCTGTGGTTAAAAGCATCTTTAGTTTGCAACTATTTAACACTAAAATGCTTGTGTTAATTTAACAAAAACATGCAAGACTTCGGTTACAAATCATGTTATACATGTACCATCAAATTTTAATTTACTGATACAGGAACATAATTAAGGATGTAATAATTGCTTAATGACAGGAGACTCATAGAATAGAATATGAGTATTCTGAGAGGATCAAGCTTATAACTTGTACAGTACATTTTAGGAAAGAAGCTGTGCTAAAACAGTGCTCTGCATTGATGCAAACTCAGCCAAAAAAAAAGGACAAAAATCAAACACGCCCAGGCACCAGGCCACCGATTATCATACAGTATGTGATGAAATCTTCTGGTGCTTTAAGGGAAATAGCTGCAGTGTGAATTTAAAATTTTAAATGAATGTTTTAATTTGCTGCCTGATTATAATATTCCCTTTGTCTATTCTTCTTCTTTTTAATCACACAGGCTTACACATGTTTTCGAGTGGGACATCAGTGTTCCCAGGAGGTTTCTGATGTTTCCAGAGGAGTTCATCTTTCTTTGAGAATCCCCCAGTGGAGACGAGAGGCGGACCGGACCGCTGACCCAACAACAGCGAGTGTTTGAGGATGTCCTCAGGGACTCTGTGACGGCCCTGATCATGTGTGTGAATCCACAAATCAAACTGAACAGCAGCATTCATTACCTTTCTGTTTGTTTCATCTCCCTCTTCCCTGATGTCTAAAGTTCAGACACAATGAGATCTTTCTGTCGGGCCGCCTGGCATTTATTTCTTTGTCTCTGATGCAGTGAATAATACAGTCCGTGTTTAGGATGATCAAGAAGGAAACTGCATCTGTACTCTTTTTATCTACTTTTTGTTTTTGTTATTCTCTTCTTTAAGAGAGTGCTGCATATTTCATGTCCACACTTCATCCTGCCCCAGTAAAAACAGGGAGATCATATAAATGTATTGATGTTCTCTTCATCTTGCTTTCAACCTCAGGAACTGATTTCTCATGTTTTTTTAATCATAAGCATTCTAGTTTCACTTCAGGTACATATATATATATACAATACAAACACACAGTTTGTATTAATCTATTTTAGTGGGAAGAGTGTTGGTCTTTTGGGGCAAACTACTGTAAATATGCAGAATTTATAACAAATGTTTATTCGGAAAAGTTTTGAAATTTAATGGGGGGAAAAAAGTAAGGAAACAAGTGGTTAACTTCCACTATTTGTACTTCTGCCAAATGATAGAAAGACTTGCATTGTGATGTTTGTTGTGTGTGTGTGTGTGTGTGAGTGTGAAAGAGAGAGAGTTTGGTAAAACATAACCAAGAAATGTTTGGGTCTGAACCTGACAGAAACAGCTGCTGGCATGTACCTTAAAACAGCTACTGAAGCTAATAAATCAAAAGTTTACTTTTGGACACCAAAAAGTGTTGAATTAGGTACCATGAAAAAAAAAAAAAAAAAAAAAAAAAAAAAAAAAAAAAGAATTAGGTACCATGAAATAGTTACTTAACGAGGGGGCATTGAGCTTTCCCATATTTCAAACATGGGTATTAAGTAACAATGCTGGATGTTCACACCAAACATGAGCAGATTTTCAAACAGCTACATATTTCTGTGTTGTAGAAATCCCTGAATCTGTCTGTAAACTGATCAAACTGGTCAAACTGGTCAAACTGGTGAAACTGGTCAAACTGGTCTTTTCCTAAAATTGCATATAATCTTCACTGGACTTGCTAAAATGATTGGCATTGGAGTGGCGAGCCTCACTCACAAGGTCTGCCCACAGCTATGCCCCTACAGGCCTTCAGAGGGCTGGTCAATTAGAGGGAAGGGTGTTTGTGGAGCAGGGAGCCTTAAAGAGACAGCAACCAAAACAAAGTGCTCAGTCAGCGGATGAAATAAGGGTTTTCTAAAACACCAGAATGAGAAATAAAGGGATTTTTGTGTAAAGCTTCTATGGGTTACCACTGGGACAGGAAACAGACTGAACCTCCAGTTTAACACTTTGAGGAACCTTGAAACGTTGGCTTAAGTAAATCTTGAAACAGGTGCCAATAGTACAGTGTGACTGAACCTTAAGGGTAACTTGAGACTGATACAATATGACCCTAAATCACAGCAGCTGCAAAAGCACAGTATATACTATTGTTCAAAGGTTGTACATTAAGAGAGACGATAAAAAGTTCTTTATAAAACAAATTAAGATGGAGTCTCAGAAACAAGGCTAAGGGTACCTAAAACAGAAACTTAAGGGTATCACAAATCAGTCACCTAACACACCACCTTGTGAATTGAAGCTGCTTTAATTGCATTCAATTAAAATAAGGAATACAAACTCTGGCACATAAATTTGTCCAACAGTGAAATTACTTGGCTCACTCTATGTTTTGTGTATTTGCACTTCAGAGCTGAGCTGCACACCTGAGCTCTTCACCAGGAGAAGAGTCCCCCCCCCTGGGTGAGGCTGCCTGCTGCTTCTCATGTCAGAACAGATTTTGAGGGGATAGTGGAGGAGGGAGGAGAGAGGGGGGAGAGGAGCGTGATGGATAAATATGTGGAGCTGAAAGTCAGAAACAGCAGCACTCAGGCTCAGGCAACACAAACAAGAGTGTGTCAGAATATTTCTACAGTTAGAGGAGACACCAGGGGACAGTTACAGTGAGGAAATAATCCAGGAGCAATGCCGCTGTCTGGATTACTCACTGTTGACTGAGATTTTTATCAACATGTTCTGCCTGATAAACACCAATAACCTCAAGAGGGTTTCAGAGTAAAGAGAGGCCTTATTGAAAACATCTCACTTTTAGACATTGAGAAGTAAATCTGTTCTGCGGATTTTATACTCATAATTCAGGCTTCCATAGGAAATGAGTGCTCAAAGGAGATGACCTATAAAAACATGGTGCCTTCTTTACGCACAATGCAACTCAAATAACAAAGTGTCTCCTCACACCTAAGGTGCACCTCCTCCACATCACTGAAACATAACTTTAAGTTTCAATTCCTCTTGGAGACCATAAAGTGCTGTGGACAAATGTACTGCAGAGTTAAGAATTGGAAGCGAGAAAAGCTGCCTCTCTTTGTTTATTCTGGTGCAATAAAAGTTGTATTTCATCACGGTACCACACAGGCATTGCAGGTTTCTTTCTTATTTTATACACATGAAACTTATTCTCCTTAGTGGTTTCCGTTTTCATACATTTTAGCTACTTGAACCTCTAAAACCAGTTACCACAATCAAGTCAATAATAATATGCATCAGATCCTGTATGGCTGGAAGATTTGCCGCTTTGAGTTGACATAACAAAGCATTTGAACGTGTTTAACATGAGCCTTTGGTGAGCCAGTTGTACGCATAAATCAAAGCCAGCTTTTCCCAAACACCTGTCAGAACCAGAGCCAAAAACTGCACATTTCTCAGCCCTACAGCAGGTAATCATCAGCTTTTCAGCTTTCCACAGGACAAAATTTGTGTGCAAATGACAAGGTATACAACAGACATTGCATCTCTGGCTGCAGAATGCTTTCAGGACTTTGCAACTATTAAAAATGAGGTGTTGACCTGAGCACCACAAACCAGGTCTCAGCATCATCCTTCACATTAGTGCCAATAGTAAGTGGTCTGCTCTGGTCTTTTTGAGATACTTAAATGTTAATCTGTGAGTCTCATCTCCGAGTTGTTGATCTGAAGTTGAGTTGCCAACTCACAGTGCCAGGGTTGAAGATTTACACGTTTCCCTATCAGTTTTGTTTTGTGTGTTCAAAACCACATTTATGAATAGATTCACTTGAATTTATGAAACTTCATGTACTGCACTGTTGGGGTACCTTTCAGGGTGACGTGGAAATATTTGAATGCTTTTGAACACGTAAAGCACTTTGTGCTGCATTTTTAATGAATGAAAAGTGCTTGATAAATAAAGTTTCAATTTGATTTGAATTGTTTGAAGAATGTCCAGCAGGATTGTTAGCCATTGTGCATTTTCATGTTACCGAATCTGGCCCTCTTTGGAAAAAGTTTGGAAACCCCTGCACTAAAGGCTTGCACGGCTTTATGGCCCTATAAGACTGTGTAAATGAGCCATTGTGTAATAAACAAAGAGTGTGCAAAGGGTTAAAATGTGCCACAAACAGCTCTGCTAAGCAAACAGCATCTCTGTACGCAAATGTCGTTTGCACAAATATAAATGAGTTATCACATGTTCATTTGGAGCAAAACAGACTGCTTCCAAATAAGCCTTGTTCCAAACAACTTCTAACTCACTGGTGCTAACAGCTTCGTGCAGTCAGAGTGAACTGAGGATATATTGGTAACTGCACTGCAGTATTTATAGGCATTGTAACACTCAGACTTAGTTTACCCTCTAGATGACCTTAAAATAACAGATTTGTAATTCTTTAATACATCATGTGTCCTTAAGGGCACTGGATATAATTCATCTAACAGAATGAGCTCACTGGCCCTGCTTTTTCAGACCAGGACCACCAAGAGCTCTTGAACAAAACAAAGTATAGTATCAATCAAGGTTTTGTTGGATAAACCAAATAAACTGATAGCAATGAAAAACCTCTATAACCTGTTTGAGTGAAGGTGCACTGATTGTACTCACCAACAGGTGAAGGTGTGCTGCCACTGCTGGATGGCTGCTGGATCTGCAGCCTCTGTGGTGACGGGGGAGGTGGGAGCTGTGGCAGGGAGCTGATGATAGAGGGAAACAGGAAAGGATACACCCCAGGTGTGTAGCGCCTCATCTGAACCAGTGGAGGACTGCTGCGGGGCTGGGCGCGGCTGGCGGTCTTCATCACAGCGATGGGCTAAGGGTGCACTGAGCACTGAGCGAGCTGAGGCTTGGCGAGGCTGGGAGGCCATCAGGGGAACCTTGGCTGTAGTTAGTGTGTCCGGAGTGGGTGTGGAACCACCTCAGCACTCCAGAGATGCATGGTGGTGGACTTCAGTGTCACCCAGGTCAACTCAGAGGCCGGTTTCATCCACACTGCAACATACACACACACATGCACACACACATTTACTCTGCATTAGCTGTTTGTCTGAAGCTCTTCAAACAATAGATGATTAATGAGAGTTAGAAAATATAGAATTCAAAGTCGCCATATGAGAAACCCATGGGGATTAACTGGCTATAACTAAGTGCTGGACTGTCAATTTGAGTTTGTGGATGAATTTTTCATGTCTTCTAGTTTTCCCTTTGTGACTTCTACAAGTCCTATAAATGGATCCTCATTTAACTTAAATCTGGGTGTTCAATCACTGTGCTTGAGCTGATATACTTGAACCATGCAGGTGAAATCATAAAAGAGAAAGGGGTTTTTTAATCATTAAAATGGCATTTTAAGGGAACCATACATCTCTGAACTTCTCATGCCTATCACACACAGACTTTTATATGATTACAATGCGACACCCCCTTCACTCTGAGAGACCTTTAAGTCAAGAATCATGCCCAATTAATTAAAACAGAGTTGGTATCGAACAGAGTCATGGTAACTGTTGTCACTGTATGCTGCTTATGAAGGAAAGGAAAAAACTAAATGCAACAGACCCTATTGCATGTGTTAGTAGCAGCTGCCCTTGTGTATGGTGTTTTGAAATCAGCACAGCAATTAAAGAAGTCCATGTTTGTGTTTTGATTATTTCTTCTTGTAACAATGATTCTTGGAAATGAATCTTACATCGGTGGTATCTAATCAGCATATTGTAATGACGTAAGCAAAAACCGTGGCCGGAATGCTCTTGTCTGGATAAGGGCTGACGTATTTCAAAATATCTGAGAAAGACCCACAGATAGTTATTTGTAAAGCTTGTGCTGGGCACACGAGAAATGATCCAGGCCACGATGAATGCTTATTTTGCAATATACTGCAAATTTGATCTTAAAACTGAAATCAAACAGGTGTTTAATCCCAGCTTTATGACTAAATTCAGAGTTATTCTCTGTGACTGATTTCAGCTCCTTCTTTCCGCTCTCATTAAACTCCAGTGATATGAAGTTTCAGAGTTCAGCCACTGCAGCGTCCAGTCAGTGAGTGATATCCCATATGGGGGCGTGTCCGTCAGTGAAAAGACTTCTGCTAAGGCTGCTCTTTTTTTTCCTCGTTCATCTCTCCACCGATTAATCTCTAAAAAGAAAATCTTAAAAGAAATCTTTAATGAGGGTAAAAACCAGATGAATTGAATAAAACCTGAGGTAAAAGCCTTAAATCTATGGCTATAAGGATTATTTTCTCCCAGAAAAATAAATAAATAAATAAATAAATAAATAAATGAATGAATGAATGAATGAATGAATGAATGAAGATAAAGCACTTACAGAGCCTAAATGGGGTTTGCAGTAAATTGTAACCCATGGTGGCAATGAAGGAGAGGTATAAGACTTTAATTTATAAATTTGACTTATCAAGTCAATATTTGACCAGCTGAGGTATTGAACCACAAACTTCTAGACACAAGGTCAGTCATTGATGCTACAGGGGCTGATTTGGAGCTCAAGCCACCAGTTGTCTCCCAAAGGGGAAAACGTGAAAATCATCAACATTGTACAGAAGGGTTGCTTTTTTTTTCTCTGCAGGGAGAGATAGATATTTATATTTTGTATATTTTCAAGAGACAAACAACACCTTCTTTGTCCTTTGTTTGTTCTTTGTCTGTATTTATTTCCAAAACATCAGCAAAGAGGTAGAACACTTTTCGTTTCACACAGGCTGCAAAACTGATTTTTTTTTTTTCTAAGCAAGCTTAAACTCCATCTCTTCAATTAAATTCAATTCAATTTCATTCAATTCAAGTCAATTCAATTTAATTCAGTTCAATTCAATTTAATTCAAGACTTTATCGATTGACTTTATCTCTTGAGTTATCTCGAGCTGTTATTATTGAAATGACCTCTCTACTTAGTTTTGGTGCCTAAACATTACCAAATATGTGACTTAGTTTCATGTGGGTTTGCCATTAAATTTGTTTAAGTACCCTGGATAGGTTTAGGGTAAAAATATGAAACAATTATTAGCAGAAAACTCATTAAAGGGTGTGAAAAATCCTTCTGACAGACCATCACACTAACCAACATACTGTAAAATCAGATTCAGCTCAAAGGCATAAAATGTACTCCAAATTGAAATATTTCAGTTTAATGAGCTGACTCAGAAATATGTTTTATAAACTCGATTCGAACTATTTACGACTCTTGAACTCTGGTGGTGCAGACAAAGTTTGGAGATGCTGCAGCTTCCAGTGGGAGGAGAGCTGCTGATGTTTGGCTCCAGCAGATGTTTCTCCCCTGGGTTTTTCTCACTGTCATACACACATTACCATAACAGTTCAGTCAAGAAGGCCAAAAGATGAGTACACACACACACACCCAGATTCTTCAACCTCACTCTGGAAACTTTTTACACGTGAGCTTTTTAGATCACCAGTGTGGATGGGGAGGAAGATCCTGATAGACCAAAGTCAACACAAAGAAAACATGTCTTTCATTTCTGCCATAACTGTGTGCCGTGTCTGTGAAAAAAGCAGGCTGATGTGCTGTTCATTAAAGAAGTGAAAGCTTGCATTGACCTGTCACAGCAATGTTTGGGAATATTAACTGTTCGTATATTTCTTTTTGCTTGTGTTTCCCATTAACAACACTAAATGTAAGCTACCTTTAGTCCAAAGCTGTGTGGAGTAGCAGTTGAAAGAAATCCATGCTCATGTGGAAGTATTAAAACCTGAGATTCTGAGATTCTGCTTAGGGCTTGCTGCAGGAGCACCCGAAATTACCAACACACCAAGCCAAAATAGGCAGATTTTTGGTGCAAAAGTAAACTTAGACCAGTCCAGGGTGCAACCCGCCTCTCAACAGCTGGGATAAGCTCCAGCCACCCATGACCCTGAACAGGATAAGCGGTAAAAGATCAATGAATAGATGAAGTAAACATATTTACTGCCTGGAAAAGGGGACACAGGGAACACATTTTTTTATTAACTCATTAGCTTCAGCGGCGATATTAATAATTATTATTAGAGGCAAAATTGATTTGACTGACAGGTAAGCACACTGTAGCTGTTAGCAAAGATGCAAAAGGCTCACCTTAACGCTGTCTCAGTGCCTCTTGTGAGGTCGAGTCAGCGTTTTCAATATGGAGACATTGGACCTTAAAAGTAAGTTCACCTCAGTGAATCAGGTATCAGGGATATAAACTGATGTGTGATACAAGAATATTGATATTTACAGGATATATACTGTACAAAAAACCCCAAATGAGATTAAAGACAAAGAAGCAGAACACTACTAAATTAAAATACAGAAGTTAAATTTGCAACACTGTCAGCACAAGAACTGTAAACCCACTTATTTCACAAAGATGCTTCTTACATGACTTCAAAACTGGATAATAGTCTTATATAACATAATGGTGGATATGGGAATTAACAATTGCATAAATCTTTATCTCACAAAGATAATTTACACAACTTGTAAATTCTCTGGATCCCAAACCTGCAGGGGGGAAAAACACTTATTTTCAAATGAATAGTGACAGAGCAACAGAATCTCTGCGCAGCATAAAAAGGTGTGTACTTTTGCAATTCAAAAAAAAAAAGAAGAAAAAAAAAAAGCATTGTCATGGTTTCTAATGTGGCTCTCTGGGCTAGTAAACACTCATCCTTTTAGCATGAATACTGAGTGCTCTTTGCAGGAAGGAACCACTTGAACTCTGGTCACTGTCTTTCTTTCCCTGTGTTTGTGTGCAGCCTAGAGGTCTCTGCATAAAGAAAACCGTTATCCCCCAGAGAAGTAATAACAACAACCCCAATAATAATAATAATAATAATAATAATAATAATAATAATAATAATAATAATAATAATAATAATAATAATAATAATAATAATAATAATAGATTTTATTTGAATGGCGCCTTTCACGACATTCAAGGACACCTTACAAAATACAATAGATACAAAAAAGAATATAAAAATACAATAAAAACAATGTACAACTAACAGCAGATAAGGGAGGGAATGAATCAGAAAGAATAGGCACATTTAAAAATATATGCTTTAAGGTGACTTCAGAAGAGTTAGAGTGAGTCAATGTTGCGGGGGGGGATTGCCTTAGTTCCAATAGCAGACAGACGGACGGACATGGGGAACAGTTAGGAGGTGGGTGGGGCAAGAGGATCTGAGTGTACGGCCAGGGGTGGAGATATGGAGGGGATCACGGTGGTACTGAGGGTTGTGAATGGCTTTGAAAGTGAGGTAGAGGGTTATGATTGTCTTGTGAATAAAGCTTAAGATGCTGGACTCTAGTTTTAGGCTATGAAACACCAAAACATCATCACAGTACAAGTGGAGGGGAAAACAGTGCTCTCATCTCTCAATTGTAGAGATAGGTTGGAGCTTCAATCCCAGGTCCTGCTGTCACTGAACCCCAAACTGCCCCAGACAGCTGTCATCAGTATGTGAATGGAAATACTCAACGGCACGGTGGGGACTAGTGATGTTCAATACCATTGTTTTTCTTTTCAAACTGATACTGACTAAAAATTAGGCTGGTGTCAGTGATACCAATCCAATACCAATACTGATTTTACTGATTGGACTGATATAATAATATTTTTCTAAGTTCACCTAGACTGTTTCATTGATATTGCTCTGTATAATTCAATGACACCTAGTCTATGGAATCCACTTTAAATGATCAACTCTTTAGAAAACCTTACCTGAATTATTCTACTCATGCACCTATTTCTTGAAACATGTTTAATTTGTTATTTATTTCATAATCATATTTATTAATTTAAATATAGCTTAAAGATCCACAGTTTCTCCCTCTATACCTGGATAGTCCCTGCTTACAGCACCAAAGGACTCAGCCAGAGACGTCTGTCTTGCCCTAGCAGCCTTTTAAGTCCTTCTCGTCATAAATTCCTTGTACTTTGTGTTGTGGTTTAACCGGAGTTGTTTCACAAGGTTTGTTATGTTGCCGCAGCTCCTTACTGTTTTTCCAAAAACATCACAAACTGCATCTTGGTCATTTGTGATGGTACATATAGCTCCACACATGACTCCATTTAAGCTCTGCCATTGTATCGACAGTCTGAGACTGAGTTACTGAGCAGCATGCCACTGTGCTTACACATTACTCACTTACCCAGGCGGAAGAAAAAGTAGTTCCCACCAACTGCATATCATTTAGACAAGATCTCAATAGTTTAGTTATTTTCTACTGCGTTCCTGTTAATGGTATACATTACTTCAAATGACTATCAAAAGTATCCATATTTTGATTTGAGAATTGATTCTAGAGCAGAGAGATCTGGTCTTGGAGGTATAAATATTTAGGTATTTATATATTTATCAACCCGACATCACTAGTGGGGACTTTATAAGTACTCTTGAAATGGTCTCTTTTATATTTTGCCCATTCATAATCCACTGCTTAAAATGAGATTACTAGTGCTAAAATTGGTGATATCCAAATGCTTTTCTCAGTATCTGTGGTTGGTTCTCCAGGAGTTAGTACTGGCAGGACATAACCAGGAGTCACTAACATTACAGACACGTCTCAGAGCACCGAGCTATGAAGGGCCTAAACAGATAGCCTGCTCCCCATCTGAACACTTAACAACACTACAAGCTGAGTTTGCTTGTTGTCACATTTCAAACAACAGTGCTACAAATAACTACAAATAAATACATTATCTCGTCACTTTGTATCCCGGAAAAAGTTGACTGGAACAAAGAAAAGTAGTGTTAAAAATCTGTTCTCCATTCATTTGCTTCAAAACAAACGCACGCCTTGGTAAGAGTCACATCCTAATGACAGTGGGTGCTAATGCTCATGGGAAACCGAGTCTTTGTCCTAGAATAATGCAACAGATTCTGGTCAAATGTGTCCCTACAATCAACGCAAAATGGATGGTCCTCACAGAGCCTTAGACACTGCTGGCACTTTTCATATATGTCTCTACCATCAGGATGCAATTGTGACATGTAATGTTTTGAGTGGTCTGAAGAAAGTTCTGTATAAACACAACTCATCTAATGATTCAAAGTATTGGGAGTGAGTAGAGTTAGTTCATGCAGGGAAGGAGAGACTCCTCAGGGAATCCTCTCTGACATGTTTATGCTTCAACATTTCTGCAGTCTGCAGCATCTCTGCTCCTTTGACTTCTAAACAATCTCCTTTAAGAAAACTTTCTTCCCCCACTGTAAAGAAACAAGAGGCAGAGCTGTGTGAGAATAATTCATGAGGCTTAATTTAGAAATGCAGCTCTGCTGCTGTAGCAGAGAGAAACCTGAGATGGGCGCAGTGATGAGCAGGAGCTGAATAAAAATAGAAAACATTAAAAACAACATGTTGGCACAAACAGAAGTGACAGTTTGATGGAGCAACTTACACAAGCTGCTGCTGAAGACTGATGCTACAGTCATATAAAGAGTACAATGGTATGAGCCTGATGAAGTGTGGGTGGTGACAGGATTTCTAGTGAAGCTCTGAATCTAAATGAAACGTCTATCTGTATTTTATAATCATACACAGCTCAGATTATGAGTCACAATGCAGGAATCACAACATGATTTTGTCACAATGGTTTTAAAGAGATGGGATTTAAGTCAGATTATGTAAAGTCCTAGCTCTTTAATGTATATATAAGACATCAGGAACCTTAAAAAAAGCTATTTTAAGGATGTGTGTTTAAAGAGACAGTTTTCTGTAATCAGTGAAACTGAAATCATACACGGGAAAAAAAAAACTTTCTTTAGGTATTGTTTCAAACTTAAAAAAAAATGAATGCTTTGAAACCTTGCTAGATAGATTTATTGAACAAGTAAGGAATAGTTTTGTAAATAAGAACTAGCCTGTGTTGCACTTTTTCTGTTAATACAGTGAAAGGAAGACAGGAAGTGTTTGAAGGAGAGAGAGGAATGTCAAGTAACATAGACCGGAGGATTGGTATTGAATCCACAGCCTCTAAAACTCAAACCCCTGATCCAAATCGGTACTCCTCGTTCTCAGTTGATTCCAAGTCAAATCAGATTTATTTCAAACACAAATTTTAGAAGCAACTCATGATGACAACCTGAAAGTTGCGAAAAATTGAATAAAACCCAAATTGATGGTTTACCTTTGACAATTCCCACAAAAAAATAGCAGCAAGGAGAAGACGAAGAAGGTCTTTACAAAAAAAAAAAAGGGTTTGGACTTAAATCTAAACAGGAGCAATGCTTCAGATGCCTCTCTCTTTCTGTCTCCTTTACTGTTAGTTAAAGGGCATGAATAAGATGATACAAGATACACATGAAGAGTAGACAGAGACAGAGAGAGAGAGCGTGTCCATGAGTTCATAAATCGTTTTGACCTTATCTGGGTGAAACTAGGGAAATGTTGAAATGGCTGGCAAACAGCAAGCCCACATACAGTTCAAAACAAATGCATCAGACAACTTGTCATTAAATGATAAAGCCATCCAGCATCATGACGTGCTTTAATTCAGACCATCTCTGAGCTCTCTTAGCTTCATTATTTCGAAAATTTGAGCCAGCACACTAGAATTTTAAGAGAAGTCAGAAATTATTCAAGAATCGACCACTAAAACATTTTTTTTCTGTTCGGGAATGAAAGTAAATAGTAATTTGGTCATCAAAAAATGATAACTTGCTTTAATATTTTTTCTGCTTCTTTGTAAAAAAGTTAATTTTAAAATGGGCCGGATAAGCGGTATCGAAGAAAAATGAATGAGTGAACTATGTACAAATAATTTAGGGTAGCGGTGGCAAACACCTTCCAGTGGGTGAGCACTGTACATCTTAGTTATGGTTGAGGTTAGCTGTCTTCAGACATTAAACTCTGACTCCATATTTCAGTTCAGTGACATCATTTCTACTTAATGACTGGTTGAATCACTCCACACCCACCCCAGTACCACCTTCTGAAGGGTCAAAAACAGACTACAGCAACTTCAACCACTCTGTCTTCTTTTTGTAAATTCATGCGTCACAGCTCCGGCATCTGTCAAAAATAGGATTGTTGCATATCTGCTGCAACCTAGTGAAGTTGGGACGGAGCCGGGCCACAACTGAGCAGATCCTGTGTGAGTTGACACATTGACTTGAATGGAAACCTGTCTGATCTGGTGCTGTGACGGAGCAGAGCAGGACCAGAGACGCAGCTGGTGTATTTTGGCCATAATGACGTCCAACAAGGGGAGTAAATGACACACTGCACCCTCTGCTGTTTAAAAAGAATGTCACTATTCATTTTTCACTTCAGATATAACCTTTACTTTATGTGAAAAGGTTCTAAAATACCCCACCTTTTCTGATACACACGTAAAATCAAACATATAGTGCATCTGCTTTTAATTGAGTCTGTTCCTCTGGTTTTTGCTTCATCGTACAGAGTGTTGCAGCTGTCATGGTGCAGAGTCATATATTATTCACTGAAGATATTTTGGGGGTTTTCATTTGGGATGTCTTATTTTTGGTGTGATTGTGTTGCAGAAGACACAGCACTGCTTCTCAGTGGTGTCTTTTATTCTCCATCTTTAAATCTGCACTGTATGAAGTCTTTAAAAAAGCTCTGTTGTTTGGAAGTTTGCTGAGCCGTGTTTGGATTCATTTTTAACTTGTTTTTCATGTTCCTACTTCTTCATTTAAAAACTGTTGTAAGTACTTTCCAAGTTGCACCTCATCTACAAAAGATGTTCAAACTGGTGCATAGCTGTATGGATGTGTTTTGAAATAACTCATTGTTTGTGTTCGGTAAACATATCACTGAGAGAAGTTGTTAAGGTCTCAGCCTCCGAGAGAAGTGACCAAAAACATTACTCATGTACTCTTAGATAATTCTTTAAGACTTTTCTGCTTTCTCCCAGTTTTGCCTGATCAAAATACATGAAAATAATATAAATTCTTAAGTTAGAGATGGATTGATCTGGTACAGAATCAATCACACATTTGACGCTTGACACATCAGCAAGGTCTGTGCAGCTTCATGCGGACAAATGAGGTCATTTTAGCAGCCTCGCCCTCTCGTGCAGTCCTTTTTAAGAAGACAATTTCTGCGTCACACACAACTGAACATTTATAACTTCTACACAGAGACTCTAGGACGAACAGGAGCTTCACATTTCCAAAGTACAAAAAATACTGGCATTTGTATGATTCACCACACAGAGATTACCGTGACAACTGTGCAGCCAAACTTGGCAGAGAAGAGGAATTGGTGGGAGAAAAAAAATGTAAACAGTGTAAAAAACTTCTTCTACTCGAGTTTAGTACTATGGTACACATGTGTTTGCGATACACTGCCCCCTGTAGTTTTGGAAACGGACGCAGCGCAGAGTGTTAAAAAGCACAAAAGCCACACACACTCTCATCTCTGTGTGTCACGTTTTGCGGAAAGCATAATCCAGCTTAAACATTGATCATGGTAAAAACAGCCTCTTATGTACAGAGTACAGTGGAGTAGATAGTCCTCCACTCTATATGTGCATGTGTACGGCATAGTCTGTGTTTCTCTCTGTTCCCCTTCTATCTCTCTGTGCTCCGTCTAGCAGCTCTCGTCTGTGACGGATGGAGGCTCCCTCGATCTCGACCTCTGGTATCTGGATCTCAGACATAATGACCGGGCCAAGTGGTGCTAACATGCCTCAGAGAAAGGTCAATAGACCTGAATGGCAATACAGGTATCGACAGCGTCATCCATCAGAGGCTGGAGGGGCTCGAACAACAGCATGACAACAATTGATTGTACATCAGTCAGCTCGGATCAATTGTGAAATCATTCCTGCATCATTTCCAGATGCAGGGGAATCAAAGTGGGAGAGCAGCCTCTGCACCCTAAAGGGACGAGATATATGACAGCTCTCACCTAATCAGACGTACTGCACAAACACATTACCTTCATTATACATACAGGGGATATGCAGGGAGCGATGTGCATTATTCATTACACTACATGAAGGGAGCTCCTCGGAATGCTCAACATGCAGGGAGCTGCTGTTTCATGTGGAGTGTCGAGCTGCTCCAGCTGGGAGTCTGGGGACCCGTTCTATGCATCACACTGTTTGGGAGACGCTACAGTACGCCTTGTTTCATTAATTCACATGCACCTCTGGTCATAACAACATGAAACGCTTCACACCCACATGCTGCACTGCAGAAATATCAGGAATATCAGAAAATACAGTCATTATCTGCAACCGTACTTTTACAGGAATCACATTATAGAGACAAAAATTGGATTGGGCTTGGACACAAAGAGAAAACAGCAGAATACCACCGTACAGAATTCTAGAAGAGATGTCATAAAAACAGAATTCTAAATTTGGATACGTTTCCACTGAAATCAAATATGCCTCGCTCTTTTATCTCGACCACCTCTGCTCCCCTTTGTTCACATGCTGGAATGTTACTTTGTCAACCGATAAATGCATCCTGTGCATTTAATGTTAAGTCTTGTCCCATGTGTGTCCCAACACAAACAGGTAGAAACTGGTTGCTCCTGGTTCGTCTTGCCTTGCTTTCTCTTATTCCAGACATTTCTACTTAATGAGGGGCTACTGTGCTTTTCGTCAGGGGAGGAGCTATGAACAAATTTTAGTGTTTGAAGCCTGTCCCTCCAATTTTTTATTTATTCTTTATTCTTTTCACAGTAGCTCTATCTTCCTTGTCCTTTTTAGTCATCTTTGTATTTGGAGCCTGTCATTACTTATTATGGCTCATTTGTTGGCCATGGACACAAATCTGTTTACGTTTGCAGCAGTGTTTTTACTATTTTTGTTCTCCTGTGTGTCTGGGGATCCTACATGGTCGCATTATTTACAATCGAGATCAGCTGTTATCAGCCCATAGCATGTCAATGTTTACCCATGCTAGGCTTAATGTTCCCCATGAGCTGAGGAGATGGAGGTGAGGACGAAGTGCTGGTGCTGCAGTGCAAGCTAAGAAGAGACAATACTGACCTGTCCTTCCATCCATCATTATGTAAGATCTATCTCCAAACAGGTGGACAAGCTAGCAGCGCTTACCCAGCACCACAGGGAATACCAGCAGAGTAGCATCATGCTATTCACAGAGACATGGCTGACAGACACAGTACACCGCATTGGAAGGATTTCACCTTCTGTGGGTGGAAAGGACAAAAGAGAGTAATACTGAACAGACTGGTGAAGAAGACCAGCTCAGTCCTGGGCTGGCCTCTGGATCCTCTGGATCCTCTGGATCCTGTTGAAGTGGAGGCTGACAGGAGAATGATAGCCATGCAGTTGTCTCTGCTCAACAACATGTCTCACCCCTTTCAGAAGACTTTTTTACCTTCATGGTATTATTTTGTGCACATTTTATATACTTGTACATTGGTTCTTTACATATTTCTTGATGTAATATATTCTTATTGTAATGTTTGCATGATTCACTTTCTTGTTTGCTGCTGTATCTGTAAATTTCCCCATCATGGGACAAATAAAGGTGCTGCATGGTGGCACAGCTGTTGGTGCTGCAGCCTCACAGCAAGAAGGTCGCCAGTTTGAATCCTGGTTTGGGCAAGGTGGGCCTTTCTTTGTGGAGTTTGCATGTTCTACCCCACATGTGTCAAACTCAAGGCCCGCGGGCCAAATATGGCCCGCCACGTAATTTTATGTGGCCCGTGAGAGCTTAAAAGGTTTGAGTGTTTAAAAATCAATAGGTCAAAAGTGTGCTTTGACCATAAACTACATTTCCCACAATGCCTGTCGACTATGATACCCGCGATTTGACGGCTCACCGCCACTACACAGCAGTGTTTCTACATGAATGCCAACGAGTGGAATTGAGAAATAAATAATGATCCCAAAATGTCCAAGAAGAGAAAAGTTGATAAAGATGGAAGACTGTTTCAAGAAAGATGGGAAGGCGAATACAAGGAGAAAGACCGGTATGTCTTTTGTGTTACGAGGCGTTGTCTGTTGTCAAAGAGTACAATCTGCGGCGGCATTTTGACACCAAACACAGAGCTAAGTACGCAAAGCTAGCCTTCAAGAAAAGCAACAAATTGCCCAAGAATTAAAAGGCAAACTGCGGTTGCAGCAGAGCGTGTTTTCGAAAGCCACAGCCCAAAATAAGGAGTATTACGTTTATTTCACATTACATTCGATTACATTTACTTACATTTATAAGTTACATCTGGCCCTTTGAGGACAGCCATTAGGCTGATGTGGCCCTCGGTGAAAATGAGTTTGACACCCCTGTTCTACCCAAACATGTGTGGGTTCTCTCCGAGTACTCCAGCTTCCTCCCACAGTCCAAAAAAATGCTCACTAAGTCAATTGCTGATTTTAAATTGCTTGTTGGTGTGAGTGTGTATGTGAAAGGTTGTCTGTCTCTGTGTGTCAGTCCTGTGATTGACTGGCGACCAGTCCAGGGTGTACCCCGCCTCTGCCCTGGGATAGGCTCCAGCCACCCGCAACCCTGAACAGGATAAGGGGTATAAAAAACGAATGGATGGATGGATGGATGGATGGATGGATGGATGGATGGATGGATGGATGGATGGATGGATGGATGGATGGATGGATGGATGGATGGATGGATAAAGGACTATCTTATCGTATCTTATCTTATATAAATATGTAAAGGTTTGCAAATCTGCTCATTTAGTATGATTACCAATCATTGTTACTTTATATTCATGATTAAAATACGGAAAACGTATTACCCTCTCTTTCACTAGTTATCTTAAAACCTTTCTACCTGACTAAAAAAATTGTTTGTAAATGATACTGCTCAACTTGATCAGTGAAAGAGCACTAAAAACTATTACATTCAGAAAACAAAGACGTTATCACAAAGCTACTGAAAGATGTTTAAATTCAGCTTGTGTAGATTTTGGTGCTGCTGTAGATAAAGCTGTACATCTTCTGTCTTTACTGGCTTTGCCCTGTGTAGCTGCTGAACACCTCTGCGCACAAATCAGTTTGAACAAGCAGGGCATCACACTTTTTTCTTTATGCACAGTGGGAAGAGAATCAGTTGTGCAGAGACTGTCTTATGTACAAAACTGAAAATGATTAATAATTTAACGTTTGATAAGTGTAGTGTGGATAAGTCTGTCTTCACATGATGTATGTAAAATGTATACAACTTTGTCGACTCTCTCAGCAAAGATTTTACATCTCTTTATTGAAGGTACAGCTCAAAATTCAATTCAGCAAACCTCTTCACAGAGTGCACACTTAGCTGTTGTCATAAAAGTCAACAGTATGAAAAAGTCAGTAGAATGAAATGCTTTTAAAAGTCTTGGGAAAAGGCTTATTTTCCCTGAAGTAATGACATGGAATTATACTTTCACCATTGGAACTCCTCTTCAGAAACCAATGAGTGGTGTTTGTATCTATAAACATTTGGATGGTTTGGTCCTTTAAATGCTGCGCAGGATATGTTTTGCAGAGTGTTCACATCCACAAACAGTGATACCTGTCTGGCTGAGTGACAGGCTCAGAGAGGTGTCCAAACTGAGACTCTTCCTCTGGCTGTTATTATCTGCACACAGAGGCATGCTGGGAAAATGTCTGAAAGCTGCGCCTAATCATGCTAAGTGTGACTAACCAACCCTGGCCGCTGTCTCCTCGGGACACGCACACACACGTATGGCTGTGATGATAACTTCTGAAGGAAACATGGTTACAAGCAGCCGTTCAGGCCTTTGTCACTGCTGAGATGTGTTAACATGCCGACAGCAGCAGGAACAGTATGGATGCTATAGAATATGAAGCATACAGAATAACACAAACACTGCAGACATCATGCTTTCTGTGACTATTTCTGAAGCACTGATGAATAGTTAGCAGGGAGGAGGCAAGAGAAGTTCAAGGACACATCAGGATGTTACATTAGGAGTTCAAGCATTTACCTTGTTTCCTCTCAATGAGACTTCAGTTCAGAGTCATCGCACTGAATCATTCTCAAAGACTTGTTCCACCCTTTTCTAGAGTTCCCATCAGAAGTTTAAAGATTTGATTAGGTGGTTGTACGGCCTCAATTCCAATATCTTTCAGGTTGTGTAAAACGTAAATAAAAACAGATGAGTGTAATCATTGGGTATGAAAGGCTTAGGCAAGGATGCACTGTGTGAGCAAATAGTCCAACAGTTTAAGAAAAATGTTTCTCAAATGACAATTTCAAAGAATTTAGGGATTTCATCATCTACAGTCTATAATATCATCAAAAGATTCAGAGAATCACAAGAAATCTCTGCACGTAAGCAGCAAGGTCAAAAACCAACATTGACTGCACATGACCTTCTGTCCCTCAGGCCGCCCTGCATTAAAACCAACATCATTGTGTAAGGATATCACCACATGGGCTCAGGAACACTTCAGAAGACCATTGTCAGTTAACACAGTTCACCACTACATCTACAAGTGCAAGTTCAAACTCTACCATGCAAAGACAAAGACATACATTAACAACACCCAGAAAAGCCGCTGGCTTCTCTGGGCCCGAGCTCATCTGAGATGGACTGACGCAAATTGAAAATGTGTGCTGTGATCTGATGATTCCACATTTCAAATTGTTTTTGCAAATCATGGACATGCTGTCCTTCGGGTCAAAGAGGAAAAGGAAAAACCAAATTGTTATCAGTGCAAAGTTGAAAAGCCAGCATCTGTGATTGTATGTGGGTGTGTTGGTGCCCATGGCATGGCTAACTTGACCATCTGTGAAGGCTCCATTAATGCTGAAAGGTACATACAGGTTTTGGAGCAACACATGTGTCATTCAAGCCACGTCTTTTTCAGGGACGTCCCTGCTTATTTCAGCAAGACAATGCCAAGACACATTCTGCACATTTTATAACAGCGTGGCTTTGTAGTGAAAGAGTGCGGGTACTAAACTGACCTG
Source organism: Labroides dimidiatus (assembly GCA_030710495.1). Taxonomy (NCBI): domain Eukaryota; kingdom Metazoa; phylum Chordata; class Actinopteri; order Labriformes; family Labridae; genus Labroides; species Labroides dimidiatus. The sequence continues at coordinate 13,134,348 of CM061155.1, forward strand.
CCTACAGTCCAGACTTGTCTCCCAATGAAAAAGTGTGGCACATTAGGAAGTGCAAAATACCACAACAGAGACCCCGGACTGTTGATCAATTTAATTTGTATATCAAGCAAGAATGGGAAAGAATTCCAACTACAAAGCTTCTTGAGTGTTGTTAAAAGGAAATCTGATGTAACTCAGTGTAAAATATGCCCCTATCCCAACTTTTTTGCAATGTGTAGCAGGCATCAAATTCAAAATGAGTGAGTATTTGAAAAAAAAAAACAAGGTTTATGAGTTTGAACAATGAATATATTTTCTTAGTGATGTATTCAGCTGAATATAGGTTAAACAGGATTTGCAAATCATTGTATTTCTGTTTTTATTTACGTTTAACACAATGTCCCAACTTCATTGGAACTTGGGTTGTATGTCAGCTGAAAAGCATTAACATATAAGGTTTTTATATGTGTATTTGTGACATGATTTTTGGGAGTTAGATCACAAAAACATTACAATTAAAGCCAGAAATACACATCTTTATGATGGAGGATAGGAGCCACATTAGTACTAAAAGAATATCAAATTAGAGTATCCATTGTTAAAAGAGTGGTGACATTTTTACAAGAGTAAGTCTTAAGAAGGGGAAAACTGCAGAATTGCATGAAAAGTTGTAAATTAATGAGTATTAACAATATCAAATTTATAAATTTAGGAGCTGAAGGTATGTATGACACACTGACATAATATCATTCCTGACCCCACTCAGGGGCCTTTAAATGTCATGAAATGATCCTTGTTGACTGTAAAGCTTCAGAAGATTAAATTACAGCTCAAAGGAACAAGCAGCAAAGGTCAACTTCTGTCAACTTATCCCTTGTGTCTGAGCCATTGATTGTGTTACAAAATGTGAACACAGTCCCTCAAGTCCCAGATTGTTTATGAAAAGGCATCATGAAGCCCAAAGCTGACAGTTACCATACTGAATATGTTGACACATGATCTAACTTCAGGCTAATGTGACAAGGTAGTAAAGCTAAGGAACTCATCTTGTCATTTGCTTAGCTGCTACAACACAACTCGCCCCTCAGTTCACTCGCTGGACCCCTAATTATGTTTAATCACGTATGACTTTACCTAAACGGCATCAAAAAACATAATACTCCATACAGTAGTAGCCATAAAGATATAAACAACAGAAAACCAGGCTATTAAAATGTTTGATTCATAGAGCACATCTGGGACCAGATGAAACAAGACTGTATGCTTGTACCCCACCTCCACATGACCTGGCAGAACTGTGAGCAGCACTTGTGGAGGAGTACAACACATCGCCTCAGAACAACAACACGAGGTTAGTGAGGAGCATGAAATGTTGCTGTCAAGCTGTCATTGTGGCAAATGGTGGAAACACCTTCTTCTGACTTTGTCAATTTTGGTTATTTGGGGCTATCTTTGTTATTGTCTAAATTGTTTGGGTAAGAAATATTGGGCTAATGAAAAGGCTGTTTCTTCTCATTCATTAATATTAATATCAAAGGAAATTATTACTTATTTCATTAAAATTTAGACCAAATTGGAAAAGCACTTATGTAAATAACAATATCCCTTACTAATTGTGAGTAGTGTACCGAAAATAGTGGAATTTTATTTTTCTCTAGGCATTCATTTGCCAGTTTGGGGAGGTTTGTTTTCAAGTAATTTGATTTAGAAATTAAAATTCTTTTTTCAGGATTTCTTGCCAAGTAAAATTAACTTGCTGCATGGATGGACAATTTCAACAATCAAAAATTTCCGAATCAAAACTGAAGTCCAAGCAAATGTTTCTCTTAATTTCAGAAAAAAATACTGAACGACAAGTTCAGAAAATCTTACTCGTCAAATATCTTGAAATAATAATATATATATGAGTATTAGAAACTAGAGATGAGAATTTTTTTTACCCCATTGCCAGATTTTTTCTGTTCTTTACAAGCAACTCAGGCATCATTTTGTCTTTTAATATCTTGAAATAAAACATTTTTCTAGACTTGTCAGGTAAATGTGGTGTATATTAAGTCGAATGGAACATTTTTTACAAAAAAATTAGGAACACTTGTTTTCTTTTTTTTCAGTGTTAAACTAAAATAGACTTAATAGACTTTGAATCACTAGATAATGCAACCACAATTTTGCAATTAACAATGCAGTAAAGTATTAACTCTTATGTAATAGTACGACAGCTCAAATGGAAACATTTGCAACATGCAGCCAGGCTTGAAATCACACTGTTCAAGCAAAGTAGTTTCCGCTTCCTATGACCTTCATATGCATTCAAGCCTTTCACGTTCTCTTCGTGGTCAGCTTATAATCGCTGGGTATAATTCACGTCAAGATACTTTCTGAACTCCTGCAATTACAGTGAATTACAAAAAATATTCTACAGTAAATTACAGTTCAGCGTGAAGACAGCAGAGCTCAGACCAGTCTAAAATTGTTCTGAATGTGGATTAAAGCTCTCCCATGCAGCCTGTCAGCCTTATCACTGCTCCACTTTGACACAGAATGGAAACAGTATTCATGAAGATACACTAACCACACTAATCATGACATATTTCTCAGCTTAGCTTAAAAGACAACAGGCTTAATGTAATATCTGATGTTATCAACAGTGTCAACATAACTTGAAAAATGTGCTCTGGTTCTCCAGCAGTAACAGCTGACAGACAAACAGAGCTTCCGTCAGGATCCTGACGTCTAATATGCTGAGCATTATGTTTCTCATTTCATCAGGGCCAGAGGATGGGGTCATTACATAATGGTGTAATTAGAGGGGTTTGGTATAAAAACAGGCTCAGGAAAGCACAGTGCCTGATAAGATGCCAATAAAGAGTGGAGGCGCAGCATGTTAACACCAGCTCTGAGGGACATAAGCCCCCTTTTAGATTTGAAGAGAAACACTTAAAGACCAGCCATCACAGCTACATCCTCGGCTGTTTTCATAAACTCACAGCCACCCCAAGCTGTCCGTCCCCTCACTCAGCCTGGATCTGAGCCAGTCACAATATTGTTTCATTTCTCACAGAGGCTCCAGAGGAAAGAGGCCTTTTCTCCTCCTGTCTCACACTCACAGATCTACAAACTCAGCTCTTTATCAGCAGCACAACAGCCAAAAACTTATTTCAGCTCCATGTTGGGCTTTTCACACCTATTTTCTGTCACCACAGAGTGCTCAACTTAGGAAAGCCTCGTTCACACCCTAAGGCGCTCATCACCTTGTTGAGAACGAGCTGTACTGGCAACATCGGCTCTGTCTTTGTTTCCTGTTCCCCCCTCAGCATCCTGTTGTCTGCTTTGCATGGAATAGCCTTGTCCTCAATAGCGCCGTTGTCCTGATTAAGCTCTATCCATCCAATTAGCTCTGCCTGCTCATGAGCTCCAGCAAAAAAGTTCTCAAGTCTGAGAAACTGTTTCGGTAACACTTTCCTTGAGGAGCGTGGTGATGCATTACAAGCAGATTATAGATCCAGCTGAAGCAGTGATAAACCTGGGGGTAATCCGGTCCTCCAGACTCCAGAAAATCTCTGAGAATCTCTGAGGTATACAGCAGGAAACTTTGCTGAAAGACGAAAAAAGGCTCTGAGGAAATGTCAGCTTGACAACTAGGAGTGAGAGGTCAGGGTGCCTTCCTTGTCATTTACCAAGAGGAAAAGCTAAAATTGTGTGCTATAATTTTATTAAAGCCTTCGCACTGGTAGAGTCTTCATTTTCATTTTAATTTCTCTCACTGTTCCTCCTTAATTCTGATAATCCATGCAGGAGAAGGGAGCTATCATTTAACCATGTTGTGAAAATCAAATAACTAAATATACCTGAACTCTGCATAAATCAGCAAGATAAATAACTGTGAGGACAGAAACCATTTCTGGGAAGCATTTATTTTATGTGTATTTTAGTTTTAAAGTTTGAGTCTTGTGTCAATCTTTTAACAAAAGGAGAAGCAGGGCTTATACCCATACTGCAGTCAGTCAGCAGGGGGAGCGCTACATCTTTTGGCTTCAGTCTACTGACATTAATAGGTCCCGTTTTAATTTAAAGTTTATGTAGTGGGTGTAGAAATAAGGGAACAGAAGTGTCTGCATGAAAAAAATCAAAAAGGTTTTAAAGCATGTATTTGTCAGTTAACACCAATAACCAAAAATACTAAAGTTTTTCTTTATCCAAAACTTCCTGACAAAGTTTAATCTGGCTGAACTTCTCCATGCCTGAAGCTCATATGATCAATAACTGTCCATTAATATTGCAGTAGATTTTTCCACTGATCTGAATACATTATAACAGCTGGATTTCCCTTTTAAATTTCCATATCAATGGCAAAAGCCCGGGGAAATCCTGTATTTTTTAAAACTGGGTCATGTTTTATTATTCTGAGTTGCACAGGTTTAACAGGTACAAGATTTTTGGAAAGCCTCGAGTTGGTTTCTTGGACCAGAGTAGAGACAGAACTTAAATGGGAACAAATGGCCATACTGAAGTACGCCAAAAACTTCACTGGTAGGTTCAGATTGTTGAGCTTAAGCTCTGTTTTCACCAAGCAGTCCGATATAGATCAGTCCAGTTTGGTGCAGGTTGGAACATCAAAGCCTGATCCCCATGTGAGGGCATAGTAGCATGATACAGTGTACCCCACTGATAAATCCAGCAAAGAAGAAAAACGTGACACAATAAACAAAGGGCAACAATGGAAGACATCTAGCGATTAATCTTCTTTGTGATTGGCATGTGGATCTTTGTCACAAAGCACAACCAAGCTTTGTTTCAGGGCAGGGTTATGTTGCTCTGTATTACAACTGTCGTGTGGAAAGAAACAATTCTTTTGGCCAATCAACAGACTGCAGTGTTTTTAGTTCACCTTCTGGGGTCGGATCAGTATGTCTTGCACCCCAGCAAAAGGGTACCAAACAGTGGGACAGTACAGGTCAGTAATTTGGGGATCTGTCCTGATTTTGGTCAAATGAAATGCCACAAAATGTGTGCCATACTGAGACGAACCAAATTGAACCGTTTGGTTGAAACAAAGCTTTAGTTACTGATGTTGCAGGAAAGATCCAAACAGAGATAGACCTCTGTGTTATGGCGGTGGGGACTATCCTTTTGACATACATTGCAGTGACACCTTTGGCTGGAGTCAGTAGTGTTTTTTCTGGGATAAAGGATGAGTCTCAATGTCCCCCTAAACCCTGAGCCCTTACGGACTTAATTGAGATAACCCAACAAGTGGTTGAGTGCTCGAGTCTACAAGGGCTCAAAATGGTAGAACTTGGTATAACCAGTTTGCAAATATTTGCAGAAAGGATGCATTAAGGGCTCAAAAAATCAGCACAAGAGCCCTTACACACTTTACAGGTTGACAGTGGGGAAGACCTAAACCCTCACAGACTTTACTGGGATGCGCCTAAAGTCAGTGAGTGTGTGAGTGTGGTGATTGGGCCAAAGAGTTTCCCATGAGCTCCATCACCCATTGTTGTAACGACGTGACTCTCGCCAAGGCAGGCATTTGTTTTGGAAGCACATGAATTGAGAGCTGATCTTTTGCACTCCATTTTGCTTTATTTAACCCTCTGATGCATGAGTTATGAAAGCCTGTGTCAAGATTGTTACTTAAGTGTTTTCATTCTTTGCAGAATAGTTTTTATTTTTCTAAGGGCAAAAATGTCTTAATCTTTTTTATCTATTATTACATTTTTTGATTATGTTATGGACATGGCCAATCCAGTGGGTTGCATGCACCTGATCATCCACATAAACAGTATGAGCCCCATGTAAAAATAATTTATTATCATTATTATTATTATTATTATTATTATTATTATTATTATTATTATTATTATTATTATTATTATTATTATTATTATTATGTAATTCCGTGAATAATTATTTTTTTATATAATTTGCAAAACATTTTTAACATTTTTTTAATAGTACAATATTATTATAGTACAATTATTCTTATTAACTTTTAAAGGGTTATTTTGGAATGGACGGATTGACAGGATTTCTCAGCAGCAGTCTACAAGTGTGGCTGTCGGCAGATGTTACAACAAACAATTAAACTTTATAATTGTGGATTATAAACAGGCAAATACATAGCTGAGACTATTTCAAGATCACTTGTAAAGCCCCCACAGGGCCTTTACATCCAGAGTCTTTAGACTCCAGAGACAATGACAATAGTTTAAACATGAGGATGCGGGAAGATGCTGGACTAACACCATCTTGATTGGTTGGATGTTTTGTTTGTGTTTCTTGTTTTAAGCTAAACAATTTGGTGTTTAGTTCCATTTAATATTCAGATTCAAACAACTGTACAAGAAGACTAATGGATGAAAACAGCAACTACAGTGTTCTGCTAGGCTAAAATGACTGCTTTTATTGCAGCTTTTGGCTGCTGTTTGTAGTGATTTGTCTGATAAAAAAAATAACTTTTATCCATTTAGATAATAAATATATGAAAACTGTGCATTCCCCTTTAACCTGCAAACATATGCTAAAAACTTATAATTGGTGCCTACAAGTTTGATTTTATAAAACTCATTTAAATTCCACTGCAATGACAAAGCTTAAAGAGGAATTCTTAAAAATCTATTTTACCTCTTTTACATTTTCCATTTTTTACAGAAACAAACCTGATATCCCATTTCCTTCAGTTAATCCCCCATACAATCAGCACATAAACACAGGAAACATCCCTGTTTACTCCATGTTTTTGTTCAGTTTCCTCATGGATTATTCTGTTGGATGATTTCAGCCCGAGAGCGAGGCTCTTTTGTTCGACTCAGACGCTCAGTCCCTGTGGCTGGTTGACAGCAGCGAGGTCCCCTTACTTGTATTTTTATGCAAATAAGATGAATTGAATAAAAAAACTGCTGAATGGAAACTGCATTTTAAAGTAATAATTCAGGGAAAGTGTTGAAGTTTGTACAGTAGCTTGAGGCTAAGACGCTCCTAATGCTATATCGCAAAGGAGAAGCATTCGTCAATAAAATGACATCCTGAATATTTGGATCCAGACTGATGAAAAGTCTAACGGCTGTTTACGACAGCTAAAAAAGTGACTCTTAAAACAACTTTGCTAAACCTCCCACTTTTTTAAGTGTTTTTTCTTTGTTCATTTTTCAGGGCTGTAAAATATGGCGGGGAAAACTCTAACTGCTGTTTGACATGAATGTGTTTTTGACAGTCAGGGAGCTTGTTTGGATGCCTCAACTCAGACGTATCATTTTTTGTGACATAATGATGCTCATTACGGAGCAGACGCTCAGACATCAGGCTGCGGGAAAACAAGGGAAGAAGCCAGGCAAACTATGTTGCCTTCAAAGTCACTCAAAATCATGGTCACAGAGTGGCAGGGAAACAAGCAGGCTGTTCGGTGATAAGCTGCAGGCTGGTCTTAAACACCCTCACTCAGGATTAGAGGGGCTAAACCTCTGCTTTACCCACTGAGCTAAACCTAAATGAAGCAGAAGTCAGGCTCAAAGGGTCTCTACCACTGGATCACACAGATATATAAATGAAATGTCAGGCTTTTTCTTTTCACCATTTACATCTCAACCTAGTGCTTCATAAAAACGACCTGATGGTGCTTCTCTGGTTTCATTTATGGAGGTTTTTCTCAAGAGTCATGTTTCTTTAAAGGCTCATTTATGCTCAACATTAATTATGGATACGGACGGAGCCTTCTGTCCGTGCTTTGCGTTCACTTCATCTGTATTTCTGCACCTTTCCAAGCTAAAGACCAAAGGGAGCAGTACCACCAGAAACCGTAGGAGGGCAGTGTTGATGTTACCACCCGATATGCAGCTCTATTAAGACATAAAGAAGAAATGACAATCGCCAAACTTTTTTAAGAAATAATTTTCGAGTTGGTGAGGAACTTGCTGCTTCATTTTTTTGTCTTTTATGCAAAAGGTACATTAGCAATACCTCCTCCACAGTTGCCACGTTTGTTTTTGAGTTTGTTGTCATAAACTTGTTTAAAGATTCAGCAACACAATTAAGTAGTTTGATTAAAGATTAGCAAATAACACACTGGTTAAAAATACTTTTTAACCAACTGCATAAATTTTTAAATTTTTTTAATTAGTTATTAGAGGTTAAAACCGGGGTTTTACATCACGTTTCATAATGATTGACAGCTGCCATTCTTGTGTAGTTTTTTTCTGGAACACTAAAATATGTAAGCAAGGAGGGTAAAGAAGAGATTAGACTGTCGAAGGAAAAAAGACATGATATTTTTTGTCACCTGGCCCCACTCAGATTCTCTTCTGCGCAGACTTTGGCTGCACAATGGCGGCGCCTCTGATGGGGTTATTTTTGGTGTCATAAACATACAGTGGTAAAAGGGTGGAGCCACACTGTCCAATCTTTTTACAGTCTATGGAAAAAGCATCTTAATCATACTTCCCCACTAACCTTAACTAGTGATATTTTTTCTTGTCTCTGCATTCCTAAAATTAAGATTACAGAAATACTGATGTTGGATTGTTATTTTTGTAATAAATCAATAAATATAAAAAATTATGTAATAAAGTTTCTTCCAGTTTTAACACTTTTAAATGCCCTCTTGTTTCTCGTTTTAAAATTCTTAAAGATTTCTTGTCAAGTAAAATTAACTTTGTTACAGCAAATTTAGTGTTTCTATCCTGTATTTAGTTTCACATTTTTTGCAGTGAAGAGATTTGACCCCAAGGAAGAATTGGGTACCATGGAAGAGATGCTTTCTTGTGTAATTGTCTGTGATGACAGGAGATGTGTAACACTTTGTATTTGACAAAACAGCACCAGAACATTTTGGATATATTTTAGGATCAAGGGTGAAAACTTTGCAAAAGTTTTGTGAGATTTCACACAAATAGCTGAATAAGGACACAAAGCTGCTGGGCACTGACCCATCTCTGGCCTGTCACGAATGCTGTGTCAGCATTCATGCCAAATAAGCACTGCACCAAGTTTCCCCAAATTAATTCCCAAATGAAAATGAAGGATACTTTAATCAGTCAGTTGTGTCTCAAGTTTTATTCACACTAAATGAAACTTAAAGCAATTTTTTGTTGTTTCCTTCAGCAGTACATGCTGGGTCAAATATAATCTAGGCTCTGAGCTAACAGAGACTTTCTACGATTAGTTTTTAATTATAAAATGCCTTTTGGGACTTATTATTTTCTCTGTGGTGTAGTGTGTGTGTGTGTATACAAAGGAAAGTGTCACATCAAGAGCTGGGTTATGAGCAGCCACTTCCTCAAACAATATTTTGTCCAATTTTGCTTTGCTGGGAAAACATCAGCTGATTTATTTGCTCCTGTGTCTTTGAGTCCACAGAGCTGTGACTGAACATCCATATTAGAAGAAGAACTTGTGATTTCCTTTTTTTTGTACAAAAACTGTCCAAAATATACAAACCCAGAAAAAACTTTTTTTTTGTAGCAATGCTTTGTTTTTGTTCTTTAATATGGTCAAAGTCTGTTAAGTTGGGGCTCAGCAAGTTTGCTTAATTTCCTCAAACTTGACCACATGACGACTAGCCTTTGCTTTTTGTGTCTGCATACAGATACTCGAAATTGTTAATATCATTTTGAAAAAAGAATTTATAGTTTTATACAAATAACTTTGGCCACTAGAGGCCTTACTCATACTGTATGATACATCCTGAACTATACGATACGACACAAAACTATAAGTATGTGATAGAAGGCATGGCATGATACACTATATATGTCCCACAATGACTAAATTATAAGGATACAACTATTCTATGATTATCAATATGTTAAAAGACGGTTATAAAATATCATTAAATCTGAATAACTGATTAAAAAAAAAAAAGAAAATGTCCCTTAAAAGACAAAATATAGGATAAATGTTTTTGTTTGCCATACTTTGGTTAAGTTCACATTATGGGTCTGTAGGATCTATTTATGGAGGTATTTTAAAAACAAATATTTATTAAACTTAGACCTCTTACGTTGAGCTCACACCTTCCAAGAATAAAATCATTTGTTGGAGTGAACTGCATGAAAAGTCCATATAAAGTTAACAGAGTACTTGTTGATAGCGTCGATGACACAAATTCCCAGTAGATATCCAAAAACTTACCTTGGGAAGTCAAGCTTGGAAAGTCTGGAAATGTTCTGAATTGTTTTATCTTAACTTACTAGACTCTATGTGGTCCTCAGGTGATGCCTTTAATGATCCTGTGCAGTGGGCATCATGCACAGTGCATGTAGGAAGTGTTGACTCAATAGCTCTGCAGTCAGCAAAGTGCTGCTATGTGGACGTACTGAATTGAAATAAGTGTAGTAATCATTGCAGCTTTGATGACCAATGAAACATAAAAAATGCAACAAATTCAAGTCAAGGTCAACTTCAAAACCAGCTCATATAGTTTTATTTACCGACTTAATGTTTGGACACATAAAGCTGACCCAAAAGGAGGGTGCGGCTGCCCCGGGCCCACGGTCACGAAGGGGCCCACCGGTGGCGAAAAAAACAAAAACAACGTAAAGTTGGAAAGTCAATTTCTTACTGCTGTATTTGTAAGGATATAAGTGTAAGAATAAACGTAAATATAAGTGGAAAAAGCAATCCAGATCAGAGCGTTTCTGAAATACCATGAGGAGGTAGCCTAATGTCACGTCATACTTACTATGTCAACCTCTCTTGCGTTGTCTGTCAATCTTTCTCTCTCTCTCTCTCTCTCTCTCTCTCTCTCTCTCTCTCTCTCTCTCTCTCTCTCTCTCTCTCCCTGTGGGTCTATGTGCATTTGACAGAAAGTGACCTCTGATTGACGTATGTGCCTGCGCGGTCTTTTTCACCGTGGTCTCTAAGTGTGCAGATAGCCCTAGTTACTTACTCTGTGTGTGTTCGCTTAAAGAGCTTTAAAATGAAAAAACACAAGTCGGGCGCACTAAAGCGTAAGGAACGAGAGCAGAGGAAGAATCTTGTTGCCTCCTGCGTTCCACTGACAAACTTATTCTCAGCAACTCAACCCCCAACCATGGTGCTGAAATAGCCTATCGGCAGTTGTGGTGCTAGATTATCAGCAGGTCGCTGTTTAATGATAAATCTGTGGCAATGTCCATGGTGCTGAAATAGCGCACATGGTGCTGCACAACTCATCGTAATCCACACGCTCTCCATTTTGCCCTTCTGTCTCCGTTTCCCAATATTAACGCTACTAATTGATCAGCTGTGTCTTTAGTTGCTGTCACTGTGCAGCATCTAATGTTGGGTTTACTTTGTTTTACAGAATATCTGTCCGTTTACGAAGCAAATTGAGTCTCTTTGTTGAGCTATGATTTTCTTTCATATTTTGATGGTTCAAAGTGTGAAACTTTTTTTTTAATTTACAAAGCTAAAGCCGTTCATTCAGTCCCTTTTTGGCAGCAGCAAATACAGCTCAAATCCACTTTGGATCCATAATGTGAATTGTTAACAAGTAAAATAGCCAATACGCTATAAGGGCCCATTACAAGTCCCCGCCCCCTCTGCAATGTGACACTGGCTCAGCGCCTGCCCAAAAGTAAAAATAAATTTCCATTCTGTAAATTAAAGGTTCATCAACAAGACTTCAGATGAGCCCAGTCAAAGAAAGGAAAGTTCAAATTAAATCTCAGCAGCAACTGTGTCCTCTGACAAAAAACAATCAAAGCGACGTCTTTGTTTGTTTGCTCGTAGATGACGGATCATGAACATCACACAGAAATGTTGTTAGCTGCTGATTTGTCTCTTTTCAGACAACCATGTGGTCAGTGAAGTCAAACAGAAAGCTTGAGATTAATCTGCATGAGTTTATAAAAGTGCTCTATTACATTTTCACATCAAACATTTAAAGTAAATATCTGCTTACATCCAGTGTTAAGAGAGCTCATTAGAATATTTTTGTCCTCCCCTCTGTAATTCCATCTCTCTCTTTTTTGTCTGTCTAGATTTGTTGACTGGTTTTCATGCTTCATTTATGATTTGCAAACAGCAAGTAAAGCTGCTGTAAATCCCCTCAGCCTGTCAGCCTGTGACTCACACTGACTCGACAGCACACTTCATTTGGTGATCATCTTGGCCATCATTATAGGCCAAACAAACAAATGCGACAGTGTAATGGATTAGATATGCAGTGAAAACTGGGCCAAGTGGGGCGGGTGGAGTTACTGTTTGAGTGGGCGATGGGTGGGCGGGTGGGGGTTCTGGGAGAAGCACCGAGATGTGGCATAGCTATGAGGGAAAAATCCTTTGAAGGTGTCAGAGCGCGGACAAATTAGAAGGGAAGACGACTCCATCCCATCCAATTCTATTAAGAGACAAAAGCAACATTAAGCGATGCAGATTAACATCACGTCCAAGAGTAATAACCATGATCAAAGATGGAGAAATGGGGCGTTTGGAAACATCTCTACTTAAATGCAGCTCCTGCAAAAAGCTGGGGGTCGTACAGCTGTCACGGCTCTCCCTCTGTCTCCCCCACTGCTGCCTCTTCCCCCCTCATTCCCCTCTTTTATGTGTTTTCTCTCCCCCAGATCCTCCAATGCCAGAAGCACACAATGTGCGCTGGAGCCCTGAGGAATAGTGCATCAGCTCGACGCCAAAGCGAGGAAGAAAAAAAAACAAAAAAAAACAAGCAGGCAGTGGGAAGGAGATTAACATATAACACATAGGAGAGAAAAGAGCTCCATTCATCAAACATACAGAGTCTGCAGCACTAAAGAAGCAGACAAGCACTGTGAACAAGCCAGAGAGTATATTGCATACAGTATAACTCCAAAGTGCTCCATATACACAGTGGATACACTCATGCACATACAGGAGTGAGGAAGCATCATGTTTGGGTCACACTTACATTTTAATGGATAAAACAGTGTGAAGGTAGTTGACTGAACCATCTCATATTTGCAGATGATCTTTTGAGCTGTAGCCTTTATCCTTAAACTCAAAGAGACCAAAAGTCCAAAGAAGTCTGACTTCAAAGCACCTGATAAATGCCTTTGTGTGTGAAATAGTGTGTAATATCTTGGATGTCTTGTCTTGAAAAAAACTGCCGATGATGATATAAACAGGCAATACTGCAAGATGTCTACTCTAGCAAACTGCCTTTTCTCAGGTTAGTGTGTGTAACAAATGGTGTAAATGGTGTCTCAGCTCAAAGTAGTGTCGAAACCTTTGTAAAGAGCAAACTGATGGTTGCTTGAAGAAAGCAAGCTAACAAGCAATGACCACAACTATTTGTTCCCCTGTTAATAATTCTTTAAACATTTCTCACTGTGCGATTGTTCTGCTGGAATGTCAACTCATTCTGTACAAGCCAACCATTTACAATGTGCGACATAAGCTCTTTATTTTTTTGCTTGGGTATAATAAATGATCATTGTTTTTGCATATGAAATCTCAGTAGTTACACTAACATTTCAAAAATCCACCATGTCTCAGAGTGCTTTTTCATTGCAATGATGGGTTTGTAACAATAAACTATAAAACGCACATAACAAAAGTTCTTATAACAAGACCATGGCTATTGGCAGCACTCCCTACAATGGAATACACGTCAACACATTGTAAAATTTGAAGTTATTGGGGTTCCTCTATTCTAAAATTTAAACTCAGTAAAAACAGTTTTCTTTTATTTTTTTATTTTTAAATGCAGTTTTCATGGATGACCATGGTTTTGTACGTAAAATATGTGTTCATATATATCTAGCACGCTTAAAAATTTGACTGACTTGGGGGGCCTTTTATGCCTTTATTTTGACAGGACAGGACAGTGGATAGAGGAGGAAACAAGGTGAGAGAGTGGGGAGTGACATGCAGGAAAGTAGCCACAGGTCGGACTTGAACCTGGGCCGCCCGCATATATGGAGCGAGACCTCAACCACTAAGCCATCTGCGCTCTGTTGATGGGTGGTTTTGGCAAAATTAAAATCCTAATAGCTGTCACATTAAATATTGAATCTTTAATAAAACACAAACACATTTGGTGTCACAGTCTGAATGCACTAATATGCTTTTCACCCTTAAGTACAGCGCCCAAATTGTCAACAGGAAGTCATATCTTTTACTCTGTGATAAAGAACTCCTCCCTTTTTTTTTTTTTTTTTTTTTTTTTTCAGTTCAGCTCTGTAATGTCTTTTAGGCCTTCATAAAGCATCACTGATCAGGTTATGTCCTCTACTTGAAAAGTGTGTCCATGGCAATGGGTCAAACTCTGATATCTTGCCATGAACCACCAACTCATTGTGGCTCCTTTATTTAGCCTCCAATCTGATTCAAATTTCACACACATGATCAAGGCGCACCTCCCAACACATCCATATGCTCAATTGTCTGCTACTGCAATTGCGCCACCCTCTGGAAATGCATGGTATTGTCTTTCACATATGTTGTCCAATCTGTTTCACATAGAACACAAACGATCACAGTCCCTCTCTGCACTTGTATACACATGCGTTTGCAGCTTCAATTTATTTGTATTCTTATATATAAATTCTGATTGATTTTTTAAAGTTTCAAACAAACTGAGCCATCTGCAAGTGACAGAAACTGACTATCTGTGCTGGTGATAAACATCTCACTGATAAACCTGTTGCAGTTTTATAATCACCGTTTTTGATCTGTAGTAAGACACCAAAAGACCAACTGTTACTTTCTCATTCTGGGTACACGCTGGTTTTTGGGTCTGATAAATGACTGTTAACTTTGTGTGAGGTCTCATCTGAAATATTACTGAAATCTCTTGAACTGCAAATTTCAGAACATACCCTATCAGAAACAAAATTTGTACAGGAAAATTTCAAATATTTCAGTGTGACGGATGACAAACATAAGTTCCTCTTCAAGCGGCAACCTCCGGTCTAAAAACATGAGACAATGGGGGAAGTACTAAAACCTGCAGTTCCTAGATTGTCCACTTGAGGCTGGCTCGGGAAGTACCGGAAGTCACATACACACCAGGACAAAAAAAAAAGTTGTTTTACAGCCTGGTACAAAAAAAGTCTCCCGTCTGAATCACTAATTTCACTATCAGCACACACTGTACGGGGGTGAATTTTTTTCCAACTCAGCGGTTTAGATGATATTAAGATTGCAAGTTCACCCAATCAGAGGCTCAGCTCACGTGACTGACAGGCACCATATAGCTGCTAGTGTGGAGATTCAAAGCCCACCCAATTTCCAAATTCCCAAAGAAAATTGCCAACCAAGTTTGGTGGCTTTGTAGAGGGCAATTTCTAGATTGGAAAAGCATCACACGATTTGCTAAAGGTCTCTCTAAGTGTGATTGTTAGACCATAAGTCAGACACTAAGCAGAACAGTCTGAGCCTGCCAGTGACAAAAATTAATACTTTTCTATGGATGCACTTTCAACAGTAGATGCGCTCGTGTGCTTGAATTACTATGTTAAAGTCTGTTCCTCTGCTATTGGCTTAGGTCATTCAAAACTTATTTGTACTGGTTAATTATTCTCAAACTTAAAAAAATAGGTTTTGAAAATAAGTAAAACACATAATAGCATCTCAAGAAACTGTTTTTCTTTCATCATTTTATACAGCGAGGGTTTGCATCATTAGCACCAGGCACACGAGCGGAAAGATGCTCTGCAGCGTCTAATGTCTGAGGAAGATAGAGCAGGTGAAGTGTGCAAATGCCGGAAAAAATGCTGCTGCAGGATGAACTAAACAGCAAAATGGATCATCATTCTCATTTTGGTCCAAGAAACAGGCGCGTGCAGCTCTGCAGCTCGAGCCCAGTGACTCATAATCCATGTCGTCTTTCATTTAGCAGGATGAGCAGTTGGCGTATTGCGATATGGAAATAAGAGGAGCTGATCAAAGCTCTCCTCCCCTGGATGAGCTCCTCATCTGTCTCTCCAAGGACTCCCAGCCTGCCAAGCGCTGCAGCTCCTAATACAGACGTTTCAGCACTCATGCCCAACCACCCGCCATCATTAAAATTTCATACTGACATGCGGCATACAGATTCCTGTGAGCCCTACAGGCTCCTCTGTATCCACCTGACTACCTCCTCACTCTCTCCTTCTCCCCTCCTTGCTCCAGTCTGCTGATTGGACCAGTCTGAGGTCTAGCTGTATATCAGGGAATCACTGGTTTATTAAAGGGAGAGTGATGGTTGTAACAAAAGATCAAGATTCAGATATTTATCAGCTGATTCCAGCTTGTCATTGACTGTGAGAATGTGAAAGTGTGTTATAGATTGCACTTAGGGGTCAACATGCATTGATCAATCATCAGTGTATTGAAAATTTAACTTAATTATACAAAATGGGCTTTAAAGATTAGTTTAATAATCAGCAAATATTGATTTCCATTAATGACATCTAATTTATTAAAGCTGATAATCATTATGCAATGATCAACACTGATCCTATAAATTCAGTCTGTGGCATACATGACTTCTTCTACTTACACAAATAAAAGTCAGAGGCCATTTTTTACTTTTAAGATGGTACCATAATAAAGATCTCCCATAGTTTTACCTTTGAACATTAACTTGGTCATTAGTGTTGTTACACTGAGGCCCTAAACTGTGCTTTTACATGCTTTCAGGCATTGGAGAAGTTCGAGGAGTCCCCATCAAGTGCCAACCACTGGCTGAGAGAAATGAGTGTCCACTGGAGGCTGTGCTTCAAACAGTGAAAAGATTTGAACGCCCCGTGTTAAAATGCCCATATTTAGAAAAGAAATGAATAAGTTTACAGACTGTTAAAGACAAAAAATATTTCCCTTTTGGCTCTTGTTGCTTCCTATCTTTGCCTCTCGCTAGGTTGAGTCTGCACTTCAAACAGCAACTAGAGGCTTCAAAACCTCAAAGAGTGGCATAACTGAGACTCCATTCATGCTCCGTATACAGTCTATGATTTCAACACCATTCAAATGTGCATACAACTATCTATTTTATTTATAGAGCTGCTCTTTTGTAGTTGCTTTTTTCGCTGCTGGGCTAACAAAACGACAGACAAGGAGCACTCTCTGTGATCAAAACACTTTCAGTTATAACAGAGCTTCTGGTTGGTGGAAAGTTTGTAGCAAGGCCTCCGATTAGTCAATAAACCCCAAAAAGGCAGTAAAAAGTGAAGAAAAAATGTCATATAAACAAATACACAGATGCGTCTCCAGTCTGGAACAACTCTGTCACAGCACTGGATCAGATAGGTTTCTACTCAAGTCAGTGTATCAAGTCAACTCAAACGGGATCTGCTCCATTGTGGTACAGCTGCATCCCTGCTCCATCTCTGCTCCGGCAGGTCGCAGCAGATACAAAGCGCCATCCTATTTTTGCCGGATGTAGGGGCTCCGATATAGAATATACTGGTATATAGTTTACAAAAAGCAGATTAATCAGGACAGGAAGTCCTGTATGGTAACCACCTAAAAACATGACTTTCAAAATAAAACAAACTATTTAGCTTGACTTACAACAAACTGATGAGCGCAGCCAGACCAGGAGTCAACAGGTTTGAGGTTTTATAGCCTAACATGAAGGAGCAGAGGATTCTCATTAGGGCAGGAATTGAGGGGACTCCTCAGTCTCGCAAACTCCAGCTGCCTGGCAGTCCTGCTTGGTGCCAGACCAGACAGTGGTGTGAGTTGACAGATGGGAGAGCATGCAGTCAACACGCAAAGAAATGGACTGAAGATGCATCTGGTGTATCCCCGGCGTAACATCGTTCAAAGAAGTACACACTGACAAAGAAGACCTTTACTGTTTGATTTATAATCATGGATCCACTGTTAAAAGTCTCCATGGAGACTCTGTGGTTTGAGGCCAAGTTATAGAGAGAGAGAGAGAGAGAGAGAGAGAGAGAGAAATTACACTGGAGCTCGTGTTAGATTAATGGAGCAGTTAGTGATACCCTCTGATGTTTCTGGAATAATGCAGGCCTCAGGGGATGAAGTTTTGAAATATCTAAGAGGTGTGTTTATTGTGATGCACATGAAGACGCCAGTGAGGGGAAAGGGTGATTGGCCAGATTTGCAAAAATGTGGAGACTGGTTGGAATCCCAGCATTTTATCTTTCTGGATCAATATGCAGATGTATGATAGAGATTGGTCGGGTAACAGCTGGCTGAGATGCTGCATTGTTCTAAAATTTTAAGATTCTTGTAAGATGAGTGTCACAAGTCTGGAAAAATCAAACAGTAAAACAAAACCTCTCCACTACTTCCCTGTTTCTGAACATCTGACCTCTGGAGCAGTGAGATGTCAAAGTCATTTAGAGCCCTTACTGTCCTGTTACACTCTCTCTCTCTCTCTCTGAGCCTTTTACACACATCTCTGTAGCAGCTCAAATCCATATTTGTCTTCCAAACTGCTGTGAAATTGATGTGTTAAAGAAAGGAGGGGGTGCCTGCTTTGATCAACATTATCTTCATGCAAATTCAAACCCAGGGGGAGCAAAGGCACGTGGCACCTCACTGCTCCACGCCCTTGCTGATTGTATTTGGGGGACACAGGGACGAAAATGCATCAAAACGCCTGGAGAGGCATTCCATCTTCTTCTCTGTCGTTATTCAGGCATGGCAGAAATGAGCGCGGAGATGCCTCCGGTCCTATTGTCATTCAGCTGTGGTGTCAGGACAGAGGGGGAAGGAAATGATGCAGGGGGAGCCAAGGCTAAATTTTTGTCATCTGCCAAAACTCTGTTCTAGCACGATACACCCCGTTTAACCAACTTGACTGGAAACAATTGATTTTGCCCATTTTCACAGAAAGCAGCGGGAAGTCGAAGGCAATGAAGAGAGAAGAAATGAGAAAAGAAATGTTAAATAAAGAAAGCTGCCTCCTCTCATGCTTCATACTTCACACTGTAGGTTTGACACGACGCTGTTCTGTGCAGGAGACACATAAGAAATCAACCTGATGTGTGGAGAGGCGGCTGTGTCAGGTTTGAGGGGGAAGGGTGGAGAATTTAGAGGAGGATGGATGTCAAAACAGCTGCAGGATGATAACTCAACAACAGCAAAATGTCTTAAAAAAAAAAACAACTTAAAAATATGAACTGTTCTCAGTGATGTCAAAGCCGAGGACACTCACACCATATGTGTCAAGTCCTGGAGAATTTGGGAATTGAATGAAGTGAGATTCTTCGGCCTCTTCATGGTTTAGAAAATCAGGGCTACATGATGTTGTATTTAACTGGCTGCATCAGCAGTGAGCTGCTCTCTCTTAAAGCATATTTTCTGTCAAGATGGGAAAATATTTTTAAAGAAGATATTAAGATCAGGAGGCACAGCTATCTGACTGGCAGATGGGCAGATGAGGAGGCCCAAAGTCGCCTCTTTAACCTCACACTACGTAAACAGAACTGGAGTCAGCATTTCCGATATGGCTTCTGTTGACTATAGGCTTCAAAACTTTGTGTCAGACACAACAGATGGGTGACATGTCTAAATATGGTACAGTCTATGGTCTCAGCAAATAGTTCGCCAGCAGTGGGTCTGCCAACAACCATACAGGGGGTGATAACAGATGGTTGAAAAAAAATAGTTTCACATCTGCATAAAACTACACATTGCAGTATAAAAAGGAAGTCCTTATTCTTTGTTCTGTATTGTTAGACTGAAGAAAACAGGATGAGGTTTTTGCTAACTAAAATAAGCTACATATAAGAAATAATTTCCTCCAAAGAACACTTGAAATTGGTTTTGGAGAAATTGCACATCTCTATTGTTCTCATAAAGTCCTAGTTTCAGCTCTAACTGGAGCTCAACACATGGCGTCAAACTCCAAAACAAATGTGAAGCATTTCTCTGCAGTGCTGCAACAAACACAACTCTTCCTACCATTTCCAAACTGCTGACTGCTTTCACTGAACCATAAAATGCCAAGACAGAAAACTCATGAAAGGCCAGTGAGTTTGTTGAGGCATCATCAATAGTTTAGTGCAGCAGCTCCAGTTCACATAATGTGGATCAGACTGGACACTGATACTCATTATTGGCTGTGTCAAGGCTCCAAGATAAATCAATACCCACATAAACCGGTCCAAGAGAAGAAATGCTGAACATAACTGAAAAAAATGAGATGTAAGAGCTGCATGCAGAGTGGACAGGCGGACTGTTATGTTGTTGATGCCTCCATGCACACAACACTCTGCATAATCAGCAGCCAACATGCTGGAGTTGCCCAGTGTAATTTAGACTAGCTATTTAAAAATAAGCACAAACACTGATGGGGCTCTATTGTACAATCCTTCATTAAAAAGCAATAACAGGAGTAATCTGTTAATGATTTCCCCTCCTGTAAATGGATGTCTCTTTGTCCACCAAGGTCCTCCTGGAAAAACATCCAAACAATGCCAGGCATTGTCCTGCAGGGTGGAGGCGTACGATTGTGTGTGTAGCGTTGATGTTTTTAGAGAGCTTCTGGGAGCACTTGACTGATTTGTGGGGTTCGGATGGAAAGGCAAACAAAAAACAAAGATGTGAACTTCCTCCAACACAACCAGCGTCTGCTAAGTCATGGGATCCTGTGGCCTTGAGCGCTCAGTCACTGTTTACAGGTCAGCCTTGGCAAGTCCACACAGGCCTGAAACTTTTATACACTGTTTAATACAGCAGAGTCTGAGGAGGAAACAAAACCCATCGACTCATAAATTCAACCAGGTTATTCTCTTTATCATTCTGAGATGTGACATATCACTTGCATCATTGTTCAGCAATTAGGATGAGGAGAATTCATCTTTTTTTTTAGTTATTGTTGACTTTTAAAAATACATCATACAAGCAGAAACTGGTGTTCATGGATTCAGTTGTGACTTTCAGACTTTCTGTCAGATTGTGCGGTATGTGCTTCAGGACAAAGCTCCATGACAAAATAATTGAGGCCCAACTTTAAAACAACAACTTTTCTAAATAAGTTTTGAAGTCACGTAAGGTTCAGCAGCATTTGTTATTTTGAATCACACGGTAAGTGTCCTCCTCTGAAAGTCCATCATCAACTATTACCTGCATTTTCCTTTTTGAATGATTATTAATACAAACTTAACTTAAAAAAAGATACAAAGTGAAATTAAAAACTATCTGAAAGTTTGTCTGAACAACATGAAACACTTGGATATTATCTGAATAATGTCAGTTCGCTCAAAACCTACAAACTGAAGGTACAAATGACCAAGAGATCAGACTACAGGATGTTTTACTCTGTTAGGATGCTCACTGTGTCAGATTCGATGATCACAGAGCGATGATTTGACCAACAGGCATGATAGCCAGCACAATGACACACAACCGAACCATGATTTTTTTTTTTCTCAACAATATTTCTTTTTCATCAGTCTGTTATAGTCATCCCTTTCGGACACATCAAAAATGGCCATATGCATGTTATTGTAATGGCCATAATACCCCAGATGCAAGTCCAGTCTGGCTCTGTTCCGTCACAGCACCGGATCAAATAGGTTTCTAGTCAAGACAGTGTGTCAGCTCACATTGGATCTGCTCTGTTGCGGTATGGCTGTGTCCCTGCTCCAGCAGGTCACAGCAGATACAAACAGCCATCCTATTTTTGCTAGATTCCGGAGCTGTTACATGTTAGTTTTCAAAAAGTAGGCTGAGAGAGACAGGAAGTCTTGCATGGAAACCACCTAAAAATGTTACTTTCAAAATAAAACAAAACATATTAAAATCAGATCGTATTTAGCTTGATGATAACAACAAATCAACATAATGAGCACAGCCAGACCAGGAGTCAACAAGTTTGAGGTTTTACAGTCCAACATGAATGAAGAGAGAGTCATCAATGGAGAGGGAAGTGCAGGAACTTCTCTGTCTCCCAACTCCAGGTGTCAGGCAGACCTTGTTCGTGCATTACTGAACACACATACATCCAACAGAGTAAAGCATTTGTATGATTCATCCCACAAAGATCACTGATAACTGTATCATGAACAATTCCTGGCGTCAAATTGCGGCCAATCTCAGAAAAATTGCCCCCCCTCCCAAAAAAAATTGTTGTAAACAACTTCTTCTACTCCAGTTTCGTACTGTGGTAGACCTGTTTGTTATACACTACCCCTTGCTGTTCAGGATGCTTTGCAGAGTGTTTAAAAGTATAAAAACCACACATTCTTTCTGCTGAACCCGCGCGTCTCATTTCCCAGCCAGACAGTTCAAACTGTTTAATCAATCTCCTAAAGTCTTTAATTACACCAGATAAAGATGCTAGATTTGTTGCAAACTGCTTTTTCAAAAAAAGAGTTGCTGGAGGAGTCTAAAAACTTGCTAAATATGGCAACAAAGTTGTTCAGTTGGCAACACTAAGTCAAGGATGTTGTTGGCAACATCATCATTATTATTCTGGGTTGTTAATGCTCCTGATGTTTACCAGAGCAGACCGCTCTGTGCTCACATTGACCAAAATAACTGATGCAATACTGAAGTTTCACAGAGAGAGAAATGAAACATATTAGACTTTCTGAATCAAGGTCGTGAGGTGGACCAGATATGGCCCTGATAAAACCATTAATTTTCTGAGCCAACAAGAGCTGATACACCATATCTGATCATTGTATTCATTTATAATTATTTATTTATGAGGCTATTCCCTCATATCAGACAGTTGGATGTGCTTCCTAACAAACAATATTCTTTTAATCCTACTTGTACAAAATCAATGTTAAATTGAACATTTTCAATCATGATAATGTCTTAAATTTAAGACATCAAAGATCAATGGGTCAGAATGTGATTTCAAGTTTCTGTCACCCTTTGAGTGTTTGGGGCTCATCCTGTTTTTCTTGCTGCATTGATGCACATAAATATGTCCCTGGAACAGATTTCAGAGACTGTTTACGTTTCTATAATATGTAGTTAAGATATGATCAGATATGGTGACTGTTCAGCTGACAGCATGAGCAGCAGAGTTTAATACTGCAGAGTGCTGCACTGGAGTCAGAGAAGATCCAGGCCTTGATGGGGGGATAATCATCCTCCAATCCCTCTCCTCTTTGATAGAGCCCTGCAGCCTCAGGCCTTGATCCAGTCCGAGAGCTCTCATTAAAACCCAGCAGAGAGTCTGAACAGGCACATCATGTCCTTCTGAAAATCCAGCCACAGTGGACACACACACACACACACACACACACACACACACACACACCCACACACACACACACACACACAAAGAGAGAGAGAGAACAGGGTGAAAACTGTCAGAGATTAGGACTTTATTTAGCAAAGCTCTGTGAGGCGGAGTGACCTTCGGCTTTGAGGGGACACTTATTAGTCCCTTTATGATCAGTTTTTCAGTTGACATGACCCTCAATGTGTCTGAGGATCATTTTAAAGAGGGAACACACCAAACAATTGTTTGGTAGACTCTGAAAAACGAGTTATGTGATGCAATGTTTGGATGGTGTTATTTATTGATTGGATCAGCACTCTCTGGATCTTTTCCTTTCGTCTCGGCTTTGTTTTTGTTCGGCAATCTTCAATTTTTATAATGAATCATTTCTGCTCTACCAACAAAAAGGTTTTCTTTTTTATGTGGTTTTCATGATCCACCACACGTGGAGCAGATAAATCTTGTCTACCCTGGAGTTTCATTTTGCACAGTAACTTGCTCACTATACATTATTCATACTGTTGCTCAGTTACCAAGGAGAGATACACTGCAAAGAAAAGAAAAAAAATCATCCACAACTGGGGTAGGAAGATAGTAGTCAAACATAATTTTGGTCTTTAAATATCTTAAAATAATACATTTTCTGGACTTGTAAGAGGAATTTGTCTCAAATTACGTCAAAGAAGAGAATTTTTTACCAAAATAAGATAAACACTCACACAGATTTCAGTTTTTGAAGTGTTGCACACAAGTTAACTCAATATTGTTTCATTGATTTTGCTAAAAGTTGCTGTTCATTGAGAATCTGCTAAAGGCTGGCTGAAGAAATACCAGAAGTCAGGTACACATGGAGCCAAAAAATAGACTTTTACAGCATTAAAAAAACGTACACACAGCCTGGTTCAAAAAATGGATTGGGTCTGCACACTAATTTTGCTATTGACACAAATTGTATGGGGGGTGATTTTTTTTCTAACTCGGTGGTTTAAAAGATATCAGGATCACTGTTTGTCCAATCAGAGGCACAGCTCAGGTCACATGACTGATGGGCACCTTATAGCTGTTAGAATGGATGCTCAAAGCTTGCATGATATCCAATATGGTCGCGTTCAACGCTGGGCTTCATTTCTCTGCATCAGGAACAGTCGGGTGAGTCATGAAGACTATGTCCATATTTTATAGTCTGTGGTCTAAACATGCTGAAAAAGATGAATTTTATCTACATCCCTTTGATTTTCGTGTCGTCTTTGAAAATTTGCAGAAAAGAAACCGTTTGCTCTAGCTAAATTCCATGAAAACAAATAATTCTACACTTCTTACTGCTTTCAGTAAGCCTTAAATTATGGTTATACACCCGTGCTTCAAAATCCTTTTAAATTTGCTTCCCATGGCATTGGCACTCAGCACACTGTCTCATTATTGAAAGAAACTGCTCTGCAGACCGGCATGATGCTTCTGCAATTTAGACTGTAAGTTGTGTAAATAGTCATGACGGTACTGACTGTAAATGGTTTTTAAAGAGTAAATGCATGGTCAGAACTTGTAACAATGTAGTAATAACCGTTGCATTCTGAATATGTTATACTTCTCAGGAGACATTGTTGAGTTATCCTGAACCCATAGAGGTGCAGGACTTTATATTGCTGTGAGACCACAGCGAGTAAAAAAAAAAAAATCAAAACATCAAAATTTGTAGATTCTTTGGATGTAATGTCACCACCAATATTTTCCTGTTTCTTAGACGTGAGGCTACCTGAAAATGTGTTGTACAATTCCTTATGTTTTCAATTTTTAAAAGGATAAAATCAGAAAAAAAATCAATGTCCATTATTGTAATCATTTACAGCTTTTAAAATTTGTTTCACTGCATGAAGACATAACTGAATTACATCAGCCTATAGCAATGGTAATCTTGAATCTATACAGATTCAGGGCTACACTTTGCTGAGAAAAATAGACCAATGTGAGTAAAAATTTGATAGAAGCAAAAAACAATTGGGATTCAGAGAGTTGCACATCAGTGTTTTGTTCAAAATTGAGATCTTATCAATAAAATGAAGAGTGAGGTTACATTTGCTCTGTTTTGTGAGGTTGGAGTTGGTAGATGAGCACTGGTATAGATGGTCTGCTCACCTTCTGGACACTAAACTACAAACTGAGTTTACAAAGTTTGATTGTTGTCACATTTCAAGCAATAGCCCTATGTTACGACAAATGAATACAAGATCCCGTCGCTTTGCATCCTGGGAAAAGTTGTCTTGAACAAAGAAAAGTAGTGTTAAAAAGAAGAAATGCACTCCATTCATTTGCATTTGCACGCCTTAGGGGTCACTTCCTTGTGACAGTGGATGCAATTGCTCATGGGAAACAGAGTCTTCATCCTGGAAAAGCATTAAAGCTTTTCTGGGTAGTCCTCACAGGTTCATAAAGCACTCTGATTATAGAGCTTATGTGTGTGTTACAATCAAGCAGTGACCCCCGGTCTAAAAATGTGGAACTTATGTTGAAGTGCTAAAAACTGCAGTTCTTTGAGATTCCACCTGAGGCTGGCTGCAGAAACAACACACTAATACAGTCTATGAGTCTGACACATACCCCTCAGCCTGCGGTTTCACACATTGAAAATAAGCATATAGAAACAGTTACTCTTCTTGTTAAAAACTCCTCACAGGAGCTTTTAAAAAGTATGAAATAAACAAAAAAATAATACTAAAACAAAATTCTGAGTATTGTCTAACTCAGTGTGGGCATGATTTGTAAGAGCAGGATCAATTATCTGTTCATATATTTATGACAGAAATATAACCTGTAAACTATATTTCTCTTTGAGCTTCCACTCATGCCGGCAGAGACTGAACAGCCTCACAGAACGTCTCTCTCCGGCCAAACATCTTATCAATGTGAATGATTTTTATATCTGAGGCTGAGCAATGGATTTTCATCAGCCTCAACCATGGCAGTCATCTCTGTGTCTGAGACTCTCCATCAGTGCAGCAGCTGCAGAGCTCACATCCCACAAGAATATTATGAAACTGACCTAATTTCCCGAGCGTGCTGCAGGCAGCGATATGGCTCCTTTGTACTTTTCATTTTAGCCTAAATAATTGATTCAACCCTCCTTTGCCTGTAATCTTCTCAGTAAAATAGCAGCCAGTGATAGAGTCATAGTATGCTCCATTATAAATTAAAACAGATAAATATGTAAAAGCTGTTGTCTCAAACTCGATCCAAATGCAAACTCATGAGACATGCAAAAAAAAGACTTTTTCAGGAGGCAGTTCTGGGTTATATTTAAGCAGCAGCACTCCTCCTCCTCCTCCTCCTCTCCAGACATGATGCAGCCAAATAAGTTTTCATCTGAAGGATTAATATTTTTAAAGGAGTGTGGGAGCTGAAATTGAAAATGCAGCACATTCAGTGACGAGTTCTTACTGCAGCGGTGGCAGGAGGGAGGGGCCTGCACAACCTCAGCCCTCTTTTACCTTCTGCACACAGAAACTTTGGATGAGGAACATTCATAGGAAAATACAGTGCATCCGGAAAGTATCCAAAGTGCTTCATTTTTTTTCTCCTACATTTTATGTTGCAGCCTCATTCCAAAATGGAATAAGTTCTTTTTTTCCCATAAAATTTTATACATAACACCCCATTATTACAACATGTAAAACAGTATTTTTGACATTTTTGCAAATTTATTAAAATAAAAAAACTAAGATATGGGCTGCATGGTGGAGAAACGGTTAGCGCTGCTGCCGCACAGTAAGAAGGTCACCAGTTCAAATCCCAGTTTGCCCACTGGGCCTTTCTGTGTTGAATTTGCATGTTCTCCCTGTGGATGTGTGGGTTCTCTCCAGTTACTCCGGCTTCCTCCAACAGTCCAAAAAGATGCTCATCAGGTTAACTGGTGATTCTAAATTGCCCGTAGATGTGAGTGTGTGCATGAAGGGTTTTCTGACTCTGTGTTCCAGCCCTGTGATTGGCTGGAGACCAGTCCAAGATGTACTCTGCCTCTCGCCCTAAGACAGCTAGAATAGGCTCCAGCCAACCACGACTCTAAACAAGATAAACGGTATGTCACAGTTTTTTTTTGTTTGCAAGACTTTCATTATTATTTTTTGACTTTGGTGTTCAAATTTTCTTAGGGTGCCAGTCAGGTAAATTCCTGACAAAAGTGTCATGTCTGTCAAGTTTCTGTTGTTTTGCACATTCAGAGTCATGTTTTGGTTTCCTGTTTTATTTTGAAATCATGTACTCTTGTCTCTGTCTTTTAGCTTTGTTCCTGTCTGCCCTGTCTGTCACACCTGATTCCTGATTGTCTTCCCCAGCTGTGTGTCATCACCCCTCATTACCTCTTGTATTTAACCTCATGTGTCTCACTGTCTCGTTGCCAGTTCATTGTACCTCACAGTCCTCGTACCAGCCTTTATGCCACAGTCTTGTCTTGCCATTTTTGAACCTTGTTTTTGCTTTTGGATTTTGCTCTTTGCCTCACGTCTTCTGGATACCTTTGCCTTGTCTTGGATTGTTTACCCGTGAACCGAACTCTGCCTGTCTGACTGCCTGATCCCGTGTACCGAACCCTGCCTGGATGATTACCTGCTCTGTGTTTTTGAACCTGGTCTGTTAAATAAACCCTTTGTGATTTTACGGATCTTGCCTCTGAGTTTGCAGTTGTGTCCTCTTCCGGTTCTTGGTTCATGACACAAAAGTCATTGTCTTTTTTTCTTTTTTTTTTTTTTTAGTCTGCATACTTAAAACTACACAAAGGATGAAAAAGTGTAAAAATAATCCAACCTTAAATTACAAATAATCATAAAAAGTAGTGCTGAACACAAAACCAAACCCCAAAAAATTCATTCAAAAGTGTTGTATTCACATATCACTAACACTCATCACTTTTTTTATTCTTGTCTGTTCTTTTCTGTTTAAGGAAAGGAAAGAAAATTCAGTTCAATTTTTTCAGTTTCTGTTCAGTTAAAAAAGAGCAAAGATCAAGAGATTCATTACAGTTCAGTTAAAAAAAAAATCAAGAGATTCTGTTCAGTCCAAAAAAATCAAATCAAGAGAATCAGTTCCATACAAAAAATAAAAAGTTTCAGAAAGAAAGGAAAACTACTCATGAATGAGAGCGGTGTACTTAGCAGTCAATCGATGTCAGTCAGTCAGTACATCGCGTCATCCAGTCAAGTCAGTCCAGCCACCAGGAAATGGTTTGACGGAAGATCGTACGGAGAAAGTGTCCGTTTCCTCTGCTTTTTGATGTTTAGACGAGGGACTATAGTACCCCGGCTACACGCATCTAACAATCAGTTTGATCCTCTGTCTTCCGCACCTTCCCGGGACTCATTCAAATTTGCCAGCTTCATCAGCTGACGCCATATAAAAGCGCCGCCGAGCTCCCAGCGCACCATCCTCGGCCAAACAACAACAACAGGGGAGGGGCCGACTGAATCGGCTCTTCACAGGTATAGAATATGAATAAATGATTGAATAAAAATAATAACAACAACAACAACAGCATCATCATCATCATCATCATCATCAACATTTTGTAGTAAGTTTTCTTAATGTTAAGGACTGCACAAACAAAAATCAAAGTGAAGCAATCATACAGCTGCTGGTCTGTTGTGAGAAGAGAGGGAGAAAGAGGCTTCAGTAACCTCACAGCTTACATATCCAGTCTCCAGATCTGAGAAGCAGTGGCCAATCGGCTCTCTTTGCACCATAAAAAAACATGAGGCCAACAGAATAGAAACACATAAACACAGATCTCTATATAGAAAATATCTTTGGACCTGAATGGTTCAAAGCATTTAAAACCTTATGATCTTTCTAAGGGATGTTTGGTTCCACAGCGTTTACACGTCAGTGTGACACGGCCATAATAACTCTTATTTTAAAGCCAGAGGATCACATTAGTGGCAGAGATTTTCATGCAGCTAATTCCAGCAATCAGGATGTCTATAGCATGTGTGGTAGACGGCGCCCTGATGCCAAAAATGGAGAATACCGAGGAGGATGAGGAGGAAAAAAGAAGTCTGTCTGAGCTGCATTATGATGCGAATTAGAGCTGTTTAGCTGAAGTAGGCTGTCTCTGCAATATGCTGTGTGCCTTTGCCTAATATGAGCTAAAGTCAGCAGGAGTCATGGATGCTTTTGTCTCCATAATATTTGATGAATTTGCTTTCAGCTCTTTCAGGTCCACAAATGTTATTTTTTAAATTCTGTCTTTCGTGATTTTTTTTTTGTATGTGTGCTTTATTTATTTACTCCTTTATATGTGGAACACAATAATTTTGGGTTGCACATTAAATAAAAACTGTTTTACTTCTTTGACATTACTAAAAGCAGGATTTTTATAATAATATCATTCTCTCATGTTTTTGTGTGGAAAACTCATCCCATGCTGCAAACAGTCCCTCCAGCTCTCAGACAATCACTGCGTCCTGGTACAGCTGCTGCCTCACCGACACATGTACCCCCACTCAGACAAGTACACAATGCAACTGTGCAAATTCAGACATGCCAGCCAAAAAAACAGGTTTCCTCGCCCTCCCCCATAAATAAAAAGTCCCAAATACAAACATCTTCCAGAGCTGATATCCACAACGCCTCGGGACGTTTCTACATTCTGTTTGACACCTCCAGACGAGTGCTCCCCAGCAGCCCGGGGTCTGATAAAACATTCAGAGCAGGATCCTGGCGCCCGGTGCTGCTGCGGCTGCTCCTGTGATAAGAGCCCTCCTCCTCTAATTAAAGCCAAGTAAGCCCCTGCTGGAGCCGCCTGCAGTGAGAAACCCACAGAAACTGCTGGGGATGGCTGTTTGAGGAAGCCTCTGAAATATTAAGACGTTGCTGACAAATGGAGGCTCAGGTGAGCATTCTGCTGTCAGCCTCTCAGCTTCACTCCCATCACAGCTCATTGAGACGGCTTACTGCTGGAGAGCGAGGCCGGGGGGCTCTCAACTGGGGCTGACTGGTGAAGAGTTTAAAGAGACATACTGGTAAGATTTGGCACCTAGATATCTCAAAACACAATACGTTTGGTAAAAGTATAAAAAAAAAACCCAAATCAAATATTAAAGAAGGGCCAAAATATTTTTCTTATTGTCAACAAACTCCTGTAAAGAAAAGTGAAACACGGCTGTGTTCTGTGTTTTGCGCAGCCCTCTATGATCAAATGACCCCCACTGCCGTTCACAAATGTCTCTTACAAAAACAGAGGGTTTAATTGCGTTTATTACATAATGGTTTTAAGACCACAGCAGACACAATTTGTGACCAGTCAGGCAGTTCTTTATCTCATTTAAACTTCTACCTGGTGCAGTAAGAGACACATTTATAGATTAAAGAGAGTTTGACGATGTGTAATTTCAGTTTTCCCTTGTTTGATTAACTAGACCCTGTGGATGTTACTTCAATTAAAGACTAATCAATATTTGGGTGCATTTCATCGTCCTGAGGACTACACAGCTTGGTTGATTTCACCGCCTCATTCATAAACTGACTTTCCTGCTCTGTCCAGCAGCCTGTGTCTAATCAGCGCCCAGCTTGCCCACATGTTAGCTTGGATCAGAACCAGTTTCTCTGGTGGACACCAACAACCAGCCTTCTGTTTTCAGCTGCAGAGCACCTCAACAGTGAGTTTAGGGCCTTTGTCCATTTCGTTTGTAAATATGCAACTGGAGCCTGTTTTCAACACAAAATCATCACATTTCAGCATCAAGCATCACAGGTGCAGGATCACTCACAGCATCAGAGGTTTGTAAGCCCTTGCACTCACAGCGCTGTCAGTGGAAAATAGCTCAACTGTTTGGACACCACTATGCTCATTCATGTAACCTTACCCTCACTAAACATTTAGAAAAAAAAGAAAGGAGCAGAGCTTCTGATATCAACCTGTGAGCTTAAGTGACAGGTTTATACAGAGGAGACAATGATCACACTCTTTAGGTTCCTTTGTAAAATAATATTGAATAAAAGCAAATATAAAGCATTTTGAGTATTTTAAACTGGGCTCTATGAGGACCATTTGTTTGGCATTGATTGCAGTGACACATGGAATCTGTAGTGTTTTTGCATGATAAAGACTTCCTTTCCCACGAGCACTGGAGCCCACTGTCTTAAAGATATGATTCTTGTCAGGAAGTGCATTTGTTTTGGAAACAAATGAATCAAGAGAAGAATATCTTTTCAACTTTATTTTCTTTTATTCGGAAACTTTCTAAAGTATACAAAATGATGCAGATTTCTCCTTTAGTTTAGTTTACAGCAGAGGTCTCAGTGTCTTGCCAGTGGGCAAGACATGGCCCACCACTTGATTAAATTATAGTGAAATCCACTATAACACTCATGGCCCAATCTGCTGTTGGAACCAGGGAAGGAAGGATTTCCGAGTTGACTCTGAACACAGCAGAATCTTCACATGAAACAAAGCAGGAAAAAAAACATACGCTGCCAACATCCTCAACATTTTTGGTTGGCCAAGGTATCTTTCTTCAAAGGCCAAAAGAAAGGTTGATATCAGGCACGGAGTGTTTCGCGCAAGCAGTAACCTCCAGTCTGAAAATATGAGACAATGCAGAAGTGCTAAATCTGCGGTTCCATGAGTGTCCGCTTGAGGCTGGCTCCGAAATACCGGAAGTCACGTTCACACCAAGCCAAAAAAAGCTGTTTTCACAGCCAAAATAAGCACATTTACAGCCTGGTACAGAGAATGTCTCCCATCTGGATTGCTAATTTTACTAACAGCACGCACTGTACGGGGGTGAATTTTTTTCTAACTCAGCAGATTGGACAATCAGAGGAACAGCTCAGATCACGTGACTGTGGGGCGTCCTATGGCTGTTACTGTGGACACTCACAGCCCGCCTCATTTACAATATAGCCGCGCCGGCCATATTGGTAAGTCTACGTTCATTAATTGCACAGGCTATGGTTTCGGGAGAGGGAGGAGAATGATTACTTTTAAGCTTAAGGGGCATTACATCTGTCTCATATGCGAAGAGAAAGTTGCTGTTCTTAAGGAGTATAACCTCATGACCATCACTCAACATGAGGAGCAGTATGCAAAGTACCAGAGAGATGAGCGGACACAACAAGCTGCACAGCTATAGAAAGAGCTGTCAATGCAAAAAAAAAAAAGTATTTTAGAGAGCAAGAAAAGAGACAAATCAAAGAACAGGTCCAGACTTAGTTATGTCCATCTTCAAGCCATACTGAGGGTTTCAGCTGACACCTCCCCTCAGGACAGATGTGGCCCAGCTGTCTGAGAAGAAGAGCACTCAGGTATCTGGCAGCAAACATCCAGGAAGAAAAGACAAATATGACTGTAAAATAGCTCATATTGATCTGTAGTTTTTCTAACAGTTGAATTTTTTTCCTTCTTTTTGTGGAACACCTTAAGTGGCCCCCTTGTGACAGTATTGGACGCTCAGGTATTTAGAGAGAAAAGAATATAGAAACAGAATTTTAAAATGATCTATTTTTTTTTCATATTCTTGAACCCCATCTCATGTCCAGCTCAACCTGTTTCTAATTTGAACAAAAGGATGAATGAACCAGCATATCCAAGATGGCGACTGTCATCATTTTGATGGTCTCTTCACAAATCAACAGGTGACCTCACCGACACTAAGTTTATGTTTTATGTTTTATTGGCAGGACCAGCTCTCTGCTCCTGACTCAGAAATTGTCTTGCTCTTTTATTCGTCAATGTCTTTCCTTTTTATCAAAACTGTTCATTAGTGGGCTTTAAAAAGACGCAGATCAACAATAATGGAGGCTTTTATAGTAGCAGAAAAGCATTAATAGATAACACTTCTCTGGTGAAGCATTTGAAGTAAGAGATCAGTGCTTAGTCACAGCGCACAGCTTTGTACACAGCATCAAACAAGCAGCCCTTTAACTGTAGGGCCTTGATTAAGAAAGCAGAGAATGAAAGTCGATATTGTATTTCAGCCTGTGGGCAAACAGTGTGCTGAGAGGTTCAAAGTGAAACCCATGTGTGACAAAAAGAGAAGAAAAAACACTTGTTAACAATGATAACTGACCTGAGAGGCTCAAAAAGACAGAGTAATTGGCTCTCATATTGTGTAATGAGATTCTTCACTCGATCACAAGCAGACAAATGGACTGTGAAAGTATTGACACATAATGAATCACCTTTCATTTCACCAGGGGAAGGAAAGCAATGGAAGCCGTAATGCAGGACCATTTCCCAGAGTTATTCTATTTTCAGAGTCATCATGCCATTAACAATTCATTACCTTTTCATGAAATCAGAGCGACAGAGCTGAGAGCAGCTAATATTCCTCACAACGTATATTTATACACAGAACTCATTCGGGGAATGAGTGCGTGCCCTAATCCTCGGCTCTGATGACTGAAGTCATTAACTGTGCCGCTGATGACGGCGTTAGTCATTAATGTCAGATTTAAGGTGTCATGGAGTCAACACATTAGCTGAGAGATACAGGCGAGCTTGGACGGAGGGATGTGATCAGTCAGGAGGGTCATGAAGATGGGGGAGGGTGTTGAAATAAGCAGTGACATCTGACAGTATAGAAGAAAATTTACAGTCTGTGGGTGCAAATTACCAAAATCATAGACACTGTTTCTTTAGCCATGCATGTTGTGCAGCAACTGCTGTCAACAAACACTTGTAAATAAAGTCATCAAATCAGAATGAAATACACATCAAGTCCTGCAGTCCTTACTGCCTCATCGGCTGTTTCTTTCTCATATTAAACATGACCCACAGAGCCAGTTTTCTGAATAATCAGTCCAACTGATGGCAGGTTAGAGGCTCTCAGACTTTTGTATTTTTACCTGACACAGTAAACATGAAGCTGTTGAGGCAGTTTAATCAAGTGCAGACGGCAAATTAACTCAGCAAAGTTATAAATCATTCTGTTGAATTGACACATATTATCAATGATAATTAGTTCAGTGTTTTTCAAAGTGAGGTCCTAATCCCCTGAGGGATGACCACAGCCTTCTCAATTCCTGTCTTTGTCACAGAAAGAGGTCACTGATGAACATTTATCATCAAGAAGTGCTTTTCAACCGCAGGAACTTTCACCAGGAACTAGGCACTTTGTGAGGAACTGTGTGCTTTTCACCTGCAGCATAGGTTATAAATTTAGTTCTAGGGAAATCAATCTACCTCTTGAAACAACCTTGCCTGAGCAGCAATACTTTCTAATGCTCAAGGAACTTTTTTGGGGGGGGGTGATTGGTGGAGCATGCAGAGTGTTTTCATTTCCCCCTACATCCATACTAACATCACACACAGCTGTGACTGACTTGGTTTATTAAATTCAAACGCAGAGGAAGTCCTCAGAAATGCATCCTAGTTCAGTTTTGTCAAACGCACCATTCAAAATATTGTGATCAGACAAATATTTAATGATAATCTAAAACCTTTTCAGAAGGATGCATTTCACTGAAAGTCGTACATCAAGCAGAAAAACTGTTTTTTTTTTAAACTGGATAAGTTTGTACTTGTTCATTTTTAAGTGTTAATTCAACAAATAAATCTCAAAGAGCAATAAAGCACAATCAAAACCAGAAAAGGCTGAATATCCTCTAATGCTAACAGGCTAACTGCGTCGCTGCACATAAAGATGTCGGCCTGTTTTCACCTTCCATGACGTCATCTTTGCTGAGTGGACTTTTCGTTATCCCACTGATCTCTACTGGTCTGGCAGTGTAGTGCAGTTACTTTTTTACAGAATCTTCACAAGATTTTGGGCCTCCTTTGACACATAGACGACAATGAGCCACGGGAACCATGTGCTTCCAAGAAGAATCAGTTTAAAAGCACCTGTTATCTTTGTCGTGCTTAGTGAATTCACAGTGCAATACAGCAGGATGGATGATGTGATTGTGGCTTAGGAGGACATTTGGATAAGTACTTAGACAGATCATACTTGGCTCTGCCACTGTAAAAGAGGAGCCATCAGTTAACCGCAAGGGACAACCAGATCTGGGTGTTGTGCAGGATTTCTGACTTGAGTTGAACATCAGCTCCAGCTGGGACCATTTATACCAACAGGATTGGCTGAGGTACTCTGTCCATTTAATCACAGCAGAACCATGTGGTGTTCAGACCAAGCCTGTTTGGCTGCTAATAAATGATACAGCTCGCTCAAAACTGCTGTTCTTTTTCCTGTAGTGACTGCAGACTTCAGATAAACAAGAAGATGATGTTTTTTATTCTGTATGTGATGTAATGTTCTTAGCTTAAAAAATATTTAGAATGAAAACTTGCTTAATCTATCAAAACAGTGATGCTGTTTCAGGTGTTTCTTCCTGTTTTACCTTTTTAGCATTCTGTCAGCATTTTTCAAACAACTTATTGCTGAGATTATTTGAGAAAAAGGAAGTGAGGAGCGAGATTTTTGCACAGAGCTTTGTTTGACTTCTAACTGGCAAACTGTTTCATAAATCCCTTTGTTTATACTGTTGTTGTTTTGATTTTTATTCATTTTTTCAGCCTTTCTTCCCTCGCTTTTTTAAACCTCTGTGTCCTCTATGTGTCAAGTGAGAAGCTGTGCCCGGGTGAGGATGCTCATAAATACAGTGAATACATTTCTAAGAACTCCTCAGAGGGATCGGAAGAAAAGAAATCCCAGTTGTGGAACAGCAGGGATATTTCTGTGAACTTCTATTTACCTCATGCTGAACTTCATCTCACTTATTTACTTTTTTATTCTGCATCATATTTCCAATACAAGCGTCCATTCATCCCTGAGCAAGGAAGGATTTTACAGTTTCTCCACTTAAGTACAACATTTACAGTTTTTCCCATTTTGGTACGGTGAATTTAATGTAGCCATAAAAGTGCAAAGCTTTATCTCACACACACATGCACACACACAATATCCTCTCACTTTTTCCACAGCCTCCATTAATCTCTCTCCCCCTCTCCCTCTCCCTGTACAGTATATCTCTGGCTCATTCTCCTCCTCCGCTGACCTGCACTTCACTCCCATGGAGGACCCGTATTAACAGTAACTGAATCTGTACAGTCTTTGAAACTCGATTCACCGTGGCCAGAAATGAGGCTATTTAAACGGCCTCTGAAAACATGCTTTAGTCCAGCTGGAATGTCAGAGATGGTTTCCATATGTGCCTAGCAGAGATCAAAGTTTTTCCACGTTCTTTCCGACCTGAATGAATCGAAAGACTTAACTTTGGGTTCCCTGGGTTGCAACTGGATTTATTAAAAAAAATAAGAGAAAACCAGTCACTGTTTGGAGGGGCAGGTTTGGGTCACTAGCTGTCACGGTTTCCGTAATAAAAGGAAGAGGAAGCCATCGCCAACGGTAAGTTAAAGATTTATAAGCAAAAGATCAAAAAAGGCAAAGTTCATTTTCAAGCAGAGTCCAAACAAAACAAGTTCATAAAAAAGACACAGTCCAACTGAGGAAAATAACATAAAACGTTATAGGATGGAATCCACACAGGGGACACAAGAGATTATGGAAAGACGCAAGAAAGTCTTAGTCTGTATTCAAAACTACCTATGACAAACTAACGACATATGAAGTATGTACTCCTTACTGTTTTTTACTGCAGTAAGCATTAGAAACTTTCAGTTTGATCTGTTTTGAATACAGTGTATTTTGTTGATTTTTGGTTTTGGAAAGCAGAAAAAAATAATGGCCAAGCTAATCGTAAAATCGCTTCTATAGCATCCATTTGAGATCTTCAAAACAGGTATAACGCAAAAACATGGATTAAATAATTTTCATAAAATTGAACAGTGACCTGTGAGGTGTATATCACACACATGGACTGTATGATAAATGGATGCAGCCTCCGTGACAAGTAAGAAACAGATTTTTTGAAGCACAATGACAACAGAGGCCATACTGGAAATGAGGAGGGCTTTGAGCCTCCACACGAACAGCTATAGGGCCGCACCTGTCAATCCACTGAGCTGTGCCTCTGATTTGGCGAATTCATGTTTTTAATATCTTCTAAACTGCTAAGGTGGAAAAATACAGCATGTCTTTTTCTGCTGTTAAAATCATGTTTTTTGGTTTGCTGTGTATATGGTGTCTGATACTTCTGGATTCAGCCTAAAGAGGACACTCAACAAACTGCAGATTTTAGCACTTCCGCATTGCTTCATATTTTTTGACTGGAGGATGCTGCTTTTTCACACCTCTGTATTCATTTGCATTTCTTTTTAAATGTTATTAAATGTTGGTATTGTTGTTTTGTAGTTGTACTCCTAACTAAACACAGTATGGTGACGATAAATCACTTGAAACCAAGTGCCACCCACCATAAACAGAAAGAGAAGATCAACAATAGCCTGTGCATTTGGAAAAACCCATACATACTGCTGGTATGTAGACGGTTTTCAAAAACAGCTTTAAGGCCAAACTATATCAGATGAGTCTGGCTCAGGATCAGATAGGTTTCTGAGCAAATAATGTGCCCCTGTGCAATACCCATAATTTATGTCAGTATCTGTGCAATAACCCATATCTTATGTCATTATTTACATACCATATTTTTCTTAGTAGAATGTATATAGTTTCCCCTAGGAGACCAATAAAGCATTTCTGATTTCTGATTATGATTCCAGTCAGTGTCTCAACTCACAATGGATCTGCGACGCAGTGACCCAGCTGCGTCAGGCAGATATGCAAGCCTCTTGAATTTGCCAGATACTGGAGCTGTGATGTGTCAATTTACAAAAAGCAGATTGACTGGAACTTGAAGCTGTGCATGGAAACCACTAAAAACACCCAGTGACTTTCAAATAAAACAAACCATGGCAAAACCAGATCATATTTAGCTTGAGTGCACCAACAAACCGACATAATGAGCACAACCAGGCCAGAGGTTTTACAGCCCAACATGAACAAGGGGAGAATCATCAGTGGAGTGGGAACCATGGGAACTCATAAGTCTCACAACTTCAGCTGTCTGACAGTCCTGTAAGCTGTTTGTCTAAACACACAACCAGTGTGAGTTGACAGATGAGAGAGCATGCAGTCAACATGCAAGGAAGAGGGACCGTAGACGCATCTGGTGTATTCTGGCTGTTAGACACAGGCAGAGGGTTTTAAGAGGACATTTTCAACCTCTGATTTGAATGTGGAAACAGTTTGAAGCACTCACATAAGCATTGTAGGCCACTAGGTGGTGACATGCTGTGTATGGAGTAGCAAATGAAAAACTATTGTGCATACGATATTCATCAGTCCTCACAGCCAAACACAATGACAAAGAACCGCCAGTTTTCTCTGTAAAGACGCTGTTA
Organism: Labroides dimidiatus; assembly: GCA_030710495.1. Lineage (NCBI taxonomy): Eukaryota > Metazoa > Chordata > Actinopteri > Labriformes > Labridae > Labroides > Labroides dimidiatus. Next base: position 13,172,711 of record CM061155.1, read on the forward strand.
AATTCAACACTACTGAGCAGACTTATGTTGCTTTACTGCCAACTTTGTGAATGGGAAATATATATAATGAACAATAGTTATGAGTAGTGGTTGAGGAAATGTTTTTGTTTTAAATTGTGTATTATGATCAGGCTTATATCTAGAAGTGAGACTTTTTCAAGATCACTTAGAAAGTTATGTACGTAGAAAGCAACTACATAAGTAAGTGAACTTGCTGAGCATGGAGGAGGTAGAGAGCCCTGGTGTCAGCGCCCACTGCTTGTATTTTAAGTCACAGTACTTTATAATTAATATCTAAAAAAAGTAAATACCAGACACTTTAAGTCTTTCATTTAATAAATATCAGAGCAACTGTCTTTTTCTCTACTTTTCCTGTGACCTCTGGGATTGGTACAGCAGTCAGGCATCTTTTCCACCACTGTATACAGCAGCTATTATGTTTATTAAGTATTATTATTACCACTCATGAGCTATTCTTAAGATAATTTAGATTAGCTGGTTAGCATGCTAGGGTTGTCTTCACAGTGAACAAAAAAAATGACTGACTGAGTTTGGAGAAATCCTTCAGCTTTTCTTATGAAACAGTTTAGCAGTGCGTTCATAGAGCTGTTGTTTCATTTTGCTGTGGTTAAAATCTTGAATAACCTCCTGTGATTCCTTGTTTAACCTCCTACTTTAGCTGCCTGTTTATAAAAACCAGAAAACATTGTTGAGGGCTTTTAAAATCAAATGTTAGATGTGCCTCTATAATTTTATTGGAGGCAAATATCAAAGCGAAAATTCAGCATGCCAACTTTATTAGTATTTGTTATTTTTATGCTAAATACTTTATCAAATCTCCCCACTCTGAGCATTTAAATCTTAGTTTATAATCCTACAAAGAAAACATAAACCATAACCAACCATAAAACGAGGCCATGATTTGGTTTAATAACAAGCCGTTGTGATTCTTGGTCATTTACATACCAAATGAAAGACTGACTGTGATGTCAAAATAAATCTATGGCTGACATTTGCAGTGAAAAATAGGAAATTTATCAATTATGGCACAATAATTGCTTAGCAAGAGCAATCCCTCCTCCCTCTATTGATTCAGTTTGACAGTGTTCCCTGATATTGACAAATCCATGCAGGCAGAGCAGCGTTCAGCCACCTCCAGGGCGTCATCCATCTCCCAGCCCCAGTCTCTGAGCAAACCTCACGCCTTAATACTCATTTAAATGGGAAACCAATCATCATGGCAGACAAATGGCCTCCTCAGATGTAGAGTAGCATCAGTGAGTAAAACCAGAGCAAGAACGTCACAGGAACAACTGTCCACCATGCAGCTGTGTGGAAACTGATGTACAGAGAGGCTGGATTTGTCTGATAGAGTGATTTATCATTTTATGTTAAACTGCAGCTCAGAGTGATACAGTTACACCATGCTGTGCTCATATACACAGGGATAAACACAAGTTAAAAGGATAGTTTGTTTCCATTGAGGTGGGGTTGTAGGCGGTTGATTTTATTTACACATACAAGAAACACATACAAGAAGCACACATAGATCATATTTCTTTCTCCTTGAAACAAAGATGATAGTGACTTAATTTGACACAAACTTCAGCATGCAGGAGGAATCAAAATTAAATTCCAACCCGGATATGAGTCACCAAATTTAATCAGAAAAAATAAATTAGTCTCTCTCTCTAAGAAGGCCTGGAGGCTAGATGAACTAAGGTGCTATATCACACCACAATACACAACTGAGCTGTTTTCTCAATTAACCAAGCTTTATAGGCAGCTACTCCAGAGGCCATAAAAGACAACTACCCCTCACAGAGCTGTAGGCTGAACTACTCCAGGCACTTCACAGCTATCTGTTCCTCTAAACACACTCTGATACCGCTTCATTTTGATTGCTGGTGCCATAAAAATGAATGAGTGACAGAAATAATCCATAGTCAGGTTTTAAAGTGGGCTGCAACAGTTGTCGTAGGGTCAATATTTCAGAGTAGATAAGACTCACAATTGTTGTTAAGACACCAAATGATATAAAAAGTATTACCCAGAGGACACATCAACACAAGCACTGCTACTGCTTTAAACGGTAAACAGAGACTGCTACATCTGATACAGCATGCTCAGGGTGGTTTGGATATTGCATCGCTCTTTCATCAGACATTATGAAAGCATGGGGAGCGATCATTCCCACTCATTACTCACAGTTATCATGATCTGTGAGTGGGTGAGGAGGGGGATGCTAAAGGTATGTTAGCACATCTGTCCAGGAATCTTCCAGTGACAGGTTCATTGACTCGACCGCCAGGTAGGATCTCAGCTCTGCAGCCTCCTGTCCATTTACTTAGACTGCTCCTGTTGTATAAAAGCAGCTGTGTAAACACACTCAGAGATGGAAATCAGGGTTTAAAACTGCGGACCGGCCTGATCAGAGAAGAGTCTTGACATTAGGAACAGAGGGAGGTGAATGAAGAAAAGTTTGACGACAGTAAAACCAGAAAACATTTACATGGTTTGGCATGTTGGAAGTGTGGTTCTTACATCCTTCCAGCAGAAACAAGTGAAACATTGTACATGTGAAATATCATGAAAAAGCTTTCAGGGGCTTTACAGCTACACTCAAATGTACACTTTTTCGACAATGGGTCAATATAAAAGCAGACGTTAGATGAATGTTGTGTCAGGTCCTTAAAGTCAAGCCAGTGCAGTGCATTAAAACCCTCAGAGGTCGAAGGAGTTTTTCTCCAATTCTTGAACACCTGGTTTACATTTGTAAAAGTGGCATTTGTATCCTCACAGGTATAGAGCACGACCATGTAATACCTATAGCTCTTTTTTTCCAGGAGGCCCAGGGGAATCAGAATATTTTCACTGAAGGGATGTCAGATGAAGTCTTAATAGTTTTAACATCATGAATGTAAAAGTAAAATACCAAGCAAAATTAACATTTTTAAAACAACATCAAGGACATGTGACATGCTGGTTTGGTGAAAAATTGCCTGTGAATTTCACAAATCAAGAATAGAAGTCATTTTATGAAAAAAAAAAAAAAAAAAGATAAAAAAGAGCTGCACGGTGGAGAAACGGTTAGCGCTGCAGCCTAACAGCATGATAAAAATATAAAATGTATTAAAAAATAGGACTGTAAAGCCATTTCTCACAATTTGGGGAGTTTCAGAGCAAGCATTCACATCCTTGAAGTCTTTTGGGATCAGCTGGTCTGAATTCAGCCAGTGATTAGTTCACTGATGAAAACTAAGATGGCAGCTCTCTGTAAGTACTGTCAGCTAATGGGACAATCATATTTCACTCAAATTTACTGATAGCCTACAGGGTTTTTTTGGAGAGGTGGATTAGCCTCTGAACAGGGGTATAGAATCTCATAGAATTTCATATAAATGTAATAGAAACGTATTGTTAGCATAACAGCATAATTGCCTAAGTCATATATATAAAACACATTTAAATTATTATTTGTTGGGCCTCATAGCAAAGATGCCTGCTTGCTGATTGTGGCAAAAAAAATCTTACTTTGCAACAGCACCAAACAGCACGCTCTGGACTACAAATACATTATAAAGCCACAGAAGTGCTAAAAAAAACACAGTTCAGTGAGTGCCAGCTCTGGAAGAACCAGAAACAACATTCATACCGAGCGAAAAAAAGCAGACTTTTACAGCATTATTAAAAAGCATGTTTACAGCCTGGTTCCAAAAACAGCTTCTTGATCGGAATGCACTGTAATGGGGTGACTTTTCTAACTCAGCAGTTAAAAAGACATCAGGATAACAAGTTTGCCCAATCAGAGGCAAAACTCATGAGACTGACAGGCCTGGCACCCTGTAGCTGTTCATAAGGAGGAACAAAGCCCGCCTCTTTAATCAGTATTTCCATTATAGCCTCCACTAATGAAAGGCTTCATTACTCTGTATCAGGAACAGATGTGTTATGTAATGGGACTAAGTCCAATTATTATAAGATCTGTGAATAGCATCTGCAAACAACAAGGAGGACATTTCTGAATTTTTTTAGACATAAAATTTAAACTAAAATCAATAAAATCATCTCTTAATCAAAACTTAGAGGAAGCCTGTTTGCATCTTAAGTTGGTAAGTGTGTGATAAGTGGGATCATGTTTAGTGAGCAGGTCATTATATGAAATTAAATCCTGAAAGAGTTCAGATTTCTAATTCACATAACCACCCATTTAAGATATATATTCAATCTTACATATTATAAGGAGTAAAAAGAAAAATGTTTTAATTTTTTTGTAATGACTAGAACAATCTGCCAGTGAAGTAAGAAATCTGTCTGCAGAGATCATTCCAGTTCAAACTCCAGTTCAAACTTTTACTTTTAATGCTTATTCTGCATCATATCCTGCTGCAACACCCCATGTGGTGCCTCCTCCACAGCACTTTAAAATAACACTTTTTTTGGGAAAGCACTGTGGAAAAAAAATACCATCACCCGACTTCCCTGTGTACGGATTGATCTCCTGAAGCCTCCACCCAATGTGGTGAATCAAAGAGTAGAGAGCAAAGCATCCTGGGTAAAGAGCCTGAGAGCACACAGCAGCTATGACAAATGCAGCTTTGGTGGATACAAATTGAATTATTCAGACTCAGAGGCATCGGGCTGGATGGGAAAAAGATCATTGGTTTGTGTTCTGGTGTCCATCGCTCACGCTGTGGGACAATGACAACAGCAGAGGCCAAACACAGGTCACCATCCATCATCCTCTGCAACACGCAATTAATCCGCATTTTTAGTTTGCCTCCTGTGTGTGTGTGTGTTTGTGTTTGTGTGTGAGGGAGAGCGTTGGAGTGATGGTGGAGGTTTATTTCAATCCCGACTTGATCAATGCACCACAATGAATTTATCTGACTCAGAGTGAGGAGGGAAAATCGAAAAACAGAAGCAAGGTCAAAGGAGCTTACTCGCATACAGTACATAGTACAGTACACACACACACACACACACACACACACACACACACACACGCACAAACACACACACAGCAAAAACACACTTCATGCTGCTGCATAATAATAGGATCCTGGCTTCTAGTTTTGCAGAAAACCTGCAAAATCAGGACACGAGAGTTGCAATCAATCAGTCAGTTGTCCAAAAAAAAACCCAACACAAATCATCAGACCCTGGGTTTGAAAAAAAGAGTTCTTTTATGAATAATTTTATTATTAAGAGACTTTGTTAATCCAGACTTTAAAAGTATCCTCATACAAACACTCTATGTCCAAAATTACTAAATTACTTAAACTATAAATTAAAGCAAAGGAAACATTAATGGTTATTTGAGGTGATTTATGCCCCTTGATTTGAAGGCTTTGAGCTTATTCAATGATTATATATTAAAATGTAGATAAAAATATATTGAAAGTCCAAGGCTCTTTTTAGGCGGTTTCCATGCACAACTTTCTGTCCTGCTAGCTCTTCCCTACGGTGAACTGATATGTTAAAGCTCTGGCAAAAATAGGATGGCTGCGTATTTGCTGCGACCTGCCGAACCAGGCAGGCAGCTGGACCGCAGCAGAGCAGATCCAGTGTTAGTTGACACATTGACTTGAATGGAAACCTATATGATCAGGTGCCATGATGGAGCAGAGCCAGACTGGAGATGCATCTGGTGTACAGGGGGATCTGGAAAATTCTGAGGGGACTGTTTATGGGGGCTGAATGAGTGACTCATTATAAAATCAATAAAATCAATAAAATCATCTTTGAATCAATACTTTGAGTAAAGTTGTTTGTTATTTCTGGCTGCTAACTGGGTCAAGAAATGTTTTGAAGCCTCTGGCTTCTGCTCATATAGCTGCCAAATATAATGATAACAGGAAGGAAATGTTCTTTACTCCTTGATTTATGTCTGTCGAGCTCATCTTTTGTATAAGCTGCAATGCATTGTGGGATAAGAAAGTTGCAGCTGAATCAGCCTGCAGGCAGAAAAGCTTACAACGATGGCTGAGTGTGCAGAAAGTCCTCTCTTTTAAAGCAGTTTTATAATAGTCACAAATTTCAGAATGATCTGTTCCATATCTCAGTTTTTATTCTATTACATTTATTTTGCACTTATGCCATTACCGGAGAATCACAGTTTGTTTGGTGTCTGCTTTAGTCAGATTTATTCCTCCCACTCGCACAAAATGAACAGAGCGATGCTTACATATGGATCCTGCATTCATCTTCATCATTCTTGCTGCTTTCCTTTGTTGCAAAACAATTTTTTATCTTACACAGCATCATACAGAAATGCTGTGCTCCACACAGTCTGTTGATATAAATGACCCTAAATGTTCCTTTTTTATGCTGATTTATCTTCCGTTGTGTCCTATCACAATACAATTTGCAACCCTGCAACAACCCTGGTTCCTCTCAGGGATCAATAACACTTCAGCTCATCATTAAACATATCATAGCTGATCCTCCTCTCAGACACGGAGCGGGAGCTGCTGGCAGAAAGAAACAGAAAGCTTTGGTCTGTTGTCCAAAGCTGCTCTCTACAGCACACAGCAGATCATCGAGCCTTTGGTGCACATGAGCTACACATTTCTCCAGGGCCAAATATGAAAGTAGCCATTTGTATTCTGCCGGCCTCCCATCCAGTGATACTCTCTGTGTCCTTTTTTCCTTTCTTTGGGTGCCTCAGCGGAGTCCATCTCACTAAAGAGGTGGAAATCAAACCAGCATTTGAAAGGCTCCTCATATCCTGGCATCATTTGCTAGATTGCTTCGGCATTGTGAAGTCCGAAAGCTTTAGTATGGATTGAGCCTGTGAGAAGCCGGAGCAGCCGCTGTGAGATCAAAGCAGCCAAGAGCAGATGATCTGTGCGGTGTTTAAGAAGGCTCTGAGGGCCTGCAGACGTGAGCGGACTGCCTGGGCACAGGTCACAGGCCTCAGAGGAGGTGATGGATCCCATCAGCCCTGAGGTGAGAGGGATGACAGGTGAGGGGATGATGGGAGAGAGGTGTCTAATGGTGTTTTCACAGGGGGGAGGATTCAATGTGCTTTAAAGAGTACAGTTTGAGTTGAGCATTTAAAGACCATACATGTTACACACATGACAAGATAACTACAGTCTAAACCACTCGTGTTGGAGGGTCGCCACTTAAACGATGGCAGGTTGACTTGAACTAGAACTAAGACATGTTTTCTTGCACTTGTGAAACATCACAGGAATTCTTATTTTGTTCTTTTCAGTCCAGCCTCTGGAGGAGACTCATTAAACTGGAGTTTTTTACAATAATGACGTCATTTTCTGACAAACTGATCATGTCCTGTTCTGTTCTGGTACTTTGTTTTATGTTGAGCACTGTAAAAAGCAGTTTATTTGTACTTTGCCAAACTTAACCAGAGCGTTACTTCATACTGCTTTTTCTCACACTGTTTGGTGTTCTAGAAAACCCCTTTTTTTTCGGCCTCTGTCTGAAACATCTTATTTTAGCTACTGTCCCCTTAAGGCTCCCCATTCCACAGACCCCCTTCCCTCTGATTGGCCAGCCCTCTAGAGAAGCTATGGGCAGATCTTGGTTTTGCCTCCAACATGTCATGAACAAATAAAGAGATTATTCCATGACAATCTGGGCCCATGTGCAGTCTGCACATGTTTAGTCTGAACATCCAGCATTGTTATTTTATATTCATGTTTACGATACTGAAAAAGCTGAATGCCTACTCTTCAAGTGTTTTGCCTGTCTACGTTTAAGTTCCAAAAATAATTGCATCAGGAAGAGACCATGTTACAGGTTTGGTTTGAGGTCACCACAGACATTGTTTCCAGATAAATGAAAGTCCCTTGTTTGAGTTGGGTTCTTCAAGCTAAACACAGCAGTTCAGCAGCAAAGACACAGGAAGGCAGACTTTGGCACAGCCGTGAGGTGGAAAACTAACGTTTTCACATTTATTTTCCTGATGTGCATCTCTAGTTTGCTGCTGGAGAGAGTCCATTAACCAGTGATAATATTCATGTCAGTGAACGTTATTATCAGAAAAATGCAAAACAGGAAATATTCATATAATGTGATTGACTTTATCAGATCATCACAATGAGATAGAGCCTGATTTCATACAGGTCAGACAGTTTTCCAACAGACGTAAACAAAGAGATTCTCTTAGCTCCAGCAAAACTTTATGATTTTATTCCTACATTGGAAAATTTTCTGAAAGTGGAACCATTTGAAATTGGCAGAGGTTTAAATGTACACGCAGATTGTTCAATGAATCAGTATTTTTTATTATGATGTCTGATGGGCTAAATTATTCAATTAAAATCAGGAATTAAATTATAAAAGTGGAAATAGCATCTCTACAGCCAGGAAGCATAATGTATCTGATATGCAACCATAAGTATTGTCTTCTTAGCAGATTCTAATTCAGCCATGATCAATATTTTGAGAATCTAATGTGACAATGTAAAGGAGGAAGTCATTAAGCATAAATGGATGCATAATCAGTCAAAGCATGGAGGACAACCCATGCAGAAGAAGCATCTCATTTTCACACTCTGCACCTGAAACAGTTGTCACAGCATTGCAGGTGGATGATGAAAGCTACCGCTCAGCTTTCAGGTACTCTCTGAGTCCTTTGATCTCAGACCTGAACTTGCTTTCATTTGCATTTATGAGCATCATAGAGTTTCATACAAGTTCATATTGTGGTTACTGTTGATAATTGTTGATTATTTATTGATATTTAAATTATTACTTATTGTCTTTCCTGCTGCGTCCCTTCTGGTATTAATGAAAGTGGGTGGCATTATTCTTTGAGAGTGTGAATATAAAAACGTTACATTAGGCCAATGAAGTGTTAACAAGAAGACAGAGTTGCACAGTCAGGAGCAGAGAGAAAAATTTGTTAAATGGTTTATTCATGAAAACAGAGTCAAGTTCATGACTGCAGATTAACCTTAATAAGAGTAAGAGCTGAGCACAGATGACAGCTGAGCGTGTTAATGGGACTGTAAAGGGCATCAGATCATGTGTCAGCAGCGCAGCTTTACATGGATTAATATGAAGCATTAGTTCATACAAGTGCACATCAGATCATCTAATGATGAAGGGTTTCACACAACAACAAGGCAAACTGTAATTATCACCATCAACAACCATTAGTGGTGATTATTTCCAGATGTCGCTCATGTTTTCTCGTGTTCGCTTCACTCAAACAAGCAGCTAATCTCTTCTCTGATGATACAATCTCTGCACCCGACTGTATCCTAGCTGTTAAAACTTTAACCACATTATTTTTGTGACATTAAGAAAAGATTTCTAAATGATCCGGTTGAATAAAAGTCGCTCAAAGAGCAGCATTGAAGCTGTGTACACTTCCAAGACAAAAGGCAGAGACTCTCCTTTTTCCGTTTCTTCTAAAATCGAGCAGGAATGTCAGGAATGTCTCCCTCAGGGCCAGAAATGTGTATTTACAGCGAGTGAAATGACTGAGCCTAACTAGCATTCCTGCTCCCTGTTTGTGCACAAACGTGCGCCTCCATTGAATATCTAACTCAGTTTGATTTCAGCATTGTGAAAAGTCTTGATGATGCCCCTGGGGAATTAGTGGGCTTTGTAATCACACAATAAACGTATGCTTTCTGTTTAAGTCAGAAGATATAATGAGCAGAACACACAAAGCGGAGGAGAACACAAAACTGCAATACTGAAGTGCTCCGCTCACAATAATGTGAGCTGCATCAACAAGCTTTTAAGCCAAAGAAAAGGTTCATATCTGTGAATCACATCACTTAGTGGGACAGATGAGCAGACTGTGATACATGATTTAAATAAACTTGTTAACACTTAGAAGAAATTCAACCCTTAAATATCCAGGTCGCAACCACAGTGAATGAAAACTGAAGCCAATGCAGATCAATGTGTGTGTGTGTGTGTGGGGGGGGCTTTACTGATACATAGGTATAAATACAAGCAAATTTAAAATAGAAAGATAAATGTTGTCTTTATGCAATAAAAAGTAGATCAGTTATGTTCTGTGGGTCTAAAGTTTTTTGACTGGTCATGTGACTGGGGACTCCTTCATTAAAGTTGTATTTGGTTTGACTCCTCTTAAATGAAAGAAACGTACCTCAACCCAACCACCCAACAGGTGGCAGCAAAGATATATGTCAATCCCCATCTAATAATTTTATTTTTATGTTAGCACTAAGAAGCAGACAGTATTTTTTTTTAAGTCAGCAGACAAACCTGTTGGCTCATTCAGTTTGTCAAGTTGGTAATCAGCATCTTGTTGTTTTGTAACAGGCAATAGCAAAAAACAAAACAAAACAAAAAGTGAGATTTGGGGTGATACAGTGGTTGCATTTATAGCTTTAAACAAATGAGCTTAAATTCTCCCCACACCTCGTGCTAATGCAAAGCTATGCTAACTTTACCCCGAGTCTGGAGCTGTTAAGTCTAGAACTGCTACTTCTGCGCTGCTTTGTGAAGATCACCTCATGTTTAGTCAAATGTACAGCACATCACCATGTAAGAAATGATACCAACAGACAGTTTACACACTCTGATCCACACAGGGACATTCCCCACAGCCTGCTCTCCATCCGTCACACCGCTCCCTGTCAGCTGTCACTGAGGACTCTGAAGCTTCACAGGCCTGACTGACTGACTGACTGACAGGGCCACGGCCCCGCTTGCTGTGTCTCCACAGGAAGAGGGACGGATGGAAGGTGTGCGGGAAGGAGACACTCGACGGGGTGGAGTGCAGAGTCATGTCCTCGCTTTGAACCTGCTTACTTCCCAAAAATAACCCCTGGAACGGCGTGAGGCATAAATTACTCTGACTGACGGTTAAATACGGGGGCGATGCTTGTTGATACAGCACTCTCTCCGCTCGTCTTCATTGAGGAGGATTTTCAGGAACAGACTGAATGGCTCTGGCTCCACAAGCTGAGAATCTGAAGAGGATTTTCACACCCTGTCCATCCCCCCTCCCATCTTATTATTGTTGTCTTTCAGGAACAGGGGGAGGTGATGGGGGGCGGCGACGTGCCAGGGACGCCCCCCTTACCAGACACAGCGAGCGGGTACAAACGCTTGGCACGGAGAACTAGCAAATTTGCCAACAGCCACTCTGGCAACCAGCAACTCTGAAGGTTCAGAGAGAGGTGAATCATCACTCACCAACAGTAAACACAGAAACACACTGCGTGCTATACAGTACACACACCGCCGCAAGCTCCCACTGCAAACATCATCAGCTGGGAATTAAGAAACCAAAACAATGCCATCCATGTTGTGAAGGCTATTGATAACATTTGTGAATAATTCTGAACTAAAGCTCCTACAAACAGGCTGTTACATGTAAGCTAACAGAGCACATGTTCATGCTCTGTCATTTATATGTGACACAGATGTCATGATGTTTTTTCTTGCTGCCGTCATGCAGTTATGGATGACATACCAGAGATATGTCAACCAAGCTGTCCTCTCTGCAGGCACTGGTGGAAGAGAACAAACTTAACATATGCTTCAGGAGGTAGCTTTGAATATAAATTTATGTTTGACTGTTTCACTGAATCTGTTAACTGATCGAAAAAGTCACAAGATCTTAATGAGACTTTGTTAAATGACGAGATCATCACACACTCAAAAAAACATTTACATTTATTAATTTATCATGTCAACCACTTCCATGTAAACCAGGGCTCTAAATGAACACCTGCTGAATGCAGGGGAAAATTTATTTAGGCAGGTAGAAAAAAAAGGCTCACTTGCCAGCTTGGCTAGTGATAAATGAAGCACTTAACTATCTATTTTGCGGGACGCATGAGCAGGGTTTCTATGGGAATGCATCGTCACACGCTTCGGTGTACACAGGCACCTCTCTCTCCAGGTGTGGCGGGATCAGAGCAGAGTATACTTCTCCTCCTGTCTCCACATAAACTGCCTGAAGTTGTCTTTGCTTCACAGGAACACGCTCAGTGCTGCCCCATGAACACACAGGACGCTCCACTGCTGGTAGCAGAAGCACTCTCTCACGCTCATTCTCTTGCGCTCTCCCAGCTGGACGGGGAGATTCCGCAATTCTCTGTGTTGGGCCAGCATCTGTGGGATCGGCTTCTTAACGGGAACATCTTAAGAGGTTCCCTGCAGTGGTACGAACCATATGGGGCACGAAGGCTCTGTCCATTACAGCCTGCTGCACAGCAAATGGGGGCATGTCTCAAATTTTTTATTGGGGGGGGGGGGGGGCAGGTTGTAGCACATTCTATAGAAAGGTGGCACACTGAAATTAACCTTTTTTTCAAACGCCATACATAAATCATAATAAAAGAGTGTGCTTAGGTATGACCAATTTATTTTCCACAAATAATGCACATTGCGTATATAATAGCCTAACAATCTTTGGCTGGTGGAAACGCTGATGTAAACGTATTAGGTTAGCTGAAAGCAATAATTTCAAGCTCAATTTAGCTGACCCTTAAATTGTTTTCAACCAACCTATGGAACCAGGTGACACAGTAAATTTACTTAAAGTCAAGGTTGCATTTTTATGAATGCATTAGGATCCCCTAACTGGTTCATGACTCATTGGAGGGGTGGGCACTTAAACACCAAAGTAAACACCACCATAGCTCCCGGCCTCCAGAGGGCTGGCCAATCAGAGTGTAATATTGTTAAGTCTATAAATCAGAGTTCTTAAACATCAGAGAGAAAAATAGGGATTTTTTTCTGAGCTGTAAATCATCTAAAGCTATTACACTTACATTTCACTGTACTAGCCGACAGTTTTTGTGCTTCTTCCTCACTGTTTTTGGTAATGTTACATGATTTAAAGCCTTTGCACAGTGAGTGCGTCATTTACAAATGCATTTTTTGGATGCGTAATCCAAAAAAAAAAAAGTCACGCAAAGACACCTTGCACACTGAATCTGGTGTATTTATTTTTATTTGAACTGCAAAAAATTGCAGTATTATAAAAATAGAATCATTGATCAGTAATCAAGCAATTGATCCTGAGCAGCAGCTGTCAGAGTGTTTGATGCAGGCGCACACGCACACACACACACACACACACACACATATATATGCAGGCACACAGACACACCCACACAGATACAAATACACAACTTCATTCATCATTCAAACACAGCCTGAAATGACAGAAAATGAGTCAGCCCATCTCACCGGACATTTTTGTGATTAATGAATTAATCTACTAGCTAAACTAAATGATGGTGTTGATGTCACAACACGGCGTCTCTGAACAGTCAAACATCTCCCGAAACCTATCCAAAAATACGCAGAAAATTGAACTTGTTCCGAAAAAAATGATGAAATTGTTTTTGACATAACATGGGATCGAATTTGTTTTCTAACATGTCATTTCGGACGAAAAAAAACAGACTCATTATGCAAAGACCTTAAGTCATGAAACATCAAACACAGCAGACATCATTCTGTGCATTGTTGCAACAACAGTAAGACCTCCAGAGTCTATGATTAAAGCTTAATGGCTCATTTATTCAACACCTCAATTATTTTTACCTCCCTTGCAGTGCGTCATCCACTTACTTTCTCTTCTACTGTTTTTTCTCTCACTGGTGAATGGTTAGCCTTGAGCCATGAATCAAAAGTCAAAAATCAATATTGAGAAAATATTAGAAATTAATTTTTAAGACTTTTCAGCTGTTAAGTTTTGCTAAGTGTTAACGTGTTATAACTTTTTTCAAGTCAAAGCTTTAACAGGATGTCATATATTCAATGTTGATTAAGTCCGTGTTCATTGCTGACAAAGTGCTGTTGCCACTTCTCAAAATTTCAACATAAGTCACAGATTGCGTTTCCGCTTTGTTCTCCTCTCAATCTTCATTTTTTCAACTTGAAATATTAATTACATAATGAAAAAAAACCTCCTTCCTTTTATTTTTTCTCATCCCTGGCCTGACATCTCCTCCATTCTTAAGGGATGCTAAAATTAACTACAGTTTTTGCAATAGTGTTTGACCAATCAGAAACAATTATTTATGAAGCCAGGTATAGCACTGTGTCAGCGTGAATTAGTTACTCTAATGGATTAACCATTTAATTCCTGAAGCCTTCTAAGTTTAGTGGCTCTAAATCTGAAAACATAAATGTGTTTTTGAAAGAAGGGATATAGAGTCTGGGCATAAGTCAATCTGTGTTCCTCAGCCTGTCTGATGTCTTTAATATTTAAAGACCTGCAGGCTTTAAGTAGCCTAACATTTCACAAACAAATGATCAAACTCTGACAAAGTGCTTTGGACTCACTAAAATTGGCGAGTTGACTCAGCTTTCTGCAGGAGAAAACAAGCAGGCAGAGCAGCACAAGTTTTCATCTGCTGTTAACAAGACTCCCTTGAAAGTAGTTCATTAAAGCTGCCTCCATTCTGCATATTAAAAGACAGCTAAGTCTCACTGCTGAGTGGGGACTGTGTTTGAACACCAGTGAGGTTACTTTAATTACCTTCAGGAAAGCATAAAGTGGGGAAAATAAACTCATTTAGAAAGTGAGGGATGAAGGGGCAAAGACAAAATTAAAAGCAGAAGAACGATGGTTCGTCTCCTCTCTCGTTACAGTCACCATTAGCAGTACTGCGATGCAATTCCACGCCATTAAATCAAATATAGCTCCACACTGAAGAAAGTTTGACAGCAATTTCACTGCTCTGGAAGAAGAACCACTTCCTCTCTCTCTCCTTCATGTGGAGGCAGCAGGAGACAGTTGACTGCTGAGGTGAAACCACCACACAGAAAGAAACCAACATAACTCGTCTTAACTCTGCTGAAAACGACCTGATGGTGAAGCCACAAACTCTCTCCATCACTGTCTAACTGTATAACTGTATACTAACTTGAACAGTGATTCCCAATCTGCAGGTCGCAAAGGTATTGCATGTGGGCCGCCAAATAATTTCCAAAATAGTATGATTTTTCTGGGGGTGGGGATGTAATAATATAAACCTAAAAATGTTGCATCATGATGCTGTGATAACGACTGTGGAGCATCCACTACGTTTCTCCTGTATTCAGTTCAGTTCTTTATGTTCAAGAATTCATGATTCAAGAATTGATGATTTCGAGCGGGCTTGAAGTTTTGACCTTCAAAGTCCTGACTGATGATTACTTGATGTTGTCGTGAATAGCAGACTGTCCATTCATCTTCTATCCTGTTCAGGGTTGCAGGTGTCTGGAGCATATCCCAGCTGTCTTAGGGCGAGAGGTGGGGTACACCCTGGACTGGTTGCCAGCCAATCACAGGGCTGACACACATAGAGACAAACAACCTTTCAAGCTCACACTCACATAAAGGCAATTTAGAATCGCCATCAACCTGATGAGCATGTTTTTGGACTGTTGGAGGAAGCAGGAAGACCCGGAGAGAACCCATGCATGCACGGGGAGAACATGCAAACTCCACACAGAAAGGCACACCTTCTCACTGTGAGGCAGCAGCACTAACAGCTGCAGACTATTGCTTCAGAAAACAAAGGGTCATCCACAACATTACCTGCTGTTAGAAAGACACAAAACAGACCGTAAAAAGACTTTAAGACCTAACTATATTAGGATGGAGAAAACTTACCATTAATCAGACACTAGAAAGTAACTAAAAACATACCTGACCACTTAGACCAAGAAATGCCAACTTAAGATTCAAAGTTCATGGCTTACCAGTCACCAGTAAGAGTGTTGTCTGCCTAGTTCTTGTTCGTATTGATAGTGTGCAAACCTGGTCAAGAACTACAGGAAACATTTGACCATTGTAATTGCCAAAAGAGGTTACATTACAAAGTATTGATTTGGAGTTTTGTTTGTCCAGTTTTTCCTGTGTACAAATAGATTGTTTAAAAATCATCTAATGTTATTTCACAATCTGTCTCTCACAGTTGAAGTGTACTTTTGATGAAAATTACAGACCTCATTCATCTTTTTGAGTGGGACAGCTTGAAAAATCAGTGGTTGTCCCATTACTTTTTTGCCCCACTGTATGTAGAGACTTGAAAATCTGTACATTTAGGGTGAAAATTTGGAATTGTTACTTTATATCCATGTTTAAAATCTGGGAAAGCAGAATATCCCCTCTTTACACTAAATGGTTTTTTTATCTGACATATGAAAGTAACTCAAAACAGAAAAATGAACTTTTAGCTTTCACTCAAAGAGATGCCTTAAACAGACCTTATCAGATTTGAAAGAGTAGAATACAGACCCTTAATTGAGCACTTAAATGCCCCTTAAAAACACAGGTAAGAAAGGCTTCAAAAAAGAAATCATGATAAGTTCCCACTGCCTAACTTGACATAGAAAAGAGACTCTTCATGGTACCTGAAAACAGACCCAGACTTTATGCTTCTGTAAGAAAGACAAAATCAAAGATTGCCCTTTGATAAAGAGGTGACAACATGTCACTTTTTTCTCAAGATACAACTTAAGCATCATACTGAACAGCATTAATTATTTGCTGCAGTTAAAAAAAGTGTTTTATTTCAGAACACGAACAAGAGATGTGACCTACTGTGAGTCAGGAAAGCCCAGAGCTGTAAGAAGGTGTACAACAAACACCATGTTCATGTAAATTGTGTTTGACCTCTTAGAGGCATCGAGCAAGTGGGGACTGACATGGAGGACAAGCGGTTTACCACAGCAGCAGCAGCAGCAAGCCTGGGACAGACACATTACAGAGCCTGAATATGTCACAGCACTGGGTAAGTGAGAGGATTATTCAGATGAGACAGAGAGTGATTTGCATTGCAAATTAAAACAGTATTTAAAGCAGAGTAAGATGCCCTTCAAATAACTTCTGCTACGGAAAAAAATCCCAGTGCTCCTCCCTGTTAAAATAGTTATAAGGTGGGAAGTGCAGCACATGAAAGAGTCAGCGATTCGGCACCATCACACCGAATTATCATCGGCTCGGCCTCCTCTCTTAGATACGGCAGACTGTGTCATAATCATTTCATGGACAGTTTTGTAAGGGGATTCAACATGTCATTAATTCATTAAAATCACTCTGTGTTCCCCCCGCTGGTTAAATAGCTTAAAGAATCAATAAGCCCTGGTGATGAACTGTTTGGAGACACTTACAGCGAGGGAGATAACCAGACATGTCGTGTATAGTGGGTGTTTCTTTGTTTGTTTGTTTAAAGGAAAACAACTCATTCATTCATCTTTGATACCAGTTGTCTTGTTCAGGGTTGCAGGTGGCTGGAGCCTATCCCAGCTCTCTTAGGGTGAGAGGCGGGGTACACCCTGGACTGGTCGTCAGTTAATCACAGAGCTGACACATAGAAACAGACAACCTGTCACACTCACTTTCACACCTATGGGCAATTTACAATCACCAATTAACTAGGGATGCACCAAAATTTGGGCCAACAAAAAAATTTAGCCGAAAATGGCCAAAAAGTGACTTTTATCACTGAAATAACACGGCCAAAACAGTACGCTGTGATGATGCAAGCAAAAACTGCAGCCGGCAAGTTCTTGTCTGGATAAGGGCCAACATATCTCAGTATATCTGAGAAAGACCCACAGATAGTGATTTGCAAAGCATGTAATGCGTACACGAGAAAAGATCCAGGCTGTGATGGGTGTGAAGAACCCGCTTGGAGAGCAAGAAGTACACAACACAGAAGGAGAGCAGAGCAAAGAAAGAAGACTCATTGCTCATCAAAGTGCTTTGTGTTTTTTGATACTCAGTGTGAACACACCTATACTCAAATAAGTGTCAGTGCAGAAGTACACTATTTGGGACACAGCAAGAGTTTTTGACCTATACTGCAGCCAGTCACCAGGGGGAGCATTTACTATATTTTACTATATTTTCACATTATGAGGCACATTCTTCTGACAAGTCCAGAAAAATGTCTTATTTCAAGATATTCAAAGACAAAACGCCTGAATTCCTGTAGATAATAAATTGGATTTGCGGGTGAATGTGGCTGATATTTTGCGTATCAACTCAAATTGACTAAAAAAAAAACAAACAAAAAAAACTTAAACGCTTGCATAGATTTTAGTTCCGCAGTGCACTGTCTCATATTACAAGTTATGTTGTAGAAAGTAGCATATTGCATACAACGATGAAATTTTCATGTTTGGTTTTTTTTCACTGATTTTAAAATAATTTCTTTCAGAGATTTGACATCTTTATAACTTCAATTTATGCACCATAAACAATTTCTTTGTATTCCTGACCTTTCACCTTCATTTTCTTTCTTTTTTTACCCATGTGTATTTCACCTCCCTCACTTCTCCTGATGTATCTTCAGAACTGTAACGTGTTCCTCTCTTTGCGCTGATAATGAGGACGGTACCTGTAATAATCCACAAACCCTGTCATATTCTTTGCCAAAATAGCCCAAAACACATCAGTTTAATGTAAAAGGGTTTAATTTGAGATAAAGAGGACATTCAAAGTCATCCGTTTTCCTGTTTTGTTTCGACCCCACCCAGTTCTCCCTCCATTGTCACGGCTGACAGCTCCTTATCTGTTTAATGAAGCATGGCAAACACACTGATGCAATTTTTACATAAGGTTCATGGTAACAAATCAGTATGCCAGTTAGGTTCAGTCTTCCACTGAACAAGATATCTTTCATTCATTATTGATGTTGTGTGAGAGCAGCTTTCCCCTGAAGGCACACTAGGATTCCCAGAGCCAGACTCGGCATCAAAGGCTTCTCTATAATCTTGTCTTCTCTTTTCCCACCCCTCCACTCTCTGACTCTCCACATTACATGGTCCATCTTACTCGTTTACCGCTCCCCTCACCATACATGTTTAATTATGCTATCACTTGTAGTAGATAATGTGATAGCAGGGATGAACAGTGCAACGGCTGCTATTTGTGAAATCTTTATTTAGGAGCGTCACTTACATGTGTAGGAGCATTGATTTTGCGCGGATAGATTTTACTGTATCTTATATTGTTTTGTATCTGTTAGCTCATTAATTCAGAGTGCCTGTTGAGGTATGGTGTAGCTTAATTGATAAGTAAGGCTAATGTACCTGCCAGGCTCCTGTTTGCATCTCAACTCATGGACACTGCAGTCTCAGGTACGCTTCGTGCTTTAAGGAGCTGCTGCAGAAAAGTTGTTTCAACAACTGAACTAGTATCTGTAGGTAGAGCACAGGGTGATACTACCAAACAGCAACAGTCTGGTGCTAGCAAGGAATGTAGTGTAACTGAAAACTGGCAAAATATGAGAATTTAAAGAGTTTTTCTGGTAATATATTCCATATTCTTCCACAGCTTAATAGGCTCAGAAAGTTCTCAATACCTGCCTCTTTTCTGAAACGAAAAAAAAGAGGCATTGACACACGCCCAGCTGGAGCTATAACAGAGATACGATGATGTAGTATATGATTACCAACTGTGTTGGAAGTAGGGGAATGTCATTTGAAGGTGGATGAGGATTAACAGTGTTTCATGAATCACAGTCCCAATAATCCAGTCTTCATCATGTTTAAGGTACTATAAATATGAATCACAGAAACCTCTACATTAAATTGAGATGTTTTCAACATTTTAAAATCAAAGAATAGAAATTGGACAAAGCCTAAGGGACAGACAAAAATGCACAATACAAACTGAAGATGAGCAGAAAAATTAAATTGCTGACTGCAATAGGGGTTTAGTAAAAATTTGGTGATTTACTGTAAAACTTGACTACATTTAGGATTTACCATAAAGTTTTGTGATATGCCGTATATTTGGGGATTAAGGAATTAATGTATACTTTGGTAAAATACTGTAGAGTTTTGGGATTTACTGTAAAGTCTGGGAATTAGCAATAAAGTTTAGAGATATACTATAAAGTTTGTTGACATACCATACAGTTTGGATATTACTGTAAAGTCTGCGGATGTGCCGTAAGTTTGGGGATTCAATGTAAATTTTGGTGAACAAGGAGGACTTTAAGAAACAATTTCTCATCAGAAAAGTTGCCTGCGTTCTGTTCACTGGCACATCAAATAAGCTAGTAAAGGATACATGGAGGTGCTTCAGTGTGTCACACTATTTCAACCAGGACACAGAACTCAAAGTGGCAATAGACTACACTGCTAAATAAAGACATGTGGAACTTGAAAATGGCGTAATTTTTCAGCTTTTCTCCCTCATTTAGGTCACAACCATGATTTAACAAACACAATACTGTACAGCAAACAGGACGCTCCAGCTGTGAGAGGCCACATGAAGCCACATATAGTTACAAAAAACTACAGTTCATTGAGTGTCCACTTAAGGATCGTGGCAGAATTTTTTCAATTTTCAATTTCACTCTTTAATTCAATTCTCATTCTCTAATGTCACACACTGTGTGGGGGTGATTTTTTTGTATTTTTCAGCTGCAGTGTCTGCCTGAAAAAAGTCCTGGGATTAAATCTTTAAATCATTCCTTTATAAAACTCCATGTTTGTGTAGCTCTCAGTTTAAACTCTTCAGACTTCAGTCATTCGACTGAAGTTCACATAACGAGCAGAGTGAGCCAGCATTTACTCATAGAAAAACGTATTACAGTTTGAAATGAATATCAGTCAACTACTTTGTCCAGACTGAAAGATCAGAACATTTACTGACTGGGTTAAAACAATTACATCTATGCTTTCCTCAGGAGGAATTTTAATAGCTTAGTGATCCCCTGAGAATTCATCTGGCTCTGTTTGGACATTTTTTTTTGGTTTGATTTTTTTTCTTTTTTTGGCATTTTATCAAGTCAAAGTTTCCCTTTTGACTAATTAAATGCCCATTAAAGTTACTGCTACTACTATTTACTTGTATGGCCAGTAACTATTTCAAGTTCACATTCGATTAAAAAACAGCTTGACTCACTGTTGGCTCAGAAGAAAATCTTGTCTTCAGTTGAACTATTTCTCATGTATTAACATGCATGTGACAACACTACAAGAGTTTGGGGTTTCATTCCCCGGAACAAGGCATCAACAAAGCCTCACACCTGACCTACACAGTGCAAACATCTCCAGTTCATTCGTTTGCAACACCGTCAGAAACAGCCATGAACATGGAGTCCACCCTCATTAGGAGCAATTGGAGTCAATCTCATTCTGATGTTACATTCCACTTAATGACATCTCAGCTCCTACCTCTCATCTTTATGATGGGGGTGGGGTGGGGGTGGAGGTTAAGTTCTCAGAGGTGTTTGTTAACCCTTTGAACCCTGAGCTGATTTTTCAGGTCTCTGCTCGAAAATTGCATACCCATACTAAAATGAGTATATCTCTGCAACCATAGGGTCTATTTAAACAATTCTTGTGTCATAGTAAAGGGAAATGTGTGAGATGTATTGAGATGTGTTAATATGAGTATATTTGATACTGGCAGTAAATTAAGATTGCACCCAGCAAGAAGAAAAAAAATGGTTCACCTAAAAAAGAAGATATTCAGGATGAAAATCTCTTTGAAAATGAAGCAGCTGCAGCTCTAAACCTTTATCAGACCAAAGTTCAACATGTGAACATTATCTCAGCTAAGGCTGACACTGATAAAAGAGAAGTAGACCTGAATTAGAGAGGTTTTAGTGCAGAGAGTTTAGGCGAGCTCTCTTTTGGCACAGTTTGGCTCCATGTGTGTGATTTGAATTTTCTCATCTACAAAACAATAGATTTCATGTGTCTATCACTAATGGTGATCGATATATCCAAATTAGTGGTGAGACTTGATTGAAAAAATTAATCAAATTAATTATGCCATTTGTAATTAACTAATCGTAATTAATCGCATTTTAATCGCATCGATATTCAACATCAGAAGCAACACTTTTCAAACAGGATTTTGTAGTTTAAACTTCTGTATGTGACTAGTCAATGATTTAGTCTTCTACCAAAATCTGTGTATTTTGCTCAAAAGATGTTTTTTTTTAAAACGTCTCAATTTCAGCAGAGCAGATCGTACCAACAGGAAAAGACACGAAAAACGATCAGAGTTTCCGGTCTTTTCAAAATAAAGCACCATGTTCAGCCTGTCGATCGTAAAATTATCGTCGTATATCAAAACTACGACACTGGCACAGGGCCAGCAGTCATCAGCGGGTCAGACCCAGAGGAAATCTGACGCCATGGACGAGGAAAAGTTTATATTGGAGGCGGAAAACCAGATAATTATATACGATACAACACATCCTTTATATAAGGACACCAACAGAGACTAAAAGGGAAGGACTGAATTAATGAAGTTCTGGGAGGGCAGGTGAGTTTAACATACTAAATATCATGAAAGTAGTTGTCATGGGTGTGATTCCTGCGGGAACATGTGGTTCTCCTGTGATCTTGTGTATCCAGCTGCTATGAGTATGCTGAGCTGCGCTCCGCTCCTGAGACGGATGCAGTGTGAATTGGCTCGCGCTGACGGACCACGGTGACTGTTTTTTAAAAGTAAATTTTCCATCCACCGAGCTAAGCAAGGCGCTGTCATCAGTGTTATCCATCACTCAGTGCGTCGCTGTAATCCGTCTGCCAGAAACTTGCGCACTGAGAACCGTTCTGTGTGATATAGACTACAAAATAAAATACGATAAAATGCGTCATTTTTTTTAACGCTGTTAATTTTCCGCTGTGTTAATTATCGAATTAACGCGATAAAGTCCCACCACTAATGCAAATACAACAGTTTTTGGCATTTTTTTTCATACCAGATGCGTCTCCAGTGTGTAATGCTGTTTACATAGAATTTAGCGTACATGAATACCCATGTCTCTATCTCAGTCACGGATTGGTCGATTAGTGTGATTGACACCTCTTTGGAATCTTTGGAATTGTTTTGGTCCAACACAGCCCCCGTTGTTGCTTAAAATAACTGTTGAGAGGAGCGGTCACGGCGATCATGTCCGCATGCTCGTGCTCATGCCTGAAGCATGCTGTGCCGAAGCACACCTCTCCAAAGTGAGCCAAAGAGGAGAAGTGAACCGTGCTGAAGCATGGAATACTTACAGTCACACTGGCCAACCAAACCGGACATCAGGGCTGAAGTGTGCTTGAGCACAGTATGAATGGCCAGTGTGACCACAGCCTCAGTCAATCAAAATCAGCAGACTGCTGGTGTTAGGGGAGACCCAGCCTGCTGAATACTGACACTGGTAGGGTTCTCCCCAGGTCCTAAAGTCTGACATTAAAAGCAAGGAAGTTTTGAGTGTAATACAAGACACAGGACTAAGAAAAAATAATGTGGAGATCTTTGACAAACAGCAAAGGTAAGAAAAAATTCCAACTTTGTTGAAGTGCTTTTTGTGTTTGGGATTCTTAAGCCTCCATCTTTCTGATTCTTTGGTGTAAAGTGCTTTGGCTTATGTCATTGGAATCTGTGGAGTCTCTGCTTTCATCTGAGGTGTTGATCTTTTGTTCAGCAGGTAGTGGTGCAGCGGTAGAGCTGGAAATGTGACGAGTGGGTTGATACAGTGGAGCTTTTCGGAGATTAATATGTGGTGATTCATTAAGTTGCAATCTAAGTTGTGTTTGTGGCATGTAAAAAACATTTATACAGCCCAGGGTCTGCTGATTAACTTCGTGAACAACATCACTTTATTCTTTCCTGATAAGTGCATTATTTCACACTGTGAACAGCAAGGTGACATCAGAGTCCCTCAGTTCAGGGACCTTTGGGTTTTAACAGCAGCAGGGTGGAGCTGTCCCCCCCCTTCACCAACCGTTGGTCTCAGTGGAAACACTTCGAGCTAGAGCTACTGCCTCAGTGAACACAACAGAAATTGGACAGGAAATGAAATGACACTGACTCTAAAGAGAAGAAAGAGATCAAGATGTTTTTGATACACCTCTCTGGATTTTATGACCTGATGTCACTCCATCAGGTGGGCGGGTAAATGACCTGAGATGGTGTGTTAGACAAATCCTCTTTTTACCACATCGGAGAGGACGTTCTGCCATTTACCAATGGCATAACAGACAGGCAACATGGTTAACAATGATGTGTTCATCTGTTAGAAATCGCTCCCTTCAAGGCACCAAGAAGACCATTCAGTCACTAATCTGGTTTCTTAACCAAAGCCAAAGAAGAGACATGAAAATAATTTTACAACCATCCTATTTATTTTTGAAAAAGGCATAATAAGATTAAGAAGAACATTCACTTCTCAATGTTTTTCTGACATTAGTCCAAATTGATGGATAATGTCTGCTCTTTGTAGCTACAGTTTCATCTCATTTAGGTGTTTCCTGTGCTGAAGTCCCGAGTAAATATGGAGACAAACTCATGTGGGCCGTGAGAAATCTGCATTTGCATAATCCTGTTCAAACTGATTCCAAATAAAAACCATTACATCACATCTGTTCAGATTCTGAGAATATGAGGCATTGAATATCCAAAAAGAAGTGTAGTTATGATAAATGAAATACCACAACAGGCATGAGATTCAGCTTGTCTCAGACAATAAAGAGGGGGAAATGGTTTTAATACCTGCTGCGGTCAGAAGACACATTTTTGTACATGTCTGTATTCAGTATCATTTTCTGTCGAAATACCAAAGCAAAACGTGCCTAATTATCCATCTTAAGACTATAAAAGAACTTAACAGTATAATTTTGGGGGTCTCTAAGCTTCTCTTAACAAGAAATTTACCTTTAATTATTGTTTAGACTTCATTAAAGGGACTGTGAGGACTTTCTTCGTGGTCTAGAAAAAGTCTCATTTCTATATATATGCCTGATTGTAATCCACAACTTAAAAGAGATTATCAGCACCAGTATATGCATAGCTGCCAACACTCACACTCTGCCTGTGAAACACACAAATTTGATTGGGTTCACATGCGCTTACACCACAGTGTCCATCTTCAGCAAATTAGAAAAAAAATCTGTTTTGTTAACTGTTACCTACGCTGGCCTTGAGAGCTCACAGCACTGCAACTTAAGAGAAAACATGGTGTGAGTGTGAAAGGTTGTCTGTCTCTATGTGTCAGCCCTGTAACTGGCTGGTGACCAGTCCAGTCCAGGGTGTACCCCGCCTCTCACCCAAAGACAGCTGGGATAGGCTCCAGCCACCCTGACCAAGATAAGCGGTATCAAAATTGGATGGATGGATAGAATAAATATCATATTTCAATTTAAAAAGCTCCAACATAAGCTAACAGTATTGCCATGCATGCTCAGGTGGAGCCTGATTCTGCCATTGCCATCTCAACCATCACTGAATGAGCTGTCAGATCAGAGGTACATCTGCTCTACACTCAACCACTGAGACACACAACATACAGGTATGGCAACACCTCTCAGACAAACTATAAACAGAACTGCATGAACACTATTCACTGTCTTTGGAGTCAGGTTTTTGAAAAGAAAAGAAAAATCATCAACTGACTTCAGACCAAAAGTAGAGAGACATGTAGTGTGGTCTGGGATGCCAGTTTGGCCTCGGGTCTAACCCGCGGCCCCTTTCCTGCTCATCATTCCCCCACTCTTTCCCTCTCTGTCTCTCCCCCTCAGCTTCCTGCTCTTTTCACTGTCTGAACCTCCTGTGGTCTAAAGTAGGTTTTTGGTTTTTGTTTTTTTGTTTTGTTCTTTTTTTTAGTGGATTAAACGTCAAAAGTTGTCCACAGAAATAATTCTCCAGTACAGACACTCAAACGACTTTACTTTAATACAGTAATTCAGTCAGGTTACTCAGTTAGAATCAGATGTTATTGATCCAAAGGGTGGTGAAGACATGTTAAGCAGAGGTGACAAGTCATTTATGGTATGAAGTGACTTTGTTTGGTACAATAAGTAATAAGTTAATATGATAAGTATCAACAAGTTCAGCTGTGATATGAGGTGTAAAATTACTAAATTACATTTGGACTGTGCATAGGCTACTTGTATAAATGTAAAGCTCTGTATATTCTGCAGAAACTCAACAACTCTTACAGATGACATCTTTGAATAAATGCATTTTCAAGATGTAAAAAAAAAATGTGAGAGTTTAAAAAACATATCAGAGGACACAGGGCGGGATTAAAGTTATGCAATGGAGCAGAAAAAAATGGTGTACAAAAATTTGAGAAATAAATATTTGGGGCTAAAAATGTTGTTTGCAGGTCAGAATAGTCTGAATATGAAAAAAATCCTGATAAAATCCAGATCCTGAACCTGCCATAAAATATCCTGACATATTTTTTACGCATGTTTACGCAGCACGAAACACTGCAGAAAATTTTAATGATGGCACAAATATTTTTGACCAAACTTAGTGACTGATTTTTTGAAGAAATCACCAAAAGTGAACAAATAGAGACTTCCTTTGTTACTTTACAGATAGTAAAAATATGTCAGTAAGAGCTGCTGGCCCTTGGTCTTTTTAACAAAATCAAGAGTGGTCCTCCTTGGAATGTTTGTAAAGCTGGTTACCAGACAGTAGCAACAAAGTTTTGTGTTTGCTTAGTTAGTTTGTGCAATATTTGTGGCAATGAAACACTCTTCATTATACCCATTTGTCAGCATTTACTCAGTGCAGCAGTAATCATGCATTTTATTTCTTTTGGTGCTTCTTCATTTTTACCTCGGTACACTGTTAAATATATAAAAGTTAAATGCATTTAAGTTAAGTAACCTTCAAAATAAAAAAAAAAAGATGTCTCAGTGTTTCATAAAGCCCAAAATGATCCCTGTAGTGTCTCGTTGTCCACATGCAAGTGAAAAAAAACTGGAAAGTAATGATATTTATGAAAGTAAAATCAGCAAGTTTTGCACATTTTTCAGTGATAACGTGACTTTAAGTGATAATTAATAGTTGACTAGGGGTCTACTTCTTTGCGTGTCTAACTTTATTAGCTTTGCAATTAATCAAATTACTTTCAAAGAGCTGACACAGAGTGAAAATCCAGCCTTGAAAGCATCGAAACAGCAACCTAAAACTGGAGCATGAGAGTAACCTTAAAGTGCACTCTGCTTTGTAACACACCAGCACACAAATTAGGATTCAACACTTCTTCCTCCAGCAAAGTGGAGTCATTTGAAGCCGATCCTCTCTGACAGAGCAGTGAGGAAAATTCCTGCACAGTAATAAGGTTGAATCTGTTTTTTCTTCTTCATCCTCAGAAGACTTAAATGGGATGAGACAGAGAAGCAACAGTGATGTCTTTGAAACTCCAGTGAGCAGCTCGGACTGCAGCGAGCTGCCCTTCAGAGTGTCACCCTGCAGCCGCTGATAGATCTCCTCTTATCCCTGAGAGCATTTTGCCACCTACTGACTGTTGGAGGGAATCACATGACTAATCACATCTCACATGCATGCAGAGGTTGCAAGTTTGGGTGAAAATCCATGAAAAAAGCCAGTATTTTTCCACACTGTACAATTAGGAAAAATAAGACATCTAGGTGGCTTGTGAGTAATGTAAATCCAGAGAATATGAAAATGTATGGAATAATTAAAAAGCTTTGATTTGGGGCAAAAGGCTGGACATGAAAGCGCTGAAGAAACACTGATCGCTGTTGGAATTAAGCACATTATTAATGTAGGCTCACTCCAGGCTATTGCATCTCCGAGGTTCATCCTTTGATATCTTCCAGAGTCATTAATATTGCATAGTGTAGCTGAAGTCTTAATCACCACATCCACTAGTGTATAAAGCATTACTTTTTCATCTGAGGGGAGAGGATTTCTCACAGAGAGAAGTTGCAGACAGTATCAAACCACTAACTGCCATTGACTTTGAAATCCCCGCTGACAGCGTGTCATTCTGTCATGGCTCCGTTTCCCCCTGATGGCATTTCACAGAGGACAATGCTGCGGTGTGCATACAAGTGGGTTAATTAAAAGATTCAGAAGTCAATCAGAGAACATTAACATACTGGAGAGTGGTTTCAATGCTCAGGGTTCAGCGCAAGAAAACATCAAAGGGTTTAAACTGCAGGCATGAAAGGCATGGGAAATGAGCTTTTCAAAAGGAAGAGAGGCTGAGATGGAGCCTGCAGGAGGAGAGGAGCCTCACTCTGACTCCCAGGTACAGTCTGAGCCTCACACACACACACACACCCCACCGACTGCACAAGGAGAAGGGGGAGGCAGAGGGTGAGGGAGAGCTCAAACAATCATGTCTGATGTGATTTTTTAAATTATTTGTGGGTCACTTTCAATTACTACTTCTGATATATGCCCAGCTCTTATTAAGTCGCTGCTTCCGGGTGTTTTTAATGCATTTTCCTAACATTAAACCACTTCCTCTGACTTAAACATCAATCACCCTTTTATAAGAAACAGAAAGAACTTGCGTTTGCTGGCCTGCCTAGAAGTGAAGAAGGGAATCTGCAAAGAATGTGAGCTTCTGTGCAGTTTTAGGTTTGTTTGCTGGTACAGTTTTATTGAACAGAAGTCACAAATTCAACCCTGCACTGAACTAAACTGTTGCACAGTCCGGGGACTAATTGCAACAGGTAAGAGCCATCAGCATCACCATAACCTCCATCATCATCATCATCATCATCATCATCATCATCATCACCAGCAACGCACCACCTTCGTCCCTGATGACCAAATCAGCATCACAAAGAAAGAAAAACCACCAAGCGGCGAGTAAAGCGTGCTGTGACAAGTTGTGTTGGTGTTTGTGTGTCCGCTGTCCAGAGTTCTGCCTCTTCCTCCCAAACGCACCAAAACAAACCCGCCAGGCGCGTGGATGCGAGCAGCCACGCGTCCTTCCCTGACCCACTTCACCCGCAGAGACTGAGCTCTGAGTTCTACTGTACTGCAGCTTATTTCAATTTCACATAACTTATTTGGTCTTTTTGGTCACTCGGGTATCAAAAGAACAGAGAGTGACCTGCAGCATCCGGACGTGACAGCGAGGAGAAACTTACCCGCATCCCGCAGCTGATCCGGACATCTTTATCTCAAACTTGTATCCACAGTTGAAGCCTCTCGCCCCCACAGGTTAACCTTTGCCTCAGAGCAGCCCAGCGAAGAGAAGAGCCGCCGTTATGTCCTCGTGGGGAGATGAGGTGAAGTCCTTTTGGCACAGGGTAAACGACCCGACCGCGCGCAATCGCTGCTCTCAGACGGAGCGCTTTATTATTTCTAACGCGCGCGCTGCCGCAACACGGCTGTACGGGGTCTAACCCAGCGTGAGGGGAGCGCTCGTTAGACTGACACTGTTCACCACATGACACTAGCATTTAGGTGGCGCTTACCCACACTACACAGTTCATCTTCGGCGGGGCAACACTCCAGAAATCATTCTGACAGGCGCGGGGACTGTGAGCTGAATTCGCTTTGAGATGTGGGGGATTGAGAACATCTTTTTGGAGAGGAAACAGAGACTTGGCAGAAAATGTAAAGATTCTGTGACAAATCCAAAGGACGTTCTTTGAATTTTGGGCACAATAGAGGTCCGAAAAGCAGAGCGTTATATAAAATGTAAATTTAGTTCCTTAATTTTGTATTCTTTTTATTTAAATGAGAAAATGTTTTTTCATAAGATTACATGTTGACCATTTATAAGCACCAACATCTGCCATATTATGAAATCATGACAGATAGCTAAAATCGTTATGGCAGCTGATTCAGCTCTTTATTCTCATTTTACACTGTTTGAAAGACATGTCAAAGTTCTACAAACTGCTGTTTAATTTAAAGAAAACTTAAGTAGATCCAGAAAGATTTTAGAGTTTCATGTTGCTCTGTTGGGAAATCAGGCATCAGACATTTATTCTCACCCTTTCATTAAATATTTGTGGTCAGCTTATGTGACCTCTGACCTGCAGTATCACCATGTTAGGTATAGAAAGGGCACCATTTAAAGTGAGGGTTGTGAAGAACGGGACCCAATTCTAGATCAGTAAACAAGCAGGCTTGAACAAATAAACCATATTCTGCAAAAGACAGCCAGGTAAGCTGATCTAGGCTCAGGAAAAAAAGTTAAAGTAATGCAAATCAAAAAGTAAGAAAATACATAAAATTCCAGGTAGTTGTGGGACAAATAAGAAAAGGAACAGGTGTGTAAATGGAAATAAAAAATCATGAAGGGAATGCAGAAAATAACTTAAAGAGGGGGACATTATGCTTTCCTATATTTCAAACATGAATATAAAGTTACAATGCTGGATGTCCATGCTTAATGTGTGCACATTTTTATTTATATTTACTATCTGTTTTAGAAGTCACTGAATCTGTCTGTATACCGCTCAAAACAGTAAAAACAGCATGAGATCATTACCTGACTTGCTGAAATGATGAGGTCCTCACATAAGTGGCTCATGACACATTGGAAGGTGGGCCTCAAACACTAAGGTCTGCACATAGCTCTTCCCCCCAGACAGGTCTCCAGCAGTCTGGCCGAACAGAAGGAAGGGGGTTTGTGAAGCAGGGAGTTTTCTAAAACAGTGTGACAAGAATAGAGATACTTTTTAGCTGTAAATCATGTAAAGCTTCTACAGGGTACCAGAAGAACAGAACAAAGACAAAAAAATAAAAAAGTAATGACCCCTCTTTAAAGATTTTATGCAAGCAGCATTAAAGGAAACAGATATTCTGTAATTTTAACATTTAATGCAGTCAATAATTTAAACTTTTTTTCTCTACAACAGAGGCCATTGAAATATGTACACTTCTTTTTATTCTCATTAGTTAAAGTCAATCCAAACAGAAAATATCTGAGTTAAAGCAGCTATTTTTGTGACTGCTGTATATATTGTACCAACAATTCATCAGTCTTGTTTTGTTTGCCACAAAGTGTCTTGTCCTTTTTTTAGATTAGTTTTGGGGGTCTTTGCCTACATTTTATCAAACAACTTTAGAGAAACAAGAAATAACAAAGACAAGGTGGAGATGATATTCACCAAACAACAACAGGACCTCAATTCTCTATAAGTGATTTATTTAAATAATAATAATAATAATAATAATAATAATTATTATTATTATTATTATTATTATTATTATTATTATTATTATTATTATTATTATTATTATCACTCATTTTAAAGGGTGCAGATAATACAGAGAGAGGTCATGTTTCTTCCTCCATTTCTTCTTCTTCTTCTAAACTGTTGCATTACATCTGGGGTTTAAGATGCCATGTTCTCTCCTCTTATTCTTATATACATTTAGTAGGATAAATAAAAATGAAGCTTCAATCTCAATATATTATTATTCCCTCTCTTCTAGATCTCATGGTGCATCTTATTTTTTACTAGTTTTTCTTTGTATTCCATAAAACCACTGTCCTGTTCTCTCCTCTTTCTTAAGAGGCCATGAGGAGCAAATGAAGCTTTTAAAATTCTTCCTGGTTGCACCATTTTAAACAAAGGGTGAAGTTAAACACTTTTTTTTGTTAAAGCCATTGAAGCATCCGAAATATCAAACACATCAAGACTTTTAAACTTAAATTGTGCTCCTCAAGTTTCAGTGAATCTTTCTGCAGCTGGTTCAAAGAAAAAAAAAAAAAACAGTGGTCCTCTTCCATCCATGAGTCTCTTTCTGGTACAGTTCAGTTTTCAAATACGTGGTGGCGTAAGGTACGTTCAGATGCACTTGTTCAAGAGAGTGTTGTAAAGCTCAAAGTGTAAGGGAGTCAGTGCTTCTGCACACCAACAGGGGTCAGTAAACGTGAAAAGTTACATTATTTGTGCAGACACTTGGTTCACACAACACCTGAAGAAACTCTATGTGCACCATGCTGAACACTATCAAAAGGTGACTCATTACATGATATGGGTATTTTGCTGTTTCATGCTTTATACTGTCCCCATTCTGATTTAACAGCAAGAAAGCGACGAAATTAACAAAAGTTATAGGTGGATTCATAGGGCAGATATTTTAGAAATTTTACAGTGAGCTCTGTCATTAATGATTTCATGCGAGTTTTCTTTAGCTAGTTTGCTGACAGTGGTCAGCAATATTGTTGCAAGGTAACCAGAAGTTGATAACTGCTGGCAGAAGTCAACACCCACAGGCCTCTGAAGAAACAGGTGGATAACTGTGGGGAAACTGTGCGGTCATTTATGGCTGAAATAGGTAGACTGAGTGATTTTTTTTTATGCTCCTTAGGTGCAATCCATATGAAATCAATTACACATTAAAATATTGACACTAGGAATAATCAGTGACCCTCATGGTTGTATTTTATTTTTTTATGACAAAAAAGTTATGACCAAAAAAAAAAATTCTTTACGGTCAAAATGACCGTTGTGCCGGTTCTAGTGTTTTAGATCTCCTCGCTCAACAAACCCCAATCATCTGATTGTCCTGGTCTCTGTAGGCCCCTGGGCACAGAGCTTTGATGTTTGAGGCCCGCCCCTCCAAAGCCTCATGACAATGGCAATCTGTCAGTGTTGCTGTTAACCATTACATACTGTTTGGGCCAGATTTGACTTGTTTTGACCAATAAAATGTAAAGTAAAAAAAAAATCCCAATAATAATTGTTTTAAAGGCACGGTTGGTAGTCACGAAAAACTAAATTTGAATGTAGCATCTGTCAGGACCCCGTTTAGTCCCCGCCCTCCCACACTCGGAGTTCCCCCAAAACCATGCCCCAGTTCATCTGCATGTGCGCCAATGATTTGCAATTATATAATCATGACTGATTCAAAACCACAGACTCAGACCGGACCTCAGCACATACAATGTTTTTGTTTGCACTAAGGACCAGTAATCGTGGTATAGGTATTTTTCAGCCATTCTCTAGTGTATTTGGATCCCTCTTGATTATGCACATTGAACCAGGGCTAGTGCACGCCGGTGAAATGTACATGCAGGAGGCGAGCAGAACTCAAATCAAGGCAAATGTTAGTCACAGGCAGGTCCAGTCCAGAGGTGGCCATGGCTCCCTTGAAACATGGTTAGCCACACCAGGGGCCAGCCAAAAATCCCAATTCTGATTGGCTCTTTACCCTGAGGTGAGATTTCTGTTGCAGCCGGCTGCTAGAAACTTTACTGTATTGCAAGAAATGAATGATGAAGATGGAAAAGGTAAATAAATGCTATTCATTCCTGCATGTGCAGGCATAATGTATGCTAGCTGCAAATGTCCAAGCCCCGATTTGATCACCCCAGTTTGTATAGTTTAGACATGCCCCTGGTTTTGGGAATCTTAAAAGCTAAAAACTAAACGTCTGTGTGTATTTTTATGGGACACCAGTAACAGAGTTCAAGGGGGATGGTGGCACTATCACGAGAGCTGCCTGTACTCACAGCACATGAGCCCAGATTTGCATGGGAAAAGAGAGAGAGAGACCTGTTGGTTTCGTGGGCGAGTCATGAGGAAGTGAAAGAGTAAAACTGCAAGGGAACGACCAGAGGTGGGACAGAGGTCATACGGGGTTCATAAAGAGGTCAAAGGGAGCTTTGACACAGTTATAGGATCTACAGCTGAATGTTCTGATAAAGCTTCATCAAGAATAATCTGAGAGGTCTCTGTCCTGTGTGTTCAACTTACCTGTGAGTCGTTTGCACTCTCTCAGATGTATTAGATATTTTGGAGAGAAAAGAATACATCAACCTTACGTCAATATTACGTCAACATTGGATTTGGTATACTCTGACCTAGTTACTGAGCCTCACAGAGACTGCACAGAGCTCCAGTTTCCCACCAACAGTATTACTTCTTATTGAAGCCTGAAGGAAATGTATATGACAACCAAAACATTTTTATGTAACAATGTAAAAACGGGGACACTTAAATTGCTTTTTCTTTCCGTCACCCACACAGAAGATGGCACATTGAACAAAGGCTTTGGAGATTAGCTGCCACTCTGATATAATTACATAATGAGATGTCGTTTAGGTTCCTACAAACATGATCTGTCTGTACTCTGAGGCAGTGTCTAGACTTGTTTTCACCTCTGTTATGGAGGACAGAACTTAAACACAGCTGTAACTTTCTGCTGCATTACATACAAAGATGATGATCCATCTTTATTGACTTACTGACAGATTGCATCAGCAGACTTTGGTGTATGCAGGAAAAATGTTCAGAATGCAGAGCAAAAGCAAAGTATTGTACTGTTTAGACATCCTGACTCCCATCGGCTGTAATCAGCAAAACAATTTATTCATCTATACAAAATTATATTTTCACGCAAGAGCAGCTAACAATCTGCTCTAAATTAATTTTTCAACTTGAGCTACACTGTGGTTTAAGGCTTCATCCTGCAAAACAATCAGCGTTTAGATTTCCAGACTTTCTAGTATTCATCAAAAATCATTGATTTTGTCTCCACTGAAAAAACGAACATGTTTAAAGATGTTTTTTCTTTTCTTCTTGAGAACAGATCTGACAAAGCCTTCACTTTCAACGCATCTACATCAGGGTATTGTTATTTCAGCAACCCTATGGCCTGTTACTTGAATTTATCACCCTCCTGTTGTGTAAGATGCTTGATTCTGATAAGTCAAAAAAAAAACCAAAACATTGACAATCCCTAGCCTAAGCAATGCCAGAGCCAAAATGATCATGTCATGTCAAATCAATCAGCGATCAAGAGTTCAGAGAGTTTATCTTATGCTTGTTGACATCACTGATCGTAAGATGAGGTGAAACTGTTAGCTTCTGTTAGCAGAAGTGTTTTCAGAGCAGCCATTTTTCTATGGCAGTAGGGCTTTCACTTTATCAAAAAAAATTGTTTGAACAAATTTAAAATGACCCATAATTCATTCAAATATATCCTCTGTTTTCTGTCCTCGGTTGGTTCTTGTGGCGTTATTCCAGCTGTGCAGAGCACCTCAAGATATGAGGCTTCCTGTTTAGTTTCTAATGTTTCCCACAATCCCCTCCTCTGCAGCCCATTCAGTGGCAAAAGATGATGTTGTTATCAGCAGCGAGGACTGAGTGTGCATTCTTCATCCTGAAGATATTATCAGACCCCTCCACCCACCCACCCTGCAGACAGCCACAGAAAGAAGAGAGTGATGGCAGCAGAAAGCCAGGAAACTCCTCTTTTTGACATCGTATCAACTCGGCACTCCTTATCGCTCCCATTTGCTGCTGAGCCAGACGATTACTGGAGTGGCTTTATTCACATAGCCTCGACACTCAATTAGTCTCCCACACCCACTTGCTCTGTGAGCTCTCAGCGGCCCGGACCCACGGCAGCATGCAGAAGCAGAGAAATGCAGATGAGCTGACCCACATCAACCGATCGAAGCTCGCTGTGTTTTAAGGAAAATCCACTCCTGACCTTGTGTGTTAGATAATGATTTTTAGAGCAGTGGGAAAGGAGAGAAACATTAGTTTGTAAGTGCTTCAGTGTTTGCTCTTTTAATTTATCTCTGGGAGAACTGTTTAAAGAAATAAAGATGTCAACAGCATCTGTGGCCTCTGAAAGTGATGAACTTCTTGCTCATTTTTTTCCAACAGTATAAAAATAGATGGACATAAAGACGTACAAAAAAGAGAAACCAACCAAGAGATAGACGGTGACCAGGGAGTTAAATTCAACTAATAGCTCTTCTGAGTGCAACCCCAGAGCCGGGCCAGCTGATGTGAACATCCTTCCACAAATCTGGATGTCCTAGAAAAAGCAGCCAGGGTTTGGATCATGTCCTGTGGAACTTAAGACCCCAATGCCATCTGCATTGTTGGACAATGTAGCACATAAAGGCAGCCCAATTACATCTCTAGCTATTAGGGCTGGGACAATGTGCCTCTCTCTCAATTCCATTCTTTTACGATTTTTGGGGTGCCTATTCAATTTACATTGCAATTCTTTAATAATTTTTGGAATTTTACTTCCCTTATTTAACACCAGCCCATGTAAAATTGCATTATGATGATGATGTCTACAGACTATATCAGAAGCCATATTTCCCCCAAAAAATGAACATCACATGTGAGTCCGTTTTTAAGATGTATTCAGGGGATCTGACATTATTGTTATAAATTTCCTCTATTTTTGTTGTTGTTGCACTGAAAAATGTTTCAGTAGTTTTGTTTAGGCACAGAAGTGGGCAGTCAGGGGTCCTGAAGATTCTCTGTAATTTTGTTTAGGCACTTATGCGGGGCTCTTGGGGTCTTTTAACTATAGTGCTAGTGGAGATTACAGCGATGTTTTGTTTTTCGTCTTAATAAGAGCATCAAAAGTTTAGAGAACTCTCTGTAACCAAAAAGAGGGACATGTTATGTTAATAATGATGCGTTCAGGATAAAGAAGCTGAACCTTGAGCTGTGTCTGCGTTTTTTACTCTCTGATCGGAGGATCTGTGTGGATGAAGTGTACCAGCGTTCTTTAACTATGATCACAAAGTAAATTCTAATACTGTTACAAGATCAAGTCAAAGAAAAACATTTAGCCCTCTGCTGGAGAAAAGCAGTAATGTTTTTTCAACCCAGTTTATAAACAAAGACTAGAATGAAGGATTTCAATTTAAGAAAAAAAGGGGTTGGGCAGAATGTATCATTCTCCTTTGATTTAGTAGAACGTGTATGATAAGCATCACTCTTGCTGTTGAAGACATATTACCATTGTAAAGGGTTTGACCAACCAACGCAGTGTCCTCAGAGGAGCTTTAAATGTTTTCATGCAAGGTGAAGATAAGCAACAGTCATAGCTTGATTAGGAAATTCACACAAGCACCAGGTGACAATTCCCTGGTAAAAGTTCGTCCAACTCAAGTGGCAATCTCTAGTCTTAAAATATGAAACCAATGTAAAAGTGGGAAAAACTGCAGATCATTGAGTGCCCACATGAGGCAGGCTGCAGAAACATCAGATACCACATACACACTTAGCTGAAAAAAAGCCACAAATGCAGCAAAATAAACATGTCTACAGCCTGGTTTAAAGAAATAATAACGAAACATGGATTTGGTCTGAACAGCTACTTTTTCTATCAAAGACATCACTATACGGGCAAAATGTTGAAAATAGGTAATATTTTCATAAAGACGAGTAGAAGAGCTAGAACTCTGACAATTACAGGTCACAGCCTGTTCAGTTTGATTTCGACCGCCTTAAAGCTGAATTATTTTTGCATCAGGTCTGCCACAGTAGCCTCATCTGACCTCTTCAGATTAATAATCCAGATCTTAATCCCTCCTGCTCAGACATCCCATCAGTGATCCTCATACTGTAAGAAATGTCTCCATGTACAGTCCCTCCTCTGTGCTCACAGAGCAGCATGCTGCTGTTAATGTGCAGCGTTTGACAGGAAATGTTGTCATTTGTCTGTCTATTGACTCACACTCAAAGCAGAGAAGACAACTCTGGTGTTGGTTTCAGAGGAGCTGAGAGGATAAATGTTCCTGAGCTCAGTGCAGTGCGGTTCCAATCACCAACATAATTACACAAAGTCTGTGTGCTGTGGAGGGTTTTCTACAGCGCTGCTTTTGATCAATGTCTGCACATGGAGACCCTTAGCCTCCTCCTGTAACACTCACTGTACACTCACCTGTCACTGTCAGCTCATCCGTTTCTCTGCATTAGATCCTTCCCTCCTGTTATCCCTCACACAGCACATATTTACAGGGGTGCATCTTTTTTTACAGAGTGTTAAGTCAGCAGCCAGGCCTAATGTTTGTCATATTTCAGTGTGATGAGCATCGATGCTGCAGCTCACTCCTCTCTCAGAGTTTTGGATTATTGCAGTCAGCTCTGTTTCTTTCAGACAAACAAGCGGACAGGATTTCACACCTGCAAGAGAAGTTTCTCCCTCAGACCAGACCATTATGTTTTATGTTTGTTCAGTCACGCCTTACTGCCTGCCAGGTTTATATTTTGACATATTTTCATTAGATTTCTTCAGCCAGCAGCTTTGTTTATGACATCTTTGGTTATAACTGCTTTTTGTCCTGTTGATATCTTTTTCTAGAGTGATCCAAAATATAAAAATATTTTAATATTGTATGTTACTGTACAGGTGCTGCACCTTTTTTTTTTACACTGAGGCTGTTTTGCACCAATTTTGACCCATGTCTATTATGATAGATTTTACCAATGTGGGTCAGTTCAAGGGAAATGGTTGCTTTATGGATCTTGAAAGTTTGAAGCTGTCCAGGTCGTGTTTGTGTGTGTTTTAAATGGAACAGGATGACAAAATTCAAGAAGGGCCTCAAAAACTATCCATGTTTTCTGAGGTCCCTCCAGCTGGTCTTTGAAGGGACATGGTGAAAACTTGAAACAGTGAAATAGTAAAACAGCACAGGAGGGACCATATAAAAGGATCAGAAGTCATACAGAGGTCAAGGGGTGCCTTGATACAAACATAAGATCTGAACCTACAAACAAATGAATCTGCAAATTTAATCTAGAGAGTAACTGATTAGAATCAATTTGGGTTAGGCAGGTGGTCACAGAATCTTAATTCTATTAAGGTACCTGAGTTGACGTTTCAGTGACTGACATCAAGGTGTTGAGGCTTAATGTGCAAAAGGCCCCAGATCTGGTCTTCAGGGATGAGGAAGGTTACAGTGATCTGAAGGGAGGATGTGTCAGAACGTCAAGGAAAACTTAGATTACAGTAAAGTTTCCTACCACTGTTTTGAATGCAGGGACTAGTTTATAACAATCATTTATTAGATAATATTTGTGTTCCAGATGGTAAATGTTGAATTAATATTGATAATTATGATTTCTTATGATATATTAGTGAGGACAGCGGTTCAGGGTTGTAGTGGTTAGTTCCATGGCTTTTATGTTTTTATGTCTTGTTTAAAAAATGAACATGATAATGTGTAAAAGTAGATGATTTTTCTCCAAAACCAAGTGTTGAAAATTACAGTACTCCTGCTCTATGATATATATATAATTTTAAGATTAATTATATAAGTATTAATATAACGAAGGCTATTTAAACATTTTATATAAATCTGTTTAAAATTTAGTATAGACACTTACTTTGAGGGATTTCTTGG
This sequence comes from Labroides dimidiatus, assembly GCA_030710495.1. Taxonomy (NCBI): domain Eukaryota; kingdom Metazoa; phylum Chordata; class Actinopteri; order Labriformes; family Labridae; genus Labroides; species Labroides dimidiatus. Next base: position 13,211,497 of record CM061155.1, read on the forward strand.
TTCAGGCTAAAATTGACCTGAAATATACTGGTTACATATTGGTCCATTGCACAACTTTGTGGACCAGAGAAACAGCAGCAGTGGACGGCTCATCTCTCTGCGCTGCAGGACTGAGAGATACAGAAAATCATTCATCCCTGCAGCCATTAGCCTCCATAACTATATAGCCGATGGAAGATGTAGCAGACAGACACCTGAATTTATTGTTTTATGGGATTTTTATAATTTCATCTACTGAACAGTTGAATTTCCCTTCAAGGATGAATAAATTCTATTCTATTCTATTCTATTCTATTCTATTCTATTCTATTCTATTCTATTCTATTCTATTCTATTCTATCACATTCTTTAATGTGAGAGGACAGGATAGAGGATAGAGCAGGAAACAGGGTGAGAGTGGGGAGTGACATGCAGGAAAGTTGTCAAAGGCCAGACTTGAACTCAGGCTGCCTGCTCAAGGGCTTTTTGCTATATGGAGCGTGACTCAGACCACTGGACCATTGTCACTCCTCTATTCTATTCTATTCTGTTCTGTTCTGTTCTGTTCTGTTCTGTTCTATTCTATTCTATTCTATTCTATTCTATTCTATTCTACTCTGTTCTGTTCTGTTCTGTTCCGTTCCGTTCCGTTCCGTTCCGTTCCGTTCCATTCTATTCTATTCTATTCTATTCTATTCTATTCTATTCTATTCTATTGTATTCTATTCTGCTCAGAAGTGGCAATAACTGCAGTTCATCAAGTGTCCACTTGAGGCTGGCTGTAGAAGAATCATAAACCACATACACACTGCCTAGTCAGAAAAAACAGGGTCTGAATACCTGATTTCTCTAACAGCTCACTCTGTACAGGGGGTATTTTTTTAAGAGCTCAGCAATTTAGAAAATATTAAGATCAAGACTTTTCCCAATCAGAGGCTGATCTGACAGACAGGCAGACACCCTGTAGCTGTTAGTGAGGAGGCTCAAAGCTTGCCTTTTGAGTTCACACATCTACTATTCATCAATGAGCCTGTAGCAACAGTTAATGCCTCACAAATAAACAGTACTATAATAAACATTCCAACTCTGCAAGCAGTTCTGCAAACGTCTCCTGAAATTAAAAGAATCATGTTTTTATGTATTGTAAAGACTCAGAATTTAAATGTTGTGTGCACTTAAAATTATTTGTCGAAAACTACAGAAATGATGAAAACAGCAGGCATTTGTACAAATGTGTTTCTGAGTGCTTATTTAGGCATTTGAAGTGAGAGATTAATTTATTGCACCCATAGGCTGTAATATCAATAAAACGTGCTGACATTGTTCTGTTATTGTATACATTATAACTTTGTTTTAAATTTTGTAAAGAAGCTTTGTGAATAAGTTTCTCATCAGTATCAGAAAGTTGAGTGAAACATATCATCTGCAAGAAGCACTGAAATCTGCAACCACCAAATTGGAAACCTCATCTCCTGGTTATGCTTTAAAATCCCATCATACATGGATGGTATGGCCAGCAACAAAAAGTATCGGACATGAACTCAGGAGGGACAAAATTTGTGGGATGAAACTGCAGAAAAAGTCGACCAGATGAGCAAGCTTTCATACGCCTTCTAAAAGTTCACCAAGACTTAACTGAAGGGGGTCAGCAGCTCCCCGCGTTCACCTGCTGCCAGGTTTACTCTGCACCCAGCTTCCATGCTCTAACCTGCGGGTGGTGGGAAAAATATGCAGTACAGTAAAACACAGATGCATAAAAGAATGTGATGAAGTTTCCCAACAAAATGTTTACTATTAAAGTATCACTCCTCAATAAGACTTATAGCTTTTCCAGTTCTATTTTTCTCAGAATTTGCAACATTACTCAGTGTTTTCCTTACTTACTTCCTTAACTGCTTTCATCCATTTAAGAGCCATTGGAGACTGATTCAGGGGTGGCTTTCAGTCTCTTCAGTCTCTCTTTCTTTCTTCCTGCTAACGATCTGTTTTGTTCTCCCTTCTTATCTGGGGCTATTTCTAAAAACATTCCCTTTTATTATACCCAAAAATCAATTACGTTCCTCTGATTAAACCCTTTTTCATATCAGTATTTGTTCATCAGACACACCTCTACTTTTAAATAGCTGATACAAAGACTGTCCACAAAAAGATAAAGAGGACTCAGCTGGGCTTCATCATCCTCCATGTCTTTGAAAGAAGCTCTGAATGCTTTGTCATCTCTGAGACAGTATCACAGCGGGTCCTGTTGTGTGTTTTTAACATGTTTACCTCACAAACACTCCTCACAGATCGATGCACTCTCTGCCACGATGCTCGAGGGAGCTCTTACTGCCATTGATTGATGGAGGAAGAGGAACGGCTGGGGCCAATGCTGAAGAAAGAAATAATCATCGCACTGATGTGAGAGGATAAAGTGAGGCTCATCCCGGCTTAGTGGACACCTTTACAGTAGAGCAAGTTACAGTGATAAACAGAGGGTCCCGCTCACACTGAGCCCATAGGTGACAGGAGCTGTGCTGCTGATGGGCACACTGAGCCTTTTTTTTTAGTTTCAATTGTTTTTAGTCCAGATCAAGGTAAATACATCATGATAGAGCTTCAACAGCTTTAAGTGAAGTGGCGTTACTAATATTTATTTGAAAGCTTAAATAAAATACAAAAAGAAATGCAGAAGTAAACACAACAACCAACCAGCCAAATGACTGCTGACTTTTGGAGTCAATATCATTGATTATCTCATTGCAGGGGCACATGTCAGTCGCTGGGATGTGATGAGCAGCAGGTTGATATTTTGTCCTGAAGGTTCATGTGATGGAAGCAGGAAGAGTGTGAGGACCCGAGAGACCTTGACAATGACAAAACTGTGATGGGGAGACATATGGATCAGAGCATCTCTGAAATGCAGCTATCCTGGACTTTCACCAGTGAACTGGTGACGGGGTCATGATCCAACACAAACATCATATCTCTGAGGCTAGGATGTGATGTGAGGAGTAAAGACTGGCTCATGGTCTGTTCAGCAGTTCATTCTGGTTCTGACAGACTAGTATCATCTTCAATGAAGAGTCTTAAGTGGACACATGAGCATCAGAATGAGTCCACAGAGTGAACATTTTATAATACATTTTCTTTATGTATACCTTTCAAGACACTCAAGGTTTGAGGACCACAAGCACATCAATAAAATAGGCTGACATCCGGCATAAGTCAACAATGTGCATTAAAAGGCAACAACTCATTTAGCTTTGTAAGTGGAATTTGAAAGTTGAAATGAAGTTCCTAACTCCTAACTCTATTTTGGTATGTGAAACGTAGACTGAGAGCCCTGTGATTGGTTTGCTGAGCTGGAACGTGCTTCCTGTAATTAGAAAGTGGAATCGCTGTACATGGACTGTATGTTTCATGCCCTCCGACGTCTCCTCTCTATCCTTCCTTCCTTCCTTCAGTTTCACACAACCTGCACAACTTGTTGTGGAAAAGCAAAAAACGGACAGGGCTGGAAACTGGCAAGGATCTAACGCCAGGAATACACCAGATGGTGCTGTGATGGAGCAGAGCATGACCGGAGATGCATCTGGTGCATTTTTGCCATAACCGACCACATTGTCCTCATGTGTGTATGAGTACTGCAGAGAGACACACTGACACAGTGCTCAAGGCTATTTCCACCACCAAATTCAGGGTCATCTCAGAAGTATAAACCAGGATTTACCTCCACCCCTTCTCATACCTCCACTGTCCTTCATGTACCTCCTCACCTCAACCCCTCTACCTCGAACCTTTAACTTGTTAAAATGAAACTCTTACAGCTTTACTATTTTGTGGATTTGTGTGTGAAATGTAGTTCTAATGCACGATGACATGGTCTTGTTTATGAAATATAGTTTCAGCTGTTTCAGTGGGTTCTGTGGCAGCTGTCGTTAAAATGTACAAAGTCGTGATTATGTAGTGTCTTTCAATTTGAGAGTTTAAAAGTAGAAGAAGAAGCTGAGGAAGCTTTAACCATATCACCTGTTCTGCTTAAAATCCTTGATTTTTACATTTAACCATAACATTATATTTAATTTTACACAACTTAAGTTCTGTACAATTTAAATCCAACCATTCATGTATAAAAAGTTCTTGAAAGTGTGCATCTACTGTAACACCTTCAACCTTTCCACACTCATCTCAAAGTGTCAGATTTGTCATTCCAGTGCCTGCTGTTAGTTCCCTGCTCCCTCCCTGCTTCTTTCTCCATCACACAGGTTTCATCACATCGGATATGATGGAGGGAAATCATGGGAAAGTTTGACTGATGACTTTGTACCATGGTTTCATCAGGCACAGGCCGATGTAATTTGATCCCCTGTCGTTCCTGGGGGGTGTTGGGTGGCACGAGAGCAATCAGTAGAGAAGGCATGGATGGTGTGGTATGCCACAGCACAGGGAATGGTCCCTGCATTCAACACAGCAGAATCAGAGGAATTTGTAAGAAAAGCATGAAAACACTGAGAGATGATGGGATGGTCTTTAAATCTTTCAGGCCCAGCTTTGAGCAAAGAAACACCTGCGTTCTTCCTCTTCCTTTTTTCAGATATTCCCACACTCCTAACAGACGTTCCTGCAGAGAGCTGAAGCTTTAGGTAAATGATATTGTTCAGATTGTTGGGTTTTTTTTTATTCTTGTTTGTTTGTTTGCAGAGCTTTACCTCTCATGAGATAGATGGAGATGGAGACTGGTGCGAGCCCTGTGGTGTTTGATTTCTTATCTCCGTCAGCAGGCAGCAGTGTGAGCTCACAGGCTTCAGAGGACGATCTATCTGAGTTTGCAGCAGAGCTCAAGGGAGCAAACTGCAGGGGTCAAAGTGAGGGCAGCGCAGGAAACAAAGACAGCCAGCAGATAATGACACAACACAATACAGTCGCCTGGAAATGGCTGTCTTATCATCAAGGATATCACATGTTGAGAGGAATACTGTGATGGAGAAAAGAGAGACAGGTGCGCCCCCTAGTGAGAGAACTCAATTTTGATTAATCTAACTGTACCCAACAGAGGGAGGACAGCAAAAACATGCAGACCCTATTTAAAGAAATATCAGGATTTAAAATGTGTAATAATTAAATCAAATTATTAATTTACAAAATAAACCACTTTTCTCTTTGAAGTGACAACGTAATCTAAAATAAAATGTTAAGCTAAAAGTCCCTGAAGCGCAAGATAGTATTTATTTATTTATTTATTTATTTATTTATTTATTTATTTATTTATTTATTTGTTTTTTTGTTTGTTTGTTTGTTTGTTTGTTTGTTTGTTTCAAGATAGTATTTATGATTCAGCTCAACAGGAGCTGCAGATGAAAGTGTCTTTCTCTTTTATTCAGTAAAAGTTTCACCTTGATATCATCACCGGCTAATCTTCAGCTCACATGCTCTGTGTGTACATATTTCACATAATGTTCAGAAACTGACAGTGAGCAGGTTTTTATGCAGATTATAAACCCTGACTTTTTGCTCGTCTAATATTATCTTGCTTTTTTATTCCTGTGATCAACTTGAGTCGTGACCAGGTTATCATTAAAAAGGTTTCTAAAATGAACTGTACTGGGGTGAATTTTTTTTTTCTAGCAGTACCTAACACTGCTTATTGGAGATTTATCCCCATTAGTTTTGGACTTCTACAGATCAGAATCCTCTATCAGATAGTTAGGTAACACCACAAATTATAAACTGACACTCTTCTAACTTATAAAACCTAACAGTCAACAACAGGAATATAAAACAGAAAAAACAGAGTAGAGAGAGTAAAAAAAAAAGTCTTTAACCCTCTGATGCACAGATGTGTCTTGTAGTGGACTGCTATTGAAAGTAATTTTCTCATAATGCAATTGTCTCCACTGTGGAAATTTAGGCCCTCTAGAGTTCTCTACTGCTTCTCTCCTTTGAGCTTCATTCCGTGGTCATTGTTACTGCAATGTTTTTCTCTGACTCCAAGATGACCACCAGGTAGCAACACTTTTGACCCCTGCTGACATAACCTGTCAATCTTTCAATTCCAAAGAAACACGTAGTTCACTGGAGTGGACATATCTGAAACTTTCGAAAACAAATCAAATATCTGAAAAACATGCCCTAAGAAAAATGAAAACATTCAAAGTTCAAACATTAACACAGGCTTTTGTAATTCATGCAGAGGGTTAAACCAAAACATAATGCACTTGCTGGAAAAAATAGATTTTTAAAATTTTTCAAAATACAACACATATTACCTTTTTTTTTTGCAGTTACTTAATTGGAATATTCATAAATACACTTTCAAAATGAGCCAGGTTAGTAACTTAAGGTAAGGAGTCAAAATGTAGTTTTGTTAATAAAAGTTAGATTATAACTTTTTGTGCTATAAAGCATGAAATAATTTAGTTTAGGTCCTTTTTTTCTTGAAGTTTTTTTTTTCTGGGCTTTTTATGCTTTAATGTGACAGGACAGGACAGTGGATAGAGCAGGAAACAGGGTGAGAGTGGGGAGTGACATGTGGAAAAGTCACCATAGGCTGGACTTGAACCCAACTGCCTGCTCAGGGGCTTTTTGCCATATGGAGTACAACCTGGACCACTAGGTCACCTGAGTTCCAACTTAGGCACACATCTGCAGGCGCCAAAGAAGCAAAATAGACCAGCTAAAACACTGAATTTTTCCTTTTCTTGATGCAAAAGTGCAGTTTCTAAATCTAACCACTTGATGGCAGCAGCAGAATGCAGTATTCACGTTACATAATTTACACTTTCTCCAAACATACACAATTAATTAAATAAATCCACAACATTTGAACACAGAAAGGGAGTGTGGTTTACTCTTGTTTTGCATGCATGCTGTGAGGACAGACACTTTAATATTAAAGCCATATTTATCAGTGATGTGGGAGAAGTGCCAGGCTGCAGAGAAATATTTGGATTTGGCAGCAGAGGGAGGCTCCACAGTGACACAGTGAGATGATACTCTGGGAGTGATTCAACCGTCTAACCAGCTGTTTGGATTATCAGCACAGACCCTACACTTCCTCCTCCTCTTCTTCTTCTTCTTCTTCTTCTTCACTGAACCTGTGGCCTAAAGCGAACTTTCACTGTGTGTGTTTGTCAACTGCTGCTAACACACTCTGTCTAATCACACACACTCTGTCTTTGTTTCAGGGTGCGTTTAAGGCCCGCGCTTTGAACTTATCAGAGGTTGTGAACACAGCTTGGAGAGGAGCCACGTTTCCAAATTTCCCGACCCAACATGAGCGCCAACTGAACACTTACATAACAAAGCAATATTTGTGTTTCTTCCTTGAAACAAACACAATGTGGTCATGAAATGGAGACAAGATACAGTTTCTAACTGTCCAAATATGATGCATATATTATGATTAGGTTTTAATCATAGACTGTAGTAGTATTAACTCATGAAACCTTTGTTCTCCAGTTATTGTAAGACTTAGAGCCAAAACACATATTTAACTAATTGATTGCAGGTTAAAGCTCCCTCAGGTGGGTCAGCTGAACAGATTCTAGTATGAGTCTGAAACAGACACTCAGAGTTATGTAAAGTTCATTGACTCTTGTGTTAATGTTTGTTACATTTCCTCTCACTGTTTCTCATCTGTTCTGGTAATCAGGTGCACACAGAGCTGCAGTAGCCTCATTGATCAACAGCCCTGTCAGTCAATCATCTGTCCAACCTTAAATAACTCGTGGATCAGAATGAGAATAACTAATGACAGAAACCAGGTTAAAAATAAATAAAGTGTATTTTAGTTTTTCAGTTTTCCCAGATGAGGTAGGGTTTATGACCTTCACTTCAGTCAGTCACCAGGGGGAGCTCTAAATGCTTTGGCTTCACTCAGGGTGGCAGTCTATGGTTTCATCACAGAGAAAACACAAAAATATTTAGTATTTTTGACTTTTTATTTATTTATGTATTAATTTCAACTTTATTTATTTTATTTTTTCTTTTTTTGAGGGACTTCCAGTCTTTTTGTCGTGAACAGATTTGTGTTCACCTGGGAAAAACCTGACCTGCCCGCGGATAGCATTTAGAAATAATCACTTTTGGTGTTGATAATCTCAGGCCCCGTTTTTACGACAATGGTATCAGGGTGAAACGCAAAAGTTTTGTTGCGTCTTGGCCTCCTTTATATGGAAACGCCATGTCAGCCGACCTAAAACGCCAACAACGCAACGCAATGATCAGCCCACCTCTTCTTATATCGCCACCTACAGGCCTTGTTTATATAGTACAGCGTTTTCAGTCCTTCAGCGTTTCCATATAAACTCAGATTTTTTTCTCCACGTTTTTTGCATTTCCGAATGAAACGCTGTGAACCGTTGTCGTATAACTGGGCCTCATTTTAAATAGTTTATTATGAGAAGGCAAAGTGAGAAGGGTTAATGATCACTTTTTAAGTCCTCACAGCACCTTTTGCTTTTACTTGATGGAGTGGCTCTTGCTTTGCCATGATTTAGAAGCTGCATTCTTGGAAGGATGCATTTTAAGACTAATTGCATCCCACAGTTTCATGGACTCCTTCAAATCCAGCTGACAAATGTGTCCCACCTTCATTTCAGGCTCTTACCAGTCCACCTGTCTTGGTCCAAAACATACTGGGTTTGATTGAATGCAAACTCTAATGATGAATCCTTAACCCTGTGCTTGGTTTTCATAAATATTTTCAAAAATATTTTCAAAAATATCACACAGTCCTCAAAATTGACTGATGTGAAACTGATGTGAAATTAGATTTTTTTCTGTAACATGATCTTTAGTATGGTCTTGTTTTAGACTGTAATCTGTGAATCTACATATCAAATAAAAGTGTAACTTTTACTTCACATCACTTTTTTGATAGCTTTTGTTACACTCAATCACTTAAAATATCACGGATTAAACTTCTGAAATTACAGATTCTTTATGGTTATCAGTTTATTGCTGTAAAATCTGGTTGAAAGTTGTTGTCAAGTCTGTTACTTGTTATTATTTCCTGGATAGGCATTTCCTATTCTACATGTCTTACATGGTTTCATTTGAATTGGTCTGTATTGCCCAGATAATTTCAATTATCAATGAAAGTTTCTTTCTTTCAACACAGAAACAATCACGTCAGTCCACAAACTTCACAAACTGAAAGCAGATTTCAGAACTTTTCTCCCACAGTGATCTGTAAAAGTTAAACTAAGTAACTTCAGAGAAAGAATACCACGCTAGCTCCAAAAGCCACAACAGTCAGCGTGCTCTGATTTATTTCTTCTTTCTCCAAGTTTGTGAACTCCTTCATGTTCTGTTTCCTGATCAAAGTAAAACTGTGGCCTTGACTTGGTCCTGGTAATGAAGAAGTAACAGAAAGTTTTGTTTTTTTTTATTATTGACCAAAAAGTTTATAATCCATTTCTTCCCCCTGGTTCAGACTAAACTTTAAAATCAACTTCAGTTTGAAGTTTTACCTTCAACATTACAGCTTCAGTGCCAGACACAGATCTGGTTGAAAGTCATTCCAGGTCTTAAGATAATCAAGCAAAACAGAACAGTTATTAAAAAAGATGTAGCTCTTGAGACAAAATCGACTTTTCTAACCTGGCTGTAACGTCCTTTCATTTTTGCTGTCATAAAAGATATTTCAACATTGGTGTGAATCGGGTTTTCTTGACTTTAAAGCCAGCCTCAAGTGGACACTCAGAGAACGTGCATGTCCACCTTAGATAGATTTCTCTAAATTTGAAGTGTAAAATTGAGGTAAAGTTACAGAAGTTCAGCTTGCAGTCTTTAAAGCCCACTTTGAGAGGATGAGAGAATCACTTTTCATAGCTGTGTTTCAAGGAAGGCATTATGTACATCAAGCAGCCTGTTGAAACGGACTGGAACCCAGTGTGGTTAACAGGTCTGTACAACAAATTAACCAATAGTTTCACACCAATTATTGATGTAGAAATGTTGGAAAAACAGAGAAACCAAGTAGTCCTGCCATGGTGCCAGCATCCAAGGAAGTATCAGGGGCATTACAGAGGTGAGACAGGATCCCAGCAAGCCACCAAAGCCAGCAGGGTGGATCAGCACTGGCCCTGTGTCTAAGTGTGCGTGTGTGAAGTCCCTGCTGTGTACTTACACATTGTCTTTTGTGCTTCTGCAACACTGTGAGGCAGTGTGAAATCACACACTGGGACACCACCACAATACACCATTGTGCACTCAGTATCAAAGGTGTGAAGATGATAATGGCAGACTTTAAGTTAGACTCATAATATAAAAAGGGCTTGTGATTTGGGCTGCAACCTTAGCAGGGGTCTGGAAAAGAAAAGATCATTTCTGTGAACTGTGTCTGCGTAATGACCAAAACAAGTCTTTAAACCACTGGTGCATAGATGTGACTGCAGTAGACAACTATTTAAAGAGATTTCTTCCAAAAATGCAATGGTCTCTATGGCGGAACTGCATATTAGCCTATAGAGTGCTCTCTGCTGCTCCTCTCCTTGAGCTTCATTCAGTGGTCAGTCGATGTAACTGCAAGTCATTTTCTCTGGCTCCAAAATGACTATCAGACAGCCATGCTTGTAGACCCCTGCTGGAATATCCTGTAAATCCTTCTGTTGCAAAAGGTTAAAAAAAAAACAATCATATACAATGACACACAGTAAGGCTCTGAAGCCTTATGTGGCTCCTTGGCTCCTTTACAGTGGCTCCATGTAGCTTTAAAAAAATATTATTGCATTTTTTTTTCTTATAGAGGGTTCTGATGATTAATAAAACGGATGCAAAATAAAACCACGTTTAAACATTTTGTTGAACTAAATATGCATTTCATCTTGCAATAAAGCCTGCCTCCTCTGTACTTCACCTTCTGCAACATCAACAACCCACCATCTTCCATTGAACCTGTCACTAACCTCAAGTTTTACACCCCAGGTAAGATAACCAAATCAACAAAAAGACAAATCTGGAGAAAAATAGAGATTTTAATTCTATGAGGATGAATTCATTTAACTGCCAACATGCTGGCTTAATATACATGCTTGATATGTAGAACAGAAAAAAAAAATGATGAGTTAAGCGACGTAGTGTAAATATACATTATCAAATTCATTCCTCTTTAAGTTCTAAAATTTTATATATTCAAAAAACTTTTTTTAGTTAATTATATAATATATTTTTATCAATGTATCAAATTTTATACAACATATTGTCTTTATTGTGAAGGTAAAGTAAATCTATAATCCTGCCGTTAGCACCTGTCATGATGGGGTCTACTGCCATTAAATTTAATGCTCTGTTTAGGGTGTTAACCTGGTTCATGCACACTGCTTATTGATTTTTTTTTTCACCATTAGAACAAATAATCTGTTTTTATCGCTAGAGCTAGAAATGCATACAGACCCAGGCTACTCCAAACTGATTTTTTTTTTTTTTTTTGAAGTGTCGAACGTGAATTCACTAAGATCAATATGAGAATTGCCAAAAGTTGACATCACCACTTGGTGAATCTCCATCAAAAGGCAGATTTGTCATGGTTAAAGGTCAATGGAGATACTCAGCGGGGAGAGAAAAAAATGAAACAACTTGCTTTCAGGTGTAACTTAACAAAATAAATCTCAATAAATAACCTTGGAATCAAGACACAGACCTCTGGTAACTCAGTGGGAAAGACAAGACAAATGGGCACTGGGCATAGGGAGACAAATTATTTCTACACAAGTTAATGGGGCACTGGTGGGAACAATAAGGTTGGGGATCACAATCACAAAGGTGGGAAACACATCAGGGCGAAGTTTTTCAGAAATGAGAGGAGAGATGTTACTACAAATAAAACAGGACAGGACTAACATAAGACAAGACCAAACTAAAAATTATAAGCTTAACTTAAATGACGAGACAGGATACTTTATGTGCCGTATGTCTTGTAGCCAGTTCATTGTGTGTTCCTTCATGTCACTTCACTTGCCTTTCGTTTTGTCTCTGGGTGTTTGCCTTCCCCTGTCCGATTGTTTGCTTTGGGTATTTGATCCCCTGTGTTCTGATTTTGGACAGGACACTAAACACACGAAACACTAAACCTGATACTATACTTTGACCTAGTGTTGGCTGAACATATTTGGATCCATCATGCTATGTCCAACAGTCATATCATGGAGCTATTCATCTATCCATTCATCTTCTATACCCCTTTCCCTGTTCAGGATCGCGGGTAGCTGGATCCTATCCCAGCTGTCTTAGGGCGAGAGGCGGGGTACACCCTGGACTGGTTGGCAGTCAATCACAGGGCTTCAGGGAGACATCTGCCAATAAAATCTGCTCCTAGAATTTTAAAAACACTGATCGGTCATTTTGGGATTCAGAATATCTGCGTTGCTGTGAGTATGATGAAGCTGAAAAAGGGGAGTTTATTTGAAAAAGTTGACACAACTAAAGAAAAATTCTTTGTTACCGTACATGAGTAATTTCCAGACATCTGAGCCTGTCTTCAATGCATTTTTTTTTTCACCTTTATTCCAAGATATTTTTACATTCGACTTCTTAAGTTGTCAAACGGGCTCAGTGCTTTAGCATTAATGCATTTGAAAGGGAATAAGTGATTAATTCCCCAGAGTTGAAAAGAGGCAAAAGCGGATTCCACAGCGTATCCCACACTGCGTAACATGCACGACAGATGTAACACGATGAAGAGGCTGTAAAGGACGTATCGAGACAAATAAGAAGTGAAAGGGAAAATCAGCCACGTCAAAGAGGCGTTAACTGTGTGTGACATCTGTGACTGACAGTGTCAGAGCTGAGCAACCCAATAGTCTTCATCCTTCTCATTCACACACCAGAGTAAAACTTATGTTCTATTTTCTGTGACTGCTTCTTACGTCTTATTTGGATATTTTGTACAGAAATAGCAAGAGCACATATCCCATACAGGCCAAACACTGTCCTTCCACACCTTTCACTTTTACTTTGCCAATGAGTTGAATGGCTGGGGCTAGTCGAGTGTCACAGTCTGTTCTTGCATAAATAAATGTGGTTCTACTTGAAGACTAAAGACTTTGTGTACTTTTGTCACATCTGATTTCCCACATCAAATAATCAATTGCAGACCTTTGGAGCTCACAGCCTTTGACTTGTCAATGGTTTACGAAATTTCAGACAGCTACCATATTTCTTACTTCGCCTCACTTCAAGCTTTAATAAGAAACTTATTGTAATTTTCAATATTTCAATAAATGTATTGTAATCATTGGACACATAAAAGGTAAAATGGAGCTGGTTTCACTCACTGCTATAGCTCTGGGTATTTGAGATGCACAGGAATGCAGAGACAAAAAAAAAAAAAAAAAAACTGGGATGACCATATTTTCTATAAGTGACATAAAATATTTCTCATGTTAATTCTTATTGAAGATCCTGTGAACAATGTTTTACAATGGCAAGTGGGGCTTAATTATCTGCATATGCCTGAAGAGATCTAAGAGGAAAAACTTGCTATGAATACAGAAACCAAGGCCATCAGGACCTTCTCTGTTGGCCCTGTCAACATTAAAACATTCTTTTTTTTTGTATAACTATTTTAATGTGTATCTGAATTAATCTGAATTCAATTGTTTTCAGTATATTACAATCAGTCTGGCAGTTTTGTGTGTGGTCAAGCTGGGATTTCAGTTGTATGTGAAAGTCATTTAAATGCATCACACCTCCCGTGGGCAAGCTCAAGCAGTATTTCTAGCCTTTCCTGCTTGAAGCTTGAAATTGGATCATTAAACAATAGTCGTTCATGGCTCGAACAAAGAAAAGTAGTGTTAATAAAAAGATCTGCTCTCCATTCATTTGATTCAAAACAAACACACACTTTAGTAAGAGTCATGTCCTCATGACAGTGGGTGAAAGTGCTCATGGGAAACAGAGTCTTTATCCTGGAGAAAAAAAAACATTCTTGCTTTTCAGCATAGTCCCCACAGCCCCTTTAAGATCACCGTTTGACCGCACTGCACTTTGAAGCTCTGAAGCACTTTGAATTGGCTGGAACTGCTATATATATATATATATATATATATATATATATATATATATATATATATATATATATATATATATATATATATATATATATATAAACCTACCTTACCTAACCTCTTGTGTAAACTATTTATGAAATTGTTTAGTCTTTTGTATCCTGTTCATTTTCATTTACATCATTTTCAGCTGTTGGATTTGTGTTTTAACTTTGTTCAGCACATTTCTCCTGATGAAAACCATTAGTTAGTCTTTTCATGCAGTGAAGTCTTCAGCAGGTTGAGAAAAAGACTAAAATGAAAACTGTGGTCTGTTTGTTACCAACAAAAAAAGAAAAGGCCATTGGCAACAACTGATAATTTTTGAAATATTCAATGCTCAAGCTGAAGAATCAGCCTGCTGTAGGAACAGACTGTGTCTGTTTTCCACAGTGGAGACTCACACTGAGAGAAATGTTTGATCATTAAATGCCAGCAGGATAAGATCTGTTAGTCCGAGCCAGGACTTTCACATGTGCACAGGACCGGAGGTGTCATCTAACAGAAGTAACAAAATACAAATACTTGGTTATCTTACTTAAGTGGAAATTTGGGTATCCATACTGGTGTAATTATTTTTCAGACAACTTTTTACCTCTTCTTACATTTTCATGCAATTATCTGTACTTTCTACTCCTTACATTTTAAAAATAGCCTTGATGCTCCTATTTCATTTCGACTTGTCATCCTTAAAACCCCCCCACAAAACTCCAAAAATCTATCAAGATAAATCACACCATCAGAATAGAGTGAATTTGATTGTGGTTGGATGAGAACAAAACATCATTCTGACACCCTATTGGTCTGTATGCGACTTATAAATCATGTCACACTCCAGCAAGAATATAGCAGATCCATGTAACGTAGTACGAAGATGTCCATCCCAAAGACTCAAAAGAACTACAGTAAAATGTCCCAACCATTCATCAGCGAGGAGGTTAGTAGCCTGGAAGACCAACTGCAACAGATATTAATAGAGATCATGATGTTCATATGTTTCTTTTATTGACAGCAATCATTATAACAACTGAACAATTATTTGAACATGTGTGTCCAGCTTTTTTTTTTTTTTGCATCTCCTGTTTCTGAGCACTCCTGAATGCATCATGGTACCAGTGCATCCCCGGAGTAAAGGCAGGGAGAGTTTCTCTCTCTCTCTCTCTCTCTCTCTCTCTCTTTGTGTGTGTGTGTGTGTGTGTGTGTGTGTGCGTGCGTGCGTGCATGTGTGTGTGTGTGTGTGTGAGTACATGTTAGCACATGTTTGCAAATCAGGGTGAGACCAAGCGGCAACCTGCGGTCTGAAAATATGAGACAATGCGGAAGTGGTAAAATCTGCAGTTCATTGAGTGTCTGCTTGAGGCTGGCTGCACAAGTACCAGAAGTGACGTTTTCACAGCCATTTTCACAGCAGAAATTCACATGTTTACAGCCCAATACAAAAAAAAATGTCCCATGTCTGAAACGTTTATTTGGCTAAGGGTACACACTGTAAGGGAAGTGATTTTTTTTTCAAAATCAGCAGTTTATAAGATCTTAAGATTGCCAGTTCGTCCAATCAGAGGCGCATGATTGATGGGAACCCTATGGCTGTTGCTGTACAGACTCAAAGCCCGCATCATTTCCAAATATGGTTGTGCCGACCAATTTGCTTAAAAAATCTGTTTCAGAAACAGAAAGTGTGATTTATAGAGCAGAGAACAATTGTTAATGTGCAACTATGTAGAGAGAGAAATGGCATACCATCATGTATAAATAAGATAAATGACACAAGGGTGTTTAGTTTATTTAATTAAAGGTACAGACCTGATCCATATGAAAGGCATCCTTATTACCTCTGTTGTCATTTGGTGCTATAAAGAAAATCAAATTAACTTGACCATCAAGGGGGGAGCTATATGAATATAGAAAGGCCTTGCGACTTGCACACATTGCTTATTATTTGTTGCTTATAGTACAGAATAAAATAATCCAAGATTTTCAGCACTGTAGCCAGGCTGACAACAGTCATGAGCTTCTTTAATATAAGATATTAAAGATTAGAGATAAAATTAGTAACCTCATGCTTTCAACAGCAGTAGAATCTCCAGCTGATGGCGAAATCATGGAAACTGTTATTAGACTGACTGCTTTCTATCTGTTGACTTGCCAGAGCTGGTCTCAACAGTTGTTTTGGCTAAATCATCAACTTGTCTCTTGGACCCTGTCCCAGCTTGGTTGGTCCTTCCCTTGGTTGGCTCCTCTTTACTAAAGATGATTAATGCTTCCTTACTGACAGGCTATGTGCCACAACTTTTTAAAGTTGCAGTAATTAAGCCCCTTCTAAAAAAAAGCCAACTCTTGATTCAGGCTCCTTAGTTGACTACAGACTGGTATCTAACCTCTCTTTTATTTCTAAAATCTTAGAGAAGGTTGTCTCCAGTCAGCTCTGTGAGTTTCTTCATAGCAACAGTCTCTTTGAGGACTTTCAGTCTGGGTTTAGGGCCAACCATAGTACTGAGACTGCACTGCTGAAAGTAACCAACAATCTACTTTTGGCTTCAGACAGTGGTCTCCTCTCTGTGTTCATGTTACTCGATTTTTGTGCTGCTTTTGACACTATTGATCATCACATTCTCTTACAGAGATTAGAGAATCTTCTTAGCATCACAGGAACCGCTTTAGCTTGGTTTAGATTGTATCTGTCAGGTTGTTCTCAGTTTGTAATGTGAACATTAAATCCTCCTTGCATACCAGGGTGCGTTATGAAGTTCAGTGTTTGGTCCGATTCTTTTCAACTTATATATGCTTCCTCTTGGAAGTATAATAAGGTAACACTCCATAAACTTTCACTTGTACGCAGATGATACACAGCTATACTTATCGTTGAAGCCAGAGGAGTCGGTTATCTAAACTTAAAGCTTGCCTCAAAGATATAAGGATCTGGATGAGAAGAAACGTTCTACTTCTGAACTCAAAGAAGACTGAACTCTTTTTTCTTGGACCTAAACACCTTAGAGAGGCTTTCTCTAACCAGACAAGCACCTTAAATGGCATCAGCCTGGCGCCTGGCAACACTGTTCTTTTGGACCAGGACCTGTTCTTTAACTCTCACATCCAAGAGGTCTCCAGGACGGCATTCTTTCATCTTTGAAGTGAAGTTGGTCCATACTTTCGTTTCCTCCAGGTCAGATTACTGTAACTCTCTTTTGTCTGGTTATGCTGACAAGTCTATTAGGACTCTTCAGCTAGTTCAGAACACTGCAGCTCAGGTCCTGACTGGGATTAGGAGGAGGAAGTATATCTCCCCAGTGTTAGCGTTTCTGCACTGGTTAGCTATAAAGTCTAGAATAGAATTTAAAATTGTTCTTCTGACTTACCATGCTCTTGCATCGGGGCAGCTTATCTTAAGGAGCTTGTCATGCCGTATTATCTGTCTGGATCACTGTATTCCCAGCACGCAGGCCTGGTTGTCATACCTAGGGTCTCTAAAAGTAGTCTGGGAGGTCGAGCCTTTAGTTATCAGGCTCCTCTTGTCTGGAATCATTTAACGGTTAAGTCTTGGGGGGCAGATACCCTCTCTACTTTTAGGAGTAGACTTAGAACTTTTTTGTTTTTCTAACGCTTATAGTTACTCTACTCTTGGTTATGCTGCTATAGGTTAAGACTGTCGGGGAGTGTAGGGGGGGTCTGAGTTTGTCTGTTAGGTCCCATTGGATTGTTGCTGTGGACGGCCTGCTGCCATGGACCTGCCAGACTCCAGCTGCTGCGGCTTTTTATTTACAGTTTCCCCACGATCATCACTACAACATAGAACTCTTGACTCTTTTTTCTCTAGCTCTTTGCCCCCCCCCCAACACACACACACACACACACACACACACACACACACACACACACACACACACACACACACACACACACACACACAAGCACACACGCACACACACACAAACACACACACACACACACACACACACACACACACACACACACACACACAGGGTGTAACAAAAAACTAAAAATTCCTCACAGAAGGTTTAATATCAGTTCACATGCATGGTGACCTGTGAAAGTACTGGTCATACAATGTGTGTGTGTGTGTGTGTGTGTGTGTGTGTGTGTGTGTGTGTGTGTGTGTGCGTGCGCGCGCGCACGTCTGCTAACTGCTCTGGAGGAGTCTGTGTCGATGTTGACTGTAACTCTACTTGACAGCTCCCAGAACAAAATGCCCCGGTTGCCAGAGGGAACGGGCACTGGGCTGCACACACACTCTGTATTTATTGGTGGAGCAGATCAGAACAAGGACGGGTTCACAGGGTCAGCTGTCTGTTTCTTACAGTGCTGGATGGTACTTCAGACAAACCACAAAAAATGAAGAGAAGGCTCTTTGAAGCTGGCGTCTGGGGAGGATGGAACACATTGACACAATTTTCATTGTAGGACCTCTCATGCTGGAAATTAATTAGTTTGGTCCCGTAAAAGCATGTTTAAGTTTAACAGGCAATATGTTGCACATTGTTCAAACTCTGAGGCAGAGAGAAGGCTAATAGTAGAGTAACTAAGTGACAAGTATCGGTTACAATGTTGTCAAAGCAGACAACAGTCACTGCGTGGACTGCACACATCACGTCATAATGTATGTCACAACTCATTTCAACTTGGGCTGTTGACTCTTGACAGAGCCGCGGTTTGAAAGCTTTTGACCTCAATAGCCCTGAATCATTTCAGCCCAATATTAATACCTTGTGTCTTAGTCCCTGTCCAGCCCTGGGCCACTGTAAAAGACTTTTTTTTTTAAAGCTGGGCTGTAAGAGGTACTTGCTGTAAGTGTTACCCACAGGGGGCCACGGTTAGCTTGGCTCCATCGTGGAGAAACTGGCAGGAGAATTAGACCAGAAGCTAAGCCATCAACAGCTGCAGACAGGGTCAGATAAGGTTTGTCATTTCAGCTCAGTTGTTGTTTTGAGCTCAGTCTCTTTGCCAGCTAACATTGTGTATTATGATAAGGTAAACATATCTATTAAGACTGCAGTCATGTGTGAGTGGCTACTAAAGTGATTTAGATAGCTCCTGAAATAAAGCTCAGTTCAAACAAGAAGACTAGTTTAAACCCATTTAGTTATTCATTAATCATCAATCCTGCTCCCTATTACCATCCCTCTCATGATCAGCTAGTCATATAACCATTTCCAGAACTAAACCAACCAGATTTAGTCTCAACCTCTCTCAACTACTACTCCTACTGCTGCTGGCAAAAAATCTAACTCTGTTCCTCTTTGAGTCAGTGTGTTACTTTGAGTGTTGCAACCTTCCTCCACCAGTCACCTCTGATCTATCTCAGTGTCCAGCTCCAACTACTCAGCTCACCCTGCATCCTTCCTTCACAAACACCACCTGTGTTCAGGTATCATGTCCCACATCTGACCTCACAATCGCTTCAAAGTACATAAGGATGGCACAATTGAGAGTTATCAGCAAAGACAACATTTTACAAATTATCGAAATTAATCCAACCTGACTGGTTTGTTATGGGATATCTTAAGATCAGCACTGGGTTGCACTAGTGTGTGAATTCAAATGAATCACCATTTGGAAACATAAGATCATGTGAAGTGTGAGGAGTAGCAGAGAGTTTTAACAGCTTTTACTGGTCATGTGTTGGCAACATGTTTTCCTACTGATTACATCAGTCAAACCTCATCTCACACAATTACCATGCATCTGCACTATATTAACCCTGCAAAGCCTGACCATCAAAAATAGCTGGAAAAAAATCATTTTTTGAAATGAAATGTTTATTGATCCTTTAAACAAAATCCACACAAATATTGCTAAATCATTTAATTTTATGATTTTATTGTAATATATTTGTAATCTTCAAGGGGGTAGAATTATTATTATTATTATTTTTACATTTTTATACATGATTTTAAAACATCACACTCCGTTTTGCACATGCGCATTCCACGTTCATTGTGGCAACTTTTAATTGCCATGCACAAACTGGACAACAACAATGGTTCAATGGCGGACTATCACGTTTTGCTTGGGCTGCTGAATCTGCCTTAAAACAAAATGCATCTGTTGCTCCACTTCTGCACTCAGATAAGACACATTTGATCTCTACACCAAACGACCAGCCCGCCTCTTCTTCGCCAGCAGACTACCAAAAGACTCTTCAGTTATATTGCCACCTAAAGGCCTGGTATGCATACTACAGTGTTTTCAGTCCATTTGCATTTCTGTGTAAACACAGATTGTTTTCTTTGCATTTTTTGCATTTTTGAGTGAAATGCTGTGAAGCGTTGTCATATAAACAGGGTCTAATTTGTTTGGATGGACAGAAGTTGTACTAATCTGATAATCAGAATGAAAAGGAAATTTCTGGCATTATTTTGTTTACTTTGGCTGTTATGGTCTAATAGATAAGATGTACCTTACATCTCTGTGATGCAGCCAAATAATGACATAACTTCAGTTACACACTAACAAGTTTCAACATTTGGTTTATTGTGGACTTTGCATCCTAACTGAAAGACACAACATGGACAGAGCTTCTGCACTACGCCACTACTGTGTATTCACATTTTTGCCCTCAGTATTCAATAGTTACAGTAAATCTGATAAGGATATAGATACGTTTTGAGCTGTTGGGTTTCTCAGAATGCCTGGTGAAACAGTTGTTGATATTCTATGAGTATTCTGTAAAACCAACTTTAAAAGCTTCTGGGAACAAGACTGTGTCATTTTTAGCTGTGGATGTGCAAGGTGACAATCAAATGAATTCACACAGATGTAAGGAGACAGATTAAACAGGAGTTAGGAAATTTTGTCATACATGTTCAGTTTTTTTTTTCTCCAGTGATTGGTTAGATATTTATCTCATAATAAATATTTAAGTATAACCCACCTACTTAACAACAGTATCCAAACATTGTCTAAAACTTAGCAATTGATAAAAAATGGATTAAAGCACACTTCTAATAATTTCAGATAATCAATAAAATGCACATGATCATACACATCAAAGTTAGTTTATCTAGGGTTGATCTACCAGAGGTTTTAGACTCTAAAAGAAGACACAACACTTAGACAAACCTGATCTGAAAAAGTTAGAATCCAGAACAACAAATACAGACATGAAAAAGAAAGGCTCTGTCTTTGGACAGCCATTGAGATAAGACATGGGAAGTCATAAAGAAAAATTGGATCTTCGATAGCTATGAGTTCATTACATTAAACTAAATACAGCTGAGAGAACAATATAAACACCAGAGACTGAGTTGAAGTAATATTGGATCAGATCACAAAACATTTGATAGGATGAAACTTTAATGATCTGTGAGGGAAAAAGTGGGTCACTGCAGCAGCCAAAAGAGACAGAAGTAAAAAAGAAAGTTGAAGAGCGATAAATTAAAAACGTCTCATCCCACAAACAGAGAGCTACTAACAGTTTAGAGAAGAGTTTTATCCTGACACTGAAGAGTTAGACGGTAGAAACAGATTGTGAACCAACTTTCCTCTGGCCTCTCTCATGGAGGAGAGTTGTCTCTCTGTATCTGTCTGGGTCTTTTCCTTTTTCACTTATTTATGCCTCCTTGCATCCTCTCTCCTTCTTTGACCCTGAAATGGCTTCCTCCTCTCTGTCATAAAAGATCCCCCAAAGCTCTTAAAGGGGAATTCCAGTATTTTTTTTAACCTTGTGGATATTTTTGCATATTTTTGGTGTAAAGGAGTACCAGGCTGTCAAAGTTTGTAGTTTTGAAATTCTTCTTAACTCTCCTTCCCGATGTATTTAATTTTACCCGGGAAAACTACACAAGAACGGCAGCTGCCAATCATTGCTAAATGAGACGTAAAACCCTATTCCCATCTGGAATGAATAGTTAGGTGTAGTTTTTGTCTTGTACTGCAGCCAGCCAGCAGAGGGGGCAGTTTTTGTGGCGAGATGACGAGAGACGAGATGACATCCAATTTTTTTTACAGTCTATGTACGTTACCAGTAATCCGGGTATAGGTAGTTTTCTGCCAGTCTCCAGCGTACTTGGATCCCTCTTTGCTATGCGCATTCGCATTGAATCAGGGTTGGTGCACGCCAACTAAATATATGCGCATGAAGCAGGCAGAACAGCAGGATTTGATTGGTTTACCAAATTAGATGCCAAACACTAGTTGACTGGTGTTTTCACAGGTTTACTCTTGCTGTAGACAGCAGATATTTTTCTATCTTCTATTTTCTATTTTAGGTCACATCACATCATGCATTGATTGACACTGGGACACAAAGATCAATTTAACTAGAACAACAAAAAGTATATCTAAATCTGTTTACCAACACTACCTTTAAGTTGTAACGGTTGTCTGTATTTTTTTCTATTGTATCATTCTGGGTTCAAGCTTGTTCTATTTTGCTAACATCTGTCTCCCTCTCTTTCAATTCCAGTCCAGTTTCCCTCTTGTGTGATCAACTGGTCCCTCCCTATTGTGTTTCACCTGTGTCTTTTTCCTGCACTCCCTGCTCCTTTATAATTCTGGTGTGTCTACTCACCCCTTGCCAGATCAACTCTCGCCTTTTCATAGTATCCAGCCTTGTAAGAATCCTTGTAGCTCCTAGTGTTTTGACCCTTGTTTCTGCCTCGACCTCGTCTCTCGTCTGCTGATT
The DNA here is from genome assembly GCA_030710495.1 of Labroides dimidiatus. Taxonomy (NCBI): domain Eukaryota; kingdom Metazoa; phylum Chordata; class Actinopteri; order Labriformes; family Labridae; genus Labroides; species Labroides dimidiatus. Next base: position 13,234,147 of record CM061155.1, read on the forward strand.
CTGTGCCTTTGCCTTCTAGTTGGCCTTCTGGATTTTGAACTTTCTTCTGAATAAAGGCTATGTTTTGGATTGATACCACTGGTGCCGTGTCTGGGACCTTCTCCTGTCTGTGTTGTGATATAAGTGAGGAATCTGTCATTTCACAGTTCAGATTTATCTGTTTTTTCTAACAAGTAAATAAAGCGAAAAGAACGTTGACTCTGTCATAAAATTATACCACTGGCCTGTATGTTCACCCTCTGACCAATAAATTGCAACACAGTGTACTTAATACGATCCTTAGTGTGAACAGAACAGGGTTTGACAGGGACTGGGCCCTGGCCTTTTTTTTTTTTTTTTTTTTGCCCAGACTGGCCCCCAAGTCTGTTAAACGCCACTCTCCAGTACACCAGTCTTGAGGTCCCTTTAAAGATGATGGTGCTATTCCCCCAAATCACAACAAAGGGGAGTAGTAAATGATTTGGACAAGTGGATAAGTTAACTCACTCACTTCTGACTGACTCACTGGTGATCAGGGGTGACTGAACAAAGAGGAACCTTGACCGGATCCTGAGGTGAAGCATAATCAGTGTGTAAGAAGGTTCTGAGATCACACTGGAAGACACAGGTGTTTTGGGTCTGGGCATAACCTGTTTAATGCTGTGAACCAATAACAGCATGCTTAGATGATGACAGTAGTAGTATCTTCAATTTAGAAACAAATATGCAGAGAAACATGTATCATGTGTTGTACAAACCATTATACTGTCTTAGTGAAAAACATTACAAAACTGAACAGCCTGTAAGAGAGAGTAGACATTAGAAATGATTAATATACAGACAAATTAGATTTGAAAGCTGTTGAAAAACGTGACTACTGTAATGTACGCATGTTATTATTGTAAAGAAACATCGTCCTGAAACCAGGTCAAGCAAAAGAGTAAATAAAGAAAATTAAAACCATGCTAGCTAACATTTGCTCATGTTAATGTTGATGAGTTAGCAAGGTTAGCCCAACGTGCACTATGACTGTAATGTTAGCTCAGCTGAATATCTGTGAAACAAACACACACACACTGTGTTAAAAGTTAGCAAGTTTGCCAAATAAAGTTATGAACCTAACATGAATGTGATATTGATATTTTACTGAATATTTTAGGCAGGCAGACAGCCCACTGATCCTTCTTACCGCTCCACGCTCACTAAACGAGCAAATAAAAAAGTTTGTTTTTAAAAATCTGCATCATATTAAATTCTTTCAGCCCATTTATCCTGATAATGTCACAGTAAAATGTTTTTTTTACAGTGAGTCAGATCAAACCTGACGTAACTTGCTAGATAGAGAGAAGCTGGGACTCTCGCCAGATCTGTTCATTCATTCATCTTCTCTACCGCTTCTCCTGTTCAGGGTCGCGGGTGGCTGGACCCTATCCCAGCTGGCTAAGGGCGAGAGGCGCGGTACACCCTGGACTGGTCGCCAGTCAATCGCAGGGCTGACACACAGAGACAGACAACCATTCACGCTCACACTTACCAGCCAGATCCAACCGGGTGAATATTTGTGGATTTGGTTTCACTGATGGGTGAAAACATAGAAATCGCTGTGCTAGTGACACAAGCTGCATATTCACTTCCTTGGTCCAAAAACAGCCCAAGATTTCAACACAGAGTGTAAACACATGAACATTGTATGCCGTAGGGGCAGTCCAGTGCTGGTGTGGAATATGAATCAATAGGCATTCATATATGAAGGTCATCTCAGCTGCATCAAGACCTAATATTACTAAACAGGTATGTCGCAAATTCCCGAAAACCATCAAGGGGTTAAGTCGACTGTCACTAAGTCTAAAACAACCATATGATGTGAGAGCGTCTTGGTGCAACACATTCAGAAGACACCTGCACATAATGAATCACTTACACACAGGAGATATGGTTAGACAAACAGCTTTAAAGGTCAATAAGTTTTCTTACATAACTCAAAAAACTTTTAACTGGCTTTGCTTCTCTGCAGAATGTGTGCTTTGTGGTTTTCACGCATCCAAGTTCACACCTGAGCACCAGATGTGCCATCATTATGAAGTTTTGAAGGTCAAACAAGAATCTTTCATTTTCTTTGATCATGGCTCATTTTCAGAGTATCATCCAGAAAGAGTCCGTAAGATGCCCTCGGTTTCAGATTCATCACTGAGAGTGAGAACAAAGACTTCAATAGTCGGAGGAGCCATGAAGCGTTTGAACAGGAACCAGCTCATTGGAATAAAGAGTGTACAAACAGTGTGTATCTGACACCTGCATCTTAACATGGAGAGGAAGTGAAGATGTCTCATCGTTGGATTGCAGACATGACTTTCATTCAAAGTCCTCATTATCCCCAACTTACATATGACACTTGCGTATGTTTATTGAGACTTTCTGATTTATGAAACACAATTTCCACCTCCCACTAACACAACCAGCCCTGTTAAAAACAAAAACATCTCCACATTGTTTGAAAATGGGAGAGTATGCATGCTAGGTTGTTGGTATATCTTTGTAATAAAACACCCTCCTAATATACTGTTTCTGTGAAACAGTGGCCAGAAAACAAGAGTTTGCTGTTTTCTACTGAAAACACATCTGAGTTCAGTCGTAATATGAGCACATGAAGTTTGGGGGATGAAGGGTACTCAGTAAAGTCTGTGAGGACTCAGCACTCACGCTTTAGGCTGGAGATTAGGATGTGGGATTTTAATATTTAATCAGAGTTTGATTATTATTTCATCACTGTTATACTATGAATGGCAGAGCTATGAAGAATCTAGGTCAGTGTGTTATACTATGTTTGGTTTGGTTGTAAATAATCAACAGTCTGCATTAATTCCAGCATTTAGTTTTCACCTCAGGGGGCTGCCTGGTTAGCACAGTGTGTGCATATGTTTCTCCTTCTGTATGATTATTATTCGCGGCAGCTGGCAGAGAGATTCATGTAAACATACACTCTGTACCTGTAATGAAGACAGACACAGATGCTTATTTATGCGTTTCAGGTTAAACAAAGACCAAGGGGCAACATTTAGAAGGCATCATTCAAGACAAGGAAGGAGAATGAGTGATCAGGCAGCACTGAGGCAAAGTCACAAAGCAGAGACACACTTCCCCCTTGAACAATCACAAATTTATCCTCCGTGCAACATAGAACTGAACTATTTCTTTATGCACTCTTGCATATAAGGCCCTTATTTATTTGACCTTTCTCCACAGATCAGCATCCCCCCTCATTTACATTTTCATTTTCATACTGCAGAAAAGATTATATCTCCTTTCCTTTAAATTTGGCAAGAAATGATTCTGTTTTTATCAGCCCTTGACTGGATAAATGCATCATTCATGCATTTATCTCTTCCTAATTTGACTTCCACAGTTTTCTTTCAGTTCTAGTACTCTGCCAAGACTGACAATTCATGCAAAATGCAGCAGTCAGTTTTGTGTTTTAACCCTCATATTACTCCAGTTTTAGCCTGAAAGCAGAGGCTGTCAGTTAGATTCAAGATGATTCAAAGGTACTTTAAAACCAATGCCCAGCTCCTGTTTATAACCGTATCCCTTGTCTTCCAAAGTGGATGACCTCTCAGGTCAGTTCAAAATTTAATGTGGCTGCTCCCATGAGGACAAAATGTTATGTCAAAAGAAAATCATCAAAAGAAAAAAAAAAAACTTGCAGCCAAATCTTACCAGTAGAGCTCTAAACAGAGACCATACTTGCGTGTACTTTCTAAGAATGGCTTATGAATGTTATGAAGGGTTTAATAATGCTGTCCGTCTTTTGATGCAAGAACTCAAATGACACTATACCATTGTGTTCCTGTCATGATTTTGTATCTATCTATCTATCTATCTATCTATCTATCTATCTATCTATCTATCTATCTATCTATCTATCTATCTATCTATCTATCTATCTATCTATCTATCTATCTATCTATCTATCTATCTATCTATCTATCTATCTATCCACTTTATTACCTTGCTAGTACCGGGTTGGACCCCCTTTTGCCTTCAAAACTACCTTAATCCTTCATGACATGGATTCAACAAGGTACTGGAAACATTCCTCAATTTCCACTAAATTTAGCATCTGTAAGAATGCAAAAACACACACAAAAAAATCTTTATATCACTGTAGGTTAATTCAGGCAGTACAAGGTTAATGCTTGTTGTCATACTTCAAAGACTTATATGGAGGAAATATTGTACTTGACTGTACTGGCTTATGTTGCCAAGGATGTAAAAGGAGTCATTCAATGCTAATCTTAGAGCTTATTTCAACAGAAGCCAAGAAGCAGGATAAGATTTACACTCTGGTCTAAATAAAGGAACTAATTAAGTTTCACAATCTTATCAAAAAGTGAAATATATTAATAATTTCATTGTTAAAAAGTATTTGGCTGATAAAACTTAACCACAAAAATCAGACTTCATGAGAATGTATCAGTGACACTTTCAGTGACATTTCTTTTTCATTATTACAAACACTCAGAGGTAAGTTATACAACAGACCTCATTTAAGCTGTGCAAGTGCACTGACTAACAAGACGTGGGCAGTGAGGTCTCAGACTGAAATCTGAGTTTTAGATGAAACTGTGTGTCCTCTGCCTTGATTATATTTCTTTGTACTGTGTAAATAATCACTTACATCATGTGTAAGGCGATGTTTCTTTGTAAATCCCCAAAAATAAGTACGCATCCCTTGTCAGCAGTTTGGGGACTAATTATGTTACCATGTAGACTACCTGATGTAAACAATTATAATGGAGTAATATTGCTTTCTTTATCATAGCTGCCATCTTTACAACCTTTTAAGCTGGACCAGATCTGTGTTTGTTCCACTAAAGTCTGTCAACACACACCAGCCATTACCCCTGTGAGGAGTCTCTCCCAAGTGGCAACCTCCGGTCTGAAAATATGAGACAATGCGGAAGTGCTAAAATCTGCAGTTTGACGAGTGTTTGCTTGAGGCTGGCTCCAGAAGTACTGGAAGTCAAATACACATCAAGCCAAAAATGTTTTCACAGCCAAGTAGCATATTTACAGCCTGGTACAAAGAATGTCTCCCATCTGAATCACTATATTTGCTAGCAGCACGCACGGTACGGGGGGTAATTTTTTTTCTAATTCAGCAGTTTGGACAATATTAAGATCGCCAGTTCATCCAATCAGAGGCACAGCTCAGCTCATGTGACGGTCGGTTGCCCTATGACTGTTACTGTGGAGACTCAAAGCCTGCCTCATTTCCAATATGGCAGTGCCGGCCCTGTTGCTTCAAAAATCTGTTTTAAAAACAGATGGGTGAGGTCGCGGAAGCTATGTCCACTAATTATACAGTCTTTGATCTCTCCTCATCCATGTTGTCTTTATTGGGCTTTAACCTTCGCCCGCTATGACCAAGACTACTCATTCATCACTCTTTTCCACCAGTGCTGGGACTGAGAACGTTTGGTTTCTTTAGGGATGCACCGAAATTTCGGCCACCAACAATTTTCGGCCGAAAGTGGCCCAAAAGTGCATTTTTGGTTTTTAGTCAAAAGACTTTTATCACTGAAACAACATGGCCAGAACAGCATGTTGTGATAAAGCAAAATATCTCAGAAAAACCCACAGATAGTGATATGTCAAGCATGTGATGTGTGCATGAGAAATGATCAAGGCCATGATGACTGCGGAGAACCTGCGTGGAGAGGGAGAAGTGCAGAGCACAGGAGAAGGAGAGCAGAGTGCAGAAAAAGGACTTGTCGCTCTGAACCAGATGAAGGGGCATTCCTCTCTTATAGATCAGATCTATACCCTGTTCAGTGCAAGATTTTAGAAAAAGTCGATTTTATGCAGTTACAGTCGTTTTTAGAGTAAAACTTGATTCTTGATAAATTCCAGTCTGGCTTCAGATCCCGACATAGCACGGAGTCAGCACTGTTAAAGGTGCACAGTCACATTGCTTTGTCAGTGGAAGATGGGAACCCTGTAGTGTTTGTGTTGCTGGACCTCACTTCAGCCTTTGATACAGTTGACCATGCAGTCCTTGTATCTCGTCTGGAGCATTATGTGGGTCTCCGTGGCATCGCTCTTCAAAGGTTTAGGTCGTACCTGGCCAATAGAAGCTTTTCTGAGACGATCAGTGACCTCTGCTCATCACGTGCACCTCTTCCTTGTGGAGTGCCACAGGGATTAATTCTTGGTCCTATTCTCTTTTCTTTATATTTGCTTCCACTAGGATCAATTATTTACAAACATGACCTGTCTTTTCATTTTTACGCAGATGATTTACAGTTATATCTGCCCATGAAACCAAATGAAAGCACTGCACTTAACAAGTTACTATACGGTATTAGTGACGTAAAGCAGTGGCTGGCACATAACTTTCTTCACTTGAATGACAGCAAAATGTATCTTGTTCAGCACTTCCTCTATGCCTAGTGAATAAATTTTGGCACGCTGGCTCCCTTTCTCAAACCACAAGTAAAAAATCTTGGGGTCACCTTTGATAATGGCTTGAAGTTTGATAAACAGAACAGTTCTGTTGTTAGAACAAGTTTTTTTACAGCTCCATCTCTTGGCCAAAGTGAAGCCCTTTACATCGGCCTCAGCCAATCTTCCCTTTCTTGTCTTCAACGCGTTTACGATGCTGCTGCCAGATTTTTAACCAACACACGCAGATGTGAGCACATAACCCCTGTTAGAATTTAATTTAAACTTTTATTGTTTGCTTTAAATGCCATTTATGGCCTTGATCCTCTCTACTTGTCAGCGATCATGCGAGGGCCTTACGATCTTCTGGTAAGCTTCTATTAGACGTCTCAAGGGCAAGAAATAAACAGTGAAGTGACTGATCTTTTGCTGTTGCTGCTCCCAGGTTGCTAAACAGGCTGTCCCCCCAAATATGTACCACTACTGACCTTGGGCTTTTTAAGTCTAAATGTAGGCATACTTTTTTAGAATGGCTTTTAATTGTGACTAGGGATACCCTGTTTTATGTATATATCCTGTTTTATCTTGTTTTATCACTTTTTAAAGCCTTTTAACACCTTGCAGTTGTGTCACACTTTCCGCTGTAGCTTTCATGTATTGTTTTATGGTGTTCTGCTGGTGTCAGATTTACCTTGTCCACAATCCCTTTCCTTACACCAGGATTTAAACCAAAAGTTTGAGCTTGAGATTTAACGGATTAAACGTCTATGTTTACCAGAATAAAGCATAATCTTAGGAGAATGATGTGATTTTATGAGACAGAAGTCATAATTTCAGGAGGAAGTTGATCTATGTTCAGTTAAAACAACATACATAACTCAACAGAAAAGCAGCCAGCTGTCTCTATTGTAATCAGGGACGTGGATCATCTCTTAAAGTTAAACTCAGCAGTTGAGGATTAACTAACAGCAGTTGCAGAAGCATGAACAGGCTGGCCTGTAAACCTGTCCTTCTTCATAACAGACTCAGTTTCTCGCTTCAAAATCCTCATAACTTTGATGATGTGGTGATGTTGTGCTAAAAGACAGAACAGTCACAGCAGGGGCAAATGATGTACAATTCATAGCGCCACTGACTTCAATCCATTTATAGAGAATTCCTCCCTTTGTCAATTGTCCAGAGAAACTAAAAGGACTGCATCTAAGCCAAGAAAATCTTGGATTTGGAGGTTGTTTTTATTTGGTCTAGAGATGATGTTACTTTTTTCCCCTTATAAATTTAAAGCAGAAGAAAAACAAGAAAACTAAGTTAACTTAATGTCTGGCCAACCTAAGACCCATGTAACTGCGAGTAAATGACAGAAAAACTGTAGCTAAAGTAAGGCAGATAGAGTGTCTATGCAATGTTTGTGTGTCTCGCTACTAAAATTACAAAAAGACTGGCACCAGACCCTGCATCATCATATGAAGTGAGATAATTATTGCCAATTGGTTTCAACGTTGTTACGTTCAATGTTTATTTATGTTGGCAGGAATTAAAAAATCTGCATGTTCCAAACCACAACCGAATACACCTGGTGGCCATGTGTCTGAAACAAGGGTGATCAGAGTAACCAAATTGTTTTAATAACAGATTTGTTTAAAAAAAATGGGTCAAACCATATTGTATTTAGCTTGACTATAACAACAAATGCACATCATGAATGTAACCATGACTTGAGTCAACAGGTTTGAGGTTTTACAGCCCAGCATGAAAGAGGAGAAGCTTATTACTTGGGAAGTATGGGAACTCCTTGGTCTCCGGACTACAGCTGTCGGGGCAACCTGCTACATGTAGGACTGAACACGCAGTTATTGTGAGTTGATGAATGTAAGAGTCAACACACAAGCGGAGATGAAATGACAGATCTGGTGTATTCCCAGAATAACAACACAAAATGTCTGTTAAGCCTACCGCTGGAGATTTATGTCGATTTGAAGGAGATATGCTAAATGACTGAAGGAAAATTAGACAAAGCAGTGACTTCACATCCAGCAATGTATTAACTGAAACTAAACTCTCCTGAATAATAAACATCAAAAAAAAGAAAAAAAAAGTTTTGATGACTGAAAACATTTTTGTTAAACCCTGTCCCATATGCTTTTATAGTGCAGCCTGGCTTTATGGCCCGTACAGAAGCCAGTCACTAGAGGGAGCTCTATATTTCTTGGCTTCCCTTTGGATAGCTGTTGTTCCACATACTATGTCAACAAAAACGTATTTTCTCTGGCATAGGCAGACTTGTGAACAAGTTCTGAGGTTGTATTAGCCTTTCACAACATGTGGTCATGTGATCTGAATGTGTACTTGTGGTTTGATATTTATCTTTCCTGCCCTGTGTTCATCTGTGCGCTTCTCATAAAATATAGGTGTGTGTTTACTTTTAATTTTGCAACAAAGAAAGAACATCTAACACTTAGGAGTGTGTTCAGAGTCTAATAGGAAAGAGTTACAAACCCCTGCACGTGCGTATTCCTTATTGTTCTTCTCTCTGCATCCTCCCATATGCAATGTGACATTATGCCAAAACCAACCTGTTTATTTGAGATGCAGAAAATCTGACGTCTACTTAAAAACATCAGCAATAATCTCAGGCTTTGCTGTTGTTTCCCTCAGAATTAAAGAGAGACAGTTCCTCTGAAACTCACAGTTAAAAGACATGTTGGAAAGAAAAAGAGTCTCTAAATTCACCATATTCACACAATGCATGTTTCCTTCAGGAAGTTAATACATTGTGATTTGAAAATGGTTCAATATCAGGCACTCAATAATCAAAAAGACTGTTTGTCCTTTTAAGAGATATTGGGTGACCATATTCAGAAAACCCCAAAGGAGGACAACCTACCAGCCTCTTTGAGATACTTCAAGAATATCCGAAGACATTCAAAGACAACAAAGTATCTTTATAAACCATACATTTATTTAAAACATTCCTTTTCTGTCTGAATAAATAAATAAATAATGCTGGTAAAAAAAAGGGGCTTATCTGGGGCAATGTCGCTTTCCAAGTCTCCAGAACCTTTATATACAACTGATACAAATGTGCCAGCTTTGCAAATAGTACACATTGCTTCCCACTGGTCACGACCAGGACCAAAAAGAGGGGTACTTTTTCTGCAGTTCATGTGCATTTAAAGTATGGTTTGGTTATTTTGGAACCTGCCCCGTTTTAGTCAATAGAAACGCTACAAAATGTGTGCCGTGCCGAGATGAACCAAACTGAACCACTTGGTGGAAACGGGGCTTTATACTTCAAGATTTTCGGTCTGAGAGCGTAGTGCAGGCAGTCAGAGCATATTTTCTGTTTTGATCAGAGAGAAGGAGCGGCCAGGGTCTTTTGAGTCATGTAGTGTAGTGATCGGGGTGAAACTCTTTTCCAACAAATATATATACCATATATGTAGACATGACTTATTTACCTCTATTGAAATGTGAACATAAGCTCAATGTGTGTTTTGTACCTGAGTATGACATGATGTTACTGCAGCAGGTCATCAGGAGACTGCTGCATTTAGGCTACAGTACATTCAATAAAAGTTAAGCTGTGTTGAAATAAATGCTTTGTTGTGTGGCATATTTCTATTTCTATTTTTATATTAAGTTTAACCTAACTGATATCCTGCTACATCAGCACAGCAGGTCCAGGCAGAAAATTAGGGGAGAATGGAATTAGTTGTCGCACGGGTTGGTTGTGTCATTTGCAACCAGAAGGCGCTGTCTCTTTAACAAAATTTAGAGCATTGGGATCAGAGCTCACCTACACAGGGTTCTCTGGAGTCAGACAGCTAAACTTGAGGTGAGAGGACTTTTTGTATTTTTCATGTCATGTTAATTTTCAGCTCCTAAGTGTTTTTCTTCTAGGCTTTAACACAATGGGATTAATTAATTGTTTATTTTAATGTTTTATGGAATGATTTTATTTTATTCGATTTTATTTTATTTTTTCAAATCTACCTTCTTGTGATTCTATGTTGCTGTAAAGCACTTTGAATTGCCTTGTGTATGAATTGTGCTCTACAAATAAACTTGCCTTGCCTTTATCACAAAACAACTGTTAGCCTTAAAAACTGTTGAGGGAAAGCGACAGTTTAGATTGTAATTAGCTAGCTAACTAGTTGTTAGCCTGGATGCCCCCAAGAAATTCCAGTTCAGGTTGGTTGTCACATTTTCTTTGGGGTTGGTTGTCACAGTGGGCTGGTCTAAGGATGTGTTTCTTGTTCATGTTTGTTGCTCATTTTGTGTGGGAAATGTTATTAAAGGCAGACGTTTTTGGATTCCTGCACTGTTAACAGGATGTTTTTACTTACTTTTTGTCTCTCCCACAGTACTGTTCCACTCTCCTACCTCGCCCATGACAATAACAGGCAAGAATACAGTTATGCAAATTAGGCAATTATGTCATTTAGTGACTTCTAGATACTTTACTTACTGAGAAGTTGGCAACACTGTCACTGAGATCATCTCTGTGTTATACAATCCAAAGATTTGACACAGCAAATTTATGGTATGTCAGTAAGTGTGAGCAAAGAGTTGGATTTCAAACATTACAGCTGTCTTTCCCTAAGTCCTTCTCCTTTGTCTTTTATCCGGTTACATTTCCATTAGCGCCAATGTCAATGTCAGCTTTATTTATATAGCACATTTATAACAGCCAGTAGCACACCAAAGTGCTTTCCAGTAAGATAGGCAGAGACAATAAAAGAACAATAAAAACTATTAAAAAGAATAAAAAACTATGAAAAGACGATAAAAACTTAAAAAAAGATTAAAAAAAAAAAAAAAAAAAAAGATAAAAGCATAAAAACAACAATGACAGATTAAAGACCTAATAAAAGTGGCAATGGATCACCAAAGGGCAAAGTGAACAAGTGAGTCTTGAGACAAGTTTTATAAGTGGCGAGGCTATTTATACAAGCTCTATCTCCTCTAGATTTTAAAAAAGATTGAGGAACGTCTAAAACCACTTGATCAGCTGACCTGAGGGCTCTGGAGGGCTGATGCAACCTAATAAGGTCCGACAAGTATCCGGGGCCCAGCCCATTCACAGACTTTAAAAAAAAAAAAGAATCTTAAAATCAATCCTGTACCTAACAGGAAGCCAGTGAAGAAATGAAAGCACTAGAGTTATATGCTGGCATTTCTTAGCTCAAGTAAGGAGATGGGCTGCAGCATTCTGAGCTGAGTTCAGACTGGTCAATGCCAACTTACAAGAAATTACAATAATCTAAACGAGATGTTATAAAAGCATGGGTTACTTTTTCAAGGTCTTTGTGGCTAAGATATGATGTAATTTTTGATAGAAGCCTCAGCTGAAAAAAGCTGGACTTGACCACTGAGCTGACCTGTTTGTCAAGTTTAAAAGCACCGTCAATCATGACACCAGGATTCCTGGCATGGGATCTTTTTTTGTGGTCCAAGATGGCCAAGGGAGCTGGCAATGACCTGAACCAGGTCAGGGCGACCAAACAGGACAGCCTCTGTTTTTTCATCATTTAGTTATAAGAAGTGCAGGCCATGCAGTTTAGCATGGCCTGAAGAGAGCCTTCAGTAGGGACCTTTAACTGTGTCTCAGAGCTGAGACACAGATTTATTAAAGGCAAAATAAAAGACTAAACCGAGCTAAAAACCTCTTTGAACAAATGTCGAAGGGATGCTGTCGCATGGACAATTGGCAGGATGTAAATGTTCCACTATTTCAATAAGTGAAGAAAGAGAAACGGGTTCAAACTGCTCCAAAACAGCTTAGCTCACTGAAGGAAGTGAAGGGTCCTGAGCAGAATGAGGGGGAGAGGACCTAAGAGCAGAAATCTTGTTGATAAAGAACTGCATAAAATCCTCACACAAAGACCTTTGACCTTTTTAACTTTGCTTTTTATCTGTAATTTTAAACTGTTATATTTTAGATTTGTTTTATGCTCGATTGGATTGAATTTGTTTGTTTTTTGCATGTCTATATTTGATGTTTATTTGAATTTTATTCTGTAAAGCGTCTTTGAGTTTTTGAAAAGCGCTATATAAATAAAATGTATTATTATTATTATTATTATTAAAGAAGAAGGCTTGATACAGACGGTGTCTGAGCACCTGAGTGGACTCATTCAGCCAAAGACTTGGTGAAAGACAAAAAATTGAGATTTTTTGACTACTACTGGACACTGTTTCCTACTCCATGTGTAGTGTTAATTTGACCTTCTAAGTGATATTTGTGACTCTGTCTTTCAACCTCTTGTTTTGGACACTTTGCCTGTGTTTTTGGATGTCATGTGTACCAACTAGTCTCTGATTGAACATACGTTAAAGTTTGATCTTTGTGCTGATTTTTATTTTCGGTAGTACAATTTTACAATTTAGTGTAAAGCTCCTAACTTGCTGCACTTTACCATTATTCTGCGCATTCACATTTTTCTAGATACTTTTACTTATACACAAATACACACACACACACACACACACACACACACACACACACACACACACACACACACACACACACCAGTCATTGAAGAAAAATGCACCCAGTTAACAAGCTGCTTGTGACCTGGAAACACAATTTACACCACAGTCTCAACAAAGTCACCTGTGCTTGTAGTTTGATAAGGTATTATCGTGAGATTGCATCATCAAAAACAAACATCTTCGCAACTGAACTGTACCGTAAGTAACCCACGGTTTTAAAGAACGCCTTCTGTCAGTGCGCAGCTGGCATGAATTAAAGTTTAAGGTATCAATACAAACATTTAAAAAGAGACACCTCTGCTCTTTCACACTCTTGAATGAGATCCAAGTTACACATACAATGCATGGGAGCAAAGGTAAAGTAAGGTAACCAAACACGCCCACACAAACTTTCTAGGTTATCCAAGGTAAGGTATGTGCTACAAGGAAGTTTAAAGAATTGCTGCGACTGATTATTTACCTCCATAAAACTGCCACTTCCATCTTTATGATGGAAGGAGTTATATGGTGAGTCTGGTTGCTGGAGTAGACAGATGTTTATACCCTGCATAGACTCATCCTCAAATCAACATTATCCTCGGATGATCTCAGTGCAGAGAAGTCATTATTTAGAGTTCTTGGTCTTATATCGACCACTTCATGAGATTCAATTTATAAAGTCTAACTAACAAGGTCAGAACAAAGAAGCTGTTGTATTTTATTATTAAGAACTTATCTAATCTTTACCATAGTACAATAAGAAAGTACTCAATGTATTCCACTGATAAAAGCCATCTCAAACATTGGCTCAGTGCAAATCAGGGCTTTCAACTCCAGGGCTTTTACATCTTTTGATCAGATCCCTGCAGTATAACTGATGAATGTTGGTTGCAATGAACATTATTACATGCAGCTTAATCTGTGTTTTAGCCTTTAGCCTGTGTTATCACTCTCCTGCTTAGTTTTCTTCTGCTCTGATGTCCTTTTCTGTCTGACAGTTCAGCTCCAGTGTCCACCATCACTACTAAATAAATCACAGAAATACTTTTTAGAAGAGGAAAACACAGATCTCTCCTCTCACTTCTAAACTTCCTCAGCCGGCGTGGTGAATATAATAGTTTTATACAACTTTTTACTTGAGCTAACGGTTCCCTGGGAGGACAGATTGGAAGAAGCCCAGGAGAGGAAGCGAGCAAAGTATGCAGATCTTGTCGCAGAGTGCCGGAGGAATGGGTGGAAGGCCCGCTGCGAGCCTATCGAGGTCGGCTGCAGGGGTTTTGCAGGTAAGTCCCTACATCGGGTCCTGGGGCTCCTTGGGATTTGTGGACTGCACAGGCGCAGAGCCATTAAAAACATCTTGGAAGCATCGGAGAAGGCTTCACGTTGGCTCTGGTTGAGGAGGGGGGATGCGTGGCGTGGTGGGCTACCTGGACACAAGGCGGGGGATTGATCACCCCCGGCTGGGTCGCCCGGAGGAGGGTGTCTGATTCAGACCCGAAACACCCGATGAGGCCGGGAGAGTCACTGATGATGTGTCCAGGTTGCACCAAGAGGTGTATAATAGAACTTTAAATTGCATTTTTTGAATATTGCTTCACCCCTGTGCTAGCCCATTCAATGTTTTTACCCCATATAGCAAAACACAAAATCCCCTTACTGTTTTTCACACCCTGTGAGTTTTTAAGTTCCCCTTAGATTGTAACCCCCTTCTATTTCCCAAAAATAGTATTTTAAAATGTAATAGTACTAAGTTATTCTTTGCTTTGTAGATTATTTGTGTCGTTTGAAACTCTACAATGTTAATAATTTTTATTTTTTAAATTTTAATTCATTTTAATTTTGTATATATTTAATGTTAGATTTCCATGTGTTATTGTCATCTATCATGATTCTAAGAAATATGATTTCATGTGTACCTTATCAATGTGACCCTGCACCCATGCACCCAGTGCGACCAGACAACATTAATTTAGTTTGGCTTAAGTTTAGTGACAATTTGTTGCTGTCAAACCATTTTTTAATTTGTGCATTTCATTATTGATCCTCTCAACCAGCTGTCTCAAGTTGTCTCCTGAACAAAAAATATTTGTGTCGTCCACAAATAATACTAATTTCAATATTTTACAAATGTTATATATCATTGACATAAAGAATAAATAATTTTGGTCCCAATACTGACCCCTGGGGGACACCAAATGCAACACTCAAATATGAAGACATGGAATCACAAAATTTTACAAACTGTTGTCTGTTGCTGATATGATTTCCAATCCAATCCAAAGCAATTTACCTAATGCCATCTCTTGAGTTTATTGAGTAAAATGTCATGATTAATGGTATCAAATGCTTTTTAAAGATCTATGAAGAGCCCAATTGCATACTTTTCGTTGTCAATTGCGGTATCTCTACCGTGTACTCTGCTTCTCCAAATCAAGAGCCACAGCTTGCAAGAAGCTGCTGGCAGAAGTAACATAAAGCAAAACTGGATGATTTTCGTGACACCAATCATATCAATCATACTTTTGCCAGTGATGCAGTTGTTTTGATTGTACATTTGTTTATATACTTATGTGGTGACAGCTATGTTGATTGTAACTGTTTTTCCTTAGACATACATCATTTTTGTGCTTGGGTTTACATTTAAGTTCAGCTTTATTGTATTGTGTTAGTTTGTTGCATTAAAATATATTTTTAGCCAGCTTTAACAACCCTGCCTCCCTTCACTGCCCTGATGCCAAACAATACTGCCCTTCCCATAAATGTTTTTAAATGGGAGTACAGACATTTAATCATGTTACATTTAAAGCCATTCATTTAAAACCTTACCTTACTTTTTTTCCTTCTTCTTTTTATGTATTAAGCTTTTAGAAATGCAAGGTTACTTTTGCATGAATGATCAGAAGGGTCAAGATGAAGTTTAGGGACATCAGTGAAACTTTATAAGCAGCTGGCATAATAGATTATTTTTAACAGAACTGCAAAATGACATAAAATAAAGATAAAAAAAAAAAAAATTAATCACTAGCTGACAAATGGTAGCCTAGTATTGGCTACCAAGGTCACCTTTTACATTCCAGATAATTCTTTATGCTCGTGTAAATTTACGTCACGTAATGTAAATAAATTTGAATATTTAAAATCCATAGTGTGGCTTTGATCTAAAGAATACAAATCAAGCCATTTCAATCCTCCTACTTCTGAACACACACATGCAGACACACACTCAGTTAAGTTAGAGCCCCATGTTTCCTACTCTGTTGGCATGCACTAGGCCTACTGTAAAAACAGCCAACCGCCATCGAAAATAGGAGAAAAAAAACTCGAGTTTGTAATAAGGGCGAGGCTTATTTTGGTCGGTTCGTGCCCGTGAATCAGCTCTCTGATTCCCCGTAGCGATCAGTCGGAGCGCTACAATTGTCAGTTTGATCAGTGTGCCGCTTTCGGAGGTTTGTTTTCGGCTCCATGTTGAAGTTTTTGTGCAGACTATCGTAGCTGTGTTCACTCTCTCCACACAGATACAGTGCATACACACACACACACACACACGCACACAAACACACACACACACACATATGCACACACACACACGCAGACTCTCAGGCAGACACACACGAAGAGCTCTCGCCTGATTTGCACCAGCGCGGGTCATTTCAGGTTAAACCCTGGCGCTGTGTCCCGCTCAGTTTAGCCGACGGAGATCCACGCTGGTTCCAGTTGAGGAGGAATGCACAGGCACTGGGACTCCGAATAATATTTGGATAAGAGCTTCATCTTGCATATGCGGTATGTAACATTTTTTTTTAATTTCGTTTTTGGCCACAGTGTTGTCAGTGACAGCCCCTCCAAAACTGGGTACTTGACAGCACGTCACCAAGGTGTCCGTATGTCGCACTTCATAGGCGAAATGTTCAGATTAATATAGACGCTTTAAACACGAACACCAGTGTTATTTATGTCCTGCGAGTGATATGCTCTTTACCGAACTGCGTTGACAATTTCAGCAATTCAACGTTGTGCGTGTTGTCGGCAGGCTGTTCACACCTGAGTGAACATGACTGAGACGTTTCCAGAATTGTTGGAGTCTGTATGATAATCCGGCTTACATATTATCAAGAAAGCTGTACTTTATGTTTGCAATAGTTTAACTTTATCACCGGTTAACTCCGCTTCCTCTTGCCCACGGTGATGTTTTTGTCAAGATGAGATGGCAGGAATTAAATAATATTGATGGAAAAAGTTTAAACTTAATTAATTTTTGCTGCTTTTTCCTACGCCGAATTGAACACCGTTTTGTTTAACTTTGTTAAATGCTTACAAATTGTTCTTCTGGGTTGTTAATGAAAGCAAGACAGTGAAGACTATTAATTTAGAAGGTTTTCGAAGCGAGGTTCTGTCAGGGGAAGAAGAACAGCACGTACCCTGTTTTACTGAAGACTTGGGGGGGTTGGTTCGTGGGCCCAAGTCGTGGTTCCACTCATAGCTTCAGGTGTCCTGCCAAGCTTCTTATTCTCGTCCGGTGGGGTATTATTGTTCCCTCATGTGGCATGAAGAATGTGCAATTTATTTTATCACCGTTCCGGTGTAACATGTGCTTTCGCATCGGTAACATGAACTTCACCGAAGCGCTCGATCAACATCTGGCGTGCAAAATAAGCAATCCTTTCATAGTGCATTAGTGACCTTAAAGGTTGGACTTCTAATCATTTCTCTTCAGTCATCGCTCACAAACACACGTCTGAGAGCTGTTTGCTGATGCTTCATTTGACTGAAAAAGAGGAATTACCCCAGGGGGAAGATTTGTTTGCGAGTGTAAAGTTAGCCCGGCATATTTAGAAACAATTATCCATTGTCCTTCTTGCTTTGCCGTAGTTTGAAGCAAGCTTCTGATAGATAACATGTCAGAGCACAGGATGATGCCTTCAAAGGCTGTCAGATAGGAGCCGACAAACGCAAATGATCACATTTCTGCAGGGATGACCCAGCCAGGTGACTGTGGGAGGTTTTCATTCCCGGGTGAGGAAGTGTGGGATTATGGGGCGGATGATAAGAAAAGCATGACATCAGGTTGTATTTTAAGTAATAATTATTGTTTAACTGACAAGATTAGAGACAATACATGAGAAATTCTCATAATTATTTGTAAAATACAGCAATAGACATAATTTCAACAGTAATGAACAAGTAATTTCAGCTAGAGTATTGAGGATATCTGAAGCCAATTGAGCGTGTTATCAGTGATGTGTTTTTATTTAAAAACATGGTAATGTAAAGTGGCCTAGTATTCATCCAGATTTTTTCAAATGTTACACCCCGAGCACATTCGTATCTTAACAAATGTGTGCTCATGGATTCTAAATCATACTTTTAAAACAGAGTTGCTGCATTTTTTATGTTGAAACTTCAAACCCTGAAATGCATGCCAATTCAAATTTACTTCATGCTGGAAAAAAAAAGGAGTTTCCAAGGAGCAACTGAAGGCAGCATCAGTCCTCAGCTGAGGGTATTTAAGGTCGCTCGCTCTGCCTGTTTGCTGCTGTTTTGTGGGAACTCGCAGCAGACTCATTTTTGCAACAGCGCTGCATGCTGTGTTTATGGATAACTGCAAGACGCATAGAGCAGGATTTTCAAAATAATGTTTACATTCAGGGAAAGAAGAGTTTGCAGTACTGGTCTAATGGCTGGGAACCTTTGATTATGAATGTGCAATACAATCAGGCTTTAATGTGTTTGTTGGAACTTGTAGGGCTGTTCTCAAATCTCTATGGAGGCCCCACCCCTGAGATAAGTCTGTCAGTTTTACAAGTCTCGACTCCTCGCGGGGAAAAGCTCTAACATCTGAACATATACAACCAAAGGGACCATCATTACAGCAAATTTAGTCAGACATTTTTGAATCTACATGTAGAAACATGCTGTTATTAAAATTGTGAAACCTTTTCTTTGTAAGTAATGACATGTAACACCTCAACTGGTTTTTGCAGGTAGGCAATTTGATTAAAGAGCTGTTAATTATTAATAGAAGCAAGATTTGTTTCTTTGACAGTAAGCCAAGATTTAAAAAATCATTTTAAGCACGCACAGTAATTTGACAGTCTCATGAGGAAGATTTAGCAACATTTTTTATTTGGTGTAATAAACCATGAAAGAATACAGCAGATTTTTTTTAACATACCTACGCATCAGCTGCACGGCTGTTGACTTGTGGTCCAGTTTGAGGACTAAACATTTAAACTATGCTTATAATTAAAACTCTCTCTATTGTGTGTTCACAAATGTGTCGGCGTGTCCTGAGAGGACATCTTCCTCACTTCTGTGGGTTCCTATTTTTGCTCTAGTTTAACAAAGTGTCTGGTATGTCTGAACCTTTCCCCTCATTTTACAAACATTTGGGTCAAAATGACGGTAAAGATTATGGACATGATCCCCGCTGGGACAGATTGGAAACAGCCATTGCATTGCTTTCTCTAAAGCCACTCAATAATATTTACAATTCTTAACCATGCAGAACCAACCAGTTGATGGTCTACTGCTGCTCAGATTGGTTGGTTTGTCTATGTTTAAAATGGTTAGTTTGAAAAAATGTTTGTGTAACAAAAAGCAACAGCTTCTGGCCGATGAGGAGGAGGAAGAAACTGCAGTTTCTTAAATGTCCACTTGAGGTTGTATCTGAAAGGAAAGAAAACTTGATGAGAGACTAAATTTAAGTGTTAAAAAAAAAGATGGTTTCTGCTGCATATCTCACTCTCTCATTTCAAAGAACTGCGCAGAGTGGTTGTTTTCTTCTAGAACACTGATTATATATAGTCTATGCATCATTCTTAATTACATAAAATTAGACTGATTTGACTGGTTTATGCATTAAAGGTGTTTGTTGCTGGCTCAGTTATAGATACAACTGGCATTGTGTCATAGTTGTTTGGTTGGGCCTCGTGCCTGCAATAATGCAAACAAGTAGATTTTAATCTATGACTCTCACGTGAACCAGCTGTCACACCCTACGCTGAGTTCCCAGAGTGAGACAATAGTAAACTAAGATCAGAGTAAAATCAGAGTGTTGCCTGTGAGACAGAAAAGACTGGACGAATAATCCTACTTACAAAACCCACGGATAACATTTACTAGGTTAAATCATCCTACAAGAGGCAGTGTCACATTCTGTATAGAAGTGTTTACAAAGCAACTTAATGTCATTGACACTAAATAAAGGTGCATGTTTTAGTGAATTCTATGGACCTAATGATTAGTTTTATTGGCAGTGAGCTTTTTCATGCAGAGATTTACACTCAGTAGCCTCTAAAAGTGAGGGTAAGTGGTTCTCTGGCCTTCTGACCAATAATACAACATTATTGTCACACCCATATAAAATTGTACATTATTTGGATAGGTTAATTCTTATGTTAAAGTTCCCTAGGTGCTGACCACAAGCATACAGATGCAGGGTTTTTCTTGGCTGAAAATGAGGTGGTGGTGGTACCTGATCATAGGCTCACAGGTGTACAAGTGTTTTACTTGCGGCCTATTTTAGGATTTATAACGACATAAAATTTAAAAAATGATAAACATTATTTTAAAGCATATTTATTTATTTTTCATGTACTTTCTTTAACATTTTACTTTGGTTATATGGCAGCTTAACCATCTTTTACTTGCACAAGGCACAACAGGTGGCAGAACATTTGGCCCTCCTTGGTTTCATTTTGTAGAACCTCCTGATCCAGTATTTTTTTCTGAAAATTTAGGGAAAAGTGACCTTGATAAATATTCTAAAATTGAGCTGAATAACATGTTTTTAGCACATTTATTCTAAATTGTGTCTGCACTGGAACTTTTCTCTGCCAAAATTAGATTAACTGTGACAACAGTTTACTGAGAAACTAAGGAAATTGTCACTTTTCAAGGTCACTCTGTCTGACGGAGGAATTGGGAAGTATTTCAAGATAATTTTTACCTTTAAGGCATTAATTCTACAATTCTGATAAATTAATCTGATTGTCACTCCTCTGCTCATTTTTATAGATACCAAGACAGTTCAGGGCTTATTTTAATTTAATGACAATAAAATAAATCATAGTCATGTAAACCTGTGAAGATGTTCAGAGCTCTCCTGTCCTGCTGTCAGTCTGTCACTGCAGAGTGAGGGTCTGTGTCTCACAAACTCAGTAAACAAGAGTCTGATATAGTTTTATTTTTTGATCTGTCTGTGACACTCAGCTGTTGGCTGTGGAGCTGTGACAGAGAGAGCAGAAAAAATATTCATTGCCATGTTTATGTCTGTGCAGAAACAAAAGTGATATTAATAAAGTTTTGGCGTTTGAATCACAGAGATTTATTGCTGTTACTTACGGAAACTACGAGCACAGTTCACGTCTCCTCTGTTAAACTGTTTGTGGCTCTCCGCTCTGCTGTGAAGGTCGGTGTGTGCTGCTCACTGAACCAAGAGTCAGACGCCACAGTGCAGAGAAACGATGGATGAACATCTGAAATATTTCTTTTTAACAACATGCGATCTTCTTGAACTACATATTGAGCACTATTGCTATAACGTTTTCCCCCTAGTTTGAAAATCACTGCCATAGACTGTATGGACAGGTCAGCCAGGGCTAATTTCGACACAGCGCCACTGCCACAACTGGTGGTTGCATGTAACTGCAATTACATATGACTATAATGACAGGATCCTAACAGAAAAACGCTTGTGGAATATCCATTAAAAAAAGAGAGCTTTTAGCTGGTGGCGGCGAGAAATTTGCTGGTAGTGGTCGCCACCAAATTCTCCCTGCAAATGTATAAATGTTGGATCCCACATGTGACTAAACTTGTCCTCCTGCCTGAAGGCTTGCAGCCACAGTGTTCTTCTTCAATCAGCACTACAGCCCTCACAGCTCTTTTGGTACTTATGCTGGCTGAGGCTACTACAGCTTTGTTTTTCTTTAATACATCTTTGCTGTGATGGAGATCTTTAATGTGGCATATTTTGCCTGTGTCAGATTTGATGACTTCTTTCTCCTCATTAAATACTTAAAAGACCTTTTTTTCAATTTACAAAATGTCATCCATATCTTATCTTGTCTTATCTCTTCTTGATGTTGGGTCTCTGTTAATAAAATTTATTATCATTTACAGGTCTAGACCTGTTAATGCTTTTGGAAAGCGTCTTGAGATAACGTTTGTAATGAATTGGCGCTATATAAAGATTGATTGATTGATCCTCTGAAAGAATAAAAAACACACACCAGTGATGACGTGTACTCTCCTCAGCTTACTGCTCTCGTTCTTCTCTGAATGGATTGACAGATCTCATAATGCCACCTATGGCGATGGAACTAATTAGTTAATGAAAGTGCCCTTTATTAATTAGTCTTATCAGATAAAATAGCATTATTGGAATAATTGATGACTAATTAATCAGACTAGTATATTGTTGTGCTACTCTAATTTGTTTCGTCATCATAATTAGGCTTCATATTGTCTCTTGAGAAACCATCAGGTGACACCGCTGAGATTGTTGAGATGATTGTTCTGCTGGTAAAAGGATCCTTTTGCAAGCAGAGTCACATGTTTCTGCCTTCAGAGTCCTCTTTGTGACGATATTTTCTCTAATGTAGCCAGACACTTTAAGTAACAATCTACAACTACCTTGCATCAAAAACAAGGTGTTTTAGTGGTGATATATTGATCTTTCTTGTTAGTAACAAGAGATAATCCTGCAGCCGTTACGACTTGTCTGACGGCTGCAGACTAAAGCCATCTCTATGAAGTAAAAGTAGGCCCCAGGCTTAAAAATACCAGAAGTAGGGCAGAGCATCTGAACTGGGTTGTATACTCATTTTTCTGGACATAATTTAATTTAAAACATTGGAGAAACAAATAGCTGCTTCTTCATGACCTTAGATCACTTCTAGCTAAAACTGTACATCAACCTCCACATCCACTAAGATGAAGTCATGCAGAGGAGAGTTTTAGGGCCCTTAATAGGATCTATACAAGTAAATCTGTTTAAAAAGCCCCGTCTGGGTTCACAACCAAGCTTGTGCCATGATAAAAAATGAGGTGGCTGTCTTCACCTGTTTTACTTTTTGACTTTCCTTTTAAAGTGCAAAGCAGCAACTAAGCTAATCTCTCCTGCTTTTTGAAAGCATACCCATCTATTATTTTACCACCAGCATTGTTTTAGAAATGGAGATTAAAGTCATTCATTAGTCATTCATTTCACACTAAAAATGAAGTGAACGTGTCCATTTTTTAACATACTACATAACACCAGGCTGTGGATTACAAAAGTTGTTTGTCCGTCAAATTTTTCAAAACTTCAATGTTACCATATTTTCTTCCCGAGGCCTGCTGTGTAACGGTTATAATTTGCCAGTTGCTCCGTAAGGTCTAAAGTAAGGGTTGGAAAAAGGGCCTTGATAAGTGATAAAAAACATGACATAACATCTATGTGAGTGAGCAAAACAAAACAAAATGAAACAATGGGTAGCTTCATCAGTAATGGAA
Source organism: Labroides dimidiatus (assembly GCA_030710495.1). Lineage (NCBI taxonomy): Eukaryota > Metazoa > Chordata > Actinopteri > Labriformes > Labridae > Labroides > Labroides dimidiatus. Next base: position 13,257,538 of record CM061155.1, read on the forward strand.
ATGATCCAAGTTAAAGCCCAGGGGAAGGAAAAAACAAACAAAAACAATTGAACATTTTTGAGAAAAGGAAAAACATGGCTGATACCCAGCGCTGAAGGACTTAAGGTGGGATCAAACCAGTGCTGCGTTCTTATTTCCAGTTCCTCCAAACCATAAATATGATTAATATTCATCACTCAACACTGACCTTAAACGCCTACAGTCAGTGTTCAATCAGTTTAAAAGGTCAAAATTGTTGAAACAGATCTGCCATTATAAGATCCCATTATGACTTCAAGTGTGCCAAGCTATAAAAATGCTTTTGTTTCACTGCTGAAGGTAGAGTTAGCAAAAATATGTTCAACGGTACTTCACCTGAACATTTTTTTTAATGACGTAAGAGGTGCCAAAAATGTGAGAGACCTCACCAAAAATATGATGACAGGCAGATTCCTTTCACAGACAACTTGAGTCCACGTCATAGAGAGGAAATTAAAAACATATGAAAAGGGCGTGACACTAGAATAGAATAGAATGCAATACAATACAATACAATACAACACAAGACAGTAGAATACAATAGAATAGAATAGAATAGAATAGAATAGAATAGAATATTTATAATATCATGAAAGTTTGCATTTAGGAGTTAGCAAAGTGTTGCTAGCTGGCTATTTATCTGGTCCATCAGTTTTAGAAATTACACCTTTTCATTATTTTTACTGTTGCCTGGCTGTAATACAGTATTTATTCCAGAAGGTGGCTGTGGTGTGTCTTAAAGCTGTTTGCTAACCGCAGGAAATAATGGAGAAGAAGAATGATGACTGCTTTAAGATCAAAAGAAGAAGACTGTCACCAAATTCGGGTGTACTGCTGTGAGATTCAGAAAGGGAGAAAATTGCTGATACTAGCACAACAGTCAATAAACATGGCACGCTGCTGTGTCACAGGAAAACTAGCATTTGTTTTGAGACAGATGATACCAGTGGCTGCTACCAGCAGCACCTCTTCCTGGTGCAGGTTAATGTGACTGCAAAGGGAACAGACTGTTAACAGGAAGTGTGTCCCATGGTGTTAGTAGGGGTTAGAGGGTAGTTGACCAATTGCCGAAATAGATGCCAGTGACCAATAGTTATTTAATAATAAATTATAATTATAATAATAATAAACATAAAAAAAGAAATGTAAATAATAAAATAAAAAAGAATATTCTATTTTGTTCTGCTCTAAATATTAAATGTGCTGGTAAAATGTGGGCTTTATAGAGTACCTCCAGTTAAACCATTTCACAAACATAATAAAAGGTAATATGCAACTCTTTTAAAATCAGTACAAGTGTATGCAGTAATTTATGAGGGTTTAATAACTACTTGGCACATTGAAATGAAACATTGCCTTCAATTCATATTTCAGCTGCCACCTGCCTCTTGCACTAAATCTTGATAGTCCTCTCCAGCTGTCTGAGTGACACAGCATCTTTTTGATGTGTTCTATCACAGTGAAGCTACGGCCACAAGGGACCCCCTGTTACATATAAGATCCATCATGTATTATGTTGGGCGTCTTCTTTTGCACTAACAAGAATCACACATCTCATCAGTTTGAAATAATGGATGTCGATCGTGCTGCGGATGCGTTTCTTCCTGGCTGGAAAATGTACATACACAGAGACGGAACAAGACAAGTTGCATGAGCAGATGATTTATGACGAACATTGCCTGAGGGGGAAGTCTTTTGGTCGTCTTTGCTCCTTCAGATAATACTTCATGACTTTACCTTTTTGCTGGTGTTTGCAACTTTGCAGAACATCATTAAGATGCAGGAATAGAAGTGTTTAACCTGTCCATCTGAGCACCACATTGTGATTAAAAAAGCTGTGTCTGAAAGTCATGATATAAGTACGGCCAATGTCAGGACTCCCTTACTGCTCCACCTAGTGCTATATTTAGCTGAGGCCGCTGGCTGTGTGGATTGGCAAGTTTATGTTTGCATGAAAATACAGGCAGATGTGCCTCTAGCTGTACATGGATTACCTGTTCTTTTTACTGGATTATCTAGGTACATAATTTAACTCTGGATTGGTTTGGATCAATAAATTGATTCTAAAAGCTATGACGGCAAAATGACTGAATGAAATGCGTGCTCAGTTTATGGTTTGTTAAACGAGTGAGTTAGGTACAACCTTAATTCCACTGAAGTTGAGACATTGTGGAAAAACATTTTGGCCCATGTTATGAGAAACTGTTGGACTGTTTGATCATGCAGTTGTTCACAGTAGTGAACCTTGCCCCATCCTTGCTTGTGAATGACAGAGCCCTTTGAGGATGCTCTTTTATACCCAATCATGACACTCGCCTGTTTCCAGCTAACCTTTTAAACTGTGGAATGTTCCAAACAGGGTTATTTTGAGCATTCCTCAAATTTCCCAGTCTTTTGTTGCCCCTGTCCCAGCTTTTTTGGAACATATTGCAGGCATCAAATTCAAATGAGTATTTGCAACAACAAAAAAAAGACAAAGAAGATTATCAGTTGAGCAATAAATATCTTTTCAATTGAATATATGAAAAAGGATTTGTGTTGTATTGTTTTTATTTATGTTTAACACAATGTCCCAACTTCATTGGAATTAGGGTTGTATTAGGAGTGGCTGAATCTCATAAAATTGGTAATAAGAGTTTTTGCGTTAATAAACAATGAACCACAACACTTCTTTTTTTCCCCATTGTTTATTTATTTTTTGTATGCATAAGACAAACATGAAACAAATTATACAGAAAACAGTCCACAAGCATAAGTAACAACAACATAAGACCTTGACAGAAACAAAAAACAAAACAAAACAAAACAAAAAAAAAAAACAAAACAAAAAAAAAACAAAACAGGATAAATGAAAAGTAAATACATAAATAGTGAATAACTAACAAAATGAACAAAGGAGAAAGAAAGAGAGAGAGCGCAGGGAGCTACTTATACAGCTACATCCTTTTCAATCTTCAAGTAACCTGGGCAGCTGTTCCACGTAAGAGATAAAGGGTTGCCAAATTTTACCAAACTTCTCGGTGGATCCCTGAAGTGTATATCTTATTTTTTCTATTTTAAGAGATTGTATAACCTCACAGATCCACCGATTACACAACACTTCTTTATTATAATTTTGTTGTGTCATCTACTCATATGATATGGCGCAGATTCACAATGCTTTTTTTCATGATTTTATTTTATTCTTGCTTGTAGTTTAAAGTGTTAAAAGGCAAATGGAAATTAAGATTAAGATATTTTGCTGCAAAGGTTATCTGCTGTGAAGTTTGATACATGTTGGACAATTTGAGGTGGGTAAACACTTTATTAGACTAGCATCTCTTTACGGCTGAAACTGCTGTGTCCATGACTAATCAAAATAAATTGTAGTTAATAAAATAATTAGATTGTTTATTTTCCATCAGTTTGTAAGTAAGTAAATTTTGTGAAAATTAGCTTGCTGCTAATATAAGATTTTGAACAATGGCTATATCAGTACGAAATATAATCATGATGATTGTCTCCGTTACTAGCTGATGTGCTTCTTAAATTTTATAGCTCTGGCTTGATATTTTGTCCAGGTCTTGTGTGTGGGTTACACTAGCTAGATACTCATTCTTGCCAAGTGCATCTTTATAAGTGGATTAGGCTACAAGCTGTATGAGAAATAATGAAGCGTTAAAAATCATAGGGCCATAAGTCAGTGAAAACAAAGAGATTTAAAAAGAGCTGATTAAAGATGAAAAAAATTGAGTGAAGTTAGAGCACATTGTGACTCCTGTGTTAATAGCTTGTCACCTTTTGTCAGTTTGAGGGTTCATAATGTGAGTGTTTTTATAGCATCACTCCTGCATGTAAACACTAAATTATATTAAATACTTTAAATAGATGTGTATAAATGAGATCTAACCACATTGCTGGTTAATGTAAAAGTTTATAATAAAGACTTGTGTTTGTATTAACGAGCCGATAGGGGCTGTGTGTTTGCAATCTCAAAGAAATTACACCCCTAACAGCAGCAAGTACCCTGCAGTTTTAATATCCACAAATTGTAACAAGTGCGTGTTTTTCCTCAGCAGTAGCTCCAACAAAGGGAGAGGAAATATACTTCAGCCGCCATCTACAAAAAAAATCTTGAATTGCAGTGTTCGACTTTTCATGTGTGCTGCACGTGTTGACCTATTGTTAGTGGAATCAAACCAGATTGGCTGTGAGGGTTTCAGTGACAGGGCACAGGTAACAAGATCCAAGGGCTCACGGCGGGACACAGCAGGTTGAGTTTGAAGGCAGTTCACTTGGTCAGTGAGGCAGGATTACACTTGGCAAGTGGTGGACTGAATCAGCCAAACGGCTCTCAGATAAACACACTGGCACACAGGTGAGCCAACAGGTAAACAGCAAGGCAGGACTCCAGCTATTAAGAAACTTAAAGGAGACCTGCAGACTCTTCTCTATCCAGGGCTCTCAATATCTTCTTTTTTATTCCACAGTTAGGTTCTATCTCACATTTCTTTTTTTATTTGAGGGAGCAACAAGTTTTGGAGTTGCTCCAGTTTGTTGCTTCAGCCTGCAGCTGCAGAAAATATCCAGCGCCTGTTGTTTCTAATTGAAGAGTGAATACTGAAAGTGTGAGTGTTTTCCACTGACAGGCTCAGATTCTCATTCTAAGTTTCTGACTACATAAAGATATGATACCCACTGTGAAAGAGGTCTTTTGAGATGTAAGTTGTTTTTTTTTTTTAACCACAAACAAAGGTTGCATTTTCCTCTCTAAACCCACAAGATTCCTCTAAGAAAACTGCAACTTGAATTTATTGAACAGAGAGGTTGCTTGTCTATGGCTTATCTTGATGTGTCAGTTAGTTTATGTTATTGTGTGACTCGGGTGTTTTAAATTGTGAGCTCTTGTCCACCACAACATTAGCAGCTAGCATAAAAGCAAACCGATATCAGCAACTGCTATGTGCTGGCCACTATGTTTGTTGTGACTATAGAGTCTGATGGCCTTTAGGACAATGATTTGACGCATTTCTGGTGAAAATAATTTCACTTTTTCATGAGAATGGAGATCATCACCATGTTTCATTGAGGATCTGGTGTGATTCCCATTTGACTTGCCCAATGAGGTTAACCTGCAGCACCTTTCCTGCATGTCACTCCCTACTTTTACCATTTCCTGCTCCATACACTGTCCAGTCTAGTTAAAGGCGTAAAAAGCCGAAGACTAACTTTAAAACCAAAAGCCCCTCACATAATTTTGCCCTGAATTGCCTGCTTATGTTTTACAAGTTATCAAGAGGCAATTTAAAAGGGAAATGGGGCAATTTTTTCCTTATCATTTTTTATAAATATATTTATATTTTTATAAAAGTATTAGTACACTGTCATCGCTCTCTCCCTTTCTGGTCTTTAATGAGTCTGAAAAAATGACGTTATCTAAGCTTAGGTTTAGAAACTAAACATATTTAATGGATTATCTGAGGGAATTCAATATAAAAAGATATGGACATGTTATCATCACAAGACTTGTGGAAGGGATTGGTGTATTATGGATAGCAAGTGATCTTTATTTTTTGATCAAGGACATCCTCTCATAGACATTATTTTAGTGACTATAAAATAACATGATAATTCTGTTATATCCACACAGCAGCCATGGAAACATGCATTTACTAGTCATTTCCTCTGCAGATTTTCTTAGAATTCAATAAAAAATAATTCAGCAGAGACTTGGACGCCTGAGCATTACAGGACCATAAATTCCAAATCTTTTAGTAGCAGACTCAGGCTTGTCGTGTTTTCCAGTAGAAACACAGATTAGCTCCTCTGCTTGTAATTTACTCTAATATTTGTTATGAATTTGTCAAGCTTTCTCAAGCAGTTATTTCAATCCATTAGAAATGTTTTGATTAAATATCAAATCAACAACAGTCCTAATTATATAACAAATGGACATTTATTTCAGAGCAGCTCAGCGTTTATAACATAAATAGAGACTCGATTAGCAGACTGGAACACAGAGTGGACTTAAAATCACATTAGCTTGCGAAAGAGTCACAAAACAACCAAGTACAGTAAATCATTAAATGTGAAACAGGCCTTTTTAGTTTTGCAGCAGGAAGCAGAGATACAAAATGACAAAGTGTTTATTATATGATGGCTCTACCCAGCCGTTACAACACCTACTAGAAACTACAAAATATGAGAAAGACTAAATATACATCACCAAACAAAACTCAGCTTCTTTAACTTCCAGGGCCTGATTCACACAAAATGCTGCAGCTTTTGTGCCTGTTACACAAACGTGTGTTTGCTCTGCTTGGTGAGGTTGCAGTTGGTAGATGAGCACTGGTAGGACATAACCAGGATTCAGTAATGTTTCATGATACAGACACGTCTCAGAGCACCAAGCTGTGAGGAACAATGAACAGATAGTCTGCTCAGCTTCTGGACACTGAACTACAAACTGAGTCAAAAAGTTTGATTGTTGTTGTCACGTTTTAAACAGTAGCAATACCTTGTCACTAGACAAAGAAAAGTGGTGTTAAAAAAGATCTGATCTCCATTCAGTTGCTTCAAAACAAACACGCCTTGGTAAGAGTCAAACTACCAATTCTGGCCTCAGGTGTCACTGTGACACAAAATGGATAGTGCTGAAAGAGCCGGTTAAATCACTGACAGAGAGTTAAATTCTCTGCAGATTACTCAAGTTGCATCTCTGTGCGCCAATGTTTTCAGCATACATTAAAATGAGCTATTTGTATTTATTTAGATCAAAACTAACACTAGCACTAACAGCCATGAGCGTTTTTTGAGGTTTTGGTTGCAGTGGAATGTGCTATTCAAAAGCACAGTGAGTGAAAAAAAAAGAAAACTTTACTTAAAAAAAACTCTATAACATCGTTGTGTGCTCATATTTCAAGGCAGAAATATTCATTTATTACTCTTTTAGAAGAAATGTCCAACAAAAGCCATTTTGTATTCATGTTACTGAAAAAGAAACAGCACTGCTTCCTCTTTTTCAGCCTACTTTTGTTATATTTGGTAAAATAGATCCATGTTGTAAATGCTGATTGAAATAGAAGTCACTCTTTTTCACACTGTTCCAATGGAAGTGCAGCTACCAGAGAACTTTGATACTGAAGAAACAGAAAAAAACGAGGATTCTCAGTTGAGCTCTGAATGCCTCTTCTAATTACTCCAAAGTGGATTTATGAATGTTTGTCAGCGAACATTTCTCATCTCCCCAGCCTGTAATTTAGTACCGCACAGATTACTCTAATTTTAGATTTTATTTGTAATTACTAAGTGTTTAGGACTAGAAGTGATTTATCTAGTTCCAAATTCACCAAACTCCATAAAAATAACATTTCCCATGAGACCTTCTTTTGGTAATCTTCCTCCTGCTTTGATGTGGGCGGGGCTTGGTTAAAAAAGGTGATCTCAGACACTTCTGTTCACCAACCAGGACTCAGCAGCACATGATTTACAGTCTGTTGCTGTTGTGGGCTTGTTTTCTTAAAACTGTGCTTTGCCACCCACAGGCTAAGTCTAGATGAATCCACAGCCTTCAGTTTCAAGTAAGTAGTTAAGGAAATGTTAATGAAGAACTTAACATGGAATGAATGACAGATTTACAAATACATGGTGCAAACAAGACCTGCTCCTGAGGTTACTCGCTCTGTAGAAAGATTTAAATATCAGTTCCAAAGTGAAAAAAAGCCAAGAAAAAAACAGTCATTTGAAATCTTCATATGAAGATTTTTCTTTTCTTCTTAACCAGGTGTGGCCTTGTGAGGTCAAAAAGAGGGTGCAAACAACACAGTATGTGGTGCATAGAGGATGAATGAATTGTGAAAAGGATTCGAATTACCCACGACCTCTCGTTAATTATAGTTCCTCTTTGTCCCCCACACATTTCCACACTGTGGACCAGAGCTTAATCTTTTATAGACTGATATGATGATCGACCTTAGAAAGAATTAAAAAAACAACTAATTTGACAGCAGATAAGGAGAAATTTCAACATGGATGAAAAACATACTGTTGAAATATGATGGTGCTACATGAAACAGCAGTGCTAGATGGAAGTTTCAGGTCAGGGGAGACTGACTCTGCAACTCATTTGTCATTTTCCAAGGAAGGAGTGAAGGGCTGCAGTAATAGGATACCTATCAGACTTTTGTTGAAGATCAGAAATGAAAAGGAAAATCTGATGTGAGTTTGTTTCACATTAATAAGCCAAAAAAGACAGCATGACACATTTCAGGCAACATGAGATAAGCATTGGTTGACTATTGATCATGCACAAATTGTAGTTGTAATATTGAAATGCAATTTATGCTCATCCATCAGTTCATGGTCGTGTCATGGGCTGTATTCAGTCCTGCACATGGCTACTACCACCAAGCAGCTGAAGACGCGAGACTGAGGAGCTCACTCAATTCCCCCCCTAATGATGATCCTCTCCTCGTTCATGTTGTGCTGTTAAACCGCAAACCTGTTGGCTCCAGGCCTGACTGCCCTCATTATGTTGGTTTGTTGTTCAAATCAAGTAAAATACAGTTTGTTTTATTTTGAAAGTCACTGAGCGTTTTAGGTGGTTTCCATTCATAATTTCCTATCCTGCACTATCTGCTTTTTGTAAATTGATGCATCACAGCTCTGGAGGAGGCTTGCATGTCTTCTGCAACCTGCCGGTAGCAGGGACTTAGTCGGACTGCAACAAAGCAGATCCAGTGTAAGCTGAAACATTGACTTAAATAGAAACCTATCTGATTTATCTAAGCTTTTCTGCACCTCAAATCGCTTAGTTCTCTGCACCTGTCTGAGAAAAGCAGCTAACCCTAAATAACAAATTTTCCCCAAACCAAAAATGTCCTATTACATTTTAGAAACCATGATTATTGTTATATAATGTTATATTATTTCCTGAGATTATTTTAGGATATTAGGGGTCTTTGTTGCAAAGTTAAAGGTTTCCCCAACAATATCTTTGATAACTTGTGTTGATCAGGTATAAGGCCACCTTTTTGCTAATATCATGCTCCCAATCTGAAGAAAAATCTGCTCTATCTGTGTTTACTATTTGGCTTTTAAAATGAGATTGATATCAAATAAGAAAATGTGAAATATGTGCTCTGAGAGTATATCCTAAAAAACCTCAGCCATAAATCATGTCCTGTTTGTTGGGAGCTCAACCAAATTTGTAACCACATACCGGACACAGAGTAAACTCCCTGCGGAAACATTTAAAGGCATTCCTGTGTTCCTATGAACAATGCAAAGCTGGGCTGTTTATTGACTTTCTGTTTATTGGGAAAATGTGGGTGTTTAGTTCAACCACACTTGGAACGCTTGTTAAAGTGGGATCAACCAAAATGAACTGTACTGTGCTGAGAGGACGCTCCGAGTTTTAAATGCCTGCATAGAAAAAGAAGACAAAAATAAAAAAGTTCAACAGGGTCATAGTGACCCCTGTGACCTCTTGAGTTGAGAAAGATGATCTGGTGCCCTCACTCGGGCATCTTAGAAGTTTGACACATCCAGGAAACCACAGCACCACATGCAATAAATATGTCATAGAGTAATTTGGTTTCCTGTCACCATCATTTATCAGATTGTTTCTGTATATCTTGACCTACATACAGTACTTGTCAACAAGGCAGCAGTGAATCCCTTTCCTTCAGAGTGGGAAACTGTAAGAGTGTCGAAGAGGCCAAACTCCTGCCAAACTGTTGCGGGTGGTGTGATGTTTAGTTGGCTGCACACACTGTACTCTGCAGCTGTCAGAAACAACTGCTCTCCTGGCTCAAAGACAAGAGTTGGGTGATACTGAGGGAGTTTTTTACATGGTTTGAACAACTGTCTGTGTATTTCTGCCTCATCAGCAACATGGTGCAAAAAATGACACCAAGAATCAAAGGAGGTCTGAGTGATGGTAATGTAATAAACCAAACGAACACGTCAGAAGGTTCAGTAGTATGTTCTGTGGTTGCACTGATAAAATGTGGAGTTGGCACAAAAATGGGAAACATGCAAGGGCCCCAAACATAAGGACATGAAGAGATAAAGTTCCATAATTTAACATTTCTTAACTGTTTTACATCCATAACAACATAAAAAACAATTCTTACAAGTATCTTTTTTTAGGAATCAAACAAATTCCATGAATCTACTTTATGATCCCAACTTTTAGATTTAATTATTCACATAAATGCTGCACATCTACACCAGTGTGCTCTGAAACCATGACTCGGAGGGAGAAGATGGCTTCAGAGAGATTATTCTGCTACACTTAGTGTTAATTTATGTTTTAAAGAATAACACAGTTATACTTTAAGAAATTTGCAAGAGTACAAAAATGTTCACTCAATGTCAGCATGGTGTGCAGTAATTCTGGTTAATCCAGCAGCACTCGCACTCTTCAGGAATTCCAGTTTGGTCGATGTCTCATGGATTTTATTGCTCTCCATGTTTGTTGGACATATATGACTGGTCGCAATATGCCAACATGAGGATGTCCCTGAGACTGAAGTCCTCCAAATAGTTGAGTAGCCTGTAGTCAAATCAGCAGTGCTGTAGCTACCTTCTTGGATGTAGTTTCAGCCATCATGTCAGCCTCTGACATGATGTTTACATCTTTAAAGAGTGCTCTGCCAATTTTTGTCATGTGGTTGCCTGCTGATATCAGTCTGAGTAGCTGCACCTGTATGCTAAGATCAGAGCTGTTTGGCAAAAAGTGTGTGTCATTTTTATTTCATAACAGAGTTTTTGAAGTGAATTGTGCTTTTCAAAAGCACAACCACCAAATCACACCAGAACCATCTTTGTTTTACCATGGCAAAGGCTCTGACAGGTTGGGGCTTAGGGCCTCCAGCTGTCTGGCAGACCTGCTTTGTGCTGGACTGAACCAGCAGCCGGTCCGTGTTTAAGGAGATGTGAGTCTGAAGAGGCGCTAATACAGGCAAATTTTCTACAGACGCAAGAGACATTAGAAACATATTGACGTTTAGCAAAAGAGGTCAGAAGCAGATAGTGCCCTCTACAGTTTAAAAAAGGGTATCTTGATTCATTTTTTCATCTCACCTTTTTCAGTTTTTACTAGGGTGTAAAGACTTCACACCAGCTGTTTTTTGATCCCAACAAACATTTTCTATACGCTGTACCTCACCCTGCTTTTTGAAAACAGAAAGAGATGTCCTGGAGGATTCTGCAACGAGGCTTCTGAACTTCAGGGGAATGTCAGATTTTAAGGCTTTGCGTCCCAGGATTTTGTGGAAGTGATGTTAAGCTAACATCTTGGAGAGTTTATTGTCACCCTTAATCTTTTTTACATGCAGCTGCTTTGCCTAACAGTTGTCCATGACTAAAAGAAATCTCACAGAAGCGTTTGTTCTTGTAGAGGTATGTGACCCAGGTCTCGTGACATAACATCCTCTGTAAAACTCTTTTATGTGCTGATTTGTCAGTATCAGGTTCTAAACATGTGCTCAGGAATAATGGGTCTCTGGCTGTGGAAGCTCATTAAGCAAACACATAACAACATCATAAAAAACGAATACTGCATGTACATGTGGGCTTGTGGTCCAAGAGGCAAACACCTTGGCACTGCATGACTACAGCTGTAAAGATACTAGGTGTTAAAACTGGCAGCGGCTTTACATCTCATAAAAATAACTTTATATTTCTGGCTTGAATTTAAACAAGAATAACTCAACAGAGTCAGACTTTGATTTTGAAGATTTGTAGTAGCCTTTGTACTTTTCCTTGGCATAAAAACACTTTATCAGCACTGCTGTTAGTGCATCAGTGAATTTGGGGGGTGGGGGTTTGCATAGGTATAACAGGCACTAAAGCTGCTCAACTCTGTTGTAAATCAGGTCCCCACTTCTTCAGAGAACTTGAGAAGTTAGATACAGAGAAGGATGCACTGGAATGAAAATTCTTGGCCAAAACTGAGGCCGAAAACCGAAACACCAGAAAAAATTATGAAGCTAATTATTAGTACGAGGCTTCAAATAATAAAAAGGTATAAAAAGAAATGGGAAGAATTGAAAGAACAATGCCATCTTCACAAAGATGCCCTTGGAGCACTTTAAAAAAAAGTAAGATTTTTTTCTGCATCTCTTGTGATGGTTGTGACATTATTTTCTAGACTCTGTGTCAGCTTATGGACTGTGCTCCCCGATGTGTTTGTGTGTGTGTGCGTGTGTGTGTGTGTGTGCTCTTAGTCTGTGCATTAAGGTGGAACCCTGCTGTGCGCTACACAGAGAGCAGAGGAGAATTGTGAATTCGTGACCATCCTGTTAAATCATGTAATAGATAACATCAGGCTATTTAAGTTTGTTAAATTAAAAAAGAACAGGGTATAGATCTGATCTATAAGAGAAGTGTACCCCTCATCTGGTTCAAAGCAACAAGTCCCTTTTTCTGCACTCCGCTGTCCTTCTCCGGCTGTGCACTGTGGGCTCCTCTGTCTCCAGATGGGTTTTGTGCATCCATTGCGTCCTGGATCATTTCTCATGGGTGTATTACACACTTTACAAATCACTATTCGTGGGTCTTTCTCAGATATATTGAAATACGTGTTGTTTCAGCAATAAAAGTCTTTCGGCCGAGAACTGAAAATCCACTTTTGGGCCATTTTCAGATGAAGATATTTGGTGGCCAAAAATTTGGTGCATCCCTAGTATAAAGGCTTCCCTCCAACAATAGCTGGCTTCAAATAAAGGCCTGGTATTTCCTGTTATAAAAGTAAATAAAAGTCTGGTGTATATTATGAGCATTTAAGGTTTGTGCCATATCAGTAGATGAATACCCATGTTTTTAATCACAATTAAAGGAACTGAAGAGTTAAGCTGTTCCAAAATAACATCTCACTTTGGAAATGTTATTCCATGTCGCTCTTTTGGGACAAATTTCACTGAGGCACACAAAAACAGAACAAAACTGTATGTTTTATAATATCAACTATACTGTTTCTGAGATGGCTGCAGCATAGAAGCATCTGATGTGGCTAGAGGAAGCTTCCATGTGAAGTGATTTAAAGTCGATAAAATATTGAGACTCACTTGGGCTGAAAGAAGACTGTTTGGTGCTGAATTGAAAAGATTGCGAACAAATAGTTCAAGATCACTTTAAATGGTGAAATCCAATTCAGTGAACAAACTGAGTTGAATAAATGAGGTAGAGTTACTGCTTCTAAGTCATTTATTCAATACACAGACCTACATTGGAGACTTGCAGAGACCTCGCCCGATCTCTGAGTGCTTTATTTTACAGAACAAAAATAAGTTTTTGCTCAACAAATTGAAGTCTTTGCATTTCACAGAAAACCTGAGTGGCCTTGAATGGATATCTTCATTAGAGTTTTGGATCATATCAGACTTGTTGCACATTTCAAAAGATTATTAATATTTGAGTTATAATAACTCTAACTGCTAAACACATAAAGAGATACAAATAGATCCCTTCACGGCCGAGGGAAAGACCTGCACTTGATGCATTCTGCTTTTTTAATTGCTTATCTTTCTTCAGAAGCACAAAGACTCAGAAAGGTGAGACCCTAACTTCTCTGTAAAATTTATATTAATGCCAAAGATAATAGTCTTCTCTTCTTGTTGAACAGCTGAAAAGGATGATGTGGCGTTTGCGTGTCCAGTGAAAGCCGAGTTTTTTTCGAGTGCATGGGCAGGGATTTGAGAGAAGGCATTATAAAATCTGAACGTGAAATCAGTTAGTCATGCTTCAAAACTGAAATGTCACAGCCTTGATTAAAAATCCCCTTTCATGCTCAAACTCATAACCAGAATCCTCCAAAAACAAGTGATACTAATACCAATGTAACAAGGCCGTTCATACGCTCTCATAGTCACTATGTGCTGCAGGGCTTTCACAAGCTCTGTGAACATTTCTTTCATTTGGCTGCAGACTCCTTTAAAAATCTTTCCCTGACCTTCATGACAGACCGACTGTGTCAGAGTCAGCAGGACTGAATGTTAAAGAAAGGGTGAAAAGCAATTAACGTTACAGCTGTAATGACTGTTGTCATTCAAAAGAGTCAAAGGATGGAAAAGTGTTGTATGGTGTTATTTCATTCACAAAGAGAGTGACACTGAGGTGATATTGGAGAGTTATGAGTCTGCAGCTGCAGCTTTTGCCTCTAGTGGAGCCGTGTAAAGTACTTTTCTTTAAACTGAAAACTCGCAAGTTTCACTCCTGCAGTGAGTGTGTCCTTGAATCAGTTACTGAACTTCAGTCTAACATAATCAGTTTCTTGGTTACAACACAAAGTTAAACGCATTTACTTCATTTCTTTTACGTTTTTTTTTGCCTCTATTACTGATTGTTTTGGTCCAGTTAGATGGATAAAGTATTATTTGACATAATGCTACAAATGTGGGATGAAAATTTATTGTTTACAGTTTACATAAAGAAGATTATATACCAATTCTCATCATGTGCCCTCAATAGAGCCTGAAAACATTTGCATTGACTCTTTTTTCTTCTCCCAGGGCTGGGTACTGAACTTCGGTTCTTTTAGAGCCCCGAGCGAATTTCTTCGGTAGGGTACAGAATACCAAATTATACTTCGTCTTTTGGTGCCAAGTTTTGGTACCCAAAGGTTTATCACGTGATCAAGATCTGATAATGCCACCATTGATTGGTTTTAATGCTACACATGATTGCAGCATGCAGGACAGTGTTGCTAACTTAGCGACTCTGTCGCTACATTAAGTGACTTTTCAGATGCTTCTGGCGCGTTGAAAAGAAAACAAACAAACCAAAAAAACAAAAAAAGCGACTAGTGACAGATCTAATGACTTTTCTTGAGTGTTGAGATTGATGTGAAAGCATGTATTGATCCTCAGCACCCGCTGCTTCTCAACAAACAGTGGATGCTGAGCCCCTCTCCTATCCAAAACACACAGGTAGACTCCTCTGCTCACAGCAGTCCCTCCAAGCTGCAGCCAGAGCAGACAACTGCATTCAGATGAAACGCATGAATGTTTGTCTCTTTTGGGTCACTTTTGCTGGTCAAAAGCCAAGATTAAAGGAGGAGGGTTGATATTTTGACAAAAAAAACAACAAAAAAAACAGTCGACAAGGATCAACAGAAGAAAGTTCATTTATAGTTAAAAACTCATTTACGGTGTACTCTGTATATTCTGACCTGTCACTTGTTTGCAACTGTTGGCATTATTTGTTGTTTATTATATTATGTAAGAAAAGTTCTCGGAGTAGAAAAATACTAAAGCTGAAAATTAAAAGTCAATGTGTAATGTAATTTTCTCTAGTTAGGATTCAGATTACCATTAAGACTCAGTATACCATTCTGCCCTAAGATTCATTACTGGTGACAGTTTCTCAACTCATGACTGCATCCTGTATGATAAAGTGAGCTGGCCCTCGTTATCAGTTAGACGAGACAGACGCTGGTTACTTTTCATCTACAAAGCTCTGTCTGGATACCTGCCATTGTATCTTACCTCTTTATTGAATGTATCCACTAGCCACTATTGTACTAGTTCAAGTGAGTGGATAATTCTTGAAGTTACAAGAGTAAAC
This sequence comes from Labroides dimidiatus, assembly GCA_030710495.1. Lineage (NCBI taxonomy): Eukaryota > Metazoa > Chordata > Actinopteri > Labriformes > Labridae > Labroides > Labroides dimidiatus. The sequence goes on from CM061155.1 coordinate 13,273,105, forward strand.
ACTGAAATTGGAGAAACATCTTTCAGCTTTTGTGCAGCCCACAGCTGAAATACTGTACAGCAAACACTAAAACTAAATTCAGATATTCACATTGGACAATTTCAAAGCATGATAAGTAACCACTATGTTTTTAAACTGTGCTCCACTTATTCTCTCATATCTACTTGCATTTTTTTTCTCTTGCTTGTTTATTGTCTTGCTATTACGGTTTTAATGTACTCTTAACGTCATCGTAAATGAGAGCATACTCTCAATAGCATCTCGAGATAAAATAAAAGTTGAATAATTTAATGAATTGACTGAATTGGTGTTGCGCAAAGTGTCATTCAGGAACTGTTATTGAAGTGAAGGTATTGGTATTCGTACAGGTATCGAACATTTTTGTATATATCAAGCCCAACCCTTTCCATACACATCAGCAAACACACATACCTAAAAACAGAGTAAAATACCCTATAAAACTCAACCCTTGCAAACAAATTACTTTGACTTAGATTTATTTGGAGCATTTTCTGCATAAATAAATACATGAATGAATGAATGAATGAATGAATGAATGAAACTTGCAAGTTTATTAAATTACATCCGCTTGTTGTCCGCCTCAAATACACCGGATGTGTCTGCATTGCAGCTCCGCTCTGCTGTGTAATTAATGCGTTTGTCAACTCTTATGTGATGCGTGTTCAATCTGACAAGCGGCAGGACTGAAAGGCATTTGGAGTCGCGAGACCAGGGAATTCCCACACTTCCCTCTCCATCAATAAGCCTCTCTTCATTCATGTTGTGCTGTTAAGCCTCAAACCCGTTGACTCCTGGCGTGCCTTCGCTCATTGTGATGTTTTCTTGCATTGGTAAAGCTAAATATTATCTGGTTTTGACACGGTTTGTTTTATTTTGAAAGTCTCAGGCTCTTTTTAGGTAGTTTCTGTGTACCACTTCCTGTCCCGCTCGATCTTCTCTGCTCTGAAGTGAGGGGTCACAGCTCTGGCATCCAGCAAAAATAGGATGGCTGTGGTTTAGCTGAGACCTGTTGGACCAATTGAACAGATCCAGTGTATGTTGACACATTGACTTGAATGGAAACTTACCTGATCTGGCACCGTGATGGAGTGGAGCTGCAACACAGACGCAGCCGGTGTATTTCAGCCATTACTGTGCTCCTCATATCGCAAGGAGCACAGTCAGGGAGTCACCACCAGTGGAGAAAACTTTTTTTAGTTGGTTGAATTAAAAAGCAGTCCAAAGACATCATCTTGGGCTTGGGGATTTTCATGTTCACTATTTTTCGATTCTGTGTCTATCAGGAGCTATTTGAAAAGCATATTTTTGAAAGAAAAATGACATGACTCATTTTTAATGCTCCAGCTTTCTCAGTGTGAGAATTTGCTGCTTTTGTTTCATTCATGATCATAGAAGAAGGGTTTTAGTTTTTCATTCCAGATTGGACTAAAGAAGAATGTATGTTCTTGGTTTTCAAGGACAAACACTTTGCCACAGTTGTGCATGATTCAAAGGCTCACTGATTTATGTATAAACTTTAAAATGATAGTTTCTTTAAGCTAAAGCTGCTTCCTTAATTTAGGTTTGACTGGAAAAACTTCACATTTTAGAGACAGATAAGAATTAGTGGAGTCTGACATTTTAGACCATGGTGGGGCTCTGACCTCTAAAAGAAGGGCCATCTGTTGTCAGTATTAGGAAGTTTTCTGATTTGGCATATTGGGGACACTGTTGGTGTCTGAACGACTTTTGTTTAGCTGCACAGTTAAACTGTTACAGTGATGATAAAATAGTTATTTATATACCTCCTTTTGAAAAAATAATTATGTTTAAGGTGTTTTGTTTTGCTCCTGCTCTTATTGCCTGTGCTTCACAAGCCATGCAAACAGCCATGCTTCCTTTTTCTGGATGTAACTGTTCCTCCTCTTATCATCTGTTCTCATCAGTAGAAATTTTCATATTTGCTAGTGACAATTATCAACGTTCAAAGCTTAAATCAGAGAACTGATAATATCGGGCATACAATATATATTGTAATTTTGTGAAAACTTGCAGCTGTAGCTGAATAGACTTTGAAAGATGAACCTTAGCGATCTGACAAATACCTCATCTTTGTGTTAACAACTGAGTTTAGATGTTTCATGTCCTCAGTGTTTTTACTGTAAACTCATGGTGTTTTAGTTGTGTTCTGCACTTTAGGGATTTGAGGATAATAGAACCTGGCACTCCTTGTGGTTCCATGTTCTGTGTTTGATTTGTGCTTGAATATAAATAAGTTCAAAATAAAGGTTTCCGTGAGTTAATCCCCCACTATGTGCACATTCATTAATTAACATGATATTTTTAATGCTAAATATGTAACACTGTTGTAACTCATGAATTTTGAAATGTAGTTTCCCAAAACAAGCAGAAAAAGATAGTAAAGCAAATTACCAAATTGCAGTTATTTCCTTGCATTCTTGAACAAAAAAAATGTGTTTTGGTGTTTGTGTGTTATTTCTTCATAATTTCTGGCTTCTCAGAAAATTCCAGTGTCCTGGCTCAAATTTGGTAAATTAAAAATAAATAAGAAAAATGAATTCAGTTTGAAATTCTTGAAATTCTTCGCTGCTGTTCACAATGGTGCAGCATCAGAAACTCACTGAGAGTGAATGACTTCAAATTAAAGCACCATATAATGGCGACTGGTTTTCTTATTTTTACAGGTGGTTGAATAAATTTGTCAAGCTCTGAACATCAAACGTTTTTCACATTGAACAACTCTGCTGAAGCTACAACTGAAACCTTAAGACTTTAAAGAGGGGATATTGTGACACCCCCCCCCCCCCACACACACACACACACACACACACACTAGCTATACATGATTTACATTTTTTTTTTTTTTTAAATCTCATACTGGTGTTTAGAAAACCATTATTTCAGCCTGTCTGTAACACATTTTTTGGTTTTAGCTGCTGTCTCTTTAAGGCTCCCCACTCTACTTACCCCCTTCCTTCTGATTGGCCAACCCTCCTGTGTCGGGTGAAGCTTGATGTTAGAGGCCCACCCAACATGTCATGAACCAGTTAGGAGATCCTTATTCAATGACCTCATCATTTCAGCAAGTCTTGTGAGGATCTTGTGCTGTTTGTTTTTTAAAGAATGGACCCCTCTGATAAGTTTACAGACAGATTCAGGGACTTCTGCAACACATGAATATGTAGAGGTTTGAAAACCTGCCCATTTAGTCTGAACATCCAGCATTGTTACTTTATATGCATATTTGAGATATGAGAACGCATAACACCCCCTCATTAACTTTAAAATAGCCTGAATCTTTAACTTGCTTTTGCTAAATTTAAAGAAAGAAGTGTGAAGGTTTTTTTTTTTACATTTCTTGTGTTCAGCGTAAATTTGAACTTTGGCCAGCATATTTTGGCGCTTGTTACTTCTGTATATTAGCATATATCCTTGAATGTTTTCAGAAGCCTCCAGCTTCTAGTCTTCTGCCTGGGTTTGAGCAGATCCTTCCTCACAGATCCTTTATAGATTAGTCAGACTAGAGGGGGATTGTTCCTTTGTGCTCCGGACAGTTTGTTTTGGAGCTCAAGTTCAAACCCTGAATGGGTCATTTAAGGACACTCAAACTTGAAGACTCTCCAGCGTGGCTTTGGCTCTCTGCCTCGCCCGCTCGTGCTCTTCCTGTCTGAGGCTGTGTGTGCTGGCTGTGGGGTTCCTTCTAGGATCTATGTCTCTCTATTTATCCTCTGTGTTATTCTCCATCCTGACTAAACCCCTTGCCTCTGCCAGAGAGATTTGATGCGGCCAAAATAATCCAGCACAGAAAAGGTGTTCAGCAGATGTTGAGAGATTCCTGGTGTTCCTCAGGTGTAGAGCAGATTTTCCTATCACTAAATAGACCAAACACAGATGTGACTGTATATACCTAACATTTCAAAAAGAATTTGATCATGTTGGAACAAATCATCCCCACAAAGAGTCACAGTTACCTGCTGCTTCTCACAGCTTAGGTCAGCTTTAATTTCTCTCAGTGTTTGAAAGCAAAATGTGACTCTGTTCTGTTCTGTGACTCATGCAAAACTACTGTTTGGATTTATTTCTTACCTCGGAAAAAGAAGCCACATTTCCACTGAATATGACCTTTCCTGTCTCCATTTAGAGCAGGCGGACCTTGAGTTTAACAGATACTTCTCATCCTTTGTTTGAAAGGACCACGCCAGTCTGACAGAAAGAACAGGGCAGCTTGGAATCTTTCAGCTTCACTGTTACTGATCCATGGACAGCACTGTTAAATACGGTTATTCTGAGTGATTGCCTTTCTTTGATTATATATCATTGGAAACTATTAGGTATACCTTGCTAGTACCGGGTTGGACTCCCCTTTACCTTCAGAACTGTTTTAATTCTTGGTGGCATAGATTCAATCTAGGGCTGCACAATGTATCATTTAAATATTGTTATTCTGATGTGTGCATGCGCAATATTCGTATCATGACTTATGCAATAAAGCCTTTTAATTAGGTTTATGTAGCCTTTCAACCTCCAATCACATTTGTAATAGATCTAGATTAACATCCATTTATATATTTCACCACATTACATGCAACAACTGGCACAGTTAAATCACCTCTTCAATGCTCTTTCATCTCACCTGCTATTATCAGGTTCAAGCAGAGTGACGTGCAGTGTGAGTGGTCAAGTGACTGAGAGAGAGGGAGAGGTGAATGTGAGCGGAGCATAGCAGTTTACATAAGGGACTCTATTTAACACTTTCAGGGTTAAAGGCAACAGCTTCCAGATCTGTGTGTTCAGCTTTGTCTTCTGTCAGAACAGGTTCTCGGTTTGTTTTGGAGGTTGAAGTTTCGATCCTCTGATCACCCATTTTATGGTTTATTCCAAGTCCTTCCCACGCCTCATGATTTCATGAGCTGTCATTAAAACGTGAAACTGTTGTAGCTTGATGTCAAAGTAATCTGTTGTTTAAAGTTTGTTTTGCTTCCTGCAGAAATCGCTCTTTTTCTCTTTCCAAGAGACGACTACACGTTTGCTCAGCCTCAGTCTGTGTGTGCACTCCTGCTGTGTGTGTGTGTATGTATGTGTGCACGTGCGCGCGTCTGTCCAGCTCTCACATGCAGGCTGGAGGGGTGCAGCATGTTAATATGTTTAATAAATATCCCCGTAATATTATTTAGTTGCGGAGGGAAACTTGATGGAAACCTCTGTGCAGGAGCGCGTAAATAAAAAGTCTGACTTGATGTGAGAAGAATCATTTGCAGGAAATATAATTGATCAATGTCAATAATTAACAGATATCAGCACGATTATGACCCTTTGCAAACGCAAAGGGATGGACATGGTCAGCAACAATACTCAAGTAGGCTGTGGACGTTAAGCTAGGCTTAGCTGGTACTAAGGGGTCAAAAGTGAGCAAAGAAAATCTCCCCCACACCATTACACCAGCAGTAGCAGGCTGAGGCGTTGAATCAAGACAGGATGGATCCATGCTTTCATGTTGTTTACTCCAAATTCTGAGCCGACTATCTGAATGTGGAGCAGAAATCCAGACTTGGTCAACCCATGTGAATTGTAGCCTCAGTTTCCTGCTCTTAGCTGACAGGAGGGTCCATCCCATCTGCTTCAAGGTTGTACATGTTTTGTGGTTGGAGTTGGTCTTCTGCAGACCTTGGTTGTATCGAGTGTCTCTATCATCTCCAACCAGTCTGTCCATTCTCCACTGACCTCTGGCATCATCAAGGCATTTTGTCCCAGAGAACTGCCGCTCACTGGATATTTTCTCTTTTTGGGACCATTCTCTGTAAACCCTGAGATGGTTGTGGGGGAAAATCCCGGTAGATCAGCAGTTTGTCAGATACTCAGACCAAAAACCCTGCCATGTTCAAAGTCCCTTAAATCAGCTTTCTTCTCCACTCTGATGCTCAGTTTGAACTTCAGCAGCTTGTCTTCACCATGTCCCCATGACGGAATGCATGGAGTTGCTGCCATGTGATTGGCTGACTAGATATTTGTATTAACTAGCAGTTGCCCAGGTGAACCTAATGAAGTGGCCTGATTGTCTAAAAGTGTAAGGACTGGAGTGAGTGGAGGTCCAACATACTGGAGTTAAATAATAGTGAACACTGGACTAAAACCGGTTAAGCAAGTAGTGGAAAAAAATTCTTGTGAGTGTTTCTAGAAAATTCCTTCTGAAATGTTCTTGTTGAGCATTATCAGGCCCTTTGTGAAGCTAAACAGCTCAAAGGAGGGTTTTTTTTTTTCAATCAGCCGCAGCCCGTGTGTTTTTGCCCGTGTTGTTTTGAGTCACGCTGTTTCCTTCTCTTGACTTCCTGAAGCATATCACAGAGCTGACTTGGACACAGGAGGAAGTAAAACTGAAAGTTATGCAGAGGAAGCGGTCACACACCCTGCATGGAACACACTGTCTGGCTTACTGCAGTGTGTCTGTTGTGTTTAGTGTTAGGCTGAGTCTCTGTGGAGCTGAATGTGTGAGTGTACAGAAGAACACAGGTCAGTCTCTCTTCCTTTTATTCTCTTTTTGTCCTGTGTCACACACACACACACACACACACACACACACATATGTCCCATCGATCCTTTTATATTTCCACTGTCACTCTTTTCCTGTTCTTGATATCATGTTAGTCTCCTGTACATGGAGGTCTCTGCCTGTCTGTTCATGTTAAACCACTTCAAGCACTGAATTCAGAGCAAGCAGTTACATCAGTTTCTAGTTTTACTTTAAAATAGATTCAGTTTCATAACTCTATCTTATGATGCAGATTAGCTTAATGAAAAAAAATGATCCATAACAAAGGTTGATTTGTTTTAGCATGCCCGCAGAGGAAGCTCGCAGTCAGAGTTATATTTTCAGTTCCTTGAAATCTTGAGACTTTGAAGAAAACACATTGGAAGAGAGGAAGAATTAAACAGTCCTGATTCCTTTCTGTGTTTCTTTACAGCGGGGGTTCAGGGAGGACACATTAGGATAATTAGATTTACAGACATCTAAGTAATCAGATGATTCAGGCTGATTGAAAGGAAATGGCTGAGAAGTAAACAAAAGGCTTTACAGCCACTGCTCTTAGTGTTGGATTGAGACTAAAGCAGATTTAGTTTTGTACCTGAACCTTTTGTTGCAATTAGTCCTAAGCTTATTGAAGGTTTATGTCAACTTAACCCTACGCTTAAATCAGCTTTGGTGTCGAAAGGAAAACCAGAGCCGTAATCACAGTCTGTTCCTCTCTAGATGAACATTCAGAACTATGAGACTTCTGAACATTTTGGATTGAAAAGCTGTGAAGCTGGTTTCTTAGCAAGAGGTGTGATTAGCCCAATGAGTGAGTCACAGAAGGACAAATCGTAACCCTAAACTTTTCTCACCCAGTGACAGCCGGGATTAGCTCCTGCCCTGTATGACCCTGACTGGGATAAGTGGGATAGATAATGGAGGGATTGTTGGATAATTGTGTGAAAGACAGAAATGTTGTTGTCTTTTGGATGTACTTTAGATTATTGGCTTAATTATTGGCAAATTTAATCAAATGTATGTAGTGATAATTTCTAATTTAATTAAAGAATCAAATGTTGTATTGCAGGCATTATGGATGGTGGGCCTTCAACTCCTCACACTGTAGAAATAAAAAGTCAAATGCTGATGCAATGAGAGATTACACATAGCAATGGTTATGCATTTTTAAGCCAAAGTAATGCAGAATTCTGCTTATTTTACCGACCAAAACACACATTGAATTTAGATGTCAAACATTCTTAAGCTGGGTCCACCTGCATGACAGATTGTTGCATCAGTTTGAATCTGACACTTACTCATCTGGAAAGTTTAGTAACATGTTACTGTTGGTGACATTTCCTTTCATTGTTCCTCCACTACTCTGATTATCTGCCCTACAGGAACCTCGTCCATCAACAGAGCTCTCAGTCATTCCCACGAATCCTGTCAAGCATCAAATAAAACATTAAAATAAGAAAAAATAATCACTCCAATATACAGATCTGTAAGAACTTTGAAGAACTAAGCATAATGACAGAAAGCATGTTTGGAAAACTTTATTTGGATTTTAATTTTATAACTAAAACCTCTGTTACTCTGTTAACATGAGGAAAGTGGGTTAAATCACCAATGCTGCAGCCAGTAGGTAGAGAGAGCTCTAAATCTTTTGACTTCACTGTTCGGGAGATGTTATGTTGTCTATCTTTTAGAAACAATCCTTCCTTCCTTTGTTCATTCATTCATTCATTCATTCATTCATTCATTCATTCATTCATTTCATAATTTTACCAGGTCCCATTTATACTTAAAGTCTATTTTAAAGGGAGACCTGGGCGAGACAGACAGAAGCAAAAGACCACAATGTTACTGACACAGAGAACAAAAGTACAACTGATAATTTTAATTTAAAGATAAACTACGAGTCATGTGTAAAACCAGGTAAGCAGAAAAAAATCATCATTGAAAATAATCTGCTTCAAGGTTTTTTATTTTAGATGTAAAAAACATGTTGTTGCCACAATCTTCTTGAGCTTCAGCTTATGCTGCAATAAGTTCCAGGTCGTGGGTGCAGAATACCCAAAAGCCCTCAGGAGAGCATTAAAAGGTCCTGTGAGCACAGTAGATACAGTCCAGCCCACAGATGGTGTGAAAAATTACCTATAAATGAAGGTGCACCAGTTTATCAGTCAACAGGTTGCCACAGCAGTTAATCAGAGCTTTAAATCAGGTAATGATCTCAAGGACTCATGGTGAGCTGTATCAATCATATGAAAAGATTGTGCAGAGGTATGCATGTACAAGATGTCACCACAATCCAGAACAGGTAATAAGAAGTTGCAGCAACAAGACACGTTTTAAAACATTTAAAGAGAAACATGATTTGTTTTATTAATAAAAATTCAACTTTAGTTTCCTGAGGCAACTCCATGCCATATAGAGTTCAGTACACACATGCTGTGAGGGTATGCAACCTCTCTTATGTGAACATCAAGCTGGCTGGAGGCCTGTGTTAAAGTTAGCTTAAGATGCCACTGCAGTGTGTGTGAAAGCCACTGGCAAAACTCAAATAATGCTAAACACAAAGAGATTACAAAGGTCTTATCTTGTGGTTAAAGACACACTGATTATGTCTTTACATAAATCATTTACTTTATTGTTAAACATGTACAAAGAATTTTTTGTTTGTCACCTGTCCTCTTCTGCTGTGCGTTCAAGAAACACTCTTTTAAGTTCAACTAGAAGATGGGTTTATGTTGATGTATCTTGACAATGGTTTCATAACCCCACTGCAGTATGTAATGCACTTGTAGACCACATAAGAATTAGAGGTAAGTTGGTTGATTACAAATTATTAACCTCTTACTCTTGGTAGGGTCCAGCAGCTACTTAAAAGGAGGCTGAAGTCTTTGGGGTTGTTGGTTGGAAGCCGAGGTCAAATCACTTGTTGGAGTCGTGTTGAACTAGAGCTGAGTTGTAGGGGCCAAAGGGGTTTTACAGGTACAGGATGTGCTGTATGACAATTAAAGATTGGATCCAAATACCCAGGTCAGAGGTAAAAACCTCTATCATCTTTCCATCATTTTAGAACCAGTATTTGAGTTGGTAAAATCATAAGCTTGCTCCTATCTATGATTTTTATTCTATAATTTACCTTGTTGTCCTGAGTATAGGATGACCCTGATTATAAGATAACTCCCCTATTTTCAAGATCAATCGTCAGAAAAAGACTCTGATGACCAAAATTTACTTTGTTTAAAGAAACTATTTTTTATTGAAATTCTGAGAAAATCGTTGAAACAATAGAGACTGCTTTCATTTTGGCTGTAAATACAATCACGATCTGTATTTCAAATGTAATACTAATGAGAGCTCTGGTAATGATGCTTTTCTTTACGTTTCTCAATAACTCACACACCCTCCTGTCAATCTCTTGGAAACGGCTGCTTTGAGGACCATGATCAGCTTTTCTTTTACAGTTAGTATTATTCAGGCGGTCTTTATGGACGGGCCATCTTCAGACATTACAGTGTGTAACAATATTTTTTGGCTGCCTGACACTTGTTCGATGTCTCTGCTGCATTGAGCATCATTATCTTAAATTAACATCATAACTTCACCTCATTGTCTCTAAACTTGCCCAACTTTTGATCCACTTTGCTCTGGATGATCACAGTGCCTCTCCATTTTTCCCCTCCTGTGACTACGTCTCTACTGTGATTGGATCACTGCAGCCACGGTGAGGTGAGGTCACTGGCTTAACAAAAAGTCGGGGCCCTCTGCTGTCGGGGTCTTGTAGCAACCCTAGGCAACTATCCGCATGTGTCAATGATTAGACCCCGATTATATGACGACTCCACTTTTCACATTATTTTCAACACAATGCAGTATATGTAGTATATATAACATATGTGGAAAAAAAGAAAAACTCTTCAGCAGTCAAAATTATTTTTCTTTTTTTTTTCCCTGTCTTCATACAAAGGTAGATACTCCATGCTGTCAGTTCTTATAGTACATAATAGAAATAGAATAGAAAGCCTTTATTGTCATCACATGACTAGCACACGATGAGATTAAGTCAGTGCAGGTAAAATTACGGCTCATCAGACTTGAAACGAAAACAGAGATTCACTGAAAACATGATCTTCATTTAAATACATGTGTTGTGTGAACATACAGAGGGTCTTATTTACTGACCTAATGGACCAAAGTAGTTAAGCTGCTGAAAATGAATCAAGTCGGTGCTTCTCAAAGATCCAGAGCTTTTGATGTGACTGTGGTCTCGGTCTTGTTTGGGAGTTCATCTGCGTTCTCTCAATTCACCAAGACTACAAGGCTGATCATTTTTTAATTGCCATTTCAGCAAAGTTGCCCAGAACTAATGTGTGTAGAATTTGGTTTGAAAAGAAAAAAGTTCTTTGACATTTCTAAGAGGGACCCCTGTGGATTGGAAAACACTGCTGCTGATCACAGAGGTTACTGTGCAGCATACAAATTTAAAGTTCAGAGCAGAGAGCAAACTGTGCAGCCTTTCCCAAAAACACATGTACACACACACAACAAACACACTAACAATAGGTTCACAGAATTAGTTTGTTTTTTCAGTTTAAAAGATAGGCAGGGTGCTGGCACACAGACTTTAAAGTTAAGCTGCAGATTTGTCTTAGAAGGTTGACCTTTTATTTTTCCATCAGATTCTGTCACCTTCTTTGGGTCCAACTTGATCAAAACAAGATAAACACAAGAATGTCTCTATGGAAGCTGATTGGTGCAAAGCTGTTGGAGCTTAATAGCTTCAAAAAGCTACGGAACAGATTTTTAATCATTTAAAGTTTACTGTGCTCAAATATAAACCTCTCACAGCAGCAGTGTTGGAAAGCGTTATGTCAGCCTGATGATTAGAGTATCATTTCTACAGATTTGGACGGCAGCGTGATGACACTGTAATGTATCACTGTAAGGAACACCCAGTGAGCCCTGATGACTGGACAGTGATTAGCTTATTTCATTAAGTAGCCTACACCACCTCTAATCGTCTGCTGGTGGAATAATCCTCCTCTAGCTTCTGTCGTAGCAGGAACACTGTTACTTTTCATTGTGGGGCTCTTTACAGTGGTCAGTCATTATCAGCCCAGTTCAAGAGCAGTAAGTGCTGCTGTAGTTGTAGTGAAAATTGCCATAAAGGAAGGCATATTGATTTGGAAGGCACCAAAAATTTGACCACTGAAAGTCTTTCAGTTTTGGGCTGAAAGACTTTCATCACCAAGACAATTTGGCCAAAACATGGATGAGGAGAACCTGCTTGGAGAGGGAGAAACACACAGGAGAAGGAGAGCAGAATGCAGATGAGGGGGCATACCTCTAGATCAGGTCTATACCTTGTTCTTTTATTTAACAAACTAAATAGCCTTATGTTATTTATCTTATTTACATGACAGAATGTCATTTGGTCCACAACTCTCTGCTCACTGTATCGCACAAGGCAGAGTTATGCCCCGATGTGAATCTAACTGTGAACTGATCAAAATGCTTGTTTCTAAAAATAGCACAAGATCTTCACAAGACTTGTTGAAATGACCATCACGCAAGGATATTCTAACTGGTTCATGACACGTTGGAGGGGTGGGCCTCAAACACCAAGGTCTGCCCATACTTCCGCCCCTTAAAGACCTCCAAAGAGCTGGCCAATCAGAGGGAAGGGGTTTGTGAAGCTAGGAGTCTTCATCATGTATCGTGTAAAGCTACTATGGGGGGTAACAAAGGGACCAGATTAAAGCTTAAAAAAAGCACTGTGACCCCTCTTTAAAGTCTTAAATGTCATAAGTGGAGCACATGGAGTGTTTGCACTTTTCATTTTGTCAGCAGAGGTTCTGACTCATCATTGCTAGAAAGCACATTTGTGATGACAAACATTTATGATGACTCTGCTTCAGTAAGCATGCATAAAACAACCCAAACCTCTCCTGTGCAGGATGCTATTTTAATGTTATAGAATTCACCTGTATTTTTCCATTTCTGATGTTGATGTCACATATTAAAGAATTAAGATATCTTATTTCTTTGAGAGAACACAGCATAAACTGAAATCCAAGCAAATGTTCATGTTAGACTTAGACTTAATATGAACCCGATCACCTTAAAGGCCAGAAAATGTCTTGTTTTAAAATATTTAAAAATAAAAATTGCTGAATTTCTCATAAAGAACAAAAAAAATTCACCAATGGAGTAAAAAAAAAAAAAAGCTTGTGAAGTTTTTGAAATAAAAATAAATTATCTCAATAGAAGAAACTACAAATATATTGTTCTACTTTTCTACAAGCAATTCTGGCATTGTTTTTGTCTTTTAATATTTTGTGATAGCACATTTTTCAGGACTTATGAGTGCATATGGCTCATATGAAGTCTAATAAGATAATTTTGACTAAGATAAAATATAAAAACTTGTGTAGATTTTAGTTTTTGCTGTGCTGGCCTCTTCTTTCTTTGTAATGTTGTCTTTGAAAAACTGATTTAAAACCCTAATTCCAATGAGGTTGGGAATAAAAACAGAATACAATGATTTGCTCATTATTTTTAATCTGTATTCAATTTGATACACTGAAAAGACAATATAGTTGTTGTTCAAACTGATAAACTTTAGTGTTTTTTTTGCAAGTATTCACTCATTTTGAATTTGATGCCTGCAACATGTTCAGAAAAAGCTGGGACAGGGGCATGTTTTGCTGTTATATCACCTTTCCTTTAAAAACACTCAATAAGCATTTGAGAACTGAGGACACAAATAGTTGAAGCTTTGAAGGTGGAATTCTTTACCATTCATGCTTGAAGTACAAATTTAGTTGCTCAGCAGTCCGGGTCTCTCTTTGTGCTTTGTAATGTGCTACACATTTCAGTCGCACACAGGTCTGAGCTGCAGGCAGGCCAGTTTAGTACCCGCACTCTTTTACTACAAAGCCACTCTGTTGTAACATGTGCAGAATGTGTCTTGGCATTGTTTTGCTTAAATAAGCAGGGACGTCCCTGAAAAAGACGTGGCTCGGATGGCACATGTGTTGTTCCAAAACCTGTATGTACCTTTCAGCATTAATGGAGCCTTCACAGATGGTCAAGTTAGTCATGCCATGGACACTAACACACCCCCATACCATCACAGATGCTGGGTTTTCAACTTTGTGCTGATAAAAATCCAGATTTTCCTTTTCCTCTTTGGCCAAAAGGACATCCATGATTTGCAAAAACAATTTGAAGTGTGAACTCGTCAGACCACAGCACACTTTTCCACTTTTCAGTCCATCTCAGATGAGCTCAGATCCAGAGAAGCTGGCGGGGTTTCTAGGTGTTGTTGATAAATGGCTTTAGCTTTGCATGGCAGAATTTTAACTTGCACTTGTAGATGTAGTGATGAACTGTGTTAACTGACAATGGTTTTCTGAAGTGTTCCTAAGCTCACGTGGTAATATCCTTTACACAATGGTGTTGGTTTTTTAATGCAGTGCAGCCTGAGAGGTCAAAGGTCACGGGCAGACAGTGTTGTTTTTTGGCCTTGCTGCTTAAATGCAGAGATTTCTTGTGATTCTCTGAATCTTTTGATGATTATGAATTGTAGATGATGAAATCAATGAAATTAATTCCTTGCAATTCTACACTGAGAAACATTGTTTTTAAACTGTTGGGCTATTTACTCACGCTTTTGTTCACAAAGTGGTGGACCTCGCCCCATCCCTGCATGTGAATGACTGGGTATAAAAGGAAGATCGCTGGAAGGCTCAATCATGACACTGGTCTGTTTGCAATGAACCTGTTCACCTGTGGAATGTTCCAAACAGGTGTTTTTGAGCATTCCTCAGCTTTCCTAGTCATTTGTTGACCCTGTCCCAACTTTTTTGGAATGTGTTGCAGGCATCAAGTTCAAAATGAGTGATTATTTAAAAAAAATAAATAAATAAAAAAAAGGAAAGAAAGAAACAGTCAACATCAGTGGAACTGGGGTTGTATTTTGTAGCATTTGTTTTGGGAAATGTGACTTTCTTAAGCCTTGTGTTAAACAAAAGTTTTTGATTACTCTAATGTAGTCTCACTTTCACAGCTGTCATAGCTGGGTTGTTGAATTACAAAATATATTTTAAAAAATAATGTTACAAAGTATATTATTTATTGTACAATAAACTAATGGTGTGTTCTTTCTCTCTCCCTCTCTTCTATGTGGCTGCATTGTGATGATCAACCACTTCATTAACTACAGGTAAGAGTATTTTTCATTATAATGCATGACCTCTGTCCACATTCAAGTCTCAGGATGAAGTTTTATCATTCTTCTTCTGTTTAATTTTTGTCCTGATAGACTGTCATGAAATCCTTATCTTTAGTGCTTTAGAACAACACTTGTCTAAAGCTCTGTGTAGGAAGAGTCGTCCAGGACCAGAAGCTGGTCAGATTAATTGTTGTTTGGTACTCTCAGAGACCTCTCTGAACCACAGCTGATTTCCGCCCTGTTAGCTCATGTGTTTAACATAATGCATTACCAGGGGACCTCATGTGATTCAGAGACTAATCCCTCCGTCTGTGTTATGTGCAGAACATTTGCATGGGCCGAGCAAAGTCTGTATACAGTTGAATTTATCGAGATTATTCCCCCGGAAAAAGATCAGGACTGTGTAATACTGGCTCTAATGTTACTAATCATGGGCTGGCAACACAATAACTGTTGAGCCTGTCAGACTCACACATCATCATCCAACAATTCACACTGTTCAGTTCTGCACATAGCAGGACCGCCAGACAGCCGGTGTTTACTTTGTTGCTATATTTAGCAAGTTTTCAGACCCTTCTAGCGACTCTTTTTCAAAAAAGGCAACTAAAGGCGAATCTAGTGACGTTTTCTGGAGTTTGAAGACTCTGACATGAGGACACATATCGACCTTTCTCTTCTCAATGAGCAGCGGGTGGTGCTGCGGACAATACTGATGGCAGGAGTCGCAAGACTCCCAATGATGATCCTTCCCTCATCCATGTTAGGCTGTAAAACCTTAAACCTGGTGACTATTGCGTTTTTCATGTAAAGTTAAATACAATACAATTTTAAACTTGACAAACAGGTCAGCTCAGTGGTCAAGTCTAGCTTTCATCATCTGAGGCTTCTATCAGAAATTAACTCATATCTTAGCCACAAAGACCTTGAAAAAGTAATCCATGCTTTTGTAACATCATGTTTCATCTGTTCTTTTATTGCCTCTGCTTATTTTACTGGAAAACACTTTAGTATGCTACTGGCTGTTTTAAATGTGCTGTATAAAAAATAGCTGACATTGACATTAACATCGATGCAGTGTATTTTATTTTGATAGTCAACCGCATTTGAACTGCACTTTGTAAATCATTGCACTAGCATCCAATAGAAGTCTTGCATATCTGATTCAAAGGACTCCCACCTACTGAATTGAACGCAACCGAGCGGAGCCAGTGTGGGTTAACACACTGACTTGAATTGAATTCTATTAGACGTGAAGGAGTAGAGACCGATCTGGTATGATCTGGGCGTTAAGTCACGACAGGCCAAAGCGTGGAGCAAATAAAAAGGTAGAAAGGCATGAAGACAGCGTTTCTATTCAACACACTCTGACTAGTTTGACTTTTAAACTGCCATTTTCTATAAGTGAAGGACAACCGTCAGACGCTAGATTTGCACACCACAAGGTTAGGCATGAGCAGAAAGAACATAGTCACAGGACGATCAGGCACGGTTTACACGAGAACACTTTAATTTGCTTACGAAAAGGTTTGAAGTAATGTTCTGCAACTGATTGAAATGTCATTCAGTTTGGTTGCATTTATTCTGATTGAGAGGTTCATATGAAGCATTTTGATTCTGTCTGGGCTCCTAAACTGTTTCTAATCATAATATTATGCACCATGTAAACACAGCCGATGATGAGTAATCATCGCAGCATTAATCAATGAAGACTTGATGAAAAAAAAGCCTTTGAATTTGAGAACTAGGATTGTACATGAACAAAGAAAGACGTTTCTAAGCTTGTATAAAGTCATTAACATGAATGTACTAGATAACTGCATAATAATGGAGAGAAATCCCCTTGGTTTTAGCTTTAGAAAATGATACAAAAACTCAGAACAAAAGATTGAAAGATGTGTTGCCAGCATTTGGAAATACTTTTTAACACCCGATACTTGTTTCAAGTCTGTCCCAGAAATTCTTCACATTGTATTCAAATAAGACAGAAAAATATTTCAGCGCCCACATAAGACTCAGAACATGAGGATTTTTTTTGATCGCATCAAAGGTTTTGGTTTTCTGTAAAACTTTCACTCTTTTTGTTGATTCCACATTTCTGTGTCCTCGACTAGATTCCATGAGTCTGTCTGATTTTCACAAAGAGAAAACCGCTGGGCCCTGTGTGGGTTTACTCTCTACCTGTGCCTGTGCCTTCAGTGAAACCTCTCGTTGTGTGGCCTGATGTGATCCTGTTATAATCGGGAGTGGATTTATGTAAGGTATGAGGAGCTTATGAACCCCCTGGCAGTGTGTGTGGAGCTGCGCTGTGTTTTCATGCTTCAGGGAAAGTTGAAAAACGCTCTCAGGCTCGGATAAGGTTGAATTATTCATGGAGATGGAGGGAGAGGAGCTGTAAAAGCCTTCATCTTCGCTTTTCTGCCTCTGGCTGTGCTGCGCTCTGAATAATGGGGTTAGTTTGGGTAAGAAGTCACATGATCGTCTTTTTGGAGAATATTGATACCTTGTGGAGCGGCAGGGGGGCAGCTAGCGGCGAGCGAGCTAAGCTAACACACCAGCTGACTTTTCTTGGAGATTCCCTTCCAGGCCACAAATTTTTGGGATGTTGTTGATCTGATGCTAAGCATCTGTGTCGTGTTTTGGTTTATCCATCTTGCTGCTTGTCGTGCTCACATTCCAGTACTGTTTAATACTAAAATGGTCACAGCTGTCGGCGGCGTGAAGGGTAAAAAGGGAAACTATGTCATGCAAGACAACAAAGGAAGACAGATTGTGAAAAGACAGATGTTGTAATCAGATTTCACCAAAGAAGTGTGTTTACGCTCATAGATCACTCTGTTGCTGTGAGAAACAGTGAAGGAAAAAGTCTGATGAGATTGTCACCGATCCTTAAAGTCTGAACTAAACATCTCCTGAATGTTTTTATGAGATAAATTCCAAGATAAACCTGAGATGTTCGTCATCCTCTGCTCCACAGAGCTCTGTTGTTGCTCTATGTCAAACATGTCATTGATTCATGCTGTTGCGTGGTCTTACATTTTCCTTCAACACCAAAAATACACACAGTGTAGTTTATTTTAACTCCATACTGCAAACACCATCTTACTTTCTTTTGAAAATACAACAAAAAACTAAAAGCTTCAGTTCAAGTTAAAGTTAGTTGAAAACCACCTTCTTCTATCAGTGAGATTTTAAAAACGTGATGTGTTTTGAACAGAGGAAGTGATGTGAACAGCAGCAGTCTAGATGGTAATGTTTTTGTTGTTCAGGATTTATACTGGATTTCTTCAAACAGGTCAGTGACCTCACAGGGTCCAACATTAAGGTTTTTGCGTATTTGCCCTTTGGGCAAGAGCTTCCCAAAACTACTTGCCCCATCTAAATACCTACTTGCCCTGTCTCTGAGGTACTTTATCTGGCTGTTAAGTGTAGACATTTTGCTCGAAACATATTTAGAACTAAAATCCTTTGCCTGTTGACTTTGTAAAGCAATATACAAAACTTCTTTCTTAAGACAACTGTATTTATTAGCTGTGTTTGCCCACTAAAAATTATATTTAAATTTGCACGGATCAGTGCAATGTAAAAGTTGCACCAGGTTGTTTTCTGAAGAAAATCAAACTGAGGAATTTCATATTTACAATACTTACAAGGTAATAACACAAACTCAGACATATTGTTCTTTTAACTGATGAAACCAACTATTCTCAGGGGGAAATGAGGTCAGAAAAACACTGACATTAGAGAGGTGGCAGGGTCTGCCAGGGTCTACATATGGAGCCAATGGAGGAAGCGACTTACTGCATCTGGCTACTCTGGGGCTTTGTAGTAACAGGAACGAGAGAGAAAAAATAAATGGAAAGAAAAGCTCAGAGTGGGGCTCCCCACTAGCATTTAGTACTGGTGACTCGCTGGTTTTTGGGGTGCACCAGCACAAAATTTAGATAAACCTAATTTTCATTTTGTTACCTTTAACTACATAAGGCCCCCTTTTTATCACTGCCCATAACTTTCATGTAATGTAAATGTTTTTTAAACAAGCACAAGGTGAAGAGAGATTATCTTTACCTGAAGCAAAATTATATATAAAAAATAATTTTAAAAAGTGTCTAAAGCACTTCACTGAGCTTAAATCCAACATTTCAAACTAAAACATGTAGCAAAATAGAACATTTCAAAATAAAAGTGCTTGTTCTTAAAGTGCTTCACTGAACTGAATTTCTGATTGCTTGCCCGTCAGCTTTTTGAAGCTGCCCCGGGCATTCAGGCATCCCTTAATGTTGCTGCCTCACTCCAGGAGTCAGTCCTTCGGCTCAACAAAAAGGCTGATCTGACCAAAATCCCGTGCAGGTAATACGCTGACTATTGATAAGTACCTCACACGACCCCTCTGAAAAAGAATGAAGAAAATCCTTTCATAAGAAGATTAGCTCTAAGGAAAAATTCCAGTGTTCCCAAAGCTGAGTCAACGCTTACAAAACACTCAGATTTTACGTGATGGAAGTGCGCCCATGCTTGGTTTAAGCAGGCAGCCAAGAAATGTGCTACCCTGTGAGTTTACCCAAATATACCCAAAGAACATCTTGTTTTTCTCACCAACAGGCTCAGATAATTTTCAAAGCTAACAACCATATTAACACAGATTGACCCTTTCAAACCAGAAACAGTTATCATTGGCTCTTTTCAAATTTACCAGGCTCCATTCAAAAAGCAGTCGTTTTATCCCTTTAAACAAAAGAGCTGCTGTTTGAAAGCTGTTGGGATGAATTGGTTAGTTTGGGTTAATGTCTGTTACACAAGATCAGGAACTGAGGTTTGAAAAAGTCATGCATAAAGTGATGCATCAATGCTTTCTGTTTAGAAAGACATTTGATGCAACAAATTGAATTACCTGCAGATTTTTTCATGTTTTTAGAGATGTTGCGAACTAGCCTGCAGTAAACAGGAGCTTTAAGGCAAACTGTATGTGTCCCTAAAGTCTGTTTCAGGGCTACAAACTTCAAACCCCAAACTGTGTTAAAGTAGAAGCAAAGTTTAAAACAAACAGGATAACCCTTTAATGAGATTGGTCTGCAGAATGCATGACATCATGCACGAGGACTTAAAGGGAGATCTGCTTCATATTTGAGTGTTTACAGATTGGGTTGCTAAGGAAAAGGGCTTGGCGGGACTTTCCCTTTGTTGGTTAATAGTCAGATGTGGAAATCTGCATCCGGATGGAGATTCTGTAAAGTTTCTTTTCACACCGTGGACATGGTAGAGACTGACATTTATCACAAATGACAAAAAAAACCATTGATGTATTACAAAATGTAGTGCCTTTAAAGTCCTTTGTTTGCCCTTGTCTGTAACTTTTACTTCTTTTTTTAATATTGTGTTGACCAGAGGTATTGTGTTTAAATAAAGTTTTAATGTAAATTTAAAAAATAACATTTTAATGACACTGAAGGTCTTGTTTGGCTCACCGTATTTTAAAAGGTCACGCTGATCCTAAAATAACTTTATCCTATCTGTCATTGTAGATTCTCCTAAAGCTCCTGCAGCTGTATTTAGATATGTTGTGTATTAGTGGACAACGTGAGCTGTTTGATGATGAGAGGAACCTGATATGCTATTATTGGCTGATTTCATTGTTTGTACTGGCTGGCTTTAAATCAGCTTGGGGAAAAAGAAGGAGTGTCACGTGGAGTCATGGAAATATTCAAGACAATAGATTTATGATGCAAGGTTTTGGAATCTCTGCATCTAATGGCTTAATTTGACATTTTTATGAAACCTCAAAGTCACGGTCATCCGAGGATTTATGAGGTTGACTGCTGCCCTACCCAAAACTATTGACTACCTGAACCTGGACTGACTGTTTGGGACCTTTTTGATGCATGGAAAACGTTTAATTAACAGACTGACTAGTCCTGTTGATGAGTCTGCAGATTTTAGGAGACACACTCATCCTTTCTGCTATGGGGGAACACTATAATTTCCATAATACTTGCATTTAAACTAATTAAACAACTTAGATATTAGCTAGTAAACTGCTGACAGTAACAGTCCAAAGGAACTTTTGCATCTCTTTTCTCTTTTCTTGGTTCCCCCTGAATTTCTCTTAACCCTTTAACACCTGCAGTCGCTGGCGACAGAAAATGACCTACATTCTAAGAAATACCGTATCTCTTCAACTGTTTACGCTATCAATGGAATTCCAGATGATTCTGAAAGCTGAGGAGCACTGCTTTGTGCTGATATATTTCATGTTAAAGCGGTGGAATCGGCCTGCGTTGTGTTGAGTTTTGCAGTATCGGGGGAGAGACGGGATGAGAGAGTGCAAGCAGTGAGTATTTAGAGGTGTTTTAGAGGTGTCCTCTTTGTATGTATGGGTGTTTCTTCTGGATATTGTTTCGTTTTGCTGTGTTCTAGTCAAAGCCTGCCTGTTTTTGCCATTTTCTGCTTGTTTTCACAAAGTTCATCCATCAGTCGTTGTTTTAGAAATATTAGTAGTAGTATTGTAAAGAGAGCGGCTGGAGGAGTAAAGAGAGCAGCTGGATGTGCAGGAGGAGACAGGGGGCACGTCACCATCCCAAATACAGTAAGGGAACTGTTTTTTATACATAAGATATTCATTCCTGGATTAATTAAAATAATTATTTTCAATATGTAGTGTAGTTTTTTTCTCATTAGCTTTGTCTTAAAATGCTTTTGTCTTATATTGTACATTTGCCCATTTGTCCCCAAACGCACTCTAGACTTCAGACTTCTGCTGGACAGGAACTGCTTCAGGAACATCAATCATCAGTTTCAAAACATTAAATTTAATTTCAGATCATGCTTTTCAAATTCAATATAATGATTCAATTTTATGGGCTGCAGGGTGACTCTACAAGCCTCACAGCAAAAAGGTCACGAGTTTGAATCCCTGTCGCCCAGTGGGCCTTTCTGTGTGGAGTTTACCTGTTTCCACTGTGCTTGTGTGGGTTCTCTCCAGGTACTCCAGCCTCCTCCCACAGTCCAAAAACATGCTCATCAGGTTAAATGGTGATTATTATTATTTTCGTTTTCATCCTTTTACACTAGGGCTGTGAAACGCTGACACCAGCATGAGTCTCTGCACCCGTATGCTTAGCTCATAGGCGGTAGCTTAAACTCAACATACTTGAGTCACATTTTAATTCTTTTTGACACAAAGTGCAGATTACTTTCAACTTAAAAACTGTTTGGCAGATTTTCAGAGTGTGAGAAATACTACCTGGTTTTTCCAGCATGGCAGCAGCTAGAAGGGAGGTGCAGCCATGACTTAACTTTGATGTGCTGGAAAGGAAATAAAAGAGTGGACATTTAAAAAAAAAAACAAAAAAAAAAAAACAAAAAGAAACATTAACTCATGATGAATTTCAGACCTTCATTGCTTGTGATTAATGCTTTAACACTGTTTGACTTTATTTAAACCTACTTTTTCACTCAGGCTCAGAAAAGGCTCACATTTTAGCTCTGACACAAGCTCTGACTATTCAGCTCCTGTAACATTTAGAAATTGCATGGCTTGATGAATATTGAAGCTCTCCATCAGGACCTTAAGTGTCTTCTCTGGACTCCTCCCCTGTCTTGGAGCTTGTGTGTCCTCACCTTGGAGCAGTGCTAGAACTGGAGCGTTGGGCTCTGTGGTGTGTTATGTAAGCGTTGGCTGTGGCGGTCAGAGCTGCACAGCCTCTCTGCTTGTCCCACTGCCAACAAGCACAGGAGGTTTCGTCATTGCCCCCCCTCCTCAGCCTGTTTCAGAGGGCCCTCTGGACTCTGGATATTGTTTAGGCTGCTCGGTAGTTTGCCTAATTCATTTTCTCCTCTCCCCCTCTCTCCTTTGGACCAACCATCTGTCGTCCTCCCTGACAGCCTCCCTGTTTTTAAAGCCTCATCTTCGTCTTCCTCATCCGCTCTCTCCTCTTCTGCTGACTCACTCTGCTCTCTGAAATTACAATGCACATAAATAGCTGACTTTCTCTCTCTCCCTCTCTCTCTCTCTCTCTCTCTCTCTTTCTCTCTCTCTCTCTCTCTCTCTCTCTCTCTCTCTCTCTCGTGGTCTTGTTGCACCATCTTGCTTTTTATGTCCTCCATGGAGACCGGGTCTAACTAGAAGCTGTGAATAAGGATGACTTGGCGTCCTTAATTTATTTTGTGCTGAAACGCATCATTTGCACACACAGGAAGGTAGAGCCTGTGGTTAATGCCACCTTAAAATATGAAGCTATCATCATCAGGCTATGTCATCATAATGTATTCAGTGTTTTTAACCAAAGTGCAAAATAAAAAAAAAGTTATTAAAGATATTCTTATGACATGAAAATAAAAATGAAACAAAAAAGGTAAGCATCATTAAAAAGTTATATAACAACTCAATGTTTGGATGATAAAGTTAATGTTTTAGGAATAATGGTTTTACAGTTTCAGATCAATATGCAACAACTGAAATGATAAAAGAATAAAGTTACTCAGCTTATTAAAACTTTTAAAAAAGCAGAGCCAAAATCAATTCTGTTGTGTTGCCCAGTTAGCAGGTCAAGAAAAAAAGGAGCCATATGCACAATCTGTGTGCTCAATCTGCAAATCTGTGCACAAAGTTATGATCTGTGCGGACAGATTTGCAAAACGTGTGCTCACAGATTACGAAATTGTCTCCATGGACTGCAAATTTGAACCCACAGGTTTCAAATCTGATTATAAACTGGCTGCACAGATTGATGCATGGCCTTTATTTTTTCTTGACTGACCTGGCACCCGAATGGTTTCACAGAGTCTGCTTTCTAAAAGTTTTTAAAGATGGAACAAAATAAACTTTATTCTTTTGTTGTTAAGTCAATGCATTTTGATTTGAAACTGACTATCATTCCTCAGGCCATTATTTCCTTATCAAAGTCTATGGAAACGTATTGTTGTCCTGCTAGAAAAAAAAGAAGGATCATGTTATAACACGACAGGTTTCAGTTTTTGTTTGGGGGCAGTTATTGAAGTTCTCAGAGGGACTGTGTCATCTGCCTTTTCAAAAATAATAACTCAAATCTGCTAAAAATGCAGAGGTAGATTGTGCAAAGACAGTTAAACTAATGTGAATTGATCTCTTCTATAAAACATTAGAGAAAGAGAAGAGTCTGGCTGCAGCATTATGGATTCACTAAAGTCCTCAAAGATCCTGATTACTAAAGTAAAAGTCTAGACGGGATATGATGAATGCATGAATGTTAATTTCAGCTCTCTGGAGGCAGAAATGTCCTTATGTGATTCTGCATAAATGTGTAATACATGGCAGGACAAGTTTGAACTTGAATATTGAAATTCAGATAATAAACTGAAATGAGTCTGCAGCCAGAGCTGACACAAAGGAATCAAAGTTATCTTTTAACAGCAGTTTTTTTTTTTTTTTCTAATGGAAGCTCAGGATTCAAGCTTTATAAGGGTTATCATTCTATATATGTGTGTGTGTGTGTGTGTGTGTGTGTGTGTGTGTGTGTGTGTGTGTGTGTGGTGTGTGTGTGTGTGTGTTTATAACTGTTTAAGTTAATGTCATACAAATGAATCAAGAATGTTTGCTGCACATGTGTTGTTTTTGCTCTTTGTTACTTCTGCTTCTGCTGATCATTAATTTGGAAGTGGAGTGATTTTTGTCTCTTCTGTTAATGTTAAAGCTCCACTTCTAACTCAAATCTTAACTTGTCTGTTATCTCTTGATGTGAAATATGAAACAAAAACAAAAAAAGCCCTCAATTTAAAAGCAAGACTCTCAGGAAAAATGAGAGAAATGTTGAGTAACTGCCAAAGCAGGCCAGCAGAACGCCCCTCATCTGAGGTGTGATTAGAGTTAAAACAAAGTGACGTCTTGGACCACTTGCAACACTGAACTTTGAAACAGTATCTCAAGTTTTGACTGTGTGCTATTGTAAATGCAGGTGAGTGATCTGTACCTGTTTATGATTAATGAAGTGTACAGTACGAAGCAGGTCAGAGGGGTTAAGTTATGTCTATAATCATTCATTTACAGCCTCTACAGCCAGTGACGCCTCTGTGCAGCTCTGCAGCTCTCTGCTGTCTGTCATATCAACAGCAGCTCAGAGGCTGTGCAATCATTCAAAAACTTTTCAAGGACAAAACTTTAAACTTTGATACTTGTTTTGTGGGAAGTCTGCAGTAGCCCTAAAGGTCAAAGTGTGCAAACATTACATTAAAAGCAAAAAATGTTTCACTGAAGACCAAAATCATTTCACACTGTGACAAATATTTGATGAAATCAATCAGTCAACTTTTTATAGAACAATAAAATAAAATATTCAAATAGATTTAAAAAAAAAAAATCAAGTTATATTATCATGAAACTTTATAGATATATAAGCCAGAATATATAGATGGGTATTTTGTTTAGGTTCAATGATGAAGTAGCAAATAAACACAAGAACAATTTTGAAAAAAATGCAGAAAGCATGTCACTAAATAAAAAAAAAACTTTTAATGCAATTTAGAAAAACATAATAAATTACAAAATGTCATTTCAATTGTTTTTTATTAAATGTTTTTGTGACTTATGAAATTACTTTAAAGGGCCGCTGTAAAAGTCACTTAAACTTTGTTTTTAAAGGGCCGATGAAAATGTCAGAGTATATGAAAACAAGCCTATGGCTATGCCTCGGGGTACAGCTCATTCAGTCTGGATATGATTATTCCGTTTTTTCCTTTTATTTGACTCTTAAACATATTTATTTTTAATGTATGCATAACCACAGTGCTTGCTTCCTGCACCTGCATCTCTAAAGACAACCTCATGTGTTAAAGTGAGACTTCCTTGTCTGGCAGTGACTGTCCAGACCCATCCTTCTCAATGCTGCTCTCTCACTCACCCTCACTTCACCCTGCAAACAGCTTCTCGATGGTGACATGAGCATCCTATTGAATGAGGATTTTACCTCTATGTTTGAGAACAAACTCCATGGGTGCAGATTAGAAACTGAGTTTTATATGAGAGACGAGGTTTGGTTCCCACACACTCCCTCCTCGCTTTAATGTCCCTCTCTAACAAGCTAATCTTTAGCCTGTTGTATTAAGCACAGTTCCTCCTGTTGTCCTTAGAGGTTGTTGGTTATCTGCGATCATAGCTGGACTAAACAGACTATTGCCTAAATCAAGTAATTTCTCACCCTTTTTGCTTGAGTCAGTCCTCGCTGCACTGATGTTTCTGTTTTTGATTTTTGCACCAGAGAGAAAGCTTAATACCTGTGAGCCAAACACCTCTCATTAAACCTAAGAACTGATTGCTTCACAGCATGAAAACATTAAATGAAACACAGAGTGAATAACATTTATAATCAACAGAATGAAAATATGCGCCAGAAAAAGCAGATTAAAAATAGATAGATCATGCAGCGACTACCTGAGAAGGGAACATTTTTTAGTAAAAATATTGCTTTTGGAGGACAAACCTGACACGGCAGGAAACCTGACCTATTTTTCACTTCTGCTCTTTGCTGAACCATGATTTTGATCTCGAGATGTTTGTCTGTGACCTAAACTGAGTCAACCTTTCACCGCTGAGGTGGCAGCGCAGAAACGTCTCACGAATCAGATCGCAGACACTGTGGGAAAACATCACAGGATGTACAGATGACCTAAATTCATCTTTCTGCAGCAGTCAGAGACATTTTCTGGGCTTAAGATGAGTTTGCTCAATAGTATGACTTAAAACAGGTGTTTCATCAAGGATAGGCTCACCTATTTTTCACTTTTACCTCATTTCTTCACACTTCACAATCATTTATTGTTTGCACAGTTTTACGTTTCCATGTTCAAACACTCGGGCCTCTTTGTGTTGTACTTCTTTCTGCCTCTTCTGTGAGCCCCAGCATATGTGCCATTGTCTTTGCTGCCCATATTGGTTTCACCTGTGGCTCATTTGTCTCACCTGTGCCTTGCTACTCTCACCTTCCCAGTGCATTAAGCCTCCTGGTACTGGCACAGTACCACTTCATTTCTTCAAACCTTGAGCTGCTTCTTTGGAAGATTTTTTTTCTGTCTTTCTGCAGCTCATTGTTTTGTTTGTTTTAGTAATTCTTACTTTCCAGCATCCCTTTAACAACTCGGGCAAGCTGTTTTTTTGTGCCTTGGACTTTATTGTGTTTCTTTAATTGTCACCTTTGGATGGTTCCCTTTGTGTTTAACTAAACTTGACACTTCTGGTTTGTTTGAACCGTGAAAACTGATCACGCTTGTGAACTCTAAGAGCCCTTTTTAGGATGAAAGTCAGGCTGCAAGAGTTAAAAAAGCTCTTTATGTTCATTAAAAATGCCCTTATTTCAGTAATTTTAAAGATGTGATTAAATGTGAAGCTATATTGAAAAACTCACAGGTTATAGTTGTTGTTTAGGCAGATGCAGAGGAGTGAATTAACTGAGCTGACTTGCGGTCTCTAACATGATCAAGAATAGCGCCAAGAAAACACCCATGAATCTCTGAAGCTCACTGCAGTATGCTCAAGTTTTGCATTTCATTGTGACTGAAATGTGCTTCTCTGTGCACTCTCATAGGTGTGAAATTATTTTTACATAGCCTAAAGAATGAGCTGAATGAAGGGGGTGGGGGGGGGCTTTGCCATCTTATTGTGAGGTAGTTTCAGGACACATGTGACACAAATTTTATCTCCAGCATCCTTCCTGGGGTAAGCCACAAAAAATTGGAGCCACAGAAAGCCATTACAAGAACAGACAGGACAAAGTACTCTGTTTTTTTTTTTTGCCGGTCATCCAGAGATGGAATTGTTGTAACAGAAAGTCTGGTCATGAAACAAGAGCTTTTGTTAGCTATACATTTAAATTCCCCTTAGTTATGTGGGATTAGCAGGTCTTAATATGTGTAAAACCAGAACGTTGTCTGTAAACAGGAATACGTTTTCCCAAACGATGATGCAGAGCATGTGGGGACAGCCATTTCTATCACCACTTTACATGAAAGCATCCCCCGGGTTTAAAACTTTGTGAATTTTGGCTCCGGTGTGCACAAAAACATTTAAATTATATGTTTTCCTCTTTTTTCATATGATAGGAGTTTATTTCAATGCCAAAAGATTATTGGCAATGGCACTGTGAGGCCTACCCGGAGAAGCTAGTGTTTTTCTGTGATAAAGACTCTGTTTCCCATGAGCACTTGCACCCACTGTGGTGAGGACATGACTCTAACCGTATACCAACTCCAACCTCACTCTTCATTTTATTGACAGACTCTCAAGTTTGATCAGATCACTGCAGTATAACTGCTGCATGTGGGATGGAATGAACATTATCACCAACAGCTTAACCCGTGTTTTAGCCTGTGCTCCATCACTCTCCTGTTTAGCTTCCTTCTGCTCTGACGTCCTTTTTCTTTTTGACAGTTAAGCTCCAGTGTCCACCACAACTACAACTAATCATACCTAAAAAAAACTGATGGCCTCCCACAGACAGAATTAGCAGAATAGCCACAGCAAAGACAAAATGTTGAGTCCACATTAAGATGCAGAGTCTCCCACTCCAGCACAGTTCCCAGCTCTCAGCAGAAGTTTAAAACTTTGCTCCCCTTCCTCAGGGCTGATGGTGCCAGTGTTTGTGCATAAGGTGAAATATTTACATTGCGGCTTGTTTGTATGGTTAAAGGCATAGTCAGCTAAATGAATGCATAATGGCTCACAACAGTGGTGCACGGTGAAGTGATTTGCTCGGCAGTTTGTGGAGCGTTCAACCCTTTGCGCTTGCCTTGTGCATTAGACAATGTTTATTCAGCTTGTTTGCACAAGTTTAACCAAAATGCCACAAAACCCTTTGGTAATCAGGCAGAGAGAAGCAGAAACCCTCATAAACTCAATGATTTTTGACATCCTTACCTCATGTACAGTCCTGAGGAATTGTACAGATGGGAACATTTTTGTGTCAGACGAGTTTTAAAATGGAAGATGAAAGGTGTGAATGCAGCTGTATTAGCTTTTTTGTTGTAGAGGAAACATCACCAAACTGAGTTTTTCTGATTTTGGTCTCTGAGTCTGGTGTGAATTACATTAGATAATCTTGTTTACACTCTTAGAAAGGAAATCAATCTTTTAACACAAGCCTCATTAATGGCTGTAAGTCAAAGGTTAAAGAAACAACTTTCAACTCAATATATGGCATCAAAAGAGGCTGTTTGTGTTTACATCTAACTGAACAGCTGTGAAGACGATGCAGTGATTTTTTGAGTAAAGCTTTGAATGCTGATGAACTTTCTGTATGCGCTGAACATTTTTGTAAAACATGAGGTACAGGGCAGCTGAATGTTTACCGCACAGGGAGCAGGAGTGTTAACATTAAAACATACCGAATATGATGATAAAACGGCAGATTCGCTGCCAAATGTGCATCCTGAGTGATCAGGCCAGAAGTCATTATGTCTTTGTAAAGCTGTGAGTAACAGCAAGTAGGCGTATGAGCAGAAACAGTAGACAATGTGTGTACAGTATGTGTGTGTGTGTGTGTGTAGGTGGCTGAAGGTGAGAAAGTCCAGGCCACTTTGAACTGATTTCACATGAGGATTTCAGCTTTGTGTTTACACTGAGGTTAGATGTTGTTGGCGATAACTTTGGGGGTTTTTTTGTGCTGAGCTTTTCTTTGTGCGTTTTAATCAGGCAGCCGCTGAACCTCTACAGTTTAAATCATCAGATGACCCTGAGATCCTGTCTAAACGTGCATGTTGTTTGTCAAACTTCTCTCCTCATCTTTGGCGGCTGATGAAAACACAGCGTGCATTTATCTGCACAGATTGCGTCCTCAGGACATGAAGTGACGCCAGTGATAAAAAAAATGACAGAAACACTATAACATCATTCTTTAGAGCGCTGGCTGAGGCTTCCGGGCTTGCAATCCAGCTACCACTGATTTCAAATAAAGCTGAATGTCACACATTGTTTGAAATATAAAGGCTCAAATGATTTTAATGACTTGCAGTTGTCATTTCATGTTTAAAAGTGTTTCTTTGGTATTTTTCAGTCTCCACAAAAAAATTTGAAGGGCTGTGACCAGAGCTTGCCAAAATGTACACAGTTTTATGACTTCACATGTTGGTTCCTGATAAGAAGTTTTGAATCACTTGAAGTCTTGAAGTTAACGCAATCACAGAGAGTATTCTGCTTTATAAAAGAAAAAAAAAGAAACCTGGATACTGAAACTGTTAAAAAAGCGCTCTGCAGACTTTGGATATTAGAAGAAGGTGTGAGCTAAACTTTTGCCAGCTTGTTTTAGGCAAGTGTGTTCTTTGTTCAGAAGGTGTTAGTCAAAACATGTTTTTCTTTTTAACTTAATGAAAACATTCCCGTTAAAAAAGTAGAAAATACAGAAATTATTTTAAGTTAAACTAAAATTTTATACCTCCTGACCCCAAAGAAAAAAAAGTGCTGCAATTCTGATTTTTCTGAGTCACATAATTGTCTAGGTTGAAAATGGCATGCAGCAATAACATTTTTGGAAAACATTTTTAACATTTTTTAAATTGAATGTCCTTTGGAGGGAACAGACGTTATTTCACCTGTCATCTTTTCTACAGTTTTAAAGAACCATGATTTTTTGTGCTAAAACAAAGCAAAACTCATTTACTTTTTAAAAGTTAGCTTGTAACAGCTGTAGTTTGTTTACCCTCTCTTTCCCAGGTGTATGAACGTCATCAAATCTGGGGGGAAAAAAACTGACTCGCGATAAAAATTTAACACTAAATTTCGATTGAGCCATGTATTTATGTATCTATGTATCTATGTATTTATACATCTGTGTCGAGGTGAATGTGTGTGTATGTGTGTGTATGTGTGTATGTATCTAGGTGTGTGTATTTGTTTATGTGTATGTGTTTATGTTCGTAGATCTCTCTCTCTCTCTCTTTCTGTGTTTCTGTTTGTGTGTGTGTGCGTTTGTGTGTGTGTGTGTGTCTTTATGTTTGTAGATTTAAGTGTTTCTGTATTTATGTATATTTATGAGTGTGAGTGTGTTCTTGTTTGTATGTATTTATGGCTTCTGGAGATTTATTTGTCAGTTTGTCAATCCCCTGTCCCTGAAGTACCCTGCATTTCACATGCAAACATAGATCTCGAAAGTCCCCATGTCCAAAGTTGAGGACATTAGAAGAAATGGTTGTTTTAAGTCAGTATGACAAAAAGAATGAGACCAGAATTACTCAAAGTATACTTAAACGCTTGTGTTTTAAGAAACATGTAATATTTACTTTTGAAAGCACATCATTTTTCTTACTCTCATGAAACACAGTAGTCATTTGGATTGTCAATTTGGAGTTTTGTTTCTTTAAATAAAGCTTTGAAAGTGATGCATTGCTGGGTCTCAGGAGGTTAAAAAAATCCCAATAAAACATTCTTTCAAGCTCTTACAATGCCTCAAACATTAGCTCATGAGCAGACTGAAATCGTTAAACGGCTTTAATAACATCAACTGTCAGATGATGTGAAACACTTAGAAAACAGTTGGTTTGTTAGTGATGCCACTTAGTGGTTGTGTCTAACTTGAGTCCTATAGGTGAAACAAATGCACATCAGAATGTATGAAAAAAAAACTTTGATGTGTCATTGAACTGAAAAAGTAAGAAATATTCCACCAAATCTTTGCTTTGAACAGCTAAATCTACTTAAACTGACTTTATGAGTCTGGCTCAGACCTGGTTTTCATGGTGGCTGATCCTGCTTGAGAGCACTGAGTGGATCATCTGCTGCTTAAAGGGTTTAACATCCACCACGGACCCTCTTCCCCCTCCAGACCATAGATCCACTGATCGTCTTTCTGCTGAGTGAAGATGGGTGCTGTTGGCTGCTCTGTTTGCATCGATGGTTTCATGCAGCTCTGAGTGTTCAGTCGAGTGTTTGTGCTGCTTTGTCATATCATGACATCATTTTGATGAGTCATCCGCCAGTCAGCATTGGTGGAAAATAAACAAATGGCCATAGAACAAATGAACTAGTCATAAAAATGTTTATTTCTGCAGGATTTCACTCAAATGTCCTGGAACACAAGGAAATGGGGAGTAACTGAAACAGACCCCACAATAAAACCACATGAAATTTGTATTTTCAGATTATCTAAACTGTGATACATTCTGGTATTTAAAGCCTTCATGTTGCATGAATTCCACTGCTGACCTGCTTCTTATTATTATAGGCTTTTAATTTTATCATTCTTTATGTTGTCTGTTTACTTTTCCCATACTTCCATTAGATGAATATGATATTCAGCCAAAAATCAATCAAAAACTACTCTTATAGTGTCTCCATTTGAAAACAAATGTAATATGCTTTTTCTCAAGTTTGAACAAATACTCAAAATATTTCTTCCAAAACCCATCCGAATGGAAAAACAAAACAGTATTTCTCAACACTCCACCAGTTAATTCTTGTTCATCATAGAGTTTTAGACTTTCAGCTCCTTTGAATCATTACAGAAATGCAATGTCTACATTTGTGTTCTGCATGATGATATTTAATTTCTGAGAAGGATCAGACAGAAGCAACAATCCAAGCAACAAATGAAACAAAAGTGAAAGTCCAGAAAACTGCAGTTCCTCAAGTTTCCACCAGAGGCTGACCGCAAAAACCAAGGAGTTTCCATTAGGCACCATATTGAATACCTATCATCAAGCAGAAACAAACATGTCTGTATGTAAAAACAGATTGGGCATTAACAATATTACTTGTACACAGTGTAGAATAGAATAGAATAGAATAGAATAGAATAGAATAGAATAGAATAGAATAGAATAGAATGTACTTTATTAATCCCCAAAGGAAAATTCAGGTGTCTGGCAGATGAAATTATAAAAATCACATGAAACAATAAAACAAACATAAAAAACATTAAATGAAGTCTTTCAATATTCATACTGCTCTCATCTGTTTCCAGCAGTACACTTCAATCTGTGCATTCAAAGCAGTCTCCCAGAGCCTCACCAGCCTCAGGTGACCATCTCCTGACTATGAGGGTTTCAGGCTGCCTTAATACATATGGTTTGTGAAATAATAACAATTATAGGAAATGTACAAGTAATGATTATTTTTTTTATCCATTGAGATTTTGTTGGTTGAGCGTTAAAACATGAATTTTCAAACTAAGGGGAATGGTGGAGTATTTTTACAGGAGGCTGAAGCTGGCCTCAGCTGCACCTCTGTGCCTCTGTTTAAAGACTGGTGGAAATAGTCAGGCCTTATAACTTCTTTTCAGAAACCACAGATCTAAATATCAAAGGACCAGATCACATGTTAATTCCTCCTTCAAAGGGCACTTTTTGGAGAATAAGTTTTGAATGAGATAAAGACAAAATTTCCTATAACTTCTTGTCATTTTTAATAATATCTCACAGGTTTAATTTATATAATTAAAGGCAAGGTTGGTAGTCAAAGAAAACTAGCATGAATTTGGATGTAGCATCTCCTCAAGATTCAGTTTACTCCCCTCACTCCCACACTTGGAGCTCCTCCAAAACAATGCCCCCACTCACATGCATGAGCGCCACTGATTCGTGATCATATGATCATGACTGATTCAAAACCACAGACTCAAAACTGGTCCTCAGCACATGACATGATTTGATAGGTTTAACAAATTGGCTGCCAAAAGCTAGGATTGGTTGTTGTTTTCCCAGGTTTACTCCTGCTGTGGACAGCGGATATTTGTCGCCCTATTTTAAGAACACATCATGCATTGATGCCATCGGGACATAAAGATTATTTTAACTAGAATAACAAAAAGTATATCCAAAACTGATTACCAACACTGCCTTTAAATTAAACTGAAATGTAATGATGTGTGAATGAAGCATCCATGAATCTGTTTTTCAGTAACACACACTCATCTGTCAGTCCATGGTAACTTTTTCTCTGACTCTTATTGTGTGACAGTCTTAAAACAGTCTTTTTGGTTCTCAATGTTCAGACTGTGACTCCATATTTCAGTTTAATGATTTTGTTTGTGCCTCTACTGCACTGATAACCGTAATCCCTAAAATCTGCACCATAATTTTGCCTCAGTTGTTAAATAACATTACTCACTTTGAGTCACTTTGTTCTGGAAGATCACTGTGTCCCCTTATTTTCCACCCCCCTGGAGCTGAAGCTGTGAGTGACAGCTGGTTTTTGACATGAGGGGGACAGCTTTTCAGATAATCAGTGCTGTCCACCAATCCCACCCATTCAGCTGTGTTTTGAGGGAAAAAAACTGTTTTTTATCCAGGTCAGCATGTTGTTTCCAGCTCAGCTGCTAAAATTTTATGTGGAATGGATGAGTTTAACTGTTTTTACAGTCTTTTTAGTTGCATATTTGCATAAAAGCAACTGGAAAACACTGATTAACCAGAAGGAATGCAAATGAATGTTGCTGCTGACAGCAGTTAGCACTAAAAGATCAGCCGCGGTCAACTTTCCTCCACCATTAAACCATCGTCCACCACACATGGGTTTACTCTCCTCTGTCTCTGAGCTGCAATTTGTCTGAAATTAATGGACTCCAGTGAAGGGATGTTGATGGTGTGAGTGTGAGCAATTCCCCTGGCTGCGAGTCGGGGGGGAAACAGAATTACTGGATGCAGAAATGCGACCCAGCACTAATGGATGTAGAATGAGATAATCAAGAGGCTAACAACGACAGGAATATTTGTCAGCAGAGAGAGCAGCAGGGCACAGCTTCGAGCTCAGCCGTGAACGTCCAAAATGAACCCATTACCCTGAACTACACCAGAGCCTTTCTTATGCACTGACATTTTGTGTTCCTTCAAGGCGCATGAGTGTATCCCAACACAAAGGGCCTCTACTAGACTCACAGCTGTGCATGAGGCTTCAGCTGGACTCTCTGCCCTAGTTTGGTTGAATATTCACAAAAACACACTCACACACACACAGTGGGAGGGAGTAAGACAGTGCACTCAGGGTACATGGGACACCAAAGAAAAACAGTACGTGGTGTGAGCCTGTCGTGTCCATAGTGAACAAAAAAGTAACCCTGTTTGTCCTGTCTTATTGTTTGTGAAGTAGCCTAGATTCCAGAAACTGAAAGTCATCTCTAAGAGTAGCACTTTTTACTGACTGGATAATCAGTTAGGTCGTGTTTCTGTCAGAACTCCACTTTTTTAAGCATCAGATACGTCTTTCCTGAGTGAATGTGATGCTTTCAGCCATCTGCAGTCACTTCCAAGGGGATGTGGGTTTCAAAAAAAACATGAGGGCTGTCTTATAGCATACGGTCACTTCTATTTGGCTGGTCTGAACTTGTTCCAGAAGCTGAGTGAAACTCTGCAGTGAACTTTGAGAAAATCCTTCGAAGGCAGCCCTGAGGATTGGTGCTGACATGAAGTTATTTCCAGCGTTCAGCATCATGATTCTATTAAGAAGGGTATTTTGCAGCAGAGAGTGGGTGAAGTTTGACACCAATGCTGCAGTTTTCTCTTGACAAGGTGACGACAAAAACTTTTCTAAAAGCATGGTCCAAACTTAGAACTAATCTGGAGAGCAGCATGATAAGTCTAACCAAGTGTAGACAAGCCTGACCAATGAACTCAATGGAAGACTGGCTGATATAAATCTACATTAATATAATTTGATTCAGCAACTATTTTTTTTCTTCTGAGAGCTGACAGCACTGAAACTTAAGAAAGCACATGCAAAAAGACAAAACACAAGCAAATTAAGAAAACGCCATAAATTTTACAACACATGTACAGTATTTAGAAAACGCGCTGCAAATACCACAACACAACACATTAGAAAAATGTGCTCCAAATAGACTGAAACAAATGTGAGTGTAAATGTGTGGATGGATGAGCCGGACAATGCAAAACAAATATCTGAGTAATAGGACAATAAAGTATTATCTTATCTTATCTTATCTTAACACAATGGAAATGTTTCCAGAGGACACTTAAAAGTGATGCACACGTCCCGACACGCTTGTTGTTGACACCGATTTTAAATCGTAGTATTAAGGTTCTCTTTCTGTCAGTGGTGTTGGAAAATGAGATAAAAGTAAGTGCTTTTGATTTATTTTAACATTGCGATCGCATGATTCAGATATTAGCATACTGGCTAATAATGGACATGTGCATCACTTTTAAGTGTCCTCTGGAAACACTTCCGTTGGGTTGCGGTCTATGTACAGCACATTTTTCTAATGTGTTCTGTTGTGGTCTTTGCAGCACATTTTCTAAATGCTGTGCATGTGTTGTCAGAATGATGAAGATGTTTTCTTAATTTGCGTGTGTTTCCCGACACATTATGCTAACTTTCAGCGCTGTCTGCAGCACTGAAATGAAATGAGGTTTTGAGACCAATGAGAAGCTGAATTTATAGAGCCTAAAAATAGCTTTATATTAAAATGTAAATAATATTTTTCCAGTGAGCGAAAGATGAACTTTTGATGGTGTTCAGATGTATTGTATGTGTATTAAGTGATGACAGGCTGACACGTTGGTGGTTCGTCAGTTGTTGGTAATTTTTCAGGTGAGCTCAATGGAAGAGTCCTTCATTTCTGAAATAAAAGGTTGGAGGTTTTATCCCAGCTCTCGCTGTCACAAACACAAGAGTCCTTCAGCAGGACACTGAACTCCAAATTTCTCCACTCGAGTCAGTGATGTGAATGCGTGTGAACGGATTAGCCATTAGCACTGATTAGCACCTGGTATTGCGATTGGTAAATGGTAAATGGACCAGTACTTATATAGCACCTAGTCTGTCTGACCACTCAAAGCGCTTTACACTTCTGATCTCTTTCACTCATACACACCATATTCACACACTGATGGCAGAGAGAGTTCTATATATAGGAACCATCAGTTCTGTTTAATACAATCACACATGCACACACCACTGACCAATTTGGGGTTCAGCGTCTTGCTCATGGACACGTCGACATGTGACTGCAGGAGCTGGGATCGAACCCTTGACCTTCCGGTTGAGAGGCGATAACTTACCACTGATCACAGCCGCCCCGATTGTCAAAGGACTCTACCCCTGACCTAATACACAGCTCATATTTATGTGTTTTGGATGAGCTCTGTTTTGCACTGACTGAGCGGCTGGCTGAGACTTTTGTTCCCACTGAACAACTGCAAAAACAGCTGCAGTCCATCATAAAGCTATCCAACAGATGACATTAGCCAACGCTCAGAGCTAACTGAAGAAGCAGCTCATCATTCACACCCACTCCCTTCATGCCTGATACTGTTTATTGATAGAATCTTGCACTGAACCGGGATGTGCAAGAAAAACTCCAACCAGCTCTCCTATTTTCTGATGTTTGCAACAAAAGAAAATGAAACCTTAACCTTATTCCTAACCCTAACCTTCAATACCTTACCTTTTCCCTAACAGCTAACCCAACTCTACTCCTAACTCAAACCGTTACCTACAACCAAACTTTACACTAACCCTAACCCTAACCTCTAACACTAACCTTTCTAACCCTAACTAACCAATGAAGCTGCTCATCATTCTCGTCCACTGCCTTTATGCCCAAAACCGTATATTGATAAAATCTTGAACTGAAACAGGATGTGCAAGAAAACCCTCAACCAGCTTCCCATCCACTTTCTGCTGTTTACAAGTAAACACAATAAAAAAGGCCTCCTCTGTCCTCAAACTGTGGGGGCTCTTTTGTTTACACTGGGTTCACAGGATGAATGAGGGGTTGATCAAGTGGCCCACAAAGCATTTCAAACTCATTAACATCATTTAGACAGCAGCATCTCACTGTTAGAGGTGAGAACTGTGTGAGTGTATGGTGTGGACTTTTTCTTTTAGGGCTGTCACTTTTTCAAATAACAAGTTCGAACGAATTTAAAGTTAGCCATTATTCATTTCCATATGTTCTATGGAAGAGTCTTTTCAAACACTCCTGCATTACAAATGTTAAAATTAAATCAAAGATGTATTTGATGATTATATTTTCATCATAAACTGTATAAAATATGGACGTTGTCTCCGATGTCACCTGTCCGTTCCTGATTTAGTCAAATGAAGCAGATCTTTAGACAGGGCCATCTTGGATGTGATTCGGGCTTTGAGCTTCCTTTCTAACAGCTATAGGGTGCCCGTTACTCAAGTAAGCTGAAATGAGCCTCTGATTGGACAAACTTGTAATCCTGATATCTTCTAAACCGCTGAGTTAGAAAAAAATCCCCCCCGTACAGTGTGTCGATAGCATTTCAGACCCAAGCCGTTTTTTGAACCAGGCTGTAAATATGTTTAATTTTGCTCGATGTGTATGTGACTTCTGGTCTTTCTGCAGCCAGCCTCTAGTGGATTCTCAATGAAAAGCAACTTTTAGCACTTCCACATAGGCTTTGTTTTTCTCTTCCGGATGTTGCCCCTTGACTTTGACATAAAAAAAAAAAAAAAAATGAGGTGCCACAGTGAGGACTTCTTCCGCACCTTAATGTCTTTTATGGCCAAAATAAACAGCTTAAAGACTTCAGATGACAGGGTCACACTTTAAACTGAAAGACCAGCTCCCCACCATGCAAAGTGTGACAAGTACACATAGCATTCATTTACCTACAAAGCGAGAAGAGGAGGTTGTGATGTGATGACGTAAGAGCTCTCTGTCCTTTAGCCTGCTCTGTAATCTTGTTGTGTGAACTCAAATGACTAAAGGATAAAATACAAAAATGGATTATCTTTTTCACCAACGCAAATGAGCTACAGTTGTGAAAACAGCCTCAGGGGCTCATGGTGCTGGATGGGCTGCCACCATTTAACTATGTATTTTTTTTACCTGTCAGTTCCCGGTCAGTGTTTTGCATGAGCTCCTCTCAGCAGAGGTGGTAAAGATGAAAGCTGGCTCATTTCTCAGTAATTCAGCCCCAGAAAACAAATCCATTTTCCACTCCACCGGTTTCTGAACGATACTTTTTTTTTTTATACCAATTCTTAAAACAGTTCTAACAAAAAGAAAAATTCATTACATGTTATGGTACAAATCTTGAGTTTTATTTTTCATCTATTCATCTATCTAATTTTCTACTCTGAGCAGTTTTTTTTCTTCTTAAAATAAAAAACAAAACAACTAATTGCCAGTACAGAAGAACATGTGCAAAGTGACAGGTCAGACACTGAGTATACTGTAAGTGTGTTTATAACTATGAATGAACTTTCTTCAGTCGATTCTTGTTTTTGTATGTGAAAATAAAAACCACCCTCCTTTCTCTGGGCTTCTGACCAGCAAAATTGACCTAAAAGAGAAACATAAGCACAATTCATTTGCATGCAGTCGTCTGTTCTGGCTGCAGCTTGGAGGGACTGCTGTGAGTAGAGGAGTCTGTGTTTTGGAGAGTGGAGGATCAATAAATGTGGCTGAAGATCAAAACATGCTTTCACTCCATCCCAAACTCCAGAAAAGTTGCTAAGTTTGTTGTTTTTTTAGAAAAAAAAAGTTGCTAGAGGGGTCTGAAAGTCACTAAATAGAACGACAGAGTCACTAAGTTGGCAACACTGTCCTGCACACCACAACCTCATGTAACGTTACAGCGGATCACCTGCAGCATTATCAGATCATGATCAAGTGATTAACCCTTTGGGTACTGAATCTTGGCACCAAAAGACGAGGCCTAATTCAATACTTGGTAGTACCAAAGCATTTCAGTCGGTGCCATGAAAGAACCGAAGTTCAGTACCCAGCCTTATTATGGAGTTTAAATCACCTTGATCCATATTCTGTAATATTTTCATTGTGTGTCTCTCTGAGTCATGAGTCTTTCAGTCGAAGTTGTATTGAAAATATTGTCAGCTATAACTCTGATTTAGTTTTGATTCTGTGCACATTCTTTTGATATACCTTCAAAAACTAAGCTCTACAGGCAGTCAAGGACGTTTTTTTAATTATCTTTGAGATGATCCTCAGGCTCCTGAGAGGAGTTTTTACCGGTTATGAAACAGGTTGAAATGAACACTGACATCTCTTTATGAGCTACAGAAGCAGATGAAACTGATGGCAACAGGACTGATAATTTCCATTACCCATCACACTGCTGGGGGGAGGTGTCAGTCAAAATGATACTGTGCTGTGCAAAAAGCAGTTCTCTGCATTTGTCATGAGAAAGACACTCAGTAAGTGATATGCTTGACTGTTCAAAGGAAGCAGGATGAGATATCTAATTAAAAATCCCTTTTACTACTTTTGTTCAGTGACTAAATCTTTCGACATTTGTCCAAAATTGACACAAACCAATAGTTCATGCAGACGTGCTGCTGTAATCTAGCTTTAAGAGATGGTAGTTCTGTTCTCTTATTTAAGCAATCCATATTATGAGTCAGACCCGTTTAGAAGACTGTGGATCTGTAAACGGTAAGTTTGAACTTTTGCCCCGCATAATAACTTTGGTTTCCTTTAGCAATGTACAAATTTTGTGCAGGTGTGAAGCTCTTTGTGGTGCATCTTTTATTACCATTAATTAACTGGCTTTCTTACTGATCTTTTGGTTGTATAAACTGATTGATCCTGATTAACCTAAACCCCTTGACGACAGCTATGATCTTTTGCTAATATGAGCAGACTGATCACATCATGTTAAAGTCCCAGCACATTTAGCTGCAGCTTGTTGACTCCATAGACCACAAGGTGAGGTAAAACCGCTAGGCAGGGAAGAATCCATCGCCATGGGAAACTAACTTCTGTGGAATCACTAGGACTGTTTTAGGGCTGAAGGATTTCGGAAATAATCTAATTACGATTTTTTTTTTTTTTTTGACCAATATTGCGATTGCGATTTAGCATGCAATTTTTTGGGGGGGACATTTATCCTCTGCATTTTTTCACAAAACACAAGCAATAAATAATTCAAAAGTATGGCCAACATGACAGAGGATACTGGCAACATATAAACAGCTCTTTCCTTGATGGTCAGAGTTTTAGCCATACAATTGTCATACATGGTCTTGTGGTGCTTTCTAGGGGTGTCCCAATCTGATATAAATATTGTATATCGGTCCGATATCAGCAAAAAAACTAATATTGAATTATATCGCATCTAAAATCTCAGATACTCCAATTCAAGCAGTCCATTCCAGACTCCGCTCCAGTGCTTCTATCCAGCATGCAGAGCCCACGTGATCACAACAACAGCGGATGCTAAGGTGCTAACAAAGTAGCAAGGAGTATGAGTGATGTCGGCTGTGTGGTAGTATTTTTCATGAAAGTCTGAAAAAGACATTGTAGCTGAGCGCAAATCTTGTCATACACAAGTTTCACATGGTGGCACAGAACTGGATAAGTTTAAACATGTCCCCCCAGAACTCATTCAATCCTTAAAGACCCACAAATTGAGATAGCGATAATTGAGGTTGCGATATCGGTATTGTATCAGAGGTGAAAAAGTTGTATCAGGACACCCCTGGTGCTTTCTTAAATGCTGGAACAGGTTTGTAGTGTTGCCCCTTGTTGTAGCTATGGTAGCCAGGCATGTTTTTCATAGTACCATATGCTGAAGGGTATGACAAAAATCCAACACAAATTGAAAGTGTTTGTAATCCTGCTAGCTTTATGGGTGTGATAGAGCCCAGCCCACACTAACTCTGATGGCAAAATGAAGAGTCTTTTCAGTCAATCCAGCATACCACAAGGTTTGTGTTCTTAACATTTTACTTTAAACACATAACACTGACCTCAAAAAACACTGTTGGAAAGTAGCTTCACCAGACTACTCTGCCTGACTTAATATCCAGCATGCTTTGCGGTGTGAAACGCCCACTTGTTTCTGCAAGCACAATCTTCTGGGCAGAATACCAAAACATTAAAAAAAAATCTCTCTCTGTGTTATGTTGGTCTCAGTAGTTTAGTTGTACTGTAGTGATATACATTAAAAGTTATTGGATCGATACATTTTTAATTCATCAAAACTCCAAGTGAAAAATATTTTCTGAACAATTTCATTCTCTGAATTAAAGATATGGCTTGAATTCATCCTAAATCTTTTAGCTGTGGCTGCACAGATTTTTGGATATGAAGCATCTGCAGATTCTCGTGGGAATGATTTCTTTTTATACAATGGTACGGAACAGGCACTGGCAGCCAGTCTCTGTTGAAGAGTTCAAAGGCTTCAATGTTGGCCCCTCCAAACTGCTCTGGTGTCAGAGTTATA
The DNA here is from genome assembly GCA_030710495.1 of Labroides dimidiatus. Taxonomy (NCBI): domain Eukaryota; kingdom Metazoa; phylum Chordata; class Actinopteri; order Labriformes; family Labridae; genus Labroides; species Labroides dimidiatus. Next base: position 13,315,011 of record CM061155.1, read on the forward strand.
GATGAGTCATATTATCATGTGGTGTTACTGAGGGCAGCTTTGTTAAGTTCTATTGGACTGAATATAAGCCTCCTGTAGTCTGTGTGTTTCTTGATCTTATTTTGTTGCACATATCTGCAGGATGTGAACCAGATGGGTTCAGTTTGCTATTTTTTATTTGCCCCTTTACTGCACACTGAAAATCTGTGTCACATGTGAGAGGAAGGCTCTCGTTTTGGACGTGACCCTCTTCATGTGTCTCCTCAGTGTCCATTAAGCTCTGCAGTTTTTGCCTGGGACAGTTAGATTGATTTTCAAGTAGAAAAAAAGGCTTGGTCAGCCCTCATTTCTCTCAGTCTGCCAAAGGTTGTGTTGAAAACAAAAGCACAGAAAAAAAAAGTGCAGAATGTGGATACAGTACTTTGGAAGAGAACAGGGCCCTGCGCCTGCCAAAATATGTCGCTGGATTGTTTTCAAAAAAGGGGAGGAAGGAGGAAAAGGAGGATAGAAAGGCTGAGATACTGGAAGGATGTAGAAAACAGAGAGACGTGTTGTGAAACTCTTCTCTGTGTGCTGGGATCCCAGAGGCTGTGGCGTCATAATCACACCAAGTAGACACGTCTCATAGGCCCTAAGGCAGCAGAGGGAAAAAGAAGTGTTATTTTTCATGTTCTCTGAAAGAAGAGGAAGCTTTCTCATAACATCATAAAGCTCATGAACATCAGCATATATCTTTTTTTTTTCTTTTCACAGGGTAATTTTTTCATACTCAGTCTTGCAAACAAAACCAGGAAGTCAGGCTGCAGAGAGACAATAGATATGATGCATGAGTGTTAGGCATGGAGAAGATTGTTCCGCCTCAAATACACCAGATGTGTCTGCAGTCCAGCTCCACTCCACTGCCTGTTGACTGTGTTTGTCAGCTCACACCGGCTGCGTGTTCAGTCCGGCAAGCCACAGGACTGACAGACAGCTGGAGTTCTGAGACCGAGAAATTCCCGTGCTTCCCTCTCCATTAATAAACCTCTCTTTATTCATGTTATGCTGTTAAACCTTAAACCTGTTGACTCCTGGCGTCTTTGCTCATTGTGATGTTGTGTTGCATTAGTAAAGCTTAATCTTATCTGGTTTTGACACAGTTTGTTTTATTTTGAAAATCCCAGGCTCTTCTAGGTAGTTTCTGTGCTCTACTTCCTGTCCCGCTCGATCTTCTCTGCTCTGAGTTGACGCGTCACAGCTCCGGCATCCAGCAAAAATAGGACCAGCCACGCAGCTGGACCGCAGTGGAACGGATCCAGTCTAAGTTGACACATTGACTTGAATGAAAACCTTTCTGATCCAGTGCTGTGACAGAGCGGAGATGAATTGGAGATGCATCTGGTGTGTTTCGTCCGTGAGTGATCACTTCTAACTTGCAGCTTAGTTATGACCATTAATTAAAGCAATTTAATAACTTTTCAGATAAATTAAAAAGCTACAAAGTAAAAATGTAAACTCACATATCTCTTTATGATACACCTCTATGTAAAGATTTCTTTGAAATACTGGTATTGCTATCAGCTTTCTGGTATATGATAGTGGATCTAGTTTTTACTCCTTCCTTTGAGATCAAACTTTAAGTGTTGGAACATATTTTATTTAGGATTTAACTAATTAGTACCAAGCAAAGGAATCCATCCACCTGCTTGACCCTCATGTTGTGTTGTGGTCAAATTTGACTGATTTAAAAGTTTTAGCTATAAAAATTTGATGAGACTGACTTGAGGTTTCATGACTTTGTCTACACAGTGGTTTTAAACACACAAAATAAATTGTGTTACTTTGGATACTGTTTTGTGTTATATTCAGTTTTCGTTCACTCTTGGTGTTCAGTCAAAGTTGACCCATCATATAAATGAATGGGGAAGAGTGGAAAAATGAGTGTCAAGAAAATCAAGCTCTGGAGCACAGATGGCCTAGTGGTTAAGGTGGCGCTCCAAATGGGCAAAAAGCCCTTGAGCAGGCAGCTCCGGGTTCGAGTCTTTCTACAATTTCACAGTTCGTACAACACAAGCAAGAATTGAAACAGGAAGGAAAAACTCTTAGTAAGTGCAAAGAAATGCTTCAAGTTTGTTTGGCCACAAGTGCTGCCATCAAGTGCCCAAAGGAACCCCCCCCGCCCTCTCCCTTTATTTTCCTTCTCTCTTACAAGAACAACAGCTGTTGGCAGTTCTTACAGGCAGTCACAACATAGTTTAAAAATGTCTTTGAATAAAATTTACTTTTCTTGTAGCTTTGGTAATAAAGTAATGCTTTTTTTAGGCACTTGCTCACCCATTCATTGTGTGGCTGCATCACGGCGAGTTGATAGACTATCTGATCACCAAACAGGGGAGGACAAGAGAGACAAGGAATCTGACAATGAAGATGGATTAGAGGAGGAGATGTTAGAAGCAGAAGATTACACGGGCCTGCCACTTGTCTGTAACCCAAATTCAATCTACACAGTCAATGAGTGTCCCCTAAAAGTGACCAGAGGCTCATCTGCTGTGGCGTTTGGACCTGGTTTACAGATGAGTGTTAGGCACTCATCCCACTCGTCCTATATCTCTCTGATCACTGGCAGTTTGTCTTGTTACAATACAAACAGAAGTTAAAAATTTGTAATGATCACAAGAACTTGAGTTGATTAAAGACATTCTAACACAAAAAGTTAAAATATTTGTATTATCACAGTTTTTATTAGTCTTAATGAACAGGTCATTTTCGACCAAGAACACAAAGATGTGTAACATGAAACAAACACAACATGAGGGTTAAACAACGGACTGTATAAAATATGGATGTAGTCTCCGCAACGTCACCCGTCTGTTCCTGATACAGTCAAATGAAGCCAATCCTTGGACAAATCCATCTTAGATATGACACAGACTTTGAGCTTCCTTTCTAACAGTTTATAGGGTGAGTCACGTGAGTCACGTGAGCTGAGCTGAGCCTCAGATTGGATAAACCCATAATCCTAATTTCTAATAAACCGCTGAGTTAGAAAAAAATAACCCTGTACAGTTAGAAATTAGCGTTTCAGACCCGACCTGTTTTTTTAACCAGGCTGTCACTATGCTTTGGAATGGGGTAAAAGTCAATTTTTTGTCTTGATTTGTGCGTGACCTCCAGTCTTTCTGCAGCCAACCTCCAGCAGATTCCCGATGAACAGTAACTTTTTGCACTTCTGCATAGGCTTCATTTTTCTCTACCAGATGTTGGTTTAACAAGTTTTGTAACTTGTCTGCAAGACTTCAGTCACTAATCTATCAAATCTGTGTCTGTTGTCTTTTGTGACTATATAAACGTAAGACCGGTGTGTGAGCTTACCAAAAGTATTTTCAAATAGAAAATCTGCGTTCCTTCATATACTTTAACGATAAAAGAGACCCTCCTTTTCCACAGTGGATGATAGTGCTCATGGGAAATGTAGTCTTTATCCTGAAAAACACTGCTACTCTAATCAAAAGGGAAATGAAGTTTTCTCTTTTCTTTAAAGGAGGTAGTGTGCTTTTCCATACTGTAAACATGGATATAAAGTAAAAATATGAAACGTGCAGACTTTAAACTGCTATGCATTCATATGTTGCAGAAATTCCTGAATCTGTCTGTAAACTGCTCCAAACGGTCCATTCTAAAAATAGCACAAGATTTGACTTGCTGAAATTACATCATCACATCAGTCTCGCCTACCTGTTGCATGTCACATTGATCACCAGGGTCTACCCATAGCTCTGCCTCTGACGGGGGCAATAAAAAATAAGATTTTTTTTTAGCTGTAAATCATGTAAAGCTTCTTCTAGGGTGTACCAGAGTGACAATACAAAGCATAAAACATAATATGCCCTGTGAAAAAGTACATATGAAAAAGTTGAAATATCCAGATTAAAGTTGGAGTAAGAAACGCCATTAGGATGGAAAATTTAATCCATTCTGACTTCAGACTAACGCGTAACATCAAAAAAAAAATTGCATTGAATTAAGTAGAAAAAGATGAATTGATACAGCCCTGACTACTCTGCAGTGCTTTCAGGTATTTTCTTCTTCAGATTCTTTTCTTTTACTTTATTTCTCATCACATTGTGTTTTTATAGTAATTGTTTGTGACAACATGTTATTGTGCTGTCACACATGCCCACAGTATGACAGCCCGTTTACGAGCAGCTTTGTTTTTATTGTCCTTTAAATATATCATAGACTGGATCTGATTTGTGCCAGTTAAGAAAATATTCTACAAATGTCTCCACATTAATCACGTTCTTATAATGTTAACGTTTGTTGTAACAGTAAAGCCTGATGCTGCCCAGACTGGATTATGGGATTTCACACAATAACCTTTTCTTTACCCTCTCATCACACGGGGGACTCAAGCTTTTTATTTCTCATGTATGCAGCTGCAAGGTTTATGTTTCAGCTTAACCCAGCTTACTATGACAGCCCTCTGTCTGTCTGTCTGTCTGTCTGTCTGTCTGTCTGTCTGTCTGTCTGTCTGTCTGTCTCTATATAGAACGAAGGTCTGGAAATACATCTTTTGGGCCAGTTTTCTTTCTCTGACCTTGCTTTGTGATGTCTGAGGGCTCTGTAGTGGTGGGAATGAATGAATAAGCTCTTTGCACTGACGTGGAGTCAGGTGGACTGTGTGTTGGGGGCTATTTCTGGACTCAGTCTGAAGGTTGAATGTGTTTTGCAGAGTTTAGCAGATGTTTTGCAGAGTTTTGCAGATGTTGATGCCAGAAGTGGATCAAACTGTAGTTGCTATAGTTAGTTAACACACACACACACACACACACACACACACACACACACACACACACACACTCACATGATGTGAACAGTTGGAGTGTAGCCCATCCACAGTGTCTCTAATATGTTTCCACAGTCATGCAGAAGTGGGACCAAAGCACAGTGTCTGCATTTCTTTGACTCTTATGGGAATTTCCAGCGGTTTCAAACCTTCTTCTTACATAATGGAGGGTCTGGATGGACACAGGGTGGAAAAAGTTTGCTTTTTTATTGGTTTAAAAAAGAATAAAGGACAGACTTGTGACAACCAAAACAAGACCAACAAAAAATAAAAGAAACAGAGTTTGCAGAGTGAACTATTATAGATTTGGATTGAAAACAAACAAACAAAAAACTTATCTTTTATAGTCTACATTTGGATGCACATGAAAGACAAAATATAGAACAGAGATATCTATTTGTGCTGTAATAGCTTATAATTTTACAGAAAGGGGCTCTGCAGAATTCACACATTAAACAGTTTAAATCCACCAAACATCAGCTTCCACTCACAACAGTGTTGTTGTCAGTTTGTTGATTTCTATCTTCATCACCAGATCCTGTAGCAGGAGTCTGTTGGGCTATCGTAACGACATTACGTGACACAGTTACATCAGCAATTCAGCAGCATTACAGCACAGTGCTTCTGGTGCTGCTGTAAAAATGTTACCTTTGGCAGTTTGGATAATAACTCTCTGTTTTCCCCCTGCTCCCTCCCTTTGTAGCAACACCAGAACAGCTTTGCTTCATTTTGGCTCAAGTCTCACACTTCACCATTTCACTGTTCCCATTTCCTCAAGCACACAGTGCAGGAAGAACAAGCACATCCAGGAATAGTCCATGTGGTGCAGGCTGGATTTAAGGGCAGCTGTGTGTCTGTGGTAGAGTTGGTCGTCTCCCAGTTGAAGGCTAGGGTTTTGATCCCAAAAGTGTCCTTGGGCAAGTAATTGAGCCTGCAGACTGCCCAGAAAGCTGGGCCAGCAGTGTGTGAATGGAGTCAATCTTGATGGGCGCTTTACGCAGCAGCCTTTGCCATCAGTTAATGAATGTGGTGTGAATAAGTGAATGTGACATGTTAGGAAAGTGTTTTGAGTGGTCTGAAGACTTGAGGAAGTGCTTTAAAACAAAATCTAATTTATTTAAATTAGCTAACTTGTTTAAAGGTAAGAAAACAGTCAAAACTAGCTCCATTTCAGGCTAGTGGTGGATAGCTGTACTAACCATTATCCTGAGCCTACAAAATTAAATAAGATATAAAACTCCTATATTTGTCCCACAACAGGGAGATTTACATTTACAGCAGCAAACAAGAAAGTGTAAGGTGCATAAATTCCAATAAGAATATATAAACAGAATAATATCATGAACGCCCATCAGAGATGACAGCTTGGTCATAATTCCTTAGTCAGCCTCCACCTCCACAGGGTCCAGGACTGAGCTGGACTACTTCACCAGTCTGTTCAGTCTTACTCTCCTAAAATCCTTCCAGTGTGCGGTTTGGTGTTAGCTGTGTTAGCCATGTCTCTGTGAAAAGCATGATGCTACTCTGCCGGTATTCCTTTTGGTGTTGGGTTAGCACTGCTAGCTCATCCATCTTATTAGAGATAGAACTTGCGTTCCTTATAACCATGGATGAAAGGACAGGTTGATATCGTCCCTTCTTAGCTCACACCACATTACCAGCACCTCATCCTCTCCTCCTTCTCCTCAGCATGCAGGCAACATTGGACCGAGCACCGGTGAGCATCAACATGCTACAGGCTGATAGCTGATCTTGTAGGTAAACAATGTGACCATAGGCTCTTCGGACACACAAAGGAACCAAAAGGGTAAAAATACCACTGCAAACGTAACTAATTTGGTTTCCTTGGCTAACAGAAGAAACATAAAACGTAATTAAAGGCTCCAGCACATGGCCATTGTTAAAGTCACATGCACTACTTGATTTTTTTAAATGTTAATGACTTTCAAATAGTCAAAAATCATTGCCCATCCCCACTTAACAAATGCATCAAGAAAAGCTGGGTCCAGTCGCAAGTTCTTCATGTTCCTGCTGTCCTGTTCAATCGTATTTAACTTGACTATAATAACAAACATAGAACGAGTGGAGCCAGGCCAGAGGAGTCAACAGGTTGAAGGTTTTACAACCCAAACAAGGACTAAGACAGATGCATTAATGGATTGTGAAGTGTGGGAGCTCCTTCGAGAAAATAAACGAAAATGAGATGCAGCAAACTCTGCAAGGTTAGGCTCGCATATAACTGATGGACGAAAACTATGTACAGCCATGTGAAAGCAAGGCAAGCAGCAGCAAGTGGGGCACTGTTCGCAGATCAACAGTCAATGGCAAGCTTTGTCACCCAAAGCAGAAAGTTAAATGCGTGCAAAGCAAGCAACAGCCTTCTCCCTCTTTGCCAAAGTCCCTCCCTCTTTGTGTGTGTGGGTGGGGCACAGCAGTGTCTTTGCACAGGGGGGGTCTTCTAATAATTTTAGAATAGTTACCAGTGAAAATCAAATACCACTTTTGTTAATGTTTTGCACGTGTGCATGAAGAAAGTTGATTCAACATGTTTATGAGGCTGTAAAAACACTCAGTGTGTCTGCATCCTGAGGACTGTGGAGTTTATAAAAAGTGTTTGTGTACAAAGAAAGCTCCACAGGGATCCTTTAATTCTGCACCTGTTTTTTCCCTGAGATGAAATGATTGAATTTCTTCTCTGTGGTATGAAGCTGTGGTTTGAGGCTGTTCGTATCTATCTCGAGAAACAAATACAGCAGCTAACGAAGGCCTGTGCCTGCTGGGAACAAAGAGAATTATGAATTATTTTCTGTTTTTTTGTTGTTATCCATGTCTCCACAGGTGCACCTTCCTTTAAAGGCAATCTGTGTGTAGTTTAATCCATTTCCAGGGTTGTGCTTTGGATGGTCTTCATAAGGTCCAAACCCACTCCGCACCCCTGAGAGAGTCTGTTTTAATACTCTGTGTTGACAGAGGTGCTGTTTCTCTTGGATATTCTCTCTTTGCTTAATTTTCTGGCAGTCAACAGAGAAACGGCTGAAAGACATTTGTGTCCCTGCCATGAAAATATCTGCTTTCAATCAGCGAAGCAGCACAGTGATGCTGGAGGGTTTGTCTGGCTGTCCTCAGCTGACAGCGGAGGCTGAAGCTGCTGCTTTCAGTTCACATTTATGACAATTAAAAGCGTCTGCATGTTTCTGCAAAAAGCAAATAAAACAATTAGCTTATCTGCATTTCCTGAACACACAAAACATGCTCTTATTTTACTCCCAGAGAAGTGTAAACTTGACAGCACAAACTTTCCATTACTTTTCAAATGATAAGCAAAGGCCATTTGTGTAATGGGCATTTGTTCCCTTGGTAACAGGCTGCTGTCACTGTCTTTAAACAGTACTCAGATTGAAAACAACATTTTGGAATTAAAATGGCAAGATTGAATATAACATTTTCTGATGCTAATTTGAAAAGCTATGCAGATTTCTATTTATCTTATCAACACTCAGTGTGCTGTTTATTGAATGTAGAAGGTCTTTAAGCATCAGCATTTTCCAGAATAAAGCAGAAGCATCAATTATTGTATTAAAAATGTCACAAATATAAAGTTTTATGCAATGAAAAAGCTTGTTAATTAGCAGGGCTTGGCTCTAACATTCAGCAAAAACATGAGGAAAGTGGTTCAAGGCTATTGTCCTTGAAACAGCGTCACTGGTTCGACTCCCAGCTATAAACCCTGGCTTCATGTCTTCCTCCCACTTTCCTGACACTCTTCAGCTCCAAGGCTACTTTCAGCAGACACATTCCCACATTTGGTGCTTTAAGTCCAGATTGAACTCAATGGACTGTAATATCTAACAGAGGGATAAGGGGTGTAAGACACTGTGATCGGCTCTGTTGGTTGTAGATTTGTGTCTGGATATGAAGTTTGTTGATAACAAGAGCTACCCCTTGTGGTTGTCCTCCTCTGCTGTCCAGTCAAGTTGACATTCATCAGTGTTTCCTGCAGTGACGAGTATTGGACTTTTGAGCACTTAGAGGGAGCTAAAAGCTAAGCCACGAGTGAAACTGTCTGTGATTACGTTAATCCAAACCCACTTGAGGCAGTTATACTGCAGTGATGTGACCAAACTCGAGTCTGTCAAGAGTAAAGTTACTTTAGCTCTGCTTGGTAGAGGAGCAGGACATAATGATTTGCAAATGTTACACATTAGCCTATGGATATGTCATACAACAGGCTGCCAGTAGTGCTAAATATAGCCAACTACTAGCTGAACAGCCCATCTTAATTTCTTGGAATAGTTGCTAGAAACACAATTCTATTAGCTTGATCAAGGTCAAGTGCAGCTCTCTTTTTGTTTGCAGTGTTACCTGCCACTGAGAACGCACTCAGAGCGTACAGACGTTTCTGTTGGTATGCTTCAGAGAGATCAGCTTCACAAGGTACACTTCATGCACGAGCACGTGGACATGCCTATGGATTGCTGTCTGCAGACGGAGGAGTTTCCTTCATGTAGTCTTGCATCTCCAGGATGCAGCTGACTTTCGAACAGGTAATTAAGTTGAACATGAACTTATCACCTAATGCTTGAACAAGTGTTCGAAGCTCGTATAACAAGTGACAGCCCTAAAACAAACACACGCCTTGTTAAAAGTTGTTTCATCATGACAATGTCAAAAGATCAACTCTCATTCCTTTATATGGACTTGGGACCAGCAAAGGTGACCCAAGAGAGACAAGCAAATTGCATGCATTGCATTTGCATGCTGCAACCATGTGTAACGTTACAGCCAATCACCATGGATCTCAGATCTTGAACACACAAAACTTGGCACTGAAAGGTGAGGCATATTTGGATAATTTGTGTATGGAAGCATTTCGGTCGGTGCTATAAAAGAACCAACGTTCAGTATCGAGCCCTGTGTTTGAGACACTTCTGTGAGTCTAAGTCGTGACCAGAGGAGTGTTAACTGTGGGCTCCAAACCTCTGCACAGTGACGTAAAGGTACAGTGAGCAGAAATGAGACAAGAGATTTAAATAACTCCCTCACTGCTCGCACTCCTCCCCTCACTGGGGAAACTTGACAAGTGTCGTGACCTTCAAAGTCAAGAAGCTCCTGTGCATGATTAGTATAATCTGATCCTCCATTAGTCAAGATTATTCCATCAATGCTAATTATTTTTTTGACAGCAACAACTTTGCCTCTTCACCTCTTCTTTCCCTTTTCTTTCTCCAACTCGTGCATTTCAGGTGACTGCTTCTCTGGTACTGTGGAAATGTTAATGTTCAAACAGCAATTTAAACATACTCATGATCATTATACTTCTTTTTATCCAAGTCTGTTCTGCTTGATTCTGCGAAACAACATACAATATACCTTTGTAGAAAAAGCAGGGCTAAAGTGACCTCTCAGTCTCTCAGATCTTCTCCTCTTCTTCCTGTTACATGCAACAGATCCAGAGGTGCAGTAATTTGTGCATCTTTGGAAGACTTTAAAAAAAAAAAACAAAAAAAACGGAAAAAAAAAAAAACATCTTCTGATTTGTGATTGTGCTAAAAAGTGTTTATCTTTACGAAAGCTGCAGGTGTGAAGGAGAGAGGAGAAGATAAGACACACAGCAGGCAGGATGAAGCATCACTGCTTTCAGGCAGAATCAAGCTCCGCTTTTTCAGCTTAATAGTGAACACCCTCTCTGAATCACCCAGAAAAATAAATCTCATTTCTCTCTTTGACTTTCTTTTCATTAGCAACACTTTCTCAACTGCTGCTGCTGTTTGACACTCTTGCTTATGGAAGCTTCGTCTTGAAAATCTGCAGTCGTATTAAAAGCTCTGGTAGTTTGGATACTATAGAGCTTAAAATACTTGAACTGTTTCAAAGCATATCAACAAGTATCCAATACTTTGATCCCCATTGTCAAAGTGAGTTTGCTTGAATCAGACGCACATGCAGTACATAGTGCTTTTACACTACTCATCAAATTCACCAGATTTACTGGCATCTGATTGGATTAGGATGAGGTGTGTTGCTCCAGTATGTAGAGATCATATAAACAAAGTAAAGGCAAACAATAGGAGTAACAGGAACGCTCTGAGGTCACAGTGAGACTCTGTTCTCTTTGGCTCCAAAATCTGATCTGTTCATTGTTGAGTTCAAGGAAAGAGTGGTGCCAAATTTGAAGATTCTTCCCTTCAGTGGTTTGAGAAAATACATTCACAGAGATGGGAGGGGATGAATGTTCAAAAGTGATATCACAGTGAAGGTGGCTTTGACCTAAATATTTGAAGAATGGACACACACACCTCTCAAGGTCTCTCTCTCTCTCTCTCCTCACTCTTGTAGGACACAACTCTGAAACATTTGCTTTATTTGTTTTTCTTAAACCCCAGATTCCACAGAAAATGGAAATTGTCCCACATCTCCTGCAGAAAATCTGCAGAATGATCATCAATACTTCTTTAGTTACCCTGCAGATTTCTAAATCTTCCGTAAACTAATGACTCCAGACTGTCTGTGATACAGTGTGTTATCCTGTGGAGTTTTGGGTTAGGGTGATTTTAAGCAACAGTGTCTGTTATCCTTGGCAATATCTGATTTGTAAACAAGATCTGTGACCTACCTGGCACTCACCTGGTTTAAATACAGGTTAAAGAGATTAAAAGCATTTATATTTAGGATGTCATACTGTAGCCACTGCTGTCATTAACTCAGTGGCATAAAATTCAGACTGCCTTGTGACACTGACTGGGTCTAATCAGGCATCTCAATCTTTATTTCCTTTCTGCTTTGTGTAACAAATCCAGTAAAGGCATTAAATAACCCAATAAATTACCTTTATAAAACCAGCATGACCTGTTTTCATAGAAGCCCAGAGGCTTGTGTCTTTTGTTACAGGAAGACTATCCCATGGACTTCCACCAACAAATAAAAAGATCCATCGCAAATGAAATCATGCAAATCCAATTTGTGATGCCTCAACACATCTTTCCAAAGCAAATATCCTGCACAGCTCAAACTTCTGCAGCCGCATGCTAACTAGAGCCAGACTGACAAAGACAAAAGCACCATATTAACCAGTGCTGGCTTATCACTCATAGTTTATTGGCTCAAATTCAGGACAGTGCATGTTTTATATACGACCAATCTCTGACAGTTTCAGACAGTCGAATGTGACTACTTAAAACATCAGTCAGGAGGAAGTGGCTGTCCTGCTGCTGTTTATAGTCATATGTTTTATTTTTAGTTTATTTCATGGAAGAGCGACTGTAATATTATTTTTTTCCGAGACAAATCGCATTCCTTTTGAAATAAAATCAAGGCAAATTTCCATTATGCAACAGTGTTGAGTGGTGATCTCTCAGCAGGCAGTAAATCCTGCAGAAAAAGGCTGCTGATTGGGGCACGCTCTGAAACGAAGCGTGTGGCTTAAACCCTACAGAGGAACCTCACATATGACTGCTCACATCTGCAAACTCTAGTTTGGTTTGTATCCAGAGCTCATTATCATGGATAAGTTTTTGAATAAAGACCTAATGTTTGAACAAATAAAGAGATATCCTTCTTTTGCGCCACTCTGCACGCGCCGCTGCAGAGCTGTATTTACCTGGCTGGCAGTCACACCTCAGTGACCTCTGTTATGATTAGATCCAAATCCAACACTTTGATGCTTTCAAGCTTATTTATTGGGAGAAATTGAAACTGAAACAGAGGTTCAGAGTCTGCTTTTGTTCTTGTTTGCCAAGAAAAGTCTGATTTGGTGCAGGACGAGAAGTCTGGAGTAGAGCCCAGCGCACACATATGTCAGCCAATATTTCCCACCAGCTTGTGCCGATAAGCGAGAGATTACTGTCGGCTTAGACCAAACTGACAATGCAATATTTTATCCGTAAGATATGGTGTGACATAAAATATTAAAGCCATTTCACTGAATAAATGCTGCACAGTGTTCTCCACTGAATGACGGTATGACTGTAGCATGGAGTAGACATCACATTGACTTGACAGCTCAGGATCTGTAATCTTCCACTCCATATTTTTTTATTATGGCAATATTAAGAGTTGCTTCAATTCATTAGATGCTGTACCTCAATCATGGGATTATTTTGGGGATGTACTAAAGAAACTTTCCCTGTCTGATCACCTGCAGGCTGAGTGGTTGTCTTGTTTACAAATCACTGATTGCAGTTGCGATTGTAGTTATAAGGCACAAACTCAATTAGCTTTACTTTGAGGATAAGAACATTTAAAAGCAACAAGTAGTTGGGTAACGAACTCAGGTAAATGTAATAAATGAAAGGAAACACTCAGCATACATCAAACATAACAAACAGCAGTCACACAAAAAAGGATATCTCGTATTTTGTTTTGATTGGTCTTGTTCATTCATATCTGTTTCATTTTTATTGTATGTTAAGCGCGATTTCGTGTATGATAGGGGAATAATGTGTCTTTTCTCTCTTACTCTTTTTCTTGTGCGCGATTCCTTATTCAAAACCAATAATGATGTTGAATACAAAGAAAGGATATCAAGAAAAATCCTGAAGGAAAGCACTGCTGCACAATTCAACCATCCACAACAGTCATATTTACACACACTGCAACTATTCATGTGCTCTGGAAGATAAATAGGTTTTGGTTTGGAGACAGTTGCGTTGGCGTTCTTTTATGGATCAAAGAAGGAAAAATGTGACGCTGGTCGACAAATTAAGTTTAAATAATACACTGCAAAGATGAAAATCAATGCACGTGTTTATCTTACTTATGATAAAAATTGTCTTATTAGACCTCATATGAGACACAGTCACCTGACAAGTCCTAAAAATGTCTTATCTCAAAAATATTACAAAACAACAGTGATGCCAAAATTGCTTATATATAACACTAGAGAAGATGTGGGGTATGAGGGCAACAGTGGTGCCAGTTGTGTTTGGGACACTGGGGGCTGTAAAACAGATACTGGGAACAACATCTTAGATCTTCCTCCGGAAGTACTCACTCCAAGGAACAGCAGAACCCTCAGGCGCTCAGGCCTCTGGTAGAGGACCAGAGCTTTTTTTTACTCTTGACCATAAATTTAACATAGTGTTTGCCATAAGACATTGTTCTTGACAATTAAAGCAAAAATCAGTGCTCCTGCACTCAGGAAACTAAAATAAAAAGAAAAAAAATTAAAGTGGATGCAATTTAATATCTTTGTGACATTATTCTCCAATATTTCCTCATCCGAGATTCCCAGACCTGTCAAACATTTCTAGAGAGCTTCAGGTAAACCTGAAAAGTCAGTCTGGAGAGCAGGTGTGTCGCCTTGTCACTCCACGTGAACACCTTGAGGCGATCTGAAGTGGATCATAGCCAAGAAAGAAGTAAACAGAGACGGATGAGTAGCTCCAGAGACATAGTCCATGCACAATGTGCTTAAAGGTGATACTTTCTCAACACCTGAGAAAAATACACAGCTAGTCGTGAAAGTCATAAGATGAGAACAAATTCTCGAGTGTGTAAAAGGAACAGTATACCATTTTCAGTTCCTTCTAAAGACAGGCAGCACATACTCAGACTTTCAGACTGGAGAGCAAGCGCTGTTTTGTAAACATCTGGCACCAAACTGCTTTATCAGATCAGGAAGCATCATGAATGAGATTTAAATAGGTCACCACTGGAAGTCAAAAAATGCAAGTGGGTATTGTGTAGCACCAGATCTGTGTGTATTGTCACATACTTTGAATAAGATGGCGATATTACACTCGTTTAATATTGAACACAGACATTTGAACACAGCTATTCATTTAGGTCTTCCTGGTATCTGGAAACCCACAGTTCAGCCTCTGTAGGATACAGGTGATGTCAGGTACTGTCTCTTTAAGGCCCCTTTCCCTTAAAGCCCAATCTCCTCTGATTGGCCAACTCTCTGAAAACCAACCAACGAAGAACCAGTCATACCAAAATGACCATTTAAGTTATGTTCCAGCCCAGAGGCTGCAGACCCATCTTTCTTAGTCCACACAATGACCCGTCAGGCAGACTCGTGTATTTACTGTTTTAGTTTTTTGAATTGAGACAATTTTCTTATCCCGTTGGCAGATTTTTTTTTAACTCTTTACAAGAAATCAGGCATCACTTTTTGTGTTTTTATATCTCAAATTATGATGTTTTTTTTTCTTTTGGACTTGCCAGGTGAATGTGGCTCATATTTTTTTTTTCTTTTTACTAAAAACACTCGCTTAGACTTCAGTTTTTTGAAGTGCACAATTTGTCTTTGTACTGGGACATAATTTCTGCTACAAAAGTGATTTATTACAAGTGTACAGGTGTTTTTCCCCTGGCTTTTGTTGTAAAACTCTAGTGGACACCTGAAGAACTGCAGATTCTTACACCCCTGCCTTGGTATGCTACTTTCTGCTTCAGGTTGCACAGATTTTCTGGTTATAAATATTTAGAAGATACAGTAAGAAATGAGATCATCAAAGCACAAATGAAACTAAATGTAAATGTACAGATTAAAAATTCAAATATCTGACTCATAACCAAACATTAAACAGAGCTGAAATGAATGTGTTAAGAATCAGGTCATTTAAATTTTTTCCATAGTAAGGATTATTTTGGAGGGATTGTGTTCAATGCGCTGATACAGGGTGCCTCAAACCTTACGCAGTATCTTCCTTTATTTATCCCTAACCTGAGCCTTCCTTCCTTCCTTCTTTTGATCCTATTAACATAACTCAGAGGAATTGTCCTAAGTGTGACAAGCTGTAATGAGTCAGAATGATCCTTTAATAAGTTTTCACAGGAGATCAGCCGAGTATTGCAGCAGTAGACTGAGAGCTGAGTCTGCTCCCTGTCCAGCTGTTAGTGAAAGCTGTGTGAGCTGTTCAGGGTCAGAGGAATCAATCTTGCAGAGGCTCGCAGCCCCAGCTGTTGAGTGTGTACAAAAAGCAAACCTCTTATTACATCTTAACTGCTCCACAATCCAAGGAATTGCAGTGACGTCACTTTATGTACGGGGCTGTATGTGTGCTGTAGGTGCTGGAGGTCTGACTGTCTGGATATGAGCAGGACATTTTAGGTCATGATGTTGTGTAATGTCAGGGTTTAAATGACTGTGTGTGTGTTTCTGCTAAAACCTGGCAGGGTTCCTGGCTAGAGAGGGTTGCGCCAGAATGGTATCCAGGTTTCTGCCCTAGAGACATGGAAACCGACCAATCAGAGGAGTTTATAGAGAAAATCCTAGGGTGCCCATTACTGACCTATTTGCAGGCTTTGCCACTCTTTTTCTGTTAGTGTTAGTCTTTATTAGGAGGATGAGCAGAGCTGTGTCAGACCCACATGTTTCTTACAGTCCAGCAGAAACTCTCCACATCAGTTTCTCATTTTCATTCGACTCGTTTTTTTCTGCTTTGTTTTCTTCTCTGTTTGATTTCACTGCCGGGAATGCTGCAGAGAACTGCCTTCTGTAAGTCTGCCAATAAACATGGGGTTCATCCAAAGCCTTGCAGTGGTAGTGGCGAGCCTGGCACGCATCATGCCTAGGTCCTCTCCTCCCCTGCCTGCATGGCTGTCTGGGAAAACCTTGTGTTTATTGAGGAGGCCTGGGCAGCAGGAGGAAAACCCAGACTCAGGTTTATGGCTTTGTAGCTGTCTGAATTTAGAGTCTGAGTGCATACCTCACTTCCTTTGCGATATTTTATCTTCACCCTGCAACTGGGGGCCCTCCAGCTATACAGACTAATGAGAAAAACATTTTCTGACAAACTACATTGAAACATTTCTTACAAAGCTTTTACAGTGTGCTGCGTTCTATGAATAGGCTTTGAGGTAGGTGGTGAGGCGTTCACTGTACAGAGTTCACCGCAGTTTTAATACGTCTATGTGCAGTTTTATAGGCTGTGTTGGGGACTTGTAAAAGAATAATTATAGCTCAGATGAATGGATGATACTTCACTTGAACCATAAGAGCGGACTCCTACAGTAGAGTATTTACAGTCCCTGAAAGCAGCAGGGACCAGAGAGGGGCGGGAGCTGATGTAGCCTGAAGAAAGGTCAGCAGTGTGGGTCCGAAGGTCCCCTCATGAAATCACTGATGTTGTTTTTGTGCCCAGACTGCAAATCCCTCCACATGCAAAGCTGCTACAGAGCAGTTTGTTCCCTCCAAGTCGAGATCAGCGCGCACACAAACGAACACTAAATCACATAGTGGAGCTGGAGTACAACAAAGCTTTAAATTCTCATTCTCTGTTATTGTATGAAAAGAGTGGGCTGTTGCTGAGTTAGTGTATAATTCAGGCTGTGCTTTCAGAGGCTGTGCTTACATTCAGCTCTGAATAATACATAACATCTCACTTACGGTCTCGTCTGAATACAACGATGAAATTCATCTTCATATAAGAATTAGGAACACAGTAATCCAGTGTAGAGGTAGTCTGGTGTATAGTTTGCTTTTCATGCTGCAGAACTTTCCGTAAATCCATGCAAAGATCCAATCCATGTATAGACAGCACAAAACATATTAGTCTGAGTGAAGTCACCCAGTATTCCAAGAGGAGTCGCCGTTTAAGGATGCTGTGTAAAACTAATGCTCGGTTTATTTTTCTGCATCGAATTGATGTCATTCCCTGCGACGCAGGTCTGCATAGTCCTTGTCTGACACAGAAACCTAACCTCTAATTCACACATACTCCATGCACACCGCTCTCTGTCGGTTTTCGGCGTGCACTGATTCGAACTGGATCCGTTTCTGGAGTGGCACTCTATAACAGCTGGATACACAAGATCACAGGAGAACCACGTGTTCCTGCAGGAATCACATCCAAAGTATTTGCATGATAATTAATTAGTATGTTAAACTCACCTGGTCCCCCCAAAACTTCAGCAACTTCAGTCCATGCCTTTTGGTTTCTGTTGGTGTCCTTATAGAAAGGATGTGTTGTGTGGTATATAATCATGAAGTTTTCCGCCTCCAAGATAAACTTTTCCTCATCCATGGCGTCTGATTGCCTCTGGGTCTGACCTGCTGATGACTTCTGGTCCTGTGCCAGCGATGTAGTTTTGATATAATGAAATATATAAAAGACAGAACACTGGCTGACTTAAGAAAGCTGTTTCTTCACATGGATATTTTCTATATTTGTCTTCTTTCAGTATTCAGGGTGTGGACAGACTGTTGGCTGCCAGTTAGTCGCTGGAATTTATTAAATTTAGTCAGAGCCATTATCTTCAAAAAGTCAGTTTAATTTGGTGTTTTGGCTCTGTTTTGCGGGAAGAGTACATCTCACCTCAGAAAAGGGAGAACAGCAGCAAGGACCCCTAGACCAGAGCGAGCATCAGTGACAAAACATTTGACACTGGTAAAATCAGACACAGAGTAAAAGAGGAGCTTGGTGGACGTGGGTTGGAAAGTGGTTTGTAGATAAAGCAGCTAGAGGAGGCAGGCCAGGATGCCCATTTAGCTGATGTCTGTTTGGATGTGTAGCTGAGCCGTCAGTTTATAGCGGCTGGGGTTAAGAGCAGCTAATGTCATTATCCTCTGGTGCAAAAGTGAACAGGAGAAAATTGTGAGGAAATCTGTCATAATGCAAGACCACACAGTGTAGTTGGTAAAAGTTATTCGTAGTCAAATGGACTGAGCCTTTTCAGAACAGATACTTTGACACTTTTGGTGACCTAATCAACGAGCACCTCTTTCAAAAACATGTCACTCGTTTGCATTTTGTCAGAGAGGCCAGTGTTTATTTAGAGGCCATGTTGTTTGTTTGTTTGCTCTGCTGCATCATGTTGTCTGTTGATGGGCAGCAGCAGACTTGATGTTTAATATTGGTGTTGGTGCATCATCCAAATAATAAAACAGGGAAGCCATGATGACTCAACGCTGGCTAACTTAAAAGCTTGGTCAGCCGTGATCTGGCTGCAAAGAAATCATTGTTTGCATACTCCTCATTTCAGTAGATGTGAAACATAAACCATAGTAGCTTAATGAACTCTGTTGCTCTGACTCTCCATTTGATTTGTACAAAATCAGATGATAGCACAGGTTGGATTTTTAAGGTTCAGGTTGTATAATATCTGTAGAATAATGAACTTTTTGAAAATACACTGAGATGGCATGAAAGTCAGAAAATTACAAGTACAAACAACTTTATATCTATTTCAGACCTTTGGTTTATGTTTTTACAACAATAATTAATGGATAACTATGTTGTGTATATATTCATTAGTAATGAAATGAAAAACTATCTGACTGTTCATTTTACTCTTTAAATTGCATATTAGTTTTATTAGTTTGATGATGGTTGTAGAGATTTTAGAGACATCTCTACAAAAACTCTACTAAAAAAATCTGTACAATAAAAACACCCAAAGGTGAGGTCATAATCATCAAATTTACCAGTAAATGAAGAGGTGAATATATTCATGTGAAACAGCTTACAGAAGAAATAATCAAATTCAAGATAATCTCCAAGTCAGGCCTTTCTTTTAGGTATTAATGTTGTTTTATCCTCCGCCCACATCCTTTGTTATGAGAGGAAAATCTTCTGCTCAGCAGTTTGATGACATAGAGGTCTCAGGGATAATTAGACACTGATCTGATGATGTTTAGAAACACCTTCACAGTGTGTGAGCTCCGAGCAGGTATGTGCCATGCTGCAGCAGGGTGAGGAGGGTGAGGAGGGGGGACTCCCTGCGGCCTGGCTGCAGTCTGAGCTGGCAGCCTCTCTGTCACGTCTGGCAGCAGCAGCAGCAGCAGCAGCTGATCAGTGCTGACACTCACTCTGTGAACATGTATTCCCTGCAGCGCTCACTGTCTACTGCAAACACATACCGTGCATGCATGATGAAGCTAATTCACACACCGAGACGCGTCATATACGGCCACACACAGACACTTGCTCGCCCAGAGGTCAAATAGGGGTCAGGGTGGTGCATTATTCCATCCTGCAGACGTCTGTGTGTCTGTGATGCAGAGGCCTCAGTGGAGCTAGACGGTGAAGTGGGGAGACTGGAGGGGGAGGGCGGGCACGACATACAAGGTCAAAATTAAAGCAAAGCCGCAAAGAAA
The DNA here is from genome assembly GCA_030710495.1 of Labroides dimidiatus. NCBI lineage: Eukaryota > Metazoa > Chordata > Actinopteri > Labriformes > Labridae > Labroides > Labroides dimidiatus. The sequence goes on from CM061155.1 coordinate 13,334,858, forward strand.
ACCATGACTCGAGTGCAAACATGCTGGATTTAGAAGAGAGGCAAAAACCTTAAAAATCTCTTTATCGCTGTATTTTTAATGCTCATGTCCTTTTTTTCTAACTTCTTTGGAGACTGAATAAAAATACCTCTTTGTGCCTGAATTTTAAGATTCAGCAACGGAGTCTTTTTTTTTAAATTAAAATATAAATATTTAAACACAAAGATGAAACGTTGCTTTCCTGGCCAGAAAAACACACAAAACATGTAAATCCAAAATTGTAATTAGAAACATAAAAAAATGAGATTAGACATTTCTAAAGTTATTTGAATGCTGAGGATTTCCTAGTTTTTTTTTAAATATTCTCAGTTTTATGTGAGAAGTCTAAAGAATGTTCTGATAGTTTGATCTGCTACATGGTTCAGAAACACAGCCTCGTTTTTGAGCGTCTTTGAGGGCCTCCTATTCCTTAAATCTCTTCAAAGTCATATCAGCTGTATGCATTATACACCTAAAATTAAACATAATTTTGCTTTCTAAATTAATTCAGACAATGATCTTCTAGAGCTAAACTCAGCTCCCTAACAAACTCACATTTTCTCTGATTTGAGCCATAGGCTGTATATAGAATGGACAGTGTGGCTCTGGCTTTTACCACTGTACGGTTTTGAAGCCAAAAAAACCTCCGTCACGAGAGCAGCCATTGTGCAGCCAGAGTCTGCACAGTAGAGACTTACGTGGAACTCTGGGAAAATCTGAGTGGAAGTTGGTGACAATTTTTTTTTTTTTTTTCTTTCGACAGTCTAATCTCTTCCTAACTCTCCTTTCTGATGTGTTTTATTATTCCCGAAAAAACAACACATGAACAGCAGCTGTCAATCATCGTCAAACAAGACGTAAAACCCAGTTTTTAACCTGTATTAACTAATGAAAAAGAAACATTTCAGTAAAAAGAGGACCTGAACACAATGCAGCCCAATAATTAAATATAGCCGAATTAAATATATTTACATGAAATATTTTGATGCAAACACTCAGGATGTAGTTTTAAGCATCTTTGTACACAAAGACTTTCTGAGACCCTCCTTTCAGACAAGACGCTGCGATCCATCAGCCCCCCCCCCACAGCCCCTTCCTCACTCCCACCTGACACAGCCTCTCATACAGCCCCAGAGTCACTTAACACCTCAGTAATACTCAGATTATAAATCAGATTGTTCCAGTACATTAATGCACAGTGGAGCTCAACATTTCTTGCAATATTGCACACTGTCTTTGTATTTATTTTTGTACCTTTTAAAATTTTTCACTCACCATCATCCTGCACAAAGGTGCAGCTGTCTCTATGCATCTTTACAATGAATTAAAATAATGCATTAAAATAATTCATTTTAATAACCACCGCCTTTCAAAACGCTCAAGGTCACCTAAAAGGAGGCAGAGTTCTAAAAGAACAACAACATAAAAATTGGTCTGATCAAATTAACAAGACCAGACGCAGTGCAGTGAGAAGGATTTGTGTAAGTTGGAAAAGATGTGATTTTTTGAAAGGATTAAAAAGTAGACAACGAGTTAGTTTTATAAATGTCTGGAGGAAGGGAGATGGACAAAAGAACTTACTTGATGAATAATCTGAATCTAACCCAAATGTGACCCACTGATGTCTACACACAGTCCTCTCTGTGTAACAGTTTGCGGCTTTGTTTTAATTTCTTCTGACAAAAATTTGAACAAAAGTGCTGTCATCATTACAGGATGAAAGAGATAGCAGTGATGGGGTTGTTTCAAAAGAAAAAGTAGCTGTTTTAACATGAAATTTAATGTGAGAAAATGTATTATATATGGACTCAAAAGACAAAGAAAACATGCAAAGTTTCTAATTTAATGTACATATATAATAAGAAAAACACTTTCATGAGCACATATCACAGTTATTATTTCCATTTCTACTTCCCAGTATGATCAGTGTATCTTCTTACTGTGTGTGAGGTGTAGGTGTAGGTGTGTGTTTCATCTGTGCAAAGACTGTGGAGGGAAAAAATTGACAAACACATCAGCAGTGATGTTTTAATTTGCACAAATACGACTTATTTCAACATGTTTCAGTTTAATTTTAATGTTATTTTAAGCCTCTTGTGCTTTTTTAGTAGACTGGATGTTTAGTGGGCAGATCTTTTATTTATCTCACGGTTTTCAGGACTAAAGCCGCACAGAATAGCCCATCTCCTCTGTTTCATGGTTCATATTTCAGTGTTATTTCAGGGCACAGGAAGCAAACACGCATACACATACACACACACACACAGACACACACACATACGCACATGAGCATTTCCAAAAAAATTAGGGAGACTGCTTTCACTTGCCTTTATAAAATATTCAAAACTAAACTGAAATGAAGAATCCCCCCCCAGAAAAAAAAAAAGAACGAATCATGTCTGATCGTCGTACGCAGGCGTACGTGCAGGGCGAGCACTGGTACACATCTAATGACATAAACCGTTAAATATGAGCACCGCTGCGTCAGAGACTCATATTTTTTTTAGAAGCAAACGTTTGTTGAATTCCTCCATCCTTCACTGATCCAGACAGTATTTTTGTCTCCCCTCCCTCCCTCTCTTTCTGTCTCTCTGCATCTTTTCCTTCTTTTTTTTAAACTCAGAACAGCTTACTGCAGTATCCTTAAAGTCCCTGCATGTGTCCTGAGTTGTCCTCTCTTACCCAGAATGCACTGCAGCGATGTGGAGCTCTGTCGGCTCAGGATGGGCGCACACTTTTGATGTCGGGAGAAAGAGAGAGAGTGAAAGAGAGAGGGAGAAGAGGTAGGGAGGGAGGGGGAGGCAGACGCTATGATGCTGTTTTATACACTCCTTTCAATGGTTTCCCTCAGCGCTCACTGCTGTCATCAATTTGAAAAGGGCTTCTTTTTTTCACCCCTTCCTTTTTTTGTTGCTTTTTTTCACCCTGGCTCTGAAATAGTCTCCATGAGGCTGCAAAAGGGGGGAAAAAACTCAGTTTTGCTGCAAGTCGAGTCTGCGAGCCGGCGCATTGTCCTGATGTGACCCACACTCGCTCACGCAGGCGAAAGCAGCAACTGTCAGGCTGCGAGGGAGGTGTGTGTCTGCCTGCCTCTGTGTGTCTGCATGTGATGTAAGCGAGCAGGAGACATAAAATGTAAGAGTTTTTACCATCTTTCTCTTGATTGAACACATTTTTTCACTCGGCGGTTGTAATATTTCCTCACATTCCTCCTGATCTCGTCGCACAGTTTCACAATTCTTTAATCCAGTCCTCTTCAGGATGAACAAATCAACAGAGACCACGCATAAACAACTGTGATGATTAATAACGTGTTTATTAGAAAACACTGTTTGCTTTCAGCTCCCCAGTAGTCGGGATTTATTGCTTCATTGACTGTAGAGTAAAATACGATCACCACACATCATTGTTGAAACTGGCAGTAAGAACAGATGGACAGTGTTTTAAATGTTTGTTGATGTTTTAATCTAGATTCACCATTCCCACAACAAAAACTGTGCATGGTTTGATGCATTCTTACCAAGAAAAACAGACAAACGCAAAACAAACACGATTTATTCTGTCTGCAAAATAATACATTATAATACAGACCTTTACTGTGAACTACTTTTCAGCTGTTCTGCGGTGAAAATGTAAGAAGAAGAATTTCATCCAGTGATAATATGTTTCCTTTTTAATGTGAGCTGCGCGTTTCTGTTTTGTTTCAGTTCAGTTTTAACAGCTAAATGTGTTTAGTGTTGATGGTTTCTGGGACATTAAGTTATATTTGTGAGGCTTTGACTCATTTTGTTTGTAGTAGATCAGGCACTGGATAGAGGAGAGAAATGTTGAAATCAAGCCATTTGAGGACTATATCTGTATGCAGTGTGCAGCTTAATCACCTCTTTTTTTATTGATTGAATTTAAACAGAATAAGGCTGTTGGTGCCAGTACATTAATCTGTGTCAAAAGGGATGACGAAGGGAGGTAGACAATGTAGATGAGAATCTCAACAAGGTAACAAGATGACAAGGTGAACCTGTCTTAAGGTGGAGGGGTCACCATGAAGGAGTCCCCAACACAGGGGGAATAAAACAGACTCCTTTCCTGTGATTTGTTGCATATGACATGAACAGGATCCCTTTGCACGTCCAGTCATTAGCGATGAAAAGGACTGTTTGTACCAGTGGTGAAAAACAATGATTGGTGAGCCAACAGAGCTTTACATTTAATGGAGGTAGAGCTCACAGCAGGATTACCACACCAGTTAGGCTCCTTTAAAGATGGCGGATGTCATGCTCATGCGTTACCGTTTAAGTTGAAATATACAAAAGAACAGATATTTAGTGATCAAATTAATCTTTTGGAAAAGTAAGACAACTTCAAGATATACAGAAAATTTAGAGCTGTCCGTGTCGCCCAAATCTCTCCAGCTCTTTTTCCAATCAAATTTGACTTCTCTGACATTTAAATCAACAACGTTATATTCACATGAAAAACATTTGCTTATGCAAGTTTCAGACAAATGTCTGTTTATTCTCTGAATCCTGGCTGGTTGGCTTGTGAGTGAGCCATAATTTGCTTGTTTTGATGTCCACCAGTTTGTTTGGGGTTTTTTGATCAGTCATTCAACATGTGATCACTTTGAAAAGTTGTTTTTGTGTCATGATCTCGGCTGTCTGAAGAGCTGTTCAAACTTCAGCCATATTCAGCAGTGAATGTCTAACCCGGAATGTTAATGTCGAAGACGTCGGTATGAGGTCAGCATCGCCAGAACACTTTCCTTTATCAACTAAGCAAAAGATGAGTTATATCATGGCAGTTAATCAGTTAATAATGTTTATTTACAGTCAAATCTGATTAACAGAGGTTGGATACAGAAATCATATTTAACAGTTGGCAGCTACAGACTTTGCTGGTGTTTCAATGTAAAGTGTGACCCTGTTAACTGGTGACTGACAGCCATCAATCACTGAGCATGGTTACTCTAAACTCCAAAACACCGGTTGCTCCGTAACAGTCAGAACTCAACAGAACTTGGCTCCATAGTGCCAACTTCATAGTATTGTTTCCGACAACCTGCCACAGAATAACCAGAGATACTTATGCTGGTTGTTGTTTAAATTCAGCCTTTAACGAACGCTAACCCGTCTGAGTGAAGAGCTAATCAGCGCTTCTGTTGACAAAATGCATGTGCATCTCTCTGATGATGTTGGTTGTTAAGGGATCTACACAAGAAGACTTTTGAAAGCACTGAACTCTTTTCCTGTTGGATGTAAGAAAGAATACAGGTTTAAAGACATTCTGGTGCTCTCCAACAGCTTTACCAACATCCCAGCAGGAGGTCCTCTGAATAAAACCTCCTAAGTTTGGAGTGATTTCTACTCATATTCACATTTACTCCAGTGTTGCACTTTTTACCTCCCTCGTCGAACCACTTCCACTCTGTCCTTGACCAAGAGATGGTCTCATAAAGGGAACAGCTCTGTTTATACAGACTGAGGTCTTTTTGGCTTTTTCTCTCCAGAGAACCACGAGGAAAAAACAAACAAATAATTTGCAAAAAAAAAACAAAAAAAAAACACAAAACCTTGAAGTAATAAAATCCCCCTGCAGTGGTCTTTACCTATATGACAGAATAACAGCAGAGATACTTGATCATTTGGACCCCTCTCAAGACAACATTCACTGACCAATCAGCACAGCACTTCATTATCACAGTTCCCCCGTCCACTCTGATAACTGTGCATGGATAATGAGGGTGAAACTAAGAAGCTAAATTTCTTTAACAGAGGGCATTGCAGGTTTCTTTCCTGTTGGAGCCCATATTGAAGCTCCTTTCAGGAACTTTTGGTTTTTGTCACTTTTGGTGCTGCCCTGTGGACAATGAGGTACCACTTTGCAGATTTTGTCCTATTCATGAGCAAGTGGCAGGCATTAAAAAAGAGGCAAACAGTAGGTCAAACCTAGCACTAATGGTCTAGTTTGTCATCTTTACCTTGACATGTCCAAAAAGAAAAAATGTCCTATATTAAGAAATATGCCTGAATTGCTTGTAACAAGTAAAAAAATACTGCCAATGAAGTCAGAAAAAAGGTTTTTTTTTATTATTATTTTTTTTATAAATGTTTTTAATACTAGAAATAAGTAATGTTTCTTTGAGATTTTATTCGACTTGTCATGTAAATGTCTCATATTGGTCTAAATACTTTTTTACTAAAAATAAAACTCAAGCACTTGGCTTGTTTCCGCTATTGCAATGCTCACACTGTTGTTGGATCAGTATTTAGTCTTTGCAGCTCGAACATTTATAGTATCATCATTTGGTTGATATAGACTGTGAGGTGAGAGTTCTTGCATTAGGGGTTGGGAAAAAAAGTTTTTTTTAAGTTAATAATTGGAGGCGCTTATCACACTGGAGACATGAAGCAAGGACCGAGGAATCAGGATCTCACACACAAACACAGACAGCGCTTGTATTCATTAAGTTTCTCTTAAATCGTCTGACACTCCCCTGCGAGGTGGGAGACAGTGAAGAGAAGCTCTGCCTTTGTTTCTCTCCACCATTTACCTTTATTCACGTCCACGCTCATCAGCCGTCTCTGCTTGACTTTTTCCAGACCCGTTCGTCCCTTCGTCTCACTTTTACTTTGTACAAACTGTTCTTTTAGCTCACTGCGATGGAAAAAAAAAAACTGATGACCAAAAGCAAAAAAAAAAAAGGATGCTGAAAAAATGTGCGTCACATTGTCAAATATAACTCCAATCACCATGGAAACTGAGAAACAGAGTGTATCAGTGGGTGCATCTCTCTCTTATACTCACACACACACACTCGCACACGTTTTTCTCGTTGATCCATCGCTGTCTCTTTCTCTTCAGCAACGTACACACACATTTTTTGAGTTAATAGTATCACTTGTTGGTAGCAAGTGTTGGTGTCACAGCTGCGTTTTAGAGAATGGAGTGAAGGTGATAAGCTAAGACAGAATTAAAAACCAATATCAGTATGAGTGTGTTGAAGCTGAAGTTTAACGTACTGTCACACAAGAATGTAGATTTGACTCACCCCTAAAAAGTCAGTGATTTATTTTGTATGTGCAGTAATTTATTCATAGTTGACCTTAATTTAGTCAAAAGGGAAAACACTCTGTGCATTGCAGTGTCTGATTTTTGGGTAATTTTGGTGGCAGTCCTACCAAGTAATGGAAGAATTTACCTCAAGGAAACCTTAAGAAGACTCAATAGGATGGGAGTCAGGTGCATTTAGAGACCTTTCTGGATTTTGCAGCTTCACAGATTTGTTAAGTTTATATTCCAGGATTTGTTTCCTTTCATGTTCCTGATGGAAAGAAACGCTGAAGTGGAAGCAGCTCTTTAAACAGCGTTCTTTCTGTTTGTTTGTTTGTTTGTTTGCTTGTTTGTTTGTTTGTTTGTTTGTAGTGGATTGCTAAGTTAGCCTCACAAACCAGCCGGCTGCAAGTTAAGCCAGTGTGATGAGGAATTACTGACAGTTTAATTATCTGCTGCAACTCTGAGTTGACTTACGGACAGACTTTGTGTGTTGTAAGATTCATTTCCATGTGTTCGCTGCTAATAAACGCCTGGACTCACATGGCATGAAAGATTGGGCAGAAGTCATAAAGGCACAGCTTACATTTCCTCACTGTGCTGTGAAGGGTGGCAAATGTAGAAACAAGGCGTATTGTCCTTTAATGAGGGATGTAAAGTGTGTTGATGGAGAGCAGGAGGAGACAGAGATGAATGAATGCAAATGAGCCTATGAAGGGATTAAATGTGTAAATGAGCCTTACATTCAAATGGGGCTCGATGATATTTGACAGACAGTTTTGTTAAGACAATGAATCCCTTCAAGACACACGGTTACATTTCCCCTCAAATGAGGTGCAAATGTGTTGCGCACAGGCACGTGTACGCTTTTTCGTATGCAGGATGGAGAGTGAGTTTTAGAGAGTGCTACAGACGAGCACAGAGGGAGGAAGAGCATTCCCATTATAGCGCCCATTACGCCTGATTACGAGTGATTACCGTCTGTTGGAGAGAGATGACCAGCCTCATCATGACGCCGAATCAACAACATAAACAAATGTTTTCTTTCTCATTTTCATCATAATCCACCACACCACACCCCGTTTCTTTCTTGTCTCTTCCTCTGCCCTCGCTTCTTAGCGTGGACTTCACTCAAACCTGAGCGCTCACTTCTGCTGCCTCACTGCACATGCTGTTTTGTCACATGTTGTTTTATTTATGGACGTTTTCCTCTCAAAATGCCGCTCCCCGCTTTAGGGACTGTTTTAAAAAAAAAAAAAAAAAAAGGAAGGAAGATATATTGCCTCATTTGTGGGCCACCAGTCCAAGAGGGAAAGACATTTATAGTGGGATTTCTTCGCTGCGTAGGAGGGGGTATTTGTGCTCTTAACCACATGTGGAAACCACCGAGAGTGGTTTTTTTTTTCTCTCTCTCTGAAGCAGCTGTGAGAGCTGTTTCATTCAGGGTATGTGTTACATATAGGTCAGCTTAGCCGTATGTTCTGTCCTGAATACATCCTGCTACAAAGACGGCAAAAAGAAGTCGAAGCCAGGTTCAGCACTCATTCATGGTGTATTTTTATCTTTTATTTAGTTTAATTTGAGTGAAACACCAGCTCATTCCTGGACTGACTTTATTGTTTTATAAGCTTTTAAATCAATGCGCCTGGAGTGAGTTTTTAACACCACAGAAACATGTTTGTGTCTGTTTCTCTGCCTCCTGACGAGCCACTGCTTTTCTTTATAGCAGGACTGTAAATTTAATCTCCAGTGCTCATAAGTTTGTGTGTTTTTCTAGGTGTTTCTCCCGGGGAGCTCAGCGGCTCCTCAGCGCTGCCTGGAGTCAGACTTCACCACTTCCTCTGGTAAGACCTTCATGTTGATCAATTCTACACAGCCAGAGTCGTACAGCCTGCAGAATTCCAATACACAGTTTCTATCTCTGCTCGACCTCCCTGCTGTCACCAAAACACGCACACACACACAGAAAATCCATGTCTCCAGCAGTCCAGAGTCGTGATGAAAATGTAATGAAGCTGTAATCTTGGTACTGATCCAGGCGAGATCATTATGTACCAGGCTGGTGATTTGTCAGTTCATTCTGCCTCTTGTCTTTGGGTTTGACAGCTGCAGACTGAGCGTGTGTCAAAAGGGAAGAATTGTATGTGTTAAAATATCAGCGCAACTCTGAACAACATTAGCACTGCAAATGTACAAAAGATCAACAAATGTAAAAGACAACATGTTGATCCATCTCATCCGACAGAAGTGTTAAAAAGCCGCTGTAAATGTACAATGCAAATAAGACGAGAAGAGGTCTCAAAGTCAAATTACCTGAGGGCTGCTGAGCATCAAATCTTGCCACAAGGGGGCCACTTCTGATGTTCCACAAAAACATGAAAAACATTCAACTGTTCAAACAACTGTACTTTTCAACATTATTTTACCATCATATTTGTCTTTTCCTGCTGAATGTTTGCTGACAGACTCCTAAGTGCACTTATTCTCAGACAGCTGGACCACATTTGCTCTGAGGGAGGTGGCAGCCGAAACCCTCAGTATGATTTGAAGATGGACATCACTAAGTCTGGACCTGTTCTTTAATTTCAGAATCAGAAATACAAGGCAAGAACAGTGTTGAACAGGTATTGCACTTGTTATCTGTGTTAAACTGATACTGCACATAATGAACAATATTAAACTGATATTGCACTTAGTGATTATGTTGAACAAATATTGCACTTTAAACAGATATTGCACTGACCAGGTATTGCACTTTGAACAGATATATCAAAACGGGTATTGCAAGTCTATTAACATATATTGCAAAGTGTAACAGATATTTGAAAGTGTATTAACAGATTAGCAAAGTGTAATCCAGTGTTCGATTTAAAGGGAGGCATTGTGAAGCCTGATGGCCACAAGCAGGAGTGATTTCCTGTGTCTCTCTGTGGTGCTTCGTGGGGGATCAGTCTTGCACTGAAAGCACTCGTGTGACCAACCAATACACTGTGGAGTGGCTGTCGGACATTGTCTAGGATGCTCTGCAGCTTTGACAGCATCCTCCTCTCAGACACCACCATCAGAGAGTCAAAGCCTCACTCCGATAGTGTCGCTGGTCTTCAGGATGAGTTTGTTGAGTCTGTTAGTGTCAGACACCCTCAGCCTGCTGCCCCAGCACGGCACAGCAAACAGGACAGCACTGGCCACCACAGACTCATAAAACATTCTCAGCATCGTCCTGTAGATGTTGAAGGACCTCAGCCTCCTCAGGAAGTAGAGGCGGCTCAGACCCTGTGTCAGAATTTTTACTCCAGTCCAGTTTATTGTCCAAGTGCACCCCCAAGTACTTGTAATTGTCCACTCTGTCCATATCGACCCCCTGAATGGAGATGGGGTCAGTGACATCTTTTTCCTCCAAAAATCTACCACCAGTTCCTTGGTCTTAGTGATTCTGCTCACACCACACAACAGAGTCACCGACCACAGCGAGCTGCATTGAAAAATAGACACGGTCAGTCAGAGAGAGAGCTGAGATGCACTACAGTGCTTCCTGTTTTAACTGGGCTTAACAGGAGAAACACAAGAGGCAAACAGACAAAAATCTGCTTTTAAAATTCTCGATCATTATGACGAAAAATACTAAGATGTAAAGATAGATTACAACCAGTCATCAGTGGTTGGTATTTAGGCATTAAAGAACAGAGTGAACTCAGATACCTTCTATAATAATAACTTTGAAAAATAGGTAAACTATTTGGCTCTGTGTCAGACAGTTAAATGAAAAATGTCATCAATGCTCCTCAAACAAAAACTCCCTGTCAAGCAGCATTTCTGTTGGACTTCGTGGTGACTCAAACTTGAGTTTCAAAGTTTGAAAAACATTTTCATGTCAGGATCTATTAATCAGCCATGATTTGAACTGTGGTTAACGTGACATGATTTCTATCAGTCAGCAGGTGGAGTCTGCCAAGCTGACAAGAGAACTGTAGATGAGCTTACACATATGAGAAGCTGAGAAAAGACCTCAACCGGTTCAGTATGATCACAGGACCCAAGAATTCAATAAAGTGATTCTGAGTGGAGCTCACCACAAACGCTTCAAAATTTAAGAACAAACTGAATCAGTATGGATTCGGTAAATCAACATGAAAAGCTAAATTGTTCAGCATCCTCTGAACCTTAGTACCGTGACCTCAGAAGGGCAACTAGCATGTGGTCACTGAAAGGAAGGCCTGTCATGGTTTATCCTGATAAACACTCTGTAGTGTTTTATTTTGCCCTCAAACCTGATAATGCTGATTAAGTGTTGTATACAAAAAGCAAAAATACCTTTAATGTCAGAACACACCCCCAAATTCTAAACCATGAAGGCTATTTGCTTTCTTAAAGTAGGGGTATTGTGCTGTTTTAGACTTTATATTGTTCATCTTGTACCGCTGTAGTAGCTTTACATGATTTGCAGCTTTGAAAAAAATCTATTTTTTATCTCACTGCTGTTTTGGAAAACCTTTATTTCAGCCTCTGTCTGAAACACTTCCTTTTAGCTGCTGTCTCTTTAAGGCTCTCTGCTCTACAAACCCCCTTTCTTCTGATTCGTCAGGCCCCTGGAGGCCTTTTGAGGGTGGAGCTATGGGCAGACGTTGGTGTTTGAGGCCCATCCCTCCAACTTGTCATGAAGGAGTTAGGAGATCCTTATGTGGTGATCTCATCATTTAAGCAAATCTCATGAAAATCTTGTGCTGTTTTTGAAACAGGGCTATCTGAGCAGTTTACAGTCAGATTTTCTGGGACAAGGATTTTCATTTGGGATCCCTAGATAACTAAGTTCAGTAGATTTTAATGCACCACTCTCTTGTTGAGTTACCTTTTAAGACTTAAATTCATGGAAGGCAGATGGTCTAGTGGTTGAGATCACGCTCCATAAGGACCTGTTTCCTCTTATATGCACTCTCCTGTCCTCTTAAAATAAAGGCATCAAAAGCCCCCAAAAATAAATAAATAAAAATACAAATTATGGCTTATCATGCTGTCATGTAATAACAAGGTTCACTCATTTTGATAATTTGTGGTGTTTTTGGTCAGTTTTCACTTTAAGCAGCACATGTTGCTGGAGTTGTGATCAAAGGGCGTCTTCTTTATCAAACTTCCATCAAAGAGCTCCAAATAGCTTGACATCCAGTCTGTCATGTGGCTGCATCAGAGCAAAAGGCCTGTGCTATAAAAACCCCCTCCAAATTAAAACAGTTCTCCTGTTATAAATCAAAACTTAATGAGTCTTATTCAGTGTCTTCTGATTGGAAGTTATCAAAAGGTAATAAATCAAATAGATCAGACAGTTAAAGAGAACCACAGCTAAATTCACACTGAGGCTTGTGAAAGAGTGTAAATCTAACTCCAGCAAAGCAGCAATGTCTGAGAAAGAAAGGCAAATAAATTGGTTTTTGGAGCTTGGAGGAGGCTTCTGTCTTCAGACATAAGTAAAAAGTACAGAAAAGAAACTTTTTTTTTTTTCCTTTTTGCTTTTCAAAAGTGAAATCTAACGATGTGCAGTTAGGGGCCAAACAGGATTTGTGTGTCTGCAGGTGATTGTGAGCTCCAGCTGTCAGCTGTTTGTCATGACCGAGTCCTCGCTGCTGGTTGTTTTAGCGCTGCATAGATTATTGCTCGCCTGACTTGGATCAGCTCAGTCTCCAGTGAGGGATTGTGTTCATGACTACTTGCAGTGTAACTGTAGCACTTCAACAGCACACCAGATAGCCTGTGTGTTTGGGCAGACCTCTCTGACATTGGCCTGCGTGTGTTTTCCTGGCAGCCGCAGAACTTAATGTAATATGATGAGTGCAATGCAGACTCGGACGCAAAGTCATTCAGTTGATTCTTCTATTAGCTTGAATTCTTTAATGAAAACACCATCTGCCGTCCTTTTCTGATACCAGTTGCCATGATGACAAGCTTGGATCACATTGCACAGTGTGATGCAGCTTCGTAAATTAAGTATTAGAGAGCTGCGGGCATAATGAACGACGGATCAAGATTGACTCTTATCTGAATGCCAACTCAAATAAGATGCATTTTGGTTAATGCTGCAATGACTATTGTTTACTGCTGCTTGTCGGTGTTGATTCATGATGCAAGCTGACGTGCACGATGAGATTACCACTGAGGGCTGTTAGGAGAGCTGACATTTAGACTCAGATAAAGCCCTGATGCCCTTTCACTTTTCAAAACAAGCAGAGCCATCAAATTTATTACAGGTTAATGCAGGATTTACTGCTGCTGTTTCAAATTTATTGGCCTTTTTTTGTTTTTCGTGTCCCTGCAGTGCAGAGTTAGTCCTCAGGGTACCCTTAAAGTAGCAGATGAATTCTCTGTTAGTGATTTCTGCATAATTATCAGTCTCTAAGTGTGGTCAAACATACTCGTAACCTCATTACAGACGTATGAAATCAAACCTCACCTGTCCCTCAGGTGTCTCTTGATACCAGATGATAAGTGGTCAGTTTTCTGCAGGGTTACGTGCTGCGTAAACATCAGCAAACTCTGCTTCTGACCAAGAAAAACATTCTCCATTAGAGGGTGATGTGGGGAAATATGTCAGGATCTTTTATAGCAGGATCTGGATTTTATCAGGACTGTTTTTCATATTCAGGCTATTTCAGCCTACAAATAACATTTTTACCCTCAAACATTTCTGATCCTGCATTCTCAAAAAAATTCAACTACCATTTTTTTCTTTCCTGCTCCATTCTATAGCTTTAATCTAGTTGTGTTTCCTCTAAATTGTTTTTCAAACCCTCACATTTTCACATAATGATAAATACATTCATTTAAACAGGTTGGCTGTAAGACTTGTTGAGTTTCTGCAGAATGTACAGAGCTTTAGCTTGATGCAAGTAGCCTACGCACAGTACAATGTAGTTTGGTGAGACATTACTTGATTTACTTTGGTTCTGTTGTCGCACTTGACACACATATAAATGTACACATAATTTAGAACACGATTCATTTCAGTGCCATCATTAATATAGGATTAAAGCTGTGGGCAGCATGAACATGGACCTTAGACCACGATTTGTCCACCAGGCCTGACGCTGGACATGCCTGCTTCAAAATAGGTTTTTAAAGTGACCAAATACTGCTGTATCATATTGTATGTATTCACTTTCCCCTGAGTATCTGTTTTAGGGATGATTCAAAAGTTAAAAAAAAATCTTCAGCATCTCTTACAAGCTTCTCCAAACAATTAATTTTCAGTTTTAAAACATAAGATAGAGCTCTGAAAAGGTTACCCATTGCATCTGTTTCAAGTGTCTGAATGTTTAATCTTAGTTCATTTCATGCACTTGTTTGGGGTCAACCTTTAATTTCTATTTTAAGGTTCTCAAAAGAGATTTTAAAGAAGTCCTCAACATCATTTTTAAGGTACCCTTGGCAAACTGTTTGGAGGGGTCTTTAACTATAGCTTCTGTGTTAATATTCTCTTTGGAGTGTTTAAAAGTTTGCTGTCCAGCTCCTGTTAAAGGTGCTCTGAAGCAGCTGTTCTGAAATGCCCTTTAGCCCATGTGTCAGACAGCCCTCTAGCTGCTGTTATATTGAATCTTTTGCTGATTTTTATAGAAACTCTACAGTGTATGTTTTAGATTTAGTTTAACTTTTGCTCTTGTTACCTTTCTGGAAAATATTGACTTTTAAATACTTTAAGGGTTTATAATTGTTTCAGTTATTCTAACTAAATTTAAAATGTCTAACTAGAACTTTTAACAGGACCACTTTGCTGTTTTATTTATTATTAAACAGAATGTTTCCATTTACTGGGGAGTGATTGATACTGGAAGGATAATCCACATGTGACTGAAGTTTTTGAGCCTGTAAGTTCCAGTCTGTTGACTCCTTTTCTTTCACAATAACCAGTCTTTGAACAGCTGTGCCTTTACTTTTTTTGTTACATGTGTACTTCACGTCTTTTTCAATTTCTTTGATTCCTTTTCTTCCAACTCATTTCGTCTTTACCCCTCACTTCCTTTGTCTGTAACGTGGTTCTATTTTTACTTTCTGTTTATCTGTTTTTATTTTACCTTTCTGTTGATGTACCACAGTTAACAGGCCAGTGTAGAGATGAACAGACTTGTCTATCTGTGTAATGAATACTGTAGAGTAACCCAGTAATGAGATGAGTGATGGAAGAAGTAAAAAAAATACTCTGAGACACAAAAACTGTTTCCAGGTTTTAAACTCTATGGACTCCATCGTTCCTTTCTCGGGAAATGTCTTGCAGTTTGACCTCTGTGTTGAAGCAGTTGTTTAAATAAACCCACATAAGAAATTTCTGTTAAACTGAAACCAAATCCCATCTGACACAGTTACAAGAAACCCAAACCACATTCCTTTAAAACCTATTTTTTGCACGAACATTTTTGACTCATCAAACAGTTCTGTTCAATGAGTCAATGCTGAAAAATGTACAATAATCTATACACTTTAGTCATAGCCCAGCAGATTTTTGTGGTGGATGGAGAGTTGTTTTTCCTGAAGTTTGAGTATGAGATGCAGTAAACAGCTCGACAGATATCTTCTTCATGACTCTGTGCAATAAAGCAAATTGTAAATGTAAAAAAAGAAATACCCCTAATTTCCCTTCTCTGTAACACGTATGTGCTTCTGTTTTGGGAAATGTCAAACCTAATTTTAAGTCATCCTGATTGTTGAAGTTATATTTTGTTTTTTGGGAACGTTTCATGGTTCCTTTGGGTGTCAGTTTTAAGGAACCCTTCACTATTGTTTCAAGGTTTTGATCCAAACTGTTCCACCGATAGTGATTCTCTGCTTTACTGCAGAGCACAGTTAATTATTGTGGCCATTTTTCTTCTTTAGATGTAACACCTGGGAGTAGTTTTGTGATATTTAGTTATGCATAATTATGACATTATGATATTCTGAGTCAAGATGCTTAATCCACAATATGTAGGTGTTACGTTTGTTTTCACAATGAGTTTTTTTTTTTATTTGTTTGTTATTTTCTAAGTTCAGCTTGAAGTTAAAACGCTCTGGGATTGAACTTTCAAAGTGCAGGAAACACTATGTATGCATTGCATCATTTTGTGTTCCACCCCCTGAACCTGAACTACACATTGCCAAAGTGGAGCACTTACAAGATTCTTACTCAGAGGCAGTTTGAAGATGGGGAAGCTCAGACATGGTGAGGGTGAAACCTTTGATGCTGTTATTCATATGCTCTCTCTCTCTCTCTCTCTCTCTCTCTCTCTCTCTCTCCACTTACAGGACGCTGTCTGGTCAAAGCTAAGTGGCACATTGGAGTCAAGGAAATGCTCTGTGGTTTAGATGAAGAGTTGGAGATTAGAGTTGGAGAGTTGGTTTTAATTAACTTCCAAAGAATGTTGACTTCATTCATGCCTGTGCCCTGCTGCCCTGTTTTGTTGACAATAGTTGTGATGTTGAGCTTTTCCTTTATGAAACCTTATTCAATCAGGCAAATAATTTCTTAGGTTTGCACTGATTCGAAGAAAACTTGTGACACGAAGGACGGGTCTGAAAGAGAATGTTCTGCATAACATCAGCTGAAGGTCATCATTTATACATCCACAGCTGCGGTTTCTTAAGTTGTACACAAACAAAAAAGATGCCTCAGAACAACCTTGTCTTTTACCTCAAGTCACATCAAATAGTACACGACAAAACTCTGCTGGGTATGACTCATTACCCTCTTGGTACCAGGAGCTGGTTAGCAAACAAAGTTAATCTCTTCAGTGGATGCTGGTAATGAGGAAAAGTGCAGCGTGTACCGTATTAGGGGCCTATTTCCTGTTTCCTGTCTTACCTCAGGCTTTTCACAGAACAGTTGTGGGTTTTTCACATAATGTCTTTTTTTTTTTTTTTTTTTAAAGCCTCTGTCAGTCTGTGGTTTTGCCTCAAAATCGTGTCCGAATCAAACGGGGAAGAATTCTGCTCTCGTATCAAGATGTGATGATCAATTCTGTGTCCAAGAAATTAACTACAGCTTTAGCTGTGTTATATTAGCGTTGTTATATTTAATTTTAATGTTTTTCTCACATCTGTCACAAAAACATGCAACAGCTAATTTGATATTTCAAGTCTTGGAAAGCCCTGAGAAGCTTAAATGAAGGAGTTGTAAACAAGCTGGATGAGGGAGAGTGAGCATTACAACACTTTATCACGAGTATGCAGCTGTGTATGGTCAGATGGAATTTCTCATGATAAAATCTGCGGCTTAGTGAAACAGTATCATTTCATATCTTCTGAAAACATAATTAAAAATGCAACAAAAGCTTTGCCATGGGAACTTTCTTAAACCAGTGAAATTTTGTTCTGGCAGATTTTTCATGGCTTCTATAAATTCCAGGTCTGTAACCAGTTCACATACCGTCATATCAAAAAGATGAATGGGGTATTTAGTCATTTAATAGCAGCCTAAATTTGGAGCAGTGGTGGCTGAGAGTCCTTTTACAGAGTAATTACCCCAAAAACTTCACATTGAAGTCAGTGCTGGCCACTGCATGCATCTAATCAAACTATAACCTCTGTGTCACTTAACAGATATAAGAGGGTAATGGTCAACAAATGGATGGTTGTGTAAATTAGAATCCTGACAGGGTGAGCTGGATGTTGACACAAGGCAGAGGACCTCATCTCAACTTTGCATTATGGCCTGTTTACTAAAGGCTACACATTTATAGCACAGAAAAATTCATGAATAATTAATTGATTTAAAAATGATTTAATTACAGCTAGCTAAAATCCTTCCCTACCTGGGCCAATCACGGTGTGGCCTTGATAAATGTGGTGGCTGAAAACAATTGTGATTTAAATAACACACCCCAAAATATTCAAGGTTCGTTTGGCCGAACCCACAGACTTTTTGACATGGAGGGACGCATTACAGAAAAAAGACTTCTCTGTGATGACAACACCTTAGCAACTGAGTTAGAGAGAAATGAAGCTGAGTTGTTTCGATGCCTAAAAAATGGTGTTAAAGAGAGTCAGAAAAACACGTCTGCAAAGAAATCACTGCAGCCGTTAGCAGCATGGATGTGACAAACAAAACTACAGCAGAGTTTTAAACATTTAATTTACACATTCTTTGTTTGTATTTCAGTTAATAAACCTGTGATTTCGAACTATTAGAAGCCCCAGTATTATTGATTATTTCTGTTCAGGTCCAGAAACATGGACACATCTCTTTTAAAAGTGTGTCAGCTCTAAAAGAAGCTGCAGTCAGACTCCAGCCTTCACCTGTCACAGACTGAGGAGTGAGTGGAGCTCTTACCAAGTCTGCATCAGTTTCAGGCAGCAGTGACAGAGGGACAGAGGGACAGACGAACCTGCACCGTGTCAAATGCGGATAATACGTTTTCAGTATGCAGGACTACAAACTGGTTAACATACAAACAGATTTATTCACTTTGTTTGTGATCATTTTGCATCCTTGCAAAAAGGTGCATCGTTTGTGCGCTGTTACGCACGGGTTGACAGTAGTTTTATCATGAGACGAGCCAATTGGTTGCGATCACATGTAAATTAATGTCTTTCGTTATTAAATACTCCACTTTTTCACTCACAGTTCAGATTAATGTGACGATTTTGTTAGGAGTGAAACAGTAATCTTCATGGTAAATCATGTGATCAATATGCTTCCTTTACCAAAAAAAAAAAAAAAACCCACTACAAGTTTGATCCCGCGTCCTCTGAATAATCTCTGCTGCTGAGACTTTACAGTGGACATGGGATTGTCTTTAGGGTGTTATTCCAAAACAGTAACCCCCCCCCCCTCACACACACTTCCCAGCCCAGCAACTGTTTGGCAAGAAAAGCTAAATATGACTGTAAAATAGTTTGTGTTGAAGTACAGTTGTTCAGTGGTCCAATCTAGTGTAAGCAATCAATCAATCTCTGTGAAATACTGTCACTGCTGGCTTAAAAAAAATTCTGGTTAAGGATTAAAGGACAACCTCAAAACCAGCAGCACACACCATTTAGAGATGCCACCCTGGCTACACAGTCTTTGGTTGTGGGCCATAAAACCAAAACGGCTATCTGAAGTGATACTACTTAAACTGTTCCTACTCTTTGTTACCTGGCAGCTCTGGGCAACCACACTCATTTCACTCCTTCTCTCCTCTGGCAGCTCTAAAGAGATTAGCCTCCGTTTTCTGTTTCATCAAAGACAACCCTGATGACATCATGGGGGGGACTTCCTTAAGCTCCTCCTGGGTCACAGAATGTATTATACAACTGTTTTAAAATTAAAAATAGACTCTCTTATAATCTGTGTTTTGTGGCTGCAGTGGAATTGGTGCATAACATGTCACCCTAACACTGAGGATGAATGTAGGTCAAAGCAAAAAGCAAGTAGCACAAAAATCTGATGGCTTTAACCAGGGTCAGTGGAGTTTCATAACATCACATGGGGCACAAGTGCAGGTTTCATAGAGCTGTGAGGGTGGAGTTAGGGGCTGGTAAGTTTATACATTACACCTGATGTGTTTACATTTCTTCTCTTTGTTTTGTAGTGTATCATACATACTGTTCCAGCAACTCTTGTCGTGCAGGATGTGGTAACCGTTTGTGGCAGGGAGCTGCGTCCCTGTGTAGAGGGGAAGTGCTCGCCTGCAATCTGTCGTGCACTCCTCCAACTCCAAGTGCAACTTAAAACACACCCACAAAACTGGAGTGCAACATGAGAGGATCTGACTTTCCAAGCATGCAGTCTTTCAAGTATAAGGTATGATGGTTGTGAAAGAGAGTGAGAGTAGGTTAAGGCAGGGCCATGTTGGGAGGTGTGTCATGTGCTGCAGCTAATCCTGAGCTAAAGTTGGTTGTTACCATTAGAGGCTGGACTTAAGTTCAGTTTTACAATTGAGACTGTTTTGTAACAGGCTGGGGGTTTTTTTCATTGTAATGCAGCACTTTTCTGTTTTAAACTGAAAGAAAACACATTGCACATCTGTTTTATTGTATGTCAGAAATCACCACCAATTTTTTACCATTAAAGGTTTTTTATAGGTATCTGGAACTGTAATGAAGCTGTAATACAGAGATTCCCAAGCTGTGGTCTGGAGAGGGCCCAGAGTCATGGTAGAACGGCACAGCAAGGCTAAATTAAAACAATGCACCCTGCTCTGCATTACTAACAAAGCCACCTGTTTGTGGAATAATCCAGATGGGGGGTGGGGGGGGTACCAGTTTCAACAACAGTTTAAATGCACCTTTTGAAGAGAGATGCAGGTTTACCTCCTCCAACAGCGTAGCAGCCAGGTAAAAAAGTAACCCAACAGAGTAATTTTTGACTGGCAACAACATACATTACACCCCCTCCTTTTGGTGTTTTGCTGTTACACCTCAGATCAGAGCCGTGCTAATCAAAGAGTCCAAGCTTCTCATTGCACTGCAAGGATTTGTATTTCTGTTACAACTAGTCTAACTGCTTAAAAGAGGTTTCAGCTGACAAGTCGAAAATCTAAAGTCAAAGATCAAATAAGCTTTGCAGTTTACACTTTTGGTCAAAGGAACAATTTTTAATATCACAACTCCTAACAACCATCAGCTATTGTAGCTAAGATGCTTTAATGATCAATATTTATTCAGCATATTTACATATAAACAGTGACAAGAACACTCTGCCTGTGAGAGACGCCTGATGCTCCCATCCTAGCATGGCTCTAAATCTCTAGTCTGACTCTTCTCCTCTGTTTCTCCCAAATGGTGGAATGAATTACCCATCTGCAGAGTCCCTTTCTACCTTTAAGAGATGTCTGAAGACTCACCTGTTCAGGGAACACTTAGGCACTTAACCTGACCCTTCTCCGCTTTGTCCTCAGGGGTGGAATCAGAAGGTCCCAGACCCAGCTCTTGGTGCATGAAAGCACTGAATATTGAATGTTGTTGAAAGTTGAACGATATTGCTGATACTGAATTTGAGTTGTGGCTACATTATTTAGATGGAATATTAAAAAAAAGGGGGGGGGGGGCTGCTTCGCGCATTTGATGGCAGAGTACCTGTGGCCCAACAAACTTGAAACATTTCTTCACAATTACTAAGGTTTTTCCTTCCTCTTGCTTGTGTTGTACGTTGCTTTGGGCAAAAGAGTCTGCTAAATGAGGTGATGAGAACTGTTTTGAACCGCATTTCCTTGATTGTCTACCTGAGGCTGGCTCCAGAAGAATCGCATATGACATACATACCTATTCAAAAAAGCTCATCTTTACAGCAAAAATAAACACGTTTACAGTCTGACACGAAAATGATTTTGCTCTGAAGAGCTCATTTCTCTGTCAGCACACACTAAGTTTTTTCTAACTCAGCAATTTAGAAGATATTAAGGTTATGAGTTTGCCCAATCAGAGGCACAGCTGACTTGATTGACAGGTGGACATGCTGTAGCAGCTAGTGTCAAGGCTCAAAGCCCGCCTCTTAACCTCACACTACCTTACATAAAGTAAGCATTTCTAATATGGCTCCTGTCAACAATCAGCTTCAGAACTCTGCAACAGAAACATTTGGGTGATGTCATGGAGGCTATGTTTTGGTTTATGTACGACTTAAACGAGTAGGAGAAAAATTAAAATCCAGCTCTGACAGCGTTAGTTTAAAGCTATAACGTACTGATTTGTTAACACACAGCAGCTTACGCCAGGAATACGCTAGAAGTGTCTTAAGGTCCAGCTCCGGTCCATTGCATGTTTCCACTCCGGTAATGATCCTCTCCTTGTACATGTTGGGCTGTAAAACCTCAAACTGTTGACTCCTGGCCCGACTGCACTTGTTATGTTGGTTTGTTGTTGTAGTAAGTGAAAAACTATCTGGTTCTGACGTGGTTTGTTTTATTTTGAAAGTCACTGGGTGTTTTTGCAGTGGTTTATGTGCACAACTTCCTGTCCTGCTTGAGTCGTTGTGAATGATCATGCTTTCACATACAAGAGCCCTCATTTTTTGTAATACTGCAAAATAGTGTAAATAAATACATGAATGAATTACTCATAAATTTGTGAGAAAAAGTGCAGAAAAGTGGAGGACTGCCTGATGTAACGAGAGGATTTGAATAACTGGCTGTCATAGAGATATTAACTGAGGTGATGCTTTTGGATGCTTCACAGTTGCTGCAACAGAGGCTGATAGTGGACAGAGAGGACTCAGGGGTAGCTGAGAGAAGAGTGGGAGAGATTGATTCAAAAATAATGATCTATGATACCCACTTGTATGAAATCTCTGTGTATGTCCTGAACTTTGTGTACTTAGAGAGATGTGTTCATTAATCTGGTCCAACTGGGTCAAATCCCTTGCAGCAAGATTTGCAGAGGTATCAAATTAATGAGCTTGTAATGCTGTTTTATTCGTGTATCTCTGGTTCATTTTTTTCTCAAGTATTCCTGTTATGTCATTTTTATTGCACTGCTGTTCACCTCTGCAGTTTCTTAGGGCTAACTTAAATATTAAAATATATTGGAGCTGCAGCTTAACTATGTTTTTCTTTATGTATGTTTTGTAAACTTTTTAAAATTATTTTTTCTGTTAATCTGAGAATGATGACTCCTGAATTTAGCTGTATCGTGTTACGTGCACAGGCTACAAGTACTAATGTGATTAAAACTGCACAGGTGGAGGTATTGTCAGGTTGTGATGTTGAAGCAAGGCCAGTTTAAAGGCTTTAACATGTTACCTTGTTGACACACATACACACACAAAGCATACACACTAGTTTTACACACTTTGACACACAGCTCTCAGAGTCACGAAGTAAACACCAGTCATCTAAATTGCTGGACATCATAGCTGAGCAGTTTGTCATCTAGAAAAAATGTGGATTCATTTGAGGACTCCTTTGAGGCTCCTGGCTCTTCCAGGAAAGCTGAGGGCAGAAATCAATATGTGCACATACAGAACAAGCAGAGAAAATGTGAGACACACCCTGAACTGCCTGCAGCAGTGCTTCTGTGTTTTGTAAAGACAGCGAGGAAACCCTGAAGGTTTCAGTGAATAAGACTGATTCTGTTTATGTGACACACAGAGCAAAAGAAATTTCTTTACAATGACCTCACTTTGTCTCTCAAATTGCTGTATTTTACTGCCTCATGTAATGCCTGCCTGCTATAAATAG
This sequence comes from Labroides dimidiatus, assembly GCA_030710495.1. Lineage (NCBI taxonomy): Eukaryota > Metazoa > Chordata > Actinopteri > Labriformes > Labridae > Labroides > Labroides dimidiatus. The sequence continues at coordinate 13,358,038 of CM061155.1, forward strand.
AGATTATGAAGAGACTGATATGCATGCATGTCAGGAACTGTTTTGTCTTCAAGGGGATTATGTGTTATTTTGAAACCAGGGCCCTGTTTTTACATCGTTTAGAATCTAAATGACAAACAGGTCTGGAAAGTTTTGGATGCCCTCCAAAAGACTGATGCAACCAGCAGCATTGTCTGCACAAAGTCACTCAAGGTAAATAACCCGGTTAAAGAAAAGCCATACAGACTTCCTGCTGGTGGCACTGACAGACTTTTTATTGTTTTGTTTTTTTTTGTCTTAAAGAAAAACCCTTTTGAAAATGGAAGATTTTAGTGTCAGGAAAGAGACTTCTTTTTTTGACAAGAGAAACAGCCATGACAATGCTCGCAAAAGCTGCCAGACTCCATTCACAAAAGCAGTAATTTTACCAAACAGAGCACTAACACTGCTCGTCGACCGCTGCTTCAAGTAGTTCTGATAGTTTGAGTTGTTGTGGCTTTGGTGTTTAAAGTGGTTACTTCAGGTGCAGGAAAACACAATCACTCAGACAAACTATCCAACCAGGAAGTTGTCTTCACATTTTTCGTCTAGATTACTTTTGAACTATTTGCAAACCATCAATTTTTTCTGTTTTTATCAAAACTTTGCAGTTTGTCAGTGGAATCCTTTCTGTAAATGATGTAGTCATGCACTTGAAGTAACAGTCTGAGTGTGTCATTGGCAGAAGCAAACACAGGATGCAGCCGGGGACTCAAACTGTGAAGCTATCTAGTCAAAATTGCAAAGTTCAACCTGGCTGCAGTCTTTTCAAAGTAATGCAAAAGATCATTGAAAAAAGGAAAGATGGACACGTTGACCCTGGTCTTTGCCACTGCAGCTAATTCACGCCTGCGGTGGAAGTCCATTATTGTCACTTTTGTTTATTTGGGACACTAATGTGCAGAAACAGCAATTAGAGAGCCACAAAAGGCACTCAGCTGGATGATTTTACCCCTCTCTTCCCAAATAAAGTGCCATCTGTGTACCTCCTATCTGTTGGAATTGAGTTGTCCTAAAATGCCTCTCTGTGAGTACCTTCAGTAGGTGTGACTGCTGGGTGTAACTCAAACACACTTAAAAAAAAACATTCACGTACTTCCAAGTGTTTGCATGAAGGTTGGAAAACTTTTGAGACTTTAATTAATGTGAAACTGGAGACAAGTGTCCTACAGAGGTAGATGGCACAAGTCAGGCAAGTTAGTCGAGATGAACAGACGCTGAAAGAACCACTGGACTCATTATACACAATCTTTCTTCCCTCTGAGAGACTCCTAAAAACAGATTCTCCTCCATACCAGTGTGACCTTACTTCTGAATTTTACGTATCATCCAGTGTAATGTTTAAAAACAAATATATTCATTCGGTATGTTTTTAAAAATCTGAATGAGCTGCTTTTTGCATGTGGTTAGAAAGTGTGAAAGCGCACATTGCAGCTCTGTGCAGAACAGAGGGGAAATGCTGAGAGCTCCTTTCAGTCAGATACAGACACAAAACTGGAGAAAAGTGCACAGAGCTGCAGGGTTGGGGTCTTTTTGCACGTAAATTACATTTGTGGTTTTCACTTGTAAATAAGTCCAAAACAGAGCAGATAGCTGGAACAAAAGATGCATACTTCTAGGTACACTTTGTGTAATCCATTAATGGTAAAAATTTCCTCCTGGATTTTTAGATTCAAGGTGATGTCAAACAGATGCTACCTTGTACTGCTGAATTGTAGGTGGTTGAAAAAGAAAAAAAAAATGAAAACTCTTTATATTGACCCAGGTCAAGATTTTTTAAACATCATTAGAATCAGGCACCATGTGCTGATTTTTTTTTTTTTTTTTTTTTTTTTTTTTTTTTTTTTTTGTGTGTGAAAGGTTCTCTGAGGGCTATCCATCTGACACTGACTGCAGTGAAACATTTGGCTAGAATCTCTAGTGTGTTCAATCACCCTTTGTCATAAAGATTTGACTTTTGCAAAGGGGTGCGTTTGTTTTGAAAGAAATGGAGAGTAGATCTTTTTAACACTACTTTTCTTTGTTCAAAGCAACTTTTTCCAGGATGCAAAGCCAGTGTTACCGACTAGAAAAACGCCACTACTGACCCATTACCAGTTTACCGACCCAGCACAGGACCAAAAAAAAAAACATCAGTTACACTTTTAAAATCTGTTTCTTTCCACATCCAGTCTAACTTTGGGTCACCTGCTTTCCTTCACTTAGCCCACTCAGTCAATAAACCCAGCTGCTGTCTGTGATTTAAACTGGATCTATTGATGAAAATATACCCCTGTAAGGAGTTTTTACTTGGTCCTTCATCTGTTGTGTCTGTTTATCTCTGTATCCTACCATGACCTCTCATCTCTTTGTCTATGTATGTTGTGCACATCACAGCCTGTTCGTCGTCTGTTTTCCATCAATCTAAATATTTGCTCAAGCTAGGAAATCTTTAGGCATCTATCCATCTGTCTGTGTCCTCATTAGAACTGTGGAAACCTGTTGTATGGATGAACTAGCTCTCAGGCCATCCCCAGCTGCTGTCCGGATTTTAAAATGCTCTCAGGGGTGAAGAGAAGCAGCTTCCTGTAATGCTTTTCAAGCCAGCTGTTATTCCAGTGTGAAGAAGTTATGCAATGTGTAATACTTTCTGCATTTTCTTTATTTTCCCAGCTCTTTGACGAAGAGTTTTGAGCAGCATTTCTGACAGAGTTACAAAACAGAGCCCTCAGTTGTTGGTTGTTGTTGGTTGTTCCTAATGGCTGTTTCATGAGGTTATATAAAAGTCTGGTGTCTCTGAAAGACCAATCTCTGTTCTTCTGTTTTCTAAAATGGTTTGTTCTGTATTCAGATTGATGCAGAGGTATGACACATTTTAATTTGTTTGACTGCAGAAATTACTTGAATTTTCTGTCTGGAGGATTGATGAAAGATTTTAATTTATTACTTTTAATGATGTCAAAATGGTCAAAACATTCTCAGATGGTGCAGTGGGACAAAAGGCAACAGGATGTGAGATAGTCCCTAAGATTTTTTTTTTTTTTTTTGTGCCTGTTATAATTGAATCCAACATGATGATATATGCAGACCATCAGGATTATAATGGCAGCTGCAGCTCTCTCAAGGAAAGGCTTCGGAGCTATATATGTATATATATATATATATATATATATATATATATATATATATATATATATATATATATATATATATATATATATATATATATATATGTGTGTGTGTGTGTGTGTATACAAAGCCCACCTCTTCAGCCCACACTACCTCAACAGAAGTTAGGCTGAGTTCAGCATTTCCAATGTGTCACTAATCAACGATGGGCTTCAAAACTCAGCTTCAGAAACAGATGGATGATGTCACATATGCTGTCCATATACAGTCTATAGATGGGGTAGGAGGAACATTAAATTCCTGTGACCTCATCTCTCCTTACATGCTGACATTAATAGCACTATTTACACAACTTTATGTCTTTGTATGAGTTCTCTGCTTGGTGGTCACTCATTGTGATTCACAGTCACTCTGTAGGGTGTTGTGGCATGTTTGGTATTTTGTTCCTCTCGGTCTCTCCAGAAGTGAGTTATGCCATAAAAAGTGAGTTATGCATAACTCACTTTTTATGGCATAACTCACTTTTTACACACATTATGTGCGTGTATACATGTTTTGGTTATATGACACATGGACACAGACTGTGCTGCATGTACAGCAGTCAGAGCTATATGGGTGCTCAAGTGAGGGGCTACATTAAAGTGTTACCAGACACAAGTTTATCATAGATCAGTAATGGAAAAGGAGAAAACAGTGACAGCATGAAGTTTTGGGTTATGACTGACGGTTTACATCATGGGACCTGAGAAGGAAGGAGATCACTAAGAATAGCTCAATTTAAACTGTTTGGACCCTTTCAGGGTAGACACAACACTCTGTGAGCCTGCGGGTATTGCATTTATTGTTAATGTATGGAACTGCTTAGCTTTTATGTTATGGTATCCTAAGTCCTAGTGTTTACTTACCAGTTAAAAAGAATGCAACTTTTCATCGTAAAAACCTCAGATCTTCTGATTAAATATTCATAAGGTTCTCTAAATGTCTCATCTTAAGTGTTTGATCCTTCCAAACACTGAGTTTCTTAGTAAGAAAATCTAACAGTCAAATATTTAGAACAAAAAAATAAGTAATAGCCTAATTTATTTTACTTGTAAAACTTGCAGAAGGTTGTGCAGACTTTTCTTTTTCATGTGTGACCACTAGATGTCAGCCTACACAGCTGCATAGTGTCATGAGGGCAGTAACATCTGAGCAGTGTGTGTGTGTGTGTGTGTGTGCAGGATTCCCTTTGATTAAGTCACAACAGTAAAAGCTGCATCCTTGAATGTCCCCTGAAATGCAAACAGAGGCATCAAACAGCTCTTTAAAGCAGCTTTATGAAGCTGGGGAGGACGATTACATCCAATTAGTGCAACTTTGTCCTTTAAACACTCTGTTTAAGATCTTTGTTCAAATAGCACAGTAGGGACGGACGAGCTGCGAGCACAAAATGTCTCACTTTGAGAGTTTAATTTGAAGTGTCAGTCCTGTCAGCTGTTGTTTGAGTCAGACTTTTAGATATTGATGTTTTTCTTGTCTCTGTGTGCAGCTAGATCGGTTCCCAGATGTCTGAGGAGGCTCTGAGGATGACGTCTTCACCTTGAACCCCACCAGTATGTCAGGTAAGATGTCCTCCCTGATCACCCCAACACACTCTCATAGCTTCATGAACCCTGAATTATCTGAGATGAAATTTGTACTGTGCAACTCTACTTCAAAGTCAGTGCTGTTTGAGCTAACGTTCCCAAAATTGTGGAAAAGACCCAAAGACTAGAACTCTTAACTGAAACTTAAACATAACAAATCTAAACCAGCAGCCTATCAATTCATGAGGTCCTCTAAAGTTCAAAACATCTCTTCAGAGCCTCTGCACATGATCAGTGGTGGATTCACTTCTTTTTCATCCTCAGCAGAAAAGTCCAAAGGCCTCATGTCACACTTTCAATCTTTAGCTGATATTGTTGATTTCAGTGCTGCGCTCAAATTCAACTTTGACCTTAAGACGTTGAGTTTCTATCACTGGCTGTTTTCAAAGTCTAGAGAGACCCACCAAGGTCATTTTAAACATCAAAGTTATCAAGATTTTGTGGTCCAGGAAGTTTGCCCATGAGCTCAACAACAATCGAGTGAGGCCCGGCTCAGAACACAGGACTTCTAGATTAACTGATACCCAAGCAGAAAGTGAAGCTCCAGGTCAGTATTCATACAGTTGCTTTAAGCAAGTTTCTGCAACATAGACATGCATGGAAGAGAAGGACCAGATTGCTGGAGTCAAAAGCATTCTGAATTACATTGGTAGTCTAATTACAAGTCAAATTGTATTAGGACTGGCTTTTGCAAAGTGTTGCACATAAACAATTTATATGCAGATCAAAAACCCATCAGCCAACAATTTAGCCTTTGATTAATCTCTGTAAACAGTATCTGCAAATAAATGCATATCACAATGAGTTGTCATCTCTCAAATGCAAGTCAGATCTTGGATTACAAGTTGCTATTTGCTTTCAGAACTTTAAATATTGACGCACAGAAGTCACTGACGTCCTTAAAGCCCAGTAATGATTTTATAAGTGATATTGAAATTGTCTCACTTTTAATATTTGCCTGTTCATAATCCACAATTGAATGAGACTATAAAAGCCAAAATCTGGTTATTTCCCAGGAGAACACATCCGACTGTCAGCAATCACAAGGCGTCACTCTTTGTTCCTGCTGTTCTTCTGCCTGTGTCACACTGAAGCATTAACCTTTGCGCCGCTTCTTATGAAAACATGTTTTCATAAACATGTGGGTGAATGTGCAGAATCATCCATTGAGCTCGCAGCTTACATAGTCTGCTATCAGGAGGTGTGTAAGTCTGACACTCCTGTCTGCACATCACCTAACAGGTTGTGTTTATTAAAGTCATAATGGTAGGATCTTTTTGGGATTAGAATTGTTTGCTGCAGAGGAAGTGCATTTAATGCCAATACGTAGAAATCTTAAAGCCCGTCTTCTGGATTTCCCAGATATGCAGCCTGATGAAGAAACAGACCGCAGTTACTTTAAAAGATTTCTGATTCTACAGAACATAGTTAATGAAGCTGAGAACGGACATGGATTTTTCTTTTTTTATGCTCCGTTCTTGATGAAACACTGATTGTTATTTCATTATAACAAATTTATTTTTTCTTTATCTTTACATAAAGATTTTCTTGTGATAAAGAATTAAATGATAATGTGTTTGTGTTGATTTCAACCTACAATAGCTTCCATGAACAATTTCCAGCCACTGGGTGTAGCTGTATACAGCCTCTCATCTGCGGGTTTGCAGAAGAGAGGCTGGCCCAAAGCAATATTAAATGAATTAATAAACATTTATTAAGTGTCATATGACATCGTAAAGTTCAGATTAGCCTACATTTTCACACTAGCTTTGCTGAAGCAGCCGGATGGATAGGAGTTTGAAAGTTACACTTAAGTTTGTTTACTTTTGCAGCTAACAGTTAGCCGCACATAAGCTGACAAACTCCTATCAGGCTGCTGACTACCATCCGCTAACCCACAGATGAGACGCTGTATACAGCTACACCCCAGTGGCTGAAAGCCGTTCATGGCAACTCTTGTAGGTTGAAATCAACACACACACATTATTAATTTGTTATTACGAGAAAATGATCTTTTTTATATTGAGATAACAGAAGTTGCTATCATGAGATAAAAGTGCATAAAAAAAGAAAAATCCAAGGCCGGTCTTGTCTTCTGTACATAGTCACTGCAATGAGGGGAAATAAAGACGAATACACACTCAAAAAACTTAAACATTGATTTTAATTGAATTTATTATGTCAATCAGTTAATGTGCACACTCCTAATAAAACAATATATAGTAACAGAAATAATATTGAGCAAGTATGACCAATGATGGTAACTAACAGTGAGTTATTTTGGTCTATTATTGTTGTGAAAATCAAAACAGCGACATATGATGAGGACTAATAAGGTTAATCTACAATACGAGCTGTCACATACGATCTCAAACCCGGATACTGTCATTGTAAGTGAAAACATTTGTGTGTATATTTGCCGGATGTTATCCCAGGTTAACAGATCCAACCACTGATCATGTGCAGACAAACTTAGAAATGAGGCTGCTGAGAGGCTTTCCTCACCTCCAGAGGATCCTGTTTAATACACAGGAAAATGTAGTGAATCTTTTCTCTTGCTTCAGGAATCAAATATGGCATACTATAGTTATATTTCCAAATTTAGACTTGGGAGAAGTCATCATGAACCAGAAATCACAGTCCGTTTAGTTCAAACCAGGGCAGCAAACTTCATTCACACAGATAAAAAGCCGTTTGAGGACAGGGTGTAACTCCCCCTCAGCTCATTGTGTACAACCCTCCTCTTACTATCTACAGCTCCTTCTGTGCATCCACACACAATCATTGGTTTGCTTAATGTACACAGTGTCCAGGGTGAAACCAGTTGCCACGTGAGGGTTTAGCTGATGACCTAGCTGACCCAGCACATATGCTATCAACCTGAGCGTAGACGCCAGCTGACATGTACTGTCCATGAACCTGATCCCCTTACCAAACAACGACACCCCACGGACACCTCCATGTTTCTGATGTTTAGGACTCACATTAGCCTGCTGTTTGTGTGTTTATTATGAGCATCTGACTGTTTTTTCCTGATGATGTGATGTGAAATTAAACCACAGAGGAGGAGCATCAGTCTGCCTCTGTCACCTGTTTAACTCAGCTGGTAGACTCTTTTTAAAAGTGCCTCTCCCATCTATTTTAGAGCCAGCAGAAAATTGCTCCCCCCGCTGGAAAGATGAGGCCATTCAAAATGGTAATATTTATCCTCCCTCTCAGCTCTGCTTTTTTCCTCCTCTCTGTCAGTCAGTCAGTCAGTCAGGGTGAGCTCTGCAGACACGTAGGAACAGAGGATCTGCTCCAGACTTTCTCCTTCTTCAGCTTTGCTTTTAATTATGTGGTAAAACTCAATGGCTTTTGTTTGATCACAGGGGTGGGGGCTGTTAAGAAGAAATTAAGAAAAGAAACAAGGTTTTTCCTCACTGCATCTTTAAGAGTAAGAAAATAATTCTAAAGTGAGGTTAGATCACGTAATTTCAGCATCCATATCTGCATGATAGATTATTATAAAATCATTTTTACAGAACACTGCAAAACTGACACCTAAGCAAGTGTTTGTCTTCTTTCTAGTAAAATTGGCTCATTAGACTTAATATGAGCCTCCCTCACCTGACAAGTCCAGAAAAAGGTCGTCATGACTTGCTTAGATTTCAGTTTTTGCAGTGTAGTTGAAGTCTCTACTAACCACTTCAGTAACATGCTGTGAAGCTGTGACCTACATCTCCTCTTGCACTAATGCTGTGTGGATATGTGTGTGTGTCTGCACTTGCTGGCTGTAATGCACCTGCAATTTTGGAAGAAACTATTTCCATGGGGGTCACCAAAGGGTGATGTGTGTTTTCTATCTATGTGACTGTAACTGTTTTATTCCATCTCTACCATGCTGCTCTGACTCGATATCCGTGCTTGCAAGTTGAAGAATGTCCATTTCATTAATCATCTGGCAGTGAAATAGAGTATGGTGTGTGTTTGTGTGTTTGTGTGTGTGTGTGTGTGTGTGTGTGTGTGTGTGTGTGTGTGTGTGTGTGTGTGTGTGTGTGTGTGTGTGTTTGTGTGTGTGCTCTCAGCTTTTATGTAAATGAAGCTCTTAGCATTGGGCTATCATTGCTGTCTAGTCTTAAGAAAGTGAAGCATTTACAGCAATTATAGGTGGTAGAAAGGAGTAAATAACAGGGAATGTTCCCCTGAATGTGTCTGATAAGACCAGGCGTAGCTACTGTCGGGTACACTGAGTCTAACTGAGTGAAAGAGTCGTTTGTAGTCCGGCATAAGAGATACGATTAATCTAGTTTATGCCCAGCTGTTTCACTGATATCCCTTTAAAGGCAGTGTTGGTAATGAGATTTAGATACACTTTCTGTTTTCCTAGTTAGAATGATCTTTATGTCCTGATGGCAATCAATGCATGATGTGCATATAAAATAGAGCAAAAAATTCTGTCTACAGCAGGAGTAAACCTGGAAAAACACCAGCCAATCCTAGCGTTTGGTGGCTAATTTATTAAACCAGTCAAATCCTGTCCTGCTGTTCTGCCCGCCTACTGCACATATATTTTGCTGGTGTGCACTAGCCCTGATTCAATGCGCATAATCAAGAGGGATCCAAGTATGCTGGAGAATGGCAAGAAAACTACCTATACCCTTTTGGAGGAGCTCTGAGTGTTGGAGGGTGAAGGCTAAACAGAGTCCTGAAGAGATGCTACATTGATGCTAGATGCTAGTTTTCCATGATCAACCGTGCCTTTAAATTTTACAATCGTGTCGCCACCAGCTCCCAGTATCCATCAAAATATTTACTCTTAACTGCACTTCCAGTTAGTTTCATGAGCAAAAATAGGGGCCAATTTTGCCCCATATGAGAGTATAGGCAATAAATACATACATGCAAAGAGATGCTCTACAGTGTAGTTTGTGGTGCATTTGACCCTTTATGGTCTTTTGTCCCATTTACTCAGGTTTACTTGGTACAAAAGTTGCACTGCCCTTCAGTTTTATTTCCAAAGTTTCTAGATAAAAGTTTAACTATTGGAAAATCAGAGAAACTCTCAGGTTCTTCAGATAGATAAATGTGTATTGTCCTTTAAAAGCAAATTTGTTGCCACTGTCTGTACATAGGAATACACATACATACTAAACAAGTTTTACCTACATATCCCACGCACCAACAAAAACAGAGTCCTAACCATACACATATGCACAACACACAACTGTTACTGGAAGGCTTCGTTCATGGACCTATATCTCCATCCAGATGGCAGCAGTGTGAAAAATGAGTAGAGGGCGTACCTGGGGTCACGTGTTATGGTGCGTGCTCTTTGTGTGATGGCTTTGTTGTTGAGTTCAGACAGGCTGGGTGTAGGGAGGCCGATTGTTTTGGAGGATCTGTATGTAGTGTTTCTGAGTCTGTTTCTGTTGGAGGTGGTTAGCATGTTTTAATAGCAGGGAGATCAGTAGAGTACAATGGGTTGGATAATGCTTTAATACAGTAACAACAAAAGATGGGGAGCAACAGTGAGTGCTCTGAGTTTGTGGATGACAGTCTTTGCTGGCAGTGTTTATGGATGGTCTGTGTGCGATGGTCGAAGTTAAGTTTATTGTCCTGGGTGAGTCCAAGATATTTGAAAGAGTGCACCATCTCTATTGTTTCACTGTTGATGCAGACGGGTGTGTGCATGAGATTTTTTCAAATGTTCTTTAAAGCGTAGTGAAGTGAGGTGGCTTTGAAAGTCTGACAGAAGTAAAACATCACAAACTAGGACAGATTATATTAAAATGTGCAGATGCTGCAGGGAGGTGCCAAACTAGAAATATCAGTTTTTAAACTTCTAGTAATTCCCTGGATTACCCTGCAGCAGACATGCTCCATTCCCACAAATACTATCACTGAAACATCTTATGAAAATCCAGGACAGAAAAACCCTGGATGAACTCTTTGTTCTTATTTCAGCACGTACACTTTCACACACACACTCAGACAAGGTCTCCGTCATGCCCGGCAGCTGTTTTATTCTCTGCACTGATCTCTGCTGCGTTCAAGGACTCTCCAGCCATTGTTGTTCGAAGCTCTCTGCGACCCTCTGTCTCAACAAGGCCTGTTCTGAATTCCCCTGTCTGCTCTTCCACTATGAAAAGATGCTTTAAAAATGGCCTGAAATCATATTTTACTGTGGAGTTCAGAGGCTTGTGATGAGTGTGTGTTTATCTGAGTGGGGCGCACATTCTGTACGAAGGACATTTTCCTGACAGCACTTCTCACGTCTGTCCGCTCTGTTTTTTATCAAATTTTCTCCTTCAGGTTTCTTGAATACATTAGAAAGCACAACACATGGGTTCAGCTGCACAAAACAGTGAGTCACACAGTGTGGGCTGTGTGTTTCTCTCCCTGGAATTTATTAATTCAGTTATCTGAAACAAACTTAGCAACATCACCAGAATCACTCACATCTTTTTATGAAATGAGCAGCAAAACGCCATCTTTCTATTGAGCAAGAAAAATACAAAACATCACATAACATAGGCAATTTCCTGAGTACACTCCCAGAATTTATGCCAGATTATCCATTGTAGAAGAAGAAACACGTAATCTAAATTAAGTTTGTCCAGACAATAAGAAAAAATGTATATGATGCAAAGACAAAGTGAAATTATTTTTTCAGTCTGTGAGACAATATTCCCCAATAAAGTATCAAACTATTTTAAAACTCCTGAAATACACTCAAATTCCCAGCATTAATAAAAGGAAATAGTGGGCTGTGCTTGAAATAGATAATTGCCACAGTCAAATAGCGTCTGATGATTTATTAAAAATGGAGTGTTTTGCTTATTTTGTGTCCTCATCCTGTCCCTCTTGTTACCTTGGTTACATAGTTTTTAATCAACAAAAAAATCCTGTTTTACTCACGCCTGTTTCGTTGTGTTTTGTTTTGTTGTTTTTTTTGAAAAACCCTCATTTCAACCTCTGTCTGATATGCTTCGTTTTTAGCTGCTGTCTCTTTTTGGCTCCTTGCTCCACAAACCCCCTTTCCTCTGAATGGCCAACTCTCTCAAAGCCTGATAGGGCCAGAGCTATGCAGACCTTGGTGTTTAAGGCCCAACCCTCCAATAGGATGACCTCATCATCACAGCAAGTTTCATTAAGATTTTGATGTTTTTGATCAGTTTACAGACAGAATCAGGGATTTCTACAACATGAATATGCAGAGGTTTAATAATCTGCATGTTTAGTATGAACATCCGTCAGCGTTAGTTCATTTCCCTGTTTAAAATATGGGAAATCATGATAAACCCTTTAAAGTATTGATGACAAAAATATAATAATAATTCTACAACTTCAAGCTTCGAATCCTCTTGAGATAAATAAGGACAAAAAGTTTTAAACAGCTGAACACTCCATCTGAACTTTCCTTTATTAGCAAATATCTTTCAATACTAAAAATATGTGCAAACACACAAGGTGCTGAGAAAAGGCTGAATTACTATGAGCAGTGGGATCAGCTTCTCAGCCTGCAGTGATGTAAATATGGTTGATTTCTCACTAACTGTGAGGGAATGCAGCCAAGCACATTCAGCGATAGCTCGGCCTAAAACAATTTAGAGAGCACTCCAGCTGGTGAACTCCTATGAATGCTTTCTTTGACATTTTATTATTTTATATCTGTTTTCCAGTAGTGTAGATCTTTGGTCTCTGCCCATTCATCTGATCCTTAAATTCACAGGGAAATGTTTTCACAGATGATGTGCAAAATGTGTCTGAGCTGCTGCTTTCTTCTTTTTATAAAAATACACAAAATGTTTTGTTAGTACATCACATCTGCAGACGAAAAACATGGTGGAGTGCCAGAGGGCTGAAGAGACTGTCCTTGGTTTGAATACCAATAAGGCTGGAAAAAAAATAACAGTGTGCTCTTTGTTCAGCACCTGTCAGACAAATGAGCTGTTCACATTCACTTATTGTAAGAAAAGACACACAGAGGCATACATAATGAGCTCTGCACATCGGTACAAACAAGATGACAGATAGACAAGTTGATGCTTACATTAGAAAACTTATTACTTACAATAAGAGTTTTTGAAAGCTCTTCATCAGTATAGTTGTGTTGCAGTACAGAAGTTAAAGAGTTATTTTAGTATGATTTTTTTCAATCAGCAGGCTTTATTACAGACTTACGACAGAGGATTAGGGCCATGTTTTAAAAAAAAAAAAAAAAGTGAAGTTATGAGAATAAAGTTGTAAATTTATGAGAAATTAAGTCATGAATTGATTTGAATTATTTTTTTAAAGAACAAACTTTATTCTGAAAGGTTTGTTTTACAAGAGCAGCCAATCTGCCCAGGCAAAGAGGATGAAATGAGGGCGTCTTCTTGATCAAGTTGTGTTGAGTTACAGGTTTGACATACAGCCTTATCAATAGCTGCTGCTCTGATAGCCAATCTATCAACTGAACTAACAAGTTTATTCTCCTCATTCATGAGATTATTCTCATAAATGTATGATTTTATTTTGACTAAATTTATTTATTTATTTATTTATTTATTTATTTATTTTACTTGGCATTTTTTAAATTTTTATTATTATTATTATTATTAGTAGTAGTAGTAGTAGTAGTATTATTAGTATTAGTATTAGTATTATTCGATTTATTTATCTTGCAGTTCTTTTGTTAAATCAGAAACTGCAGGAAATGGTTGGTCTCTGTATAAGTCTTGATTTTGTCTAATTATCACATCTTTTTTTTTAAATGATATTTAGGATACACTCACTGACACTGTTTTTATAGAAAAGGATGAGTCCAACAAGTTGAGACACTATGGGAAATGTTTTTTATAGTTGTAGATGTTAAAATTAATAGTTTTCATGTTGAAAATGAAATATAAGATCATTTTAAATGTAATGTTAAAAGTGATAGGACAGGGACAATAAAACATTCAGAAAGGTTGAGTAGATGATGAAAAACCACCCAGAAGAGCTTCTTCAAATATTTATGTTAATCAACAACAGGTTAGTAACATGACTAAGTATAAAAAGGATGCTCCAAAGAGGTTGAGTCAAAAGAGGCAAAAGCCAGAAGTAACTGCATGTTCAGCATGTTCCCGATCTGCGAAGGAGGCAGGACCAGCACCCAGCAGCACCACCGCAAGGGATCCCAAGCCCCAAGGTTTTCCCAGGCATTCCCCACCCAGGACCAGATGCCCATATCACCTCACCTACCCAGTGGTGGGTTAGAGGTTGGTGGGTGGGGCCACGTGGCACAGGGACAGAGCCCCCACCCAGAGGCCGAGTTAGGTCCCAAATGTCCAGGCCAGAAGGGGGCCCCAAGTTCCCCTTCAAGGGGGAGGTGGGGGCAGGCCAGGGGGGAAGGAGGAGGGAGGGGTGCCGCGGGATGGATAGCAGGAAGGTTGGGGTATGAATGCACTGCGGACAAGCCCCCCACCCCAAAACCCCAAGTGTCAGCCAAGGCATGCCAGCAGGGAGCACCACTGAGTATACTCATCCATCCCTTTGGAGTCCTGGGGAGTTGCGCTTGTGTCTTAAAAATAAAAAGCTTTGTGTGTTTATGTGTGCATCTCTGTGTAGGTATGTGTGTGTGTGTGTGTGTGTGTGTGTGTGTGTGTGTGTGTGTGTGTGTGTGTGTAAGGGGGGTATTGGCTGACAGACAAAGAAAAAAGAAACATAAGGTAGGATAAAGGTGGACTGCTGGATTTAGACATGCAAAAAATCAGTTAAAGGTGATGAGTAAGGCTGATGTTCTTCTGTACTGTTTATATTGTTTAGAGGGGAAGCCAAGTTTTTCGGGGAAATGTATTCAGAAAAGAGGTTTTTCCACTGGGCTAGCTGAACTGTGTTCCGTAATTTCCAGTTCATGAGGATAGTTTTCTTGGCAATAATTCGGGCCACAAGAATGAGTCTATTGTTGCTCATTGTAGAGTTATGTGATGATAAGTCACAAAGTGAGCAGAGTGAGGGAGATGTGATGGATGTGCAGTTCCAAGTGGTGTGAATATAAGTGTCAGGACAGTTTTGTGTGTAAAGTGGACATATTTCTGACATGAAACCCATTTTAAACATTTTTATCAGCGAAGTGAGTTATGTGGTGCAAAATTTGCAAAGAATTTTTGTAGTTATTTTTAACTAAAATTTTACGCAGCAAAATTGGGGTTGAATAAGGCAGCCAGTAACCAAAAACTAACAAGAAATAATCAACACTTACTCAATGATTAACTCTTTTTTTAAACAAGTCCTTTCCTGTTTAAACACGAATACAGCAGGGAAGATGTAACTAATTAAACTATATAATTGGTTGTTTACAGAGCGAGTGAATTCACCACAGCTGTGTTTTTTTTCTCATATAGTCTGTGTTCATCTGTAATTCCCCAGAAATATCAATAATTCACAGTTTAAGAAGATAGTTTGAAAACAAATATAAATGAGACACAGCGTGAAATCCCCGTTCAGCGCTTCAGCTGCTTCTCTCTACTCGTTTCGTTATAAAATATAAATAAAGTTAAGCTCGATAAAACATGCTCTGGGTTTACTCTGAGGAATAGACTCACTCCATAGAGGCCGTCCTCTGAATCTGTAACAGAGGAGTTTGTTACTAGCAGGGTTTTTTATTTGTGTTGATTTTATCAGCCCCTTTAGACAAAGATGAACCTTTTGACTCTCTTTCTGATTTTTGCCTGTATGTGTGTGTGTGTTATATTCCTATTTAAAGAAATATGAAGCTCCCCCTCAACTGGCAAACATAGGACTAACTGTGAACTTTTATATATATATATAAATATATATTACCCCAATTGGCAGCCAATTCTACCCATTACAGACAATGAATTTTGTCTTGTAACATCTTTAAATCAGTTTTATCTCAAGACCTGTGAGATCAGTGTGGCTCATATCAAGTGTAATGAGATACTGTGAAGGAAACAAGTATGAGTATGTAAGAGTATGAGTCAGGCAGAAATTCAGCTCCAGACATTTAGTTAGTGATTAAAGCAACCCTAAGTTTACGTGTCCTTTTCTGTAGCTTAGCCTTTGCATAAAGACATAAACAACTTGTAAAAAAAATTAACACACCTTATGTATTTCTTTGTAGGACAGACGACAGAGCAAACATGTTCTTTCACACATTTTTTTATGGAAGCAAATGATCTAAAGCTCAACACATAAAATAACATACTGCAAATGAGTTTATTACTGTTTAATAAAGGATCTTTGGCTTGTGAAAAGTGGACATTACATGGCATGACTGGACACGCTCTGTCATGTCACACCCTGTCCTGCACTAACGTGACCTTAATTGGCTTGACTTGCCCCAACATGAAATGACTCAACGTGACTTGAACTCTTACGCAGCATGAACGAGGGAGGTTAAATGTCATTTGTTTATGGTCACATGGTCACATGGTCAGACATGGACACGAGAACTTTAGCCAAAGCACACCTGATTCTGTTTTAACATGCTCATGATAGAGATGGGATTTACAGCTCTTTGAATGAAGTCAGATACATTTCTTTCAAAGTGCTGTTAGAATATTGGCTTGTTTTTATATTTATTTGTTTTAAAGAAGCCAGTCAGGGGATGAAAACATATTCACTGTGAGGAATGATCAGAAATATTCAAGCTTTGACCTCCCACCAGTTTATCTTCATGCTCACGCTTCACGCTCCCCTTTCTTGAGAGTGTACTGAGAAACTCACATGAAGGCCATGTGGACAACTCAGATAACCTCATGTAATATTTGCGTATCGATTAAGCACAAAGTGTATTTTTGGCTCCTTTACTTGTGCCTGTACTTGAGTTTGTATGTAAAAAAAGGCTCGCAACTGCGACTTTGCTTGCTCCCAACACTTGTGTCAAAGAGTCGGTCAGCAGATCTGGTTTTGTTCGTAAACGTCACAACCCTACATAATGCCATTTGAAGTGTTCAGAAGAAAGTGCTCTGGGTGTCCCTGGAATTTGATTAGCTAAACGCATTTAGATTAGAGGTATTGATAGATTTAGAAATGTCTACTGAGGTGCAGAGTTTGGAAGCGGGTCATGATGCGAGCCTCAACAGATCTGCTGTTTAAGGACCTTCGATTTTAACATTCTGACTAAAACAGGATCATTTGTCTCGCTGAAATGCTATTTTTTTGTGTAATTAAATTAGTGGTAGTATGATTGCTTTGGGATGAAATATGGTACTTTTACTTTTCAATATTCTATTCCATACATTCTTTGTATCTGCAGGACTATTTTGGATGTTTGGTTTGGTATAAAGTCGTACAGGGTCTGAAAAGTTTTAGAAATTCTGCTGGATTCAGAACTGCTTTTTTGGAAGCTGCAGAAACAATCTGTGAGGATTTGACTCTTTGGGTTTGAATTTGTTGGTGTTTCAAAAATCCTCCCTGACTGTAACTATAACTATGTTTTTGGTTCTCCTTGAGAATAACAACAGACATCAAAGAACAGCTGTAGTGGAAAGGTGCTCAACATTGACTGGATGTAAACCATGAGCAGGAATCACAGAATTTTGTGTTATTTTTATGTTTCACTGCTTCTTTTAGAACTTAAATTTTAACTTTCAGGCCATAGTCAAAATGTGAGGACACAGGCATGTGATTAAGAAGATACTGATTCAGCTTCTCAGCTAGTGGCATTTAACAAGTGCAGGTCCTTAAAGAAACCCCAGTCAGAAAGAGAAATGACATTTTAATGTCTGCTTCCATGCAAGTTCTTTGAAACTCACTTCACAGTCAAGATTTTTTTTTTTAAATCAATCATCATCATATCACTTCATGTTTTAAATGCAAAATCTTAAAGCAGGGATCAATAAATGTTGTGTAACATTTGAATCAGTCTGCTTGGGATTGTCTTCCTGGTCTGAATCTGTTCTTAAATCATTGGCGTTGTCTTTATCTTTGTTTAAACATGTTGTATGTTATATTTGCCCTCGGTCATTTGCAGTATTGTTTGAAGGACAGAATGAGGAAAAGTCTTTGGAGTAACTGTCCCATCACACTGTATCTGTGCTGATGGTTGGAGGGCAGCGGACAGTGATTCAAGATATGATCAATAATTCCCTTCGAGTGGATTAACGCTGAAGTCTGAGGCTGGTGTGAAAATGTAAGGAGAAGATTGTGCATGTTTGTATTTTATTATAAAATAAAATAAAAAAAAAAATAGGAGAATCTGTGAAGTACAGAAATGAGCTTCCTGGCTGTAAACACACATTTTGTTTTTTCGTGTTTTGGTCCTCAATTATTTTTTGGGTGTTACCATTAGTTAGTGGTTATTGGTTATTAAGTATTGTCATACAAATGTTACTGGAAATGTTTGATTTGGGAATCATAAAGGTCTTGCGTGACCGGCCTTGAGCTGCTCTTGAACCATCTCACTGGACCATGACCTGGTAAATCCCCCTGTTACGGTTTAAAACGCTCACCTCCTCACTTTGACATGACATGGCATTGGTGGTGTAATTTTCTAATATGTGGTGTTAAATTTATGGCTGGTGGAGATGTTCACTCAGGAGATGGCGTTTGAGCGGTAAGTTAGACTGGAGTCTTTGGGAAATGCTCCGTGGTCGTGGACAGTCCAAACCAAACCTCTGTGAGGGCGCTCAATATGAATGTCGTGAAAAAGACCAGTATCAGAAATAGATTCTCCCAGTCCACTCCACAGTTCAAGCTAATCCTCTCAAACTTTAACCTTTTCAATGGGAGCCTTCTGGTGTTCCCATGAGCTTACCCTGAACTTTAAGAGGAAAGGTTCAACAACTCATGTGCCCTCCCCTGGTCACCCAGAGTGGCCGGGGACATCCGGCTCAGGCCATCATGTCAGTTGAGGGCCCGGGGTGAACAGATTCCTCACATCCAAAAATTGTTCATGACCGGCTTTGAACCCCAAGACCTAAAGTAATCAATCAGGGAGGGAATATATATCAGTGCAAAAGCCTGCTGCTGGGCTACTGTGGTGAGCTGCAATCCACAGAGAAACTGTGTTCCTGTGAGTGAGGAGAGGAAGTATTATTATGTTTTAGTGTCATAACAGAGGAAACATATTGTTAGATAACAAAGAGTGGCGTCGCTGTTTGCCTGAGCCAGCATCTGGTTTATACTTACTCAGCTGGAACACTGGCTGGAATATTTTTGTGGATATGTGCGAGATTTTATAAGAGCAGAGACAGTACAGACAGAAAGACTATCAGGGTGAGTAAAAAATATTTAAATTGGTTATTTTATTTTGAAGGTGCAAAATTTTCATGTCAAATGCTTGATCTGCAATATGTCCCTGGGAAAAAACAAATATTCTAATTTAAAAAAACTTCAGCAAAATACTAATAATAATTCATTTAAAAAAATTATGTTCAACTTTTTAAAATTATTTAAAAGAAATATCTCTGTTAACGGCTTTAATTTTTTTTTATTTAATTTTTTTCTAATAATTAATAATAATATATTTTTTTTTCTAATTATAGAATAATTCCAAATTTGATACTCTCGTCACAGATATCTTTGCTAAATAATAAAAGACTGAAAGGGAAACATACCTATATATTAGTCAGATGACAGACAAAAATGGCAAATGTTTTTAAATTGAAAAATAATTACATACGTCTCTAGAAAAACAAAATTTTGTGCAAGAAAATGAAAAATATAACAGCACTATCCACTTTTTTTCATGTAATGTTAAAGTTTAAAATAATTAAAGAAATATTTAGATTTTGTTTAAAGATTTTGTAAGCCTCTTTTTGTCAATAAAAAATAAAAGTGCATGATGAGTAACATTTGCACAGAAACACTTACTGTAATCATCTGAATCACTGAAAAATATTGACTTTAAAAAGTATGCCTCATATTTTATATTTGTCCCACTTTTCTTATAAAATAATAGTAAAAATATACCTTTGCGGGTTTCCTCACAAACCTACACATAATTTGCTGATAGTGAAAAGACTGAAAAAAGTCATCACTCAGTTTTGGGGAAAAATACAACAAAAAAAAATGTTAAAAATGAAAAATTGTAGATTTTTTTTCTAATTCCTCATCACTGTCACTTCTGACACATAAAAACTAAAGTACTTGATAATTTGCAGACACACCCACAAAACCGTGTTTTAGCAGTTAAAAATGTAATTCCATTTAGAGAAAAAAATAACTTCTTTAATATCAATAAATGTAAAAAAAAAAAAAAAACAGAGGTCATTCTGACGAATTGTTGACTGAAATCATACGCCCTCGCCGAGCAGCCCTGTCAGTGTTAAGTCTGCCCGCTCAGACAACAGATTGTTACAGTATTGACAGGCGTTAAACTGTCTGATGGACGCTTATCTGTCGTGGAGAGTCTTGTAAGAAACTCCAAACAAGATTAGTGCACATTAAGGACGTCACCTCATCAAAAAGTTAAACTGGTATCAGGCCCTCCCTCAAAGCAGATTTGTGTGGTGGGGCTGGGCTTTTACCAGCTGCTGTGTGTGGATCCCATCGACTTGTCACACACTCACACTTATTACATTAATGGAGGCAGTAATCCTGCGCTGAGCCTTTTTAACTGTTCATTCACAGAGATTATACAAATGAAACATTGATCATTCATTTCAGCATGGACGGTCTTTTGTTTTAGAGGTTTAAAGATTGTTTTTAAGGATTCAGTCAAGCTAAGATCTGGTTTTCAATTTATCCATTTAAATGTCAGTTACTACTCCATTAAAATACCAATAAAACACCATAAAACCCTTTACATTTTAGAGCTGTGAACATATTTATAAATACAGAAAGCCTTTAAAACATGGATGGATGTACTTCAAGGTTTTATTTTGTATAACTTTCCTCTGAAAGTGTTCTCAAAAAAAAAAGGAGGAAAAAAAAAGAAAAAGATATTCATCATGCAGGAAGTCATTAAGAGTCAGGGTTTCACTCCAGAGAAAAATCTTTGTTTGAGCATTAAATAAGAAAATTTTAAAAAGAAAGTAAAAACACTTATTTCTCCTCTTAAATTAAAAGTTTCCACATTTTCAAACAAAAAGTTGCGCATCTTATCACCACAGCAGCCCCATATTTATCTTAATTATCAAAATATTTAGAAATATTTTAGAATAGATTAATTTTTTAAACTATTTTCTGGACTCATGGTCCTCTCTGTCTGCTGTGTCTCTGACTTCTTGGTGAAGGATTTAACAGGTACTTTCAGATCCTTTAGCAGAAGTCTTTTGTTTGTTTCAGAGACCTGAAATGATCTGCAGAGGACGTCAGGTCAGCTGAGTCAGACTTTCAGTAGAGGGCCTCGTCTGACTTTTACCCGAGTTCACTTTGTTCTACCATAATTCTAGAAGTTTTTTTTCCTTTACAACTCTTTTATCTTTGTATTCTTTGTAAACCCTTTGTAAATGTTTTATTCGTGGGTTGAGAGAAATAAGTCATGCAGAAACATGTTTGATTCATAAAATAATATGCAAACAAGCAGAGAGACTAACAGAGAAAGAATGCTTCAAAAGTATATTTGTTATTTTACATGTTGGAAAAAGAGAAGAAAGAAGTCAACAGTCATCAGTCCTGCTTCTTACACTGCAAAAAAAAGGGGAGCCTAACAAAAAATAAAAACTTAAAATTTGATTAGAAAAATCCTTAAAACTAGACAAATTATCTGTCCATGCAGTGAGTTAATTTTACTTAACCCGAAATTTATAAGAATTTTAACTGTAGAAATAAGAAGGCCTTGAAGAAGTATTATCAAGTGTTAAAACAAGAAAAAAATCATTTTTATAAGAAAATACTTGAAAACAAACCACCTGAAAAACAAAATTAAGTTAAATATAAGTTAAAGAGCAAACAAATCTAATCTAAATAATTATTTTTATAAACTTAATTTTAGCTTATGAATTCTTTAAGATGGGAAAAGTACCACTAGTCTAGGTAAAAAAAAATACAGCTATTAGTTGGGGTTAAGTTTGCATGATGTTGCAGCTTATTTAGCAAAAGGTTATCTACGTAACATGCCTAAATCTAAGAATTTAAGTCTTGACTAGTGCTGAATAATTTGCAGTGTCTCCATTTTTTAAGCTCTTTGTATCAAGGATTTTAAAAAGCGTTCTGGAAACAGGCCATGATTATATTCCAGGTTTCTGTCTGAAAATATTTACCGTTTCCTTTTTGCAGTGTTTTGAAGAAAATCAGTGGTAAAACGTTCATCATGAGTCTGGTTCTGCTCGAGGTTTCTGTCTATTAAAGGAAGTTTGTTCTTACCACTTTATTCACTAAATGCTGCAAAGGTCTCTACTCATGGTGGGTTAAGATGAGATCAGACTCCTTATCGTGTCGTCATGTTTGGTTTTTTAATAGCAAATCATCAGCAGGTTTAGACCAGTTAATGTTTTTTTTTAGCATGTGATAATGTTTGTTGTAATTTAGCACCGTATAAATAAAGAGTGACTGATTGATTGATAGAGATTGAAATCCTGATCACTGTAGTGAACCATAAACAGTTGGACATGCTCATCATCTATTTACTGCCAGCAGTGTCCATCTGTGTTTAACATACATGGGCTTAATGGGTTAACCTTGACATTGTGCCTGTTAGTAATTAAGTGCTAATCAAAAAATCGTCTTTCCTGGAACCAGAGGAGGACTCGGAGATCACAGACTGTTTACTGCTTCAGGATTGTCTTCAGGGAATACAGACCGACAGTTATATATATAGAGAAAAAAAAAAAAAGAAAGAAAATCAAAACAACCAGTTAATTTCAAACAGTGTCCTTGTCATACAGAAGATCCAACAATATAATATCCAAAATCTCTGCCTCATCACTAAACACATGACAGGAAGTCCGACCATGTGAGCCTGCACAAATTTCAGTTCAACTCCAAACTGGCTTTCCATTAAAAGTTGAGATTATTCTATTTTATTTATGTTTATTTGTCATATAGGCTGTGTTACATCAAATATAAGAGCAGCAGATGCAGTGCAGCCATGGCTAACGTTCAGTCCTTTTCCCTGGTTAGACTTCTGGGAAGTGAAGCACAAGATGCATCACTGCAAAAAAGACATAAAAGCTTAAAGCAGACATACATGTATAAGAACTGACTGTAAAGTAAGCATTTAAAACATGTTAGTTTGTGTTGAAAAGTTTGCTTTAGTTTAAGGCCACGTCAAAAACTGAAATTGAAACAGGTTTTTATGTCTTATTATTTAAAAAAGAAAAAAAAAATTATTAGACTTAAAATAAGCCACATTCCAAGTCCAGAAATATGTTTTTTAAGATATTAAAAGCTAACAGTAAGGACTAAATTGCTTGCAATTCAGGCGTCATTTTTGTCTCTTAATATCTTGAAGTAAGACATTTTTCTGGACTTGTCAAGCGGCTGATATTAAGTATTTTGTTAAATTGAAAAAAAAAAAAAAAAAAGACAAACTTTTGATCAGGGTTCAGTTTTGCACTTTGCAGGTTTACAGTCTCCACTGACTGCAGATCATGAAGTAACTCCTTCACTGTTGATTTATTTTTTATTTTTAATTTTTTAAATTTATTTTTTTGAAGTTGCACTGTTTCTGCATTTGCTGCATGTTTCTCCTACTTAAGATCGTTCAGGTCAACAGATTGTCTACTCTTGTGGCCATTTAGAATATCCATAAGTAAACTCAAATTTAAAATTAACCATCTCTAAGTGTGCACACTGAAAGATCCTGATGCTTTTTATAACTTTCACTGGAGATGTAAAAAGAGAATATGTTTGAAATGATCATGGCTTGGATTGGTTTTAAGACCTTTTGAAGTAAAACAAAATGAAGGGGAGAGATTTAATATTACTCTTTCTTAAACACCCATAAGTTTGTCCAAAATTTAAAACTGGAGGGTGGATTTAATTAGATGTAAAACAGGAGACATTAAGCGAGCACATTATCCGTAGAACAGCATCAGAAACGTCAAACTGTCATGCTATGTTTTTTAAAGAAATAGGCTCCCCTCTGCTTTTTGATTCTTTAATCTAACTTGTTTTTCTAATGTTAATACTTGATGTTGTTTGGATTGTGTTATCAGATAACTGTTCTCGTTGTTCATCAATGTTTTGAGATTAGTCCCTCAATGCAAACCTGTTATTTTTAGAGTAACGGGACGTATGTCAAAGACATCGTCTTCCTCATATTCTTCAGTTCAGTCAAACATGTCTGCCGTTGGTTTGATACCTGCTGTGTCCATCTGTGTTTGACATGCTCAGGCTTAATGGGTTTACCTTGACATCGTGCCCGTCACTGAAGTCGACCTTATCAAGTCAGAGAGTGGGCCAAAGAAAGATCCACATAAACAACAATTAAAGCTCTAATCTTTCTGAGCAAACAGCATACGACTCTCGCTGAGAGGCTGTAGATATTCTGAGGACCGTGTGTCAGAGAAAGTGACAGAAAGAAACCGTGGTCCACCGTGCTGATCAGGAACAGAGAGTGATACCTGCTGAAGATCACTCATTATAAAGAAGAGGTAAAGACTTCAGCAGCAAAAATAGTTTAAATTCACCCACATTATTTTATGGTTCATTTTTAATGCCTTTTCCAGAGATGCTAATCCTCTAAAAACTGAAATGATGGATACTGAGATTGATCACATTAAAATACTGTAACAGGGAAACTGCAAAAGTGCTTCTAACATGTCTAAATATAAGGTAAGATGCATAATAGGAAAAAAAAATGTTCTTAAAGGAGGCTGTTTTGTTTTCCTGCCATCTGTTTCTGTCACTCTGAAGCTCCTCCATTTAGTGCTGCTAAAGCTCCATCACTTCACTCCCACAAACATCCTCGTACTTTTTAGGGCCCCTGTTTGTCTTGGGCCCTCATGATCATCCCAACATCTCAGCTCTCTTGCTTTCACACAGCGAACACGTTGAAACATGTTGTCTGCACATGTAAGCTACTGGCTGAACATATCAAGCAGAATATCAGAAACAGATATTATGCTGATAATATCCTGTGTCCCTACTTGAAATTCATTCTCCTCAGAAGATAAATGTTTGTTTTAAAGATAACGTGATGTTAAATTATTGCCAGAGACTCTTTGGTGCTTGAACTCTTCAGGGAGAGAGAAGGTTATCTAAAGGTGTCCGTGCCTCTTAAGATTTAATACACAGGTGGTTGAAGTGTTGACCACTGGGATCATGTATAATACTTACTGGAAGAGAAACCATGTTCTTAATAGACCTGATGAGGTGAAGAGGAAAATTGGGTGTGTGTGGGAGAGTGGGTACAACATGGTGACAATAACTCATCATGTAGAAAACAGTCCAGAACTTCAGCTACATATTCTTGTACAGAGTCGAGTGTATTCTCACACTTTTGACACCCAGTGGTCCATTTTCAGCAGGAATGGTTCTACGTTTTGATTCAACAATATTTAAGATTCAATACTTTACAGACATGTTGACTCTGTTGATTTGAATCTCAGTGAGCATCACACACTGACACACTCATTCACCACATCATACAATTAAGAAAAAAGCACCTTTGGAGGAGTTAATAAATAAACACAAAACAATTCTGCAATCGGTCCAATGAATGACTTTGTGCTACCTGTAAACTTTATTAAAAGTAATTTAGCTTTTAAACTGCAGACGTAAAAATGACTTTAAGTTCAAATTGGCAATTTAAACAATTGTTGAATAACATTTAGTTCAAAGTAAAATTATAGAAAAAAAGATGAATAAAACAGAATAGATGAGAAACTTTAGAACAAATATTCACTGAAAAATGACAGGAAGTACATGTTGGACATGAATAACAGAAAGAAACAAATTTTAAAATAATTTAAAATGAAACTCAAAGGTTACATCAAAGATGTGACCAAAGAAAAAAAACTGAAAGAAAAGTTAAAAAGAGAATAGCTGTAAAATACAGTCATAAGAGAGAAAAAAATGGACCACATCTTTCAGAAAACACTTTGAAAATGTGCAAGAATCTGTAAAGTTTTAAAAATCACTTTATATAAAACACAGGCTAAAAGAAAAAACTTCACTGGAAATTTAAGCACAGAGAAATTTCAAAACTTAATTTGCTGGAAACGATGGGTTTGATGTGTAAGAGTGAAATTTTGCAAAACCTTTGATGTAAAAATATAAAAAGTAAAAATCTAAAATTGGACAAAGTACAAAAAAAATAGAATACAATACTTAAATGTTTTAACCCTCCACATGTCAATAAATCATACATCAGCGAGCTCCTCTCATCAACACTCAAATCATCTGATGGTCCAGGACTAATGAGATTAGCGTGAAGTGAAGATTTGGCTCTTCGTCCACGGCATGCTCAGGTCGTGTTAAGTGTCATATTATATCTGGACACATAATCGCGGAAGGATTACAGGATCATCCAGGCCCAGGCTGGAAAATGAACTAAATAGGTGTTAGAAGATTCACAGAAAAATAATAAGAGAGTCAAATGAATTCACAAACGAAGTGCAAAGCATGAAAACACCTTAACCTTCAGCCGCTCCTCATTTACTCTGTGAAGACTAAAGCTGCATGATGCGAGACGGAAAGATGAGCTCTGCGGTTGCTTTGTTCAATAATCTCATGAAGTACAACAAATAAGGACAGACTAAAGAGTGCAAATCAGATTTAACTTACACTCCACACAACAGGTGAATCATCACATGTCGAGTGAGAAAGCATGGCTGCATTTTTTTACTCAGCTGATAAAATTATAAGTGGTGTTCAGTGTCCGTTGTGTTCATGTTGCAATTAAACAAGATATTTCTGTTATTCATGTAGATTTAAGTGAAAGCGTCGACCTTCAAAGACTTATTTTGTCCATTTACTGATTTGATGCAGACACACAGCCTTACACACATAAGCCTGAAGGTGAAGAGCTGTACCTGATCTAATGTGGTCAAAGATCTGAAAGATTTCTATATCTGTTTAAAAAAACTGAAAACCAAAATATAACCTTTGCCCTGACTTTAAAAACTTTTACTATTTGTGTTAATCAATCACTCAAAATACCAATAAAATTTATTATTATTGCAGTTTATTTAAATAAAATATATTGTTTATTTATTTTAAGTAGAGTAGTTAATCAAGTAGAAGTTAAAGTTTAAAAAGAAACTGTATGGTCTAAAAAGTGTATTCAAGAGGGGAAATTATTGTGTTATTTCTGTTGTTTATCAGGAGCCGGTACAAGAGCAGTGTTTTCAGTCATTTGCAGTTTAAAATATCTGAGTCACTTTTTCTTCATTGGGTTACTCAATAAATTCAAATTTTATGTGTTGCCAATGTTCAAATTGTTTGAGGGATGAAGGATCTTTGTTAAAAGACTAAAAGAAACATCTTTAATTTTTAAAAGTCTGTTTTCATGTTAAAGGAGAAAGAAGAAATTAAAACTACATCCTATAGGAAAGAACATTTTATTGTGTGACAGAAATTATGCAGAAAAGTTGAAACCTGACTCTGTTGAATGATGAAATTTATGGTAACTGAGGTATACTTTAACAATTTTTTGGGTTAGCGTATAAATAAAGATGTCTCTACTCCATGTTAAGGATTTTTTTTTCTCCATAATCCGTGCTCCATCAGTATTGATCGTGTCTTTTCTGAAAGACTCGATGCCAAGCGTGCAGACTGGCTGTGATTCAGAGTTCACTTAAGTGCACGCAGCAGGGATTTTAAAGCCCAAACTGCACGCATCTTCCCTCAGACTCCACCATGTGTTCACGTCTAATGTTCCCTGACACACCTCTGTGATCCACGCAGCAGCAAGATGTTCTGCCATCAAGTAATCTTAAGCAGATAAAAAAGGCATCTGTGTGATCGAATCTTAATGTGACGTAAAGAAGCTTTAGAGCAGACAAAAACTGAAGCTGACATTTATACTGGGGTGTAAAATAAATAAACCGCTGTCGTACAGATTAACTTTAAGATCAACCAGGAAGGCCTGGCCCGGCATTTAGAATTTAGAGTTATTTTAACCCGAAGACCTGCAGAATAACATGACAATAACATTCACAAACTAAGAGAAGAATATTTACAGCAGGTAATTGTTGTTTCAAAATCTACAATTTAAAAGATAAGTCATCTCTTAAACAGTTTAATGTACAAATAAGGAACCAAGCATAACATTTTATATAACAGAATTAAAGTTTAACTCTGGAGCTGTAATAATTGACTTATTAAATGCATTTTTGAGAACACATTTGGTGGCTTGTGGCAGTCTGAAGCGCTGACCTAAAGGAGATCATTACAGCAGATAAACATCGGCACTCTTCAGCTCTGACAGGAGTGAAGGTTGAAATGTGTTTATGTATGAAAGCTGCTGTTTCTTCTAAACAGTTCCAGTTTGAACTTTGAACAAGACCTTTTTCTGTTCAAAGTATAATGAATCGGACAGTTCACCTACAGCAACGAGGGCTTTTCTCTTCAGTATTCAGTCACTAAGTTGCCTCTTTAGTTTCTCAGTGATCTATCAGTTTGTATTTGTTGTCCACTTTTGTCAATTTCTCTTTACATTTGAAAGCAGCTATATGATGAGTTTAATTCACAGGATTTGAAAGTATGAAAATACTTTATTTATGATACGATCATCTAAGTACAAATCTTCAGAAAACAGTCCTGAACCTTAACGAGATTAAAGCTCCTGTGAGGCTAAATCTATTTTGTTAGAAGATTGCTGCTTTAATATAATTTTATAAATAACTTTCATACTCAGTGTTTTTGTGCACAGTTTATTCCAACTTTTCTGTGCTTCTTGTTTTTATTTTATTAAGTATTTATTCCTTGTTTATTTGTATTTCATATTACTTCTCTTATATTCTTCCTTTCTTGTTTATAAAAGCAGCTGAAATGACCAAATTATCCCTTAGGATAAATTGTGTATTTCTGGTTCTGATTCTGAGGACCTTTTTGACTGTGAACAAACTGGTTCACCTGATCTCTTTACTCCTCCTGTCCTCCGTGTAAAAGAGCAGCGTTTTCTCCCACAGTGAGACTTTTTGCTGTTGTCTTGAAAAGCCAAAGGTATCACTAATTGTGAATGTTTGCTCTGCAAATAGACTCTTATTGAACATCTCAAAGGACACCAACCTCTGGCAGCAGCTACAGACTTATATATAAAAAAACAAAAAACAGAAAGACTGAATCTTGTTGACAGAATTCAGGAGAAGATCAGGGGCACATTAAGGAATTAAAAGACAGATTTTAGAATTTAGATTTTAAAGTTAAAAATCGATGAGAATAAAGTTGTAAAATTAAGAGAACATCTTATAAATAACATACAGGCTAACCTGAGACGTTTTTGTCATAAGTTTACAACTTTCTCCTCTCTGTACTACAACTTTATTATTGCATTTTTTTTTTTTTTAACTTTAGTCTTTTACACGTTTATCCTAATACTCTGCTTTGAGTTTGTTTTGAGTCAAAAAAAGGCATCCCCATTCATCTGTTTATAACCAGCAAAACTCTCCTCACAGGAGATTTAATCAACCACCTCTATTTTTTTCTTTCCAAGTGTAATGTGTTAATTAGTTTATCTCCAAAAACACATCATAGATTATCATCTTCACTGCCAGGCTGACATAATCTGAAAGTTATAAAGTAAAATTTACCATTGCATTTTTTATTCGCCAGCAAATCTAAGACTAAGTGATCATCCAGTGAAATATCTGTGCACAGTTGAAAAGTGAAAGTAAACCCACACAGATTTAAAAAATCATTTCATTTAAAGTAAAGATTAGAAAAAAGGTTTAAGTCTAATATTAGCTGATTTGTGAAAATGAACTTATAGCTTAAAGTTTCTACATGAAAAAAAAGAAAAGAAACAGAAACTGTTTGTGTTTTTGTTCCTAAACTTTTGTTCATTTTTGAAAGTTTTGTTTGTTTCATTTTGCCGTGATTGTTCAGCCACATCAGCTGTTTTTTTGAAGCACAGCAACAGGTTGTTGTATAAACGGGTTGGTTAAATTATTGAAAAAGGCATTATGTGTCCAACATGACACACGTCCCTGCCATAAGGCTTATCCCGCTTTTAATGAACAGGGAGCCTAATCAATACGGCTGGTTATTGTAGCCTGTGTCTGGGATAAGAGGTGTATTATCTGAAACAGATCACGCAATGTGTGGCTCAGCGTGTTGCTCGCGTGTCTGGATCGGAATAAGAAGAGTATTGATTCAGCCAATTAGGCACGCAGTTCAGTCAGGGAATTATTTTTATATTTAGAGAGACTTAAGAGTACAATGTGATTCATGTCAAGATCAGACTTTGATGAGTTTGATGAAAACTTCTTATTGTTCAATCAGTCAGTGTTAATGTTGCTTGTATAACCAGTGCACACTTATTTTATAATAAACACGTTACAAAAGAAACAGATAATCATCATTTACACTCTTCATTTGATGTTCCCAGCAGTCTGTCTATTTATTCTCTGTAATTCTCAAATAAAAATAACGTGGAGCGCCGTCTCTGTCTCGGATTAATACGTTATCTCCTCGTTCCACATCTCCTTAACGGTTAAAAGTCGGGTTATGTGAGTTAAACACCGGTCCTGAAATCTTCTTAGTGTCATAAAGTTCACCAGATAGTTGGCAGGAATAATTATACGGCTCTGACCTTAGCGAGCCTGTTTACGGATTCTGTTTAAAATACCCACCGGATAAGTCATTTGGTTCACAAACACAGGTTAAAGGTCAGGGTTGAGGGGAGGTTTCAGGGTAAAGAGAGCCGTTAACTCTGACATGATACGATGAGCCTCCTCATAAGTTGAAGTTATCATTTGAAACTTTTCCTCTCCCCCCTCTGGGTGGATGTAACTAGATGCTGTTTACTGTTTCTAGGTGAGGTCTTAATCTGTGACATTGCCACTGTCTGTGGCACATCGAGGATTTGTGGAGTGTAAGATTAGAGCCCTACGTCGTCATAAATCTCTGCTTCCCAATTCGGCCGGGTAGTGGCGGGTGGGGCAGCTGCTAGGTGAAGTCTGTGGATTTGCCGGGTGAAACACTTGTGTGTTTGCTCAGGAGACCTTCACCTGTGTGAGGTGGCAGACTCCTATTTGTCCCTCTCAGAGCGCTCTGTGCTCTTTTATTTTAACCGGATTATAATTTTTAACACTTCAGTGTCTCTTTTTGAGGGCGCACACTTCTCAGAGTTCGACCTAAACTTTTTTAAGGTCCTCTGCTGTGGCTCTTCACCATGAATTACTGCATCCCAGACATGTACGAGATGCCTCACCCTGGGGTGGGAGGCTACCCAGTGCAGGGCGGCGGAGAGCACTGTATGTACCCAGGTGAGGGGCCCGGGTACGGACACTGTGAGCCCCAGCCGCTGCACCACCCACCCTGCATGGAGCAGAGCTGGCCGCCCAGCCAGCACTACTCGTGCTCGTACGCCGGCGGCCCTCCACCTTTTAAGAGCGAGTTCTGCAGCATGGAGATCCCTCTGAGCCACTTCCACCATCAGCCTGAGTATTACCCTGAGATCAAACCTGAGTACTCACACCTGCAGTGGATGCAGGGACCACATAAGAAAGGTACGAGGTCAGATCAGTGTTTGTTGGAGACTTCTCTGTGGGAATATGTTTCTCACATTTGCAGAACCTCTTCACTGACTTGTTGGAGTTTGATGGTTGGTGACGTTGGCTCAGTTACTTTGTGGTTCTCTCTTTGAATTGTTTGAAAGAAGTTTTAGATGTTTCCTATAACTATCAGTTTCTTCTCCTGGTCGTTGCTTCAGTAATGTTGGGGATTTTTAAATTAAGGTCGATAAGCGTAAATCCAAGATTTAAGGCACCATGCGGCGTCACGTCTGTGAGCAGGACTTGATGCATCTGATGCTCAGAGTGTTTGAGGAGCTGGGTGGGGCTCCTTATTGATTGATGTTGGGGTAACAGAAGGCCGATGCAAGAAAAATCATTGCTTTCTTAACACAACCCAAAAAACGTATTGATCAGCTTGCTAACTGCGGAGTCTTCCAGAGGTCTGAGAGCTGAACCCATTAAGCCAAATCCCAAAAATGGGGCCAGGTGTCAACCCAGAGAGTTTAAGAGGAGCAACTGCGCATCTGTGGAGGTCAGGTTTATCAAACACGAGGTGTGCAAAAGTCAGCCAGCTTTTAAATCTGTAACCTGTGCAACATTTTCAAAGTGGTTTAGTCTCCAGGCTGTGCTAGTTTTTACAGAAAAGAAACAGGTCAGCTGATGAACTTTATCGGGTTTACCTTTCGTCTTTATACACTTTATCTGTTCTTTATTCTGTAGATGAAGAAAAGAGACAAAATTTCACCAATCTCATAAAAGAAAAGTTATTTAGGGTGACAAAACTCTTCATCCTGTTCTGTTTTATTGAAATTACCTTTTAATTTATCACCTACAACCATCGGTTAAAGGACTTTGAATTTGAAAAACCTGAGCAGATCACATTTCCCAGTTGAAAAAAATCATGAGAAAGGATTTAAAAGGTTCATTCTTTCAGTAACGGCTAATATTTACCTCTTCATTTCCTCTCTTCAGGTTACATTCCAAGTTACCTGGACAAGGATGAGCTATGTGTAGTGTGCGGGGACAAAGCCACAGGCTATCACTATCGCTGCATTACCTGTGAAGGTTGCAAGGTAACAAAAGTTTTGCACACTCGCAGATAAGTGTTTGTTTTTCAGGTTTTTAAGGTGCGTCAGGTCACACGTGCCTGTCCCTGTTCATGTTTTCAGGGTTTCTTCAGGCGGACAATCCAGAAGAATCTCAACCCAACCTACGCGTGTAAGTACGAGGGAAAATGCACCATTGACAAAGTGACCAGAAACCAGTGCCAGGAATGTCGCTTCAAGAAGTGCATTGCGGTGGGGATGGCGACCGACTGTAAGTTTTACAGCTCTCGGTTAAGATGTCATGTCTTATGTTAAGTGTTTGAAAACAGACAAGATGCTGCAAAGAGAAACCAGACTTTGATATTTCAACCAAACTTCAGTCAAAGTGAAACAGAAAAGTTAACACTTGTGGTTATTTGAGATGTTTTAGGTGACCTATAGCAGACGGAGTAAAATCTGTGGTGCAAACAGATACAGCAGAGTATCTTAATCCAATAAACGTGGAGACGTTAGGGACAGGCAGGGTTAAACTGGGCTGGGGCCATCCGAGGAAAAACTCCAGCCTGTACTCTTTGCTCTTTAGGTTCTCTGGGGACACTTCTGTACTGTTTATACACATTTAATGCAAACAAAAACACTACAGGGTGTTTTTTCTTCTTTCGCTGCAGAACATGCTGAAACAAAGAAATATACAATTTTGATGAAAATGGCATCACAGTTTGGCAGCGTTTACCTCCTTGCAGTTACTTTCTAAAGCTTTCAGGTTCACTTCTCTTGCCTCTTGTGGGAGGAAAAACTATTTATTCCATTTTTTAAAACTTTTTACATTCTTATTTTCAGTAAAAAAAAAATGCAGGTATTTACAGAAATCCATTTCTTTTCCATTTTGAGTTCTCAGAGGTTTGAGTTGAGTTAAATATTGTGTGAAGTGAAGTGTAGGTACCTTTGAGGTGTCTTCAGAAGCGGATCCGATCTCAGCTAATCTTGGTTAATTAGATTGAATTGTCATCAGCTGTAGTTTCCTCTCTGCCAACAGAATCTCGATCGGTCTTGATTGGAGTAGAGCGAAGAGCAGAGGGTTCTCTCACTTCTGTTTGTTTTATTTACAGCTTGTGACACAACTTCATGTGGTCTTCTTTACAGCCCTGAAACCATCAAGATCCATTTTTAACAGATATTCAGAAACTTTCTAACCTGAAAAAAACCACTAAACAACTCTCACTAAGACCTGCCTGCAGCAGATAAAGAGGAGGCCAGGTTTAGAAGACCAACATCACCAACTTTTATTTAAACAAATTCAGGAAACAATGAAAAAAAAGTGGAATTTTTGACAGTGCTTAAGTTCAGACAACGACGGAGCTGATACAGTGAAATCTGGGATGTCAAAGGAGGTAGCAAGCAAACAAATCAATAAACATGAACCAAACAAGGATAACTCATAAAATTAAAAAACAGGGGTACCAAAACGTTGACTAGATGGATGAAATGTTATTTGAATAATTGAAACAGTTCAAAGATCAGAAGCAGAGGAGAACTGCATTTTTTCCTCTCTCCCTTCTGTGATTAAAAAGAGACAGACACACTCTGCGTTAAAACCATTTTGTTTTTCTTTCTTTTTTTTCCTGAAGTTTCAGTGTATTTAAGACTTTTTGCTTTATTTTTTCTTTTTTCTTTTTTCAATTTGCTTTGTTTTAATCCAGAGAAACGTCTAACAACATATCCCTGTTATTTGTGACAGTAAGTTTGCATCTGTAATTGTTTCAAGAAGCTTACAGTCAGGACGTCACTGACAGGAAGAAAAATGGAGGCAAAGCTGCTTCAGTGTCCGAACTCTTTAGATAACGAACACCAGATTAGCACAAACTGCATTATCCTGATGAAAATCAACACTTTGATTGTATTACTTTCTAAAAAGAGAAAAGATAATTTAAAGAGTTGAATTTTTGTATGAGATTGTTGTAAATTGTATGCATTTTTAAAGCCAGGGTTCAGATTGTTTTGTAAACAAAGCAAAAATAATGCGTTCAAAATAATAAGAGGCACACAATTAAGTTCTGTACAATAAATAAATACATATAATTAAAAACAGTTTGATTATTACTACAAAAATAAAGTGCTATATGATTCAGAGAGAAAATAAAACTTAAATTTAATAATTAAAAAAGTATCAAAGTTAAGGAAAAGAAATTCAAAAAGCAAGGAGAGTTCAGTCAAGGACAGACTTATGCACCAGTTCAAACTGTGAAAAGATTTAATGCAACAAATTTAACATTACACATTTGGCGGTTAGACCCCATCTAGCATAAAGTAGTAGTTTCCAGAGGACACTTAAAGGTGATGCACAGCCCTATTAAGTTTCTCTATCACAATGTCACAATAAATCAAAAGCACTTACTTTTAATCTCATTTAACAACACCAGATCACTTTGCATGGCGTTTTCTAAATGCTGCGCATGTGTTGTCACATTGATGGAGATGTTTTCTTAATTTGCTCGTGTTTTGTCTTTTTGAATGTGTTTTCTTAAGTTGCAGTGCTGTGAGCTTTCAGGGCCACCGTAGCTTTGAATTAAAATGCTTTTTACAGAAGAGCAGCTGAGCAGGGCAGAGATTTTAAATCCATTTCCTGTAGCTTCAAAGAGCTGAAAAAGAAAGTGGAGAGAAACATTTGTGTCTCCTTTTTCTGTGTATGTAAAACTAAACAGACGCAGGTTTTCAGCTGTGGTGGAAGTTTTATAAAAATGAGTTTGTTTTTATTGTTTTTTCCTATCTGCATTTCATTAATTAATGACTTCAATTTGGAAAAGTTCATCTCATTTAGAATCAACAAGCACTTATATAATAAAGCACAGCAAGTCCTGTAAACTTTTAGACCTGGTTTGGAAAATGACATTTTATTTTACAGCTTTTAGTACTTTTTTATGGACAATTTGGAGCCATAACTGTGATTATTTAAAAGTTAAGTTTTAGAAATGACTCAGTGATTAAAAGAGTTGTGAACAACATATTATTTGATGTATTTTTTTGTCTGCTTGTGGTTTAAACAATATTGTGCTTTATTTTTATCACCAATGTGAAGTATGCATAAATTTATGCTGCAATTCTGCAAATGATGATAATCCCCCAAATATTGAGTCTGCCGGCTAAAAGTGTGAGATCTACGTTAATCAGTCAGATCAGAGACACTCAGTGTAAAAGCACCACTTCAAGTAAAATGTCACCTCTGAATAATTTCCTCATGTTTGAACTTTTAATCTGCTCACTCTGAGTTTTCAGCTGTTTCACCACCTCATTATACCACCCTTCCTCCTCCTCCTCCTCCTCCTCCTCCTCCTGCTGCTGCT
This sequence comes from Labroides dimidiatus, assembly GCA_030710495.1. Classification (NCBI taxonomy): domain Eukaryota; kingdom Metazoa; phylum Chordata; class Actinopteri; order Labriformes; family Labridae; genus Labroides; species Labroides dimidiatus. The sequence goes on from CM061155.1 coordinate 13,393,656, forward strand.
CATTCCTGTCCACTCTCATTGCCCTCTTCTCCTTTTCCTCCATCTCCTCCTCCTCCTCCTCTCCCCCTATCAGTGGTGTTGGACAACAGCAAGAGGCTGGCCAAGCGGAAGCTAATCGAGGAGAACCGGGAGCGCCGTCGGCGGGAGGAGCTGCAGAAGACGGTGTGGGATCGACCGGACCCCACCCAGGAGGAGTGGGACCTCATCCGTATGGTGACTGAGGCTCACATGTCCACAAACGCACAGGGCAACCACTGGAAGCAGAAACGGAAATTCCTGGTGAGACATCCCCGTCCCTCCCCGCCTCTCTTCTCACCACAGCCTTCATTGTATTGATTACCCTGCCTTATCCCATCCCTCCCCACACCACCCCTCACAGACCCCTTCCACATCATGCCCCTGTCTCCTCCACCTCCTCCACCACCACTGTTCCACTGTTCCCTGTGTTAATATGTCCATGTGTTTTTTTTTGTATCTCCTTGTAGAGTGGGGAGAATTAGCTGGACGAAGGAGAAAAGTGTGTTCCTCAACGCAGCAGCACTAATTTATAAATGGAACATCTTATTCTCTGTCTTTTCTTAAAGTCTTACCAAGCAACGACGCTTGATCTGATGCTAATACTAATAACCTGCTTTTTTCGTGCTGTTTTTCATTTCCCTCTCTCTCTGATTGTAGCTTTTGATTTCACTACTCACCCTCTTTTTGACTAATTTTGTTTTCTCTCTTCTGTGAAGTCTAATGCTCTGTCCAGATTGAAAGTCCGCCTCAGCTGTTGACTTTATCTTGGGCTTCTATGGCGCGATCAGATGAAACACTCATGAAGACGTGAAATGTCAGCCGTCGATTTGAAGTATGAGATTCCCTTGAGTCTTAAAATACTGCTTTCACCGCGCCACATCGGTCTAAACTCTTTAATACCCTCGTCACGTTACCTACTTGATTTTAAGCAAACACCTTTAGAAAAATAGAGTTTAAAGAAGTTTAAAATGTCAAGTTTGGTTTGAGGCTTGCGTTTGTTCAGGAAGTTATAGATTATTTATGATGGGACACGTATTAAAAAATCTGTCTGTGTTCTTAGAACCTGATCAAGCTTTGACTTACTATACAGTGTTAAACTTGACATTATTTTCCCCAATCATTTCTCTTCAAAACTGTGCATGATGTGTGAAAAATAAAAACAAAACAAATGAAAGTTTTGATCTAGGCACAGGTTTGACTCGAGATTTTAAGTCAAAACTCAGTTTAATTTCTTTTTTACTCTCATCACTGTTTCCAAACTGTTGGAAAATAATAGTCAAATCTGCGCACTTCAGTGAATTCTTCGTTTGCTTAATAAGTGTGGAGTCATTCAACATTAAAGTGTTTGTGACTTTATTAGTAATATGTTTTTTCTCCAGCCTTTTCTGAGGTATACGCAACTATTTTGTGTGTGTAAAAATTGAGGTTTAGATAAAAGCTTTCTTAAACTCATTCATTTTTAACCTTTAAATATAAAATAATTTCCTTGACGCAGATATTGGTTAGAGTGTTTCTAAGAAACCCTTTGTCGAATCATTAAAAAAAAAATATGCCAAACAGTTATCACCTTATCATCCCAATTTACTGATGCTATCATCATTCAGGTTCAGAAAAAAAAAACTTTGTTAAAATTCAGTTTAATTTAGGTCTTTTATTTATTTAATTATTTATTTAATTTTTTATTTATTAATCTATTTATTTATTTATCTATTTATTTTCTTTCTTTCTTTCTTTCTTTCTTACTTACTTTCTTACTTTGTTACTTAAGTTTGATGGAATAAATAATTTTCCATGCTGTCAGTAGGTATTTTGGAAAACAGGTTAAAGATTTTAAGAGTTTTTAAAGGCAGCTTGGGTTCACTTATTTTACCGTGTGTCATGTAGTTGGTGGCAGGTCAGGTGTTTCTGTAGACCTGTTTGAAAGCTTCTGTAGAATTTAAAGCTTTTCTTACGTTAGGCTACCTGGTGGTTTTACTCCAGACTCTTCTGTGGCTTCAGCTTTTTTTGTACTTGTTTGCTCAACAATCTGTTGGTAATGTGCCGTTAAACAAGAAATTCCTTTTCCTTGATTGATTGTTCCTAATTTCTCATTTGACATATCATTAGAGCGCGACACCGAGCAGAAAAATCACCAAATAGATTCTCCGTTGGCGTTATCATCAGGTTACTGAACTGAACCAACAATTGGTCAAGTCAAAGTTTCATTCAAAGTTTTATAAGACGTAGACAGTTTGTTCAATAAAATAATGGATTTCCGAGTCGTCCACGGTCGTTTTACTGTTTCAGATTCCCGTTGTCGATCTTTGTTTGAGTGTTTCTCAGGGCCGGTCTGATGCCGTGGTCCTGAGTCTGAACCTCGCCATAGAAACCCACCTTGAACTCTGTCCTCACCTGTTTTCTCTCTGCACTCTTTCATCTGTCCTCAGTTTAACATGTTTTCTTTTTAGTTGGCTTGACACGGGTTCTTCATTGAAACTTCACGATTCCTGTTGATTATCCAACAGGTCGAGGAAGCAATGCTTCTTAATGAAATAACATGTAATTTATTCTATACTTCTGACCAGAGTGCAGCGGGGGTGAAGGAAACTAAGGTAAGAAACGACAGCTCAGACATCTTTATTCAAACATTGTACTGCTTTTATATAGTGAGTGTTTTTACATCACCAATATGTGTTAGGAAATAATCATGATTAAGTTCATTTATAGTCACCTACATGCGGAAAACATTAATTTTAGTGCAGTGAAATATTGTTGCTTTGTGTCTGAAGTGATGCTTATTCATTTTGACATCTCAGTAAACACATTTTTAGTTAGTCGTGTTTTAAAGTCTTTTTTATTAACGTCATTCATAAAACTGAGTTTACGGCAGTTTTAATACAGAAAATCACACTTTATCTTTTTAATTGTTTAATCTTAAACCTGTTTTTACATATTTTTGGGTCTTAAAGGCATCCATCAAACCTCATGCATCGTATTTACTATTGTCGCCGTTGCTGTGTTGTGTTTGCTTCCCTCTTCAGTGGGCTTGCTTCGTGATTGGTTATCATTTCATTTCATCAAACAATCCTCAGAGGTTGATTTCAGCTGCCCAACAACACTGTGTCTGATCATAAACACTAAACATGTTTAATACTGAGAGATGCAAACTGAGGCCATGATTTTTACAAAACTGCTAGAGCTGAGCCAGGCAGCGGTAGTTTGAACGTTGTGTTGACAAACTGCAACAGACTTCACCTTTAAGACCCAGAAATGTGTGAAAACAGGACCACATATTTATAAAAGAATTCTGCAAACTACTCTGAGAGGCATGTTTGTGTTTCATTTTTCTGCTGGAGACCACTTTGACACCAAGCTTTCTGTTTTGTCTGACTTTTGTTTGCAGCCAGAGGATATTGGTCAAGCGTCCATGGTCAGTGCACCAGAAGGAAACAAAGTGGATATTGAAGCCTTCAGTCAGTTTACAAAAATTATCACCCCTGCCATAACCCGAGTGGTGGACTTTGCCAAAAAACTGCCTATGTTTTGTGAGGTGAGTGAAGCCTTGTATTTGAAAAAGTTTAATTGGATGTGGATGTAGAAAGAGCTTTCATGATGCTCCCTCTGGCGGCTGCAGACGAGGTTCATAGTCTGCTGTTCGCACCTCGTTTGACTTTCTAATCCTGCTGTCCTACCACAGTGGGTTTAAAGTAAAGCCAATAATTAACTGTTTCCTCTTCTCCGTGCTGGATTATGGTGATTATGACATGCAACGTATTTTAACTTAGACAGAATTGTCACCCAAGTTTTTTACAGATTCAAAAAAGCAGCACACTCGTGCAGCGTTGGTGATCTTAATGCACTCATGATGTCTGTTTCTGCTCCGTCAGCTGCCTTGTGAAGATCAGATCATCCTGTTGAAAGGCTGTTGCATGGAGATCATGTCACTGCGAGCGGCTGTCCGCTATGATCCCGAGAGTGAGACCCTTACGCTTAACGGAGAGATGGCAGTCACAAGAGGACAGCTTAAGAATGGAGGCCTGGGCGTGGTCTCGGACGCCATCTTCGATCTTGGCGTGTCACTGTCCTCTTTTAACTTGGATGACTCTGAGGTGGCTCTTCTGCAGGCTGTCATCCTGCTTTCATCTGGTGAGCGAATGGTTCTCATTCACTATTTAAACTTATTTTAGTCTTCTTCAGTTTATTGGTGTTAATTTAATGTCTACTTAAAGCAGCAGATAATTTTGGAACTGTACACATGGACGACAGGACAATGAAATCAGGCAGCATCGTGCTGTCCTGCACAGATTGTGTAAACAGTATCTTCCTGGCATGAAATCTTTACCAAACTGCACCTCAATCAATAAATCAGCATTAATCATTCTGACGAGCTTTGTCCAGTTAGCCTCTTTCTTTAGCTGCAGCGCCATTTCTCTGTGTGATGCTCTGCATCTGATTGAAGATCAATACTCTGCTGCTGCTGCTGCTGCTGTGTTATACATGCAGACATGACACGGGGATAACCTGCCCATCTGTCTGCTCCTCTGACACACATACAGCAACCACCAGGGCTCAATCAATACACTTCATCAGAAACAAAGGTTCAAACCACAAACTGTGAGCTGGAAGTTGATGCAAGCAGTGATAGTCTGAGAAGTTTAACAGTTAATTCAGAGAATTCACAGAAAGTCCACTTAACGTCACAATAAGAACCTGCAAACATACACCCCCATATTTAAAACAGCTGGTATCGTATCAGTGCATTAATGCAAGGAAATAATCTAAACACACTACATTTAGGATCCTGGAAGTAAGCTTAGAAAGATAATTGGATAATAATCCATTAACTGAAACACCCATATCAATGAGTAAACACCTTAAAACCATTTAAAAATGCCGTTAAAAAATGAAAATGAAGGGATAACTATAAAAGGTACATTTGAGATGTAATTTTTCTGAAATATAAACACACTATGTGTAGGAAAATAGAGGTTAATGTTATACTTAGGTTACATTTTCAGCCATGCCAAAAAATAAACAGTTAACAGTTTCTCTAAACCCATCAGTTTAATCTATGCATCATATGATCGCTTTTTTCAATGTGAAATAAAAGACGAAAAAAAAAAAAGACAAAACATTGTGTTTTTAATATTTCTTCCAATCTCAAATGAAAGAGAAAGATGACTGATTTTCAGCTTTCTGATTTAAATCAAACAAAAAAGATAACAAGTGCTCAGATCTTTTGCTGGTAATTTAATAGACCATAAAACAATGATGGCGTCTTCTTGTGATGTCACACTCAGGTAGGAATTTTGAAAACGTCTAACGCATCTTGTCATTGTGTCCCAGGTCAAAAGCCATGAACACCAAAATAACTGACTCTCTGGTCTTTATACAGCTCCTCCACTGATAGCAGCTACTGAGAAAATCTATGGTGACATTTCATAGAGCAATCAGGCTGCACAAAGTAAAACAAATATAAATATTTGACGGACTAATAAATTTAAATGCAAAGAGTAAGTGGCCCGGGTTCGAATCCAGCCTGCAGCCTCCTTCCAAAATGTCACTCCTCAACCTCACCCTGTTTCCCGCTCTATCCACTGTCATTTACACATGCAGGCATATCAATGGATTAACTTCAGTTAACCTCAAATTTTGGGGGTTGCAGGCTCAAGAGTCTGGGAACCCCTGCTCTAGCAAACAATGTGTAAAAAAAAAAACAGTAATTGTTTTGCTTGAGCAAGTGTTTCTCCTTTCTTGTCATCAGAGACTCAAAGCTAGTGTTAGCTGTGTTCTCGTGTTACCCAAAAATTATGTTTTAAACTTTGTGAAACTTTTTTAAATTTGTGCTCAGAGTCCAGTAAAAATATGAGTTGTTTAACCAAGGCCAAAGTTTAATATGACCATCATGAGCATGTAGTTCAGTTTAAATGAGACTTAAATATATGGGACTGACTCCCCAGGTTTATCACACTTTTAAATTTGTATTGATTCTGATACGTTGATGTTTGTGTCCTCAGATCGGCCGGGCCTAAGTAGTGTAGAGCGGATCGAACGCTGCCAAGAGGAGTTCCTGCTGGCCTTTGAACATTACATCAACTACCGCAAACACAAAGTGGCGCATTTCTGGCCCAAGCTGCTAATGAAGGTGACGGACCTGCGGATGATCGGTGCCTGCCATGCCAGCAGATTCCTCCACATGAAAGTGGAGTGTCCCACCGAATTATTCCCTCCTCTCTTCCTGGAGGTCTTTGAGGACTGACCAATGGATTTTAGCGTATGTGTGTTTGCGTGCATGTATGTGTGTGAATGCGTGTGTGCGCATGCGCCTGGGAACCCTGGTGGTCTCAGGGGTGGAACCAGCAGAAGGCCCGTCACAATGAACTTTCTATTAGCACTACTGAGTGTCACTTCATTCCATAGTTTAGGAGTAGCTCTCTGGTCTAGTTTTGTATGGAACCATTCCTTACAGTGCGGGTACATGTGAATAGCATTTTGTTCTTTTTTTTTTCTTGGTTTGTTTTGTTGTTGTTATTGTTGTGGATATAACCTCTCACCTCGGATTTTACTCTAGGTTTTTATTTGTGTTGATGATTGTACAGTTGGTATAATGGTGATTTTATCAACACCTGTTGGTTCATTAGGAAACATGCAAACCATGTATTTTCCTTCCTTCATTTTCAAAGACTCAGAACGGCTGCTCTCTCAATGCACAAAACAAGACATTGTTAGTGATTCGTTAGCCTTTCCTCCCACCTGCTTGACTTTATCAGACCCTTCTGTTGGTTATATTAACTGTCATATACTCAATCAGTCACAACAGCATCACTCACAGCTTACAAACCTCTGTGAGTCTCTGGGTAGTCAAACATCGCAAGTCCAAAAGCTGCGTTCCTGAGATGACAAAAAAATCTTGAGTTTGAGCAACAAAACATCAACACAAAGAAAACCTCTAGTGACACATTGGTTCCCGAGGACTCTGTTAGTCACCGTCACAGCGACATGTCAGCACAGAAATGTGAACACTACAGAAAAACATTTAGACATGTTTATAGTTCTCAGAACACGTTTTTTTGTGAGGCATGAACAGGATTCTGTATTTTCCATTGTTGACACTGCAGATGAAACATGTTGCATATTGTGGGCAGTTTTCACTGCTGTACTATGACAGTACATTGGGGCCATGGCAGAAAGAGAAAAAAAATTACCCTCATCGCTTAACACAAAGACGACCATCCCAGAGAGGATAATGTTATTTAAAGTCACATTTCTGAGTTTGAAACCAGAAATTTCAGAGCTGTTCTTGACAAAAATCAACCTGACATGAGGTCAGAAAATATGCATGAACATATTCAACCTGTTTCTCTTTGGAGATCAAAGTAATAGCCTGCCTTTGTTTAACAAAACTCACAAATATCTGACTTCAGCAGCACATTTATCTTCAGGGCAACTTTTAAGCAAGAAAAATTCACATCTCCTCAACCCCTGACTTTGAAATGTTCTCTGAATCGGGTGCTAAAGAAACTTTAATAGGTGAAGAAATACTTCCTCTGAAGTTATGAGTTAGGTTTTATATTACAGTGCATCTGTGTAGAATGCAGAAAGATGATTTTAATGTGTGATCAGTTCAGAAGGTTGATTTTTTTTCTGAAATTTCCAAGAGACGTCTTAATTAGTGCTGCAAAAAGATCATCAAGAAAAGAATACTAAGAGTCTTGGGTTGGGAAGGATTATGAGTCAGTTTACTGGGATCAATTTCAAATTGATGTATTGTGATATTTTAATCAGGTTTTATTGAACAAAAAAATGTCAGAGTGTGTTAAGAGCACACCACTTCATGCAGTACAGAGAAGCGGGTTTTGTGTATATCACAGCCCCTTAAACATTTACCATAGTTGCACTACTTTTTGTTCAGTCCAAGAAAAAACATTTATTTTCATTTCTAGGGCTGTAAAGGAAACATTTGCAGTTGTTAAAATATTGTTTTGAAAATAGTTGCAGTATCAGGACACATCATTTAACAGAACTAAAGAGTATCAGTACCTCCAGCATGACCTCTGAGTCAGCATCACTAATTTGATTTCTTCCATGGCCCGAACTCTGTCATCTGAAAAATAATTTAAAAAGTTGTTGCCGGGTTTTATCTTTCTTTCTTACAAACAGGAAAACACACACACAGGCTGTAATCCACTCTGTGTGTTGATGACTCAGATTTCTGTCATCCAAAGGGACGCAGCTGTAGCATCAACATCTTCACCATCTCCAGAGACCGGTCAGGACTAACTAAAGCACATAATGACACTGATGTCAGAAAAAGACAATCATATAGTACTCGTGTGTTGTGTAACAATGCCACATGCTGTGCCAAAACCAAGTGAATGAGGCCCTACGTGTTGTATCCCTGCTGGGCTTTCACAGCGATACCAAGACTCGACTGATTTATGCTAGTTAGTGCATGCAGCTCACAACAGAGTCCCCTCTGACTCGTGCTCTAGTCCGCGTTTGCAGCTCCTACAGCAGATTTAAATGTCATCTCTCACACACACACACACACACGCAATGGTTTCAAACTTTTATTCCATTTGTTTGTTTTTACCTCCCAAAGAAACAGAAGTCTGTATGTCCAATCAGTGACATAATGGTGCTATGGTGGGTTTGGAAATGGCTGATTGAACTGTAATGTCATGTTACATGCAGTAAAAGAACTTTATGTTGTATAACAGCCCACCACCCTCTTGAATTTGAATTTATTGAGCCCCTTGAGATGCAGCATCTCGTTTTCAAGGGGGTTTCTTAGGATGGCATGCAAATACACTAACACACAAACATGCACAACTGCAGAACATACCTGTACAAATACTGTACACATGCAAACGTGCATGTGCCTGGATCAGATATGGGTCAGACCCCACCACTGTGACCAACTGGTGGGTTTTGGTGGCCAAGTGAACTTTGGCCGGTCCAAAAAAAACAAAACAAAACAAAAAAAAGGAAGATCAGTATGATTCATCATCAGCGAGGTACACTGAGAAAGCTGGTGAGATTGTGAAAACGTAGCGCTCTTTCCTCTCTTTTATTTTAGCTGGTATGTTCTCTTTTTGTTGTTGCTCTGAAAGCCTCTCTATGGTATTGCCGTTTGCAATGTGACAGACATTTGCTTTGTATATCTCGCTTTTTCAAGCTTCACACTACTCCTCAAAAAGAAACAGCTTGTGTTTTATTTGCTTTTCTCTCTTTTCTGTGAAGTGATGCCTTTTATCAAAGCAATAGACTTGCTGCAGTGTTTGAATGACCCGGACCTCACACACACACCTCACAAACTGTACAGACTCAAAATAAATGCACAGACAATCAGAGGGAGAGAGATGGATGGGGGTTGTGGGGGGGGCACCCAGTCTCGGGCGGCCTGACGGTAATGTAGGGCTGAACCGTGCTGAGCCGGAGCCAATCAGAAAAGTAACATTGGCTATGTTTACATGCACCCCTGCTGTCCCGTTGAGGTGACAGTGCTAAGTTGTTTGCAGGAGCCTGTGACTGAGCCTGTTCTCATTGGTCAGATGATTAACAGAGCAGACATCGTAGAAAGAGAAGCTTAAAATGTTTTCCTCTTCATTCATTTTTCTGTCTAACAGATAAATCGACCAAAAATGAAGCAACAAGCTTCAGCAGCTAAGTCAGAATAAAGAAACCTGTACCTCAGTTATCACGGCTAAGGGTTGGCTGCACATGTTTGATTGATCTATGACTTATCTAAAAGCCACTTTGAACTAAAAGTACCAGGAACTTAACTCAGGAACCTAACAGAGACCTCAAAAGTCTCTTTGGTGTGTCTTGCCTCCTCTGCATCTGAAGAACCCTGGAGGTCAGATCAGCAAGTTCAACCTAAAATACTCATTGAGACGACAGCGCCATCTAGAGGGTTGTCTTTTGTAGTTCTCTGCTGCATGACTGTTAGGCTTCTGAACCACACAGTAACACAACACACACACAACAAATGTTCCTCTTTTACCTCATTTTAAAACTTCACTTTTAGACTAGTCTCAGGAATCTGTCTGCCTAACATTGTTTAAGAGTCACCAACACCGAGAGAGACGCTAACACCACACTAGGAACTACAAATGCTCACTCACAGTCTGTATGAAAGCTGTCCGCGGGTTTGTAACATAAATACTTTGGACCATAACTTCAAACTACCTCAGGAGCAGGGACTCTTCGGAGGGAGTAAACTTCAGCAAAAACAGTAACAGTGATCATCTGATCGAAATGCAAATTCAAAGTTCCAGAGTTCCTGTAAATATTCTGAGAAAAAAAAGCTAAAATGACCTGAGATGCTCAAAATAAAAAAGTTATTCCAAAGCTGCGTTCATTTGCCTTTTTAATTTTTAATTCTGCTGCTTCAGTGTAAGGAAACCGTTGCATATCTGCAAATGCAGCAGAAAAAGAGCAGCATTAGTCGTGTTATGTCTTAACACTATGATTCCATTTTCATTCACGTCATTCAAGTTAGCAGCAACTCTTAGGAGAAATATCCAACCATTTTCCTGCTGCATATTTTTATGTCCTCACAAAGTAGTGGCAAAATCAGCCTCAAAACAGGGAGTGTAAAGACAAGATATAAAACTATAACTGATCTGTTAAGATCCATGAAACAAACCAAAAAAGACTCCAGACCTTAACAGCTCTGCAAAGTTTAGTCATGATGGTCCAAGTTGACACTTTTGACTTTGAACATCTGGAGCTAAGTGCACAATCTTGGAGTGAATAAGGCTGATCCAGTCTACTGTGCTGTTTTTGTGGACACTCATGGAGCACTTCAGTCTGGTTTATACTCCTGTTGTGTTGTGGCTGACAGGCCTTAGTACTAAAAGGTTCTCCATTGATGTGGCCACGTCACTCTGCAGTACTTCTCCTAAACACACAAGGGCAGTGTGATCCATATGATCGCCTGTGTCCCATTCTGCTGTTTTTTTCTGGTTGTTTTTTTTTACAGCAAATTTGAGCTTTTTATGTTGAACTGAAGCAGATAAATGTTGCCATTTATTGTACAGAAACTGTTATAAGAAGGTTTAGAGAGGAGATGTGGGAGGAGATTAAATGTATGGGTAATGTACAGTGATTCTGGAAATATTGTGAATACAGGAAAAGGAAATCCCATTCTGCATACTAATCCCAGGGCTTGCGGGCCACTCGTGCAGGCCTCTCTCATGAAATGGCTATGCAAACCTACAGCGTAGGGTTAATTATTGCAAGTAGCACACTTCTCACCGCCATCGAACTCTTTGCCCTCTTCCTACAGTCTGGCATGATGGTGCTTAATGAATATTTTTTATGTGTCCTGCTGTGATTTGCAGTAGCACCTGCAGGGTGGGGACAATGCTGAGTGTTAAAGTTGAGAAGAAAGCTTTCAGAGTAAAAACAGGACTTGCACATCTAAATGAAATCATCCTACTGTCTGCACAGACTTTCAGTGGGTTGGTCTGATCATGGCTCACTTTCTAAATGCCCTTTTGGTAATCACCATGTAGTCAAAACTCAAGTTTTGTGACCGTTAATTTTTTTCAGTTCATTTTATGGATACAAGCCTGACTTTCTAATCTTACACTGGTTTAATCTGACTGGTGCACAAGACAAAATGTAAAGTATGTTGTGACTTTCAGTTCTGGTTCAGATAAAACCTTACACCTGGTTAGTGCACTTGGCTACCAATGAAATCAAAGATGCTCTGTCTTATAACCCATAAACCTTTCACATTTTCTGATTTTAGCACTTAGGTCGTCTCAAATCCAAATCAACCTCTTTGCATTTCTCAGAAATACAAACATGCATTTATCAGAAAATACAGCTGCATAATGTGTCTCTACTTCCTGTTTTAGATATGAGTTGTGATCTTGCAGAGCTTTACATCTAACTATTTCCGTTTCCAACATCTAAGATCAATCTGAGCTTTTCATAGGAATATTTTAATCCAAACATTGCTTGGCTTTTAACACCCAAATCACACATAGATTAAACAACAGTAATTTTGAGTATTTCAGTGATTTTTCTGCTGATTGGATTATTATGGTTAATGGATTTTCTCACTGATCTCTTTCACTAAATTTACAGTGAGGAAAATAGAGTTTGGTTGCTTTTGCAAAGAGGAGTACTCTGAGCAAGAACTCTCTCTTCAGATGTCAACTGAGTACACTACATATATCTAACTACAGCTAAATAGGTTTTGAAATTTTTAGGTCGGTGATATGAGTGAAAATTTTAGATAAGTCAAAGTCATATAGATTACGTCTTGTGCAGCCAGCCCTTGTTTTGCAAATTGTCAGAGTCTGAACTCTCAAGATGAGTCGAGTTTTCATCCAAAATTCCTGACAGAGATGTTTTGGTGTTGCACTCAAAGCATCTTCTAGGCCTGAGTAACGCGAGAGTTTGTGGCTCGGCTCCTAATATGTATCAAGATTCTTAAAGCATTGTGTGGAAAAACATTCATGTGTAAATAAAGTTAGCGTTGCAAAAACTGACAAAAACCCAAATTGGATAATCATCCAAGCATCAAAGCAGTATCCAGTGACCAGGATGTGTGCAGTTAAAACCTTTCTGCACCATGTACACTAACCTTAAACCTGCATATGAACAGCTAAGTCGAGGCATTTGGTAGCACATTTCAAAACAGCCTGAAATCACACTTTGAAGCTAACATGTTAGCAACATGTGAGCTAAGCCTATGCACAGACCTGCAGAGGTGGAGCTAGCACTATTTGTTTTTGGTGACCTGATGAATGTAAAATTTACTCTCCACCACTCTTTAGTTAGATCTTTATTTCCAAGAACATTTCGCATCCTACCTGCTACAGTGTAGCATGCTCTTCATGGTGGTGACCAGCCAGACAGTAACTTTCTCTGACTGCCACATGTGCTTTTATGTGACCAAAACAGCAAAGTTGAGGCTCATTAAACCAAAACAGTGAGCTGAAAGATGCTAAAATATCCTGAACGGGTGAAAACCTTAAATGTGACGCCAATATAACTGAAACAAAATTGTAATTAAATTTAGATTACCTGATACTTTCATGTCAGCCAGCCTGAACTTCAAACTGTATGTTTTGAATTGGTTGTTAATTTTATGCCTGCATACAAACACCTTCAGAAACTGTCAATAGTTGATAACACAGGACATGCACGGTGTAAGACCAAGAATCCAGGCATGATTGACCTGAAATAAGTAACCTGCCTTTCATTACTTTCTTACTTATAAACTCCCTTAATGTACTTTTAAGCCAAACCCTGCTATTTGTGTTCTCACAAAAAGCTTTTATTAAGTAAATATTATCAAACTTTGACCAGTTTTCATTGTGTGTAGGCACCAAAACTACTTTTAGATTTTAGACAAACATTAGTACAGCATTTCTAGTATTTAATTCAGAGTCAATTTAAGTTTCAAGCATCAAGAAAAAGTGACAGTCACTCGGGAAACATGAGAAGGCTCTCATATTTAGGGCACAAAATGTAGTCTCACTTTAAAGTCTTATGTTTGAGGTTCATACTGACTGACGCACAGAAAAAGTTACTGTACACAGTGATGGACGATGCATCGCCACCTTCTTCTGTTAGACAAAAGTGAGGCCAAACCCCCCTTGATTGGTGCTGACTGTATAAAATATGGACGTAGTCTCTGCCACTCCACCCGTCTGTTCCTGATGCAGAGTAATGAAGCCGATTGTTGGTGGGGGCCATATTGGATATGACGCGGGCTTTGAGTCTCCTTTCTAACAGCTATAGGTCTCCCGTCAATCATGTGAGCTGAGCTCAGCCTCTGATTGATCACAAACTTGTGATCTGGATATTTTCAAAAAAAAAAAAAAAATCAACCCCGTACAGTGTATGCCAATAGCAAAATTAGCGTTATAAAAAAAAAAACACACAAAAAAGAGACAAAAATTTACATCTGAAATGCTTAATAAAACCTAAAAATCAGGTGAGAAAGATTTGCTTGTCAGTTTTTTTTTTTTTTAAATAAAAAAATGTTTTAATTAAAATCAAATGGAATAATCACATTTTTTAACATAGTGGTAGACATTTTTTACTCTATAAAAAGAGTGCAAATGAGCCCAAAATACTTTGTCTTATGTGCAAAGCTTGGTTAGAGAGTTAAATGCTCCACAAACTGCATTTCTGAGCATCAGTGTGGGCTTTTCATTTTTAAACCCTTTTAGCTTAGAAATAACAGATTTTTTTGTTTTTGAAATTTATTTGATTTGAAAGTTTAGCACGTCCTATCTCTTAACATGGAGGAGGCAGTTTTTACAGCAGCCAGTCAGCGGGGGGAGCTCTAAAAGTTTTTGCTTTGTTTTTGGGGAGCTGTTGTATCGTCCATCTTTTCATACAGTCTATGCAAAGATAGGCGAATAAGTCTGAGTACTGCATTCTCCAAATCATATCCTTATGACGCTGCATAAGTTGGGTTGGTAGTTTATAGGAAGATATGACTCTATGTCCTCATCATTTTCATTAAAAGGAGAGTTTAACCAAGTTCAATCCAGAAAGAACAAAAAGTTATGTTGACAGGTTTTTATTATTTATGAAACAAATGTCTGTGGTTCTTGTAGGATTCGGGGAAAGTGGAGTTAAAGGCCATAATATTATGTTGAATATTTACATGTCACACACCATGACTATAATTACTTGAATTTATATATGCACAGAGCTGTTGTTGCATGTAAACACAGTCAATGTCGACTGTTGGTTCAGAAAATGTTTACTGTTCCTGAAGAGGTGCCAGTTCTTTGTGATCTCTCCCATGAGTTGTTACTCTCAAGGTTACTCAGTTACAAACCAATTACATGAGTTGCACCATAGAAAAGCTATTTTACCGTACAAAGGAAAAAGGATGTATATTTTCAGACTGCAGATTTTTTTTACGGATGTTATGAGCATAATATGAACATATTGTTTTGCATAGCGTTAAAAGAATAAAAGATCTTGCTCTTAAATCCATTTCCACAAACGAACTTGAGCAAGATGTAATAAATCATTTAAAAAAAAAAGATAAAAGATTGCATTACAATTTTAAAAAAAAAATCAATGGTTGCAGTAGCTGGACATCACTGTCTGTACAAAGCAGCACAGCTACACATGAACACATGTATCAACAACTTCTTGGTCAAAGTGTAACCAGCGTCTGAGAACCAGTCATCCACCGTCGGCACAGATTTCTCTCCTTGTGTGTTTGAGTGTCTTCTTGTTCAACTCATCTGTTCAACACGTACTGGAAAACCGTCATGGAGAGAAAGGGAGAATAAGTGTGTTTAGGTGTAGGAGGAGTAAATCTGTGGCAGCAGAAACAGAAGACGACAGAGTTCTGTTTTCCAAATTTGCTGTCTTTGCACTCGGCTTCTTACTGGAAACCCTGTCCGGTAACCACTGTCCACTGTGGGCAGGGACTTTGACGTGAGCGAGGAGGACCTCAAGAGGACATGATTTTGATGCTCATGATTGACGATGATTGCAGCTAATGTGAATTGGCTCTTGAGAATAAAGATGGTTTTGAGAGATTCTGGTGTTGTTGTTTTATTTTCAGTGCAGTTTAAAGCTCCTGTTCTTTTTTTATGCAGGTTATGAAGAGTAAAATTAATACTGAAGCACCTTTTTGACTTACCTTTTTCAGTAACTATTTTTTTAAGTCTTATAACAGCTTCTCCACCAGTATTAGCCATGAGGAAAAAACACCATGTCAAATGAAAACTTTCAAAAGACAAAAACTCCTATTTGACACCTTCTTCCTGCCAAACTCCACTATCAGAGCTCTTAACAGAGACACTACGGGTGTGTGATGATGAATGAAGACTTTTTTTCCCCACAAAACATCAAGACCTGAATGCAGACACTTTAACCCATGATCAAGGAAATAACCAGTCCAATTGCATGTAAAAATATGCAGTACATTGGTTCAAAGACAGTATATGAATCACCTGGTTTTGAAATACACCATGGACAATGTAAGTTAATATGAATCTCTTATGCACTTATTGCCAATAATTATTATCAACAACTCATCAGTGTTATTCTTGCGATGCACTTATTTCTGTTATTTTCGTCAGATTGGAGGTGTCGGTTTCATATAAGTTTTAGCTTCAACCTCCACCCTTTTGGTTACCTTTAAATCAAATTATCTTTAAATTAAGAAATTTCCCTTTGAGCTGGTAAAATCATTTCAGTTGTTAAAAATGAACTGAAATAACCTTCATTCATTGCTTGTGAACTCATTTCACTCTGTTGGCCATGAAGAGGCCTCAGTGAGAGTGAGACTCTCTAAGGCTGGCCCAAGTCGAAACCTCCAGCCTTCAATTAAGTTCTTTGAGTGTCTACTTGAGGCAAGAACACCAGAAACCACATACACACCACCCCAAAATAGTAGATTTTTACAGCAAAAACAAACATGTTAACAGCCTGTTTTTTATTAATATTATTTTAAAAAGGTTTCAGTCATAGTACCTTATTTCTCTAGTGGCATACACTGTCTTTTCCATAGACTGTATATAGAATGGACAGAGTGGCTCCGCCTTTTTACTATTGTATGGTTTTGAGTCTGCGCTTGGAAAATCTGAGTGGAAACAGGTGACTTTTTTTTTTTTTATTTAGACCATCCAATCTCTTCTTAACTGTCTACCCCGATGTATTTTATTATTCCCGAAAAAACTACACATGAAAGGCAGCTGTCAATCATTGTTAAATGAGTCCTAAAACCCAGTTTTTAACCTCTAATAACTAATAAATAAGAAACATTTCAGAAAAAAAGGGGACCTGAACACAATGAAGCCCAATAATATCTAAATATCACCACAGCATACGGATGTGAGAAACGTTTCTACAAGGTGTAATATTTTTTTAAAAGTTTGACCACAGCCCATCTGGAATGAACAGAGGCAGAGTTTTTGACTTGTACTGCATCCAGCCAGCAGAGGGGGCAGTTTTTGTGGTGACTAGCGAGATGACGTCCATTTTTTTTTTTTTTACAGTCTATGGTCTTTTCATGACTTCATTTTAATTTTGCCCAGGTAAGCTGACCTAACTGACAGGTGGGAACCATGTAGCTGTTTACAGTGAGGCTACAGGTCTGCCTCTTTGCTTCATTGTAACTTATATGAAACTCGGTTGAGTGAGTTTTTAAAAGGCTTCAAACATTCCAATCTAAACTTCATCAGCCTAAAATAATTCAGGCTAATTTTTAAACTAATTTTTAACTAAAAAGTCTTCACAGTTGATTTACATAAAGAGAAATCAGAAGTGGCATAAAATATGGTTATGGTACGATAATGTCCTCCTGATCCATGCAACACAGCTATTGCATCACTGATACCAAATAACAGTGTTTTGATGAAAATATAAAATGCTTTGCTTTGTATGTGCTTCACCCTGAGACTATGCAGGGTGTCATTATATTTTTGTTACACTTACACAGTTCATCACTTTTTGCAGGATGGCTGTATGGTGATGTTCTGTGTATACAGGATAAAACACACAGAACCCATCAATGTTCTGAGTTTCCAACCCGGCCAAAATTGTGCACAAAATTGAGTGAAACACACTCACACGGTGTTTTGATCAAGAGAGATATATAGATAAAAGGAAAAGATAACTTCATTCTGCTTTTGCAGAGCAAATATGTGAACCATATTCACAGCAGCAGAGCCATAAAACATGCAGCTCTGGGGTTTTGCAAAGGTGCACTATTTTGGCAGTTTTCAACTGTCTAATAGAAGTTTGTGCTTAAATATTTTTTCTATAGATTTTGATTTAGAGATTAGATTACTTTGTTATTGCTGTACCTCAAAAAAACAAAACATGCTTCTGATTTGGTTCAGATTTGGAAAAACTGTCTGCTGAAGGTTTGAGGAGTCTGGGGCCATCTGTTGTTGGAATAGAGAAACAACCTCATTCACAAATCTGAGCTTTTTTGATTGTTTTTTTTTTTTCATAGATTTGAAATAACAATGTACGAAAACAATAAACCTAGAAAATAATTGTGAAAGATCTGAATAACAGAACCAGAGAAATGAAGCACTCCACCACACAGGCAGCATTTATAAAATTTATTTATTTATATAGATATATTCATCTATACAATTATGTATATATGATAGTTTGTATACTATTATCATATAGAAATCTATGCATACTGCAATCCTTTCACAGAGGAGAACAGAACCACATGTCAACAATGTTAACACAATGACTGAAGCTCTGGATATCAAAAGGCCAGACATTCTGAATTCACTGACGAAACAAAAAGATGGCATCGCGAAAAACATTTGAACACCAGCAACTCAGCTGTTACCTCAACTTAAAATAACAATCACTTCAGAGATGATACAATCATATCTTAATGTGGAAAAGTCCCACCTATTCAGTTCATCTACACTCAGCTAAAGTCTGTACACTTCGTAGAACACAGATGACATTTATTCAAGAGGGAGCTGCTGGTGGCTGCAAGACGCTAACGTGTGTCTGAGCCAGAGAACTCGACACCAACACAGGACAGCAGACGTCTGGGTCTTTACTTCTATTGGAGGAAAATAAAGAAAAGCGTATCTCCAAGATGTCCAAACGAGTCCAGGATTTCGTTTTATTGGTTCAAAGCGTCTCAGTTTCCAATGTGTAGGAAATCAGCAAGCAATACAGCAACACTGATATCTGATTTGTCACAATGCCCGAATACTTTAGAAAAATGACCCGCAACTTCAAAAACACAACAAAGCATGTAAAAAAAATGAAATAAAGAACTGCATGAAAGCCTGAAAGTAAAACGTCTTCTTTTGCTTCCCAAATTCATTCAAATTCAAAACATTCTCCAATTTCAACATTCATCTCATTGTCATCTGCGTTTTAAATCCTTTTAAAAATTAACTCTACTGTGTCAGTCGTTCGGTGTTCAGGGGTCTTTTTAAGTTTTCAACTTCCCCCAAGTTACATCAGCACCTTCTTCAAATGAATGCACCACTGAATAGTGCACTCAACGCTTAGCTAAACAGCTCAATCATGAAAGCAGTCACATATTGCACTATGAATGCAAAAAGTCTACACTATACAGAAAAGTGCGTCTAACATTTGTACACTTGCAAACAAACAGTATGCTACACACAAACACAAGAAAACATAAACATCTATCATCAGTGTGTCTGTATGTAAGCATTACCATCACACAGGCTTTAGGCCCTACAGTACAGTACAAGAACATTTCATGGTCTTCCTCCCACTGTAAATGTCAGGTTTGAGCTTCCAAAGCATCATGGGAGAAGTGGAGAGGTGCAGGTTTGGTTGAGATGAGAGATGTGGCCCCCAGGTCCGGTCACAGAGCAGTGACAGTTTGTGTCGGATCAAGTACTTAAGGGGACCTCAGGAATGGACCTTGAAGGCGAGCAGCTGCTCAGAGTGCATGTTGTTGAGCGAGCGCAGGTCAGGCAGCTTCAGCAGGAGCTTGGTAAAGATGGCCGACTCGTTCGGGTGGTTCTTGGTGATGAGGCTCCGCAGGGCGCGGATCAGAGTCTCCTGCAGGGCCTCCACCGAGTTCACGTTTTCAATGCCAGAACGGTCTGGAAAAACAGAAAAATTTAACATGAGGAAAAACAGAAGGTGATAAGAAGTGTTAAACAAAAAAGGATCCAAGACAAACTTTACACCCACCTGCAGAGACCAGAACCACAGCAGTAAAGAGGCTCATCTCCTCCTCACTCAGGCCCAAGTTAAGGAGTTTTTCACTGAAATCTAACATGGAATTGAGGAGGTCTCCGGCCCCCATGGCCCTCAGAGTGTCCACGCTGTATTTCTTCCCACCCAGAAAGGTGACAGTGCGGTCCTTCAAGTCAAACAGAGAGGCAAATCGAACCACCAACACCTGGACAAAAAAAAAAAAAAAACATCAGTTACTTTTTGTAAAAATGTCCTGACAAGCTGTGAAGCCTGAGAAATCAAATCTGTGCTACATGGGTAAGGAAAAATGTGGGTACCTCAAAGGTGCCGGCCTTTAGCAGGCTGACCTGGTCCGGCTGGGACAGGTCTCTGAAGCCTGGGATCTTCTTTGCAAACTCCACCACCTCCCTGACAGCGGGGGTGAAGCTGTGTGAGAACTCCTCCCACACCTGGTGGCCAGACTTCTGAGGATCCACCTGAGCAGACGTGTTCATAGGACAAACCTGAAGAGAGGAAAAACAAATATGACAAATTAGTCTCATTAGACTTCTTCTAAACTCTGTTACTAAAAACTTGTAGGGAAATTAAAGTTGCCCTTCGAGGGTATTTTGAATTAACAGATTAAATGAGAGACTGCTATGTGTGCTATAAATAATCCCATCTTCAGATGGGATTATTTATAGCACACTATAGAGCTACACTAGAGAGCTTTTTCCCTTTTTAATTTGATGGAGTGTTAGCAGGGCCTTTTCTCAAATTCAATCACATAACAGTAAGAAGAGATGGGATGTTGCGTGTTTTGCTGCCCCAAGTGGCCAAAGACGGCAGTTCTGCTAACTTCTCTGATTCTTCGCTATTATCCAATTAGAAAAAACTTTACTTTCTTACTTCCTCATTTCTTATCATAACTTCTTCTCACTGGCATCTCCATGATGTTCCTTTACTCTTTCACTTGTTTCTAAATTGTCCTCCTGTCTGAGTATCTTACCAGGTACATCCTGTTTCCTCCTCTCCAGTTGGGCCCATTGAAGGCTCCATTGGCGTGGCCTTCAGTCGGTGGAGCTCTGAACGCTCCGTGGTTGTAGGCTGGACAGTGGCTGGTGGCAGCAGTCCTGGACAGTCTGAAGGGACAGTGGTTGGTGCTGTCGTCCTGGTGACGGGGCCCCAGGCTGGTGGTGGAGTCCTGTGCTGAAATTGAGACCATGTTGTTGTGGTGGTTCTTCCAGGAGTCTTGCAGCTCCTCTGTAAGGTTGGTGGAGGTGCTTTGGGCGGAGCCACTGCTCAGGGGTCCTGAAGGGGGTGAGGCCTCCACAGTCAGGCTGCTCTGCTCCTGGTTGTACATGAAGGTCTCCTGGTGAGCCCTGGTCACCGAGCCAATAACCTCTTCCTCCCCGCTGTCTGATGAGCTGGGGGAGGCCGAGCTGGGGCTGGTGTCCATGGCGACGATGGGCTCAGGGTCAGAGCTGGAGTCTGATTGGCTGGATGGAGAACGGGCAGAGCTGGTGCTTGTGTCCTCTGAGGTAGCTTCTGTCGCGCTGGCAGTCAGCACTTGGCCAATAGAGATCTGCTGGCTGCTGTTGAGCTGGTTGTTGTTCATCATGTTGTTCATGGCACTCTGCATCTCCAGCAGCATGCGTTGTTTCTCACGCTTAGGGATCCGGCCAAAGCGCACAGCTGAAAAGAGAGGAAAGAAAACCCTCTTTAGTCAAGAATGAGGTGAATAAAAACTGTTTTCATGTTTTATGCTTCAGTAATGAAATCCTGCTCTCTAATTTTCCATGTGCTGGAAAACCAGCCTCAAAAATATGTGTTTTCGGACTAATTTTACTGACCACAGAGTGTGTTTTTGTTGGGCACTGGCACATAAACAGTTCTTGTGAGTATCTCACAACAGAAGGAAGGATTAAACTGCTGCACTGATTTCTTAAAAGCTGCCAGACTCCTTACACAAAAGCAGCAATTTAGGCTGGCAGGATACAGGATTGGCTGGTGTTTAACTTTACAGTCATTATACTCCGCTTGGAAGTTTCTTCCTTATGCAGTGAACTCAAACCACTCATAGTCTTTGTTCATTTAAACTTCATTTACAACCCATGAACTAAAAAATTTAGATTAGCTTTAAGTGCACGAGAATTATGGATAAAGAGTTAAATCCTTGCTCTGGATACTCACAGTCTCTAGACATCCCAACCATCAGGCATTTCTTGAAGCGGCACTGCTGACAGCGGTTTCTGTTGATCCTCATGATTGGGCAGCTCTCATTCTTAAGGCACTTCTTGTACTGGATGTTTTGCTGGATGCTTCTCCTAAAAAAGCCCTGTGTGTCAAAAAAACAACAAGATATTAATAAAAAAATAATCTAAAATAGATGTAGATCTTGCAGTTTAGAGTTTCAATAACACAGTGGAAAGCTGGCACACTTAAATGTGTTGTTTTTTTTTCCCTAAGGGCATATTGTGCGCACTTCTCCCCACAGTGAATGAGGCCACAGCGATGTGAAATGCAAGAGGAAGCTAATATTAACATAAGAAGTGTGAACTAGTTAGAGTCTCTGCTTGAGGCCGTGCAGATGGCTCAGCTGGCGGTGACCCACTTTAACTAACGCCCAAAGTCACTGCAGCAGCAGCCATGACTGTGCTGCTACAGAACTGACTTCCATTCAGTGTGCGTGTGTGTGTGAGTACGTGTGCGCACTCACACATCTGACCAACAGAGGACCTTTGCAAATTGCACATTCACCAACAGGGGACCACTATGCCACCTGAGGATATTCGAGAGGTACTATTTTGTTCATGCTCTGTATCAAGATTAATTATATCTGAAACCTTTAGAGTGAGTTATAAATGCTTTTATTTTGTCAAAGTGAAATTATCATTTAAAATACCTGAATAAAAACAAGTTTCAAAGTCATTTATTTTTAAAGAAACAAATCAGGTCTCTTTGACAAGGTCAGTCTCTAATTATATTCTCATTTTTTTTTAAATTGCTCTTGACAGACATTCTCTGAGTGGTGTAACCTGATAGTCCATTGCTTGTCATGAAGGTATGTGTGTTTGTTTTTTAGTGAGTCTCTGGATGGAGAGTTAAGAAGGAAATCTTTACCTTGCATCCCTCGCAGGCATGGACACCGTAGTGGAAACCAGACGCCACATCTCCACACACTTTACAAAGCAGCACCAGGCCGTTTATTTCTGTTTAATACAAAATATTCAAGTGAGCATTTTTGTCCGTTCTGATTTTTTTTTATTTTTACTGCTCCAAGTTTAGGTTAATCACTGGATAGCTTCCACCCTGTTCCACTTTTGAAAAATTCAAGTGCATGGTTTTCTGTGCAGTTTTTAATTGTGTGTATATATTTTAAAGGATTTAATTTAATAAGGTTCAGTGAAATCTTGGATCACAGAAACTGTAGGCTACACTGACAGCCATCATTTCCAATTTAAATCAAAGAAAAGAAAATCAGCTATGCACATTTATCTTTCTGAAAAATCATCATACAAACTCACTTGTGATTCCACATTTCGCAGTGGAGGATGAGCGTCCGCTTTTTTGAGTCCCTGGAAGGTTTTTGCCATCAGTGGGGAATGCAGAGTCAGCTGGCTGCCCCAGCTGGTGGCGGCTGGGTGAGGAGCCATGTAATGGTGAGGACGACTGGTAACTGCTGTTGGAGGAGTCGCTGTGACATGACTCCGGGCTCGAGCTGGAGCTGGATGAGCTGATGTAGGCTATTACACCTCCTGGTGGACAAAGGCAGAGAGAGAGAAAAAGGCAAGTGAGAATCAGGCCAGGGGGATATAAACTTATTTTTGTTGTTGTTAAATTTAAAATCTACACTTTTCCTTTTTTTCTAACTTCCAGGTTTTTTAAAAGCAGTCAAACTTGAGGTATCACTTTCTAATTAATGTTTCTGTTAAACCTTAATGATCACAGCATTTATCAGAGTAAGATTTCTGTTTTGTAACCACATTTCTTGCATACATTTCAGTTTTATTATAGACTTTTTTCTTTACAAAAAAATAATCAACAGACATGTAAGAAATGTGATTTTATCTATTGCATCATTGTTCAAAAACAAAGAAAAACAAAGTATGAATCTCCATTCTTTTTGCTTCCGTGGTATTTTAACACAGTATTCCTGATTTCGAGCACTGGTCCTTTAATTTCCTGCACACAATGTTTGATTTTCAGTAGATGGCGCTTCTTTTCTCCCGGTCCGTTCTATAATCTATGCGCATACTTCCTGCTTTTTCCTCTCCCCTCTATGAATGATGTGGCCATAACCATCAGCGGCTCAGGCAAGTTTTGATGTGGAAGCAACGAGCTTAAGGTAAAGAGGGCAGATCACTATACGACAACAGTGCTCTCAGCCAGTAGGAGTCGAGCAGACAGGCTGAGACACTTTTTCTCCCTCAACATAGGCTGACCTGATTTCTTCCTCTGCCACTCTCTATGATTAGGTAACAGGCATTACATAATGTCAGCTTCACAGGGTGTGTGTAGTAGGCAGTCTGGCCCCTCCCTGTAGCCATTCACACATACTGGTATTTAACAAATAAATCCACTGCCAAACTACAGCCAAAAGCAGTCAATATTATCTGACAGACAGAACACTTAATGATGTAACCAACTTATGTCATCTCAACAATGTGATTCATTTCTTTTGTTTTAATTTTAAAATTGTCTAAACATATGTCCCTTTTAATAAGGAGCTGTTTTTGCATAAAAATGGACAGGAAAACGACACATCAATTGTTATGCAACTTTTCTGCAGAAGTTGCACATGTTGCCTTCGGTTGTGACCCAATTGAGAGCCCACTTTAACCACATTCAATGACATAACATTTCACAGAATATAGGCATGTATGTGAGAATCTGTATGCAACATTTACAAAAAGGTACACTGTCATTGAAACAAGGAGGAGTCTTATTGGATGGTATTTGCATGTGATAGATGATAAGTTTGTATAAAATTTGTATAACACTTTCGAGGGTTGTGCAGATAAAACTGATGACGTAAAATCTTAAAGGATAATTTCACAAAAACGTTTTTTTTTTTTTTGTTCACAAAAACTGTAAGAGCGTGATGACGAAAATGTGAAATACTAAAAACCAGGCCATCTCTTTGAAATTAACCACATTATTCAATGTATAATAAAGAATTTGGTGCAAATTTTAAGCCACATACATAAGGGTTGTTTGAGAGGACTCAAATATGTCTGGTTGGATTTATACAATCAAACTCGGCAAAGGGTGAAACTGAGCAGAGGAAAATGATGCATTCAAGTTCAATGGGAAATGTAAAACCTGTTGGACTTGTTTCATAGTAAAAGGGGGGAAAAGGCCACTGAGTGTTTTGTTATATGATTATGCAACAGTTATTTGTTATGTTACGTATGATAACTGAATAAGTTCGAATTTTATATGGAAAAAAATTGTCCAAGAAGTCAGTTTTATTGTATTTATGTAACTCACAAAATGTTGTTTGGCCCAATGCCATTGCTGCAATATCATTTATCCCACATGTGAGGTCCCATTAAACATCACAGTAAGTGTTTTAATATCGTTGCTAGAAACATTTATCTGGCGAAATACCCTAAAAGTAACATAAAATGAACAATTTAAATTGTCTGTTTCACAGCCCTTGAACGCCCCATATCTGTAGACACATTTTCAACCCGCCCCCACATGGACCAAGCATGTTCCTTTCCCGGGAAAAGTGGGTCACCGCTTGCTGCTGCGAGAAGCCTCACGTGTACCGGCGGCAAGCAACCACACCATCTCGATGGGCGGAATTATGCAATGGCTGCGTCACAGTGTCGCTTGGCCAATCAGAAGCGACGCACGGGTAACGTAAACACAGGTGCACATGGCTAGCTGTTGGGTCCATGTGAGAGGAGCCGACTGCAGTGCTTCTAGAGCCAATCTACTTGGCCAATAACAACAGCCCCCTGGACCTCCTAACCCACTTTAACCAACACACCTCATACCCTTAAAATGTCACATTTTAAATTGTCAGTTATA
This sequence comes from Labroides dimidiatus, assembly GCA_030710495.1. NCBI lineage: Eukaryota > Metazoa > Chordata > Actinopteri > Labriformes > Labridae > Labroides > Labroides dimidiatus. Next base: position 13,419,348 of record CM061155.1, read on the forward strand.
AATTCAGTACTCTGAACGAGTTCTCCAAGCTTTTTCATTGAAACTAAGTGGACACAGCACTGAACTCATTGAAACGAGCAACGAATGAATAAAAGGTCAAAGCACACTTACCAGCTTTTGTAGACTCCATGTCCTATGTTTTCGGGGGTTTTCCTCCTCCTCTGCTACCTCAGTGCTGAAGCCGTGTTTCTTTTCTAGTGATCAGCAACTGCGAAGTCGCTGATTTATACTCGTCGAAAAACTACAACATTGACATTAACGACGCACAAACCCGGTTTAAACCTTCTAAACTGAAGTCAACAAAGAGAAATTAACAGCCGTTTTGATTATAAAGAGGAAAGAAACTCAGAAAACAGACTGAAGTTTTAGGATTGGGTTCGACGTCGCCGAAAAAAAGCAGTTTCTCGTCCTCGTAAGTCGTGCTAATTCCCTTTCTAATAAAAAAAAAAACAAAAATCAGAGCGTGTCTGGTTCCAGTGTAACACGAAATATATCTGACAAAAACAACAAGCTCAATTCAAAGATAATACAGAGAATACAGACTCCGAATGAAGGCGCTTCTCCCGTGGTTTGGTGGACTGGTTTTGCAGTGTCTGTTTCGAGAGAGCGAGCAGTGTGCGACCATGTGACCCACTTCAACGGCTCCTCCTCCCCTGTAGCTCTGCACTGGTGTCAATGTAACCCACTGACATACTTTCACCAATCAAAGTGAACAAAGACGGTTGGCAAATACATCCTGTGTCCAAAAAAGAAACGAGCGTCTCAATATTATGTAGCTTTTATAAAATTACACTACAACACGTGCATGAATGCTGCTTGTATTTTTTAACTAATGAAAAGCAAAAGTGTAAATGAATGAGGAGAAATGTTGCTGGTATTTTATTTTAAAGTTTCTTTTTTGTATTTTTTTAATCTAATATATACGGAAGCCCTAAAAGGTACTGTTTAATTTCAAAGTTTTCTCGAGATAGCATGTTAATTTCATTTTTTAATTTTATTTGTTGTTTATTTTATTGTATTGTTTTGTGGTATCCTGACTTAGTTTCTCATTATCTCATAAGGGAACGAGATATTTTTATTATTATTATTTTTTTAAATAAATAGGTTGATTGCCATCAAGACAACATGCCAAGTGACTTTTCCAAACAAAACAAGACGGGGGGGGGGGGGGGGGGGGGGGGGGGGGGGGGTCAGTGTTACAAATCTTTGAAAAATAAACCAAAGTTGTTCCAAAGAATTAAAGTATGTTAATACTTAACAGCCAAAGCAGAAGGCAGCTAAAGATGTAAATATAGACATGAACAGTAGTGCAAATCATTGGTAAGGTGCAAACAGATTAAAGATAAGTATTTTATGTGCAAAAACAGCTGAGGTTTGTATGTTGTGGGTATTTTACTGTCACTACATACAGGGACTCTACCTCATCTGTTTTTGCACATAATCAGTATGTTGATTATTAGCCAGAAGAGGCAACTGAGGCAAAACAAAGCCGATTTTTTTTGTGCTTTTCAACAACTTAAATTAACTCATTATATTGAGAAATAAAAAGGATATTGTTAATGGAGTCTTTCAAGAAGGTAATGTAACAGCTGCTGATGGCTTTCAAAAATAAATCTTGAACATAAAAATTTATCTTTGTTTCAACACTTCTGTAATATTGTCAGGTACTAGAGCAAATAAGAAAACCGTAAATCTTTACCCTTAATAGAAATTTAGACACTAAAATATGTAAAAGGAAACACTTAAACTTTTTGAATGATGCAGTTAAATGAATTTACTGAATGTTGTGTGCCTGGGCATCAGCATTTCAGTTCGTTTGTTGCATGTCAGACAACTTTGCAAACACCAGTATTTGGTTGTTGATACATAAGATACACACCAGACAAGTGGATCCTGATGTATGTTTTACATGTCACACGACTTGGAGCCGTTCTCTCCCCCCACACGGAATTCTCCCTGGGTTAACCTGACACAGAGAGGCTTCCCTCCTCACAGCAGACAGGAGGACGGCAGACCTCCACACAAAGATGTAGCACCAGACATTTCCCAAGGCACTCTGGAGCTTATGTTTCCTTTAGCTCTCACAATGGGTGCTTTTAGGAGTACAAAATCCCACGCCGCCTGATCACGTTCTCCACTTTCCTTTCGGGGAGGGATTGCTGGAGAGCAGGTCAGGGGTTACTGCTGCCCCACAGACTCATATAAGAGGAGACAATGAAGAGGGAGTAATGTGAGAGATGCTGTTGTTCTCACCCTGCCCTGCCATGTTCTCAGTTGACCCTTTCACTCTCTGGGTCAGGGAGGAACCATTTTTTTGCAAAGGAGGAGAATATGTTGTCACTGTGACCTTGGGAGTTCATTCATTGGGATGTAACATGACAATGTTTGGTTCTTTAACACACTTTTTGTCCTCAGGTTTCTAAATTTAACTAAAATTAGGGAAACACCCATGAAACATATGTCCATTCATTCATTCTACTTCCTCAGTTCCATAATAATTGGAATGTTGTGTAAAATACTGTTTAAAAATAATTAAAATACAACACATCAAATGCTAAAACTGAAAAAAAGTACAAATTTTCGAAACAGCTGAGATAGGGACATGTTTGCCATCCTGTTGCATCAGCTCTTCTTCCAACAACACTCTGTAAACGTTTGTGAACCAAGGAGACCAGTTTCTGGGGTTTAGAAAGTAAAATGTCCCATTCTTGTCTACTATCGGATTTCAGCTGTTCAGCAGTTCAGGCTTGTCTTATTTTATATGTCATGATGCTACAAATATTTTCAAAAGGAGACAAGTCAGAACTGTAGACAAGCCAGTTCATCACATGGGCTTTTGTACTACAGAGCCATGGTGTTGTAATATCTGCAGAATAGTTTGTGGTTAGTTTGCAGGAATATGTAAGGTCTTTCCTGGAAAAAGGCGTTGTCTGGATGGCAGTGTATGTTACTCCAAAACCTGTAAATGTTGTCAGCACTAATGTTGTCTTTTTTCAAAGGCAAGTAATTCACTTAACACGTGTATCTGGTTTTTGTTAATTCTTTTAAGATTTTAATAAAAGCTTGCACACAGAGATTTCTCCTGGAAGATTTCATTTTTTCTCTTTTCAATATATCAGCGGATGGTGAATGGATTTGCTCTTTTACTACAGCAGCTTTCTCATCTCTGACCACTCAAAGCGCTTCACACTTCCAGTCTCTTTCACCCATCTGCCCCACATTCAACCACTGATGATAGAGGGTGCTGATGGTGAAGGGGGGCAGGGGCAGTTTTAGCTGATCTTTAAGCCCTCTTTTCACCACTGTAAAACACCATCTAAAATGCAGAACTCAGCTGCCTGTGTTCTCACTCAAAGCTAATGCCCAGTTATCATCCCATCCAATTGTTTACTTTTACTGGCCAGTGGTCAGCGTCTGGACAACACATCAAAGCCTTCTCCTGATCTATAAATACCTGCATAGCCTTGTTTATATAAAGATAAGCTACAAAACAAATCCATCATGGAGGTGCCAAAAAACAAATACAGTTTAGTTTTTGTCTCCTTGGCGACAAATCTGTTATTTGATTCATCCATCCATCCTCTATACTGCTTATCCTGGTCAGGATTGCAGGTGGCTGGAGCCTGTCTCAGCTGTCTTAAGGTAAGAGGTGGGGTACACCCTGGACTGGTCGCCACTATGAGGTCTGATTTCCACCTAAAGTGTATGAAACTTTGAGTCTCAGGAGCTGCTTTTCAAAGACAATGGTTCCTCCATTCTATCATTTTCTGGCTGAACACTTTTTTTAAGATGGCTGGAACAAAAAGCCCAAAACTTCCCGAGCAGATAGTTTTTCCAGGAGAAAAAAATAAAATCTATAAAAACCTTTATTTATTATGCCTTTCTCAACAAATGCACTGAGTGTTTCAACAAAAGTTGCACGAAACGTCAAAAAGAAATTAAGATAATGCTTCTGAAGCTTTTCAAGATCTGCTTCCCAGATCGATGATTAAACATTTAAGTCTGATCTCTTTTCACTCAGATTAGACAGAACACTGAATTTTCTGCCAGAGGTGTAAGAAAAATGTAATTGAGAATTAATTAAGAATAATCTCTTTGAGGGAAAGTATACTCATGTGGTAGCGATGGTACACAGGACATGCAATGTTATGATACACATTTAACCACAGAATCACAGTCTGTTCCACAGGATTTATTTATTTATGTGCCCAGTATTTCTCCACTGGATGAGTCGTGGATGGATATGGATTTTAGTTAAACAAAATACTTGGAAAACTAGGAAAAAATATAAGTATTCAAAAGAATAATATATGAACAAATGTACAATGCAAATATTACTTGACTTACATCATCAATGCATCAATCCAGCAAGTTTTCAGTAAATAACTTAGGTTTAGCCTGGTATCTGATGCAAATCAAAACAAATAATTCATTAGTCTTTTAACAAACTAAATAACTGAGTTCATGTAGGTTTGATCAAACAGTGGGGTTTGTACAGTCATTTGACTCACATGGTCTGTTCCTTTGTTTGCCTGATGCAGTTTGCAGGGAAAGAAGGAGATTGAGGTACAAAGGGAGATCTGACAAGCAGACACGTCTGATGCATGAACAGGCTTGGGATACATCGGTCTTAATACAAAAACCGAAGAAGTATAGATTTTTTTTACTCTTTACAAGCAATTCATATTCAAATACAAAGTCATTTTTGTATTTTAATATCTCAAAATAAGACATTTGCTGGACTTTTCTGGATTTTTTTTTTTTTTCAAAATATGGCATAATAACACGCTTAGATTTAGTTTTGTTTTGTTTTTTTCAGTGCAGCAGTGAACGTTTTTCTATTCAAAACCACACAGCATTTTCAGTGTCCTGAGGGCAAAACACCCCCAAGGTCAGCTGATATTTGTCACAGTGCTCACAGAGCTAGCAGGGGGAAATGGTTCAGACAGCAGGAATTTGGATTTCAACTTTGTCAACAACAAGGGCAGAGGAGGTCCTCTCTCTAAGGTCATAAGTCATGATTCTGGTGGAGATGACACGTACACAAAGAAGTATCATAAATGATCTACAAATAGACAATCTCAGACAGGACTGTGGTGAGTCTTAAATTAACCTTGATTTATACGTCCAGAAAACACTCTTGTTGGTAAAATTCACCAAGAATTCATCTCATACTTCCAGACACCAAGTTTTAAAAATCTTTCACAGAACTATTTTTTTTTTTAATAAATGCAAATATGAAGCCTGCAGGTAGATTTCAAACAGACCTAACTTCCACTACCAAGGGAAACAGAAGTAAAAATAATCATTTTTGTAATAAACAAAACATAAAATTGGAAGAAAAAAAATCAAGCAGTTAATGTCAGAGCATGAGTAAAATGTTGAATGTGATAATAGTTCCATCAAAAACCAAAGGTTTGTTCATCTGGCGTTTCCTTTTCCTTCAACGCGATTAAATCCGCATGGTCATTTATCTCTTGGTTTATGCTTCATCTCTTTGTCCTGTTCTTGCGATCCTACCAGCTGAGAGTTAAAAGATGAACTTACTTTTGGCAGTTGAGGCTAAGGATGATGTCTCTGCATGTATATTTCTCAATCTTAACATCTTGAGTCAAACTTTCTGAACAAATCTGGTTTGACTTAGGAAATAATCTGACAGATCATAAATCTAATAAGAGGAAAGTTCAGGCTGAGTGCATCTTTTCAAGCCCAAATTGTTTCTTAATTCACAGCGCAGACATGATGCACTCTTTCAAACCAATAAAAAGGTTGAGTTAGATTGGAACAATAATATTTTATACAAATTATATTTTAACCGCAGTATCCTTCATCTGACATCCTCAGGGTTATTACTCCGAATATCAAACACTCATGTTCAGGGACTTGTAGCTCCAAATAAAGGACGTTAGGAATACTTCTGGCTGATCCCCCTCCAGTCGCACTTTATCCATTAAATGAAACTCAATCTGCAGCCTTTTCTTCTTTGTGACTGCTGACCTATCTTTAAATCTGCTGTCTTTCTGAGGTGTTTAAAAAAAGTTGTCCAAAATCGTCTCATAGAAATTAAACAGAGAAACTGCACAGAGGCTTTTCTTTGAATGTCCTGCTGCAGACAATAAAGTCTCCTCTATGTTACACTGTTTCTGTCTGTGTGTTTGTGGACAGTGGGTCACTCTGGTTGCTGGGTCAGAGATGTAGATGAGTCCGTGTGTGGTGTGGGAAAGGTGTAATCCTAGAAGTGTTTGGGTGTGGGATATTTGTGTCACTAGGTCTGCCACCAGTTCTGTAATCATGAGGAAAAGACTGGATCCTGTATTTTCAACTTCATTTTAAAGTACACCTTTGTTTTTTGGAGCCCTGAATACAGGTGATGTATTTTGAATCTGCAGCAGCAGGTTAGGAGTAAAACTTCTACAAAAGAAAAGATGATTAATAGGACCCTCTGCTACTGAGGCTCAGAAGCTACTTCCTGTTGTGGTCCAGTAAATGTTTGTGTCTTTTTATGTCAGTGCTTCTATCCAAATTGTTGAAAAACTAACTTACTAACTTATAACCTATAGCTTGTTTCTAGTTTGGACAATGTACAGAGGAGGGCCTTAAGCCTCTTCGCAGACACGTATAGGGTGTTCACCTGTCAGTCAAATCAGACATGCTCCAATATGGGCAAAACTTGTGAGTTTAAAAGCTAAAAACGTAAAAAGTTATGAAAGGATTCACCCCTGCACAGTGTGTGTCGATAGAGAAATGTGCTACTCACCCTAAAAATGTTTTCAACCAGGTTCGTTTGGAAGTTTCAGTTCAGCAAATCCATTCAACCTGTACTGTTTTGTGACCTTGCGGATGGAGAATCATTTCAGTCTTTTTGCATGGTTGGTCATGCAACCCACATTTGCATCATCAAACTTACCGTAATTCTGCATCTGACAAACTATTACTGTCAAAGAATATCAACTACTGTGTCCTGAATTGTGTAACTTTTGCAAGGCTCTGGTGGGATTGTCTCGAATATAGAAACTTGGTCTTTATCAAGACTCTATTCAATGAATGCCTGATTATATATGAAAGGCTCTCGTCTTCATGTTATCTGTATATGTGAAAAAACTTTAGCGGGGGTCCTTTCCTGATACTATATCGAGTCTGTTGACCAATGAGAGGATTGTCACGTAATGTTTCAGTTCAGCAAATTTATCAATTTTTTGTAACCCTGCTTTTTGACCAATCATTGCAACCTTTCTGCTAATTGACGATCTGGTGACATCTAAGTAATCATAATTTTTCAGTACCATAAATCAGGTCTACAACACTGTATTAAAAAAAATAAATCAATCAAAGGATCTGGTGGGAATGTCGCAATTTAAGAAGCTTCCTGATCAGGCCTGTCTTTATCAAGACTCAATCATTTCTTGATTTAACAAAGGCTCATCACGTTTTTGGGTATTGATCCATGTTGAAAACTGTTAGCTGTCTGCTTCCTCCTGACACCAGATACCTGAATAAAGTATGTTGACCAATGACAGGCTGTGTCTCATACTATCCAATGATCACACTGCTAAAAACTGAAATCTTAGGAAGTGCTTTTGTCTTATTTTTAGTAAAAATGTCTTTTTAGACTTAATACGAGCCTCATTCACCAGACCAGTCCAGAAACATGTCTCATTTAAAGATATTTAAAGACAAAAATCAGCTCTTAATTGTTTGTAACAAGTAAAAAATTCTGCCAGTGGCGTAAGTGAAGTTTCTTGTATTTAGACATTATTCTTAACTTGACAAGTAAATTTTTCTTACCAGGTAATTCAGACCTTATTTTTGTCTTTTAATATCTTGAAATAAGACACGTTCCTGGACTTGTCTGTTGAATGTGGCTCATATCAAGTATAATAAGGCAATTCTTACTTTAAATAAGACAAAAACACACTCGCTTAGATGGCAGTTTTTGCAGAGCCTTGGATACCAGGGGACAAACTCTGATCTAAAAATATGAAGCTGATGTGGAAGTTTAGAAACTGCATTGGTAATACAGATACATTTAAAAAAGACATTTACAGCATAGTTTCAGGGGTTATGTGACAGTGCAACAGAAATGAATGCGAAATAAGATCAGGATGGGGACATTTGAAGAAGACATGCAGATAGCATTGAAATCATCATGCTCAGTCCAAAACTAGCATTTAGAAGCACTTTATGTTTATTTCATTTCCTTGTAACAAAGTTCATTTATAGTCTTAACACTGGATTTGACTGAAAGTGACATCACAAAAGAAAGAGCATGCTCAGGCATTAGTTGCCTTCATTGGGATTCATTACTCAAAACATTTCAACTTCGCTGCAACTTTTTCAAGAAGCTGCCACAGAATCAGGCTGTTCATCTCTCGCTACCAGAGAAGAGCCTGTGAGAGTCCACAGGGAGCAATTATGTGGAATAGATAATGGAAGTTAAGAGTTTTCACCCTCACCTTATTAGTGTGTCACTTTCAGATTAACTTCATGAATGCATTCGGTCAGCCTCTAATTATATAACTACGAGGAAGAGACCAATGAACTCAGAGATATGATATGTGAGCCAATAGCTGCTGGCTGCTGGACAAACAGGCTGAGAGGCTTTTTCTCCCCAGTGAAGGAAGAGGAAATAATCTTCTGAGGCAAACAGTCTGCAGCTGAAAATAAGAGGGCACACAAAGGCTGTAATTTCATTCCTGAACCAGTGATTATGGTGGGATAACTTTCATTTGTTGAATGTTTCAAGAAGAAAAGGCTGACACACACAGTAAGGCATACAGTTAACTCAGACACTGATGAACAGCAGGCTTACTAACCTTTAACCATTAACATGAACCACGGGAATGAAAATAGAAACAGGACGGCGTTCTTAATACCAAAAGTTATTCTAAATTTTTCTGTCATTAGAGTTTCATAAAAATTCAGCCCTGCAGTCTGCAGGATGAAGCAGCTCTACTGGCCAGGCAGAGTGTAAACATGTTACATACTGAGCTCAGTGGGGGATTGACTCACTGAATCAGCCTCAAGTGGTTGCTAAAGGGACTGCAGTTTCGGTTTTTGAATATTGAGATTTTCTGTGACTTGAAATGAGCACATTTCAAACAAATAAATGATAAACGTAATTTTAAAATGTTACAGAACAGGCAGAAAATGTACATATATAAAGTAAGATGGCAGTAACTCACCCAGTCACAGTGGGTATGACTTCACTGCACTGAATTAAGTCAAGTTTATTAAGTTAAATAAAGTTTTCTGTTTATATTACAATAAGAAACTGAAAAAAATGTTTGTATTTGTTTGACAAGAGGTTTATCTTACTGCTCAGCTCAGGTTGAAGTCTGCTCTGACTTTGATTTTTAGGGTGTTTTTTTGTGGCGGTAGAGTATCCTGTTAAAAAAAGTTAAGGCCTGCTGATTGAAACATTTTATTGATTTGTTGACGATAGTGTTTTCATTTGCATTTTTTTTAACTTGATTTTTTTTTAAGTTGTTTTTCTGCTGCTTTAAGATGAGAACTGTGTCTACACTAAATTTGTTTGGGAAACAGTTTTCTGGCTTAAAAACAACCTGAAATACTCAAATTAAAAGACTTCATGGTTCAGTGGATGTCAATGACATCCAGACCTTAAACAACAAATTTTAGACTTCTTTTACTTTAATTAAATCTGACATCCCAAAATATCACAGCAAAAGTAATGTGGGCCTTACTTTTTAAAGTTTAATTCAAACAGGTTTCTTTCTACTTTTTGAGTATGTTATCTAATAAAAGGTTCTAAAATCTGACTCTTACAGCAACTTTCCTTTTCTTTTCAGATTTTCTCAAGAATATTGTGAAGCAACTTGTGTCCTTGCTCTGAAAGAGTTGCTTTCCACTTCACATTCTGACAGACTGGTCCTTAAAAAGTGCATTCATCCCACAGATACAAAACCTTTACTTTGATACAATAAATAAATTTGATGAGTTCCTTCAATATTTGTTACTTTTAATTATAAACCACAGAATGGCTCCAAAAATTTCCTGATCATTTAAAGTTCACTGCATTTGTTTTCTTTTCTCAGTTCTTTGCAGTATTTGTTCAGATGTGAACACTAATTGAATCAGTTGTGCTGTCATAGATTTGTGATATGCTTTAAAAAAAAAACAGGTAAGTTATGGATGCGGTTTGAGTAGTACAAGTACAAAGTCTAGCAACATAAATGATCTTTAATTCATTCAGTCTAAAAAAACATTTGATAGCAACTCTTGACGAAAATCATCAGAATGAAACAGACGGCGAGCGAGTTGATCACCATAAAAAGGGTGTTTATTTTGTGAATGTACAGACATGTGGCGAGCTTTAACGATAGCGGTGCAGCTGCAGGGTGTTGCGCCTCTTCCAGGCTGCACGGCGAGAGCCTCCGATGGTCAGGTGGAACTTGTGGCCCTTGCCCAAGCCGCGGCTCTTCTTTCCCGCAGAAGTCAGGCCACGCATCTCTCTGTGCTTGTGCACAGCCTTTGTGATCCATTGGGTGTCTGGGTTGCGTCTGATGGCCTTGTGGAAGGTGTCAACCAGAATCACTTCAAAGAACTTGTAGGTGGAGTCCTCGCCCACCCAGTAGGAGTTCAGCACACGCAGGGCTCCGCAGTGACGCCCGGCACGCTCCTGAGGAACAAAGGTGAAGAAGAATTAAACACAGTGAACAAAATCATGTTAAAAAATCCTTTTATCAAAAAATGTATCAAAGAGGTAACAGGACATTATCCAGCTCAGTGCCAGCTCACAAATAAAAAAGCTTTAAAAAAAAACAAAAACAGACAAACTGTTGACAATCTGCAGGTCTGTGATTAGAGCAAGGATGGACTAAATCATCCCACACAATTCTGTTTTCACTGCTGCTCCCCCGACCAACTGTAGTTTAAATTCAGTAAATCTGATCTGACATTCTGCTTTATAAAAAGACCAGACCTTTAACTTTGACACTATTGCTCATTCCTCGGTTCTTTCTCCACCTCTCAATGGATTAGTCTGCTGCTGCTCATCATAAGGCTGTGGTGGAACAGCACGCAGCCTTAAATAACCCAATGTGTGAGTGGTTAGTAAAATGTGGCTGGGTAATGCTTCATAATTATCTGAAGTCAGAGCACCCTGAAGGATGCCCTTCTGTTGATGAATATTGAACAGGAGCAGAAAATTACACATGCTGTTGGTCTGGTGGAGCCAACAGCACAGATTAAAGATAGCGGAGGACCGACTGATCCGAAATATTGATACCAATGTTGGTATCAGTATTGATCAATACGTGAGTGATGCGATCGATACCAGAGTTTCAGTTCCTCTTCTCTCCGTGCACTATGCTTTTAAGGGCTGATTATGCTTTTCTCACGAACGTGATGCACAGAAATCAGACGTGAGAGATCCGCACGAGAGACCCCGTATGGCTGTTATGCTTTTTCACACTCCACACAGCGTCCGTTTCAAAACTGCAGGGGCAGTGTATCGCAGACGCACGCCTCCCACAGTACTAGACTAGAGAAGCAGGGGTCATTTGCACTGTTTACAACAATTTTTTTCACAGATTCCTATTCTCTGCCAAGTTTGGCCACAATTTCATGCCAGGAGTTGTTTCTTCATTTATCCCGGTGATATCTGTGGTGAATCACATAAATGCCAGTATTTTTGGTACTTCAGACACGAGGAGCGCTCCTTTTCGTCTGCAAGTCTTGGTGCAAAAGTTAGACAGTCAGGTGTGTTATTTTACAGCTGCATACCAGATTACTGCAAGATGCAGTGTTTTCATAAACCAAAAAGTTCTGTGGCAACTCCACAAATTAATTAAAACATCTAATAAACGTCAAAAAGAGAACTGAGCTGCAAAGTGAACAGAGGGAGGAGGAGGATCTCTAAACTACAACCAGACCCCAGGATCAGAAGCAACTATCCGAGTCCTTTCATCATGACCAACAATATCCAGGATCCTGCTTTATAGAAGTGGAAGGTTTAGTCAACTCAAACAGTAGTTTGTTATTTTTAAAGTGTATTTGGTCATCAAAGTTCTATTAAGTATAAATAGATAATATAGGCCATCTTCTACTGACGAATACTGAACAGGAAGTAGCAGCAGAAAATTACTCGTTGTTGGTCTGATGGTGCTGACAGCAGAGGGATTAAAGATGAGTCCAGTCTTTAACTTGCACACAACCCAAGAAACTGGGCCACAGCATGAAAAGATACAAAATCTGAACTTTTTTTTTTTCTATTCCTGACAGAGTTTCTGCAGCTGAATGTGGTCTGTTAGTTTCAAGCTGGAGTGTTTAACCCCTGATGCCTGAATGTGTTCCTTTTTTTTGAAGACCTATAACATGAAACTGCTCAAACGCTGGAAACAAATGCTGTCAGCATCTGTAGCTCCCTAGAAGCAACGCTATTAAATTATGTGAGGCTAATAAGAGAGATCACCACTGAGTTGACAAAAACCACGTCTAAGTTAAAAACACCTGATGTGGTTTTCAAGTTTTAGATTTAATTAAAGCTCCACCTCATTCTGTTCTTTTTTTAACATACCTAGATTTAAAATAATTGATTAAAAATGAATAAAACCAAAATCTAATTTTTGCAAAGCAGTTTGGAGCCACACTTAAAGATGCTTTGGAGTTCAGGCTCAGTCCAGGCACTCTGGCGTTAAATTCAGATTTTTGCAGCAATACAATAAAATTTTCTCATACACAAGAACTGGAAATGTGCAACCAGTGCCAGTTTTTGATTTACAAAGTCTCAACAAAACTTTCAATAAAGATATTTAAGGCTTATATAAAGAGGTTTTTTGTAATTTTTCTTTCCATTTTTAAACGTAATTTTGATATGTCAGCTCTATTTTCAAGGGTAGGATCTGGAAACTCCTGTACATGATTTATTATTTTCTATTTGTTTTTATTTCCTGATCATTCCACAATTTAAATTAAAAAAAAAACGTATTGAAGATGAACCCTCTGGTGTGAAGTGTGGTGGAACCTCCTGATAATCAAGTGTATATTGTTGCGTGTTATGTTCTAGAGCTTCACAGGGCGCAAGAATCAGGAAAACGTGCGCATCGTCGTTCAGGACATACTGATTTTATTTTTTGGAAAATTTAATGGAACATATTAGTAACTTTGAATCTTTCTTAAAGAAAGCACCGTTTAGAAAATGTTGCCACAGACATTAAATTTAAAGTTACTTGTGACCCTGTTTTGGACATTGTTCAAGTTGACTGCACTATAAGTAGTGCAGCCTCTCACACCCTTGGATTCCTGATCAACACGGTAACATCTGCTGTGACGATGAATTACAGCAACATTAATCCTTCATGTTACGTACTTCTCACCACTGTGTAGAATAAAGTCAGTTGTTTCTACAAGCATTTAAGATGCAACAAAATAAAAGAAACTCACCTCAGCAGTGGATTGCAGACTGCGGGCAAACTTGATCTGGTTGACACCATGGTGCACTGGCTTGCCGTAGGTGGCACCCTTGGGCACAGGGCGTTTACGGCCTCCACGACGCACGCGGATACGGTAGATTACGTATCCTATTTAAATCCAAACACAAGCCGCATTAACCAACAGTCAAACATCATAAACATGTACAGATCAAACTCAGGACCCCACACCCACCCTGCTTGGCCTTGTATCCCAGCCTGCGAGCCTTGTCAGGTCTGGTGGGTCGGGGAGCACGATGGAGATTAGACAGCTGACGGTACTGCCAGCAGCGGACGCGGAGCAGGAAGCGCATCACGTCGGACTGCTTCTTGCGCCACAACTCCTGCATATACCTATATGCTCCCATGTTGACTTATCTAAAAGAGAGAGGGAACAAAGATAAATATCTACAATGAAAATTGTGCATCAAAGGTCACACTGACAAAAAATATGATGCAACTCCTGAAAATCAGTGTCAGTGCTGATGCTGTTACACGAGTTAGCAACTTCTTATGAGCTCATAAATTTTGAACAACAGTAATACTGCAATCATTGCAAAGGTGGCAAACAGTGGGAGAGATGGGATGTATGGCCCATGAAGTTAGTTGATAAAGAGGGCTTACAGTCTGTGCTTCTAACTGCTAATTACGGCATTCTATAGACGCAAACCTACAACACATACTTTGAACTATTCAACGCAAAGGGATGAATCAGCTTTGAACAGCAGCACTGCTGAAATACAAATCTTCCAATAATAAAAGAAAACCAGGGTACTTTAAAGTTGATGTATATAAATAAGGTCTTGCTGCTCCCACTTTGGTCTAAGAACCATAAGGGATCACATGCACCCTCAATTAAATTACTCAGTATCAAAAATCAAACCAATTTGAGAGAAATTGAGTTCATATAATTTATCAAGAGGAATCACAGCAGTTAAATAAAATGTAAGGATGAATGTATACCGGGCTTCCGTACATTTGCACAGAACAGCACAACCTCTAAAAACCCTCAACGAAAACGCACATCTCTTTGAAACTGTGTTCAGCAAGCCACATTTACGCTCAGTCTAACGCGACAAACTTCACTTCAATACTAAAACTAAGATCACAATGAAACATTAAACAACGCACCGTATACTCAAAAAAGAGTCATAACTTCCTATGATTTTCCCGTGCAGACGATAACATGTACGTATCCATGCTGAACACACAGCGAACAAATGGCAGCGCAAGCTAGCATGCTATATTTTCCCGTACCCAGAAGCCTGTCATCACCAACTTATCCTATAATATGCTGGCAACAATATGAAAAAGATCCTGGGAGGTTTTAACGAGAAGCAAAACGCGAAACTGTGACTGTTTCACATCAGTTTTAGAACAGCATGGCAACGTCCCAATGGCTTTCTAATACAGCTATCTGTGCTAACGATGCTAACGGCTCTCGGCTCACATCAACTCATCACTTAAACATCACGAATCTGTGTCTGAAACAGCGACATCAAACAAATAATGAAAGTTATATGTTCATTTTTAACAGTTTTATCACTTGAGTTTGTGAAACATGGCGATGGTTATATAAACAGAGTGATTTTAATGGATTGAGTTTAGTATAAAGGTAAAGAAATACTCGCTTACATGATGGCGTACCAGCCGGAAAGAGAGAGGAAAAGTACCCAGCATTCCTTATGATCATACGAGTGACGCATATCCTTTGAGGTGCTCATGGGAAATAGAGTGTATGCACAAGAAGTCAGTTTTTATGTGTCCTTTGAATAGTGCTAATTTTGAGAACATAAAAAATGGTCTGAATACCTTTTCTATTTAACTTAAAACAGAGAATTGAACTGTTTACAGGAAAGATTGAAAACTATACAAACAAGACCATCAACAGCAGCAGGACTGATTACTACAGACTCATTTCTAATAAATAGCCTACAATTTTAGGCAGGGTAAGTGTAATTATTTTAATTTCACTGAAATATATATATATATATATATAAAATATATATATATAATATATATATATATATATATATATATATATATATATATATATATATATATATATATATATATATATACATATATATATATATATATTTCAGTGAAATTAAAATAATTACACTTACCCTGCCTAAAATTGTAGGCTATTTATTAGAATATATATATATATATATATATATATATATATATATATATATATATATATATATATATATATATATATATATATATATATATATACACACATATAATTATTTTATTATTATTATTATTATTTTACAATTGATTATTTTTGGAGATGAAGTATCACTACGTGAGGTTGTTTTTTTAATTATTTGTTTGTTTTTTAATACGGTTTTGACATGAACAGGAAAAAATCAGCAAAGAGCTCACGGGTGTTTTATCGAATGTCAATTGGAATTTAAATACTCAGATTGTTTATAACCTCAACGTAAAAACAAAAAACAAAAAACAATAGCGTTGCGTTGATTGGCCTCGAGGCTGATTCCTGAACATGACGTCACTGTGTGGCGTTCATGGAGTGTATACTATGTGAATCCCGAACATGAATGGAGCACGTGATGTGTGACGTCACAAAGAATTCCCTTCATGTTCCAAACCGAGGTTATAGGTAGGACCTCTCTGACACATAAAATCACTCTACACACTTTCTTTGGAGAGTGGTTGAGATGCCCTGGATGCAGGGATAGCTTGTCCCCGGATTGAGCCTGCATGGGTCCTCTCTGGGCTCAGGCTCAGTTCGGGGACTAGCGAGCCCTTGGACCCGGGCAGATGGCACCGAAGGGAACAGAGCGCCCGGGTCCATGAGCCTCCCTCCTCTGAAGGCGTGTGTGGAGGGGGGATGTGTGTGTGGGTGGGAGGGCTGGTGACACACATCCCTTGTTTTTTAACCTCAACATTAAAAAAACAAAACAAAAAACAATAGCGTTGCGTTGATTGGCCTCGAGGCTGATTCCTGAACATGACGTCACTGTGTGGCGTTCATGGAGTGTATACTATGTGAATCCCGAACATGAATGGAGCACGTGATGTGTGACGTCACAAAGAATTCCCTTCATGTTCCAAACCGAGGTTATAGGTAGGACCTCTCTGACACATAAAATCACTCTACACACTTTCTTTGGAGAGTGGTTGAGATGCCCTGGATGCAGGGATAGCTTGTCCCCGGATTGAGCCTGCATGGGTCCTCTCTGGGCTCAGGCTCAGTTCGGGGACTAACTAGCGAGCCCTTGGACCCGGGCAGATGGCACCGAAGGGAACAGAGCGCCCGGGTCCATGAGCCTCCCTCCTCTGAAGGCGTGTGTGGAGGGGGGATGTGTGTGTGGGTGGGAGGGCTGGTGACACACATCCCTTGTTTTTTAACCTCAACATTAAAAAAAAAAACAAAAAAAACAAAAAACAATAGCATTGCGTTGATTGGCCTCTCTCTGACACATAAAATCACTCTACACACTTTCTTTGGAGAGTGGATTGAGCCTGCATGGGTCCTCTCTGGGCTCAGGCTCAGTTCGGGGACTAGCGAGCCCTTGGACCCGGGCAGATGGCACCGAAGGGAACAGAGCGCCCGGGTCCATGAGCCTCCCTCCTCTGAAGGTGTGCGTGGAGGATTAATTAATTTTTAACCTACGTTAATAAATTAAAAATTTCATAAATATAAATTAAAAATTAAAAATGTATGTTCATCCAAATGTCTGCCATACAGTCTATGCGACGGACCCATGACGATATTTCGTAAATTAAACGTTTTTAGGGCCCCTTAAAATACCATATTTATTCTGTCATTGGATTTTAGTTCACAGTAAATTATGTGTGTCTACTTATAGCCCATCATAACTGAACTTTACCCGTCTTATGAAAGAAATCTAAAATATATTCGAAAAAAAGATTTTTAATGTCTGCGTGAGTAAACGCCGTCATTTGCGCGTGCGCAGTGACAGTCAGAAAGTGATAGCAGAGCTGCAGGATGGATGGTGTGGGAACGATGCCACATTTTAAGACCTGATAGACGGACAGTTCTCCACCTGAAGTAAGTAAGAAAACTAACCTGAAGATACTATTAATCTTGCAGCACTTTTCTTTAATGGTTGCTCTCTAAGAGTAAATAAATGTGACGTAGTGTATGTAACTAGCCTGATAGCTAGTGAGGCTAAACAACAAATCGCCGTCGTACCATACTAAGCAAGAGCGAAAGGAAAGTAATCTGGTTTGTGACGTTAAACAAAACTGTTTTCAGTCTTACTGCTGCAATAAGACGTCAAATGTATACCGGAGTAGGCTGCAAACATCGTGACTTATGGTGTCCATGTAACATAGGCTCGAAATGGGGAAAGGCTGTAAAGTTGTGGTGTGTGGCCAGACAGCAGTTGGAAAAACTGCCATCCTGGAGCAGTTACTGTACGGAAATCACACTGTAGGTAAGTACTGCACCATTAGCGATCAAAATCCCGGGGAGAAGACTCTACTGCTTGAAATGAACTTTTCCTGTTGTGCTCAGTCTTTGCTGACTGTATACATGTCTGTATGTGTCAGGCTCAGAGTCCAATGAGACCCAGGAGGATGTGTATGTGGCCTCAGTGGAGACTGACCGAGGTGTGAAGGAGCAGCTGAGGCTTTATGACACCAAAGGCCTTCATGATGGACAAGACCTGCCCAAACACTACTACACAGTGGCAGATGGCTTTGTGCTCGTCTACAGCGTTGACAGTGTGGAGTCTTTTAAGAAGGTGGACATACTGAAAAAGGAAATCGACAAGTCGAGAGATAAGAAAGAGGTGTGGCTGTTTCAAAGTGTGCTTTACACGTCATTCATTGCCTTTATAGATTCTTTCAGCACAGAGAATGCTGGTCAGCCCAGTCATAAAACATGGTGCTGCATTTTGTGTTGTCAAACCTCCAAAAAACATTTAGTGTAATTAAAGGCATTGGAAACATCCAGTTTGATGAACTGCTCTGACTGTATTTTATGTGCAGTCAGCTGTAGAACTGTGCCCTGGCAGTTTCCTGGAAGCTAGATTACGGGCCACCCCTAACCACTGCGGGCCCCAAGCAGAATTTGGCATTTCATGAATAGCTTTGGCTGCTGAAATAAAGCTGGATCTTCTTTCCCAGACTGAACACAGAGGATCCTCTGCCCTGCGAGGGTTTCTGAGGTCTCTATGCTGACACATCCTCTGCAGCCAGCTTTGAGTAAAGCATTAACTTCCTTCTGTTTCTTTTTTCTTACTGGCTCCCAACTCAAAGTGCCTTTTGCTGGCCAGCTCTCCAGTGCTCCAGCAGGGAGTGGCATCCCTGGCTAAATCTTTAAGTCCTAGAGGATGTTGCAGTGTAATGACCAATCACAAACAAGTACTCAGTCATAGGCAATGATAACTTTACAGTTTAAAGCAGGACACCTAAATATAAATGAATTATGTATCTTGGATTTGATGGATTTTACTTGTCTGAAAACAAGGATAAGATGAGAGCATGTCTTTTGTGTCCTCAGGTGACGGTAATAGTTCTGGGGAATAAGACAGACCTGCGGGAGCATCGTCAGGTGGATCAGGAGGTGGCACAGCAGTGGGCTCGAGGAGAGAAAGTGAAGCTGTGGGAGGTGAGCGTCACTGAAAGAAACACTCTCATCGAACCGTTCACCCAGCTGACCAGCCGCCTCACTCAGCCTCAGAGCAAGTCTTCCTTCCCTCTGCCTGGACGCAAAAGCAAAGGCACCCCCTCCAACGACATCTGAAGCTCTGAAGACACCCTCATACACACTCATGCAAACACAAACTCCTCCGTGCTTCTATTAGCAGGATGCATTCACCTCAAATGGATATAACCAGAGTGAAAACATTTATTTATTTTCAGTCAAGCAACAGGACTTCTTTATAAAATGGGCCAAGATTTGTTTTTTTTTCTGCTTTGCACTGTAAGTTAGATAAGATCATTGTGTCTGTGTGCTTGGTGCAAAGATGAAGTCAGAATGATGTTAATCCGGCTCAGCACAGGGTCTTGAAGAAGTGAGAAACAGCCTGGCACAAGATGCCGACCAGGACATACAAAGCCTAATGATTTAAACTCAGATCTGAAAAAAAAAACAGGAACAAAAAAAGGTTTAAACAACTTCTCAAAAAAGTAAAAGTTATCCACCTGTCCAAAACTTTTTCTCTACATCTCCTGGGTAAACAGATTCACTTTTGTTTGTTTCGATTTTGTTTGAAAATGTTTTTGTTGATTGCACTTTTGAACACTGGGCAGAGCCAGGCTGGTGTCCTCTTTCTCCTCATCTTGATGTTCAGCTGAGAAAACAGCATCCTGACTCTAGCTCTGAACGTCACACAGACATCAAATTAGTTGTACCTGGTCACCTACATTTGAAAGCCAAACAAATCTGTTACTACCTATTTCTGTTGAGTGCTTGACATTTCAGCATATATTAGATCTCCTTAACTTTGAATAAGTAGCTTTTGAATACCTTCTGTATGTTCCAAAGATCTGAGACAGCCCAAACACAGAGCATTTGGATTTACACTTTTGAAATGTGAAATAATATACTTGTTCTTTTTTTTCATTTTCACCTAATTGTTTATCATTCCAACTGACAGTTATGTTTTTGTCCTAGCATCTGACAAAACTCTTGTCCTAATCAAAAGCAACTAAACAAAAGACATAGAAGGGAAAGTTAACAAAATCAGACTTAAACTTGGGCTCAACATTTGCACATTTTTGGATCTAAGTGACTTTAGGGTACAGAAGTTGTAGTGTTGCTCTAGTCGATTGTTTTTGCAGGTAGCTGTGAAACTGGCTGAAAAAACTGCAACATAATTCCTGTGAGACAGTGCACCTGGTGAAAGTACACTCTTTAAAAGCTCTCGTTGTTGTCACTAACAGGCTCAGATTGTCACTTTAGGTGTCTGGCAACATGACAGACAGAATCCAGCAGAGATAATTCTGTTTGAGGAGAGAGAGAGATGATTTTTTGAGCCAAGGGCTGTTTCAACACTCTCTCCGGAGCTCCCACACTCCATTGTCAAAAACAGCAATTTTACTTTGAAGAATACAGGAGATGCTGGTCTACTGCTGCCTCGATTGGTTAGCTAGTCTGTGTTTTTTGTTTTACATAAATATTGTAAAAAGATGTCAGTTCAGATTTTAGCACAATGTTTCTGTGACATGAAGAAAACACAATCAAACTTACAGATCGAGTCAGTGGTAGACCAGCAACTCCTGTATTCTGCATGTTGAAATTAGTGGGTTCGCCAATGAAGTGTGGTGGTTTTGAAGAGGTGGTGTGACAGCTGTTTCTGACTTCATAAAATAAACTCACGAACCAGTAAGGATTATCTTTGTACAGATAATTCCTGTAATGATGCTGGACGCTTAGAGTAACAACTTGAGCCTGTCGGTGGCAAAAACAAGAACATTTAGAGGACGTTCTTTGATGGGGGGTACTGTCCAACAAGGATTGCTTTGCAGCTGTTATAGCCGTTTTATGGCTGCTGGTTGAAAAATTTAATTTAGTTTGGATCCTAAAATATGTTACAAAATGAGTCTCAACTCTAAAAAGCAGTTTAATTATTTAAACATCTATTTGGACCATTGGATCCTGTTATTTGGCTCCTGTGATTATTTTCTGTGGACGTGGGGCCCCATTTCTTAGATTGAAGGAAGTGGTTTCTTCATTAGCAGTATTCACAGGGTTAATGACTTGACCTGTATGTTTTTTTTTAGCCTACATACCAGCATGTGATCAGTATTTTTACACCAGACAGAAAAACGGGAACTGTGTAGTAAGCAGTTGTAACCGAGCCTTGCATGGGTGACGTTATTTCTCATCTGACGTGAATGCAGCATGAATCTTTCGTCCTCCTGCAGGACTCGGCTCGCCTTCGTCCAGCCCATCTCATTTTCAAGTATGGCCTGGCAGCAATAACACTCATGGTACTGCCTTCAATGTGATGTAAGGTTTCATTACGTTAAGTCTCGAGTTAGTTGCACTCTTGTGTTGTCCAGCAGAGCTGCTAGGTGAAGCGCTGTGTTAGCCTTTCTAACAGTAGAAATGTATGTGTTGAGAGGAAATATTTATTTTTTAACTAATTTATTTTTGTCACTTTAATGAGCCACATTCCTTGACTTGTGAAAATGGTGAATCAGTGTGGAGGATGATCTGTGCTGTTTTCGGTCCTTAATGTTTTAAAGTAATAACACCCAAAGGAGAATTGTGATATGTTAAAATCTGGACCTTATTTTTACAAGAGTGGTCGGTATGATAGTTTGGTGATTGTTTCAGGACTCAGCTTTGCACCAGACTGTACTAGCTGCAATGTAATCAATGTTGACAAATGTGCTCAATCAAAGTATCTTTTCTCAAAGTGCTTGTGTTTGCCACTGACAGACTCTTATTGCTAATTGAGATGTGTGTCAAAATTACCGTAACCATCCCTCTCAAGAACAAACTTTTTTTTTTTAACATTAAGATGCAGGACAAAAACCAAAGTCAGCAGACTTTAAACCCACCAGACTCCATTATCAAAATCAGACATTTTACCAAGCAGAGCAGTGAGTTGCTGTTCTACTGCTGCCTCGACTGGTTAGTGGGTTTGTGTTTTTCTGTGTTACAAAAACATTGTGAAATGGTTGGTTCAATTACAACCCAATGTTTTTGTAACAGGTTAAAACACATTCAAACTTACCAATCAAGTCAGTGGTGGAGCAGCAACCCCTGCATTCTGCACGGTAAAAAGGCTGTTTCTGCCAATGGAGTTTGGTGGTTTTGAAGAAAGCATTGAAACAGCTTTACTTCATGCTAAAAAGTTTGTACAGATAAATTCTGGAACTGGCAACTTCTAAAATCTGAGATTTCAAAACTTCTAACAGCCGTCACATTGCTCTACTTAAATCCAGCAGCCACCATTGATGAGAACACCAACTTTGCCCTTTGGAGAACATGTGAGTTGTATGCCTACGGCTGCCTCTACTGGTGAGTTTCTTCATGTTACTGTGTTCTCTTAGTGAAAATTTTTGTGCATCACACAATAACATAAAGAAACTCACCAAGAGATGCAGAGGTAGACCAGCAATTCCTGTGTTCTGCAAGGTAAAATCAGTGTTTTTGTAGGTGGAGTCTGGTGACTGAATAGAGCTGTGAGGGATCCTCCTGTACAATCTGAGCCTGTCAGTGGAAAAAACAAAAACTTGAAGTGAACATACTTTGGTCATGTGCAGTTATCTACAATAATTACACTGCAGTTGTTCTGGGCTGTTGCACAGCTGCCAGCTAAATATAATCTACCGTTCACTGTTGAAATAAGGGCCAGGTTTGGAGACACTGGATTCCCCTTTGATCTGCTGCTAGTAGAACAGAGTAAATGAAATCACTCCGTTGTCATGCTAACCTTTAATGATTCTTTGCTCTGTAACTCCGTCTTAAGATGCACTGAATAAAATGTAGCTTCTTCATGATTTAATCATCTGGAAGTGTCACCTTTTTCTTCCACCTAAGGATGATCACAGATATTTAAAGGTGTTTTAAATGATCAAACACAGTCAGGTGCTTCTGTTGGTCATGTTTAATTCGTAAGGAACAGAACAGCTTTTCATCAGTACAGAACACAAATCACAACCAATATCCATCCATATCTAAACATGTCTACATGTGTGAAACACCTTTTCAAAGAGCGGGAGTCTGAGCGGGAAGCAAACACCAACTGGAACTGAATACATGTGAGAGTTTACACCGACTGGGAATCATGCTGAGACACGTTTCATCTAGCAGTTTAGTATTAACGTCCATCTTCAAGCACAAGCTAAAAGAGAAAACACTAAATGTATTATTGCCAGGTTTGATTATAGTTGGGCTGCAGATAACTTAAAAAATACAATAAACAACAAAATGTCAGGAGTTAAGACTTCTTCAATTCCCAGATAAAAATCCACCCGCCCCTCCGCTGGGGGCCACGGCCCCTTCCCGAGTTCACCCTCCCTCACATCCCCGAGTCGTCCAACCAGCCACAGCTCCTCAGGTGATTATGTGGCATAGCGTTTGGTCCACTGTTTGGCTATCCTGTCGTGTTCAGGTCTGTTTGTTGTGTACTGTGTGGCGATGCTTCCAACCAGAGGGTCAGCTGTCAACACAAACAACACAAGGCTCAGTGTTTCTGCACGCTCTCTACACTTTCAGGTGCATTTTCAAAGAGGTGTGAAACTGTTTTTTCTCTTCATAATGCAAATGATACATTTTCATATAATCAATACTTTGAAACTATCCTGTGCATGTCAAGATCCACAGATTGCATTTTAAGGAGCAACCAATGTTTTCATCAAACCAGTTTCCATCATGCAAGTGGTCCAAGTGTAAATACAGCCCCACCTTCTGTCTTAATCTGGATTTAAACCATAGACTGTAAAAAAAAATGGACGTCATCTCGTTCTGCTCAAACTGAGGTCACCACAAAAAGTGCCCCCTCTGCTGGCTGTCTGCAGTACAAGACAAAAATTCTGGCTCTATTCATTCCAGATGGGCTGTGGTCAAACTTTAAAAAATTATTACACCTCGTTGAAACCTTTCTCTCATCCGTATGCTGTAGTAATATTTAGATATTATTGGGCTGCATTGTGTTCAGGTCCCCTTTTTTCTGAAATGTTTATTTTTTATTAGTTATTTGAGGTTAAAATAATAAAATACATCAGGAAGGGGAGTTAAGAAGAGATTAGATGGTCTAAATAAAAAAATAATAATAATTTTTGTCACCCGCTTCCACCCAGATTTTCCCTGTTCCTCAAAAGTCTCTACTGCACAGACTCTAGCTGCACAATGGCGGCCAATGGTAGCTCCTGTGATGGAGGTTTTTTGGCTTCAAAACCGTACAATGGTAAAAGGCGGAGCCACGCTGTCTATTCTATATACAGTCTATGATTTAGAACCAGTCGGAGCAGCTTAATTTGAAGATTTGAGGCTGTGAAGAGGAGCAATACGAGCTGACAGCAGGAGTAGATGAAATGAAGTCAACCTTAAAATCTTTTAAGTGAAATCGTCTAATTCATGAGCAGCTGTCTGGTTCAGAGATTTACAGCTGAGGTAAGAGAAGGGTTAGTGCTGAGCAGGGCATTACAGTAAACTACAATTACTGCAGATACTTTGAGCTGAAACCAACTCTGCAGCCTATAATTATGGTCCATATTTCACCTTTTGATATTCAAAGTCATCAAACCTTATATAACCCCGAGGAATCTGCTGCAGACATTTTCAGGGATACATGGTTGGGGTTTTTGTTAACTGTGATGCTGTTTGTTGGAGTAGCTAACAGATAATAGCAGATCTGAAAATGTATAAAAGAAGTTTGAGTTTCTGTGTACCAAACTAACAAAATGTGACATGTAACTGACCTAGAGATGGTCAACATATGAAAAATATTTATTTTTAACACTCCAGAATTCATTTAGACTTGATAAAAAAATCATTTTAAAGATACATTTTGAGAAGTTTTATCTACCTAACAGGCTCATTTTTAGGGACACTTCAATACAGATACTTCGGGCTGACCCTGATCCTAAAGTTAGAAGTAATAACTCAGCTGATCGTTACTTATACTACTCTATACCGTTCACAACAACCCTTCAAATTAAAAACAAAGCCTCAGATTTTTTAACTTTTTATTATTATTATTATGATGGGGAAGAATACACAAACCGTGATCAATTTAGAAGACTACATTTCCACTCGCACTCCTGAGCCTGTCACAAAAAGAGCGACACACACACTATTTTTGCTGAGTTTTATGTCATCTCTAAGTTTATCTAAAGTTTTTTCATGTAGATAAAACCTTTAAAATGTAGCTTTTATGTTATTATTATGATCTTCAATCCCAAATAGTTTTCAAATAAAGATGCATTTATACAAGCTGAATGCACCATTTCATAAAAAGGACCCAGATGTAATCAAACACACAATGTAACATCTGATTTCATCAAAGACGGAGGCTCTGGCTCTCTGTTTCCAAAGTAATGACGGCTCTGGTTGTTTACCGTTTATCAAGATAGGTATTTGTATGTGTGTATGTGTGTGTGCTCTGCATCTCTCACCAGGGTTGCAGTCGGTGAGCAGCGAGCAGATGGACAGCAGGACCTTGGAGATGGTGAGAGCAGGACTCCAGTTGTCCTTCAGGATGTCGAGGCAGATCACCCCCTGACTGTTAATGTTACAGTGATAGATCCTGGTACGAAACGTCACCTGAACACACAGAAGGAGGAAAGATGAGGCTTAAATCAAGAGATTTAAAACCTTTAATTTATATATGAAAGCCCCTGTTGAAAAATGTGTCTGTTTAAAAAAAAAATTGGTAAAGGAACGACTAAGCCAGAAGATGTGAGTTTGATGGGATCCTCTGTGTTAAAGATGCTGCAGGGGTTCAGAAAGAAAGCATGAACTGCATTACAAAGTGCAATGGCTCCCTCTAGTGGAGAACACAGATTTAACACCTGCTTTTAAATTGAGCCATGTGTTTGGAGATTGACAGCAAAGGTTTTCAGCGGTGTAGTACTCACCTTTGGTGGTTTGAAGGGATAGTCGGGAGTGAAAGCGATGTCCAGGAAGAAGACTCCTCCCTCGTACACGGAGCCTGGAGGGCCCAGGATGGTCGACCTCCACTCATAGATATTATCACCTTTAGGACCGGCACTGTAAGATAGAAAAGAAAAAAACAGCTGTCAAAGATCAATGTAGCAGCATCTTTTATCTGTGACCGTCTGGAATAATGGGATGTATTTAGTTCTGTTCTTTAGTATCTTTATATGCTCTGTCTACAGTGACAAAATAAACACATTATCATTTATCAGTGCACTCTTTCAGAGCCATGCAGACAAAAAGAGAGACAAAGGAGACAGCATCCTCTACCAATAATAGCAATTAAGTTTCAGGAGATGGTCCCTGAAAAAGAGAAGCTTCATGACTATTTATGACCTGCGGGACAGAGGGAAAAGCAAAAAGAAGAACGTCAAAAAAATAATGAGACCTATTGTGTTGTTGGACACACACACACACACGCGAACACACACAAATGAATAAATAAATGAGAAGTGTATAAAGGAAGCAGGAAGAATAGTATTTTTAAACTAAAAGAGGTGTCAGATGTTCCATGACAACATCCACTTTTCAAAGAAGGATGCAGACTTCTCTGGTTTTAAATTGAAAGATAAGGTCATCTTTTCTATTCCAGTAAGTCTGCAGCATCACACCTTTCAGGTTATCTTAACAAAAGTTAAACAACAGCTTTCTTTTGTTTTTGAAGTGGTCAGTCAGGATTCAACAGAGAACTTTAGATAAACAAAACAAACCTTGAAAATTCATGCTGAGTTTAACTCCTGTATTCTGAGAAGTCTGGTATCCAGCAGTTAAACAGCTGTCTGGTTTTAAAGGGAGTCCACCTGTGTCCACTTTAAAGTCTGAGTAAAGCAAAATCAGCCGTTTTTCTTCGAAACATTAAATAGGTCACAAATGTATTTTCCTAAAAGATGTCAAAGCCATTCAACCATTTAGGATTTAACTGTGGAGCTCGGCTTCACAAACTGCGTTTCAAATTTCTGTGTTCAGGATTCAAAGGGCAGGTCAGACATCATAGCAGCGTTATGTCACAGAGCCATCATCAGCATAACCCCTCCCCTGCTGCTGAAGCGGTATAAATACATTCAGCACATTAACCTCGCTGGTTTTTCTAGCTTGCTCTCGAGTCTCGGATAGCATCTGTAATATAGCATCTGTGTATTGAAAGCAACTGTATTTGGCAAGGCTATATCGTTATTAGTCAGTAATACATGTTGCTAAAGGTCATAAATGTGAGAAATAAATGATCATTCTGATGGAGGCTGTGAGGAACGAGGCTGAGCTCCATCAGTGTCTGACTCAGAGTCAGTTTCTGGCTCTGATGGTTCAAACAGGTAGAGCTTGGTCTGTCTGGTGACGCTGCTAGTGCTAGCTTCCATTGTTACTGTAGGTAAGACACCAAGGCTGTTCCCCTCCTGCGTGTGGGCGTGGCTCCAGCATCTCTAACTGACACGCCCCCAGCGTTCCCCAGTAGAGGGAAGTGCTTATTTTTTCATGATTTTGCGCCCTAATTTTATATACTTAGCAATTTATTTAATCTATTAAATTTGGCTCAGTGGTCAATGACAATATGTCTGTGATGTTACAAACTCATCACACAAATTTCTCGCTGCTTTACACTGACTTTGTGTTTGATTTGCTACTGATACGCTATTTCAAGTGTCACTCTGTCAGCAGGGTAGGGCTTTCTCTGCTTTTTGATTTCCGAGGATGGTACAGAAGATGTCCTGTGATAGTCCAGTGACCTGTACAGAGTGTATTTTGCCTTGCACTCATTGAAAAGCTGGTGTAGACTCCAGCCCCAGGATCCCAAATGAATGGATGGTAGAAAAGGAAAAGAAAAGGAAGCTGTGTGAGAGAGTGGAGGATAACAAACAGGCTGGAGGCTGCACTCTCTGAAGACTACAGCCTCTAAACATGGGGCTCATGAAAACCACGGGCCAACCTGACGCCCCAAGTTATTTGTTCCGACACATGCACCAAACTCCCAAAAACTTCACAAAGTTCTTGTTTGAGCTTCATGTGTGAATACCAACAGCCAACAAACATGTTCCTCTGGTAGAATATCTGCAAAGCTAGAGCTGATGTGTAAAAAGCTATGGCCCCATGAATCAGTGAATTACAGAATAGATGTCTTATCACGGGCTGCACGGTAGCGCAGCTGTTAGAGCTCTTGCTTCACAGCAAGAAGGTCGCCGGTTCGAACCCCGGTTTGGGCACGGTGTGCCTTTCTGTGTGGAGTTTGCATGTTCTCCCCGTGCATGCGTGGGTTCTCTCCGGGTACTCCGGCTTCCTCCCACAGTCCAAAAACATGCTCACTAGGTCAATTGGAGATTCTAAATTGCCCGTAGGAGTGAGTGCGAGCGTGAATGGTTGTCTGTGTCTCTGTGTCAGCCCTGCGATTGACTGGCGTCCAGTCCAGGGTGTACCCTGCCTCTCGCCCTCAGCCAGCTGGGATAGGCTCCAGCCACCCGTGACCCTGAACAGGAGGAGCGGTATAGAAAATGGATGGATGGATGGATGTCTTATCACTGACACGAACATTAGTATCTTGGCTGAAGTCTCTTTATAAGCTAAAGTATGGGTGAGAACTGACCTCTGTCTGCTCCAGTTAATAGCATAGCTTCAAAGGGTGTGTGCTTGTTAAGCAGAGGGACCAGGTGTCCCACTTTGTGTGGCATTATTATCACTTTTCCCATGTCGCACAAATTGAGACGATGAATTGAGATGAGGCAGTTACCTTTCTAAAAACATAACTTTCCTTCAACAGCTTAGAGAGGGCTATCACCATCACCTGTGTCTGCTGACAATCAATCAACATACATGTGGCGTCAGGAGTTCAACCCATCATCTGTGTCCTCCTCACTTCCACCCGCTGACACAAACAAAAGAACAAAGGAAAAAGCCTCAGACACCAGAATGCCGTCCAAGAAAAAGAAGATAGAACATGTTCATTCATGGGTGAACTGGTGCAGGGCGATTCACAGCGAGTGTTTTGGGAACTTGATCAGTTATTTCTCCATCACGCATGAAGGTGAGTAGGATGTGAAGCAACACGCAATGATGTGAAACCCTCGAGACACGCATCGTAAAGAAAATTAAGTCGTCGTCAGTTGCCCCTTTTTATTTTACTGTAACCAGCTGATACTATAAATTATACAATCACAATATTACACAAGCGCCGTGAAACTTCAGGATTCTTTTTTGAATTTTTACCAGTTTTTACTTTTATGATCATTTTCCTGTTATGAATGCATTTATTTCTCTCATAAGTTGGAAAAAAATCCATTAAAGAAAAAAATACAAAAAATAAATACGCAAATAGTGGTTTTTT
Organism: Labroides dimidiatus; assembly: GCA_030710495.1. Classification (NCBI taxonomy): domain Eukaryota; kingdom Metazoa; phylum Chordata; class Actinopteri; order Labriformes; family Labridae; genus Labroides; species Labroides dimidiatus. The sequence goes on from CM061155.1 coordinate 13,448,713, forward strand.
ACATTTATAAGCTTGGCCTCAATCAAAATTTTTATGTTTAGAATCAGATGGACATTGTTTAAAAGTCTAAACTACATATTCGAATAAATGTGTCCCACAATGTCCCACACAAACGATCTTCTTGTCCCACACGTGGCTTGTACTCATTTTGTCACCCTGGTGTTAAGGCAGCTACATGATTTAGTCTACACAAAAACCAGTCGGTTAAATAAGAAGAGAAATTAACCTTTGAGTGATGTTGGCCTGGAAAGGGGCGTATGTGGACACATGTGGACATACGCATCCATCCAACGCGACTCCAACTACTACCAGTTGTAAACAGACTGTAAAAAAAATGGACGTCATCTCGGTCGACTCAAACTGAGGTCACCACAAAAACTGCCCCCTCTGCTGGCTGGATGCAGTACAAGTCAAAAACTCTGCCTCTAGTCATTCCAGATGGGATGTGGTCAAACTTTAAAAAATTATTACACCTCGTAGAAACATTTCTCACATCCGTATACTGTGGTGATATTTAGATATTATTGGGCTGCATTGTGTTCAAGTCCTCTTTCATCTGAAATGTTTCTTTTTTTATTAGTTATTAGAGGTTAAAGTGGGCTTTTACGTCTTGTTTAACGATTATTGACAGGTGCTGTTCTTGTGTAGTTTTTTTCGGGAATAATAAAATACATCAGGATGGACAGTTAAGAAGAGATTAGATGGTCTAAATAAAAAAAAAGAATTATTTTTGTCACCTGTTTCCACTCAGATTTTCCCAGAGTTCTTTGTTTGTCTCTACAGCGCAGACTCTGGCTGCACAATGGCGGCCAATGGTGGCTCCCGTGACAGAGGTTTTTTGGCTTCAAAACCGTACATTGGTAAAAGGTGGAGCCACTCTGTCCATTCTTTGTACAGTTCATGGTTGTAAACAATCACAAATGATAAATAGCATCACGATGCAGTTTGACGTATGAAGGCTGAGCCTGGTTAACTCGAGTAACGAACTGAAATATCTGGATGTTGACCGACAAATAGAAGAACTAACAGCTGGTGCTGCTAGCTCTGCTAACAGTAGCCACATTCAACAAACCTGTTGGTATTGTTTACCTTCAGACTGTGATCCCGGGTCCAGTCCCGTGACAAAAATTGGGCTCAATTTTGACATTTCTTTCAATTAAAAAAAACAACAACAAAAAAACTTTACACCAGTTAGAAGGGATGGGACATAAACGGTGGTTAAGAATCAACCTATCTGACTAAAGTTCGCCAGGCTTCATCTCAACAAGAACCTCACACAACCACATTTACAAAACGAACGAACTCTCTCTTTAACACGTGAGTTAAGTTTTATTTTAAACACTCGTCTTCTTTTTTTAAGGTTAATTCTGCTGTCCCACTTCTGCTAGATGACTAAAAAGCTATAAAATTAGACTCTTTATAATGAAAATCTAGAAACCAAATCCTCATTTCCTCATTGGTAATTCATTAAAACACTGCTGTGCAGTCACCCATGTAAGTCATTACGCCAACAGAGTGGGATGTGATAAAAGGAAAAAGATCAACCGCTGAAGAGAGAAAGGCCGCAGCACACGAGCCTCGATGCAACAACAGCAGCAGCAGCACAGAGTCAACAGCAGCTTCTGTCAGAGCGCGCGTGCTGGAGATGTTTTCACATAATCGACTGCTTGATGAAGCGCTCTAAAAACGCTACTCTTCAGTTTGTCTTTTCATTTTTAGATAAGTAGAGCTCTTAAAGCGTGTTTGACTCATGTAAATAAACGACTTGTTCAGTGGGAAATACTGCATGCACTCTCTACTTTAAAAGAATCTATTCAGACACTGAAAAATCCTGAATGCATCAAATAAAAACACAAATAATTCAGCAGCTGACGGATTCATAAATCTGATTTGCAGCCGCAGTAATTCGGCACAGCGGCCTCCGAATCCTGTCTGTCCTTAGAAGAGACAGGTGAGGTAAATGTCAGCTGTAATCTCACTTTCTGAGAAAATCTCTCGCTGCATGTCATCACAACAAAGAGAGAGAGAGAGAGAGAGAGAGAGAGAGAGAGAGACTATGTCCAGTTTTTGGATAGCTCTCCTTGTCTGAGGGGGACAAACATCAGGGTTAGAACTTTTGATGCTTCAAAAAAGATGAAGTTGGTTGCTTCAGTCTGCAGCTGTGAAAAAGACCTTTTAGGATAAATGTTCTCCATCTAAAGCTCTTCAACACATGCACTCTGAATAATAATAATAATAATAATAATAATAATAATAATAATAATAATAATAATAATAATAATAATAATAATAATAATAATAATAATAATAATAGAAAATAAATGAATAAACAAATCAGGACAGCCTGAGCCCCAAATTATAAAAGTGTTTGAGCAGAGGATTTGAGGTAGATGCAGAAGGCGATAGAGAGGAGTTGGGGTCTAAGGAAGCAGGACATGCTGTAGAAAGTATGCTGTGGTTCTCAGCGTATAATGTTGACAAGTTCTCACATTAAGGCACAACATGAACTGGCTCCTCCATATACTTCTGAGCTTTTATTCACAACGAGGGTGGAGGGTAAAAATCTATCCAGTTGAAGTGGGGTGTAGAGGTTTTATGGCTTTTTCCACCATCAGGCTGCTGAAAGACCTTGGTATCCTTGGACAGGTTTTGCGGAAGACAATTAGATCAGTCTCTGAAACAGCCGAAAGAAGCAGCCAGTGGATGTGGATCAAGTGGAGGGATCCTTCTTGGGCTAGCTTGACCTATACATGGATCCCCTTCCCCATCTCCCACTTCACAACCCCCCCAGGAGGAAACAACCAGGCATTTCTTGTAATTGGGTGAGGGGCACGAGCTCAGGTTTGATCACCCTGTAGCTGGCCATCTTTGATGAGGGTGTCTAGTGTTGAAAGGCCGAAACACCCAGTGACTCAAAGGTACACTACTGATGATGTGTCCCAAATTTACAACTTCCCCTTGTCTGAGATACAGCTCCCATCTCTCTCTCTCAACTCCAGTGCAAACCTTCTGTGCGTACCGTCTATTGGCACAGTGGACAAATTTAACATCATGTCCCGTGTTTTATGATTCCCGTATGAGCCAGGATTCTCTGTTAGAGGTAAGAGTTTAGAGTTTCTGAGGATTATTTCAGTTTGAAACCCCAGATGAGACAGTGCAGCTTTTCCAGCTTCTATCCTCTCTGAAGGATTCTGCAGAAACAGCTTCAGAACTTTTTATATCTTTCGGTCATGAAGACACCAGAAGAGAATGGCCAAAACTTAAAGTTCAAAACCTTTTAGCTGAACATTAAAGTAATAGAAGTGTGCTACCAGCTTCTTCAGAAAAATGCACTTATTGACACTCTGTAACCTTCACCTCTGTGGAGGACCAGACCTGAGGTGGGACTGCTGGTAAACTGGTCTCACCACAGGGCCTCATGTGAGACCTGCTGCTGCGCCGAGAATAGATATCGTATCGTTTCCCTCTGAATCAGCCAGAGTGAGGTTTCTGTCGCCTGACAACAGAGACATCTCACATCCACAGACGAGCCACACAGAGCGCCGGGCTTCCTCCCCACCTGCCTCCAATAACACACAAAGACCTCCCAGTGCTTTGTGTGAGGCTGACACACACCATGCTATCACTGTTGTCACTCAATTCAATATCATGGGAGGGGAAAGGGGGGGCTTCTTCTACAACCTTTGTATACACTCACTCTGCAAGAAAAGTGCTGACATTTTGGCTGTTTCATTTTTTTCTGAGTGGTTAACCTTTCAGAGAGGAACACGGTGGTTTGCCTAAAACTGTCTGCAGGAACACAGGAGAAGAGGACATGGATCAGCTGACAGAATGAATCTGTGGTAGCTGAAAGGAGCTTCAACTAAGTGCAACATCAATAAATCAAAATAATAGATGAGATGCTTACAGCTACACAGAAAATAAGCTCTTCAGGTGAAAAAAAAATCACCTCTGAATTCACAGGATTAGAAACGTTTCATCACTCGTTTATTTTCCTCATTTCGACGTTTTGTCGTGTTTCAAACCTCTGCAGCTACTCTCGCCTCATAGCAGAGCTTCAAACACTGCATCTGCACACGCTGGGTTTCCTTTTCAATCAACACTATCTGCTCACAGTGGTGTTGTTGATGATGAGAAGACACACTGTAATAAGCTGCCTGACAAAGGCAGAGTAATAAGTCCACTTCACAGGAGAGTCGAGGAGGCTCCATGCAACTGCACACACACCCTGACAATTTTACACAAAAGCAATCAGCCTGTAAATGTTCTCCCTGAGCTTTATGTGAACAGAGAGGATGAATATCTCTGTATTTCACTCCAGAGGAAAGCCTCATACTCATTCCCTCTCAAGACAGAGTGTGTTCATTTGCTGCCACAGCTGAGCAAAGAAAATCACGTTATTATAACAATGAAGAGCACAACACTTTTTTTCTTAGTTAAAGCCAAAATTTGAGCTGACGAGAGGTTTTTTATCTGTCAGTGTTCAGTTAAAGGGCTTTTATTTAAAATCTTACATTGTCTCTTTGTTGACACCCGTAGCTTCTTTACATAATTTTATCACACTTTCTTAACACGTGTTAAGAAAAACTTTGTTTTTTTTTGTTTTGCCTGCTGTCTCTTTAAGCCTCCCAGCTCCACAAATCCCCTTCTCTCTGATTGGTCAGCCCTCTGGAGGCCTGTCAGTTTACAGACAGATTCAGGGGTTTCTATGAGATATGAATATGAGGAGGTTTGTAAATCTGCACATGTTACTACAATTACTACAATACTACAATTTCATTTAGCAGACGCTTTTTTTCCAAAGCGACGTACAAGCCACACACACCACTGAACAACAGTGGGAGCAATTTTTTTTGGGGGGGGGGGGTTATGTGTCTTGCTCAAGGACACTTCGACATGTGACTGCAGGGGTTGGGAATCGAACCCTCGACCTTCCGATTAAGAGATGACAACTCTACCACTGAACTACAGTCGCCCCTGATGTTCAGTATGAACATCCAGCGTTGTTACTTTATATCCATGTTTAAAACAAAGGAAAGCAGTATACCTCCTCTTTAATGAGAGACTTTTAATTATGGAAACAAATCAACAAAAACACATTTAGTATTAACCCTTTGCCCACTATGACTCGCCAGCCCTCTTGCTTCCACCAGTGCTAAGATCGAGAATGTTTGGTTCTTATTAGGGATGCACCAAAATTTCAGCCACCGAAAATTTTTGACCAAAAGACTTTTATCACTGAAACAGAATGTTGTGATGATGCAAGCTAAGACCGCGGCCGGTACGCTCTCGTCTGGAGGGCCAATGTATTTCAACATATCTGAGAAAGACCCATGGATAGTGTTCCAGATTGCGATGACTGCAGAGAACCTGCTTGGAGAGGGAGATACACAGAGCGCAGGAGAAGGAGAGCAGAGTGCAGAAAAGAGGACTCGTCGCTCTGAACCAGATGAAGGGCATTCCTCTCTTACAGATCAGATCTATACCCTGTTATTTATTTAACAGACCAAACAGCCTCATGTTATTTATCTTACTTATATGACGGGATGGTTAAGCGTTCACAACTCTGCTCATTGTGTTGTGCACAGCAGTTCTGCCCTGATGCACAGACACCAACATGCACACACACACTATGTGTAGGACAGAGAGTCCAGAAAAATGTCACAACCATCAGAGGAGATGCAGAAAAAAAAGTCTGCCTTTTTAAAGCCCTCCCAGGGCATCTCTGTGAAGATCTCATCTCGTGTTGAATTACAGGCTGGAACATCACAGAATTTATGCTTTATGATGCAAAGGCTTTTTTTTTTAACAATAAATTTGTGATTTAAAACACCCAAAAGGCTTCTGATGCAGGTGTAGTTTTTTTCCCCACTCACAAACAGTCACCTTTTACCCACCACAGCTTCTGGTTTATAATTTCAGTGTGAATTTGATATTTTTCCACAAGCTTTGGTGCTTGTTTAAAATTATCTAACATTAAAGAAAAGTACTGATGGTCTTACACACATGGTGTTAAAAAGTATTGAAAATATGGACAATCGAAGCAGAAAAAAAGTACCAACATAAGTGAGGAATAATATCAGTATCTGATCGATGATTGAAAGAAACTTCCTCTTCCTCGCCAGACGACTGGCACACAGGAGGGAATATTCTCTCAACTTCCACCTCTTCAGCTCAGAGCTGCTTTCAGGGTTTTCCAAAGCTAAATGACACACCGGCCAGTCACTTCCCCTCCAGGGAGGGACAAGGGTTTTTTTTAGATACAAGGAAGCTGCTGAGAAAACCTCAATAATCTCACACATGCAGGACAGTAACACACACTGCAGTCCTAAATTGATGATTAAACCTGATCAAAGGGGGTTGCTGTAAACTTTTTGTGGGTAATGATGATAAACGTTAACATTTTACTGATTATGGGTAATAACAGAGTGAACATCTCAACCGCAGACTGTTTAAGCAGCAAGAAGCTGTGAAGACAGTGGAAATCTTCAGTAAAAGAGAGAAAAGAAAACAGTGGAAAGAGGGTAGGTTTGAGTCCTGCCGACCCTGAAAGATGAGAAACAGGTTACACATCGAGTCAATTATACGGCAGCTCTGAGACAACCTGACCTGAAACTGCTTTCCTGTGTTTCTAATCATCAGACGACTCCAGGAGCAGATCTCTGAGGATAATCCAGCCACATTTAAACCTTGAAAAAGAAGCAAGTCCTATTTTAAAGCAAATTCCCTTCTCTAGTATTTCTACTGGATTTAATAATCAGATAAATTTCTTCTGATGAAGATTACACTTTTTACAGTAAAACCCCTGAGAACAGTGAACACTTAAGGTAAACTAAGATAAACTGAGGCTTTGTACCTACAAACCGACTGAACGAAACTAGAAATGGTTACATAATAGGGCCTAAAATACTGTGCCAGATATTTCCTGTTAATGCATCAATCAGACGCCACCTCCCAGTCCCACAAATCAACAAACAATCAGGAGGCTTCAGGTTCATCTGCATGAAATAGAACATTTCACTGCTGCCAGTGAACTAATCAGTGTTTTCCATCTAAATATATTATTTAATCCAATCCTGCTGGTATCAGTAGGACAATATGTAGCCGATAAACACTTAGTCTGAGTCTTATGATCAAATTCAGAGGAATAAAAAGCTCCTTTTAAAGGTTCTGTAAGAACTAAATGTTTGTCATTGAAAGTAGTGACATCTTTGGCCTGAATCTGTAGTGTTTTTTTCCCTGGATGAAGACTCTGTTTCCCATGAACGCCATCACCCACTGTAGAGACTTGACTCTTTCCAAGGTGCGCGTTTGTTTTGAAGCAAATCAATGGAGAGCAGATCTTCTTTTTAACACTACTTTTCATTGTTCAAGAGGACTTTTCCCGGGATGCAAAGCAAAGGTAATGTATTTATTTGTAGTTATGTAGCATTGTTTGAAATGTGACAACAATCTCACTTTGTAAACTCACTTTGTAGTTTAGTGTCCAGAAGGTGAGCAGACCATCCGTTTAGTGTTACTCACAGCCTGGTGCTCTGAGACGTGTCCATAACTAGGGATGCAACGGTATGCCATAAAATATTGAACCATTCTATCTGCTTTACCATTTGTGTTAGTAATTGTTAACTTAAAATAAGTGTTATATTATTCAGTACAGCATGGATACTGGAATTTATTTACTACGAAATGCAGTTTTTGCTGACAAGAAAAATAAAAAAGTTGAGGTACAGAACCGAGGTACAGACTGAACCGTAATGTGTGACGTTTGTGAATCCTGGTTATGTCCTACCAGTGCTCATCTACCAACTCCAACCTCAACAAGCAGAACTAATGTAACCTAACTCTTCATTTTATTGACAGACTCAAGTTTGAACAGATCACTGCAGTATAACTGCTGCAGGGAAAACCCAAACCAACCACAGATATGAAGAAATAGAAGAAAAATTTTGGTGCTGATAATCTCATTTCAAATTGTGGCTTATGAATAGGGATGGGTATCAAATTCGGTACTTTTAGAGGTACCAGCTGAATTCCATCTATACTACCGAGTACCGATTCTCGTAAAATCAAACAGTACCATGTTTCGGTACCTAAACATATATAGGAGTAACAACAGGAGTACAAACGGTTTGGCTTCTCTCGCTCTCTGTTGGTGCTCCTCTCACAGTGAACAGCTCGCTCCCCCATCCATCCAGAAAACTCTCCTGAACATGCATGTTTTTGTATTTGGAGAGGCGGGGAAAACAGTCACTTGCAAGTCTCAGTTTAGATTTTTTTGGCTTGTTTTCTAAAGTGTAGCTACTTATTTGAGTTTGCTTTTCTGCCTGTATGATCTCCCAGCTTCAACAACAAGAAACGAACACAGCAACGCGTACTTAAGTTTCATTTTCACTTTCACTGACTGCTAAAAAATAGAACTGAAGGCTCTGCTTGAATTATTATCCTGGTCTTATTTTTATGCATTAAAGGGTTAAATTTAACATTTATATAGTGATTTAAAGGAGAAATCAAAATATCAAGATATAATAGTGTATCGCGATATCGCTTAAAAATACTGAGATATTGGTTTCAGGCCATAACGTGCAGCCCGAGTTGAATGTTGTTCTGATATATCCGTTAGTTTATTTATTGAGAAATAAATGTTAAATTGAAAATTTTGAGATCTTATTACTGAACAAATTAACATTTACTATCACATAAACACAAAAAAGCACCGAAAATTGGTACCATTGAGTACCAGTACCGATTTCCAGGTACCGGGCATCGGTACAGTATCGGTTCAATTGAGAAAGGTACCCACCCCAAATTATAAATAGACAAATATACAAAAGTGAAACTGTTTTAAGATCACGTAAAGTCCCCACAGAGACTTTGATAATCGATGACTTACTATAGTGAACAAAAGTTTGTGAGTAGATTTCAAGATTTGCTTCTTTATGGCAGAGATACTGCTTTAACTGGCACATGATGAAAACTAAAAACATCTTTATGTTTTGTCATGTCACTGTGATATCTGACGCTTAAAATACCAATAACGGTCTTTAAGCCCGTGCAAAGTCTAAACCTCCTTAGCACTAATTACTCGCTCACTACACAACTTCTCATTTTCCTGAGCTGTCATGAGCGCAGCGCTGGAATGTCAGGAATCTGTCTGACACCAGAAGGCATCGTCTGAAGACGACGTGTAGTGACCGACAGCGAGAAAGAAAAAGAGAATAAAGTGTCAGGATTACAGTAATAAATAACATAGCAGGTGGAGGGAAAAAAGGAATAAAATACGGAGAATAAAAAGCAACACAGTGTTACAGAGGGAGGAAGGGAGTGGGTGAGGATGGCCTGTGATGTCTTCAGTTCACACTTGAGTGACAACGAGGCAGTAGAAGGATAAAAAAAAGAGGGCCCTGCTCGGCGTTCCCCGTGAAGAGCATAATTAGATTTTGATAAATGACAGATGAAAGACTCTTTGGCTTTTAGTGCTCATAAAACAAAGTTTGCTCCCAGAGAGGCACTGATGATAATGGAAACTAGTCAGGATCAGTCTTTTCTTCATCACTCAGTGTCCTTTTTAAGAGCGAAAAGAAGCCCGAGAGGAATGAGACGACAACCGACTGACTCATCGATGTGTAATCCATTAAACAGCATCTGCAAGGCGAAGCAGGCCGGCTCCATTCATACCCTAATGAGCAGATTCTGTGCTAAATGAAGCAGAAAGAACCGAAATCCTGTAAAAAGCCCCCCTCTCTGCACGTGCTGCTGAATGGAGGGTTTCACCCCAACTGGAAGAGAACAAAATGAAATGATGAGGCCTCTCTCCACGCTCTCTCTCACACAGATAAATCACTCAGGGCGCGGCCACTACACGCATGTGAGGAGGCGTTTAAGTCAACTCTGAAACTCTCCCTCCTTCAGATGATTAGGCCAGGTGAGAACAGCCTCTCTTTAACTTGGGTGTCACCTTACTAACAAACAGAAACACTTGCACAACTCACTAAGACTCAGGATGAAGTTGTGCCAAAAAACAAACGAATTAAAAAAAAAATGTGCCGATGTTTAGGCATCACTGAGTTTCTTCACTCCTGCTCAAAAGAAAGAACATTTATTTATACCCATTTATATTCTCATTGCCTTCTTTTACTCTAAATAATGGAACTCTCTCCATTGAGCAGAACCACACAGTCAACATATAAAAACAAAACTCAGCTTCTTAAAGAGGGGGTATTCACCTTTCCTATATTGTAAACATGGATATAGAATATATTAATGCTGAAAACAGAGTTTCAAAAGAAGGGTAGGAGTTGGCCTCAAACACCAAGGTCTGCCCATACCTCTGCCCGAAAATGGCCAATCAGCTTTCAGACGAAGGATGAAGTAAAAAAATAGGGATCTTTTTAAGCTCTACATCATTTAAAGTGAAAAGAAACCAGAAGGACAGTATAAAGCTTAAAAAACAATAAACTGTCTTGAGTTTAATGCAACTCAACCTGAGACCTGAACTAGAAAGAGTTCCACACACCCAGTTCTTCTTTTACAATGTAGCGTAAGCTTCCAAAAGGAAAATGATGATGAGTGAAGCTGGTTGTCAACTCTTAAAAAGTCAACAAGACCTCCAGCTCACCAAGAGTAACACCGAACACTACATGAGAAAGCTCAATAGCTGCCGGCAAGCAAACACCCTGAACACACAAAACTGACACCCTGACCATGTTTGAAGAGGACCTGATCCTGAAGGGCAACTTCCTTGCCGCCTCTCTGCTCACTCAACTGTTCACAAACTCACTTGTGAAAGTGCTTTTTGTATTTTCAACCCCTCATCCCGGTCTGATTGAAGGGCTCACTCTGAATCAGGGGTTTAATTAGTCAGAAAGATTTTAAATCAGGATTTATGATCATTTAAACAGTCGGTGATTCACTGCTGAACGCCACTAATTTATCACTTACTGTAAGTTCAGTTTGTTGCACTCTGCCGTTCTCTGGATTTGAATGTCACTGAGAATATTCCTGCTGACCTTCTGGTATGTATCCCATCTGAACCACAAATCTTTTTCTTTTGGGAAAAATAAGAGATCTACTGTTAAAAAGAAGTTCTGGGAATTACGCACTGAACTGAAATCAGATTCTTCTGTCTCCTCATCAAACAAAATATCAGAGATGTCAGAATGTTTGCTACTGGAGAAAATCACTTAAGGCTTGAAGAAGAGGATGACACATTCCTGGATCTCTGCCAACCATTTATTGACCATATGCAGCTGTAGTTCTAACTTCTAGTTAATTCCAGCATCTACGAGGTATAAGGGTTTAAGGTACGCTGGTATAAATGTCACCTTTAAACTGCACGCGTGTCTATGGTTTTTATAATCTACTTTTTATGAGTTGCTCATTTATGTGTTTGTGCTTATAGGCTTACACAATGGTGTGTATCAATAAGAGTCATAGAGTCATATTCACTGTTTTACATTTCTTCTTTCTCGTGGATGTGTAAGTTGTATCGTTTTCATTAATTGTAAGGGAAAAATATGAAAATACTAAAAAAAAAAAATACTAATCAGAGAAAGAGAAAGAAAGAATAAATGAACATGAGAATGATTAACTAAATGAATTAAGAACAAAAAAGGAAGACAGCCAGAAGGACAAAAGTAAAGATGGAAAAAAAGAAAGAGCTGATGAATGTAGGGAAGAAAGGAGAAAAAATAAATAATTCATAAATAAACAAGTTAGTTAAAATAGAAAAGGAAAAGGATGAATACATTGATTGATTAATTAAAGAATAAATGTAGGAGGGCTGCACGGTGAGACAACAATGAAGGTCATCGGTTCCAGTTTGCCCAGTGGCCTTTCTGTGTGGAGTTTGCGTGTTCTCCCTGTGCATATGTGGGTTCTCTCCGGGTACTCCGACTTCCTCCCACAGTCCAAAAACATGCTCATCAGGTTATGATGTGATTCTAAAATTGCCCGTAGGTGTGAGTGTGAGCGTGAAAGGTCGTCTGTCTCTGTGTGTCAGCCCTGCGATTGACTGGAGACCAGTCCAGCATGAACCCTGCCTCTACCCCTAAGCCAGCCACCTTAGACCCTGAACAGGATACACAGTATGGAAGATAAATGAATGTAAGAAAGAGAGAAAAAAAAGGGAAAGAAGTAATACAAAAATTTATGTCTGTTAATATGGGAAAGAGAAAAAGAAAAAATGAATTTATGAATGAAAAAGAAACGGGGAGATGGAAAGGAGAAAAGAAAAAAGATTATAGAAAAGAAAGAGAAATGAAGTAAGAAAAGACAGGAATAAAGAGAAAAAGAAAGAGAGAAAGAAAGAAAGAGAGAAAGAAAGAAAGAAAGAAAGAAAGAAAGAAAGAAAGAAAGAAAGAGTCAAACCTGAGGTTTCATTTCAAAGAGATGTTGTTTGCAGCTTGTAATTAAACACAGACATGAAAAAATGTCTTCCATCAGCAGATTGTCACGTTTTTAAAAACTCAGAACAAACTATGGAGGAAATCAGCCCATGAACTGGACTGAACTCAGCACGGCTGAGAAATACAAGAAAGACCATGCAGAGAGAAAATTCACCACCTGTGTGAATATGCAAATGAAGGTCTGTTACACCTCATGTTATTAATGCCTGATTTATATGACGCTCATAACACTGGTTTCATTACATTTCAGACTGCAGTTCTGATGTTTTCAAGAGTTTGCATGCTTGTAACTGGGCTCATAGTAAAAAAGTCAACAGCTTTGTTTAGAGATGAACAATGATCCACAATCCATACTTTATATTGATTTGTGTCATTTATGTTAAACAGACATAGTAGGAAAAGTGTTAATGTTAGACTGAAATCTTTTGTCTTTTTCAATGAGGAAAACCCAAACTGTGAAGGACCAATTGAATTTAACTCACCCTGTTTCATCATTTAATCACAAGAAGTAAATGAGTCCTCTCTTTTCAAAACATCTGAAGTGAGCAATTTTGCATTCATCCAGCAGACCTCGGTGTAAAGAGCTTATCCATGACACCACAGGGGGTCTGGGGGCAAATTTGCTTTAATACGGCTGAGGTTCATGGTCTGAAAGTAAGTTTGAGATCTGTCATGCAACCAAGACATCTTCATCCCTGCAGATCAGACACACACCACACAAGCTTTTTCCATCAATCATTTCATCTGCAAATACCTGAAGTGTTGAAAATGAAACATCAGATCTCAACCACGCGCCTCTCTGACATTCCTGCCTTCCTCTGGTTGGTTAAGGTGTGTCAACAAAACAATAGCCTCATAACAAAACGGGAAAAACCCTCAAGTACGCAACAACAAACAGATCTTTGAGTGGGGTTAGGGTCAGGTGTTGAGCAAACCATCTCTGCAGTGCAGGGTTTCCTGAGGAAAAACAAGAGACACTTAAAGGAGCTCAAACAGATATAACACACAGTGATAACTCCTTTTAAAGATGTGTCTAAACCTGCCAGGCTGGTTTGAAACACAACTCTATCAAACTAAATTTTGACACACCATAAAAATCTAACCCAAAAGGAAACGCTAGCACAACATGCAGACCTCCATTCAGCATTACTGCCAGCACAAACATGTAACAACGAGGAGTGAACAATGTCCACTTCAATCCTGGGCCCAGCACAGATTACCTCATGTGAGTGCATCCTTACAGAGGGTGCTTTTTTTTTGTTTTTATTCTTTCCCTCCGGTCCCTCCGTAGTAGCTTTATATGATTTAAAGCAAAAAAAAAAAATCCCTGTTTTCTCACAAATAAAGTTTTAGAAAGCCCTCATTTCAGCTTCTGTCTGAGACACTATTAGTTGCTGTGTCTTTACGGGTTCCCACTCTACAGCCCCCTTTCCTCTGATTGGCCAGCCCTCTGGAGGCCTGTTGGGGCTGCATCTTCATGTCATTTTCATATTCACAGTAAGAGAAAGCAAAATACCCCCTCTTTAAGTTGTTTTTGAAACGGACTCAAATGTTATTCAGTATATGGACTGTGTTTATCAGGCACAGCATCAGGGACAGTTCAGGTTAAGTACACACAGACACAGACACAGACAGACACAGACACAGACAGACAGACAGACAGACAGACAGACAGACAGACAGACAGACAGACAGACAGACAGACAGACAGACAGACAGACAGATAGATAGATAGATAGATAGATAGATAGATAGATAGATAGACAGACAGACAGACAGACAGACAGACAGACAGACAGTGAGACACTGAGCCACAGCCAGTGATTTGTTACTACCTGCAAAATTATGCAAGACCACCAGTGCCAAGATAGTTTGATAGAAGGTGTCAGATGAAGCTAAACAGCCTTAATTTACAGTTTTCAAATATGAAAATATTTGACTGTTTAAAGAACGCAGGATGACATTTCTATCAGCACATACGACTCCTCTATGTGCAGCCCAGTGAAGATCCATGATACACTGTTTTGTTCACAGGGGGCACCAAACATGACAAAAACCCAGGTCACGTGCAAGAGCTTTAATTTCCAAATGCCATTCACAGGCTGACATGTGCACTCAAAGTGATACCAACATATTATACTTCCATTAAACTACTTTTCATTACGAAAAGATGTCAAACGTCTCAAATATCAATCATCACCTCCATTCAAGAAACTGTACAAGCCGTATGAAAACACCAAAAGAAAGGAGCAGATCTGTGCTGCAAGCTTTTGATCAAGATGCTGAAGATGTTTTAGTCAGGAGAATTTTTTTTTCCCTGATTGCCATTGAAGGTGGGACTTTCACACACCTGTTACATCTGCAATGTCATCATTCAACCACTGATCCTCCTTCAGAGGTATTAACAGAGGCATTGCCGTGGTTGTGACATATTTTTCCCCGACTGTTCGCACACTGGTGCTAATGTGGAGTTGCAATGTATGAAAGGCGACTGACAATAATCCATTATGCAGCAAAAAACATGAATAATCAATTAAATAAAAACTACCTGAGCCTTGTTATTGATGTCACAGGTATTGATAGCCTATAAGTATACGTTGTTTCATTGATCTAGCATCTCTCAGCGTTAGAGACAGGATTCCAGACTGGAGAGACAAACATTTTTTAAACGAGAAACACTCGCCTAAAAGAGCTACCTTCTGACTCAATCCATCTATTTCCCTCTGCTTATTCAGGGTCAGGTCATTGTGGCAGCAGCCAAAGCTAGCTGACCTAGAAATCTCTCTCCTCAGTTTTTCCGCTTTTGAGGGATTCTGAGGCCTTCTTGTGGGGATATAAAGCAATCCAAAAAGATTTACTCTGGAGGTGTCCTCCCAGTTTAGATTTGAGTTGAAACACCTCAAGAGGAAGGTTTCCAGCAGGCATCCTTATCCTCAGCTTGGAGTGGCTCCTTTTTTTTTAACACAAAGGAGAAAGGTGGGCTGCCTCCTCTGAAATCTCCATTAGTGGACTTTGTCACAACACTTCTGCATCCAAAAATTAACCAAGGTAGCAGGCGACACCTCTCACTGGAGAGCTAAACTGCTTTTTTGTCTGAGTAGTTTGGTTGATGTTGAGTTTGTGTTTCGTCTGTTTGTTCTTCAACTAAACTTTCTATATCTGTGGAGCTCCTTTCTGTCATGTGGTCCCTTACTTTGTTACTATTTGAGCCCAAAAGTGGCCAAAAACAAAGACCTCTCTTTGGACTTGAACTGATGGGGCTCATGAGGCAGCCACTGCAGCCTATTTCACCACAACAACAGAAACAACTCCAGAACTTTTGATTCCTTTATGACTGTAAATAGTGTATATAAATAATTATATAGGGCCCTGATGTTAGGGGAAAAAAAATCCCATTCAAACGCGGTTCCTCTGAAGAACTAATAAATGTAAGCCTTGTTCACAGCCTGTCATCCACTGAAAAGAGACAGACACACCATTATATTCGTTTTATGAGGCAGAATATTGAGTTTCAATTCTATATTTTCTGTCTTTTGAAGGACCAGACATATAAGGAAGTGAAGCATAAAAAACTTTCTCCATCCTGGCTCAGACAGATGGGCCATTCAAAAAGTTCACATCAAGATCTGTCTGCTTTAGACTTATTGAAAACAACATACAACAGCCAAAACCTGCTCATTCAATGAACTGAAGGTTTCTAAAGAGGTCTCAGTAGTCTCCATTAAACCATGCGGCACACTTATTCACTCACCTGCAGTTTGGTGGCGGATCCAACGTAATGTCAGCCAATTCCTTCTGGATTCTGTGAACGCAAATAAAAGACAAATGTCATGTGATAAATCCTGATCAAATAGTTCAGATCCAAACTCACAGCCTGATAGAAGGTCAAGGAGATCAAATGGAAAGGTGGAAAATCTCCTCTTTAGTTGTCTCTTATGAGGACTTGTTTATAAAAGTTGGGGAATATGATAGATAATATGAAATGGCTGAGATATCCTGGGATTAAATTACTAAATATCACGAAAAGTGTGACTGTAAGGCTCTCTGCACCATCTGGAGTCTGGAGTCCACTCTCCCTGCACCACATCCCTGAGTTCCGGCTCACCTTTTAGCGCTGGTGGAGAGGAGTTTGGAGGTCTTGCTCATGCTTGCTTTGTTTTCTCGCTTCTTGGAGGAGTTGGTGTCTTGCTGCTGGTGCTGTTGTTGCTGCTGCTGATGATGATGATGATTTGAGGATGACGAGGAAGAAGAACTGGTGCTGGCACGGGAATCTTCATCCGACATACCGAGCCTGGAGAACAAGAAAGGTTTAGGTGTACGACAAACCAACTTGATCCTGAACGTAACCCCGTTCAAAAATGTGATAACATTGAAGTTTGGAGCCTTGTTTAAAGACGCTGACAGCTTCAGCAAAACTCGACATCTTTTAATTTTGGGGTGTGCTCTCAGATTTCTGCAGTTTGTTTTCTATTTTATCTACTTCAGACGTCTGTCGGCGTCTTGAGCACATGGACTGACGGTTCAGAAACATCTCATTTTAAACACGCAGCTGGTGGATGCTGAAAGAAGCCGAATGAAACACATGACCATAACAATCCCCTAGAATCAAAAATCGTGTTTGGATATACAAGGGCTGACGCTGATGAGCGATTTAGGTTGAAATTTAACGTTTTTTAAAGGAAGTCTCGCACCTTCTTATCTGTGCACGTTCACGGCTATAGGCTGTAACTATAAATCCCTGATGCATTCAGGGACTCCACAAACGATTCAGTCGTTTTAAGGACCGGGCCAGGACTAGACGGTGACCCGGGTTAACTGGGTCCATCAGTATAAATCCCTCATGTGTGGATGTTATTGAGGAACTTATCCGTCTTAGCGGCGGAGCATTTCCCTCTTTCATAACGCCGAATTGTGACCCCGGCTAATGTTTGCAGTCGGGCGTTATTTTTAGCCTTGCCGAGCTGCGACAAAGGAAATCATTTGGTGAAATAGTTCGGTTACAGGCCTAGTTCTGTCTCCTGACACCACACGGGGAAACACGATACTGTACACCAGTCCTCTGCTCCGGCTCCAGGCGGAAAGGTCGGGCTGGAAAAGCAGAAAATACACCGACGGGGCGATGTCGCAGTCGGCAGGGAGCCTCAACACTACACCTCAACAATCTCCAGGCGAATGAAACTTTCACCTAAAGAAGTCAGCGAGCTTTCACAGCCATGGCAAAGAGCAACCAACAATTTGAAGCCTATATCACGTCATTCAAAACAAATACAACACGCTTTTTGCTTCAAGGTTTTCCTCTAAAATTTAAAGCTATATCCGTCGACATGCAGCTGATCTCGGTCACAGGATGGACCGACTCTTAAATTCCCCCCTGAAGGCGACACGTATACATTCATGGTCCCAGCTTCTTCTAAAAGACAAATATATCGTATGAGGATGTAATATCAGGAGCTGTAATATAAATATTTAGTATATGATACCTTTCTTTGTGTGTGCACAGCTTATGTGTGTGTGCCTCCGCCGCCTGGACGCACTAGTGTCAAACCACCCACAGTGAAGAGACTCACAACTACCGGTCATTACCGGAAAAATAAAAGCACAGACAAGCAGAGGTGACATTTTAACGAGACAGGCTCGATAAGATAAAAGAAGATAAGATAAACTTTTATAACGCATGCAGGAACACCGGAGTGTCGTAGTAGAGAAGACATACAAGGACAGTGTATCATGTAACCTTAAAAACACATCGTCTTTACACAAATCTAATCCCAAACAAGATAAGTGTTGGAGCACTGACAGTAAATTTAAAGTGTTTTCAGGCCAAACATGTCGCAGCACACTTCAACATTTTACTTTTGTTGCTTAAAGAAATAAAAATCTAAAGGAGATTTATAATTGTAAACAACTTCAGTCACCTGTGACGTACCTTAGGTTTGTGCGAATTTTGGCGCCCCTTATGTATAAGAGACCTCTTATTGTCTTATTCTTTATCATTTTAATGATCAAGGGGCATCATCAGGTTAAGAAAAAATGAAGCCTATTCAGAAATACTGAAAGTTACAAATTGTTTAGTGCTGGCTGCAGATAGACCCAAAACCACACACACCAATCAAATTAAAATAAAATAGAATAAAAATAAAAAAAAACATGCCTATAGCCCCTGCCAACAATTGGCTTTGTTACTCTGTTAAATGAACAGACTGGTGATGTAGCAGAGACTACGTCCAATTATTAGATAGTCTATGATTTTGACACTGGACAAAGGAGTCTGTTTATAAATATAAACTGAATCTCTGATGTTCCAGTTTGTATTTGTAAGTCA
Organism: Labroides dimidiatus; assembly: GCA_030710495.1. Lineage (NCBI taxonomy): Eukaryota > Metazoa > Chordata > Actinopteri > Labriformes > Labridae > Labroides > Labroides dimidiatus. The sequence goes on from CM061155.1 coordinate 13,467,439, forward strand.
TATCAAAACAATTTTATTGATGTCAGCCCACTTCTGAACTCCCTGCAAACTACTTACAGTAGCTTTAAACCCAATATCCACTATTTATATCATTAGTTTCAGCAACAGCCACTAACATAGCAGATTTGTAGCCACAATTATTTACAAAGACTTTCAGAAAAAACTAAAACAGGAGCTGTAATGTTTTGTTTTTTAAATGTTTTTCACACTTTTTAGATCCAATAAATTCACTGTAATTAAATAAGCACAAATTTTATTTTTCTAAATTTTAGAAATATTTTATGTGTGATTTCCTAATGAAAAGATTTCATTAAAAGTATTGGAAATAATATGGTGTGTGGGAAATGGCTCTATTAAAAAAGACAAACACCATTGCTACACAATTTTATCTGTTATCTTCCTTGACACAAATGAACATTTTTAAAAAGATATTTATAATCTTTACTTACTGTGTGTCCGATAATATAAACAAGATAGTTTTACTCTATCTTTATGCAAGTTCTTCTTGTCCTCAGTCACATAAATGTAGATGTCCCATGTCAGTTATTTAACAACAAAAAAGTGAGGTTATAACTAAACAACAGGGTTGCATCCTGGGTCTCCCATGACTCCACGGGGCCCCTGTCTGTGAATGTTTAACATTTTCAGTCATCTGTCCAAGAGCTGAGAAGAACACAACAGTCCACATTTTAGTGAGGTTTGATGCTTTTATTTTGTAGAGGTTTATAGCGCTATTTCCGATATTACTGTGGAGGGTTAATGAGAACTTGACTCTGCCGCTGGACGCGTGCCTCCTCTCGCCGGAAGTGTTGGTCCAGCAGCAGACAGACGTCCTGACATTGTCATCGAGATTCATCTGTTTTATCTTCAAACAGATTGAACTGGTGATGTTACTCTGCTTTGAAACTATAAAGAACTTTAATCATGATAAAATTGTTGAAAGGAATCATGAACTATAAGAGCAAACCAGCGTTGTGAGCGAAAGCCCTGAAAATAAGCCATCTCTTTATGAAGTACTCATTCTGTTCTCATCATGCTGACACTTTACTCCCTGTTACTCATTCACTCCTCATGTGTACCCCCCGAGACTCTGGCAGAAAGAAAATTATTTTACATTAATTAGAATCATGGGATAAAAAAGAAGCACATGAAAGTAATTTTTCCAGATAAGATTTCTTTGACCATAATTTAAATACAAAAATTTAAATACCCGTCAGAGTGAACAAAAGGCTGTAGTAAGTAGTAAAAGTCTCAGATTTGGTAGAATTAAAGATCAGAAGTCTTATTTTGACTAATGAGAGGTCACATATTTCAGCTGAGACATGAAAAAATACTTTATCAAATTTACTGTCCAGATGTCATCATATACAATTTGATTAAACTTCTGTTTCGAGGACAAATACAGCATTGAAGACGATGTATGTATGACGATGTATAAATAAGAGCATGCATAAGGCTGCGAGATAAAAATCTGAGAATAAATGGTTAGCATTATGACATACATACGGAGACATACGAGATATGCAAAGAAGCTTTTAATCTAGGGATGTGCTTTATTTCAATTTTTTACACCAGAGTCAATTGCCTTTAGTTCTGCTGGGTAATTTTTTTTCTTTGTTTGAGGGGTCTTAAAGAGTCTTTGATTTGATTTTTAAAGTGTGCAGTCATCCTGTTTCTGTCCTGTCCTGACTGTTTTCACTTTCAGCACTGTCAGTGCACAGCAGGTCAATGCAGGTCAACCCCCAAAATATCCAGTTTCCTTCTCAGAAATGAAGACTAACCCCCAATCTTTGTGCCATAACCCCCTTGTCTGAACCAGATTATTCAAAATTTCCTCTGGGTTTAGTGTTTAAAATATGAAGCAAATGCATAAACTGAAAAATCTGCAGTTCCTGGAGGGTCTACTTGAGGCTGACTGCTAAAGCATGGGAGACCTTATGACAGCCATGTGAAAACTTTGGACATAGTCTCTGTGATGTAACCCACTTCTTTCTGATACAGAGTTTTGAAGCCTTTCATGGTCAGGGACCATTATGGAAATAATGAATTTAATCTATGTTCTAGTTTGAATGAGGTAAAGAGGAAGGCCTTCAGCCTAATTGCAGACAAACACAGGGTGACCACCTGTCAGTCAAGTTGGCTATGCCCTTATATGGGCAAAACTCATTACCCCCCAGTTTTTTGAATGGTTTCTGGTGTTTCTGCAGGCTGCCTCAAGTGGATGCACAGTGAACTGCAGATTTTAGCACTTCAAAATTAGCTTCATGTTTTTGGACTGGAGGTTGCGGCTTGATCAAAACACTCATTTAGCTGCTCAATTCAACACATTTACAAACCAACAGGTGACCTCACAGAGACTACGTCCATGTGATGGTCTCCAGATCTTATGAGGTTTAATGTAATAAATTAATGTTGGTCTCTGAACTGTCCTTTGATAACTACTTCAAAAGAAAGCAATATATTCACACCACCATTTATGAGCTATCACTTTGTCCTTTGGGACGTCGTAAAAAAAGCACAGTGTGACTGAGAATAATGAAGAGGACTGTGACAAGACAAACTCAGCTCATTGTCGGCAGGTTAGTAAAAAAGCACCAGCTGCTGTTGGTCATTAGTTTAAATTACAACTCAAACTCAGTTTTAAAAGGACTTTACACTGTTTGATTAGTCATGTTACAGGATAAACATCAAGTGTTAAAGTGTCTGAGGAAAGATAATCATGATAACCGTCATCACTATTGGCAGACAAAAAGTCTTTAAAACAAATTAAAAAACAAGATAACCTTTAATTGCCATGTGCAAACCGGACAACAACAAGGGCTCAATGGTGGGTGGACTATCATCTTGTGCTTGTGCTGCTGAATCAGCTGACTGCCTTTCAATAAAACGTGCATCTGTTGCTCCACTTCTACACACCAGATGATCAGCCCACCTCTTCTTTGGTGGAGGGCTACCAAAAGACTCTACAGGTATATCGCCAACCTGCTTGACTCATATGTAGAAATTACGAACTCGTAATTATTTTTCATTTCTTCAGAAAATTTCTGCATTATCAGACAACGCAGACTTTCTTTGTGATGCTCAGATCTTTATCAAAACATTCTACAGAGGCTAAAACTTGGGGATGTGGTTTGTTTTTAATCCAGACTCTGGTTCCTGGTATATTAGTTATAAAAAAGTGACCCCAAAAAAAGTGAAAATAAAGAGTTCTATTGAGACAAACTTTATGTTCACTGCAGACTGTTGGCTGCACTCCAATCTGCACTACAAACATTACCATCCAGACCAGACACATTTTCATTCTCCATCTAACTTTGGCCTTTTCTCTTCTATTGATCACTCACCTCTCTTTGCAAATGTTGCATCACTTTCCATGCATCAGTGACTTCTGCTTTTCTCTCTTCCTCCCACAGTGTGTGTGTGTGTGTGTGAGTGAGTGTGCGAGGGAGGGAGGCAGAGAGAGGAAGACTCCCCCTCCCCCCTCCCGATGTGTCAACCATAATTAACTCTGCCACTGTTGCTCCACTTTGCCGGTTTTGCAACACAGTTAGTGCCTGAAAACCACAGAAAAGCTTTGTGTGCTGCTCGAAGCGAGGCAGACACGTCTGCTGCGAAGACAAACAGCAACAAGTGTGAGTGTGTTCTCTGGTGCATTTTGTCTCCAACACACACACATACACATACACATACACACACACACACACCCATCCATCTTTTCACTCAGCAGCTATCAGCTGTCAGGAGGATTCTGGGAAACGTTGGAATCACTATTTTAAGTATAAATGAATACATATTAGTAAAAAGACAGTCAGCGCAAATCAGAGTTTACTGGTTTATGTGCAAACAGTGTTCGATCTCATGAGTTGTTTGCTTAAAAAAACAACATAGCACAACAAGCTTAATCTTTTTCTTTTTTGTTGCACGTTGGAGGAATAATTACAGTGTTTTCAATGGGTTTTGTGTTGAAACCTTGCTGATATAAACCCGATTCAGATACTTCCAGCTTCCCAACCACTTGTATTTTCTTGTGCAAAAGCTGTTAAGCAGAGAGATTTTAAGAACATTTTCTGCACAACATTATGAATACTTCGTGTGAATTTGAAGATTTTCTTCATGGATTGTAATCAGTTTTGTAGATACACATGAGCTGTATCTTGGGTGACAGAGGAAAAATGTTTCCTTCCGTTTCAGTCATTAAAATAACTGAATAGCATATCTTTCCTTTGGATGTTAAAATGATATCACTCACTGTTCACAGGAGGCGCTAAATCATGTTTGAATTTCTGTTACTCAAAAGTGCAGCTTAGCGCTGCAGATTTAGAAAAGGGGCTGGTGAGCTGAAGTTATGGGCTGCTAATTAGGGTACATCTTCTCAGAGTGTATTAAATGTGTTCGAACTGCATTTAGAGTGCACAGGACAACACATCTTAAAAGCAGATATGAGATGAAATCGGCATCAGGGTTTAGCTCTATATTCAAAAAGCTCTCAATGAATGTTTTTCTTTGTTTCCTGATGCAAAACATGCAGCCGAGGCTTTCAGGGTGATATCACATCCTTCATACCACAGTACGACTGTTCTAATGATTATTAGTGGTATTTATCCACAGCATTTTACAGCTGGTTGACATCAAAGTGTGTCATGGTCTGATGATGTACAGCATTTACCTCTGGGAACAGGTGCCAACTCTCCAAATCATTTTGCTGGACAAAGCAGTGAGTTTAAAGAGAGGATATTCTACTCTCTCATATTGTAAACATGGATAGAAAGTATCAACATGTCCATGTAGATTCTCATTCATCCAGGTCATGGTTATTTTGAAGACTCGAACAAGGCAGCCGGGCTGTGTAGGACTGTGTTGTCAATGCTGGATGTTCATATTGAATTTGTGCAGATTTTCAAATATTTCAAATATTTATAGGTTAAAAGAAATCCTGAATCGGTGTGTTCTAAAGAGATCTTCACAGGACTTGCTGAACTGATGAGGTCATTGTGAAAGGATTTTATGCCCTTCATGAGAGATGGTTCAGTGGATAGAGGTCTTTTGGTTTTGGTATTTGGTTGGTCTCAAACCTCACTATCACTTCTTAGATATGAGAGATGAGGAAGTCATCTGGATCACTGCTGGTGTTTTGTCATCATATGGACTGCTTTACTTACATTCTACAAATCCTGCTGGTACATAATTGGTTAAAAACGCTGAGGCTACAAACGGACAACAAATGGACACAAGAGCACTTCCCATAATGAAATCCTGACCTCTGAGGTGGATTACACATAAATACACAAATGGACTGAAATTATACTCCCGGCGAAATTTTTGGCGAAATTGTTTCATTTTCACTGCACTTTAAACCCGAGACTGTATACCTGCATTTTAGATAATTATGGCAATAGTTTTTCATCAAGAGGGGATGCTGCCGAGATGACATCTATCAGTTTGTTACTTTAAGTAGCTGATTGAAAAGGGTTTCTGTTGGGAACCATATGAAAACTCAAAGTGTGTGTAACCATGAGCCAGAGTCATCTAAACTAGTCCAACTAGGATCCAGGTACTTTACTGTCCCGCAAAGAGGAGTTCATATAGAGGAGCAGAGTTTGGATTAAGCAGCAGGGGGGGGAAGGAGCCATGTTTTTTTATAGTCTACAGGCTGATAGTGGGGGTGTGATGAAGCAGGAAATGTTTTCTTTACACCCTATAAAATCTGAAACCCATTACAGAACATCAGAGCAGGATGTAGAGAGATAAACTCCTGCTGCTCTAAAAGCCTGAGGCCGTGTTCAGAGGCACAACAGCACAGCCAGACAAAACAAAGCCTCCTCACTCACCTCCATTAGACCCCTGTGTGAGGACGGTTGGGGGGATTGGGGGGGGGGGGATCAGGAGAAAACACACTGGAGCTCCTGGCTTAAGAGATAGTGCCCCTCTGACCACAAACTGAGGCACATGGTCATTCATTTTTTCCATTCATAAAACACAAACCATCAGACACACCTGTTAGTTTACAGTTTAAAAACATAAATCAGCTGTAAGCTGGAAAACTGATCAGAGCTTTGAGTGAATGTTAACCCTTTTTTTTGTACTTGTCTCACCAAAAATTGGCCAATTAACTTATTGCAACATAAAAGCGAGGCAGGGGCAGAACGTCATATGACCGGGGAACTTCCTGGAAAACCAGTATCCAACAAATTCAAATTGAGCATGTGTACTCTGCATAAACAGTGATAGATAAGTTTTGAGCAGGATGTCAATTCTAAACATGCAGGTTGTCAAACTTTTACATTTTCATATTTTGCAGAAATCTTAATTTAATGTGAATACAAACATTAAAGTTAACACTGGTTCAATGACTTTAATATTTAGTTAGTATTGATGCAACAGATCATTGCTGTCCCATGATGTGAGCATCACCAACCACATTACATGTCATGGTGTGACTGTAAATGTTGCAGACAGTGTTTGACTCTGTAGTGTGAGGCAGCTGATCCTGCAGGGACAGATAAGATCAGAAGTTTAAGGCCAGAAGAGAAATGTGGAGCAGCCACTGCTACAAAAGATTTGGAGATGGTTTGAGGTTTGGTATTTAACAGATATTTACTTCAGTCTGTGGATCATCCAATCTGTCTGCGGATTCTTTTACTATTTAAAAGCAATTCTGGTGTTATTTTGTCTTAATATTTTGAAATGAGACATTTTTCTGGACTTGTCAGGTGAATGTGGCTCATATCAAGTCTAATGAAACCACGTTTACTAAAAATGAGACATAAGAGATTTGAGTATTTGCAGTGACCTTTATGTGTAACCAGCCCTTATTCAGGCACATGAGGTTATATAACATCACTTCACCATCCTATCTCTCTGCTCTCTGTGGTGAACTATCACTTTCTAACAGGAAGTGGTAAAAGCACTGCTGAAATAACACTCACACATGCAGTCAGCAGAAACAGACACAAAGTCACATTACAGCCAGTGTTTAATTGAGTTTTCAATGAGTATGTATCTCACAAGGCATTAAATGTACAGCAATCTACCACTATTGTCATACATGATGATGGGCTCACTCCATGCCAGAAATAATACCATGACTACATGTCCACCGCAGGAACACACATCCTGATGCCATGCACTAATATCCACCATGAGCTGGAAACAAAAACGCACCCACTCAGTCTGAGCATCTCTACATGAAGCCATCAAATGAAACCAGAAGAATACGCGCAAACTTCTAGAGAGAGAAGATGACGATGTTATAAACAATGCAACAACAGTAAGAACAACAATCGACAAGAACAACAACAATAGTATTAAAGCTTTTCATGACCATATCAACATTCAGTGTATTGGAAAATACAATCCCAATAGACTCTTTGTATAAAAAAGAAGCTTTTCAAGTCAGCATGGAACAAATAACAGTTCGTTTCTCCAGGCGGGGACGGGGGAGGAGTGGATGACAGGAGCAGGTGTGCTTCCATAGATTCAGGAGGAGGAGGGTGTGTGTGTATGTATTGTGTGTGTGTGTGTGTGTGTGTGTGTGTGTGTGTGTGTGTGTGTGTGTGTGTGTGTGTGTGTAAGGTTAGGAGAGGGGTTCCAGGAGGATGCGTGCAGGTGCAGGTCTATGTGGCGTAGCGTTTGGTCCACTGTTTGGCTATCCTGTCATGCTCGGCTCTGTTGGTCAGGTACTGTGTGGCAATGCTTCCAACCAGAGGGTCGGCTGAAACACAAGAAGAAGAAAAGTCAGACTCAGGTGTGACAAACTTTTTAAACAGAAAATATGAACTTTAAGCACCAGGTACAGCTCAAAAACATGTTTCAGAAAAAACCTTATTTCAGCCTCTGATCGGAACACTTTTTTAGCTGCTGTCTCTTTAAGGGTTGCCGCTCTAAAAACTCCCCTCCCTCTGATTGGCCAGCCCTCTTGAGGTCTGTCAGGGGAAGAGGCATGGGCAAAACTTGGTGTTGAGAAGTTAAGAGATCATTATGTGATGACCTCATTATTTTAGCAAAGTCTCATGAAAATCTGTTTTTAGAACATAAAATTTTGACCAGTTTACAGACAGATTCTGGAATTTCTACAACATATAAATATGTAGAGGTTTGAAAATCTACATGTTTAGTATGAACATCCAACATTGTTACTTTAGATTCATGTTTAAAGTATCACAAAGCATCGTATCCCCACTCTAAAGAACAAGGGAGCATTTTGAGCTTGATGACACATTGACCTGGAGATCTTCTGGACTTATGATTTGGATAACAAATCACAGAAAGATTGTCACTCTGAATAAGTTAATTTCATGAGCTCTGAAGATTTTGAAACCTGGATAATGTATTCTTTCACTGCTGTATTATGACAGCATCATACTGCCAAAATTCAAAAGCAAATATGAGATCCACGAGCACGGCTGCAGAGAAGCTGCGTTTGCATGTCAACATTCGCGCAAGCAAATTACTTTTGTGAGAGCTTTCACGGCGCTCGCATGCAGAATATCTCTGTCTGCGCGAGCATTACAGCGGACCCTGAACACACTCAGAATCTGATACCCCTTTTCAACAGGCGCTGGTTCGGTGCTTGTGCCTGAATTAGCACTAGTTTTTTCTGTTTCCACCAACAAAGCACCGGCTCGAGGTCTGAAAGACAGGTGCACAGCTGGGCCAGAGCAAAGAACTGACAATGCCGGGGGGGGGGGGGTTACTATGACCAACAATCAATTGAAAAACAGCCATTCATAAAAAGAAAAGCTGCCAAGCCAGTTGTCTGTTGTGTTTTCCTCATTCGAAATGGAGGCAAAACTAAAGCAGCAATAATCCTATAGATCAGGTCCAAATTTTATTTTATTTTATTGAACAGAGTAAATAGCCTCACATTATTTATCATTCTTAAACAGACAAGCTGCCCAGTGTGTGATCTGTTGTTTTGTTGGCGTTTCTTCATTCAAAACTTGAAACGGAGGCGAAATTGAAGCATTAATGCATTACCTCTCTTATAGATCAGGACCTTACATTATTTCATCTAACAGACTAATAAGCTTCATGTTTTTAATCTTATTTAAGTGACAGGATATCATTTCTGCCTCATGGTTGTGCATTTACATTTCTCCTCTGCTCTCTGCATCGTTCGCCCCGATGCATACACACAAAGAGAGAGATATGCTGACCCCCCCCCCCCCCCATGCTCACCAGCACTAGCACCAAATTGGTGGAAAAGGAGTATGAGAGACCACACAACCATTGTCATTGCGCTCCTGCTTGTGAGACTTTCATCTGCCCGCTCACGAACAGATTTTCTTTTTGGCCCTAAGTGGGCGGACCCAGTCTTTATCGTATCCCTGAATGTAATTGGTTACGGTCCTCATCTGTTATGATTGGCTGTTTTTTGTGTGTTGGCCAGCGAAACTAAACAAGAAAGGACAGTGAAACGCTGAATTCCCCTTGAAGATTCCTGAAGAATGGCTGTGGAAATATCTCCTTTAAGTAACTGGATTTTACTAGTTTCACCCATAGACTGTATAATTAATGGACGTAGTCTCCGCGACGTCACCTGTTTCTGAAATGGACTTTTGAAGCAAAACGGCCAGCACGGCCATATTGGAAATGAGGCAGACTATGAGTCTCCACAGTAACAACCATAGGACGCTCCACAGTCACGTGATCTGAGCTGTGCCTCTGATTGGACGAACTGGCGAGCTTAATATTGTGGAAACTGCCAAATTAGAAAAAAATTCACCCCCGTCCAGTGCGTGCCGTTAGTGAAATTAGTGATTCAGACGGGAGACATTCTTTGTACCAGGCTGTAAATAGGCTTATTTTGGCTGTGAAAACAATTTTTTTGGCTTGGTCTATACGTGACTTCCGGTACTTCTGGTGCCAGCCTCAAGCGGACACTTGAGGAACAGCAAACCTTAGCACTTCCGCATTGCCTCATATTTTCAGACTGGAGGTTGCCGCTTGGTTTCATCATGCAAACTTTGGTCAGCCATTTTTTGTAGTGACCCTCTTGCTCTGATATGTGTCTTCTTCAGTTGCAACAGCCAATCATAAAAGACAAGGACCGTAACAGTGACCGTGCGTGCGGATCTCATATTTGCTCTCGAATTTCGGCAGTATGATGCCGTCATACTGTATGCCCAGAAATAAAAAGCTTAAAACTTCTTATTGTTTGTCCCTCTAATTTGCTTTCATATGTGAGAAAATCAATTGTACATTTTAACATCTCTTTCAGAAACCTGGGACATCGACATGAGAGTGGACTGTTTAAAGACACTGAACATCTTCAGGGTGCAGAATAATGTAAACATCAATCTTCCTGAGGGAGACGATGTGATTTCAGATGCAGCCTTCAGAAATCCACATCTGTGACAGTCATATATTATTTATAAAGACGTACAGCATGTTTACACAGTCGCAGTCGCACTGTTTGACATCCAATTACCAGACACGGAGCATCAGAGTCTAAAATGGTGCGGAAACCTGCAGCCTCATCAACATGCATGAGAATTTTATTGCAACCCGTGAAAAAGCGGAGAAAAGCTGTACATCAAACAAATGGAGTTCTGTTACTCCTGAAGTCTGACGTGAAGCTTGTAGCATGTGATGGACAGCGCCGACCAGCCTTTTATCGATGGCGAGGTAAAATGTGCTTGCTGCTGTAAATCACAGGTGATCATAGCTGGTCTAGTCTGTTGAATCGCACACGTCCGGTCAGTAAACAGCCTCTGTTATGAATCCCCGAAGGCTCCTCTATTGATCACGCTGATGCTCCACAAGCTGTCCGAGCTGGTCTATTTCGCAGTGAGGTGACAGAGAGAGACACACACACACTGCGCTCGGCTTCAGACAGGCTCCTCCGGGGGCTCGGCCTGCTGACGGAGCGCTGCGATGAGCTCGGCTGAGCAAGCAGCACAAACAGCCCTCCGCTCTAATCCCTGACAGGGTTTCAATGATGGTCTTTTTACAGGCTTATACTCAGATTTCTGGATGAATGGATCCTCACATATCTCAGCATTGTAGCCTGCAGCTGGAAGCATCTCACTTCTTATGAGACAGCTTGTGAAAGATTTCCTGAATCATCACGTCAAAGGCTGCTTTATGTTGAGTTTCTCTTCTTTGACCGATTTGTGCTTTGAAGGTCAAAATGAGAGCGTCCTTTCAAGATCAGAAAGGAAGCAGCACAGCTCCATTCATACATGTCAGAATAGTATGTTCAGTGTAGTTTAGTTAGTAGAATGAAACAGTTGAACGGCATCTGAAACTGTTTTTGTACTTTTCCCATAATGACGATCCTACAACCCCTGGAGCGCTATGTACAAAGTTGAGAACTCTTAGAAGCTTCTTCTTCTGTGGTTATTCTTCATAAGCTCATTATTTGAATGAGTGAACTCAACACTCTGAATGTGTTCAAGGTCATAATGTTGGCCACTAGCTGCGTTTTAACAACTGCTCTGGACTCCTCTTGATGAAAACAGATCTACATGTTGGCTTTTCTAATCACTGTGCATTTTTGTTTACATGTGTGATATGCATTGTTCCTGCTAACATGTTTATAAAACAAGCTGGAGGAGAGCTGTTGTGGCTTCCTAACTCTGTCTGATTGGTTTTGAACACTTTTGCATTTTGTCATGTTCTGTTCCAGCAGACAGGTTAGAGTGCGTTTCAACAAGAGCTTCATTGTTTCTTTTCAGGTACATTTAAATGTGTTTTTGAAGGATCGCTTCAAAACTAAGTTTCAAGTTACACTTTCAGGACCTTCAGGGTATACTTTCCTTTTTATTTCAAGGTATAATTAAGTGCTTATTTCAAATTACACTGAGGGCTGAATTCACTGAAGGATTGTGCAGCTTTTGTAGCTGCAAAACGTCCACATTTTGTATACATGTGAATGAGCTCTTCAGCACTCATTTTAAGCACTCACACTCATTTTGACACTCACAGCCCTGCACAGTTAGAATGAAAAAGTGATCGTCCACTGAGGAATAGTAAGAACTGCACTACAGGTATTAATAACTGACCTTTGCATGATCTAAGAAAAACATTCATTTGTACATAAAGTCTGTTCATATAACTTTTAATTTCCCATTACAGTAATAATCAGGAGTTAAAGCAGTCTGGAGCTGTGTAAGTTGGCTCAAGGAAGTGAGCGGGATATAAGCTGAGAAATTTGGGTCAATGAATCTGCTCCTGAATAAAACAGCAAGGACTTTCTCTCTCCATCAAGCTCATCATACACACCGATACGATTTAGCACCATCAGGATAAGACACAGAGCAGCTTCATGCAGTCGAGTGGAGATGCTAACAGCTCCAGTCAGTCACCACTGAGTGCAAAAGTGGAGCAAACTGCATAGAGCTGCAGAGCTTTGAGGGCATTTTTGCTACTGAATATCATCAGAGATGTTTGCATTGTGAATTCAGACTTGAGATGGAGCAGATAACAGAAACAAATGATGCAAATTCTTGGTGCTATTAACGGTTGCAATCCATTCTCTGTGAATTCCCCCATAAGTTGTTTGTTCCAGTGTAGACGTTCACCGTCTGTTTCGGAGTGCTTCTGTTTGTAGCCTCAGGCATATTTTGAAATATTAAGTTTACTTTTGTGTCTGATTTCACACTTTAGTTTACTCTGGAGCAGAGGTTGCACTAGATGTTTTACCTGTCTATCATTTTGACGGACAGGACTGTAAAAATTCTGTCATAATGAATAATCATCCTTCAATTAAAAAAACTGATAATGAGACCTATTAATTATCAATTATATATTTTATCATTTCATCGCAAAATTGACTCAAATACAACGTTTAAAATTAATTATGCAGACAATTTTATTGCTTATCGGGCAGAAAGACAGAATGATGAATAACATAACAGACAAATAGAAAATAAAAATAATAACACCAACCCTGCTGTCAATAGCTTTTTAAAGACAAAATTGCTCTCAAAGCAAGCAGAACGAGCTTTTTTAAATTAGACTGAAAAAACATCAACACAGAACTTCTTTCAAGTAAGAATGGATCATGCGTTGTTTTCTCTTTTTTTCCGGTGAGAGATCTCTGCCGCTCTCTCACGGCAGAAGAGATCAGCATCAGGTTCAGCGTCTTTGCTTCAGACAGCCGACTTCTCGCAGCTGTTTTGATTTTGTTCTGGAGGCTGAAGCACCGTTCTGCTACACTGGATACTGGAATGACCGGCGCTACTTCAGAAAGCGTTTAAAGACTGGAAACATTTCACCCAGTGAAGTAATGAGCAGTCAGTGTGACTCTTTGAAAGACGGGCTTCCTGATCCTGCCAGAACCTGCTTCACCAAGAGGAAATCCTGGAGCATGTGGTCCTGATGTACGAGAGAGGCGGCTTCAGTTCTGTGTGAGTCGTAGCAGTGCCAAATGATGCCAGCGTTTGAAAGGATAAGACAAGCCAGCACGTCAGAGAACGTGAGATCATAAACAGGACAACACAATACCTCATTAATTATGCGCGCTTGTCACTAACTGGACAGCGGGTCTGCTGCAGGCGCGACATGTGATTAATGAATAACTGTGTGACCAAAGTGGACTGGATCGCTGTCGGGGTTTCAAATCCATCAAGATGACGGGCAGCCTTCAGATTTTTCCGTCATAGCTCAAAAAATTCGGTTAAAGACGGAGAATAATCAGTTAACGCGACCTCTGCTCTGGAGTGTGTTTGAAGGTTTGCTTTAGTGTCTCTTTTAAGGTTTACTTAAGAATCTATTGCAAGATACATTTCTGCAACCACTCTGAATAATTAATGAGCATCTGTTTGAAAGTAATAATAATAATAATAATAATAATAATAATAATAATAATAATAATAATAATAATAATAATAATAATAATAATAATTGGTTTTATTAATAGGCACCTTACAAGGCAGTGTAAAAAAGTAAAGAACAGTGCAATAATAAATTCAACAAATGAACCGGACAGATTTACAGAGTATAAAATCAATATGTGCAGAGGTTAACTGTTAGCATCTGTTTTGCAGCCGCCTTAAGTGTCTGTTTGTTGATGTTTTTGCATATGTTTTTTGTCTTCAGGTACCTGTAGGCACCTGTTATTGCCCTGCGCCTCCTTTTTAACTTGTGGTCCAGACAGAATTATTTGTTTGGTAAAAAAATTAAATGTGCTTTGACATTTGAGTCTCCATAGGACAGTCCACTGCTTCTTCCACCAAAATCCAACCAGACTGGATAACAAAGGTCTTTGATTGTGGTCTTTACAACCTGGCCTACAACAAGGTCTCCACATGACTCACAACTGCAAGAGTTAAAGAAGACACAGAATCTTTTGTAGGCAGGAGTTCAAACAGTAAATAGAAACAGATTGAGGATGATTTGTAGTTCTTATCAAAGGTCATTACTCCATAAAAATAGAGTTTCAGGATAACTGGTTTCTTCTAAACAAGGAACATACAAAAATCAGAGATAAGTATTGAAAATGTTGGATGAGAGCAAACCGTGTTTATTGTTCTTTCCTGCAGCCTCAGCTCTTTTGGTGTTGCTCTCTTGTTTTCAGTCTCTTCAGACGGAGCACAGACAGCAGACAGGAGCTGCAGTGGCCAACGACAAACTGTTTTTATCTCAGACATTCTGATATCAATCCAGATAGCAAAGCTGTCCTTTCAGGCAGAGCGAGGTGTGTGTTATTACAGGTTTGACAAAGTGACACCCCCTGAAGCTACCGAGGGGAAAAAGCAGACACTTTTATTATAAAAGACTGGCCGGATATCCACACGCATCATCCGGACACACAGGCTGTGCAGACAGCAGCAGCAGCAGGAGGAGGAATCCCTCTGGCTTTGTTAAAAATTTAAGATTACTTTTTGGACGTTTCACAGCAGAAGACAGGGAGGAAGGAGTGTTGACACCAGACAGAGGCCCTGGGCTGGATGTGAGCCTGAGATATGCTCTGACAAGGAATCTGACTCAGCCCCAGAGAGGCCTCAGGTACAGATCTGCCTGTGGGACGGTGTGTAGGGTTCAGTGTGGCATGACGGCAGGGACGCCAGCCCCCAGGACGGGTTGATTAACTGTCATTTCATCCTCCACCCCCGCTTTAATGAGCCACATGCCCATGATCCTGGAAAAACCTCAGATGAAGGGAGGTGGAGATATTTTTAGGGTATTTCAGACCCACACTCACAGTTCCTGGCTGGGTGTAAAAATCTTAGACAAGTGGAGAGACGGGCAGCGGGTGGACTGACTCTGATGAGGCAAGAGGCAGAAAGAGAGGTAGAAAAATGCGTGGGTAACAGGAAGGAAGGGTGACAGGGTTTTTTTTTTGGCAGGGACGGGGGTGTCAATCAAGCTTCCTTTGTATCACACTTTAAAGGAATCGGCTCATTTCATCTCACAAACATCTGAAAATGTGGAGGAAGAGGAGGAGAGAAAAAGCTATTCTGTTTCTTTTTCTTTCTGTTTTTTTTTTTTTTTGCCCGCAGAAGAAGAATATCCGCTCAGAGGTTTATCAAAGAGAAATCCCAGCAGAGGCCGCAAGCTATCATCAGAGGACTTTACCATCTTTACTATCGCTTTCTTTTCTGGTGCCATCTCATTCCTCACCATTCAACTCTGAAATCACCAATCTGTCTTTTGCTCCTTTAAGTCTCTACCTTTCTTCTCCTCACACATTTCTCACCTCCCTCTTCCCCTCTCTCCCTCTCTGATATTGGACACCTATTTATTGCTTTATCACTACTCTTGCTCAGTTTAAAACTTCACATCAGCACTCATAAACAACTGTAGTAGCTGATATTGAACTGAAAAAGGACTGGTTCTACTGGTTATATAAAAGACGGATTGAATTCCCTCACCTCCTGTTTCTGTGCTGTGCTGGCGGTCTGAACCATAATGGATCTAATTAGCTTTAAAAATGTCTTCTCCTTGACTGGTGTCAGCTGTTTACAGGCCTGTGTTTAGCCAGCAAGACCTGCTTAAATATTGATTTAGCTGAAATGAATGGAGCAGAGAAACCTTGGCTCACTGTTAACAGCATCAATGTACACTGCCACCAAAGTTTCACACAATTTTTAAAAAGCAATATTGCAAAGTAAAAATTTGCATTGAAAGAAACATGCTGCAAATCCCAAAAAATACATGTCCACAAACATCCAAAACAAATGCTAACTGCCTTAAAGCAAAGCAAAAGATAAATAAATGGGACCAAAAAGCCAAAAATGACATTTAACAGCACGCAAGCTGCAATTACATGAGTGATGCAGACCTAAAATCACGCAAACGGCAAACACTACAGAAATACAAGGCATGAAGTACTCCAGGCCTGCATGGGGCGCTCAGTTAAACAGTTCATAACAAACAGGAGAGAGAAGAACAGGAGACAGTGAAATTATCATCAGAAAAATGGTTCTAAATCTCAGGCCCTGTTTATACGACAATGCTATCAGGGTGAAACGCAAAACGCAGTTTCAGCCGACCTAAAACGGCAGAGTGGAATTTTTCTGAAACGCTGCAGCCTCCGTTGCCATATAAACGGCAAGCCGGTGTTTTTCAGTGGAAACGCTGACGTCACGCTCTGTTTCGTGCGTGCGCTTTCCACTTTCGTTGTGGGAACTTTTGCAAACCGGACAACAACAACGGTTAAATGGCGGACTTACCGGGTTGTGCTTGTGCTGCTGAATCTGCTGACTGCCTTTCAACAAAGGTGTGTGTTTTCACTTGACACTTTGTGTAATTTTCTGAAGAAAAGTGTTGTTTCACAATAACTGTATCCAACCAATAAGATAAAAGAACTGAACATCTTGCCAACATTTGAACCTTTTTTTTTTTTTTTTTTTTTATCTTTCATTCATTTTTAATTACATTACCGACTCGCTCCCTGAAATCCCGAGGTCATGACTTTAACAGGCGGATGAAGTGTGAAATGTTTTAGATCCTGTTTAAAGAGACCAGATTTTTCCTCTGTAACCTGCCTGTCTGCTTCTCTGCACAAAGAGCTCAACTCAAACCACAAAGTGACACACTTCTACCTGCATTATCCACACAGAATGGACGTGTCAGTCAAGCTGTCACGGCTGAAATTGGAGGGCAATATGACAAGGAGAAGTGTGTGTGTGAGTGTGTGCGTGCTGCAGCTCTCACCAGGGTTGCAGTCAGTGAGCAGGGAGCAGATGGACAGCAGGACCTTGGAGATGGTGAGAGCAGGACTCCAGTTGTCCTTCAGGATGTCGAGGCAGATCACCCCCTGACTGTTGATGTTACAGTGATAGATCCTGGTACGAAACGTCACCTGAACACACACAGAAAGTCATGTTTATGTACTTTATTGAAGACAACCCTTTAGTTTAAGGTCCAAACTGACATGAGAGAAATTTCATTGATACAATGTCAACATTTCAGACCTCTAGATGCAGTGTGGTCTTCTAGAAGAGGCATTTCCATGCTGCATACAGGAGTGTTAAAATATAAGAAGCTTTTTGGGGGAGCTGACAGTCTGTCTTCAAAGGTATATGGGACCTTATTTATTTATTTATTTATTTATTTATTTATTTATTTATTTCGGTCACGTCAGCACACTTATACAACATCACACATTGTCAACAGTTGATCAAATTGTACATGTCCGAAAGGGAAGACGGGAGAAGCAGAGCTTATCTAGTCCCGTCCCCATTTTCTCAATATTTAGTCTCCTCTTTTAGTTTAGGGGCTATTTCCTTCAAAAGAACAGAGGTCAAGGATAAAAAAGGTTATTTGTACAAATAAAAAAAGAAATAGACACTCTGAGGTAAACTGGATTGGTATAAAAAGATGTGGAAACCTCATACATTTTTTAAACGCTGCAACTCAAGGATTTATGTACCTGACAGAGACTTGTCTGTGGATTCACAACTGGGACCCTTTTATTATTTACTCCTATCTTTATATCTTTCTTTTTTCTTTCTTTTGTGTAAATTCTTATGTGAAAAAGGTAATGCATAATAATCTTGCACCTCCTGGGTTTCCACTTTTATCTTTTACTTTCGGCACAGAGGTGTGGAAGCTGGGCAGTTTACATGCCTTTCAAAAGTTTTCGCACTTTCAAATGTGAAAAGCGTGAATAGAAAAGTTGAATAAATCCAATGAATTTTACAAACTTTAAAAAGCTCTAATGATAACAAAACTAGAGTTAAACTCGTGTTTCTCATGAGTTGACAGTGTGGCTGTTAGCAGGAGAAGAGCTGCAGCCTGGGTTTGGAAACACTTGAACAAATAATAAACAAACAGAACACAAGCATCAGCAGGACTACATACAACAGGGCCAGCTGTACTTCAACCATTAGGAGGGGAAGCTTAAGAAGATCTGCTATTTCTTCACCTTCATACTTTAACAGTACACCTCAAAACAGAGTAAAACTGTTGTACCAGTGAGTGACAGACAGCTAAAAAACAGGAAAGCACCGATCCAACTCTTTAAATCTCTATACCAGGGGTCTCTAACTTAAACAACATGAGGGCCGCTGAGCATCCAATCTTGTCACAAAGTGGACCACTTCAGGAAAAAAACATTAAACTGTTGGAACAACTGTACTTCTCAACATGATTTTATTTACAGTCACATTTTTCTTTTCTTGCTGAATGTTTGCTGCCAGACACCTGAGGTGTCAGTTGAAAACCCTCAGTAAGGCTTGAAGATGGACATCACTAAGTCTGGACCTGTTCTTTGATTTGCCTCCTTTCTGGCTCTCTGGAATACATTTTGTTGTGCTGACAGCTCTTTCTTTAGCTGTGCAGCTCTTTGTATCCGTTCATCTCTCTGGTACTTTGCACACTGCTCCACATGTTAAGTTTAAAAAAATGCTTAAATAATGCTACTCTTTAAGAACAGCAACTTTCTCTTTGCAGATAAGACAGCTGTAATTCCCCTTAAACTGGACAGAAATGATCTTTCTGAACTTCTCCTGAAACACTCCTTCCCTTGCATCAAACTTTTTTTTGGCCTTCGAAAGAGACATCTTGCTTTAACAACATTTTAAGGACATTAGCAGCGTGACATATGTTTATATCTTTCCGCTTGGGTTCAGGCTGTGATTATGCTGCGTTCAAGGTCAGCTCAGTAAAACAGGATATTTCTTCCTCGGTCCCAACAGTGGACTGAGCTATAAAAGCAGTGGGCCAGATTTCACTTAAGACTGATATCATATGGCGGGCCGTATGAAATGGTTTCGTGGGCCATGAGTTTGAGACTCCTGTTCTATACCTAACCTGGGTCTTTGTTATTAGCTGACACAGATACTGAGCTGATCTGATACCAGGATTAATTTAAAATTCTCTAATACTTAGAAAAGGATGAGACTGGGAGTTATGTTTTGGAAACTTTAGGCTTTTCTAAGTTTGTAAATCAAAGTAAAATCGGAATATGTTTAAACTGGATTATAAATGTGTAAATGTGTAATGATAAGTAACTCTCCAACACTAACAGGAATTACAGTTTAACTGTAAAGTTCAGCAGTGGATAAATGAGGAATTAAACTTGCACATATTTAAAGTTTCCATCAGAGTTCTGGCGAAACATGTAAAATGCCTCCAAACTGCTGTTTAGCAAAAATCACAGCCCTATACCAGTGTTAAAGACGTAGTAAACACACACACGATTGACGTAAATGCAGAAGAGCATAGAACTGAGTTGAATAGAACTGTTCTATGGATCGGCTCTTTGTTACTGTGATCTGATCCAACTTTTTGATTGTGCAGTAGACCAAAACCAGATACCAGGCTCGTGTTAGTGCATCCCTTCTTGAAACGTGGACACAACAACAAAACAGCTCCTTCAAAGTAAAATCTGAAAGCTCTCTATGCCATCTGGCTGCAGTATAGGTCTTAAAGCTGCCTCCTCCATATCAACAGATGAATATCATTTATAGTTGGTTCTTTTCATAAAAAGTGACTCATACAGCTCTTGCAACATGAGTAGAGAAAGAAGAGTGTGAGATTAAAACAAAAACAGAGTCACTGAACTGAGTGTCTGCTTCAGACCCACACAATAATCTGTTCTGCTGTGGACTGGACCCGCCTGAGGGCTGTACTGAATGTGTGTTTTGGTTGGTTGCTTCTGTCCATACACTGGCTCAAAGTCATGTCACCAGAGATACATGTCTGCACTCATCCAGGCAGTTGTTTGCTCTACAGAGAAGTACCCGAAGCAAACATCTTAAAGCTTTAACTATATCAAAAAAGATGCAGCAACATCAGCAGCTCAAAAATAAAATCATAAACAATAATCTGAATTCTTTAAACACACCTGTAAGAGACATCTAACATTATTCTAATCTAATCAGTCAACAGCTGCCTTATCTCAAATCAACGTGAGCACCTGAAGGATTTAAATATGAAATGATTGGCTCAATATGGTGGAAAAAAAACAGCAGCAGCAGCTTTGTTTACAGAGTTTGTGAGCAATGCTGACAGTCTCTGTGGATCTGAATAAGTCAACAACACAGCCCTGTATTACTGCCAACCATCAACACCAGCAGCTCAAGCTCATTAAGGAGTAACCTTTGACCTCTCTGCTTGCTTTAAACAGCGGCTGCTGACCAGGACAGACAGTCTAACTCTGCCTCCTTTGTGGCAGCAGCTTGCCCTCCTTTCTCTCCTCCCTCTGTTATCCTCTCATTAAGTCTCTGTTCCTCCCTCGATGTCCTCTTTTCAGTAGAAAAAAAAAAAAAATCACAGTCGCTTCCTCCTTTCATTCCACGCTGATATAACCAACACAGAGCGCCACACCGGACACACTCACTGACGTAAAAATGAAGATGCAGAGACTGGACTAGTGAACAGTCTCGTGTCTGTCTCTCCTCTTCCGTTCTTACACCTTAAGCTCAGTCGGGTTAGCGGTGGTATTCTAAAGCTGGCAGCTCATGAAAAAGATCCTTGGCCGGTCTGTGTGGTCTCATTAACAGCCTGTAATCCTATCACAGCTGATGCTAATAGATTATGATGCTGCCTCCGTGTAACAAAAGCTGCTGTTCTAATCGCGCAGTCCTCTCTAGAAGAGATTCATCACTCAGGCTCTAAAATTAACTCTTCGATCATCATTTTGGATCTCAAAAGCTGTTTTTCAAATCAAGACACAGACACAGAGTCTGCATGCAGAGCGGTCTGTTTAACATGATATCAGACGGACCTTTGTTTTAGATGTTAAATTCAAATCCAGGAAAAGACATGATGTCAGCAATATCTAGGCGTCTATGTTAGAGGATCAGTTTTGTCTATAACCGGCCTCATCATGCTAACACCAGTTGTGAGCCAGTGTGGCTGAGCAGCTGCAGCTGTTGGATCGGTGGCTGTGAGCCGCTGAGCTGCTGGATGGCACCGCTCGCAGCCAGACTGGAAAAACAAGACAGCAGGAGGCCAGGAGTTTAGACCAGCTCAGTTTCCCCCTCAGTGTGGACTGCCAGGAAGTAATGACTGGTCAGAAAGGGGAAGAGAAGATGATTGTTGCTATTTTGGAGTCAAGTTTCACACCAATCTGCAGATTAAATACCTAAATGTGTGAAAACGAAGCAAATGAAATGAAAGCAAATGTGTTCTGAAGAGCAACAGCAGGTCCCATTCCTGTCAGTGATGTAACTGTGATTTCTTCAAACTTTGGCCTCTTTTGTGTTTATGTATGTGAGAATATGGAACAGCTGTTTGAGTTCATGGTGCTAAAAGAAAAGTCGTTTGTATTCATCACAAAAATATAAATAAAAAAATATGTGTAAATAAAAAACTGACGGAGGCAACAGGCTTTGAAGAGAGTGATGTGAATATGAGCCTGCATGGAGTATTTTGAAGCTATACTTACAACCTGCTTATGATCCACAAGCGCCAAATGTCAGTTCTTGTGATTTTCCCCCAAGTCTTAAGATTTTGTTCATGAGTGTAATGTGTAGGTCTGAGGCTATGCAGCCCTACACAACAAAGTGTGAACACTGTATTCTTACACCTTGGTATCAGACCCAGCATTAACTTTTTCAGCAGTTTGAGCTCCAGTAACTCTTCTTTTACTCCTCACATATTTCAGGTAGTCTTGGCTGCCCATGACCTTGTCATGGACTAAGGGGTTTTCCTTCTTGGACCATTTTTGTTAGTTACTGACCTCTGCACGCCAGGAACATCCACAAGAGCTGCACTTTACGCAGACCCAGTTATGTAACTATCAAAGTTTTTGCCAAAATTCACATTCTCACCCACTGTACTGCTTTCAGCACTACAGTTTAAAGGACAACATGCTCACCTGCTGCCCAACATAACCAATCCACTGTCACGGGTGAAATACATCACAATGCCAGATCATATAGGTTTCCGTTCAAGTCAATATGACGAGATCTAGTCATATCTATCACTAGATCTGTTCTGTTGTGGTTCAGCTGCGTGGCTGGTTCGACAGGTCGCAGCTAATCTGCAGCCATCCTATTTTGCCGGATGCCAACTGTGATGCGTTGATTCAGAGTAGAGACGATCAAGCAGGACAGGAAGTAGTGCACGGAAACTACCTAAAAAGAGCCTGAGACTTTCAAAATAAAACAAACTGTGTCAAAAACTACATCGTATTTAGCTTTACCAATGCACGAAAATGACACAATTAGCAAAGACACGCCAGGAGAGCAAAGCGAGGGAATTTTGCGATCTCGCGATTCCAGCTGTCAGTCCTGCCGCTTGTTTGACTAAACCCGCAGCCGGTGTAACTGTACCAGAAGATAAGTCAGAAGTCACTTACATTTCAACTCATCTCTTGAAGGATCCCTGTGACTGCAATGTTAAAGTCTATATGGGGGATATCTGACACCTGCTTTTTGCAGAGGCAAAAAGCAGGGTATGACAGCGTCTTGTACTCTACAGTAAATATCTGTAATCCCTGAAGATTTTTGTTTTCCTGTGAGTTTTCCTCACCATCACTTCAGCATCAAATAACAACATCTTTGGGTGAAATGCGCAAACTTTTTTCTCCTGACATCTATGGTGACTATTCTTCAACAACCATCCTAAAAAAGGATCAGGCTTTAACTTTGAGCGATTCTCTAATTTTAAACTTTTCTATTCCTGCAGTACAAACAAATCTCAAGTTTCTGTCATAATTCAAAGCAGGCAGAGAGCCTCTATTTGCTGAAAGGTCCACATTTAAACCAGATAAATATGGGTCTCCTAAAGTAGCTCCCTGTTTACTCTTCCTGTTTATTTTTACAGTAGGTGTCTGTAAATATCTGATAGAGGTTAGCCAGGGAGTATTTCTAGACCGAAAACCAAAACCTGGGGCAAAATCAGGAGGAGGAAGGGAGGGAGGGAGGTGGCAACTGCTGTCAGCCAGTCTACTGTGTAAATACTGACACACACTTGCATCAGCACAACACACACGCAAACACACACATACCCACAAACCCACAGCCTCACTGGAGGGAAGCCAAAAGCTGCTGAATGCGAGCAGCGTGTCTGACAAAGGGAGACACAACAGCAAGAATCAGCTGAGGGAAAAGTAATATTTGAGATTCTGGTTCCTTTTGCAGCTCAAAATCAACAATGAAAGTTTCCTACTGACATGTGTTGTGTTTGTATCACAGAGTGTTATATCTTCTTCGCTTTGTGTCATAGAGCGCCATTGTTGTCCTTGAAAAACATCAATGAGCCACGCTGTTACACTGACTGACATGCCCCTTTATCATCATGAACACACACACACACACTTGGTGTTTATTTTGATTGAATACCACACACACAACCTCCCATACCCACTGAAGCACCCAGTGTGTATTCATCCATAGCTGAAAATAGTCCCCAATATAGCTCTGTGTTTTCCTAGAGTTGAGTAATGTAAACAAAATAAAAATAATGAGGTTGTCTCTGATCTAAACCAATCTGATTAGGGTGAAGCAGAAAAATCACAGAAGATAGCTGCCAAAATTAGCAAACATAAAAGTCATGAATGGCCCTTTTCACACTGTTAAAGGCAGAACTTTGAAGCGATTTCGTCACAGAGAGGCAAAGTCTTTCTGCAGCCGAGCCAGCATTGAATACAGAGCGTCAGTGTGAAACATCTGAGCTTGTCAGAATGTGTTTGTCCTGTTTGTTTACACACGTGCCTCCAGTGTGTCCCTGGTGCGGTAACAAAGTAAAACCACACACATCGTGATGCAAATATTACACCTTTGAAGATTTAATGTAAAAGTAAAAAGGTGTGATGATGGCGGAGCTTTGTTAGGGCGCTGTTACATGAGCCTCTTTTATATGAGCAGTTCACAACAGCAGCATAAAGCAGCTCTGCCGTCATCACTTTGCATTTTCTGTAGTACACAGGTAAGTGTGGAACTATTTGATCCAACTGCCATGCTTCTGAGACAACCATGCAGAAGCTGAACATTACAGTAGTGTAAATATTGTGCCTTTTATCTGGCAGTATAGAGAACGGCGGGGTTCAAATGGCTTTTGTTGGTTTTGCCAGAATCTGATGATTTCATCTTTTTGGTGATTTTAAAGGAAATTCCGGGAAAAGGAAAAACAAAATGAATGGCCACAAACTCATCTTTAATATGTGGAAAGTTTATGAAACAGGCTAAGTTTACTTATTAAGCAGACTGAATCTCCTTGGGACACACAGTTGTCTGCTGGTACTTGGGCTTAAAGAGGGGCTATTCTGTTTTCTCATATTATTAACATGGGGATGAAGTAACAATGCTGTATGGAATGCATAAAGAATTTCAAACTGCTACATATTCATACATTGTAGAAATCACTGAATCTGTTCGGAAACTGCTAAAAAAGGTCTGTTGTAAAAGAATAGCACAAGATCTCCACAAGATTTGCTGAAATAATGAGGTCATCACATAAGGATCTAACTGGTTCATGACATGTTGGAAGGGTGGGCCTCAAACACCAAGGTCCGCTTATACTTTCACCAACCAACAGGCGTCCAGACGGCTGAACTATCAGATAGAAGGGGGTTTGTGGAGTGGGGACCCTTAAAGAGACAGCAGCTAAAACAAAGCGTTTCAGACAGAGGCTGAAATACGGGTTTTCTAAAACACCAGCGCAAAAAGAATTGGGATTTTTTGAGCAGCAAATCATGTAAAGTTACTACGAAAACAAGACAATAAAAATATAACAAAATGACCATACCTTCTCTTTAAATGTAGTTCATGCTCAATTCACATTATCAAATGCTAACAGTGCTCTGACAGTGAATCATGAAAATCTTAAGTGGGGTTCACTCTGAAATGATCTTCCCTGATGATCTATCTCTGATTGGACAATACAGGAAAGAGACCCATTTACTGAGGCATCAATCATTGGTTTTGATCAACACTTCTGAAGCTTTTTTTGGGGCCATTTTTGTCACCTGATCTTTCTTAAGCCACATTTGGATCAGACAGTGGACAAACATTGGTATTCCAGGTAGCTGTGGTGAAGATTTGTTAAAGCAACACTCCTCAGCAAACCTTGATTTTTACCCTGAATAGAACCATTACTTACAAAATGAACATTGTGCTGTCAAAGAAGATCACAACGATTTACTTAAATTATGAAGCTTTTGTGCAAAATGTCAACTGAATCAATGTAAGAGCTGAGAGGTTTACTGGTTTTCTGGTCAGCTTTATCAAGTCAAGCTTCTTCTTGCAACCAGTGGAGTCTCCCTCTACTGGTCGCTGAAACAAAGCACTCCTGCATTATTCACAGTCTGTGAGTTTAGCCTGAGAAAAGCAGCTAAAAGACTTAAACACATCTATGCAGTAATGGGAAGATTAAGGAAAGGATTAAGATGTTAGACTGATGGAAATCGGCATAGCTCAACTGATAATGTTGCATCAATCTTACATCTTCAGCTGAGCCTGTGAGCCAGGTTGAGATGTGAGCATATCCGCTTCTCGCTCACGGAGCTATTTGTTCCCTCCGCTCCAGCGCTCAAAGCTGTTTCAGGCTGCTACACTCAATATTGCTCTGTGCTCAGCTCAGATCTCATCCTGCCCGACTCAAATCACTCACGGCTTGCTGCAAGTAAAGAAACGGATCTTTGTTAACTTCACCGTTGAACTTGCAGCTGCTGACTTTTGACACAAAACTGTATATGTGTGCTTGAAAATATTGGTGTAAAGTTTAAAGTACAAAACAATACCAAACTCCATCTGATTTCTGCTCACATGATCCAAACCATATTACGCTTTCATGATTTCATTGTAGCATCAGTGTTTTCCTTTCAATTTCAAGGTGTTACCATGCTTGGTTTCTGTTTCTTGCCCACATGTGAGTTGGATTATGGTTGGATTGAGTATATGAATCAATAAATTAGGTAGAACACCAGACCTGTTGGATAAAATTACAGGCAGGGAGGAAACTGAGATGCACCTCAACAGTGCACAGGTTGAGCAGTTAAATCAGTTGCTTTGTGTGATTTCTGAGCTCATGTCTTTGGCTATTTATATCTAAATGGAAGAATTCAATGAAAGACAGAGTAGGAAACTGGAAGAGGAGGGTGGAGAATGACATGATGAAGACCACAGATTGGATTTTGACCTGGACTTCCAACTTTGAGGTCTATGGGCGGATTTTTTCAGGGAGCCACATTTGATTTTGTGAAAATGTCCAACAGCCAGCAGCTCTTATTGACACATTTATTAACCTTAGAAGTAAGATATGAACGCTCTATTTGTTAACTGTTTCTTTTATTGATTTCTGTTAAAAATCAGTCACAAACTGTGGTAAAACATACTTGTATCATCATTACAGACGTATGAAATCAAACCTCACTTGTCCCTCAATTGTCTCTCGATACCAGATGATAAGTGGTCAATTTTCTGCAGTGTTACATGCTGTGTAAACATCAGCAAACTCTGCTTCTGACCAAGGAAATTTTTCTCCATTAGAGGATGATATGGGGAAATATCACAGGATTTTTTTTTATGGCAGGATCAGGAATTTATCAGGATTGTTTTTCATATTTAGTCTGTTTTGACCCCAAAAAGCATTTTTAGCCCCAAATATTTATGATCCTGCATTCTGAACAGTTTTTTTTCATGCACAATTATTTGTCTTCTCTGTTCCATTTCATAATTTAAATCAAGACTTGTGTCCTCTAATCTGTTTTGAACTCTGAGTGTTCTTGAAGCACATTATTACATCATGACAAATACATTCATTTAAAGACGTCAGCTGTTAGAGTTCTAAAGTTTTCGCAGAATGTGCATTGTTTTAGCTTCACAAAAGTAGCCTATGCATAGAAATGTATGTTTTGTGAGACGTTACAGATTCATTTTGGTTTGGTTTGTGACCTTGATGGAAAATGTAAATGTTTATATAATTCAGCACATGATGAATTTCAGTTACATAATTCATACATTGTAATGTAAAAGCTGGGCGCCTGATGAAAATGAACCTGGACCACAGCTGTCCCTCAGGCCTTACTTTGGACATGCCTGGTCTACAGCTTTGCAACTTGCCATGACTTCAAATACCATGGAAATGAGTTATCTGCACTAAATAGTTTTGGACTTGCTCCAGTAGGCAGCCTTGAAACAGGTTGTGACAGGAGAAATGTTATTGTTTAAAGCACACATGCCCATGATCATTTTTTGACACTAAGCGGCTTACGAGTGTCTGACAGCGTCACAGGAATGAACCTTGTGGCTATAAACGTATCTGTTAGGATTCATTCCTAGAATTTTCAAGGCCTTACCTCCAGCTAGACCAATAAACTTTTATTTCTAAGGGCAGGGTTTTTCCTCCATAGAATATTTGGTGGTGGCCGCAACCACCAAATTCCTTACCGCCACCAGCTCATGGCTCACTTTTTTTCAATCCGATATTCCACAATCTACAATCTATATTAAAAAATATATTTATTTTATTATAAAAAATATTTATATAATTTATAATATAATAATATAATAATATTTATAAAAGTCACTTTTTCCTAATCTTTCATTAATTCTGATACATTAAGAGAAAAAATACAGACAGTTTTTTTCAAATAAATTAGGTATTTGCAGTTTTACAAGCAAAGACTGGATCAGGAGGTTCTACTAAATGAATCCAAGGAGGGCCAAATGTTCTGCCAACAGCTGTGCCTTGTGCAAGTAAAAGATGGTGCCATGTAACCAAAGTAAGAATTTAGAGATATGCTTTAAAATAATACTTGTCATTTCTTTTAATTCATGTAATTAAAACTCCAAAATAGACTGCGTGAAAAACACTTGTTTGAGCCAGTTGACGGTGTGGTACACCTGTGAGTCCACGATCAGGTACCACCACCACCTTGTTTTCAGCCTGGGAAAACCCTGTGAGAGGCATCAGTAGCTCATTAAATGGACTCTGGTTGCCTTTAAGAGGGTTATGATATATCAGATCTTTAACTGAAAGATCTACCTCTGTGAGGATTCTTTGTGTAATGATTTAGGACTATAGACTGTATAATTAATTGACGTAGTCTCCACAACGTCACTCGTCTGTTTCTGAAACGGACTTTTGAAGCAAAACAGTCAGACTTTTTTAGACTTTAGTAGTAGCAGTAGACTTTATTTGTCCGTTGAGATAATTATCCTGCCATTTTTATGACTATTACTATTCTGAATATTAGTTCTATTGCTACTGAAAGCTTTGCATGAAGTAAGTTAAGCTTATTTCACCTGCACATCATCATGAAACACTTCTTCTTTGTCCTGTTTTTCTGCACATGCCTGATATTCTTTTCAATTACGTAATCTTCATTTTTTTTTTAATTTAGCCAGAAAAGAAAGTTGCCAGCTTTAATTTATTGTCATAATATTTACGAATCGAAGTGATGCTGTTTCTGCAGCCCCAGAATAAAGGACAGCCCGTCATTCATCTGTCAGCTATTATTCTGTCAGTGTGCTGGAGGTGAATGAGCTTTAAACAAGCCATTGTTGTAGGACAACAGCGTGAAAAGCTGACAGCCTGCCAGGACAATGGTGATATTGTTCAGAACTCTGTGTGTGTGAGAGTGTGTGTGTGTGTGTGTGTGTCTGTGTGTAGCTGCAGGGCACTGCTCACTCGCTCACCTTGGGTGGTTTGAAGGGATAGTCCGGTGTGAAAGCGATGTCGAGGAAGAAGACTCCTCCCTCGTACACGGAGCCTGGAGGGCCCAGGATGGTCGACCTCCACTCGTAAATGTTATCCCCCTTTGGACCCGCGCTGTGTTTGTAAAAATAAAGAGAGATAAGAAAAAAGAAGAGAAATTTAATCTATAAGCAGGCGTCTGGGGAGGAAGAGAAGCACTAATAGTGGAACTGAATTCCGAGCACAGCAGCGAGAGGGAGAATAAATAAAGTGTGAAATTATCAGCTGTTCAATCAGCCGCACAAAGCTGCTGTTTCAACCTCTTACCCATTAGAAGATTATTCTACTCTGTAAGGAACAAAGAGTGTGTGTGTGAGAGAGAGAAAGCTGGGAAAGTGATGAGTATGATCAATGTCGTGTGGATGACTGATCTGTCTGGGATGTGGAGGCAAGCATGAAACACACACCACCCTGCACACACTGCACTTTGCGCACACGTAAGCAGGAAGGTGTTGAGAAGCAGCAGCAGCAGCTCTGTTTCCCCTCTCTTCATCAGCGATTCACCGCCTGGCAGCTGGCTGCTGCCGAGCTCCACTGCTGCCTTTATTCTCAGCACACAAACACAAACACGTACACACGGACAAAGAAACGCACACACACAGCTGCAAGAAGAGAGGTACTAATCCAATTCCATTTTCTGCTGGAATTAGGCCAGATGCCCCTGTCGGTTCCTTGTATTACTTTTACTTTCATCATTTACACACACAGGGAGAAAGGCAGAGAGCAAGCAGGAGAGTGTGTGTGAGAATGTGTGTTTGTGTGCGAGAATGTGAGTGTGAGTAAGTGCACAGGAACATAAATGTAAGATGAGAGCCTGAGTGGAGTCGTTCATGTGAAACAGCAGCCTGTTGTAAAGCACCGAGCCTCTGCAGACCTATTTCTTGTCAGCGTGTGTTTGGACACAGAGAGGAATTAGGGGAGCGGGCTGGAGGAAAGGATGCCGGCATGTTCCCCTGCTTGGATAAAAATAGTCTGGAGAGCGATGGAGCGCTGGGACCGACGGGGGACTGGATGGAACCATAAATCGTCCGGCTCAGCATGAGGCAGTGCCCTGGTGCGACTTGGAGTCGAAATCTATGTTTGTGTGTCAGATGCTGATGGTTGTTGAGACGCACTGACAGACGAATTTCAACCTTGATAAAATGAAGATACTGATCTTTAATTATACGAGCAGCTCCGGCCACGACTGCTGAACTTCAATACCTCAAACATTGTCTGTGTGTTTGTTAGCGCTGTGAAAATGAGAGATCTTAGTTTGCATGACACGGTACAAATTAAAATACAAAGTACCATGTAAAACAGTGAGAGCAGTGTGGCTGTGTTTGTAGTGCAAATCTAAGGTTTCTGTTTTAATTACAATGAAGAGTTCAGTCTAAACCTGCTCTGACTCTTCATTTCATGTCTTTAAGAGGGGAAATTTGCTATTTTTTAAGCTTTATATTGTTCCTCTCTTACCTCTGTAGTAGCTTTACATGATTTACAGCTTGAAAAAATATCTCTATTTTTCTCACACTGGTGTTTTAAAAAAAACCTATTTCAGCTTCTGTCTAAATTGCTTTGTTTTAGCGGCTGTCTCTTTAAGGCTCCCCGCTCTACAAACCCCCTTCATTCTGACTGGACAGCTCTCTGGAGGCTTGTCAGGGTTGGAGCTATGGGACGACTGTGGTGTTCGAGGCCCACGCCTCTCGGAGGGAGATCCTTATGGAATGACCTCATCAATTCAGCAAAACTTGTGAAGATCTTGTGCTATTTTTAGAATGTAGCGTCTTGATCAGTTCAAAGTCAGATTTATGGATTTCCAATCTACAACATAAAGAAAATGTAGCGGTTTAAAAATCTGCACATACTTAGTATTGTTACGGAATACCCCTTCTTTAAATTGACATTTCTGTGGATGGATGTCATGGTGTAATTCATCTTGAAAAACCACAGGTAGCAGGGATTTGCTGCAATCTGGCAGCAGAAGATTGCTGCTTACATTGTCTTGTTTACACTACACCAAGAAGAAAAAACACTCCAGCTGGAACAAAACTTAAATAGCTCATATATTCTTTTGTTTGAAAGGATTTTAAGGGAAAAAAAGCTAAGATATATCGGTGCGTTTCCAAAGGAATAAAAGAAAACTGAGCTAAGACACATTTTTCTCCTCTTACTCACAGTGTGGCTGATAGGGAGTGATAAGACTGAATAAAGTTGTTCCAGGGTAAAAATCACTCTCGGCAGCCGTAGTTCTCTAGAGCTAAAACCAAAATCAGTAACATTTTAACTTGGTAACGTGATATCTACTCTATCTGAATGTATTTCACATGATCTGCTTATCACAGCTTTGTGCGTCTTTTCTTGGGCATTGCTTTCTGAGTAGGGACTGTTATCATTATTAATGGTTTCAGTGGACTTTCACACACAGGGATCTACACACAGACCTTTAATGAGTTCTCCATTCTCTCTGTTTCCTCTCAAACAATCCACCAAATAAAGCCTGAGATTGGTTTATGTTACTGAATACCAACACATGAGAGCTGTTGGTAAGCCAAGTCCACAAACTACCAGTGTCAGCCTTGAAAATCAAGCCATTAGTCAAGTCTTATTGCAAAGTAGACATCTAAAATGTCTCTCTGGGCCTTCTCAGGTCCACCAACCACCGGGTTTTCTCTCCCCACAGTTCCCACAGCTCAGTGTGCAGCATCTGGAAATGTTTAAAGTCTGCCAGCAGCCCAGCCTCTTTGTTCTGTTCCTGCAGCCTGGTACAGCCCGCTCCGACAGGACGGATTTGAAAACCAGTATTGAAGGATCACTATTTTTATCACCTCCCTAAGCCTGTGAGAGTGATGGAGAAGACTGAGGTGAAACTCAGAGGTCTGTCTCCTCCGAGTATCTGCTGGGATTTATCTGAGCAGACTTGACTATATTTGAGTTTACAGCTGAGAGGTCATCGTTTAGAAACTAAATCTGAGAGTGAAGGAAGAGGTGTGCTGTTCATCATACAGGCTGAAATGATGAGAACGCTTCTGACTATTTTCACACTGTTGTTTCCATAATCAAACTATTAAAACTGTAAATTATATATATCTCTTGAAGTCTCTTGAAGTCTATATTCTTTTTTCATTTTTACAGCAGAATTAAACACATACAGCCTGGTACAAAAACAGTTCTCTGGTCCTTAAACAAGGGCAAGTAGCTGATTTCACTTATCTTTGGGTTTGTTGAAGCTTTACACTTAAGTTGGCCTTGATTTAACCTCCAAGCTGGTCTCTAGATTATCAAAGTGAGCTTGTGACAGAATTTCCAATGTGGCTATAACTGCCATCGTAACTAACTGGCTACACACTTTTTACACTATGACTCAATGGCGTAGACTAAGCTATAGGCCTCTGTAGCCCCTGTATTGACATAAAAGCCTATGAACATAGCTGACTTGCGACTCTTCCCAAACATAACTAGAAGGACTACAAGCCCTGTGATTGGTCCACTTGCAGGATTGTGTTTCCTGTATTTACAACATTTCTGGAATTGTCATCTCCTCCGACGTCTTCTCTCTCTTTCTTTGTAATAATATCAGCTTCAATTTAACATCAAACTCATCTTGAAAAGAAGAAAACGTAGCAGAACTAGAAACGTATAGATGAAACTGCCCTCATGTGTTCAGGAGTATTTCATAATGACCCTCAAAGCAGAAGAATGAAGTGCTGATGACTACATCTACCACTGTGGTGTAAGGTCCACTCAGAAGTATAAACCAAGCTTTATTCTTTTACAACTTTTATTATTCAGTATTATTTTCTTACTCTTGACTGGATTTTTTTTTATCTAACCTTTATTTAACCAGGTTAGTCCCATTGAGATCAGCAGATCTCTTTTTCAAGGGACACCTGACCAAGAATGGCAGCAATACACAGTTTCTACTGTCACATAGACACAAAACAGTACAAATAAGTAAATAAGGTAATGTGGGTCCACAATTAAAAAACAGAAGTTTATCACCTTTATCAAGCTACACAGACCCACAATTCCATCTTAGACCATTTTTTCCCTGTTACTCCCTCCCACCTCTTCTGTAGCTCTTCCTAAAAAACAGTTTTTACTCCTACAGGGCACTCTCACACCAACGCCACACAGAAAAGAGGAACTTTCATTGGTGGCTACAGATGGTTGAAGCTGTTGATTCCTCGCCCAGAGCCACGGAGAGTAGCTCAACGAACAGAGAAAAAAACCTCTCTGCTTCGGCACAGAAACACTGAATGTGACTAATGTTTACACTGAGTGGGTGTTTGTCAGCTGTGGCTGAAATCGTAGCCATAATCTCCTGTGACAGCTTGTTAGGACTTCACAGAAAAACAGTAGAATACTTAGTAACCCAGGGTGGTGGATATGTCAGACAGCCTTTATAAACCTTTATTTAGCAGGATACAGAAAAAAAAAACTCCACACTGCACATTCAGACACAATCATTGCCTTGTTGTACAGCAGGAGCAGCTGGAGGCTCTGTGTCCTACTCAAGGTTTCCTTCACTGCAGTTGATACAATGCTCATTCATATTACTATGCTTTACTTTTTAGCTTGAGGACTGCAGAAAGTTAAGAAGAGCAGAAGTTTGGCATTGAATGTGAGCACAACCTCATCTGTAGACTACTTCAGATTTTATTTTACTCACTGGTTAAAGAACAAGCTCACATGTAAAGTACATTTCAGATGATTTCTAACCTGGGCTTTAGTTTATTCATTTCAGGGTGCAAATAAAGTCCAGTAAAAGTTGGCGTCTTGTGGCAAGAAGGGATCACTCGAGGTCATCCTTTTTGTTGGATAGTAAGACCTGGGCCTGATTCCCCCCTTAAAAAAAAAAAATCAGCAGCTTTTGTGATGGTTTTAAAGATCTTGTCAGATTTTTTTGTGATGTGAAGTTTCTTGATAGTGATTTTACTTCAGCTGATCCGCAGCAAAAATGATGACAGCCGCAGTGATATGAAATCATTAACGTTAACCATGTTCAATATTTGAAATCAGGTATCTTGTTGGGGAACCCAGAGGCTGGCTGGCTCAAAAAAATCAATACTTCTCTCTCACTGGTGTTTTAAAAAAACCTTATTTCAACCTCTGTCTGAAACACCTTGTTTTAGATGCTGTCTCTTTAAGGCTCCCCACTGCACAACCCCCCTTTCCTCTGATTGGTCAGCCCTCTGGAGGCCTGTAGGGGGCAGGACTTGAGGCCACCCTTCCGACATGCCATTAAATAATTAGGAGATCCTTATGTGATGACCTCATCATTTCACCAAGGTAGTCTCATGAAGCTCTCATGAAGCTCTCTTGAAGCTCCCGTGCTATTTTTAGAACAGACTATTCTGAATAGTTTATCGACAGATCAGAGATTTCTGCAACACGTTTGAAAATCTTCACGTTTCAAGTTTCTTGTAAACATCCAGCCTTGTTACTGTATTTCCATGTTTAAAATATGGGAAAGCAGAAAACCCTCTTTCCAAATGGGTCAGGTCTCAGACATCATACACTGGTGATGCTTCATAACTTCAAATCAAGGAGATAATCTTATAAGAAAGAACTCTTGCAGTCTAAAATTTTACTCAGATAACTGTTTTGGTAAAAACAGTAGAAATGCATTATCTCTCTCTGTCTGTTTTTGAGTTTCTGACTGAAAAACCTGAATATTTTAGAACAGGACATACATTATCTTAAGAATATCTTCAGAGGTTATTAAGATAATGTAGAGCTCAGGAGCTGTGGTAATAAGTTCCTGTCCTATCCTGGTTGTTCTACATCATGCATAAGTGCTTCAAGTCAATGAGATGCATGTAAAGGGAATCCTCCTGGCTCTGCTTCATTCCTTACCATGAATTTCCCATCAGCCTGTAACAAACGCAGGCCTGCAAACCTGCTCCGGGACAGACTGCACCTCTTTGAGACCACAATATAAAACTATCCCTCAAAATCTCTGCATCATGTCCAGACCAGCAGAGCAGCATTCCACTGACAGACACACAAACACTCACACACACTATGAAGGGTGATGTTTACAGTGAGCAGGGGGGGCCACACAAACAACACTGTTTGCAGTTCAAACAGAGCTCTCAAACACACGCAGGCTTAAGCACAAACTGATGAGCAAGTGTGCAAAGCTTCATCATCCGCTGTCCTGCTCATCATCCTCTCCCCCAAAGGCTGACAAAAACAAAACAAACTCATAGCCATGGATAGAGGATTATATGTGTAGAACAGAACCATGGAGGACAGAGATCTCTTTGGGATATACTGTGCTTTACCTTAAACTCCATCCACTGGCACTGGAGATGCAACAACACACTCAACTCAGACACGAGTCTATAAAATCAAAACACATGCCAATCATGTTTTTCTCATACAAACTTTTATAATTCCGATTTTTTTTTTTTTTTTTTGAGAAAATTAACTGGCTCAAGAAATAGTCATCTGATGCTACAAAAATAAGGTATTATGATAGACCGTTTAAACTGAGCCCTAAAATAAAGGGAATTTGTTTGGTAGATTATTTCTTCTCGAAAATAATTCTTATTCGATTGTAAAGCCTGTTCATTTCTCTTTCAAATGGTACCAAATTTGTAAGGAACATGCATTTGTGGGATGAACAGCTGAGCTGAGAATGTGGGTTGTGCCCATGAAAAATTTGCCAAATCTTTTCTGCCACTGCCAAACAGCTTGGTTTACATGTATATACGTCTTTTTTTAATTCTATCCTCCTAGTTGAATTGAGCTGCAATTTAGCTACTTAGACCAAAATCATATTTTGAACAGGTTGCAAAAATGTTTGTTTTAGTTTCTTTAAACAGGTATGTAAGTGGTTTCCAGTGCATCTGCAGTCAGCTTCAAGTGGACGATAGATGAGCTGCAGTTTTAAACACTTCTGCATTGCCTCTATGTTTTAAAAACTGAGGTTGCTGCTTGGTATAACACCATGACTGATAGCTCTGTGGACAAACAGTGATCCTGTGGCACTGTGTGTTAGCATTGGTAACACAGAGAGGGAACAATGAGAAGGCCTTAGGAACACTGGTCCAAGAGTCATTGAACTTTTCATATCCATGAGCATCTGCTTCACACCAGCACAAGAATCTGTTCTGCTGTGGACTGTACCACCTGAGGGAGCTTTGACATTTACAAGGTAAGTGAGATGTGCTTTTGCTTAGCAGCTGGAGCAAGACATCGATCCTGACGCTGTCTCAGATTCAGGGGAGTAATGTTTCAGCCCTCATAGAAGGGGCATTTCAGCTTTGGGAGGTGACAATGCACTGTCGATCTTTATATACAGTTGTTGGTCGGCCCTGCTCTAGACAAAAATATGAGCTACAAGCTGTGTTCATGAAAAAAATTGTTATGTGATGCTGATCTGCACTATCTGTGCACATGTTTCTATATTATATGCACATGATCCATTGCAAGTGCATAAGAAAATCAGCTCAAACACCATCTTTAAGCATTTCTGCAGAGCTTACTAACCCTGTCCACCCTTTGATTAAACAGTTTTCGTTTCTACACTTCCATGTGATTTCAGCCTATAGCGTCAGCGCCTCTGCGACCTCTGCTTTCAGTGGCATCATTCTTCACATTCCCCTGTGGCTTGTATCAATGATTGTGTTAGCTAATCAATTCAGCTAATGAGGCTGAGTGACACAGAGGAGTCCCCGCTGTCCATCTCAAAGAGAAAGAAAGAAAGAAAGAAAGAAAGAAAGAAAGAAAGAAAGAAAGAAAGAAAGAAAGAAAGAAAGAAAGAGAAAGAAAGAAAGAAAGAAAGAAAGAAAGAAAGAAAGAAAGAAAGAAAGAAAGAAAGAAGGCTGCTGGTTTTCTGTTTTGCCTCAACGAAAATAATGTCAAGAGACTTGCAGTTTAAGAGCAGACTACCTCTTTTGGCGCCCTTAAAGCATTGTTTCAACCTGCTGCATTCAAATATAGTTTTGGATAAAGTTAATGCAAAATTAAAGATGAAAAAGAAAGGAGTGTGTTGGATTAATTTTGATTTATTTAAACCAAAGCCAAAAGTAAAGCTGTCAGTGTTTGTGAATCTAAAGCATAACTTCTTTAGGAGCTCTGGATTCAAAGGAAACAGCACTCTCTTTGTGTTCTCTCACAGTGTGTGTTTGTTACACATCGTCTTAGCCACCAACACACTGTTATTATTGTAGAAGCACCTCAGCCGTGTTTCTACGCTCAAGGGCACTGCGCAAATGTCAGTGACTCACCAGGGAGTGAAGAGAGAGGCCACGCTGCACAACTCTGTTACAAAACAGGTAAATAATGAGATATGGCTCACAGACATGAAGCTAGAATCACTGACAGGAAGGATGTGGACATTAAGATGTTGTTAAGATTTGTCTGGGCCTGGGGTTATGTGTTTGGATTATAGTGTCTGTAGTGTGTCTGTTTGACCATGTATGAACAAGTCCACTTTAAGTCTATTGTTACCTTTTAGCACAGGCTAGATTTTATCATTATAAGGATTAAGATTACCATTTGTCTAAGAAGTGTCGGTGTGAAGAAATCAAATGGGTGCACATCAACTTTTCCAATTACCAGTCACCTTGACCTGAGCCCTTATCAATTTTGTCAATAAAATCTCAGTAGTTTTACAGCTCTTTTATCATACACAGAGAAATGGAGAAATGTTAGCAGGCTAATAACTCCATCAACTGAGTCTCAGACCCGATAGTGTTAACTGTTCTCCAGTATTTTACCTGGAGACACTCCAAAATAAACAGACTCTAGGATTAGACTCTGAACATGGAGGTTTATGAGGAAAAAAACAGTGTTTTACCAAAACACCATCAGACTTGATGTAACAGGGTACTGTGAGCTGAGTCGTAGCTTTTTAAGTCACTGTTTAGCTGACTTTGGTGTCAGGACCTTTCAGTGTTATTGTCAACAAGGTTTTAACCCAGAACCAAATAACTGAAATATTTATCCTGCCTTTAAACATACAGATCCTGTGATTAAACTCTAAATCAAATGGTTTAATCATGAAAAATCAGTTTCTCTTTTTCAAACACTGTCCAGAACTGCCACCTGAGCTGCCCTCCAAAAATGGAGCCAATGTGGAAGGGGTTACGACTGCACTTCCTTAAGTGTCCACTTGAAACTGTCTCCAAAAGCTGGTAAGAAGAACTTTGCTGGTAGTGTCTAGACTATAAGCAGGTCTAAATGTTGCTTCTTTGATTAATACTCGGTTGACCTAAAGTTAGGGTACTACAGAATTCCCAAAGGACGATCAGCATCAATAAGCTTCAAATATTCTGCTTCAGAAACCACTGAGTGACATCACTAAGACAGTTTATACAGTCTTTGTTTTTGTGTCCATGCCTAGCATGGCCGACATCAACTGTGGGTGATCCAAGCTCTGCAGGTATGTGTGGATACTGATGGCCCAAATACACCAGATGCGTCTCTGGTCCAGCCCCGCTCAGTGGCGTGTCTATTGTAACACTGCAAAACCAAGGAGTTCCTGTACTTCCCACTCCATTGATGGGCCTTTCCTTGTTCATCTTAGGCTGAAAAACCTCAGACTTGTTGACTCCTTGCCAACCTGGGCTCATAACGTCAGTTTGTTGTTCTATTCAAGCTAAATACAATCTGATTTTGGACAAGGATTGTTCTATTTTGAAAGTCACTGGCTTTCTTTTGGTGGTTTCCGTGCATGACTTCCTGTCCCGCTTAATCTGCCCTGTCGTGAATCAACGCATCATAGCTCTGGCATCTGACAAAATGAGGATGGTTACGCATCTCCTGTGACCTGCTGGAGCAGGGACACAGCAAAACAGCAACAGGGCAGATCCAGTGTAAGTTGACACATTGACTTGAATGAAAATCTGATCCAGTGCCATGACAGAGTGGAGATGGGTCAGAGAGGCATCTGGTGTATTTGGGCCGTAAGCTTTCACGTTTTGAGAAAGTTTTTTTTTTTTTTTGGGTCCCAGAGCCAAACAGAGGTGCCTGGCCAAAATAACTAAATTGATTAAAATAAATAAGGACGATAAATGAAGCAGTTTGATCTTTAAAATCTGAGTCCCTTTGGCTCTCTGGAAGGGCTTTGGAGGCAACAAGCTGAACTGTTTTAAATGTTTTCCTACCAACTGACAAAACGCTGACAGTCATGTAACTCAAAACACTATGAAATAAGATTTTCTTTTCTTTTCATTTTTTTGACAGTCTGGCTGGTAGTCAGTATTCAAGAAAACTTGAGTGACTGTTGGTCCTACATGTAAAAAAGTTAACAACAAACAACAGACTGAAAAAGGGTCAGTTGGATAAGAAATGTTATAAAAAATGATGAATGTCTGTGTTAACAGCCACATTTTATTGGACAAAAAAAATCTGAAGTCTCTTGATAGCACATCCCTTTCTGAGTATTTGATGATAGGGTAAAAAAGTTACCCTCTGAGTTTTAAGTGTCAAGTTAAATTAACAAATAAAAATCTGGATACAATAGTAAAATAAAGAGAACAAGACGGCGAGTCAGCTTTCCCAGACAGAAGAGAAGGACAAAATTAGCAAAATGAGGTCCTTGTGCCTTCTCCCAGAATCCAACAGTTTTACAGATTAAGATTGTTCTGATACAATCAGGTCTGCACAGCACTGTTTGACACATAAGGCCGAGGTGATCCACAGAGGCAGACATATATTCCTGTGTAGGAGGAGATTCATACAGACAGGCCAGCAGGAAGTCATCAGCTTTTCGGCTCCTGTTTTGCTGCAGTACAAGACAGGACCAAAGAGAGAGGACGGCAGAGGATGAAACCTGACCAGCTGCATTTCCATCTACTTACATTCCAGCCTGCATGGCTAATCCCCCTCGCATTCCAGATTACAAACTAACTGGATTAAAACCAGATGATGGACGATACAGGAAAAACATGGACTTACTGAACTGAATAGTTTTAGACTTTTTTTTTTTTATTCAGAGGGATTAAATGAATTTATCATCCACATTTTCTAACAATTTAAATCCTTTCTTGACATAAGAAGCAACCCTGTGATACCGCCCTGAGTGCTCTTAAATCATTTAGATAGAAGAAGGAGAAAAATGGGAAAGGAATTTCTTTGCAGACCCTGTCTTAAGAAAATTGAGAAATTAAATTATCAGAAATGAAATACTAACCCATGAGATGACCATTGTTGGTGCAACAAGTCCTTCAAACAACCTTTTGTTGTTAAGAAATCAATCAACACCAAGTGGCACCGCTGTGCTTAAGGTTTAGGTTAAGGCCCTGTTAACTTCTTTAAATTAGGTTTGGGTAATGAATTTAGTTCAACAGGGCTGACCTACTGACATCACCAGCTGAAGGAACAAATTATACAAAATTGTTTACTTTGCATACACTACTCTACTTTATGAGGTAAAGAGATCTTTGTGTCATAATTACTCTGACAATAATTTCCACATGGTTGAATTAGGGCTAAGGGGCGACTGTGGATCAGTGGTACAGCGGTTTTTCAATCGGAAAGTCTGGGTTTGATCTCAGGTCTCACTGTCCACGAAGTCCACCGAAGTGTCTTTTGGCACTTCTCTGTCATCAGTGTGTAAATGTGATGTAAATGGGTGAATTTAGCATGTAAGCACTTTGAAACATAAGAAGACCAGAGAAGGCACCATTCAAAGGTTTTATTGCAAGAAGAGACTAATGACATAACAGAAAAACAAACACTGACAATTTGGGGGATTTTCTGAGTCAGTTTCTTGGTGAAAACAGTTCTGTCAGTAAAGTCAACTCAGAATGAATGACTCTGAAACCTTGGTTGAAAATCTGGTTCCAGAAAAAAAACTTATCTTTGTGGAGTATGTATGTTCTGTCTTTTAAAAACTGATTAAATGAAAATAAGACTCAGTCTTTTAAAACTTGATGCACTTTTGGCATTATGCAAATGTCATATTGGGTGGTTTTGCTTTTCTTTTAAGCCTCGGGCAAACTGAACCAACATCTCTCAACTAAACTCCTTATTAAGGAAGTACATTAGAATTATGTGAGAGTTTGAAGAGAACTGCTGGATGTCTGTCTTTTAAAAGATGTTGTAACATTAAAGAGCCAGTAGTTAAATATAAGCCATTAAAAACTCATCGGCTCTTTGCTGTTAAAACAGGAAAGCTTCATTATTTGCTCACTCCTCAAACTTCTGGTTTGTTGTCTTCAGTGACTGGTATGGTTGAACTGCAAATTGGTTAATTTCCAAACCAATGAGATCAGCTGCCAATCCAATATGCTCAATCAGTCAGTCAATAAACATCACCCATTCAAGGCCAACGGGAACTCTCTGATGGCTGACATAAACTCATCCTCAGTCGTGTGCCAGCTCCACCAGAGATGGTTCTTATGACCTTTTTAACATCAGGGATATAAATCACTTAAACCCAGAGTTTCTACAGTGAACATCTTTTGAAAGAGAGTCTAACAGACACATTAATTCATTGAAACTACAAAGCACTGATTCAGCTCTAAAGACTCTGAGAAATTCTGCCAAATCTCACTGAGATGCTCAGCGGGATGCTGGTACTGACTGACAACCAGCAGCTACTGAGTATTATTAAACTATAAATCTCTGGAGGCTGCTCTTTGCTGGTAAGTGGGATGTTAAAGCCTAATTAGCTAACACTAACCGCCATCAACACATCACTGCTCTTATTGAAGGGTAGGCTCAAGGTCTCTGGAAATGAGCCATAGTGAAAAAGCTGCAGACAGAGGTGAACGGCTCAAATCCCCTTGAGGTAAAAGCTCTTTTGATTCCTTTGTTCCTTTGGCTAAAAGGGCTAAGTGTTGGCTTGCGCAGGCCTTTGTCCCTCTTCACATGGTTCACTTTCACATTCACAAAGCTCAAGTTCGCCAGGAGCAAAGGTGACGAGAGAAGGCTACAGGAGGGCTGACGAGAGGGAGGTCAACCCCGGTGTAACTCCAACACCCTATAACCCTTTGAATCAGCACCAAACCAATTACACTGCCCCATTGTCTTCAACATGTTGCCTAGCAACATTACATCCCTTCAGGGAATCTTTGCATCTGTTTGTGTGTGTGTGTGTGTGTGTGTGTGTGTGTGTGTGTGTGTGTGTGTGTGTGTGTGTGTGTGTGTGTGCGCATGTTGTGCCGCAATAAGAATTTCCATGGAAACAACAACAGCAGAACAAGCAGACATAACAGTGCGCAGCTCGACTCACCTGACAACTGTTTGGCTAATGGATGAAGCATAACAGCCAATAAAAGAACCAATTCATCTCTGGTTATGGCTCATAATCTCCAAAAAGGTTCTTCAGGGACAAATCAACAAATGTTAAGCTATTAAATTAGCAAACAAGATCATATGAGAGGAATGGAGACACAGATAACCTCCTAAATGTAAATGACAGCTCATGCACAGGCATCCAATCTAATACACTCCCCGCAAGCTCATTTTAATGATGCCTCAAATCAGAAGTGAAATTTTCATCAATATAAAGCAGCTGGAAATGTATCATACCATTCAGGCTCCTTGCATGATTTGCTGTGATGGTGAGATCTGACAGTGCAGTCATGAC
Source organism: Labroides dimidiatus (assembly GCA_030710495.1). NCBI lineage: Eukaryota > Metazoa > Chordata > Actinopteri > Labriformes > Labridae > Labroides > Labroides dimidiatus. Next base: position 13,510,010 of record CM061155.1, read on the forward strand.
AGAAGCTAATCATTCCAAACTCTGCTGCCTCAAGTCCCATCATTAAGAAACATCCACATGGACGTTTAACTGAGAAACCAGACAGACTGATGCTTATTTAGCACAACAGGAAAACTCAGCTAAACACTAATGGAGGTTTAAGTAAGAGCACAACGAAAAGAAAGGAAAGTGATGCCGCATAACCCTGGAAACATTTCCTTCAAGTACTTTTCAAAGGTCAGGATGGCCGATGTCAAAATGATGCTAAAATCTGATTAAGTTTTCCAGTAAAAGCCATTACAGTTCTTTTCAATAAAGCAGTAACCTCCGACTTATGATATGAATCCTATATGGAAGTGTTAAAAGCTGCAGTTCATCGAGTGTCCACTTGAGGCTGGCTGCAGAAATATTGGAAAACATACACACAGAATCAAACTTCAGGCAGCTATTTGTTTACAACCTGGTGCAAAAAAACAAACAAGAAAACCCCAAAAGGTTTTAGTCTGAACTACTAATTTCTCTATCTAATTGGGAGCAATTTTTTTCATTAATCATTATTTTTGAACTAATCAATAAAATGCCAAATTCACTAAATGGGAAAGGGTGTTCTCCAGTAATTATATTAAACTTTAAAATGATACAAAGAACAAAGAACAGTTAAGTTTACAATGAGAAAAAAAAAAGAATTTACAACACTAAAGAACTTGACTACCAAACCTCATGTAACCATGACATGTTCCTGTTTTATTTTTATAACGTGAAATCATCATCTAATCTCTATTAAAGACTCATGTTTACTCAATAGCTACCTGCCGTATGTGTCCCATGCAGCCTGTAACAACACATTCACAGAGCTCATTTAGGCAAACGATAAGGTTGGATGTGAGTCATCTCTCTCTCATCTCTTCATGCGTTCAGACATTAAAGGGAGGGAAATGTGTTTATGATAACCTTTACCGCTGCTGTAGCCATTAATGGCCCCCATTAAAGTCCAGAAATGGTAATTCATTAACCCTTCACCACCTCCATCAGCTGCAAGGAGACAGCGTGTAAAAATAAAACACAGGGAGGAAGGAGAGGGGGTAGAGAGAAGGTGGAATGTGGTTATTTTTGATTACATATCTTTAGTTACGATACAAAGCCTTATGAAGAAAATGAAATAAAAGATTTCACTCTACTGTCATCAATAGAGATGGATGTATTGGGGTTTTTTTCTGAGCAGCTACTCATGTCTGCGATAAAATAAAACTGGACAAAGTCTCACTCTGCTGGTGGATGTAAAGAGGACAGAACTGTGAATAGTTTTTAGAAAGGTTTTCACATTCATTCACAGCCTTTGAGTCAAAGAAAAGTGAAGCAGCTGAGGAGTGCAGATGGAAATATGTGGACTGCTGCAGAATCCTTACCTATTCGAAAAATAGGTATGGATATATGTTAAGGGTGTGATATCTCATCTCAGATATCAAATCTCATGATAGGATAATACTGTGTCATGGTACAACATTCATTGTGATACTAAAAAACAAACAAACAAATGAAGCATTCATTAATAGCATTCATTTTTTCAAGGGCAGCACTACTTTGGTCTGTATAAAGCACCTCTGAATTCTGAGAGCTCTTTACCTCATAAAAACGTTGTTTGAATCTGGTGTTAATATTCTGGTTCTTCAAAAGTAAGTAAGCTATGAAATTCATCCCTGAGAGGGAATCCTCAGTCGCTCCTCAGTCTCAGTTTCAGTCCTCATAAAATCAGACTGGTTCCAGTATGATCTTACTTTACTCTTCACTCCTTAAAGGCCTCTTTCATCTCGTGCTAAATGTCTTCAGTGCTATTTCTTTGATCTTAGTCTTAAACGGGAGGCATAAAGTTTCACACTGCACAGAGGCTGGAGATTAGCTTGTGGTTTTGTGGGTGCAGTCGGAAGTGTGTAGTTGACATGGGACTAAATCTTGCTTCACTACAGTGAGCTCTGAGCAGAGGTGAGGCTTGTGTTGAGAATTAATGCAGCGCTGCTTCCACCTTTCAGGCTCCGTGCTACAAGCAATAAAAGCTTTGACTGAAAGTGTTGAGACGAAGCTTGAAGTGAGAGCTTACTCGTACCCTCTGAATTGTTCTGCAGAACAAGCGGAGGAACAGGAAACCAGCTAAACACAAACAGCTTGTTTTTTATCTTTAGAAACTCTCTTTGACATTTAAGTCCCTGTTTACACGACAGCAGTTTCAGGATGAAGCGCAAAGGTATTGTTGCATTTCTGCCTCTCATTTACACGGAAAAGGTGTTTGAGCCGACCTAAAACAGACACTTTTGAAAATAGCCTCCTGAATGGAATTTTTCTGAAATGATGCTGCCCCATTGCCATAAGCAGCAAGCCAGAGTTTTCAGTGGAGATGTTGAAATCACCTTCCACTTTGCCCATTACACTTCAATTGTGGGAACTTTTAATTGCCATGCTTGAACCAAACAAAAACAACGGCTCAATGGTGGACTATCATGTTGTGCTTGTGCTGGTGAATCTGCTGCCTTTCAAAAAAATGTGCATATGTTGCACCACTTATGCGTCAGCGAAGACGCATTCAATATACACCATATGATCAGCCCACCTCTTCTCTGACAGAGAGCTACCAAAAGACTACAGTTATATTGCCAACTACAGGCCTGACATGCATACTACAGCGTTTTCACTTCCTCAGCGTTTCTGTGTAAACATATTTTTCAAGTGAAAGGTTTCCATGTAAACGGGTTTAAGTACCATGTTACACTGCCGGATATGCTGATGCATAAAGTCTTTGACACTTTGATTCTGTCTAATGTTCATCCTGATCCAAGCTACTACTGCGGGACAATAAAGTACTCGTTCCTCACCACATCATAATAAAACATAATATCCTGTGAAATGTCATGACACTACATATTGGATCCATTAAGTTCAACCTCCACGCTGTGTGATGTTTCTAAAGTGTGGTCTGCTGATGTTGCATTGCACTTTCAGAAAGTTAAAGGACAAGGAAGGGAAAATTCCCCTGATGCAACTGAACTCAACAAATACAAACCATTCTGCTCTGTCAGGGCTGAACTGGAAAAAAAAGCAATAAAGGGTTCTTAGTTCCACAAAATGTGTTTGCTTTAACACACTTATTTAACATGTATTATTACATTTTGTATGAAAAAACAAGGCAGGTGTTTTGAGCTTTGACCCCAATTATGCATATCAACTTCAAACCACATTTGCTTGTGTAGGACTAAATTCTAGGACTGGGCCATGAATCGGATTACAATCATCATTTTGTTGTCTATGTGCTTGTTCTGTAACATATGGTGAAAAGAGTGCTCTGTCCTTCCTGCAGAGCGTGTATTCTGCTCCTCCTCTTAAACAGCTCTCACTGTAACTATTTACAGATTGGAGAAGGAGCCATAGCCAGGGCTGAATTGGCATCTTGGGCATTTTCCTGTGTGACTTGTAAAGTCAGGGGCTTGTACTCTGTTATATGGCATCATCAGGAGCTCAGATGGAAGTTGCAGATGTCTGAAATTTGTTAAAAAAAGGACCTCTGTCACCAACATGTTGTGCCAACTGCTGGTATATGGAGGAGAGCTGTGCTGTGAGAGGGACAGGAGGAACGTGAGTGTGTGTGTGTGTGTGTGTGTGTGTGTGTGTGTGTGTGTGTGTGTGTGTGTGTGTGTGTGTGTGTGTGTGTGTGTTTGTTTGTGTGTGTGTGTGTGTGTGTGTGTGTGTGGTGGGGTGGGGGGAGGGGGTGTGTTAAGTAGAGGGATTAATATCCCTTTTTGATCAAGCTAGTGGTGCTAGTGCTGGTTCAGAGCTATTGCCTGACTTAGCAATGGTTCATTGTGTTTCCACCCACAAATCACCGACTCCAAGTGCTAAAAACTGGTGTTTAGCAAACACCAACTCTTTGCTAGGCCAAAGCAAAGCACCAACTATGTCAGGGGCTGGGGTGGGGTTATTGTGACTAATCTTCAGAGGTGGAAAACAGCCATATTTTAAGAGAAAAATTGCTGTACAGGTACTCCGGCTTCCTCCCACAGTCCAAAAACAGCCCTGTGATTGGCTGGTGACCAGTATGTGTACCCCTCCTCTCACCCTAAGAAAGCTGGGATAGACTCCAGCCACCTGCCACCCTGAACAGGATAAACAGTATAGAAAAAGGATGAATGAATGAGTCGTCAGTAATTTTAATGGAGTTTGTCATTTAAAACCTTTGAAATGGAAAAGCCAAAATAAAGCAGCAGTAGTCAGAGAAGAATACCCAGTACTTCCTTGCACTGCGATCATCTGTAGAAAAACAGGGCAAACTGGGCAGAGCCTCATGGACAAAACCTGTTTGAAAAGCTCCACTGGAAAGATGGCAGCAACAGGGTATGAGAGGAGCATCGAGGAGCTCCTAAATAAAGAAGAAGGAGTTCAGGGACCAAAAGAGGGAGCTGGAACACAGTGGGACACAGTCGGCTGCAGAAAGAACAATGCTACTGCTGCTTTGAACTGGGGATCTTTGTGTTTGGATCTCAGGTTAGAAGAGAGACAAGCTGTGCTAACACCACCTGCAGCTCAGCAACTCCCCCATGTTCTGTCTCAAACATCAGTGCTGATTTTGAACATAAAAGAGATTTAACTCAGTCTTTTAATGGGTCAAACTTATCCTTTTTTTTTTTATAATTAACCTTAACATATTGTGAAGAGTAGACAGCTAATTTAAAGTGTTAATAGTGTGAGGGTAAATTTTCCAGTAGGAGTCCCCTTAGTGCTCTGCTCATGTCTGAAAAGTTCCATTTTAATCATTTTAAACTTAAAGTAAAGGAAGAATTTAAGTTAAACAAAACAGAACAATGTTAAGCACTAAGTTTTCAAGAGGACAAAAACAAATGAGGTGTCTTTTCCCCCAGAAGCTTTAAAACACTTTACATTTCACTTTTCATTTAAAGCAGTGTCTCTTTAAATCATTTAACTGTCTGTTGAGGAGTGAGAGTGGAACATTTGTGGAAGCAGGAGGAAACATCTGTTGAAATGTCAGCTTTGACTACCACTCAGTGCACAGCAATGAAAAAAATACTGGACTCTGATTGGTGAATGCTCCACAGCAACTGTATGTTACTCTCAGTAATCTCAGTGGGACAAAACTGACAAGAAGAGGCTACCATTGCTATGAATGTTGCTCTAATCATTGGTTGTCAGATCTATCCACTTAAAAAAGTTGGATTTATTTGTCATCAATTAACTTAAAGATGAAAACATAAGCACTTTGGTCTAAGACATCAAACTTTACAGAACTGAAGATGAAGTATAAACACCTAACAACACAGTGGAATACGTTGGTTTGGGAAACAGAAAAATGTGGAATAGAAATGAGTGTCGCACGATTCACCTCATTTAACAACAACAACATGCTCAGTGTGCACTGTTCCTCACATATCTATCTGCAGGTGCTGCTGACCTTGCTCTCTACAGTTCAATTCTGCAATTTAAACACTACGTATAAATCCCTGTGCAGAAGGACAGATGTAACTTGCTTTTCATGAGTTAATTTCAGAGCAGATGTGTTTGGAAACAACATTTTCATGTCGTCTGAATGAGATGTCTTTATTTTACCACAGTCTGCACAACACTTAAAGACAAACACAAAGTAATGTAGAGTTGGACAATACAGAGTTAGACAATACAGAGTTAGACGTCTTGGAAACCAGCTTTGGGGCTCTCCAGTGTCAAAACATTGGATATTTTTCACAGTCATTAAAAGTTAGACGTGGAGCTCACAGAGACAGCAAGTGCAGGCCCAAATGGCTTGATCCAAAGCAGTGCTGGACTGAGGGCCTGCATAGAGCGCCAGTATAAGATGCTAAACTTTGTTTGCAGCTGACTGTTTTGAACCGTGAATCATGCTCAGCTGCTTTAATGAGATCCTAGAATAAACGCATCCAGCTGAAAACAAGCGTAAAGGGTCCTCTTTAAGACTCAGAGGACAGCTGTGTCAGTGTTTGGATGTGAAATCTGTGGGGGTGAAAGTGTGGAAATTATAATATTAAAAAAAAAAAGTTTGAAGAGGTTTCCAGAAAAATAAGTTGCAGAGTAAAACACTATCAAACTGTTTCAAAGTGACCCAAGACTCTTTTAAAAGTACTCCAACTCCACCAGTCAACCTCTGCTTTTGCTTTCTCTTGTCCTCTGAGTTTATGAATCACTGCTCTCCATACTCTGCCCTCTGTGTGATTTACTTCTGATGCCATATAAGCACCACTCAAAGAAAAGTGGAGCTATTATTATCTATACAAGAACAAGTCTAGGGACGAAGTCAAATAACGTTTCAATAATATATCAGACGCTTCCTCTGGCCTCTCTCTGAGACTTGGCTCTGCTATTACATGCTTCTCAAGAGATGCACACACACTCACACATACACACACACCAAGGTCACAGAGACCTGCCGACTCAGCGGGCTGTAGTGAGTGAATGTCTCGTTAGTTGCTCTCTGAATATGGTATGCAGAGCTGACGGCAGAGCACTCTCTCAGAAATGAACACTTTCTCTGTGGAGACTAAATGAAATGAGGGAGGGAAAATTGCCAAAAAAGAAACATGTTGATCATTCTGGGTGAGCAGACAGCGCAGCACCATTACGTTATTATAATAAACACGGTGCTCTGAGCCTATTGTGAGAACAGAGGGTGTATCAGAGGAAACGCAGGGTGACCTCGCAGGCTAACCAAATAAAACAATCGCTCAGTGCCCTCCACACACTCATCATGGCAACATTGATTAGGCTGCACTCTGCTCATTGATTTCACGTCACTCCTCTATTGAGATGGACTCCATAGACTGCAATCACTCACAGCCAGAAACATTCAGTCTATCTATAATTCACTCCGTCCTTCATCCCCTGCTCTCTCTCAGCATCCTGCACACACTCCTCTTTTCTGAGCCGAGCAGAGAAAAAAAAAACAGTCTGTTTTTGTGTTTTTTAACTAGACTACTCTTTCTCTAGGATACTGGTGTGGAGACATGTAGTAAATGTCTCTGCTGAGTAAATAACCATGGTTGGCCATTTAAAGCAAGACACCCGGCCAAAGAAAGTGCTTCCACAGTGCCAATGCTATGTTTGGCAACAGTCTGCATCACTTTCTATCAAAACATGTTGAAGCACCTAAATTAGAAGAGGCCCCTCTGATCAAGCACGTTTAGGAAGATACCTATGAAAACACTAGATCTAATTGTTTTATTATTACAGTGCATGCTCACTCTACATTACCTGACGTGCATTTTCATGCAACTAACTTACTGCATGCAACCACTCTGCCAAAACTCGAATCCACAAGGGATGTGAAGAGAAAACACTGTTGAGCAGTCACTGCTGACTATTGATTCATATCTCATTAATAATGTGTTGAACTGAGTAAAACATGATTAGATCGTCTCTACAGCTTGAAATGTTTTTGTTTTTCCTGAATTTTGTGGTTTCTGATTTTAGTGCCCTAACCACATAAAAAATTCAAAAATCAATTTTATCTATTTATTTACTAAAATTTTTTCTTGGATGGAATGTTAAAATGTTAAAAATTAAATGGACTTCATATCCCTTATATTTAAAAAGTAAAAGTTAAAGGGTTAAAGAAGAGCTACTTAGAGGGATAAGAAGGGGCATGATTTATTTTTGAGTTTTACCAATAATTTTGCACCTAATCTAATTTTTCTGTTTATTCTTTCATACAAATTCTTTTCAGAACTCTTCTGGTCATTTAAAGTGACAGCTATCAGATGCCTTACAACAACTATGTCTGGCGGTTGCACAGCAATACAATCAGGAGCCAACTTGTTATGTTTTGGGTCAGTTATTACATTAAGAGCTTCATTCCTTTTTTTTTTTAGTACATTTTAGGTTGTTGTTCCAAATCGGGCTCTAACAGGCAGCAATGAAACATTTTTGAAATTTGCAGAAGTTGCTACACAAGAAGGGTTAGTAGAAAGGGAGCAGGAGAGGATACTAAAATAATGCTGCACAGAGCAGCATGTGTTGACAACATGATGGTAGACAAAGCAACTCATGCCTTTGCTTTGATGCCAGTTTTTGCATTTTTACATCATGTTTACAGATGGATGTGCAGACATCTTTGCTGATCTCATCCTGGAAATGATTCTCGTTCTTTAGCCCTGGATGCTTTTTATTCATGTTGTTTAGTATCACTAATCTGCATCTGAACACAACTCATGATATAACCATACTTACCATCACCCACTCACAGTAGATTTACCTGAATATTCTCTGCTGTATTTTCACATTCACTATTTACGGAGCATGCTTTGAAAGCTTGCGAAACATTTCCATATGAAATAGGGTGAAAATTTCTGCTGTTCACACACGCAGCCCACAGTGAAAATTTGGGTTACTTTTTTTGCAGTTCTGTGAATACGTGCATAAAACAAGAGATAAAATCCTGCACAATTTGACCCCCCCCCCCCCCCCCCCCCCCCCCCTCGGGTGTTTCCTTTTGGAAATTATATCCAGGGATTTTTGGGGAAAAAATGTTGAAAAACTAAATTTAGATCTCGTTGGTGGAAATCTACTCAATTCCTCCAAAGGTTTGTGGTTCCTATGGAAAGTTCCTGCAGTGGAATACAGCTTAAGTGTCTTGGACACGAGAAACGGGTGTCCTGCCTCTGCCTCCCTCCCCAAGGTGCCAGCTACTGGGGATTCATCACCTGAATGAAACCAAAGCCGTGGCAGGGAGCTCTGCATGTGTTGCTGCTACTGAGGCTGGGGGCTCAGGCCTGGCTGTCTGTGCTGCTCTTCCTGCCAAAACTGTAATGAAACCTCGCTGTAGCCCAGCTCTAACTGTTTGCCCCGGTGCCAAGATTTTACTGTTTACTCACACATGAGCCCTCGGCCTCGAGCAGGCGCTAACTCTCCTCACTTGTACAGGAAGAGCGGTTAGATGTCCTCTCAGCGCAGTGGGGACCCAGGAAGGAGATGATTTACGCTGATCCATTAGCTCAAGCTTAAAACAGCATTTTCCCTGCTGAACAGCCATGAAAATAAAAGTGAAGACACCCCCCATTAAGATTTGAGGCTTGAAGGTGATAGCTGTTGAAAGCGGACCACAGAAGGGCACATTAAGAATTCAACAGCCACATCAGCTGGAAAACCAACTGAGGCATGCATGGAGACAATTAACCAGAGATTTACTGCGTGGAGGATGATCGGGCGGGGTCGGAGGATTCTGCCTTTTCCCCGTGGTTTCTGATGAAAGACACTCTTTGATTAACAGTAACTCAGGGCTTTGCCAGGGCACTGACTGGTATCAGGACAAGAAGCCCAGTAGTGTGGATGGCTCCCTTAGGCTCCATTGTGCTGCATCTGGTGTGCAGGTGACCTACAGCTGGCTTGCAGCAGTCAAACTACCTTGAAACTCTGACTACCTTTGTACTGAGCGCTTAATTAATCTTATCAAGGGCAGACGTGCGCGCAGCGAGGACAGCTGAGGCGACTGAGTGAATGAAAATACTCTTTGGTGGTTGATGATAAGAGCTACAGATACCTCTCAGATAGGCAGCAGGGAGAGATCAGAGCAGCCTGAGAGGCAGAGAGAGGAGAAGATTTGGAACACAATCCCTGAGTGATGAAAAATACATCATTCCCACGCCTGCCACGGTGTTGTCTGCTGACTGAAACACATTATGGGCTGATTTTTAAGACGGCTGTGAAGGGTATGCTTCAGTAGAGCCTGTGGGTGTAGCCTGGCTCTCACTGCGCTATTGATTCAGCAGCATTGCAGTTTAGAGAGGCATTGGCTGAGTATGAGAAACGGAAAATAAACAGAGAGGACCAAGTGGGAGCTGTGGGAGCTCCATGGGAGCAGACCAACAGACTCTGAACCAGTTAAAGAATACAGATTCATGGTTAGAGTCCAGAAACTACCCACTGCAGATGACTTTAGAGAAACATTCAGTCGAGTTCAAAAGCCACAATCTAAATCCTCTCTTTCAAGTCCTTTTAATCTTCACTGTCTCTCTTTAATCTGCAGTTTGAATCAATTATGGTACACCCCTCTGAGCTATGCCTTCTCTTTAAACCAGTAATCAGTTCTGGAAAAGGCAAATATTTCTTTTAAGTTGTTCTGTATTGCCAGAGGAACTTTCTTTTAACAAGTCAGAGATAACTAACTGCTTAAGTCGTGCCATACACAGCCTATAAAACAGTTAAGGATAATATTTGTGGCTCTGAAGCAGCTATATTGAGTCAGAAGGACCAGAGGAAGTGATGAGTTGTTAGTGATGATTCTATACTTTTTACCAGGTACATCTACAATCATTCCAATGTTCAGATCCACGTTTAAATTCAGAGAATTTAAATGAACTCAGGAAGGCAAATTAGCTTACAGCTACCAGATAATCAAACAAATAACTAAGAAACAGAAAAATATTATCAGTCACCAGGGTTGTGCCAGCTCACAAAAAAGTGAGCTCGCTCAAAGTTCAGTTCAGACCAATTAAAATGATCTAGTTCATGTTCGTAGTTTGTTTTGGAAATTTTGAACTTGGCTCATGGTGAAAGAATAATAATAATTATAATAAAAAAAACTAGATGAAGTTTATTTTTTTCATTCTAAGTTCTCTTTTTCAATAGAGCCATCCATGCTTCAATCTAAGGATGTTCCGATCAGCATTTTCTGGCCCCGATCCAGATTATTTAATAGTAAGTATGGGCCAATACCAGGTCCCGATCTGATTTTTGGATTTGCAGAGGTAAACTTTGCTGAAGGGGTAAGAAAGTGAAATATGTCTTGAACTTGTTATGTCTTTTATAACTTAATGCAGCTAGTTTTGATGTTAAAACCATCTGGATCCCAAGCCTACCAGCATGATCAAAATACCACTTATTTTTAAATGACTGGCATTTACAAACCATTTGTCCAATCCATAAACTAGAAAAGACTGCCGTAATTGTCAGATTCTCAAGTTTCCGAGGCTTCCTGAATGTATCACAAGTAAAGTCAGCAACTTGTTTAAACAGACCATAGAAGACGAGTGAATTTCATCAACAACAGTCTCTTCTTTGTAAATATGCAGAAAAACTGTTTGCTCTAGATAAATTCTGCAACAAAACCAATAACTATATGCTTCTAACTGCTTTCAGCACGTCCTGAATGAGGGACATACACCCTACATTCATGCTTCAAAAATGTTTGAATTTATATCCAAGGCAGCCCTGAACCTAACTCCCAGAGATGGTGCAAGACTACGAATGTAAACATGAGACACTAACGTCTAATGGCTATCTGTTTTTGCCCTTTCATGGAAATATTTATTTTGCCTCAAACAGGATTACAAATTCAACCGACTTAAATCAAAAATTTTTGCTCAATGATGGTGAATGATCGGTTGAGACAATCAGCTAATATTCCTGATCACCAATCAATTAGAAAATGCCAAATTCGGGCCCAATCCAATACTAAGGATCGGGATCAGGACATCCCTACTTCATCCCTATCTTTTAAGCAAATTCCCAAAATAAATGAAATAAATGAATCTCTGCTATGCTATCATAGCACCACAGACATTCAGTTCAAAAGTGCTTCAGCAGTGAAACATTGTGCCATCAAGCAGGGCAGATCAAAACAGCTCATTTAAATTTGTGTGAACTGTCACTGAACCATGCTGAATAAAACAGTGCTTGGCATTTTCCAGCATCTCTCGGTGTCTCTTTGCATCTCTCAGTGTCTCTTGGATTGTGAGCAGCCGCTCACTGCCCCAGGAGTGAACTACACTCATGTTCCTGTTCATGACTTATAAACTGAGCAGTTCAGTTCACTGTTCATGAAAATATGAGCATGTTCAATGAACATTTTCATTTTTACTTATTCACGCACAACACTGTCAGTCACAATACTCAACAGATCTGTATAAGGGAGCTTGCCATACAAAGAATTAAAAGAATAAATTGCTGCACACAATTTACAAGAATACATACTGAAAAAAAATCTTACAAGTACAGAATTCAAAGGGAATTTAGCAGTCTGAAAGCAAAGAAGAGCCAAAAGTGTGAGCAAATTGACAGCGCCATCCTCAGGGCATTAAAGAGGGGTTACTCCGTTTTTCCATATTTTAAACATGGACATAAAGTAACAACACTGGATGTTCATACTAAATGTGCAGATTTTCAAACCTCCACACATTCATATGATGTAGAAACCTCTCAGTCTGTCAGTAAACTGATCAAACTGTTCATTCTAAAATTTGCAGAAGATCTTGATATTTGCTGAAAGGATGTTGTCATCACTTAAGGATCTCCTAACGGGTTCATGATATGTTGGGGAGGTGGGCCTCAAACAGCTAGATTTGCTCCCAACAGGCCTCCAGAGAGCTGGCCAATCAGAGGGAAGGGGGTTTGTGGCACAGGCAGCCTTAAAGAAACAGCAGCTAAAACGATAAAAAAAAAACGACGGTACCGAGGGACAGTATAATGCCTTGAAAAATGCACAATACCCCACTTTAATTTTAATTCCTTGGATAAATTGTGCCCAGACTGACCACATATCCCTTGAGCTATGATAACTACTTGGTACATCCAAAGGAACTTAAATCTTCCAAAAATGCTCTTTGAGACTGTTACAAGACTTTTAATAAGAGAACGATAAAAAGGTCCATTAAATGTTGTCTGCCTGCTCTCTGAGACTCTAAAATAATTCAAATGTTGTATCCAGTGAATCCTCTGTATGTTATTCCGTATACTGTTTCTGCCTCCCTGCCCATTGTTTGTGCTCCTTTCACCTTTTCTAAATTTCTGCTTTCCAACAGTGTCATTTGTTTGAGAGTCAGAGGTTGACAGTCACCAAAGTTTATCTCTAGCAAAAGCAAAAAAAAAAAGGATTTTTGAATGCTGCCAAAAATGCGGTTAATCTTGAAATCTGGATCAGTGGATAACTGAATAGCTCTGGTCTATGCCTGAAAAACTTTAATTTTTCTTTTTCTTAGGTAGTTTTGGTGAGGCGTTCTCTGCAACTAATTCTAATATTATGCCACCAACACATCAAAAAAGGTGTCATCTGTTGAAAACCAGTGGTTTGAAAAGAGACTTTGATGAGAGAGGAGTCTGCTGTCATAATACTCATAATATTCTAAAATCCTGAGGATCACTGAATCAGACTTTGTTTCATGTCATAGTAAGTATGACTGTCTTACTGCAATAAAGACTTTTTTACTGAAGTACAGCACATTATCAACAAAAACAAAAACAACAACAACAACTAAATGCAAACCAAAACCTGAAAAGCAGAGCATGAGTGTAAGACACTCTTCTACAGAACAGTGAGTCTGCCAGGCTTTCCTCAGGTCACACATTCCTGCAAGCCTCAGGGAAGCATGATGATGATGATGATGATGGTGATGATGAAGATGATGATGATGACGCTGGGTGTCCCCCTAATCTCCCTATCTCACTACTGGTTGGTTCAGTTAAGCTGTAACAGCACAGAGATAAGAGAAGCCCAAGACAGTGTCAGCTGTCTGCTTTATCTCTGCGATGACAGGGGACTGTAACCAGCCACACACACACACACACACACGAACACACAAACACTTGCAGAACTCAGACGCTCTTCCACAGAGCAAAGGAAGCTGATGTCATTACTTCAATTAACTTTTCTCTGTTATGCTGCAGCACGGTGGCCCAGGTGTCATTGGTTTGAGTGCAGGGCTTCAGAGGTTTAAAATGTGCTGAGGTTTTTCTGACTGTGTTTAAACACTGTGCTTTATCTGAGCTCTTCTCTGCAGTTTCCTGCTATGTTGACACATTTCTACTGACGGCACCTGAGCAGCTCTGTCTGAAACACCTGGGGCCAAAACCACAGATTGCGCAGAGATACAGTGGTCTGTTCTTCTTTTACTCCTCCATAATTTTTTACATTTAAATGAAATAAGAAAGAGGAGTTTCCCTTTAGTACTGTGGCTCTGCTCTGAAGTGTCAGAGCAGATGAGTTTCAGACCTTTTTTTTAGGTCACAAATCACGGTCATGTCACTTCCTTTACCTGACTATGGCTAAATTGGTGTTGAGAAAAGTAAATTTCCTTCCTGTGTGAACAAAAACAAAAACATGTTCAAACAGGTGTTGACAGTAAGTCAGACTGATTTTCATATGATGTTCATATGTTGGAGAAATCCCTGAATCTGTCCGTTAGTCTCAAGAGATCTTCATGAGACTTGCTGAAATGATGAGGTCATCACATAAGAATTTCCGTACTGGTTCAAGACTTGTGAGAGGGACGGGCCTCAAACACCAAGTTCTGCCCAACATAAGCTCTGCCCCTGACAAGCCTCCAGAGGGTTGGCCAAGCAGAGAGAAGGGGAGAGAGCCTTAACCAAAGTGTTTCAGACAGAGTGTCTAAAACAGAAGTGTGAGGAAAATAGCTCTGTGGAGCTTTTTGAGCTGTAAATCATGTAAAGGTACTACAGGTGTACCAGAGGGACAGTTTAAAGCCTGTAAAGAAGCACAATACCCCCCTTTAAAACTGCCTTATACCGTTGTTGACCATCTGCTAATTCTCTGTACTTTAGAAACCACACTGCTGTTTTCAGATGAGGAACAAAACAGGAATGGTAAACACTCTCCTGTTTTAAGTGTCATTGCAAAATATCTCTTGCTGTTAAGTGTCTGCTGTTGTCTGTAACACCCAAGGTGTCTGGAGTTCATTAACCTGTGTGATAACTTTGTCACCATGTCATCTATATTTCACACCATCCTGAGACCTCACAGCTGTCAAACCAGAGCTCAACTTAAGACTCAGTGAATGCTTCTTTTAAATTAAAAAGGAAACAGTCTTTGAAATGATAAAGACTTTTAGACTGTTTTTATGGAGCTTCACTCAAGGGAAACCCATCCTGTCTGATATGGACGACATGTCTGCGTCCAGCCTTTCATAGAAAATCAATTAATGCTGGATTTAACGAGTGAAACTCAGGAAGTAAAGTGTTTCTGCCATGAATGAACTTTCCCCTTTGAGCAGAAGAGAGGATGTGGTTGATTTGTGTGTGTGAGCACAATAAGTAGGTTCCTGTTAAATGTGTGTGTGTGTGTGTGTGTGTGTGTGTGTGTGTGTGTGTGTGTGTGTGTGTGTGTGTGTGTGTGTGTGTGTGTGTGTGTGTGTGTCTGTGTGTGACAGAAGGAACTGCCTGAGTGTATATCCAAAGGAGACTGCAGCACTTCGAACAGAACTGAACGTCACATCTTATGAGAAGCTAATCATACACCCAACACAGACACCATGTACTTCACTGACACACACGCTGATGATGACCTCATTCACACACATGCAGACGCACACGCAGACACACACCACTGCAGAGACAGGCTTAGTCAGCTGTAACTAACTGCAGATGAGAGGGGGGAGGAAATGAGCGAGGCGAGGAGAAAGTGGTGTAGAATCAGTTACAGCAGAATGTCAATATGTGGATCCTCTCTGAACACAGCCAATAAATACACAGCTTATGATTCTTTAATAAAATCTCACAACAAAGGGAGTATTGATGTTTTTCACTGTTTAAAGAGCAGACAAGGAAAAGAAAAGGGTCTTTCCTGCCATAGCAGGCTGTGATTACACAGAACAATACTCCCCATGCTACAAAGACACCCTCTTCAGTGTTTGATCAGTGACTGCAGTGATATTCTAGACCAGCAGCTCGGGTCACATGTGGATCCTTTGCACAAACACCACAAAAACTGCATAATACAAAGCTTCACTGAAACCAGGTTTCTTAAAACAGAGGACATTATCAGAATAAGAAACTTCTCCTTGGTCTAAATGACAACGAGGCTGAAGAAGTTTCTGAGCATTTTAGTTTGATAAGCTAAAAGTACATACGTATGTTTTTTACTGCTCTGCTAGCATTGACTGTACTGACGGTGCATTTTATGACACAACAAATCACAATGCATCTTCATGTGTCCACAAGATATTAATCCTTTGTTTTCTCATTAGGGTTTGCTGACATTCAATAGGTTATCACATTCTAAATCGTGTTTAAAAATACCATTATTTTACTTTTTAAAACAGTTTTTAAGTCTGTGTTCAAACCTTGCAGCCATCCTCACTGATATTTTTTAATTGGTAATCACTTTAAATTGGCTAATCTTGTACTTTATGGCAACCTGATGTCTTCAGCATTCTTGAGTGTCCTGCAGTCAGTCGTCACTGCTTTTACTGGGAATTCACACACCATCAGTGCGATTTTCTTGATGCGATTCTTCACTGCAGTTGGTCTGATGAGTATGCTTTGCTCATACATGATTGCAAAAACTCAAAGTTCTTTGATGATATTCTAATTTAGTTTGACCTAAATACACATCACTTTGAACTAGTCAATTGAGCTGGCTGGGATTTTATTATTATTATTATTATTATTTATATATTTATATGGTATCGACATTTTTCCTCATATATCTTCACCGTGTTCATCACACATTGTGTGTGCTCATTAACCCCATACTCTTATCACAAGTCTCAAAACCATCATTCTAAAGGCACACATTTACCGGAGAAATGAAATAACATAACAGAAACTTAAAGAAAACACATTCTTTACATTTAGGGTGTATATGTTTCTTTACAGTAAAAACCAATGAGCAGTAAAAAAATAAACTCAGGTGTACAGAAAGTTACAAAATCAACCCACAGCTGGGAGTTCTTTTTTAATTGAAATTTGACATTTAAAAGCCCATTAGTGTTACTATTCTCCTTCACAGCAGCAGGAAGCAGGGAGACACTGCAGTAGCTCAACTACAGTGTGCTGAAAGGGACAAAAGGAAAGGGGTAAAGGAAGGCATTCATTTCATACCAACAGCCCTACTCTATTCACATGACCACAGATCCATGATTAATACAGTCAAATTTTTCTATTGTTGTGTACAAATATGAAACCAAAAGGCCTTCTGCTTGGCACATTGATTTTACACAGATAAATCAATATATAGAAAAAATTTACTCTAAAAAACAGTTTGCTGTTCTTTTCTCGATGAGCTTTGGCAACGTTTCATTAGCAACATGAACACACTGCTTATTTAGTGGTTTTGTGGAAATTAGAAAAAACAACAGGAGGTGTGCATTTTGGGGACATTTCTTCAGTTGTAGGACTGAACACAAAGCTGTGTAATTGAGATTGTGCTACATGGCTAAGTTTACAAACTACAACAGGCTTCAAGGTGATGATGCTAGCAACAAGCTACTGACTTTTTCACCAGCTTATCCTTTCAAAACAAATGAGACACAGCGACCACACACTCATACACAATGAAAGATCAAAACTTAACTGCTCTTCTTTGTGTGAATTTGTTCTGCAAAACTTAACTAACTACACCAAAAAAGGGAAAAGACTACACAGTCTTCATAACTGTACAGAAAGCACGAGAGCATGAGTGTTCCACATTTGGCTGCTGGAACTTGCACAGAGTGTGAAAATGAAAAAAGGTTTTCTCTCTCAGCTGGTGGGAAAGCAGGGGTTGTGAAAGAGACAGGACATAATTAGTATTTCCATAGTGGCGTCTCCCTGCAGGGGGGCTGCAGAAATCTTTAAGGCCCTCCTCTGTTTTCCTCTCCGCAGCAGATGGGTGAGTCCCTTTCCCTCTGGTGCTCTCAGCTCATCCTTCTGTTTCAGTCTTCACTTTTCTTCTCCAAATACTCTGCAAGCATGAAAACTCTTTTCTTCCCCATACTCCTAGAATTCCTACCACATAGAAGGTTTTACTGCACAAGTTGGAGGGATTTGACAGATCAGATATCTATCACTCATCTGTAGAAGGCTTAAGTTTCTCTCTTACAGGGGCCTATGTACTGAAGAATGTCTCATTATATAGATGCATCAATATAAAATAGGGCTGAACAATTAATCGAATTTAAACCGAAATCGCAATGTAATAAAATGCAATTTTCAAATCGCAAAGGCTGCAATTAAAAAAAAAAGTTCCTTGTAAACAAAACCCTATCTCAAGTGACATCCATGCACAAGGTGGCAGAAATGCACCTTTCAGCTGGTTTGTCAAAAGATTCAGGAAAGAAGATTTGGTACAGTCTAAGGTATTGTGCAAAACATGCCTGACTACCGTAGCTACAAGAAGCTACAACTACAAACCTGTTCCAGCATTTAATGAAGAACCACAAGGTCATGTATGACAATTTCATGGCTAAAACCCCGACCATCAAAGAAAGAATTGTTTATATTGTTGTATATGTTTTATATAATGCAGAGGATAAATACCACCCCCCCCCCCCCCCCCAAAAAAAAAAAGAAATTGCATGCTAAATCGCAATATTTGTCAAAAAAAAAATCGCAATTAGATTATTTCCCAAAATCATTCAGCTCTAATATAAAAACACTTTTTACAGACATGATAAAAATGGAGAGGTGCAAAGAGAATCACAAAATCATTCATAACCAGTGAGGCAGTTTCCCGGTACAGTTGTAAAGATGAGGTGAGCATGATTCCATGATGTTTTGCACTGTAGAATTATGAGAAACACAAAGACTAACACACACACACACACACACACACACACACACACACACACACACACACACACACACACACACACACACACACACACACACACACACACACAAAAAAAAAAACTGTAGTCGCAGAGTGTAAGTTGTGGGAGCTCTTTAGCTAAAAATAAACAGTGACATGAATAAATCATCACATTATTTTCCACAACAGCAGCAATTGAGTGACACACACTCAGTCAACTGTGTGGTTTCAAACGGCACTGACAGCATGACTGCTTTCTATTATTACACACGCAGAGGAGGAAGACGAGCTGGTTCAGTGTCCTCGATGATAACAGATGTCTCCGGAGCTGTAACCTTGAGCTGAAATGATTGTAAGGCGCAAATGCCGTGGAAATATCTCTGCAATTCTAGGTCTGATGGTAATTTCACAAACAAAGACCAACAAACAACACAACAGGTTAACATGGCTGGGAGTTAAAAGCAAATTCCAGAGGGGCTGAGTCTTTTGTAAATAATGATGGGAGTAGGTTCACCACTCTGTGAAAGACTGTGTGAGAAAATAGCAACACATTTTTAGAGTAATGCACCTGAGGGTAAAATTGTAAAGAAGTACTTTATCTATCTATTTATCGATGCATAAGTGATCATGTCTTCAGTAGTGAAAGCAACTTTAAGCTGAACAATCAAATCAACATATGCTGCCATCCAGACATCCCTTTTCAGGAAAGACCTTACAGGTTTCAGAAAACTTACTTCAAACCACACTGTACACATATTACAACAGCATGGCTCTGTAGTAGAAGAGTCCAGGTATTAAATTGGCCTGCCTGCAGTCCTGATTTGTAAGTCATTGAAAAAATGTGGCACATTTCAAAACTAAAATTACAACCCCAGACTGCTGAAAACCTTTAATGGGCAAGAATTGGACAGCACTGAATGATTTGCAAACAACCACATTCTGTTTTTCTCAGCATTTCACATGAAATGCCAAATTTTTGGAATTTGGGAAGTAACTGCTGCTTAATGAATTGCTCAAACTCTGAGCAATCCCTTCAGTTTCTGTCAAGATTGCTAGAAATACTAAAAAAGGAGGTGGAAAAAAAAATCATACCAACTTCAGCCACTTGGTCACACCAGCAAACAAATATAAAGGCTATAGACCAGGGATGGGCATTTTAAATTAACTATTTGTCAATTATCAGAATACCTCCCCACCTATGCAGACATGCAAGGATGGAGATCCATTTAATAAGTTGGTTATGAACATGAGCTATTCTACAGATATTTGAGTTTTATTTAGCAAAGTTTGCACTTAACATAATTTAATCTTTATTTTAATTGTAGAAGTTCCTCCCAGAACTCTTTGGCTGCAAAAGTCTGGTTATCCCCAGTTCTGAATATCACAGTACCACACCTGTATTGACAGCAACCGGCCCTTATGCTTCTAATGTGATCTGAAATGTATTTAGGCTATTATGGAAGTTTATTTTTATTTAATGGCAAAAAGCAAAACAGCTTTCCAATGCCCTAAAATCACTGTCTGGTGGTTATATCACTTTATAACCAGAGTCTAATGATAACAGCTGAAAAAACACATTCTTAAGCTGTGATCATAATCAGAATTGAAACCAGCTACACTGAATTGTACAGTCAGACTGATATACTTCCAAATCAATCCAGTCTGCTGGGGGATCACTGGATCTTGATATGCTTTCCAGCACTCTTTCACTCTGCTCTTGGGTGATATTTTGTCACTCATGATGCAAAACTGTTCAGCTTTGTTTGATGTCTTTGTATGATGAGCAAATCAGTGCCTCATTAAGTAGAACAAGGGGTGACGGCTGACAAGGTAATAGAACTGTCTGTATGCATGAAGAGATGATCCATTTCAGGAAAAAATTTACTCTGTAACATAGAAAACAATGTTTGTAGGTTTAGTAAAAGTTTCAGTTTATCCTGCAGAGCATGCTTTGGGTGCTCAGCACTGTCTGGAAAACATGCAGTAAACTACCCTACTGCCAATGAAGCTTAAAATAACACACATTCCTTGATAACTGCTTTGTGAACAAAATGATCTTTGAGTGTTTGTAATACTGAAAGGTTTATTTTCATTTCAGCTAGCTAGCATTCTCTGCATCTAAAATCACCCTCAGCTATTTTTCTCTTCATACTTGTGGTATTTCACATCAGTTGACCAAAGCCTCAGCATAATGAACCTCATACTCATCACCACGAACCCAGCATGCAGCATATGTGTCTCTCATTGTGTAAAAGTTTTTATTGGTAATATGTCATTAAAAAATACTAAAGATAAAAACTGTCCTGCTGGAATGCAGATGGCCATGTGGATAAGGTCGCGCTCTATGGTGACTTTCCCACATGTCACTCCCCACTCTCCCCGTGTTTCTTACTCTATCCACTGTCCTCTCCACTGCCATTAAAGGCATAAAAAGCCCAAAAAATCACTTATTGAAAAAAAAAAAAAAAAAACTTTCCTGTATATTAAAATCATCAGGTTATCAAGATGAGCAGCCAGACACCTGAATTTCTTTTTTCTTGCTTAATCGTAATTTATGTTTTATATGAACTTAGCATTTATCTTTTTCTAATTTTATTCAAAACTAAGCTTCACACCTGACCCGCTTTTGTTTAAAGGCATCCACAGCTGGTTGAGGTTGCTCAATCTGAGTCTCCACCGTAACCCGAGGTCTGATGATCTTTTCTTTCTTTCTTTCTTTCTTTCTTTCTTTGGACTGGTAAATGGACCTCAAAGTGCTTTACACTGCTAGCCTCATTCACCCAATCACACCACATTCACACACTGATGGCAGGCTGATACTATGGCAGAAGCCATCAGCAATATCTAATACATTCACACCACATTCAAACACCACTGAACAACAGTGGGAGCAACTTGGGATTCAGTGTCTTGCCCAAGGACACTTCGGCATGTTACTGCAGGAGCTGAAATCAAACCAACGACCTTCTGATTGTGGGGCAACAACTCCACCATTGAGCCACAGCCACCCCAACTGCTTCTTCTGATTCTTAAACACCTTGTCAGTTAATTTACATAGTTTCCACGACGTCACCTGATTTTGAAATAGAGTTTTGAAGCAAATCTGCTGGCGCAGCCATATTGGAAATGGGACGGGCTTTGAGCCGCCACACTAACAGCTATAGGGCACCTGTCAGTCATATGAGCTGAGCTCTGTCTTTGATTGGGCGAACTCATGAGCTTAATATCTTCTTAACGGCTGAGTTAGACAAAAATTGCCCCCCCCCCCCCCCCTCCCCCCACAAGTGTGAACCATTAGCAAAATTAGCTATTCAGACTGGAGACAGTTTTAATACCAGGCTGTAAATATGTTTATTTCTGCTTTGAAAAAGGCATTTTTCTTCCTCCTCACTCACGCAGCAGTCCCTTAGTGTTTTTTTTTTTTTTTTTTTTTTCGCACACTTTCTGTCTCTCCAACAATGTTATTCCATTCTCCTGTGATGAAGACAATTACATACAAATGACTTATTATGCAATTTAGGTGATGACGTCATTTAGGGACATACCAACATCTGGGACAGCTGAAAGCGGCTTTCCTTACTGAGGAGTTGGCATCACTGAACACCAGTTGCTCTGTAATAGTCCAAATGCATACATGTTGACTCCATGGTATTGTATTGATTCTGACAATTGACTACAAAACATCTACTAACTACAAGCTCATCAAGCATAGCAAATGTCATCAAAGGTAGTTTGGGTCTACATGCCTTAGATGGATTCTATTGTCCTGGAAAAATCCAACCTGACCACAGATACTGAGGAACAGGGGTTAGAAATAACATGATTTTGATGCCAATAATCTCATTTTAAATCATGGATTATGAACAGGAAAATATATGAAAGTGAGACTATTTCTAGATCACTCATTAAGTCCTCACAGTGCCTTAGCTTTTTATTTTAGCCTTACCCATTCGGGCATTTTAGGCCGTGCCCCCCTCCTCCCTTGGTCTGATTGTTTGTGAACAAATGCATCTTTTGGTCAGAGCAGCGAGTTGCTGGCTGAACAGCTGCTGCACCCACAAGCTGGCTGTTTCACTGCAGGATGTTTCCTGATAACAAACCAAACCTCCTCCCTTTTATCTGACAGGACCACACCTTCAGCTACGACAGCTTTCTGAGGCGCTGCAGAGCTGGACAACAGAACTGAGGCAATGTGCCAACAGTTTCTCAAAATAAGAGACTTCAGTACCACTCCAATATTTAAGAGAGGTTGGAGATCTCAAAACAGCACAGTGACAGCAAAAATAAATTTACAGACATCTATCAGACAAGTTTAACTTTGACTTCAGGATTCAAAAACTGGGTTACAAGCATAAAAAACTGGAGTTCAAAAACACAAGACTGTTATTCCAGCAGATCATGTTGTGTGGATGTTGAAAAAAACATGAGGAGCTGCAGAAGCGTGTAATGAAAGTGAAAGATGCCGTCTGTCTCAGCTGTGCAGTGGACACACAAAGGACAGTGAGAGCAGCATCCACTCTGATCACAGATGCTCACAGATCAGGCCTACATGATCCTGTGATCACAGTGGAGCATCATACTGCTGTGTCGCTGAACAGGTTAGCATTATTCCTTGGTGTTAGATTAAACATCTTTAGCTAACTGATGCTAAAAACTCAGATAACAAAAATGACATTGTTCTTATCTCACAAAAGCTCAACCCTCAAAGCTTTAAACATAACATTAAAGATGCTTCAGTCTTCCAGATAAATATTTCTCCTTTGGTTGAACATTCAGTTTGTGCTCTGGTGTGTCATAAGCTACGAAAAGCTTCATACAGAATTTACACACATTCTTACAGAAAGGAGTTGACAGACTTCTTAACTCACAGTTGTGAATCATTCTCCACTTTTTTCAACCACTAAGAAAAGTCAGTTATGTTTTTTATATCATCCATTTACCAAGATGTTTCATTTCGTCCTGTGACAACAACTGAAGCTTCAGCAGCAGACCAGTAATGATCAGTGAGTCTGATGTGAGACTCCAGTTTAAGACTCTGACACACTACAGTCTTCAAAACTGCAGCAGCTGCAGAAAGATGACTCACCAGACACACTAAGGAGGGAGATTTATGAGGAGACTGGTAACTGTTAGAACAATGAAAAATCTATTCTCCCCTCAGTTAAACAAAAGATGTCTGTGTTGGTCATAAATCTAAAATCAGTAAGTAGAAAACTCAACTCGAGGTATGTCCCGCTGTCTGTTTCGCCAAACCATCACCAAGAATTTCTCATGTGTCGCAATGACCAGGTGCAACTTTTGGCAAATAAAAAAAGGTAAAAGACTTAAATCAAGGACATCAAGTGAAGACGGGGGACTGACCTAAATGGATTAAGGGTAGCTGTAATAAACCAGGAGATCAGCCAGTGATTGCTACACACTTGATTTAAAAAAAATGGTTTTAATGAAACTACATCCTCTTACAGTCAAGTTTTTGACCCCTAACAGATTCAATTGGTTATTCTAAACCTGATAACTTAACTGAATTGGTCATCACATCACATGACATCTCAATTTAAAAAGATTACTACAGATATAGATCTGGTAATAACCATAACTGTTGTTACTGCTGTAGCTAACTGTGGTAGACATTTTGCTAATAAAACGTGTGCCCACAAGAAGCCGATACTGCTGTTGCCACTGACTCTTGTTTTGAGCTTTTGGTACCTGAAGGTACCTGATTGGCCCAGCAGGTTCAGATTTGTTATTGTTGGAGACAAGCTGGAGAGAAACCTATCTCATGACAGCAGAAACACTTCACCTGAAATGATGCTGTTACCTTCAGCTGGAGGGCAGACTAATACTCCTAATGAATCCCTGCTCTCTGTTTGGAAAAGAAGGTCAAGCAGACAACAATTTAATGCAGTTTTTACCAAATTGAATTGTTCTTTGCATCTCTTCCACAGCTTAGAGATAAATCATAATAAAACTGCTGATCAGGTCAGGATTCTATGAAAAAAGGAAGCAGCACTTCACTCCAGATGATGAAACCTGAGACGTGTTTGAATCCATGATTTCTACAACCTGATAGCCATGAATGAATTCATGTTTCTGTCACTTAACCCATTCTGCAGCGCTCACATTCCTGCTTTATTGCTTTTATTTCTTAAGTTCTTCACTGATACTGGAAAGTTATTTTCAGGGGTTCGCTGGGATTAAGGAGGAAAGAGAGAGAGAGAGGGAGAAAGAGAGAGCTTGAGTGATAGTGAAAGAGAAAGAGAGAGAGCGTGGCCAATTCCCCCTTGGAATCCACTCATTGTTTCCCCTCAGCCAATGGGGGATTCTTATCAAAACACTGCCAGGACTATCATGAAAGGATATGGTAATTATAGGGAAAACACACACACACACACACACACACACACACACACACACACACACAGACACACACATACAAACTCTGCACAGACACACACACATACAGAGGTAGGAAGGCAGACGAAGCACAGGGCTAATATAACGTGTCTGGTGTAGGGGCTATTTACATACCCTTCTAGAGCGCTTGTCACATTCAATTAATTACTTTCTGGCAGGGTGACAAAGATTATTAAAAGAATGATGAAAAATTTTCCTCATTTGGCTTCATGAAAAAAAAAAATCGCAAAGTCCTTTTAAAAGGAAGCCGAGTGATCTCTGAAACACGAAGTGATGTCTAAAAGTTAAAGGTGTGTTTTATTTGTGCTCCCAAGAGGGATTGCAGAGACGCTTCTTCTCTTCTGCAGAAATCGAGCCAGAGAGGATGTTTGCAAGAGCGGCTGTGATCATGAGCCGCGCTTTATTCTGGCGGGGTGGAATATAAAAAAAAAAAAAAAAGAAAAAAAAAAAGCTGAATCCTGTGGGGTAATGAGCTGCATCACAGCGTCCATTCATAACCCCTCACATCTGATGTCTTTCAGAGAACACAGCCTATTTAACACTGTCACATCAATTAGCAGGTGAAGAAAGGGCCGGGAGACGTGCAGCCTTTTGTTCAAACAGAAGAGAAGTGTGTGTATATGTGTGTGTGAGGAGGTACAGTAAGTGAATTTATCCCAGCAGTTCACAATATGCGCTTATGCTTTGCTTATCGCACAAAAGAAACAGGCTGAATTGGGATTGTTGTGGTAAAGCATGCAGGCTGAATCAAACACCGGGGATGTGACAGCCTTTTTTTTCTTTTTTCTTTTTTTTTTGGGGGGGGGGTTTCTGGAGCTGTTAGAGTGCGGCGAATACCCCAAGGGGCTGTATGAATACAGAAAATCTACATTTCAAGTAGTGCTGAGACTCTGCCGGCACGTTTTTCCTTCTCTGCCTGACGCTGAAATACGCTCAAGCAGCCAGAGCCTAATTTTTCACTCATGGCTGAAGACTCCTGACTGTAGCTGAGCTCGATCTATTCGTCTCGAGGGCTCCTTTCAGCACGGATGTTCTTCAAGGAATCCTCTCTATTGCACTAAAATGTCATTTTCTACACAAACGGCCAGCCATGAAATTTCTTTTCCCCCTCTGCTGTTTGGCCCTTTGTCAAGGAACATAATGGCATGCTTCAGACAGATTAGCCTTGTCTTTAGATCCGACAAACAGACTGCGACTGTGACAGATAGTACCTTCATAAAAACAGGTTATTTTCTGTCAGTCCTCACCGGCTTAAAGACGCTGTGGCTGTGAATTTTAACAGCCAGTAGCCAGCTGAAAAATTGTTATGTTATGACAGGTGAAAGACTGCAGATGCAAACTTTTCAGAGGGGAAATTGCTTTTTAACACCTCTCTAAATGCTCCATCACAGTGAGACATGAAGCATTTGTCAAAAAAAAGATAATGGCAGGAACTGAGCTGAGTGCTGATCATGAAGCCAAGAGTTTTTAAGGCCGCAGAGAATAGATGTTCTCCTGAGCAAGTCTTTCCTACAGTCTGCCAAGAAATAAAGCTGTGAATATCTGCCCCTTCAAAGTGTCCACAGTTATTCTTGCAGCATTATATCACACAAGTAAAAATGGAAATCCTAACAGAACTCTTATTGTTTTTGTAGATATTAATTGTTGTACTGTCTAAAGTGTACTGGTAGATAAAATTTTATTGATTTTGACGGCTGTTTCAGGAGCAGGCATTGAGAATTAAACTTGAAATGCTTAGGTACTGAAGAGATGTTAGCAAGTGTAATGATATGAAAACAGCTATTCTGTACTTTTTCTCTTCTTCCAACTATAAGAAGCGCTTGAAAGTATATTTGTCAAAGATATGAGGAGATGAACATTGTGAAGAAATCAACCCAGATTTCTGTGCATGTTTAGGTTATTACTTATTTAAACCAGAACCATTAACATGATAATGTACACTCATCAGCCACTTTGTTAGGTACACCTTGCCAGTACCGGGTTGGACCCCCTTTTTGCCTTCAGAATCCTTCGTGGCATAGATTCAACAAGGTACTGGAAACATTCCCCAGAGAGTTTGGTCCATATTGACATGATAGCATCAAGCAGTTGCTGCATATTTGTCGGCTGCACATCCATGATTCAAATCTCCCATTCCACCACATCCCAAATTCTGACCCTACCATCTGAGTACTGCAGAAGAAATCGAGACTCATCAGACCAGGCAACGTTTTTCCAATCTTCTATTGCCCAATTTTGGTGAGCCTGTGCGAATTGTGGCCTCAGTTTCCTGTTCTTAGGTGACAGGAGTGGCCCCCTGTCTTCTGCTGCTGTAGCCCATCTGCTTCAAGGTTCGATGGGTTGTGCGTTCAGAGAGAGTCTGGCCATTCTCGTCTGACCTCTGGCATCAACAAGGCATTTTCGCCCACCGAACTGCCGCTCACTGGATATTTTCTCTTTTTCTGACTATTCTCTGTAAACCCTAGAGATGGCTGTGTGTGAAAATCCCAGTAGATCAGCAGTTTCTGAAATACTCTGACCAGCCCATCTGGAACCAACAAACATGCCACGTTCGAAGTCACTTAAATCACCTTTTTTCCCCATTCTGATGCTCGGTTTGAACTGCAGCAGCTCGTCTTGACAATGTCTACATGCCTAAATGCATTGAGTTGCTGCCATAAGATTGGCTGATTAGAAATTTGTGTTAACGAGCAGTTGGACAGCTGTGCCTAATAAAGTAGCCAGTGAGTGTAGGTGCAAATACATGCAAGAGTAAAGTAACATATTGTTAACAGAGGTTACTGGTATGGTGTTCCAAAAACAAATTTGTATCATATTGTGTCGTGTTGTGTTGTATTGTGTCACATCATATCATGCTGGATTGTAATGTACTGTACTGTATCATATCGTATACACGAAAGTATTGTGCAAGCCCAAACTCAACATGAACTAACTAGTTAACATTCATAGTTCATTATTTTGGATTTTGATCTCAGATCATGGTCATTTTTTTTCAGCTGTACCTCCATTAAATATTTCAGTAGAAACTCTGATGCTCCCACCCTCAATGCCCTTAAAGATATCTTTGTTTAAAATAAATGACCTACTGTATTCCACAGAATCATAGAGAGATATTAAGTTTAAAAGCCATGAAATTCCCAAGGAGAAAAGAAAAAACTTGCAGCTTAAAAAACCCAGACACGGAGCGCAGATGGTCTAGTGGTTAATGTTGCAAAAATAACTTTAAAAAATAACAATAAAAACTCAGAAACACACACGTAGGAACATTTTGCTTGCTGTACATACATCCAAAGTTTGTACTTCTAGCACCCAATCACAGAGGGGAAAATCTGCTTCATTTAAGACAATGTGGGTGAGATGGTTTTATTATCTCCTAGAATGAAACACTTGGGATAAGATACACTGAACAAACACAAAAAGTGAATAACTCTCTGTTTAAAAAGAAATGCAACACCTCTCTAAAACCATAGTAGTTTTTAGCACTTTGGAGTCCAAAGATAGATGGCTCGTTTAATTTCTTATCACTAAGTTTATTTCTTACAGATGGTTTAAGAGAAAAGTCTGCTTTTTTGACAGGGTGCTTATCTCAAACACTGCATGGATGAAGTCAAATTAGAACAAAAAAGTGTGTTGTGAAAAAGAGTTGGCAGTGCAGTGGGAGAAATCCCTGGACTGTTGCAGCCATATTTCAGTAAAAAAAACAAAAGTGACTGAACCAGGCCTCGGCCAACATTTCCGAGCCTTCAGGTCCACACATTAGTGTGTTTCTATGCCTTCTCAGCCCTACAGGAAATGCCTGGCCTGGAGTGACTGTCTGCCTGCACAGCCTCCCCCTCACCCTCCAATGCTGCTCCCTGAAGACATCAGTTTGAGAAGCATAGCAAACGCTGACTCAATGCAAACCACACACAATGAAAGCTCTCTCTCTGATCTTGATTGTCAGGAGCGTGCAGCACCTCTGTCTTTCCCCACACTCTGACTCGGGAGAGAAATAAACCATGCGAACCAGTCTAGCCGCAGCAGAGTGCCTTTACCAGCCTCAGGGAGAGTGAGCAAACACAACACTGTTGCTACAGTGATGCTAATGGAAAACACTGCCAATCGGGTCAATTGCACAGATATTTATTCATTCTCCATGAGTCTGCTTCATGCTGCAAACTGCTACAAGGTCCATTCATTACACTTCAGCCTGAGCAAATAGAGGTGAAAATACGGCACAATAATCCACCTATACTATTCATGTGACTCACTGAGCCGGTGCAATCCATTCACACTGCTCACACAGGCTCAAACACACCCGCACACACACACACACACACACACACACACACACACACACACACAAAGCGCCTCAGGTGTCACAGTAAATGGCCCTTTAAAAACACACAATCAACAGGCTCCTACCTGCAATTTGGCGGCGGGTCCAAGGTTATCTCTGCTAGCTCCTTCTGGATCCTGAAACCAGAGGAAGAGCTGTTTCAATCACACACACAAAACACAGTTATATAAATCCTGCCTGTGAAATCAATCCAAGTGTTCACACTGAACGCAGCATTGATTTTCTAATGAGCCTCTGAGCGCTGTGACTGGAGACGCAAATAAGCGCTGTCGTGCAGGATCAACACAGCTGAAGATTCGCCGTTATTTTAAACCACATGAGCATGAATTGATATGGATGTCAACAGAGCATGTCTGATAAAGGAATCATATATGAGGGTGAATTAATTCCTCTGCTTGTCACAGCACTGTCTTTACAGGAAGCTGTAGGAAGAATTTCCACAACAGGCACTTTGAAATGGTTTAATGAATAGACCATGAGGTCAAGTTTCTCTCTGGTTAAGGATTCATTACATAACAAAGGCTGAGATAACACTAAGGGTCCAGCAGTAAAGTGTCGTACTGCACAAACACTCAGTCAGCTGTAAATGCAGCTGTTAATCTCTCCATCTTGCTCACTAACAGAATTTTTGTTTGATGCTTATAACTGAGAACATGTGATGAGTGTAGTCTTTGTGGTGCAGTCTGAGTTAAAGACCAAATTTAAAATAGAAAATTCTGTCTTATTAAAAGTTCCATTTTTTGGCACACTCTGAAGTCATTCCATGTTTTTCTGAAAATACTTGCTTCAACAAATCTGGCAGTGGGTAAATGTGCAGCACTTCGGAGTGCTATGCACAGCAGCCAATATTTCAGAGCTTCTGTTAAAGCAGGATAATAACCAGACAACTGATCATGAACATCGATTCAGGCCAGGATTACCTCTGCAGTGCACCATTTTTTTTTTTTTTTGGCAGTCTAATTATCATTATAACTGAACTGAAGTAATCTATGTCAGTAAGCACATTTAAACACATCATTTACTAAACAATCACTTAAATGTGTCGGTTATCAAAAGAGAGTAAATTGAACACTCCTCCCTGAAGCTTTAAGTCAGTCCATCATTCCAGGCTTGGATGGTGCCAAAGTATTCCCAGGTCCCATTAGATAAACAACAAAATAGTTGAAAATAAAAAGGTAATCTGCTGAGTGGCTGCTAAATATAGACAGATATATAACATACCACTTTAAATTTGACTCTGCAAACTCATTTAAAGCTTACATTTTTTAAATAGTGCAAAGACAAGACATGACAAAACAGAAATGTTGTGACTGAATGCTTGTTTTGGTTGTTTTTATGAGAAACACAAGTTTGTAAAGGAACGGCAATCACTGAAAAAAGACATGAAATGCTAAAAACACCTAAAAGAACATCTCCCACTAATAAGTGTAATCAGTAAAATTATGTAAGTAACATGTCTGGGTATATAAAGGACACTTCAGAGAGGCTGAGTCCCTCAGAAGGAAAGGTGGGATGAGATTCAGCATTCTGTGAGAGACTGTGTACAAAGAGATCATCAGATTTACAGTCATGTTCCTCAGCACACAAAAAAAAAAGAATCTGAAATCTGGAAAATTCTCTCTGAAAAAAAACATAAAGGTCAGGTGCATTACAAACAGCCACAACTCTGTAGTGGAGATCACTGCATGGGCTTAAAAGCACATCTAAAAACTGTCATCTTTGTCAAAGGCCTTCATCCATTATAGTATGAGAATGCATAAATGCCTGGGATAGTACTGGTTTGAAAGACAGCGAAGAGCAGGAGAAGAGTCTTCCAAGATGGGAGCTGTTTCTGTGTTAATGTTTGTATAACATGCTTAACATTTTATCTAGTTTCCGTTGGACTGGTAGCCTGATGCTGATGTAAACCTCAGAGCACTTACATGATGGGCTTTAACATCATATACTCACTGGTTTTATTTCTATTTTCTCTGTAACATTTATTTTTTCATTTACTCCTGTTCAAATACCTCTTTGCTTTATCTCTGAAATCATCCATGGTTGCAGAAAATGAACCAAATAAATATTTGACAACAGTTATTGATCACACTCTCTGTACTCTACGCTGTTTGTTATCCAGGACATAAAAATAATCTGCGATAGCAGCAGAGTGGGAGAGGAAAGACAAGCAGTCAACGTTGACATGATTTATTGCTTCTGTTTCGAGTCATAATAAATGAAGTGCAAAGCAATGTGAGGCTCTGCTACATTTCACTTTATCTCCTGATCTGATGTTTGAAGATGTTCTTTGACAAATAAAATAGTCCTTTTCTGTTCACTGGAGAGAAAGTCTGAGTGTTTACTGTTTATTTGGCCTAACACTGAGCTCTTTTTTGCAGGTCATCCTCTAACATCTTCATTTATTCAGACTGAACTTGTACGTGCGATGTACTTGTATACACAAATACTGTGTACAGAAGTTGTAGCCTCCAGTTTTGGAAAGTGAAACCGATTCAGATGTTGTTTACATTCTTTTTCCTGCTCCCCAGCAAAGGTCACCTCCACCGTTTTCAAAGTGTGCAGATTTTCAAACCGCTACATATTCATATGTTGTAGAAATCCCTGAATCTTTCTGTAAACTGATCAAAACAATCTGTTCTAAAAATAGCATGAGATCTTCACAAAAGGTGAAATGATGAGGTGACTGAATAAGGGTCTCCTAACGGGTTCATGGCACGTGGAAGAGGCGGACCTCAATCACCAAGGTTTGACAATCGCTCTCCCCCTGGAGGCATGACAGGCTTCCAGAGAGTTGGCCACTCAGAGGCAAGGGGGTATGTAGAGCTGGGAGCCTTAAAAAGACAGCTACTAAAACAAAGCATTTCAGACAGAGACTGCTGACAGTGAATTGGACCAAAAGTTAGGTGTTTTAGAAAACCCTTCTCCAGAGTATTTTGAGGGATCTGCTTGAAGACAGGACCACCTTTCAAGCCTGTTCATGTTGTTTTAGGAGTTTGAGGTTTGCAGCCAAAATAAATATGGAATGAGCCTACGGTGAATGACAGACACACCTACGTACCTATAGAGTTGATAATGGCATTGGAATTTCCCCCATTAAGCATTTAAGTATACAGTACTGGTGAGTTTACCAGTCAAAACAACACTTATTAGTATATTTGTCATGCTAAACAAATTCATTGGATTGTAATCCTGATTGTAGGGCTCTGACCAAGAGGATGACTTTGGTAAAAGATATCAAAATGTCAGCAATCATTGTATCTATATTATTAGCATTGTGTCTATTTTGTTTATGCATCAGGTAGGGTATTAATTCTGCATCAGCTGTTACCAGTGACTAATGTTGAGTTGGAAAAAATTTGGAGTGGATGTGTCTTCTCTTGGTTAACAATCTAGCCCAAGAATCATTAGGTAACTTTGCATTTGTTACCCCTTACACAATCATTCTGGCTCCAAAAAACAAGGCAGAGACAGACAACCAATAAATGTCATTACAATGGCTATTTTATCATCACCGCTTGTAAAGGAGAATAATAATAATCCAAGATTCCTTTTCAGCACTGTGGCCAGGCTGACAAACAGTTATAGCTCTACTGAGCCACGCATTCCTCCATCGCTTAGCAGTGAGGACTTCATGAGCTTCTTTAATGATAAGATATTAAAGATTAGAGATAAAATTAGTAACCTCATGCTTTCAACAACAGTAGAATCTCCGGCTGATGGCGAAATCATGGAAACGGTACTTAGACTGAATATACTCTTGGACTGCTTTCTATCTGTTGACTTGCCAGAGCTGGTCTCAACAGTTGTTTCAGCTAAACCATCAACTTGTCTCTTGGATCCTGTCCCAGCTTGGTTGCTGAAGGAAGTTCTTCCCTTGGTTGGCTCCTCTTTACTAAAGATGATTAATGCTTCCTTACTGACAGGCTATGTGCCACAACTTTTTAAAGTTGCAGTAATTAAGCCCCTTCTAAAAAAAAGCCAAGTCTTGATTCAGGCTCCTTAGTTAACTACAGACTGATATCTAACCTCTCTTTTATTTCTAAAATCTTAGAAGGTTGTCTCCAGTCAGCTCTGTGAGTTTCTTCATAGCAACAGTCTCTTTGAGGTCTTTCAGTCTAGGTTTAGGGCCAACCATAGTACTGAGACTGCACTGCTGAAAGTAACCAACAATCTATTTTTGGCTTCAGACAGTGGTCTCCTCTCTGTGTTCATGTTACTCGATTTTGCGTGCTGCTTTTGACACTATTGATTATCATATTCTCTTACAGAAAATAGACAATCTTCTTGGCATCACAGGAACTGCTTTAGCTTGGCTTATATTTTATCTGTCGGGTTGTTCTCAGTTTGTTCATCTGACCAATAAATCCTTTGCATACCTGGGTGCGTTATGGAGTTCATAAAGGTTCAGTGCTTGGTCCGATTCTTTTCAACTTATATATGCTTCCTCTTGGTAGAATAAGTAGGAAACACTCTATAAACTTTCCCTTTTATGCAGATGATACTCAGCTGTACTTATCACTGAAGCCAGAAGAAACCGGACCTGTCCTTTAACTCTCACATCCAACAGGTCTCTTGGACAGCGTTCTTTCATCAACATAATATCAGGAAAATCTGGCTACCTATTAAGTCTACAATAGAATTTAAAATTCTTCTTCTGACTTACAAAGCTCTTAATGGCATAGGGCCATCCTATCTAAAAGAGCTTGTCGTGCCGTACTATCTGTCTAGATCACTGCGTTCCCAGTACGCAGGTCTGTTTGTCATACCTAGGGTCTCTAAAAGTAGTCTGGGAGGTTGAGCCTTTAGTTATCAGGCTCCACTTTTCTGGAATCATTTAGCGGTTGAGGTTCGGGGAGCAGACACCCTCTCTACTTTTAGGAGTAGACTTAAAACTTTCCTTTTTGACAAAGCTTATAGTTAGAGCTGGATCAGGTCTGAACCAGCTCTTAGAAATGCTGCTATAGGTTTAGACTGTCAGGGGGGAACTGACACACAAGGCTCCTGTTTCCCTCTCTCCTCTGTCTAAATTCTAATCTTAATGTCCCATCAAAGTTAAACCATAGATCTCTCTGGGAGTCTCTGAGTTTGTCTGTTAGGTCCCTTTGGATTGTTGCTGTGGACGGCATGCTGCCATGGACCTACCAGACTCCAGCTGCTCCGGCTTTTTACAGTTTCCCCACGATCATCACTACAACACAGAACTATGGACTCTGTCTGTGCCTCACTGTCTCTCTTTCTCTGATCTCAACATAGTCAAGGCAGATGTCTGTCTAACATGAGTCTGGTTCTGTCTGAGGTTTCTGCCTGTTAAAGGGAAGTTTTTCCTTGCCATTGTAACTTGCTAAATATTGCAAAGTGCTGTACTCATGGTGGGTTAAGATGAGAAAAGACTTCTTATCTCATCTTGATGTTGGGTCTCTGTTAATAAAATTTGTTATCATTTACAGGTCTAGACCTGTTAACGCTTTTGGAAAGCGTTTTGAGATGAATGTTATGAATTGGCGCTGTATAAATAAAGATATTGGCCTACTGAGTGTATTCCCATTGCAAGGGGTTATCAGTCTTGAGTGCCTTTGCTTTGGGGGTTGTGTGCTGAAAAATTTGGGAACCCCTGGTCTGGGGTACCACAGAGCTGGTTCTTATTCCAGTTAGATTTAAAAGATCTTATTAAGAATTTATCAATAAACCATCTGATACTCATTATATTAAAGGATTTCTGCCTGTATGCAAATGACTTGGTGTTCATCAAATGAATGAAGCTGTTGTCTAATGGCACTAAGTAAGCTTTGTTTTGCACTTCTCTTTGGATCTGTGTGAGAAGTGAAAATGCTTTTATTGTGAAGATTAAATTTGGGCCTCGGGCTCAGATGGGGGATTTAATTTCAATCAAACATGAAACATGCAATAATAGTTAATTTAGACATCTGTATTGGCCAAGGTTTCCTCAATCCATGCATCTCCAATAAACCAATTTTCTCCCTCTACAGTCCCTGTCTTTATTAACTAAAAGGAAAGCATTTAAAAACCAAAGGTATAGGGGAAAAATACTAATTTTCTCTTATTAGTATAATGACTTTCTACTGTTATGAGTGGGAGGTTGGCAGTGGCATAATGTCCCACTGTGCAAACTTTGTTTAAAAGATTCGCCTTCTCGTGTACAAAAAAAACAACAAACTTTAAAGTACAAACTCTTGCTTCTCCCTCAGAGCTTTGTGATGAAAAAGGAACCAGGAGCTAAAGATGTCTCCTACAACTCTTCATCATCATAAAAGAAGTTGTGGAATGAAGAGCACATCACAGGTTGATGATACATAACATGGTGGGATTATCCAAGAAGGGATTTTCCTTCCAGCTCCTCTCTGAGGGGAAATGACAGCACACGCCTCACTCGGGGAAATGGGAGAAATACGGCATATTTGCAGAGGAGCCTGTAATACAATCTCCACGGTTACAGAGTCATCCTCAGCTTGAGTGCGTGCTGTGTAATTTTATCTGCAGTATTTCCTGAGGTGGCACATTCTGTCTGCTGAGGCTGGGGACCTGTTAGGGAGAGCGGGTGATGAACAAGGCCAGAGGAATCCAGAGGGAAAGAGCTCTGATGATTCTGCCAGTTCCTCCTGCCTCTGCACGGTCTTTTTAACCAAACACTAGCTTTCTGTAACGCTCCACAGCTCATTGCATTTGATAATCCCTACAGACAGTGCACATGCTAAACTATTACATTCTGCATGCCTCGACAAATGCTAATAAGTCAATATCATCCGGGCTGAGTTTTTATGATGGAAAACAGCACCTCTGGCATCTGTGTGCAGAGCGCTTGATGATTTATTACAGGATGTAGCACTGAGAGCAACTAAATAACAGCGTGCCTGTCAACCTCCTTATAAAGCGGTAACCCTGCAGGTTCTTATTTTTTATGTGGCATCCATCTCTGCTGATAAGAAGTCATCACTGTGAAAATATCAAGCAGTCCAGGGTGGCTCGAGTCAGAAGCAGTCAGTGTATCATTTCAGTTTTTCCTCCACATGCAGAAGCTTTTATACCATCGTTCTGATAAAAGAGCAATACAGTCTTTGTTAGACACTCCAGTGTGGTTAGACTAACTGACCAGATGAGGAGAGCTTTAACTTCCTGTCACTGTTACATAAAAGTAGAGTTAAGCAATGTTTACTGTACAAAATGATGTTGGATGTAAAGACAGTGAACCATCAATAAAATAACATCAGTCAAATGCTTGGCAGCCAGTCTTGTTTCTTGTTTTAGATGTTGAATTGGCATGCTGGGAACTCTTCAAACTTGTTCATAAACTGTACCGGTGCTGTGCTGCATCATGAAACAACAAAAGAATCAGGATTGTATTTTAGAAGCAAATCATCTTGCATTGGATCACATTTTCTGACAGAAATACATGCTTAATCTCGAATCATTATTTCTAAGCCTCTATTATCTGATTGGGTAGACTGGTGTACCTACATGTGTGGTGCTTTGCTGGGCTTTTGACATCCTATTGCTTAAACTGCAGAGTTCCAAACACCTACAAGTAATCACACAAATTGTGGGGTCATTTTGATTCAGAATACACCAGTCTAATCTTGGTTTTGGATATCAGTCATATTCTTCCTCAGAGAGTGGCAATCACTGTTCCATAGCAGCTTCATTGCAAACCATACACTTTGCAATATGGAGAACTGATGTAGCGTGAAGGAAGCTAACTGCAGAGGCTGGGTAGTTTGAAGGTTTGTCACACTTGTTACATCGACAAACCCAGCGACAACTTGAAATGCGTGTAAAGAAAAATATAATACAATCAACTGAATCCACCACATTGAGACTCATCATGTCAAAGAATACAAAGCTTTTCACTGAACACAAATGGTCGTGAGAAAATCGTCGATTGTGTTCAAAGAAACTGTGCGGAGATGGTTTGAAATCTGAAAATTAGGAGAAGGTTTCAGAAGTCATTGCTTGGACGAGCAACCACAGCAACAAGTGGAAAATGAGGGATTCAACCACCTACTTGAACACTTTGAGTTCACCATCATATAAATCGTTTTTTACACCGCTCCGCCTGAACTCCACAAGAAAGTGTGAAAACAATTATCAATACAGTGAAAAGATGAAACAGGGACATCTGGGGCGCTGATGTTTGCCTGTCATCACTCTGGAGCTTGATAGTACACTGGTTGAACAGGAGTCACACACCACACAGTACAACACTACAAGCTACAAACCTCCACAGATGACACACCAGTGACTCAGTTCAGAATGCCATGAATGGAGAACATGAACAGAAGCACATTCAGTTGAATAAGGTGTACATCAGTTTGTTTGCACTGTATTGTGCCATGATTTTATATTAAAAGGGGGGGGGGGGTACTCTACTTTTCCATATTTCAACTATGTATATGGGAAAATGAACACAGGTCTACAGCTAATTGAACAAAAAAAAATATGGCACCTACTAAAAAAATCAAACCTCATTAGTAAAGTCAGTGATGACTATTTTCATTATTGATTATCTCTGATAATATTTTCTCCACTAATTGATTAACTGCTGTAAGCACAGAGTTCTGTTATAATTCAACAGGGCTCAGGGTGACACCAACAGTATTAAATCATGCTGATGGATAACAAATAAAAAGCAGCACGGTCTCACATGTGTGAAGCTGGAGCCAGAGAATGATAAGTGAATAAAAGACTTCAATGATTCATCAATGCTCAGCTGTTATTTTTACACTGCTTAAGTAACAATTCATCAAACAATCATTGAACCCTGCCCTGCTCTGAGTGACTGATGATGTTTTAAAACTCCACAACCGCGCTCAGAAGTGAGTGTGTAGCACCAAAGATGGAGGAATAAATCCAGGGAAGAAGTAAATAATAGATGACCACTTGAGCAGCTCCATCAGGACAAAGTAAAAGCGGATCTACCTCTTGGCACTGGTGGAGAGCTTGGCAGCAGTCTTGCTGGAGATCTTGGCCTCCTTCTTCTTGGGCTGGGTCTGATCCCGCTGCTCAGGGCCCGGCTGCTCCTGTGGAGCTGCCTCCCTCTGCTCAGCGTCCGAGCTGCCCCCACTCGTGTTGGGACTGTCGTCCGGCCTCGGCTGCACCTCACTGGACATGCTGACACTGCAGTGTACACAAACAAGAAAACCCCCACCTGGTGTTTTATATTCAAATTGAATTCTGCCATTATTTATATGTTGTTTTCACAAATCTGAAAGAAAAATGCTGTAAAGTTTGCAGTGGTTACAACTGCTAATAAATGAGTAGCTTCAAATGCTTGGTACTTTTTCAGATCACTGACAACACAAAGAGTTATTGTTTATAGGGCTGGTTAAATGGATGAAGTCTCAGGTATGCTCAAAAGCCTTCTATAAGTCTGGGTTTTAATATTTATTTTTTAAAAAAACTTAACCATTAAAGTCAAGAGGACACTTTTGTGCAAGGTTTCAGATTTGCTTTGAGTTTAAAACGTCAGAAAGAGTGGAAAATGTCCTGCACAAATGGAAATGAGTGCCATCTTTAGCTCCACTAAAGGTTGAAACACTAAAGAGCCTCAGTTTGCAAAGCTATCAAACAGAATAATAAGCCAATTCTGAAATTTATGAAGTTGAAAAAAGAGAATGTTTGTTTTGATCTCTTTTTGCTCAAAGGGTAATTTTTGCATTATTAAACCTGTCCCTTATTTTCATGTAGATAAAAGTGTTAATGGCTTAAAAGGTACAAAAACATTTTGGAATTGTTCCTGTCATAAAAACAACTTTAATGGCAGCAATTTCACCCTCAGGGGCAAACATCAGAGTATGTCCTCTTAAAGTGCTCCTTTTCTTTTTCACTAACAGGCTCAGAGTTTCATTGTTATGACAATATCACTCAAATAATCCCAACAGGAACAGACCTTTCTGTTAAAGAGGCGATGCTTTTTAAAGCATAAACATCCTTAACATTGCTTTCACAGAAACGACACACACACTCCAAAAACAGTCACTTCACT
This sequence comes from Labroides dimidiatus, assembly GCA_030710495.1. Taxonomy (NCBI): domain Eukaryota; kingdom Metazoa; phylum Chordata; class Actinopteri; order Labriformes; family Labridae; genus Labroides; species Labroides dimidiatus. Next base: position 13,549,259 of record CM061155.1, read on the forward strand.
CTGGAGAGCACCAGCTGTTAGTCTGACACTACTCTCAACACTTTCTGCAGCACAAGTAAGGAAGCATCACAGATGAACAGTCTGAATGCTCTGCTTTACATGTGGTCAAGAATGTGTTCATAATCAGCCAGGTTTAATACGATTGTGATTGGTCAAAACAGGGGCTAAATGTGCATTCTATTGACTGCACCATAAAACGCCACCCTCATCAGTCGACACCAGAAATACAAATCAGTTAGTCAAAGAAATATTTTAGTATGTAGGCCTGAAATGTGGGGTGTATACTGTGTTTGAGCTGTAGATCAGCTGGATAACTGGATCTACCAGTTATTATATGGTTGTAAACCAAGTGGCAACCTCTGGACTTGAAATATGAAGAAGTGTCAAAACTGCAGTTTGTTGAGTGTCCGCTTGAGACAGGCCGAAAAAACACCAGAAACCACACACACACTGAGCATAGGTAACATCCCCCCTCTCTCTGTTGACACTGTGGTAACAGTATTAGTGTGCATCTCAGGCTGGTCTCAGAGTTGGAAGATAAAGACAGTTAGTGGGCACGGATGTGAGAGCAGCCTGAGGAGCTACTGGACCACAACCATCTCTGATAGGGGAAAGAGGAGCAACATCCAGCCCTGCAATCCAGACAACAGCACAGAGCCAGTGGTTTAGTCTAGTATGCGGATCATTTTAATTTATTGGTTTAAATATACAGAGGTAGAGCACATTAGTAAGAATTCCTGTAAATATGCTGGTTTAGCCAAGTTGGCTACTTTTCAACCGTAGTCTCTGGGGCAGGTGACATGAGCACTACAATAATTCAAATGCATTTTAAAAAACGGGGGAAAAAACAGTACTGCACCTACTTATGAAAAACATCAATATACAATACCAAATAAATAACAAACATATATAACATATATAACAAATTCAGTAAAATGCTAAAAGTTACAGTTTTAGAGCAAATGGTCACACACTTGACCATCTTTCAACCATAATTTTAAAAGAATGGTAGGTGTCATGTTCCCTGAGCTGCACTGGGAGAGTATTCCAGGTGTGAGCAGCTCTCACCGAAAAGGCTGCCTGACCAAAAGCAGTCCTTCTGTTTAGGACTACACAGTCTCGTCTACTGACAGACCTAGTATGCCTGTCAGTAGAAGTTTTTTGTTTTATAAAAGCACCAAGTGGGGGAGGAGCCAAGCCATTCGGGATATTATAAGTAAGACAGGCATCTTTGACTCTAACAAGATTATGCCAGCTCAGTAGGTTCTGGTTTGCAATACTAAAAAGTAAAATATCATTTCTAAGAGCTTCATGCCCATGGTTTGTTGGACCAACAATCATATTAAATTCACTGGAGAGACAGCCCGTAAAATAAAGCCGCCCCTTCTCTCACTGCAGCAGAGCATTGGAGCCTCACATGCTGTGTTAAACGCATGGAGCCACATTATGCTTTGTTTATGGGAGCGCTCGAGGCCACAGTGATTCTTGAGGAAGGCTGTTGAATGTATAAAGCATGTAATTGGTGCAGACGTTTACTCTGCGGGCTTAGGAGGATCACTGCTCTGTTCTGAGTAAATAGAGACATATACACACGTACTGTACAGGACGGAACACAGAGAGTCTGGGCTGTTTTGGGGGAGACTAAAGGGGAGAGCAGAGCATCTGTGTTTTCAGTGTTTTTATTTCTGATTTTTACTGTTTCTGTCATTCAGCCGTGTGAGTGTGTGTACATTTATTAAACTGGGCTGATGTTTTTCTGTCTTTCTGCACCTGATAAAGGTCACAGAGTCTGTTTTTAAATGTTATTTAATAGAAGTATTTTACACTGCTCTAATAATAACTTTGTCTTTTCAAGGATTAGTCCTTTGAAATAAATTGCCCAAAAATACTGATGGCAAATTTTCACAGATTCCCACATCTAGAAGACCACCTCTGAACACACAACACGTCCAACCTTGAAGCAGACGAGCTACAGCTGCAAAAGACCACACCAGGTGACCCTCCTGTCAGCTAAGAACAGGAAACTAAGGCTACAATTTGTACAGGATCACCAAAACTGGACAACAGACGACTGAAAAACATTGTCTGGTCTGATGAGTCTGGGTTTCTGTTCCACATACAGATGATCGGCTCAGAATTTGGAGTAAACAACATGAAAGCTGGATCTTTCTTCCCTTGATCAACGGAAGGCTGCTGCTACTGCTGGTGTGATGGAGTGGGGGAGATTTTCTTGGCACACTTTGGGCTCCTTGGTGCCAATTGATCATGGTTTAGAGTCCACAGCTTACCAGAGTCTTGTAGCTGTCCATGTCCATCCCTTTATGAGCACAGTGTACCCATCTTCTGATGGCTACTTCCAGCAGGATAACGCTCCATGTCACAAAGCTCAAATCATCTCAAACTGGTTTCCTGAACTAAGGCTGCAACTAACAATTATTTTCATAATCGATTAATCTATCAGTTATTCTCTCAAGTAATCAAGTAGTTGTTTGGTCCATAAAATGTCAGAAAACGGTGAAAAATGTCAATGTGTCTTGGAGTCCAAGATGACATCATTACATCTTGCTTGCAAACCAAAGATATTCAGGACTGTCATAGAGAAGCAAAGAAACCAGAAAATATTCACATTTATGAAGCTGAAAGTAAAGAATTTGGACTTCTATTTCTTATATAATTACTTAAACCAATTATCAAAATAGCTGACGATTAATTTAGTAATCGATTAATAATAGATTATTCGATTAACTGTTGCAGCGCTATCTTGAACATGACGATGAGTTCACTGGACTCCAACAGCATCCAGTCACTAGATCTCAATTCAGTAGAGCTCCTTTGGGATGTGGCAGAACGGCAGATTCTCATCATGGATGTTCAGGCAACAAATCTGCAGCAACTGTGTGACGCTCTCATGTCAATAGGGAGCAAAATTTCTGAGGAAGGTTTCCAGCTCCTTTATGAATCTATGACACCAAGAATTGAGGCAGTTCCGAGGGCAAAGGGGGGTCCAACACAGTACTAGCAAAAGGGTACCAAATGAAGTGGCTGGTGAGTGTGTGCATATATTAGTCCAGCACATTATGATTGTACAAGATGTGTGTCTGTATGTATGTGTGCGCTCTCATTTTTGGCCTTCCTCACATCAAGTATTGATGATCTCTCGTGCTTCTTTAAGAATCAGTTCAACGTGTGAAAGTAAATGTCTGAGCTTAACATTTCTGAATATAAAAACATGAAAACGTGCCCAAGAGCCTAAGAGCATCAAACACAATTTCACAGCAAGAAAACATCACACTGATGATGTCAAAACAACTGGAGAGTCTAAGGAGTTTTCATGCTGTGTTGATTCTGGTGACCCCTTTAGATGAAAAGTGTTTTCTGGGATGAAGTTCTGTACAGAATTATTTTCTAGTTACACTTATTAAATCATTCTGTCTTTATAAATTCTTATTGTAATTTTGTTTGCACTATTTACTATCTGTAATTCTTTAAACTTCCTGTTGTGGGACAAATTCAAGGATAGCTCATCTTAACTTATCTTATTTCTCATGAGCGCCAACCCCCACTGGGGTAAATTTGTGTTTTAATTTGTCGTTGAGGCATATAAATAAATACAGATCTTCTTTTTAAAACTACTTCTCTTTGTATAAGACAACTTTTACCAGGAGGCAGAGTGATGTGAGCAGCCTGGTGTCATGATGTGTGCCTCAATGTCCGTCTGAATAATGGAAGAATGAATTTGACTTAACTCTTTAATTCTCAAAAAAATGGTGGGGAATTCACACATGAGTATTTAATATCAGATGATTTATAGCCATTTAGCTCTTTTGGCTGGAAAAGCCTTGGTCGTTGAGTTTTTCTCTCTCTAAAACTGTGAGACAGTAACAAGATGTTGAATTCAACCCTGAGTTGTTTTTATCCTTGAGCAAGACAAAGCAGAGTAAGATTACAGTGTACTTTGAGACAAGACCTTTAAAAAACAGTCTTATGGCCACCTCTTGTACTTTAACAGCACCTTTAAATGATGATTGATTGATTCTGCTCTATATTGGTTATTCAGTATTGGCCTGCTGTGCTCTATATTCTGAGCCACGGAGGGTAAAAGGGAAAATTCAAGGCTCACATATTTTAGCACTTATCGTCACAATCAGCCGAGTTGAACGCCTGCTGGTCTGAAGCCTCCAGTCTCAATAATGAAAAGACACCTACAAGGTCATGTTCACTAAATCCAATCCCTCCATCTATCTCCCTATCTGTGTGTGTGTGTGACTGAATGTGTGTGTGAGCCTCAAGGTGAATGCCTCTATTTACATTCCTTGCTCCTCATTTGAAAAATGTATGATACAGCTGAATAAGTGCGCAGACAGTTTTCTTTGCTGCATGCTGTGGAGCTGAAACGACGGTCACGTTGGACAGAAGAGCACACAGGTTGTTCGATAAACACGACAGCAGCTTTGGCAGGCTGACTCGGCTCCTGACATTTGACAAACAGTCCTCTGCACACAGGCCATCTGATTCAATTAGACACATTTTGTGGTGAGATAATTAAAGGGATTATAAGGGTAAGGATGTAAGGGGGGGGGGGTATCATTTTAAAGGTTAAAACAAACACTTCAGTAAATACAGTCTTTGAAGGGAAAACTTTCATCATGTGGTATATGATGTGTTTCCAAGACAAAAGCTTTGAAAGTAAAAGTTGCAGATCCAGGAGATTGGGCGTGTGTTTTACCCCTTTCAGGTGTGAAACTGTCAAAACAGCTCAACCAGAACTATCAACACAGACAGATCTTCAGACTGTGTGTTTACAGAAAACCCCTACAGACCAGAGGATCAGCTGTAAAAGCAGACACCCTTCCTAAAGGATAAAATTACTCTCATGTATGAAACTGGGAAAAAACATGTCAGGATTTTTTTTACAGCAAGGTCAGAATCTGGTTTTTATCATGATTGTTTTCCATGATGTTTTTAAGACCTGGAAACAACATTTTTAGCCCTAAATCTTTCTTATCCAGCATTCTGAACTAGTTTATGCACCACATGTTTTCTTTTCCTTTTCTGCACCATTTCATAGCTTTAGTCTAGTCTTGTGTCCTCTCAGGTGTTTTTTGAACTCTGGATGTTGATGAAGCACATTTTTATATCATGATAATTACATTCATTTAAACACGCCAACTGTTAGAGTTCTTGAGTTTCTACTGAATGAACAGAGCTTTAGCTTTGTACAAGTAGCCTAGAAACAGTCTAAACATAGTTTTGTGAGACGTCACTAGATATACTTTGGTTTGGTTTTTGCACTTGATAAAAAATGCAAATAGACACGTAATTTGGAATATGATTCATTTCAGTGCCATAAAATTAAGGGTCGAATGAAAATTGACCTCAGCCACAAGTGGCCCCCAGGACATGACAGACATTTAGAGATCTGTGTAAAAATACTCCAAGACACATGTGTCTCCTCCTTTGTACCAGTATGTTACAGCCCTAAGTGTTCTTTGGTTCAGGTAAAACCGTAATATATCATAAAGCCTCAGATTTTATTCCACAACTTTTTTCCCCTGGATGCTGCAGTGCTGTCTTCGAACAGAGGTTAGAATAGTGCAGAACACATGCACCAAATCCAAAGAAAGTTTTAAGAGGATTGCAAGTCAGTTTAAAGTCTTTACCACTTCCACTGGACAACTTTAAGGTTAGTTAGATTAACCCTTAAAAAGAAGGCAGAGTGCCTGAAATGTCAATGCACTCAGCAATCTTGTCAATACAGTCAGATACAACACCGGTCCCCAAATGTGTAAACAAGGTTATTCTAAATGATTACTGTGTGGGCTAAAAACTGTGGCATTAGCTGATCCCTATTTAAAGTGTGGTTCATATAGCCTAACTTCTGAAGGTAGCCTCAGTGTGACGATCACAGATTTTAATGTGAAAATATCAAATCTTTATTTTTAAGGATTTTAAAAAGGTAGTATTCAAAATCTTTTTGGTCTGCACCTCGTCTTTCGTTTTGGCGTTTAGTTCAATAAATTGTGCTTTCTTGTCTTTTCGTATCTTTTCTATAAGTCATATTTGAGTGTTCATCACTATTACTACACAATTTATTAAAGTTGTATATAATGTTATTTTTGGGGGGTGTCTGAACTTAAAGTGAACTTACAGTATAAAACAGAAAAAGTTTAAGAATTTGTATTTGATGCAGTAGGTGAGTGAAGAATTGAGCTGTGATTGATTGATTACGGATTTTAAAAACCCTTTAACGAAGTTGAAATTAAAGAACTTATATGCAGTAAAAAAAAAGAGCAGCTGAAAATACATCAATGTTTAAGACCATCTCCAGGAAAATGTTAGTTTAATGTGGTAACAAACAAGAAATGGTAGTTAAAGAGCACCGGGGCACTCACCGCCCCGGATCCCCGGTTTCAGCGGGGGGTTAACGCCAAGACAGCTTCGGTTTCCTGGTTTAGATGGAAGGAGATTAATCTAAACGAATCAGTGATTGGATATGAAGACTCTCCTGTCCAGAGGTTTCACACTGACCACCGGTGATTGTGCCCCAGCACAAAAGACAGAATGGATGCCCCCCTCTCTTCCCCAACCGCCACCGCCCCCTCCCTCCACAAGATAACGTAATTAACCTGCGTTACACGCAGTAAGTTAGATTTTTGGAGAAGAAAGGAGCAGACTCACCTTAACTAGCAGACTGGACGCTCGGTGGTAGGAGAAATGTGAAATAATGTCCACTGTTTAGTTCGTAATCCGTCACACTGTTCGTCCGCTGCTCTCCGTCCGCTGCTTTGACTGCTGCTGGAAACCTACGACCGTTAGGCTAACTGGAGCAGCATGAACTGTTTCCGGTTTGGGTGGGCGAAATAAAAGCCTTTTTTTTTTAAAGAGTAGTGATGTCACTCTGATAATGAATCTACTCTATCTTTAATAGAAGTTATTACTCCTATTCATCACTTATACGCATTTAAGTAAAAAATTGAAGATTAATTGACCCATTATCATTGAAAAAATATAACTTACATGAATACCAGCATTAAATTTGCTAAAATAGTTGCTAACTTTGTTCAAGAAGAAATCATTGAATGTTTTGATGCACCTATCATGACATGGTGGTATGGTTATTTACTTTCAGTACTATAAATTGGCTACTTTTGTTAGAGCTTTCTAAAAATGCAAGGACGGTTGACTTATTTCCATTTAACTTCATTCTCTGTCTTTTGTTTAGTGGTCTCTTTCAGTTCTGAATGTTTCATTTAGTGATGATATAATAATGAAATTAAATCACTGATAGATAGGCCTACCGTGCAATTGTAATTTTCTGTAGATAGGACAGGTTTGATATTGTGCATGGTGTTGCAAAAACCAAATGTAGAAATAATATTAATAAAATTTTGTTGTATAAATGCACTCAGTTGTAATAATCAGTGCATTGTTTATAATTATATTAAATGATATACGTTATACGTGGAATAACACGTTGTTTTCTATGTAAACGTATATAGGCCTATACAGCTTTATCTTTTTTCAGAAAATGTAGAGAACTTCAGCTTTTATTTCAAAATAATATAGCGAAAATTTTTATCGATACTTTGATTGACAAACATAAAAAAACTTTGCTAGGTCTATTACCAAAATAAACGCATCTAATCTATTGTTATGAACAATTAAGCACATTAGTACACTCCTTTGGTCTTTTACGACGTCATACGTTTACCAAGTCTTTAATGTCCAGGCTGGAGATCCTCAGTTCCGATTGTGTCTTTTGTCTACCTCAGCTTGACAAATCATCCGCCTCCATGCGCGCTCCCACGCGAGTCCGCGCAAAGTGTGTGTGCTTTCTGTGGTTTACGGCAGGCTTTGATGACAGTGTGGACTACAAAGGAAGTGAAATAGAGAGAAATTTAGAAGTATCTGCAGATGCATCTTGTTTGAAAGTGTAGAATATGATTTCACAGATAAATTCTTTGATGGAATTCATTCACTGTCAAGGTGCAGCAACTCAGGTACAAAAAACAGGGACGTGTCCTGGAGGGTGACCAGGGGTGTCTTTGACCCAGACCCTCTTTGAAATCTGATGATCAATCTCAGTCACCTCTCCAAAATTCTGAACTACACTGGCCTTGTGTCTTTTCAAAGGCAGGACTTTTATAAACTGCTCATAGTTTTCTATGCATTTAAATGCAGCTCATTTTCTTTTGTTAATAGTTGAAATTGCATCAACATACTTTGCATATCTACTTCATGACAAAAGGACCTGAACAAAAATCAATGCATCAAGTAACACACAACAGCTTTTAAAAGTAAACTGACAGTGCCAATAAATTTGTTTTGGAGAGTTAAACTGTGCAGGGGCTTCCTGCAGTATTCACAATGCTTCACTTCTTCCACATTTTGTTATGTTACAGCAGCCCCATTCCAAAAAGGAATACATTGACTCCATCCATTCATCAAAATTCTGCACACAACACCACATTATGGCAATTTGTTAAAATAATAACAACAGTAATAATAATAATAATAATAATAATAATAATAATAATAATAATAATAATAATAATAATAATAATGATAATAATAATAATAATAATAATAATAATAATAATAATAATAATAATAATTTAGAAAATAATTAAAAAATAATAATAATAATATCTGCAGATTTTCTAAAAAATGTAAAACTTAAGAAATCACATGTATATAAATATTCACCTTTTCTCAGTAATTTGTTGATGCGCCTTTGGCAGCAGTTATAGCCTCTAGTCTTTTTGAATATGGTGCCTCAAGCTTGGCACACCTCTTATTGTGCAGTTTGACCCATTCCTCTCAGCAGCACCTCTCAAGCTCCATCAATCTCTCCACAGGGGACCACTGGAGCTCTAACAGAGTGACCATCAGGTTTTTGGTCACCTCCCTGACTAAGGCCCTTCTCAGATCGCTCAGTTGAAATGGGCTAGAGGTTACTGGGCTCATTGGGACCTTCAAGGCAGCAGAAATGTTTCTGAACCCTTCTTAAGATCTGAGCCTTGAGACAATCCTATCTCAGAGGTCTACAGACAATTTCTTTGACTTTATGCTTTTGTGCTCTGACATGCACCGTCACCTGTGGGAGCTTACATAGACAGGTGTGTGCCTTTCTAAATCATGTCCAATCAACTGAATTTACCACACATGGACTCCAATTAAGTTGCAGGAACATCTCAAGGATGATCAGTGGAAACAGGATGAACCTGAGCTTAAGTTTGAGCTTTTTGTGTGTCTTAGTTTTCTTAAATGTAGATGATTAGAATAGACATGATCAAAGGACAGCAGTGCTTAAATTAACTTTACAGTCTGATATCACAGAAACCCCCTTGACGGGATACTTTAACTTGGATTTAAAACCTGTGACTGCAACATGGGGTTATCCTTTATTACTGGCATGTTCTCATTTGGCAGAGACATTAAAATGTGTTTCATTGAGTAATGTGTAATTACAGTATATCCGCTTTTATTCCTTCTAACTGGCTATTGAGGCTAGGCCAGCAAGCCATTTATTGGCCAAGTTATCTATTTGTAAGATGTAACAAACAATATACCTCTGATATATATATAAGTGGCATAGAAGAGAATCGTACATGCCTTTATTTGTGAACTCTCACAGTCACTTTGGTTGTGCCACCCCACCCAATAAAGTCTGGAAATTCCGCAGCAGCAGAACTCAGGAAGTCTTGACTTTGGTGACCTGAAGTTGAAAAGCACCACCCAGGATCTAACTGAGAGCTAGTAATTACAAACAGTGGAGCTTTATGTTGGTAAAATGATCAGTAGTTTAATTCTATTTTTTTTTTTTTAACTTACCCTTAAAATGTGCCAATAAAATAACTAAATGAGGTTTGGACACTTATTTCTTCCCTGGTGTTTTTCTTTTTTTTTTTTCTCTCAGTACACGGGCAACATTCAAGGATGGGGAACCTTTGGATTACGTGATGTTTCTCTGCGTCGTTTATAGTGACGGACGCAGCCACTCAACATGCGCCATTGAAAACAAACGTATTGGTTACATTTCCACTTAGAAGTGTTGTAGATAGGTGCCGATTCCTGTTTGTGGAAACCTGAAGATAATTTCTTTAGAATAATGGAGACCATTCTGGAGCAGCAGCGTCGCTATCATGAAGAGAAGGAGCGGCTAATGGATGCTAAAACAAAAGAAATGCTCCATAAGAAGTCCACGGTAAGCGGTTAGCTTTATGCTATCATTAGCATTAATGCTAATCAGACCGCCAACATGGTAAATGTACATATTTATTCATACTAAGGGTGTTTCTTTTTTTAACAGCTGCGGGAACAGATCAACTCTGACCATCGAACAAGAGCAATGTTAGACGTAAGGAAGATTTTTTAATTTATTAAGCGCAGATAGCGCTAACCGGCTAACTGGCTTTTAAGTGTACGATAAACAGGATGGACTTTTCTGTGGTTAACAGGGTAGAATAGTAACACAATTTCGGTAAAAAAAAATAAAATAAATAAAAATAGTGCCCTGTCATTAGTTTTCATTAAAATAGTATCAACTGTATGCTTACGATGCATTGGTAACTTTACTTAAGCTATATTAATGAGTGAACAGTTGTATTTCCCGAAGAAACGTAAGTGTAAACATAACATCAAATATCAGCATTTGTACTGTATATAAATAGGTTTAAATTATTAAATAACGAAATAAATGCACCTCTCATAACTAACTATACTCCTGAATTAACTGTCCTTGAAACAAGATGGTGTCTTTTAGATTAACTGGTGTATTATTGATGTGTATTTCAGGATCTCAGGTGATTGTTAGATAGCTTCAACTCAAAATTAGCAGAAATAGTCATAACTCATCTCGTTAGTGTGAGACTTAGCTACTATGCTTTGGTCTGGTCTGTCAGTGATCAGCTTCTTTTGTTTCTGGATCACCTTGAAAGTTAGCTTGTTATTATGGAGTACATGCTTTTGTCACTCCAAAATAATGAACAGTTGTTGTCTTTTAACAGAGGTACATGGACGTGAGCGCAAACCTCCGAGACTCCTATGAAGACAAAGATGGGTAAGACGCTTTACCCACCAACACCAGATGTGTCCTACTGTTCCTTTTTTGCAGAACAGATATTGTTGTTTGATGTTATTTTGCTCAGTGAGTTACTGCATGCCAACCAGTATCTTATCATGTTTCTTCCTGACAGGATGAGGAAGGATGAACTTGCAGCCATCTCAGGACCAAACGAGTTTGCAGAGTTCTACAACAGACTGAAACAGATAAAAGAGTTTCACAGAAAACATCCTAATGAGGTTGTAACCCATTTTAACTAATGATTACAATTTGACTCTGTGAGAATGAAAGCATAAAGAGTAAGTCATCATTACTACGTTTTTTGTTTTAGATCTCTATTCCCATGTCTGCTGAGTTTGAAGAGCTGATGAAGGCCAGAGACAACCCGAGTGAGGAGGCTCAAAGTAAGTCCTTGCAGAATTAAGATCTATTTAAATTGTCATTATTTAGCTCAAAATTTACTACAGCATTTATGGGTTACAGTGTTTATCAAGTTTAGACACGTTTGCAATCTGTGTCATGTATCATTCTCCACTCTCTTACTAAAATGTTGAGAATGAATATGAGCCTACAAAAGTTATCATTCACTTCATAATGCTCAAACTATCATTCACAAAGAGAACCAGTGTGCCTCCCTCAATTGGTTTATCAGTAATATCCATTTACAGAGTTCAAAAAAGTGTATTATCTGCTCTGGGGGTCTGTTTTTATGCACAGTTTTTGTAGAGGATTTGTAGTCTAAGAAATATTCACCTGTCATGCACCAGTGAGCTTTAGTGTCTCCAGGAAATACAGTCCATGTGAAGAGCAGAAGCAGACAGAACACAGTCACTCAGTGATTAACATAAATTTTCATTGGCCATCGGCATAAGTTGTAATTGGACCCTCTTTTTTTTTTTCCAAAATAAGACATTTATTTGATTGTATCAATTTATTTTTTAAGATATTTCATTAGACTTTAGCCATTTTGAGAGGACAGGACAGTGGATAGGTGAGGAAACAGGTTGAGAGTGGAGAGTGACATGCGGGAAAGTGGCCACAGGTCGGACTTGAACCCGGGCTGCCTGCTTAAGGTCTTTTTGCTCATATGGGGTGCAACCTAAACCAATAGGCCATCTGCGCTCCAAGACATTTATTTTCTGTATTTTTTATGATTCATTGGTCACACTTGGTAAGGGATGATAAATGGTTTGTGGGTGGTTAGGGGAAATAGAATAGAACAGAAAATCATGCTGATGAAATATTTAGACTTTGCAGTGAACAGTCTGGTGACCTGTTACATTTTATCTAATCTGTAAACTTCCAGTAAAAGATTTTTTTCACACTTTGTAGGAGTGAAGTTTTCAGACTGACCCAAGATTCTTGTTGGATCCTTAAGTGAATTTTTTTTTCTGTCACAGACCTGGTAGAGTTCACAGATGAGGAAGGATACGGCCGCTACCTGGACCTCCATGACTGCTACCTGAAGTACATCAACCTGAAGGGAGCTGAGGTAATTAAACCTTAAAAGACTGCATAATTTCCACTACATCTCCAACAATAAAATAATAATGTTTAAATCCATGGTCTCTCCTATTTTTCTACAGAAACTTGAGTACATCACTTACCTGTCTTCATTTGACCAGCTGTTTGACATCCCTAAAGACCGGAAGAACGCAGAATACAAAAAGTAGGTCCAACTTATTTACTTACCTCAAAACTCAATGCTAAAAGAAATTAAATTTAGCAATAATGAATACCAGAAATATGAAATGTTTAGTCAGTTACAGGTGATGTAACTGCTTGCAGGTATTTGGAGATGCTGTTGGAGTATCTGCAGGACTACACAGACCGAGTCAAACCTCTGCTGGACCAGAATGAGCTGTATGGCAAAGTGCTCTCAGACTTTGAGAAAAAATGGGACATTGGAAATTTTCCAGGCTGGCCTGTAAGTTCTCTATATTAACTATTTGTACAACCCCAATTCCAAAGAGGTTGGGACGTTGTGGAAAACATGAATAAAAACAGAATACAATTATTTGAAAATCTTGATTAACCTGTATTCACTTGAATACGCTACAAAGACGAGATGATTATAGTTCAAACTGATAAACCTCTTTGTTTTTTATTGCAAATATTCACTCATTTTGAATTTGATGCCTGCAACACATTCCAAAAAAGTTGGGACAGGGGCAACAAAAGACTTGGAAAGTTGAGGAATGCTATTTTAGTTTTTTCTATTTCCTTGTGTTTCACTTTTTTTTTTTTTGAACTATAGAAAGAAACAAGCAGTGCTTTGACACATGCTGGAGCGCATCTGGACCTCTCTGCTTTTTCCTCCTGGGAGGTAAATCATTGAACTCTGAATATTGTGATTCCATTTGATACTCAGGTGTTCAGTCGTGTCAAAAAATGGTGGTCCTTCTTCTTTTGTGCAGGAGTTGGCCTCATTGGGTCTGGACAGATTGAAGTCTGCCCTCATGGCGCTGGGACTGAAATGTGGAGGGTGAGTGCATTCTGATGAAAGAAAAGACGTGCTTTTCAAATGTCTGTAGAACACTGTATAAACTACTACTGCATGTTTAACACAAGTAGGACTCAGAAATATAGACATCTGATTGACTTTGTGTGCATGTGCTGACAGGACTCTGGAGGAGAGAGCTCAGAGACTCTTCAGCACCAAAGGCAAGTCCCTTGAATCACTGGATCCGTCTCTGTTTGCCAAGAATCCCAAAGCCAAAGGCCCTAAAAAGTAAGTGTGTGTTTAAATGTAATGTAACTCAGCGTCTTATGATGGGCATCATTATACAAACCATTTCTCTGTCCATCCATCACCCTGCAGAGACACCGAGCGTAACAAGGAAATTGGCTTCTTGGAGGCTCAGGTCTATGAATACGTGGAGATCCTCGGGGTGAGTCAGTAAACCATCAGTTTACCTCCACCTCTTGATTCAGAAATGAAGGCTTAGAGCCAGCAGTCAGACTAAAGTGTGATAGGTTTAATGACAGCTCTGTCTGTTGTTGGGTTGCAGGAGCAGAGGCAGCTGACTCATGAGAACGTGCAGAGGAAGCAGGCTCGTACCGGAGAAGAGCGAGAGGAAGAGGAGGAGGAGCAGCTCAGTGAGAGCGAGAGCGAAGATGAAGACAATGAGATTATCTACAACCCCAAGAACCTGCCGCTGGGCTGGGATGGCAAGGTGAGCAGTGAAGAGAATCCCAGAAATGTTTGCAACATTTAAAGAAAGCACCATTTGATCCCTAAACATCTATTAATAGTTTGGCATCAAATTTGTTTTGTAATTGTCCGTCTTTAATCTTGTGTTTGCTGACATCTGTTTTCGTCCCTCCAGCCGATTCCATACTGGCTTTATAAACTACACGGTCTGAACATCAACTACAACTGTGAGATCTGTGGAAACTACACCTACAGGGGACCTAAAGCCTTCCAAAGACACTTTGCGGTATGTCTAACTATCTTGTTCTCAGTCCTCACATTAAAAACCCCCAAAATACTCCACACTGTACATATTGATGTCATAAAACTTGTTCTGTGTTCCCATTTTTGCAGGAGTGGAGGCACGCTCACGGTATGCGCTGTCTGGGGATCCCCAACACGGCTCACTTCGCCAACGTCACACAAATCGAGGACGCCGTTTCCTGTAGGAACATCAGGCTTGATATATAAACATCTACATTCTGAAGTATCGTTGATATTTTGTTAATGAAGCATTCTGTTTGTCTCTCCTAGTGTGGGCAAAGCTGAAGTCACAGAAAGCATTAGAGCGATGGCAGCCAGACACAGAGGTGAGTAATTATGACAACACTGCATCCTGATCGGACTGTCACAATAATCACAGAACAGCAGCAGATATAACAAAACTAGTTGTTTAATTCATGCTTTTGAAGCTAAAAATAAGCTGCACAGAGGCTGTTCCTGTGCAGCCTGTCTTTCTGATTATGCAGTGCTGAAATGAAACCTATTTGTATGAAAAAAAATTACATGAAGGGGTACCAGCTCTTACATAAAGAAACTTATTGAGGTAACATCTGTAATAAGCATACTTTATGCATCACTTAAATCAGAGTCAGAAAAGATAATCACTCAGCAAAGTAGGACAAACTCTCATTATTGTGACATTCATCCTTAATAATTTCAATGTTTATGCTCATTGTCTTTGTTTTTTTCAGGAGGAGTATGAAGACTCCAGTGGAAATGTGGTCAACAAGAAAACCTACGAGGATCTGAAGAGACAAGGCCTGCTGTAAAGAGAAAAACGGTCTCACTGAAAAGATTTGACGAGCATCCTTTGCTATATTTTTTATCACCCCTGTTTCTTTTTTATTTGTATGTAGTAATGTTTTACAGACTGTCCCCAACATCCATTTCTCCCTTTGATCATTTTGTAATGTGGCAACCATTGATCGTTATAATAAACGGAGTACTTTTGACACTGCGCCTTGTGTCTTTATGTGCTGTTTGTACACTTTGTGTGTGTGTGTGTGTGCGCTATGATTTTATACCCCAGTTGACTTGTAAGCATATTTCAGCTGTCTTTATGTTGGCCAGTTTACTACTTTAGTTTTATGGTGGTAATAAACTTCACTACTAAAATAAATTCGCAAAGCTCGGCTGTATTTCTGTTCATGAGGAAACCTACAGTTTCTCCATTAGCAAATTAAAAGTATTTACAGAGCAACAACAAAATAAAATGTCTGGGTTTCACAGGAAGGAAAAATCTCAATCATAAAGCTAATTTTTTTTTTTCTGTGAATTGAAAACCTGGCCAATGTTGACACTGTAATTAGGAGATTTCACACAAAAGTGATGCTTCTTTGTCTTAAATGCTGACAACATGCAACAGAGGAATGGCAGACAGGGATAAAATGGAAGAAAAACAATCACTTGCGAAATCATTTAACAGCAAATGATTCAGTCACAAAATAAGACAAACATGGCTCCTTTGTTTTTCTACAAAGTGGTTATCCACGGGGGTCTGTGTTGTTGTGTTTTCCAGTTCTTCAGCAACTTGTTTGTGAGTTGCAACATTTAACTTCTCTCTTAATCCCAAATGCACAAGGGAAGAAAAAAAAAAGATACTTTTCTTCCATTTCATAAAGAAATAGTTCAGTATTTGAGAGAAACCTAAATCTACCAAAGTAATTTTGAAATTTCAACAATAAACAGAAAAAAACAGATGTTTGTCAGGAGCATGTAAGCCTGAAAAGGGAGATGATTTATCAGCCAGAACAGAACGTTTGGTGAGTGCCTTCTGGGAAGGTTTTTCTGCATAACATCAAGTGACTGATGACTGTACTACAAGTGTTTCAATAGGTCTGAATTATTTGATGTTGAGCTCACAGAAGAAGTAACAAGCTCCTTACCTGCTCTCACAGCTCCCTCTTTTGTGTGGAGCTGCATGACTGACTGATTTTCATTTTTCATCTTTAAGCAGACAGAAATAAGCTTCTCATTTGTGGAGGAGGGCTGTTTTTCTGATTTCTTTAGAGAAAAAAGGCTATTGTGCGTTTTTTGTTTGTTTGTTTTGTTTTTACACTGTCCCTCTGGTGCCCCATAGTAGCTTTACAAATAAAAAAAAAAATATCTTTTTTTTTCTCACACACTGGTGTTTTAGAGAAACCCTCGTTTGTCTGAAACACTTCAATTTAGCTGCTGTCTCTTTAAGGCTACTCACTCAACAAACTCCCTTCCAACTTATTGGCTGGTCCTCTGGAGCCCTGTTGGGATAAGAGCTACAGGCAGAAATTGGTGGCTGAGACCCATCCCTCCACATCAAGTCATGCAAATCTTATAGAGATCTCAAGCTAATTTGAGAACAGAGTGTTGGATCAGTTTACAGACTCAGGATTTCTTCATCATATGAATATGTTGATTTTTAGTTTGTACATCCAGCATTGTTACTTTATATCCATATCTAAACATGGGAGAGCAGAAAACCCCTTCCTTAAAGTAAACAACTTTGCTATTCGTAAGCAGAATGTGTATCAAATCAGTGAAACAACATGGTTTTCATATCACAGGAGCAGTGATGTGGGGTTTTATTGTTCTTGGTTTTTCTGCACTTTGGATGTTATATGATACATTTGAGGTTCATTTAGAAAATGACATTTAAAAACAACAGAAATAGACTTAAGGTTAAAATGAAAAAAAAAAAAAAAAAAAAGCATAATAAAAAAACAAACAAACAAATGATCAAACCAATTTTAAAACAGAGAGATAAAGTAGTGAAAAGATTGAACACCAATAGGAAAAAAAAGGAACTCATGCTCCAAAGGAGCCTCTAAACTCCACCAGGTGGAGCTCTTGTATCTTAAAGTATCAGAGATAAAATTATAATTTCAAAAACAAAATGTAGAATAAAGAGGGTTTTAAAGGGTGTATAAAACATAATGCACTGTGTATTTGTGAATTTTCCCACAAATATAAACACTGACCGATGCTTCAAGTGGAGAATGCAGTAGAGTCATGATAATATGATCAGCAGTTTACAGACATCTCGTAGAATTTCTAGATAGTGTTTTAATTGTAGAGATTCACTAGAGACATTAAATAAGGCAGAGCTCAAGCCAATTCTAGATTTATTTTTCAATTAAAGAGTTATTTTCAGATAATGTTTGTCTTTGTTAAGACAGCGGAGGAGATGTAGAATGTCTAAGGGTAGAGAGCTGATTGCAGCGACTGCAGCAATCAGGACTTATGTTCTGTCTCTGTACACAGACATGCCTACCAGGCACTCCAAAGAAGTTTGGTATCGAAACCCCTAAAAAAACAGATTTAATCAACCAATGGACAATTCTCTGTCACAATAGTCTCATCTGAGACGCAGTGTTGGGTTTCATTGACCTCTCATGCTTGTAGTGTGTGGTAATCCTGATTATGTAAGTGTAATGTGCTCAGGGCGGAGGGGTGGGGTGACCTTGAATAGAAATATGAATGTGGTAACTTCTCATGCAAATTTTTGTGTCATTTCTGCCTCAGAACTGCTCTTCAGTACAAAAGAGTTAGGGCTATATTGAAATAAATTCTGGAGGGAGATAAAAATGCATGATGCAAGGACAGCAAGAGCTTGCACAGCTCTATTTTTGCTGGCAAACGCTACATAATCTTGGCACAGATCAAAGTAAATAATGCAGACTTTTTAGTAAATCTTATAACTAACCATAAATGCCATATAGGTGAATAAAATCAATTTCAAGTCAATATATAATCTTTAATCCACATATTTGGCTGTTTTTTTCTAATGCAGAAGCAATAATTATTATGATAGCTTTTCCTAAAAAAAAAAAAAAAAAATAAAAATAAAAATCAGAGTGCCATTAACCCTCTCCAGGCAGGCGTTGCAGATTTGCAACAGCTAAATGCTAGTTAGCTAAATACTCCATATCCATATTCAATTAGCTTTTTTTACTCAGAAGTACCACTGCAGGACTTAGTTGTGCATTAGCAACAAACAGTTTTCCACTATCCCACCAATTGGCAGAGCGGTGTCACTTTGAACATGCCAACACATTTCAAGCCATCAATTTCATGTAAGTTTAACTACTAACCTCCATTAATTTGAAACCAAAACTGCATAAGATGAATCCTGAGTATATATAGATACGGTACATGCCAATTAGTAGATTTTATCTCCTCTGGGTTTTATCCCAGGGGTAGCTTTATTTCAATGTTGCAGATTTGCAACGTGGAGCCGGACAGGTATCAATGAATGCCACATGCTTTATCTGCTACTTTGCCTATATTTTAAAAAGGTCAGAATCGTATATTATTACCCCCGGGATAATTTTCCCCAAATATCAGATTTTTCCTGTTACTAAAATTTAATTTGAGCCTGAGAGGGTTAATAGCTGACCAGGCCTGTGTGTGCTTCAACCAGCCTCAGCAAAATGTCATTTTCAGTGGCAGAGCCTTTTTGTTAGCAGAGCCATTAAAGCGTGACATTAGATTGTTCTAAGGGATCAGCTCTGGTCCAGTGATTCCTTATTTACATGAATCCAGGCTACTTGGACACTGGTGGATTAACTACGCCTGAAATGTTTCACTTTCAGCTGCCTGGCATGTAGTCACAAACTGAGGACTTTGCAGTCATCAAACAAATCAGACCAAAACACTCAAAACTTGTTCACAGATTTATGAATCAAGTGCAATGCATCCTTATTAAATTAGCTATGCCAGTTGATGTCTGTAGCCAAATAGATGGCAAGGCAAGGGAAGTTTATCTGTAGAGCACAATTTATTTACAAGACAACTCAAAGTGTTTTACAGCTACCTAAAATCACAAAAATGCAAAAATGAAAATAAAATAATTTAATGAAACATAAAAATAAACAATTAAAATAAAAGCGACAAGGCCTACTGCAGATAAAATACTTTCAGTTGTTATATGCAAAGCTAATAAAACGAAGGTTACACGTTTATGAACCCTGGATGACTGCCAGAGGCATTTCTTCTCAATGCATATCAACAAAGTCACTCCTGACAGGTATAACTGCTGGTGTCATCTGAGCGCTCACTCCCACAGTCTTCTTGCGCCTTCTTGACAGAGAACTCTGGCAGTCATCCAGGGTTCATAAAACCATGGTTACATGCATAACCTTCCTTTTATTTCACCCTTCCTGACAACAAGAGGCAGTTCTTCTCACTGGATGACTTATACCAGCAGTGTCGCAAGGAACTCTGGGTACCTACCTCACTGAGAGGAGGAAGAGGAACCTGGCTGAAGGACCACACTGAGCGGATGGGGGGATGGCCACATTGGTTCTGTAGTATCTTGTGAACATGCTTGAGGCTGCTGCACATATATCATCCAGAGGTACTCCTCTAAGTATTGCCCATGGAGTGGATATGCTTCTGGTGGAATGACACTTCACTGCCTGCCAACTCATAGGCACTGGCAATGGCCTTGACAATCCAAATGGATAAGTGCTGTTTGAAGAGTGTACACCCTGTCTTTGTACCACTATGACACAAAAAGATGCTCCAACTGCTGTTTGTGTGCAGTAGCATCCAGATATGCTCTCAGGGCTCCTATTGGGCATAATTGTCTTGTCTGTTTAACCCAATTTTTCCTGTGTTAGTCATTGTTGACCACACAGTTTGATCATGTTTAAAGTCTTCAAAGATCTTCAGGTTGCCTTGCAATTAACCACAGGAACTGCCAGAGTTGGTAGCATTCTGGTTCAACTCTATTTCTATGTCTATTGAGACAACTTTGAACAGCCAAATTTTGAGTAAAAGTTTTAATAAAATGTCTGCAAAGGAACGGGTGAGAAATATGAAGCTTGGCGACGCTGCAAGCTTTGGCCCGTTGTGTGTCAGGTTTCAGAGGTGTTAGTAAATGTGTTAAAATATAGTAAGGCTGGTGTGACTTTGTTCGTTTGAGAATTATGGTTACATGGGAGATGTGTGAAGTGCTCAGAAAGACAGATTAGAATGTTTTGAATAGCTAGTGATGGAACCAGTGCTCTGTCAACCTTTCAGCAACCAATGAATGAGGATAGAGTCAGAGTTCGGCATCCAAAACCAGACTTTAATCTCCACTCCCACACATATAGTAGAGAATGACAAAATAAAAAAAACAAACAACCCCACATAAAAAAAGGTTGCTGACTGTACTCTTGATTTTGAAAAATCACTTTTAAGCCCTCACAATGTTTTCTAGCACACAACCAAAGCCTAATCAAATGTGATTCCAATACAAATGGACACTCTGGACTCTCTGAATCTCATCTTTTCCACAAAAATTCTGGATTTACTTGGAAATATGTCTTCTTGAAGACAATACCCTCACCTGCCAAAATAATGGCAATGACAGCCAAGCTATGTAGGCCATGCAAAAGTTGCAGTAACCAAGATTTTATGATTCTGAAAGGTTCCCCTGCTTCTGAATTCTTGATAATCCAAAGTGAACCAAAACCAAATGACCAAAATCTTGTAAATTGAGAACTTGAATCTCTGTGACCTTCATTATAAGCTCTAAAGGGATAATAGTTGTCCACGCACCTTCATTTAGAACCTGAATGTGTCAACATCCTCTCCTTTTTTCCCTCATTGAGTTAGAGGAGAAGGAGGATGTGACCTCAAGGTCAATGAACTCAGTCCCAAACAGGCATATCAACCTGGCTTTGCTGTCCCCCACCTGCTCAACAGACCCCTTCTCTCTGTTTTGGATTTTCAGACTCAACATGCAGATTTTCAGACCTTTTCCATATGTTGTAGAAATCGATTAATCTGTCTGTAAACACCAAGGCCCACCTATAGCTCAGCCCCTGACAGGTCTCCAGAGGGCTGGCCAATCATAGGGAAGGGGGTTTGTGAAGTGTGGAGCCTTCCCCCTTGATGACAGTTGTCGCAAATTTGTAACATACCTGATTTGTGACATCAGGTCTTGATGCAGCTGATTTGTACCCCACTCATGCCTGTTGATTCACATTACATACCAAGGATTGTATCAAATGCCCTTTTGTCGCAATATATTGGTCAGAGGGTGAACTTATTATATCTCTCTATATATTATAACTTATTTATATATATTGTATGTTCTGTATTCAGATTTACAATCTCCAATCAATTCAACATCTGTAAGAATGCAAAACACATCTTTTTTTATATAACAATATCTTTTTTATATATAATTGTAAATTAAATCAGGCAGTAAGAGGTTAAAGGAACTCTGGAGCTTCAGGGACAGCTTGTGTAAAGATACCACAGGGGAGACCAGAGAGACAGTGTGAAGCCTAAAAAAAAGCACAATACACCCTCCTCTGAAGACTTTTTTCTCTTCCCTCCCCACCTGTTTTACCTCACAAATTAGGAAAGTAGAGCAAAAAGCCTCACAAACAAGATGCTGTATCTCAGGGGCTATTCTAAATAAATTGAATTGAAAGCATAGGTGAGCTTCAACCCAAACCTGCTCTTTCTACTTATCTACCCCTCTCTTTCATTTTTACTTTAGGTTGTTAAGGCTATTATTAAAGACCATACAGATGATTTTGTAGCTTATCAGTGGGGTTCAAGTGTTAATGGGGGGTGTTTTGGCATGGGATTCTTTATCCTTTTCATTAGAGTCCAAGCTCTGTGTATTTACTCCAAAAGATGCCAAATTCAGTTTCGGCAAAAGTAAACAGACACTTTTTAATTTCTCTTCCAAGGACTACAAGAAAGAACAGTCCATCATAAGAAAGTAAGAAAAAACCCAGAGCAGACTTACTATACACAGCTTCACTTTCATACAGTCACAAAAAAAGTTCTTATCAGGAAATAACGATTAGCTGTCCATCATTTTGACTTCACAGCTTCAACACACCAGAGATGTTATCAACCTGTACAAAAAGATGTTAGTGATAGAAACAGTAAAGGTTGAGCGAACATTAAAGGAAATTCTTATCATAAGAGATCAGAGCAGGAGAAAATGAAGAGAGAGGACAAACAGTGCAGTTTTAACGGTGCATTTACTCTCAGATAAAGACCAGTCTACATCAGCCATTTGTCCTTCTCCTTGTTAAAGTTCTCGGCCCACTGACGTGTGAGCTCTAAGTAGTGGTCTGGCTGGTTGGGATGGTAGTCCAGGTATAAGCGAGTCACTGTTTTTTTGGGTACAGCTCTCTCTATTTGTGTGCCCTCATGCCATTGGTTAAAAGACGTAATGGTGACGATTTCTGGTCTGACAGTCAAAGCTGCCTGCAGGGACGTCTCATAGTATCGTCCGTTGACTCTGTTCCTAGTGTTGTGGTTGTTCCAGGGTCGAACAGCCGTGTCCACGTACCCTGGACCCACACTGGGAATGAAAAACAGATTGTTCGCATCGCAGAAAGCCTTGATGGCTTTCCAGTTCTGGTGTGATGAGCCAAAGGAGAAGCCATTAGAGGCAAAGTAAGTGTAAATACCATCAAATCCACTAGCTTTGATGTCATGTTTGTGGCGCTCTTCCACAATAAGGGCCACAAAAACGCCATCATATGGCGTGCCTCTGATAGTGTGAGAGCCTTTAATGGTCAGGAGCTCTGCCCAGGACTCTGGTGGTATCAGGTAAGAGTCATAGATGTAAAACAGAGGCAAGACTTGTCCTGTGCTGGATCTGAATCTGTAGAAGGCGCCATGCTTTCCATACCTTAAGGAAGAGCAAAGAGAGAGAAAGGTTCAGGGTAATTCATTTTGAAAAAACAAAAGCAATTTAGAGAAAATCTGAGCAGGTTTGTCTCTCTCTCTCTCTCTCTCTCTCTCTCTCTCTCTCTCTCTCTCTATATATATATATATATATATATATATATATATATATAGAGAGAGATAGATAGATAGATAGATAGATAGATAGATAGATAGATAGATAGATAGATAGATAGATAGATAGATATAGATATAGATAAAAAAGATTCTGTGGGAAGAGAGCTGTGACATATGTGACAGCTTGTCACAGAGCGAGACAGGCTTCTGTTAAAGATGATTAATATGATGTTATTAAGAAAAGAAAAAAGCATGCCAAGCTTTGTTCAAACCATAGACTGTATGATTAATGGACCTAGCCTCCGCGACGTCACCCATCTGTTTCTGAAATGGATTTTTGAAGCAAAACGGCCGGAGGTTGCTGCTTGGTTACTAACACAATTTTAACCACATGATTATTTGTATTCATTCATTTGGTTTAACATCATGGATTCATTGTGTCATCACGACAATGCCAAACTACTGACTCACTGTCCATGTCTCTCTGTCCCTTGGTCTGTCTGTCTGTCTGTCTGTCTGTCTGTCTGTCTGTCTGTCTGTCTGTCTCTCTCTCTCTCTCTCTCCCTCCCTCCCTCCCTCCCTCCCTCCCTCCATCCATCCATCCATCCATCCATCCATCCATCCATCTATCTATCTATCTATCTATCTATCTATCTATCTATCTATCTATCTATCTATCTATCTATCTATCTATCTATCTATCTGTCTATCTATCTATCTATCTATCTATCTAGATCTCTAGATCCACAGAGATGTTAAAATAATCGCACAATAATGCAGGTGAGACGAAACCATCTTTTAGACTGTTTGCAAATGTAAAAGCAAATGACCATTATGAGGTTAATTTTTTGAATGAGTTTGGAAGGACCACTTTGAAGCTACCCCAGAGTCACAAAATTGATTTTATTTGATTTCTTAAATCTCTTTAACTCTTTAAAAAAAATTAGTGACAATCCAACAACCAAGAAGGCCACTGGAGGGGGCTTTTTTTTTATTTTCAACTTGTGGAGGTGGGAAATCTGTACCGTACTTTTTGGCATATGCTAACTAGCATATGAATAGCATCACAATGGCTTTGGCATGTCATGACAGTCACATGACAGTCATGACATCAGGAGATGTCGGATGAGCGAGGAACCCTGAACCCCCTTGCAAGTTAAGACTTTTTTTTGGATTTGTAAAAATCTGACCGAGTGTTTATGGGTAAAGTAAGAGAAGTAAAAATTTGGAAAGAGAAACTTATCAGATATTATATCATATGGGTTAGTTGTCTTTTGCACAATTGTGTTTTACAGACTTTACCTCTCCTGATTTTCAACAAATATTGCAATAATATGGTGCTAATTTTGGGCTACAGTCACTGTGAGGGGAAATTCTGCTATCTGTTTATTTAAAAAACACCAAACTTGAGGTTGGTGGTTATTTTCACACTTTGGCAGAGTTACAGAGCTGGCTGAGTAAGAAGGAAACACCAACAGGGAAAGAGTTGCTAGAAAGAGGACCTTATTTAGATGCTGCTGTTGGAAGGGAAGGAAAATAATGCTGATTTTAAGACTATAATGTAATGGATATTGTGAAGCTTAATGTTAATACAGTCTGCATGTAGGCTGATAAGGACATTGCTGCCATGGAGGAGGCTGCAAATAACAGCCATAACCACCTGCTCACTCTACATTATTCTTTGCACAGCTAAGTCAACAGATATGTCTTTTATTGTACCAAGACAAAAGTTTTAAGTTTATTGCAGCTCAGATTTCACAGACTGAGTTTGTTTCTGACTTCAGATCATATTTATGTTTCCCTAAACCACCATCTCTTTCCTCTCAACACAAATATTGTGTCTTGTCATACAGATGGTGAGCACAGTGGGTTTCTAAAAATATTGGCAGCAACAGAAACTCCAGGAATCAGATTCAGCTTGCGGTGCTCGAGCCTGCGCTTTGATTTGACTCCAGTCTTGTATGACTACAAACACGGCATCAGAGAGAATTTTTATTCTGGTTTCAGGTCACAGCGCCAGATCATGGGTTTCTTTTTTTCCCATTAAATATTTTATGAGATAAAACACTCTCTGACTGAACTGACAGACTTCCTCTTATTGTTTATATATTTGTATGTTTCTTTAGAGGAATATCACCAAATGTAAGGACCAAGGCTACCCACTCGGGCTGTCAGGAAAAGCTACTCGCTGAACTCTGTGACCTGAATCAAAGGGGAAACATCTATATTTAACATCCAGCATCCTCATCTTCTCTTATCAGACTTTGTGTTTCACTGGATCTGCCGTCTCCTAACGTCAGCAGCCAATGATACGGAGAGGAGAGCTTGACCTTTGGAAAACAAAGCCTGCACAGGACAAAGTAGAAGCTCGGAGAGAAAGAACTCACTTGTCAATAATATATTTGATGTTGTCATGCATGCTCTGGTCCGTCCGTCCTTTGTACGGCTGGATGTGAAAGGCAACCTGCACAAAACACATTTGAAGGTAAATAAAATGTTCACAAACAAAAAACAGAGACAGAATAGAATAATAGACTAGATTTACTTTATATGATCCCAAACTGGGAAACTGTGGATACAAAAAAAGCCTGAAAAAGAAAGTGTTATGAAATGGATTTCAAACTGAGCAGGTTCACTGTCTCTGTAAGTTATTTGACAGAAAAGCAGCGCATAAGCAGTCCGTGAACTTTGCTCACTATTTGGCCTCCCTTTCAGTGAAAGCCAGCATTTGTTAAGGGATCTGTGTTGAATATCCTCTACATTACTGCAACATCTATTTTATCTGCCTCCAAACCCAGTTTGTACTGTCTGGATGTTTATCCTCTGTGCTCAAATCCATGTTCATCCATACATTATTGTTTCTTAGAAATGCTTGTCAAAGCTTCTCAGTACTCAGGGGAAACTGTGTAGAAAACATCTTTTACACTGGAGACACAACAGCATAAGAGAAACAAATGTAGAGATAATGATTGCATTCACATGGACTTAAGCATCAAAAAGGCTTCATTCAGTTTCCTTTTTTCTTTTTATGAAATTTGCTTAGGCCCTTATCCTGCTTGTGAAAACCCAGATTCTGCTACCTGAGGAACTCTTAAAGAGGGGTTATTGTGATTGGTTTATGGCTTTACCCTGTCCCTCTAGTGCCCCTGCTGTAACTTTATTTAATATGCAGCTCAGAGAAATCACTATTTTTGTCACACTGGCGTAGAAAACCTTTATTTCAGCCTCTGTCCAAAACACTTTGTGTTAGCTGCTTTCTCTTTAAGGCTCCCCATTTCACAGACCCCCTTCCTTCTGATTGGTCAGACTTCTGAATTTCACATAATCAGCCATTTATTTAACATTCAGTGTTCATGCTGGCTCATATTTGGTCCATCCAAAGAGGGAAGTTCGAGTGACAGGGTGAAAGAACACTTTTACTTCTTGAATAATTTTTATTCTTTATCAAAGAGGAATAAAATTAACCAATCAGGTGTATTAGTTATGTAAGATGAAAACAACATGTTGTGTCACTCAGTTAAACTTTTTCTGGGAGAAACTCAAGCACATTAGGACATGTTGGTTACTTAAGAAACTTTACAAAAATAAAGTCATTCTTGGAGCATTTATTGGACTGCAGCATTTCTCTGAAGTTTTCCGACCAAGTGTTGTCAAAAGACTCTAAACTCATCCGACCTTGACATGTATTTCTGTGGCCTGAAATTGAGGTTTTAAAACTTGTGATGTTTGTAGCAGTGAAAATAAATCCCATTCAAACATCTGCTTATCTTATTGAATACAGTGTTTCTATTTGTTGGATCATGTTTTGAACCATGGCCGTTATTTGATGGACAAGCTTTTGAATCATAAATGTCAATGCCACAATGGATAATGTTCGGCTTTATACTTTGAAGAATGAGAAAAGGTTTCAGAGGCCCATGTTTATTCTCTCTCTGGACCTGAGTTGACCATGTTGTTAGACTCTCATTTCATCAGTGCAGCTCAGAGTAACATGAGGTGAAACTGTGAAAGTGTAAAACCAAACTAAATACTCATTTGAGAGATAAATAACAAGCACATAGCTGATTAGCTCCCATGATGACAAACAGAACATTAGGTAGAGGCAGACCTCATCAGAAATGAACCTTTCCTCTCTGATCTCCTATGTTTTGACACATGAACGGTGCTACATTTGACTGTTACACATGATGCAGGTATTGGCAACAAACATGAAATTATATTCATGTGAATTTCAGCTCAGCCCTTGTTCAGACTACATGATAGGATTCATACTGCTACAGCTCAGAACGGAAATGTAAACTAAGGGTGCTTCTGACTGCTTGTTGCTTGCTAAAGCAGTGCACAATCTGGGCGCTAAGTGAAGTAAAAGATGCTGAATTAAGTTCCTCAATTATTCAAGGGTGTGTTTTAGGTATACTCTACAGCCTGCTGTATTCCTCTAAAATGTAAAGGTAAAAAACATGATGTTGTGTATTCAAAATAAGAAGTGATGTGAACAACCACCGTCTGGATTGTAATGTTTTGTTGTACGATTTATACTGGAGTTCTGCAAATACATTAGTGGAAGGAAACAGAGCTCTGGGACCATAGACTAAAATTAATGGACATAGTCTCCACAATGTCACCCATTTGTTTCTAAAACAGATTTATAAAGCAAAACAGCCGGTGCGGCCATATTGGAAATGAGGTGGGCTTTAAGTCTCCCCAGTAACAGCCATAGGGCACCTGGCAGTCACGAGAGCTGAGCTGTGCCTCTGATTGGACGAACTGGTGATCTTGATATTGTCTAAACTGCCAAGTTAGAAATAAATTCACCCCCTGTACAGTGCGTGCTGTTAGTGAAATTAACGATTCAGAGAGTGGCAATCTTTGTACCAGGCTGTAAATGTGCTTATTTCAGCTGTGAAAACATGTGACTTCTGGTACATCCGGAGCCAGCCTCATGTGGACACTTGCCGAACTGCAGATTTTTAAAACTTCTACATTGTCTCATATTTTAAGACTTTAAGGCTTCCTGCTCCACAAACTCTGTTTCCTCTATTTGGTCAGATCTCTGGAAGGTCTGTTGGACAGACCTTGATGTTTGAGGCCCGCCCCTCCAATGTGTCATGAACCAGTTAGGAGATCCTGTGGTAATTGTATGTTTTTGGAGCTGTGTCTCCATGTGGATTTCTCTCCTCCTCCCAACAAAGCCCGGCTGATTCACCTTGCTCTGGCTTACTCCACCTCCATCTCCCCTCTGTACAAACCCACCATGCCAGTCAGCACTGCAATCACTGCCAGCATTTAAACTCCACTCTGAGTCTCCACTGGTGCCAGAGTATTCCAGCTCTACCAGCAGTGCGACAGCCGACACACTGTTTCTTTGAAAAACTTGCAAGGTTCTGGCTTTGTGATTTTGCCCCTGACTGACGCTGCTGTCTTTTCTTTTTTCAGTGCCTCCACGAACCTCCTGTGTGAACCACCGACCTCTACCACGCTGCCACACTCTCACCAGAAAGCCCCCATGCCTTCAACCTGCACCTCTCCTCTGATTACTCCTCTCTTATCAGACTCTGGATTTCTCCCCTTCGCCTTCTTTCCCTGTTACAATAAGTCCTCTTTAACTGCTCTTCTGTCTCCAGATTCTGCTTTTGGATCCTGGCTCAAACAGCCGGTTACTAAAACCTGACAGATCCTTATGCAATGATCTCATCATTTCAGCAAATCTTTTGAAGAACTATTCATGAGAGCACTCATAAAATAAATCTTTCATTAAATATTTCTCCTTTTCCTCAGTTTTTCCTGACTAAACTGTCGTTGGAAGCAGCAGTGCATTAAGTGGGTCAGTCTAGCCTGTAAAACCACTACGTCAAAATTTAATAACCTCTCAGTGTTCTTCTCACCAGCTGCTCGTACTCTCTCCTGTCCTCTCCATCTAAGATACATTAACCATGGCAAACCATGACACTCGTCTTCTTTTGCTTCTTTTGCATGATCAACACTTATTTGTGTATTTTTGTCAACAAGTGATGGCAAACCAGTCTGAAGTCTCTACAGCTTTGGATTAACAATGAAAATCTGATTGAAAAGAAGACGACAGCACAGTGTCCTGACTCTAAAAGCAACATGGTGATGCTGAGACACAGAAGTCTTTGTTGTTGCTCAGCAAAAGTGTGTTGTGAATTATTATTACTTCTGGTATCTATTACTAAATGTAGAAATTTATAACATAAAACTAATGATTTCCTAATACTGGCTACACAACACACAAAAAGTGAAGTAGAGCCCCCCAGATTAGGGGGCACCTGGGTTCGGTCATGAAAGAGCAAAAGAGGCCGGCAGCTCGTCCTTTACCTTCTCTGATTTAAAGATAGAAGCAGACAGAGTGGCAGACAGAAGTTTAGCCTGCAGGAGTAGAGAGGGAGGAGGAGGAGGAAGAGAGAAGTGAAGCAGATGCTGTCTATCCCCACGGGGTTGACCTGTCACGTCATAAAATGTCTTCAGTCTCAGGTGACTCTGGATGACATCTTTAACATTCACCCGAAGTGTCGCTGAAGTCTTTTTATGTCACGTCTCAGCAATAACTACGACTTCAAACCCCTGTGAGGAGTTTTGATATACCTGTGTGACCTGCTGAAGAAAAACAGACCAAATGCAACCCAGCTGACGGTTTCACTGCCTGTGAAGTGAACAGATGTTTTATAGATTATTTTTCCTTATTTGTCTGTCATCTGTCATGAACTGACTCCTTAATAAAATGGTAAGAGCACACAGTCCAGCTTTACGTAGCAGAGAGGAGACGCTGACAGCTTATCTCAGTCACAATCAGACACAACACTGGAGGAAACTGCACAGAGCTGCAGAACTCTGTGGGCGTTCTTGTGCTTGAGTATTGTTACAGCTATCTGCCTTGTGAAACAGATTGTGAAATGGTGCAGATAGAGGGGCAAATGATGTGCTAATTCTTCATGCTATCAGTGACTGCAATCCATCCTTAGTGACTATCTCCCCCAGAGTTCCTCAAAGGAACTTTAAAAATGAAATCTATGTTTCTTCTGGTACTTCTTCACAATGATCTACAAGGAACTTTGGTTTGAATACTGAAGAAAAGTGTTCAGATGGATCAGATTAAAAATGAAAAATTGGATTATTATACTGCAGGGCATTGGGCTCTATAAGAGGAGCTGAAAGCAGGGCCCTGCAGGACCAACTGTGGCACGCTCCTTCACAAAGAGAGAACGAGTCTGCGGCGGCTCAGCCGCACACACCAAAGCGTTTATGAAGCTGTCAGGCCACAAACAGTGAGCGCTCAACACCCACGCCATTTTTCAAAAGAAGCTGCAAGGTCTTCCTAAACAGTTTCCATGGTAACTTGGTGCTTGGCGCGCAGATTGGAGCCTGTCAGCTGTCTCGACTGGTTGGGATTCATGAAAGGCCAGCGAGGTAAGACGTTGCTCAATCTGGTCTTGTTTGGCTGAAAAAAGCTTGTGTTTTGTTTTTTTCAGCCCCCCTCCTGTGGCGCAGACGAACCCTCATATTTACCCTCTGAGTCTCTGGAGTAAAGACAACGCTGCTACAAACAGGCCTCCTGAACAGTCTCACCCATGTGTAACCTCTCTTCAGACGATGACAGATTGACCTGAAGCCATGTTATATCATCATGTCAGTGGACGCCACATTATATCAGCTATTATGAAACTGAGATGTTAAATTCAGAAGAGCAGGAGCAGAATATTCATTAAAGATGTGTTTTTACAAGAAATGTGGCTCAAGTGAAAAAGAAGTCCAGGAACTTTCACCTTAGTTTGGTTCAAATGCAAGGGTCTGAACTTAGTCTACAAAATCATTGCAAATTTATTGTTCTCGCAATGATAGTTTGCAAAAGATGCATCCGAAAGGTCTCCCTTTATCTCAATAAATACGAGAAAAACTACCATTATGTAAACTTGCAACGCCCTCTCAGTCTGCATAAGTGAAGCATGAGTGAAGCCTGGGTGATAGGTCTGTTCTTTCATAACATTTTGATGCAGCTATAGATGAAACTAAAGATATCAGCTGTGCTAAGATTAATTTCTCTTAATTGAGAGGTAAAAGGGTTTTTTTTTAATTCAGGAAAGATGTATTATTAACTGCAGATGAACATATTGTTGAAATTTTGAGCTGTGGCTATACTCTTTAAATAAAGGGCTTTCCTCGATTTAAAGCACAGATGGAAAGAAAGAGATGAGATCTTAATGGGACTTTCTAAAATGATGAGGTAGGGCCTCAAACACCAAGGTCTGCCTAAAAGCCTTAAAGGGACAGCAGCTAAAATGACAGACAGGAGTTGAAGAGCTTTCTAAAACACCAGTGTAAGAAAAATAGGGATATTTTTGAGCTGTAAATCATGTAAAGCTGCTCGAGGGAGATCAGAGGGATAGAAGAAAGCCTAAAAAGCACAGCACAACACCCCCTCTTTTACATTCCCATTCAGAAAAATGAATGTGGAACATCTCTACTTTTCTGCTCCACTAAGGGTTTCATCTCACTCCTCTTGTGTTCTGCTCATATCCCTGTTTCAGTGAGCAAACAGGGTCAATCCATCCTTAATTAATGAGGGTAGAGCACCAGGACTGATTATAGATCTGTCTTTCGCCATGTTAGCATCACAGCAGTGAGCTCTTTTCAGACCTCGTTTGGCTTTGGAAAATAAGTTTCTGATTTCTCAAAATGCTTTATAAAAAGACAGCGTTAAAACAACACACTCACACACTCACACAGACACACAAACACACACACACACTCACTCAAATACATTTCAGGCTGTGTTTTGTCTCTGTTACACTAAAACACTGCAGCACTCTGCCTGAGGTCAGCTGTGAGATGCACACAGTTGTCTAAGTCTGAATGACACACACACACACACACACACACACACACACACACACACACACACACACACACACACACACACACACACACACACAAACATAAAATTACCACTCCAAGCCTTCCACATAAGTATCATGAAAGTTGACTGAGAGGAAGCTCTTAATGCTGAATCTACACTCTGTGCTCGGCTTGTGTTGGCGTTTCCGTCTTGAGCACCTTCAGCATCTCACAGCTCTGGTGTCAGACCCCCTCTGTGCTTAAGTAGATGTGACTCTGTTCGAGTGCTGCACTGAAATAGAAAATCTACCCTGAAGCACTCCCAGTCTGTAAAAATAGCTGAAATAAGGAATGAAAGCAGAAAATTTTCATCCCTCTGCAGCGTTCATATTACTGTAAATGTCAGTTTTTCAGGTCAGAGCTTCAGACACTGAGGATGCAACCACAGGGTGGGTAACACTTACTTCACTGTCAAGAGCTTCACTGGACCAGAATGCAATGCAACTTCAAGATATGCTGTGTTTAAAGTAAAAGGGCATGACACACTTTTTCAGAACCGGAGACAAAAGAATGTCACAGCGGTGTTCAAAGCAAAATTTCTCTCTGAGAAAAAGTGGATCTGTGAGAACTTTTTTTGCTGCAGGCTGAACTCTCAGATTTCAAAGCAAAGATCTGCACAGCTGCACCAGCTGCTTAAAATACTGTGTACTGCAGGAGTGTCCAAACTGCAAATGAAAAAGGTCAAGCAGCCTTTACTGACATATTCATCACACATGAAAGTAACAGATGAATGCTCTATTTGTTAACTTTTTTTCTAGTGATTTCTGTAAAAATCAGTCACGAGATATGCTTAAACATATTTGTACCATCATCACAGACATGAAATCACACCTCACCTGTCCCTCAGGTGTCTCTTGATACCAGATGATAAGTGGTCAGTTTTCTGCAATGTTACGTGCTGTCTAAACATCAACAAACTCTGCTTCTGACCAAGGAAGATGTTCTCAGTTGGGGGGGGGTTGTGGCAGTAACAGAATCTGGAGTTTATCAGGATTTCTTTTCATATTTAGACTATTGTGACTGGCAAGCAACATTTTGAGCCCCTGTTTTATCCTGCATTCTGAACCATTTCATAACTTTAACCTAGTTGTGTGTCCTCTAATGTGTTTTTTCATTCATTTAAACAGGTCAGCTGTAAGAGCTCTTGAGTCTCTGCTGAATGAAGAGAGCTTTACATTTATATAAGTAGCCTATAAACAGTCCAAATGTAGTTTTTTGAGACATCATTAGATATATTTTGGTTTCATTTGTGTACTTGACAGAAAATATAAACATTCACATATTTTAGAACATTTCTAAGTGTTTCACCAACCATAGTTTACATAACGTCCTTTACTTTTAGAGTAGACCCTGTCCTCTCTGCTTCTGCCTGCACCTCTGCGGATGGTGCATTTTTTTTGTCTTTATTTTTGTCTTTTGTGTCGTTTTATGATTTGGGTAAGATTTTTACATTTTTACCACTGATGATTGGAAACCTGAAGACCTTTAATAATCCAGTAACATGTGAAAAGCTGACTTTCACTTCTGTCACTGTCTGTACTCAAGTTTGACTTTTGGTAATACATCTCCCACTGTTAATTGCACATCATGTTTTCTCCACTTGATTTCATGCAGCTTTTTCCCTTTCACACTAGTTTTGGAAAATCAAATGACATGCATATATTTTCAGAAAAGGTCAGACACATTCAAAGTTCTTAGCATCAGCCTAAACCTGTCCCTGCTACAGTCATTCATTCAGTCTGTCATTGGAAAGAAAAAACATACCCGTTGTCTCACCAGTTACCTTGATGCTGTGCCGATGGGCGGCGTCCATAACGGCTGGGACCAAGTCCTCTGTGGGCTCCCCGTGGTCGTCTGCCACCCCAGGAGGATACCAGGACAAAACCAGCACGCCTACAAGTGGACATTGGAAGTCCATCAAGATACTTTCTACTTCGTGTTCTTCAGGGTTTAAAAATTTCACGTATGAGTTACAAAGCCTGGCATCATCATTATCACCACCCATGTCATTTGTTTTTAATCCTACACAAACGTGGAGAAGGTCCTTCAAAAAACAATATATCATCCGAATCAAACATCCTGCATCCTACATGGACCCATCACATCTCAAGGAGCTGCTACAACTCCTCTAGAATATTACACTCCCAGACTTCAGGCCTGACTTTGGCTTTTAGTCTCTGATGGTACAATGGAAAATAGATCCTTAGATTATCAGACCCTTCGATTATCAGACCCTTCTCCTTGGAAAAGTGCACAAACAAAACAAAAGTATATCCAGAGTTAAAAAATACACACACACACACACACACAGGTGCATACAAATAGTTCAGAATGCAGGATAAAAATTGTTTGGGGCTAAAAATGTTGTTTAAGGTCAAATTCCTTGGTCAGAAGCAGAGTTTTCTGACCTGCTGAAAACTGACCACTTATCATTTGGTTTCAAGAGACGATTGAGTGACAGGTGAGGTTTGATTTCATAAGTCTGTGATGATGGCACAAGTATGTTTGACCACACTTAGTGACTGATTTTTACAGAAATCACTCAAAGAAATTGTGAACAAATAGAGCATTCATATCTCACATGAACGGTTAATATATGTCAGTAAGAGCTGCTGGACTTCACTTCATGACTCCTCATGTAATCCTACATGTGTATTGTGTATTATTATTATCATTGGCACTACAGAAGTCTAATATTGTGATGGGAGTCTCTGCATGCACATGAAACCAGTCTGTCAAAGCCTGATGGTTTTTTCTTCTGTTCCTTATTTGTGTTGCAGAAATTCCTCCAACAGGATTATTTTTGAATTCAAACGGTCTCCTTTCAAGTAAACAAATGAAGAAATTGGTGCAGAGAAGCTTTTCAAACAGCCTTCATTTGTTGCATCATGGGTGTATCTAGAGCACCAGATGCCTCTCTGTTTCTCACACTGCAGATGATGACAAGTTCGATGCTGACAGGTTGTTCAAACCTGTACATCCATCTTTTTATTTAGCAGAAAACTCTGTCACTGACTGTGTGAGAGAGACATTAAAACTTGCTGTAACTAAATTATGCCTTTGACTCTTGCATCTATTTGTTGCTTTGACAGTTTCCTATAACACTTAATGAAAAATTGTTATCTTTTAGTTGGAGGAACAAAAGTAAAGACATGGAGTCATGTCACCATCATTGAAAAGTAAAACAGAAACATACACATCCTCTGTTACCTGCTGCAGCCGCTTCTATCTGTGACATGTGAGACTCCAGCACCTTCGGGTCCCTGGAGCTGTAGGGTCCCAGCTCCGGATAAAAACTCGACGCAATATCTTCGGGGGGAGTGTGCCTTCCTTGAGCATGACTTGCTGCGATCTTTGGGTCCCAGTGTGGCACCAGCACGTGATCCCAGTGGATGTACTTGTTGTCCATGCCGGGGGATCCGTACCAAAGATAGTAGAAGATGTGCACGTCATAAAAGATGCTGTACTCTCGGTCTGATTTGGTGAAGACCACCTTAGTGTCGCTGCTGCCCATGTGGAACTGGCCCTGAGACGCTACTACGTCTTTCACATCCAGCCGCCTCCTCTCGGACCTCTCCCCGATGAAGTCCATGCCTGGAGCCAGGTCTGAGAAGCCGTCGCTCGGTTTGAGCGTCCTGAGCCCCATCATGGCCCCGAAAATGAAGAGTGCGAAGAGGAAGAGTGCCACGAGAGCCTTCCTGCGGAGCCGAGTCATGGTCGCTGTCCGTGGTGCTGCTGCAGAGAAATACACAGACCTCAAACCAGCAGGGGGGGAACACGGGTCCTCTCACTGCCAGCTACAGCTTCAGAATGCAAGCATCGTATTTCAACACGGAAGAAACGCGTTCAGTCACTGCAGCTGCTGTTAAATAACCACAACAATCTGATCTGACTTCCATCCCAACAACCTGAGGGAATCACTCACTCTGAGGCTCCTGTAAACCGTCTCCTGCTCGCTTTGGCACAGCCATGATGCTTTTATTGTTCCACTGTCTTCCCCCCTTGGAAAGAGAAGTGAAAAATCGCTTTGATCCCTCCACTGTTCCTTCATGTCTCAACAGAAAACTGCATCTAGTCTGCTCTCACTAATAAAGCTGTAATAAAGCAGTCCAGACTATCTTTGTTTTCCACCCTAAAGCTCACACTCACTGTGCGTCTGCACCTCATTTCTCCATCGAGCTATTTCAGCTGCTCCTACCGTCATCCCATCTTCATCAGAGGAGATCACATCGGTTTTCCTGGAAAGCTGCTTCTGCTCTGTCCTACATTATATAAACTGTGTTTTTAATGGAGGCTCCTGCAACACGGGAGAGTGACACATTTGTCCCAGTGGTGCGAGAAGGAGGGAGGCAGGCAGGATTATCCCTAACCGGAAAGATACGGAGGCTGAGAGGGGCGATTAATGCCACATCAGAACCAGGGGGCGGAGCTTCAGTGTATGTTGAGAAAAAACAAACTTACTCTGTTGACATTTCTATGTTGTACACAAATAAAGAAGCCATTTACTATTTGAGTATCATATTTTGTTACAATGTATTGGTATCATTCGTTGACTTGTGTCTGCACCAACAGAAATGAATCATATGAATTTTCTCATGTCAGATAAACACACCCACTGGACTTTAACAAACATTTAGTTGAAGAAGAAACACCAGGCTGACAACACTGGCTGATAATTCCTCTATGCATGGCTGTGAGCTACTTTAACTGCACAGTACAACAAAGGACAGTCATGGTTGAATACCTATACTACAGCTATTAGACTAACTGCAGTCCATTAGTCCAAGAATAGTCCAACAATCCATAAATATATTAATGGATCATTTGCAGACACTACATTTCCACTGAGCTGTCACTTACATAGACTTCAATGCAGTTTGGTTGATAAATTTGTTTTAGGTTAAATGACTTATACAGCTGTGTTCTGAATACTCAAAGCTGCTTGGTGTTAGTTACAACTAGTGTGTGCTGTGTGCCAATAATAACTGCTGCCACTTGTTCTGTGATCCACTCTTTTTCTTTTTCTTTTTCTTTCTTTCTTTCTTTCTCTTTCTTTCTTTCTTTCTTTCTTTCTTTCTTTCTTTCTTTCTTTCTTTCTTTCTTTCTTTCTTTCTTTCTTTCTTTTCACCATATGACTGAGGGAAATATTTGCCTTGGCTTGTCCTTTAGTTTAGTCTAATATACAACTCAATATAATCAAGGTTTAAAATGAATAGAATAATTTACTGCAGGGAGTTTGCAGCAGAAAGACACTGTGATGTCATATCCAAAAAGGCCACTTAGTATGGCACCAACAACCCTCATACTGCAAATTATTATTCTTTAGTAATATTAATATTGATAATAAATCAAAAGCCATAAAAATAAAAAAGTAAAAGAATTATCTTCAACTAAGCACCATTTATGTACTGTTATATGTCTGTTACATACCAACAAAACACCTTTGTAATGTTAAAGGTTATTGCAGCCGTCTTAACCCAACACAAAACAAAGCCTGGCTCTTTAAACTCTTCATAATATATAAGCCCTAAATAAAGCCTTTTTGGTTTCAAGTTAGTGTTTTTGTTCTCCTGTCAGTTTTATTTATTTTTTGTTGTAGGTTAAAGCTGCACATTAATTTTAGTGTCTTTATTGAGACACTCATAAAGGTTGAAGCCCTTGAGTGAAACACCTCCTTAAGCACCTTTTTTTTAAAGAATGAAATGCTTTATTATTAACAACACTTTCCTACTCAATGGCTTCACTGAGAGTTTAAATCATCATCCACTTTGCCTCCATAAACATAAACTATTTAAACAGTAGCTCCTTTTTTATGCTGTTTTTTAAGTGTTCTCATGGCGATATTTTGGATCATAAAAGAAGAAAGTGATTTTGTTGTGGCAGTCTCAGAGAAAGCTTGCTTACGGGGACACCTAGTGGGAGAGATGAGTACTGCATTTATTTTCTTCAGACAAGCAGACGTGAGGGTCAGTCATTGTTCACTGAGGTTAGTCTTTATCCTCCCAGAGCACTCGTTTAAACCCCTGGATGGACTGCATGTCCATTTGTCACCCATAGATGGTGACTCTGCATTTAATATAGACTGCAGCTCGCAGAAGAGGATGACAAAAATGTAAAGGAAAGAAGGGAAAAAAGGTGCTTAGTAAAAAGATAATTTTATTTTTTAAACAAAAGATTTCTTTTTTCTAAAAAAAAAAAAAAAAAAGAAGTCTATGAAAGAAAACATCAGTTAAAGAAGTACACATTAAGTCACATAAATAAAAATAAAATATAAAAAAACCACAAACATGTACGTGATGTAATGATACAGATTCTGTTTTAACTTTTTATAGATAATAAAAGATAGATAGATAGATAGATAGATAGATAGATAGATAGATAGATAGATAGATAGATAGATAGATAGATAGATAGATAGATAGATAGATAGATAGATAGATAGATCATTGCATTATTATGGCAATTCTTATGCAGCATGTGGGGGGTGGTTGTGGTTTAAGTTTGTCATTTTAAGGGTATGATAGTTTAACATTTAAGTTTAGACCTGAATTTGAGAATTCAAGAATTCATTAATGAAAGTTGGAAAAATTAATATTTGAATAAACTTTTGGTCCATAAAATAAATAAATAAACTATGGCCCACAGGCTGGATACAGCCCGCCTCCACATTTGGCCTGGCCCCCTGAACAATACCAGAAACACATTATGATTTTTTTTTTTTCAGGCCACGCAATTGAGATTAATACATGCAAAGAACGTGACATTGTATTCCACCCTTCTGCTGTCTGTGCCCCTATCAGTGTAATTTTATTTCATTAATAGTGTGATTATTTATTTCTTGACTTTTTTTCTGTGAAGATCCTGGAAAGGGTTATTATTATTTGGTTATGTGTGGCTTTTCTGGAAAACAATACATGTTCATGTTTAGGCACCCCTGCGATCGTCACACTTTTTCTGTTACAAACTGACTCTGGCCCCCCATCAGAGAAGGGAAAAGTTATGGGACCCTCACAGAAAAAAGTTTGGGGACCCCTGTTCTAAATTGTCTGTAGGTGTGAGTGTGTGCATGAAAAGTTGTCCGTCTCTATGTGTCAGCCCTGTGATTGACTGGAGACCAGTCCAGGGTGTGCCCTGCCTCTCGCCCTAGGACAGCTGGGATAGGCTCCAGCCACCCACAACCCTGAACAGGATAAGCGATATAGAAGATGAATGAATGAATAGTTAAAGTTTATCACAAGGAAGCTCCCCAAGGTTAGAAGAGCTGTCCCTGGTGCTGAAACAGTGTTTGACTGTACCAAGTGGCAATGCTGTATGGGGGGTATTAATTTTCCCTTTACGCATAATTTTCTAAGTTATTAAACTTACAAGTCATGGCTGACGTGACTGACAGGTGGGCACGCTGTAGCTGTCTGCAAAGAGGCTAAAGGCCTTCCTCTTTACCTCATCTTAACTCAAACAAAGCTGGGTTGAGCTTTCCAGTTGGCTCTGACAATGATAGGCTGCAAACCTCTGTATCAGAAATAAATAGATGACATCATGGACAGTCAGTTGGGTCAATGCACATCCTTCACTTTGAAGAAAGCTAATGACGAGTTAATATATGAAAAGAGCATCAGATCATATCCACAGTGTGTTCTTTGCACACCTGTGCTTACTCGCCTCTGACTCGCATCTATATTTATTATGGTGGGGAAAAACTGTTAATACATAAACTGACCCTTTGACATCTGATTCTATCAAACATGACACTTGAGGAGATCTGATCAAAGAAGAATTTTTCTTTTTTTGTAGGGTTTATCACGTTTATATGAATAGTCTGAGAGAGATAAGAAGTGTGGGATAAGAGTGGAGTGACGTGCATCAGGTCATGTCGGGACAGGGAATGGATTTTACGGATCAGTGCTACTGGAACTGTCCCCCTGTATGCTGGACTCCACAAGCTGAGCAGAACCAAAACGGATTCAGCTGGTTTGCTAAGAAAACAATCAGAAGAGACTTCTCATTTCATTGAAATTCTATACTTTACTTTATTAAATTATCAATGTCCTGATGTATATTTCCCCAAGTACCACATAGAAAAAACACTACAGTTCATTAAAAACACACAAGTTAGTCACAGTGTAGCACTGGACTGACAGCCTATTATTACCATGAACAAATACACAGAAAAGAAGTCATCAACAAGAGCATAATTTCCTCCTATCAGTGAAATATTTGTTATATGCATGCATGGTTGATATCTTTTGAGAAAAACAAAGGATCTTCAGATTGGCACCAGTGCACACACTGTGAGCAAGGAGTGGACTCTCCTTCAGCTCAAACCAGCTTTTTAAACTGCTTTTCAGCTGCAGCAAGCACAAAGCATAAATAGAAGTAGAAAACTTTGCAACCCACAGGGAAATTAGTTTTTTTTCTTCCACTGTTAATGAAGATGCTACACACTGTAATGCCACTTGTGTAGGTGTGAGGAGCAAGGCTCTGACCCAAGGACAACAGCCCAGCATAAAGTAAGATAAGAACGTGATATGAAGCTTGTGAAAACTCTTTTATATCATTTAAATACCAGCTGTATCACTTTACTCTATGTTCACATTGTCTCAGCTGGCTAAAGCTAACAAGCTAGTTGCACAAAATCATCAGAAAAAGTTACCTGTTGTTTGGTCACTACTATGCACTGCCCCCTGCTCAAAAGACTCAGAAATTGCTTTAATCTTATTTACAATAAAAAAAAAAACTAATGAAACCTGCTGACTTACCAAGTGTATGTGGACTATGATCGAGTTCTAATGTATTGCACACCTCCAGCATCATCTCAACTCAACACAGAAACTATTGATGACAAATAAATAGCAGCAGCAGCAGCTATTTCTGCTTCATTGATATAGCCTCTTATTACTCTGACTGAGAGAGAAATGAGTACTGAGCTGGTTTGTTTGCATTTGCAGCTATGATGTGTGAAGACTGACTGTAAATGACTCAGAGAAAATAAAATGACAGAACTAAGAGCAGCCATGAACGATTGCTTCATTTAAGCATTATTATAAGGTTGCATATAACACACAAAAATGAAATCTCAGCCACGTCCACCATTCGACATCTGACATCACTGTATCTGTTTCATTGATGGCAGCTGAAGCAACAATCCCTTAAAACCTTGTCATGTCCTTTTAGCAGATTTCTTCGACAAACAAGGCTTCAGTCTGTCATTGTTGCCTGTTTGGCCCTGCGGCGGTCTGCCACTGCCTTCTCTACCCAGAGGCCTGTTGTGGGAGGGATATCTGTCACAACATGGAGGCACATTATAGATTTGTTATTGATCCACTGTATTGATTTATTTCCCACTAGAGAAGAGGTGAAAGGTGAGCTGACAGGCCTCCCATGAGGCCGATGCTTATTGTCCCTCCTCAGCAACACACAGGCAAGGTCCAGGCAGCAAGCTCTGGGGTGTGTTAAAAAATCATACCTTCAAACATACATAACATAAACACTGTGGAGATGTTGTGGTGCTTCAATATGTCAAATTTAGGCCTACAATCTGGAAAAATTATGAAACGGTACCATTGTGGGTATAATCCAGTAATGCTTGAATGTGCGTGTGCCATCCTTTGTTCCCAAAAACCCTTGTGGCTGACCCGGGTCATCCTGTGCCTTTGTGCAGCAGCCGGTGCTTTTTCATTTCCATGGTGACTTTCAGAGAGCCTCCTGCTGCACCATTAAACACATGAATGGAGGGGGTCATTTGGTTTTATACGGCAACACCCAACACACACATCCACACACATCCACATGCTAAATATGAAGACATTAAGCTCCGCTTGCTCAGGGGAAGTCAGAGAAATAGAAGTTGTAGCTCAGTGTTTCAGCAGCTATGTTTTACCAGTTTACTACAAAGCTTTGTAACGTAAACTGCTTGTTTCTGATTGGTCATTTAACAGCAACATTTCATAGCATCAGGCTGCTGATTCTGGATTAGAGAAAGCTGCCAGTGATGCAGCTGTGATCTTTGCACTAGAGGACCTACTATGATCGTATCGAAACGTAGGAAGCATGGTTAATTTGATGTCACTTTGTTTACAGGTGGAAAGAGGTGAAAATGTAACTACCACTGGATGTCACAAAATCAGAATTTCCCCTCATAATTACCTAAGTTATCAAAAAAATTCTGCATTTAAATTTGTAATGAGAGAAGAAGAAACAAAATAAACTGATATTAATTCATCCACAATGACCAACATCTGGCAACTGTTTATTTAGTTATCCAAAGGCGCTGTGAAGACTGGGTTAAAGACTCTGTTTCCCCTGAGTACTATCATCCACTGACACAAGGTGCGTGTTTGTTTTGGAAGCAAATGAATGGAGAGCAGATCTTTCAACACTTCTTTTCTTTGTTAAAACAACGTTTCTCAGGATGCAAAGCAACAAGGTAGTCATAGTTACGTAGCACTATTGTTTAAAATGTAAAACTTTGTAAACTCAGTTTGAAGTGTAGTTTAGTGTCCAGAAGGTGAGCAGACCGATCTGACAGATCTGTTAGTGTAACTCACAGCCCGGTGCTCTTAGACGTGTCGATAACATGTAACAATAGTGAATTCTGGTTATGTTCTACCAGTGCCCAACTACCAACTCCAACCTCACCAAACAGAGCTACCCTAACCCCACCCTTTGTTTTAATGATAGACATTCATGTTTGAACAGATCACTGCAGTATAACTGCTGCATGTGGGTTGGAATGCTCGATCACTTTCCTGTTTAGCTTTATTCTGCTCTGGCGTCCTTTTTCTTTTTGAAAGTTCACTTCCAGTGTCCACTATTATGACAAATAAATAAATAAATAAATAAATAAATAAATAAAAATTCTCCAAGAAAAAGTACAGATCTTGATTCTTGCTGTTAAACTTCACCAGCTGGTCTAATGTAATCAAAGGGACTTTCTGTCTGCATGCCATAAGCGGATTCATCTTCTCCTGGCAATCTCTGACCCAAGCATGGATACTGAGAAATAACATTTAGAAATAACTGATTTTGTTTCTGTGCAAAAGGACGACTCTTCCCCCATTTGCTGCTGCAGACCCAAGTATCTGTAGGTTTGGTAAACAGGAGTCAAATTACCTCCTATGCTAATCATCCTACCACCCTTCTTAACCTATTGCCAACCACCAGTCATCCCCTCACCTTCCTGCTCAGAGTGAAGGTGCAAGTCTGGACATCTTTTTTTGTTATCCTCATCCTCTCAGCATCATCTCCACCACTTAAGGACCCTTTTTCTCATTATTCATTTTTTTCTGTGCGCCCATAAGCCTAAACCACACACACTCAGACCACACATACCACATAGAAACAGCACTACACATACAAAGTCCCACATACAGAGAGAAATAAAGAGTGGAAACTGGAAGAGAGTGTGTCTGTTGCCATCATTCATGGCCATCTTTCCGTTTCTGATCAGACAACCTGAGCTGATTGCAGCTGTAACATCACAAGCAATTCAGTTTTCATTTCGGTCAGAAGTACAGAGTCCAGCTAAACCATCGCCTCTTTTATAGTTTCTGATCATCTCATTTTAAACGGTTGATTATGAACAGGTAAATATTCAAAAATGAGACTATTTCCAGATAAAGTCCTCACAGGGCCTTTAAAGGATAATTTTATTTATGAAAAAATAACTTGTTTATATAGTTTTAAGAACAGTCCCTCTGACTTGAACACTCAGTGGTATCTGGTTGGTGTTGTTGTCCCTGGTGCTGCTTTTTTATTTTTAATAAATCACTGTTGCTGTGTTACAATGTTTTAGCCAATCAGAATCAAGTATTTAACACAGCTTGATAATAATCCACAGTCTATACATTATCCCCTAAAGATACATGTGTGTGTTTTTGAGTGTGTGTGTTTTTGGGTGTGTGTGTGTGTGTGTGTGTGTGTGTGTGTGTGTGTGTGTGGCATTACAGGAAATTGAATGACTCAGCAGCTTTGTGGTTTTCTCCAGCAGTTTGAAAGCAGCTAATTACATATTAATGAGCGTGAGTGAATGACTCAAACAGGCCACCATATGTTTTTCTACAGACTCCAACAGGTGGATGTGAATCACCCCAGCAAAGACAATACATGAAGCTTCATTT
The DNA here is from genome assembly GCA_030710495.1 of Labroides dimidiatus. Taxonomy (NCBI): domain Eukaryota; kingdom Metazoa; phylum Chordata; class Actinopteri; order Labriformes; family Labridae; genus Labroides; species Labroides dimidiatus. The sequence continues at coordinate 13,593,570 of CM061155.1, forward strand.
AATCTGCAACAAATATGATTCATCCTGAAGAGAACTGATGGAGGGGGAAAACCATCTGCCACCTACATGTCACTAGTTATCAATTCATCAAATAGAGAACAGTCAGAGAACAGTCACGGGCAGCATGTTCTGGAAGGCCAAATGTGTTCTACTTTATATTTTGGTGGTTTGTCTGATGTCAGAAAGTGTTGATAGCCTCAAGAAAATTTAAAAATAATCATTTATGGCTAAATGTTTTTGTCTTTAAATAATTTAAAGCCACTTTAAAAGCATCCAATGATACCAGTTTATTAACTTTAAGTTAATAAACCCTTTGCTCTAAGTAAAGGGAGACATTTATGACCTTTGAAAAGGACAATAATAAAAGTCCCTGATCTAGATTTGAAAGTTAGATGGAAGCAGACCTTGAACAGAGCAAATGCCAGTGTTTTAGTGTATGCAGTAAAGCAGCCTGACATGTACAGCACACAGTGATGAGTGAGAGAGAGCTTTACATCAAAATGCTCCATGATACACTGTGTGTGTGTGTGTGTGTGTGTGTGTGTGTGTGTGTGTGTGTGTGTGTGTGTGTGTGTGTGTGTGTGTGTGTGTGTGTGTGTGTGTGAGGCATGCATGTTGATGACATCACTGTTAGGGATTTGTGTGTTATTCAGATTAACACTGTCACTAATTAATCAGCTCCAGAAGTGCTTTTTGGTCAAACTAGTGATTAGTATTTTGATAGGCCTGAAACTGTAGTCATATGTTTACCAAGCAGAAACAAACCCACCTACTACTAGCCAAGGTTCTACAACCCCAATGTTGGGCTGTTGTTTGAAACGTAAATAAAAACAGAAAACAATGATTTGCGAATCCCTTTAAACCTATATCCAGCTGAATACACTACAAAGACAAAATATTATTGTGCAAACTGATAGACTTTATTTTTATTTATTTATTGCAAATAGTCACTCATTTTGAATTTGATGCCTACAACATGTTCCAAAAAAGTTGGGAGTTGGGACAGGGGGAACAAAAGAGTAGGTAAGTTGAGGAATGCTTAAAAAACACCCGTCTGGAACATTCCATGGGTGAACAGGTTAATTGGAAACAGGTGCATGTCATGATTGGGTATAAAAAAAGACATCCCCGAAAGGCTCTGTTGTTCACAAGCAAGGATGAAATGAGGTTCACCACTTCGTGAACAACTGCATGTGCAAATAGTCCAACAGTTGAAAAACAATGTTTCTTAGCGTACAATTGGAAAGAAGTTATGGATTTCATCATCTACAGTGCATAATATCATCAAAAGATTCAGAGAATCTGGAGAAATCTCTGCATGTAAGCAGCAAGGCTGAAAATCAACATTGAATGCCCGTGACCTTCAATCCCTCAGGCTGTACTGCATTAAAAACTGACATTATGTAAAGGATATTACCACGTTACCAGTTCATACAATTCATCACTACATCTACAAGTGAAAGTTAAAACTCCATCATGCAAAGCCAAAGACATATATCAACAACACCCAGAAACCCCACCAGCTTGTCTGGGCTGGAACTCTCAGATGGACTGACGCAAAGTGAAAAAGTGTTCTGTGGTCTGATGAGTCCACATTTCAAACTGTTTTTGGAACCCATGGACATGTTGTCCTTTGAGCCAAAGAGGAAAAGAACAATCTGAATTGTTATCAGTGCAAAGTTGAAAGCCAGCATCTGTGATGGTATGGGGGTGTGTTAGTGCCCATGGCATGGTTAACTTCTGTGAAGGCTCCATTAATGCTGAAAGGTACATACAGGTTTTGGAGCAACATATGCTGCCATCCAAGCCACGTCTTTTTCAGGGATGTCCCTGCTTATTTCAGCAAGACAATACCAAGACACATTCTGCAAATGTTACAACAGTGTGGCTTTGTAGTAAAAGAGTGCAGGTACTAGACTGGCTCATTATGAAGTGCAAAATATGACAATGGAGACCCCGGGCTGTTGAGCAACTGAAGTTGTACATCAAGCATGAATAGGAAAGAATTCCACCTACAAAGCTTCAACAATTAGTGTCCTCAGTTCACAAATGTTTATTTGGTGTTGTAAAAAGGAAAGGTGATGTAACACAGGGGTAGACATGACAGCTTTGTGTTAAACGATCAATATTTAAAAAATTGCGATTTAGTTATTTATGTTTCTGTAAGGGACACTCTTTATCTTTAACCTTGATGACTTTAGGGGGAATCTACAAAAATAATTTTGAGGAACAGAATACACAAGGACAAGGGTTTGATTTAGGATTTTAAAGTTTTACATTAATTTCATAAGACACTGACAGAACTTAGCATCGGTGTAGATTTTACCTCCATTTCTTAACAAAAAAAAGGGTTAATTTTCCGTTTTCCCCATTCCTCTGGACAAAAACATTTGTGTGTGTGTGTGTGGAGGGGGGGGGGGGGGGGGGGGGGGGGGTGAAGAGTGACAGTGGGCGGGTAATCCTCCTTGGCCCTTGGTGCAAATTTCATCCAAAGCGCTGATTGGTCATTTTCTCAGCAGTTTTGGCCCCCTCTCCGATTGGGCATGTGTGATGTGACTTAACCACAATTGGAGGTCACGTGACCTCAACTGGAGAGGCGTGTGAGCGTGTGTGGTGGGGGTTACGCGAGGCAGGAGGGCCACTGGGGGTTTATGAGCATATTGTGAAGAAGAGAGCAGGAAGAGCAGAGAACACCATCGTTACGCTTGGAGGATTTAAAGTATTTAAAAAGGAAAGCTCGTGCAACGATGTCCGACATGAAGTCAACTTATTTCATCTGATATCTGTACGGTTTGTGCACGAGGCTGTGGACACCTCGCACCATGGCAGAAGGTATGAGAACTTTTCTGCAAATGCTTAAAAACAGAAAGTTGTATACACAGTAAAGAAAGGAAAAGTTTCCCCCCTATTTAACTTGATCTTTTCTTGCCTCCCTCAGTGAGGCTTATTTGTTATTTATCTATACAATATTTCATGGTGTTTGTGGGAAAGTGAGATTTGATGGAATAGAGGTCTCTGTCACAGAGACGGTGGAAAGCAGGTAAAAAACGGTTCATCATGAAAATGTCTTCTCGTGCTGTTTTCTCGGAGCTTCATATAAGAAAAATGTTTTTTTATTTAACAAACAGCTCTTTTATCGCTGTCGCCATTTTTACAATTTGCCTTTAGTTTGGAGAAGATCTATTTTATTTTGAAGGCCTGCAGAAAGACAGGAATATAAATAAAGTACCCCAAAAGGCTATCAAATTAACTTAATTTGATCTCTTAAAGAAATAAATATGAAGCATGGATTAACATTTTAATAATGAATTTAAGAATACTCGTAAAAAAAAATCACATATTTCAAACAATGAGCAGATCATGTGATTAACATAATTGATCCTTGAACCGATTCGTTTTCAAAAAAAATAGAGAACAAGCTGGGGCTACTCTTAAAAGTCTGTTAGTTTGTAAAGTTTATTGTTATAAAATTATTAATTCACATTCTACAGTTTGCTTTACGGATTTATAAGCGAAATAAAACAAGAAGTCCCATTTTTTGCCTAAATTAAAAATGTACTCATCGTATAAAAACTTTATAGGTCAACCCATAAAAATAAATAACTTCACATTAATCACTATTTGTTAGAGGGGTAGTGTCAAATGTGAGGGGGAAAAAAGTGGCGTTACCAGTGTTATTGACGTTTTAAAGACCCTTATTTTGTAGGACTGTTGTCGAAGAATAACATAAGGATTGTTAATAAGTATGATTATTGTCTTCACGTTTATTTACCAAATAACATCATATACAGCTCAAAAATATGATATATTAATATTATAATATATATTATTAAAAAAATATCATCTGTCAGGTTTCGTCATTGCTTCATTGTTTCCTCGGTCCTTTACGTTACGTAACACGTCAGACGCACGCATCAGGCCTGTGGTTCTTCATGGCTTTACTCTGGTATCGATCAACTCACTCTGAAAAGAGCATCCTCATCACTGTGTATCTCTCTGTGTGGTTCAGGAGGCTGGGTGCGGGGTGAAGGAGAGGAGGAGGAGGAGGCTGTGGCCCGGGGCAGCGGGGTGTGTAAGTGGTTCAACGTGAGGATGGGCTTCGGCTTCCTCTCAATGAGCAGCAGGGACGGAGCTCCGCTGGAGGAGCCGCTCGACGTGTTCGTGCACCAGGTGAGACGCTCCTGTTGCAAAGTTTGATCTCAGTTTCTATGGCCATCTTTATTTGAATCATAAACCTGTTATTGAACAGAAATACATTCAAAGCGCTCAACACAAAGCATCCAAACCAAGAGGGTCTTAAAAATAATAAAGCAGACCCTTAGAAAATAAAGGAAAAAAAACTTATAAATTATAGATTTTACTCTGAAGTGAATGACAAAAACTCTCCTGCGTAAAGACTTTTCCTCATTTGATACAATCTCGAGAAACTCCCTCTAGAATTAACTCCTGAAGTGAAAGTGAAATGGACTCACATCTCTGTTCTTGCAGGAATTTTAAACCTACCTGAGAACTTCAACCTCCATCTCACCGAACTCTTAGTTGATAAAGATGCCACATTCAAATGTTTCTTCTTTTCTTGTTTCCAACTTCTGATCTGACATTATTCTGAGGATGACTCATAAAAAGTGTCACAAGCTCTATTACAGATTTGAAGACGTATCACTGACAACGTATAACAAGTAAATGTGATCATATATAACTTGGACAGGATTAGATAATGTGTTGAGCTGAGTGTGTTCACGTGATATATTTATACACGTAAGAACCTCAAAGTGCAGAAAACAGTTAACTTTGTCCGGAGAAGCATTAAAGGTGTATTGTGCTTTCACATATTTTAAACGTAAATTTAAAGTAACAACGATGGATGTTCATACTAAATGTGCAGATTTTCAAACCTTTACATATCCATTTGATGAAGAAATCCCTAAACCGGTCTGTAAACTGAGACTCAAAACGGTCTGTTCCAGATATAGTATGTGATATTTACTAACTCACCACAAGACTTGTTGAAATGATGAGGTCATCATATGAGATTCTCTATATTGATTCACAACACTTTGGAGAGGTGGGCCTCTAACACCAAGGTCTGCCCATAGCTCTGCATTTGACAGGCCTCCGGAGGGTTGCCCAATCAGAGGGAAGAGGGTTTGTGGAGCAGGGAAGCCTTAAAGAGACAGCAGCTAAAGGGAAGAGTTTCAAAGGCGCAGTAAAGAGTTTTCTAAAACACCAGTGTGAGAAAAATAGAGATTTTTTGAGATATAAAATCATGTAAAACATGAACAGAGGTACCAGAAGGAAAGTCTGCAGTCTATTAAAAGAAAAATACCCCAGCTCAGTATCATCAGCAGCACAAACAGCTAATTTTTTCTGTCATTGTACTGAAAATGTTTATTTGCAAACAAAACTGGACCAAAACTTACATCATGATGGGTTCACATTATGTTACACACTTGTCTTTATATTCATCAGATTCTGTTCTTCAAAGGACTTCTAATATATTTGTGTAAAATTATATGGTGATGAAAACATCTGAAGGTCACCTATGCCTGAGTCAGTCCTGTTCAGTACCCTCACTGGCTTCCTCTCAGAGAAATATTTTTAGTAAGACCTTTGGAAGTGCAGAGGGAGAGTCAGAGCGCAGACTTTTCTGATTACAGGGACTAAAGCAGAGAAAACATTGCTCATACCTCTCCACATCGCTCCTGCTTCCTGTTATAAAGTCATTAAAGTGTCAGGGAGCCCACCCAGTCCTCAGTGTCAGTCCCATATCTCATGTGGAGCCTCTTGGCAGAGAGACTTCTCAGGTTACCTGCTGCTGTGAGGCTGTAAATCATCAAACCTGAGAGAGGGGCTTTAGAAGCTGCTTTTAAGGCTTCAGTGAATTACTGGTGTGCAGAGGCTGCAGTGGACAGAGCACTGCAGTAAATACCATCATTAGAAATTCAGCAGGTTTGAAACTTTCAAATGAGACATAAAGCTGAGACATAAAACTGTGCTCAGACTTTAATCCTGGAATCTTTGTATACGTGGTTTGGGGTCTAAATGACTTATAGGGAAAAAGGATTTGAACTGGACCTGTGGATAAAGCAGGTAATAGGTAAAGCAGCAATAGAAATCTTGACCACCCACCCCTGTCCAAAATGTCAAAAAATACCCACATAATGAGTTGTTTTATTTGGGGAGGTTAGCACTTTATTTGAAACCAATGACAAACTCTGGACATGCTCCCTTCAGAGTCACCAATCGTTTGTCGTCCACTGCATTGAGGGCGCGGCCACACTGGCCATCCATAACTGTGCCCAAGCACGCTTCAACCATCAAGTCCAGTTTGTTGGCCAGTGTGACTTCTCTTTACCGTGCTCAGGCACGGTACACTTCCTTGGCTTTGGCAGACTTCAGAGAGGTGTACTCCGGCCTTCGGCACAGTACACTTCATGCACAAGCAGGAGCATGCATACACAACAAGGACATGACGTATAACCGCTGCAACTGCTGCTCCCTACAGTCATTTTAAACAATGGCGGGGTGTTTGAGGGCTGTGTCGGAGTAAAACAATTTAACATGAGCCAAAAAGTAAATTATGATGTAATCACGATGTACAAGAGGCAATCGTGCTCAAGTCTGGTTCATATGTGAGTAGTGTGATTACGGCACAGCCGTTAAAGTTTGATGCACAGGCATTGACTCGCCTCTTTTTAAAAATGTAAACTATATGAGACATTTTTAGAAAATAGCCTTTTACATTTGAGGAGTTGTATATTTTCTTCACCTGGTGACAAACGTCAGAAATGCTGATTGCTAAGCCATCAGACTGCATGGAAGAGAGCAGTTTGACCATGAGTCTTTTGTTCAGTAGTTTACACAGATATTGTGTTTGGTCGGGTCCAACAGTTACAGAAAAAACGCCAAAATGAGCTTTGTTTCAAGCCAGGTGTTTAAACTAGGATGTGCACATTTAGTGGACTACATGATTACAATGACAAACTTCATAAACAGAACTACTAATCGGTTAAACAGGTCATTCGTATCTTATTATTGAAGCCTCACATGCTGAGGTGATGGTGTTGCATTCTGCTGTTTTGTTTGCCTGTCTCTTCCTGGTTGCTGTTTTTTTTTCATACAGCTCTCTGCAGAGCTCATAAAGAGGAGAGATGGTTCACTTTTCTGCTGTTCAGCTCCAGGAAAAAAACAATGTAATGAACATTCACAGGACACACTCATTGCTTAACTGAACAATTTTCGAGCTTATATCTTACTGATGGCTAATTTTGTGTCCAGTTTTCTCATCAGTGTTGACTTATTGTGTTGGGCTTGACTTCTGTCCTCATATAACAGGAAGGTTGGAGTTGAGGCAGATAACCAAAAGACTCCATGTCTCGTTTATCCAAAGAGCAGTTAACATGATATTATATTGTTAGCCTTATAGGATTATCACTAAAGTCATATATTATACACATTTAAATTATTATTTTGTGAGCCTCACAGCACAAATGCCTAAGTCAAAGAAATTTAAATAAAATAAATGAGTTGACAGTGATAATATAGATAAAATAAACAAGATATTATAAATAGTATTTAAAATAATAACAAACATAAAAAATGTGTTTTACTTCTTTTCTAAAACCTTTAAATATGATTTAGGTAGTTCAGGCACTATTAGGCTAATGATGTACCTAATGGCAGCCAGCACCCATGATGCTTTACTTTGAGTTCTGTTCGCACTCCATGTTACACTTTTGCATTAACAAGTGCGACACGTGTTAATGAACTCCATCTCCGCTGTTTTTACTGCTGATGATGTTCAGTGGTTTGAAATCATGTCTGGGGCTCATCTCATCTCCACATCTGTGTTTCCCATGTTTTAAAAACTGTCCAGGGTTTAGTGCAGATAGCCAACATATTAACATTATATGTAGGTGTTAAAACATAAATTAGTGTAACTTTCATTGAGTTTCCTCCTTTTCCTTTTATTTACCAATTCCACAGCAAAGCCTATTCCGGTGATTTACTCCTCTTGAAGTTCAATTGTTGTTCTCTCTGGCAGTAATCACAGCAATATAGTCCTCCTCTGTGTTACCCAGCATCCTCTTGTGCAAGGAGGCATCTACAGAGTTAATCAGATGGATTTGTTGAGGAGAATTTGTTGGTAGCTTACAGGGGGTTGTTCTGAGGAAGAGGATGTTGTGGAGGTTTGGGGACAGGAGATAATTCTTTCAGCTGAGAAAACTGGAATTTGCTGATTGTAGGCTAAGATGTCTAAAACATCAGTCTAGGGAAACCTGATAAAGTAACAGTTGACTTTAAGTCAAGTTTTTTGTTGTACCCTTGTTCCTTATGACTTCATGGAGACATTTAGGACAGTTATGGTAATTAAAGAGGGGATACTGTGCTTTTTTCAGGCTTTATTTTGTCCCTCTGGTACCCCCTGGTAGATTTACATGACTTTGTTTTAGCTGCTGTCTCTTTAAGGCTCCCAGCTCCACAAACCCCCTTCTGTCTGATTGGCCAGCCCTTTGGAGGCCTATTGGGGACAGGGCTATGGGCAGACCTTGGTGTTTGAGGCCTGTTTTGTGAATACCTTGTGCACATATTTAGTATGAACATCTAGCATTGTTACTCAATATCAATCAATGTTTGATATATTTGAAAGCATAAAACCTTCTCTTTAAAATGTGAGGAAGAAAAAAATAAATAAATAAACAAGTGGACAAGTAAATAGACACAGATTCTAACTTCACAGGAAGATTCGTTTGTTCGCGGGCATTTCTTTCATGTGTCTCTTTTCATTGGACTTAACAAACCTCACTGACTTTTACTCTCTCTTCTTTCCAGAGCAAACTGCACATGGAGGGTTTCCGCAGCCTCAGAGAGGGTGAGGCCGTCGAGTTCACCTTCAAGAAATCTTCCAAAGGGCTCGAGTCTGTGCAGGTCACTGGACCGAACGGAGCTCCGTGTCTGGGCAGTGAGAGAAGACCAAAGAGTGCTCAGAAACGACGCTCCAAGAGTGACAGGTGGGCCGTCGAGTTTAAATTTCTTTGAAAACACTGTGAGAGGTTTTTGAATGAACGAACTGTTGAGTGTTTTCCCTTTTAGAGATACTAAAAGTTGTGCAGAAAATGGGAAAGTGGGATCAGAAAGAAAATCTGTACTTGTAATGTATGCTTTGGCAAGAGACTCTTCATCCTCCACTGTGCTGTAGTGACAGATGGCGCTCATGACAAAAACAAGTCTGACTGTTCTGTTGGTTCTGTTTTGTAGTATGTTGTGCTAGTTTTTAGTTTCAGAAAGAAGGATGGATTTTTTTTTACTTTACTGTACAGTAGTATGTAGTTATAATATATATATATATATATATATATATATATATATATATATATATATATATAGGGAAAATTTCTCAGTATGCATCAAACCAGTCCACCCAACAAACTGTTTCTCTCAATGCACGACACTAATGCTGTTCATCTTCTTTTTCTGTTTATTGGGGGTGAAATTCAGGTTTCACCCCCAATAAACCTTCAGCAAACCCTGCTAAAGCTTCTCACTTCTTGTTATAGAAGAGATAACCACCACAAAGGTGACTGTTTATTTCTATAAAAATAAAAAGTTAATATCTATGGAAGAGGATTAGGGCCACTAAAAAAAAATCCAACATTTTTTTTTATTGTTATTATTCTGGGAAAAAAGTCAGAATTCTGATTTTAATCTCTGAATTCTGATTACATACTCTACATTCACCCACTACATCTACATTCTACATTCACATGTAGTATGTAAATTCTAAAACAGCCTCAGAGTGAAAAGGAAACAGAAAGTGACCAGCTGACTGACCGTTGTCACTCTGTGCAGCAGCTGGCCGAGCTGATCAATACATGGTTTGATCTTTTGAGGTTTCCTCAACCCCCAGCGCTCCGTTTTTGGGCTTTTGTGCCTGCCCCAGTGTAGCTTCATCAATATCCAGCACCTTACTCTTATAAAAAGCGTGTTGCAGTGTTAAGTAAACATAAAGACATTCTTATGTTGAGTATCACTACAAAAACTCAGTCAGACTTTTGTTTGCAAATCTTAAGAATTTTTGTTTCCCTTTTAGAAATGTTTGCCCCATAAAACATGTTTTCAAGCATGTGAATGTAAGAAAAAAATGACATTTGTTTTCACAAAAGTTCAGTCAGGAATAATTTTTCTGGACTCATCAGGCGAATGTGGTTCACATCAAGCCTGAAATGCATTTTAATTAGGTGTATAGATTTTAGTTTTTGCAGTGCTCTAGCTCTTTGATCTGATTCTATCCAGTTGAACTTCATTCATGATGGGTTAAAATAATCCAAAGACTTCCTGTCCTTAAGTACCTGCTGAATGTTTGATTGCATTCACATGTTCCTGAAACATAAAAGTTGCATTAAGAAGACTTCAGGATCCCACTCATTTAATTGATAACAGATGTACGTGCCCAAGAGAGGTCAGAGGTCACCATCGCCTTGGCAACAATGGGATGTGGTGTGCAAATGAGGCAGAAGGAGGATAGGAGGAGGGGCAGTGAGGGAGCGGGGGTCAGGGGTCAGAGGTCAGAGAGGTATTGAAACAAAGGAGCTCACTCTGTCCACGCTGATCGATACTTGGACCCGATGGGGGGCAGGGAGAGAGGAAGAGGAGGAGGAGGAGGAAGAGGTGGTTAGGTGTGAGGTGATCAGGGGCTTAGTTTGGATTTCATCAATCTTTATCTCACAGACTTTGAGAAACATGTTTTACATATTTAAAACCGTCAACAAGTCCATTTAAAGACCTAAACAAACAACCTATGAGCATGTTTTGGCCATCAAACCTGACAGTTTTCTCCCCCTGCACCACAGAGCTCCATCACTGAACATGAAAGCATGTGAAGGAGCCTCACTGTATGAGGTTTCTTTAATCCAGGAGTGTCCACTGGTTTTTCACAGAGGGCCACATTTGATTTTGTGAAAATGACCAAGGGCCAGCTGACCTTTAAAGTTAGATATGAATTCTCTATTTGTTAAAAGCAGGGTTGGTACTCAGGTTTGGATACACTTTTTGTTATTAGTTAAAAGGGTCTTTATGTCCTGATGGCATCAGTGCATGATGTGTTCTTAAAATAGAGTGAAATATATCTGCTGTCTACTGCAGGAGTAAACCTGGGAAAACACCATCCAATCCTATTGTTTAGGATCCAATTTTTTAAACCAATCAAATCCTTTCCTGCTGTTCTGCTTGCCTCCTGCACGTACATTTCACCAGCGTGCACTAGCCCCAGTTCAATGCGCATAACCAAGAGAGATCCAAGTTTGCTGGAGAATGGCAGAAGAACTACCTATACCCTGATTACTGGTAATGTAGTGCAAACAAAAATGATGTGCTGAGGACCGGCTTGAGTCTGTGGTTTTGAGTCAGTCACGACCATATGATCGTGAATCAGCAGCGCTCGTGCATGTGAGTGGGGAGCTCCGAGTGTGGAAGGGTGGGGGCTAAACAGAGTCCTGAGGAGATGCTACATTCAAATTCATGATTACTATTCTGTGCCTTTAACTATTTCTTTTAGTGATTTCTGTAACAATCAGTCACTAAGTGGTCAAACATACTTGTGCCATTATTACAGACGTATGAAATCAAACCTCATCTGTCACTCAATTGTCTCTTGATAACAGATGATAAGTGATCAGTTTTCAACAGTGTTACTTGCTCCGTAAACATCAGCAAACTCTGCTTCTGACCAAGGAAAATGTTCTCCATTAGGGGGCGATATGGGGAAATATCACAGGTTTTTTTATGGCAGGATCAGGAATTTATCAGGATTGTTTTTCATATTCAGTCTGTTTTGAGCTCAATTATTTTTTTATCCTAAATTCTGAATTTTTTTATGCACCATTTCTTTCATTTTCTGAACCATTTCATAACTTTAATCTGGTCTTTGGTTTTCTTGTGTGTTTTTGAACTGCGGATGTTTACGATGTACAGAGCTTTAGCTTTTTACTAGCAGCCTATGCACAGTCCAAACGTAGTTTTGTGAGATGTTGCTAGATTTACTTTGGTTTGGTTTGTGACCTTGACAGAAAATGTAAATATACATATAATTTAAAACATGATTAATTACAGTGACATGATTGATATGTTTGTAAAATGAAAACTGGTAGCCTTATGAAAGTAGACCCCAGGCCACGATTGGCCCCTGGGCCTGACTTTGGACATGCTTACTTTAATTTGAAAAGTAGAACCTGCTGATGTTTTGATTTGTTGAAGTTTGGAGTCATAACTCTCATTTCCATCTGCAACAAGCCGCTGTTAGCAGTGGAAAAAACAAATAACCAAACTGTACACAACTTGATCAGCAACAAACAGCACAAACAGAAAGTCTGCATGTAGAAGCAGCTATGTTTCTTATGTTCTTTGGTAAACTTACACACAAATTTGGTAACTTATGATAGATCCAAAAAAAGAAGGAAAATTCCTACGTATCAGCTGAATTATATCCTAAACTGTTCAGCAATTTTTTCTATTTATTTTTATTTTTTGTACATAATGTTCAAGTCAGCTGTGCAAAAAAAGTTTCTAAAAACTGTTGGTGAAGATTTTTTTTTTTTAAATTTCATAAACCACTGTTTTTTTTACTTTCATTTTCACTGCAAAAGGCTAAGATACACCAGAATCCTTCATTTTCAGCACTAACAAAGGATGATTTTCAGCTCATGTATGTTTCTACATGGACTCTTCACTTGTCTCGTTTCCTTGGTACCTTGGGTCTTAGCAGTTTTCATCCTATCACTCATTCCCACAGGTAATGAAAAAAAATTAATAAAATAAAATAAACTGAAAAACACAGATTCAATCCATGCATAACAAGTTTAATATGTAGGAGAAATCCTGACCATAACTTTATTAACGGCCTTTTAAGAGTAATTTAAAAGTAAAAGATCTAATGTTCGAAACATCGAGTGGTATCAATTTTTATTGTCTTGTTTTGAAAAAATTGTGATGGTCCATACTTCAGTGACCTCATTGCTTTCTTTGTCTCACTTTTGACAACATTATGTTTCCTGAGTCTTTCATATGATTTGGCAGCAATGTTACCTTTCTTGCTCTCTCTGTTTATTTACCCGTTTGCCTGCAGATGGAGAGTTCTACAAACACGGGTTTGTAGAAAAGCAGATTGTCTGTATGCAGAAAATCAATGCTTTTTAACGGCCTGTTTAAGTGGCCCGTGTCTCTTTGTGTCACACTGCACACGCTGGCCTTATTTATCCTGCCCTAATGAATTCACCAACAGGATTTCACTTAGCTGCTGATCATTAGCTTTCTCAGCATAGATTTACAGATCCACATCTGACTGCAAGAAGTAGCTTTTTGTTTTAATGGTTGCAGCCTGTTGAGCAGGAGCAATATTTCGTGGAGCTTGGATGTGCTCTTGCAAGGTAAAAGGCAAACAAATGTGAATTATGACTTCTTTTCATTAGCTGCTAGTTTTTGTCATTATACTAACAGTGGTGGTCAAAATGATTTCCTTTGAATGTACAATAGATCTGTCCACGTTATTTAACAACTCGCCCAAATTTGCTGGGTGGGGTAGAGGTCTGGGCTTGAGGGGGCCAGTCCATTGTTTTCAATGCTCCATTTTATAAGGAAAATAACCTAAATCTCCTTATTATGGCTCTATTATATGATGTAATGATGACGTTCTAGATTTGCAGATAGACTTTAATTTGTTTCATGGGTATTGCAACGGCCAGTTCATCAAAAACAACTAAAACTTCTTAAATAGGCGCAGTATTTTTTTTTATAATTTTTACCACCACTGAATGTTTCCTGCTTGTCTAGTTACATATTGGTGCACAAGGGTTTAATTTAAGCCAGGTCCCAAAATAACAGAGATAAATGCCTTTTTTTTCCCCAGCAGGTAAAAATAACTCTTCTCACACAGGTAGACTTAGTGGCTATGCAAAGCCAAGCTCTACTGTTTAACTGTGATTAGACGAACGGCAAGAAAGCATTTTAGGTGTAGCTTTCCAGATATTCCACAATAATCCCTCCAGGGACAAAAATCAATTTGAATAAATCCTAAAAAAGCTCTTCAGAGCTGAGACTGAGGCTCATGTGGATACTTAAGCGCAAGAGACATGACATGAAAGCTGGAGTGTGCTGCCCTCTGGTGGTGAAATTCAATCACGACACCTGATGACAGACCCAGAAACATTTGTTTCCCCATGTAAATAATGCAATTAATTTATCTAAATCCATGTTTTGCTTGTTTTAAAAACTACTACTACTACGATGAAGATTTTTTCTACTGCTAAAGGTTTTCTTTGACTCATTATAATAAAGATAGTAATGTATCACTTAATACAAAATGTCTCTATCACTGCTCTGTCAGTAACAAAGTGGTGAACATCGCTCTATCCTTGCTTGTGACTGACTGAGCTCCTTTTTTACTCAATCATGACACTCACCTGTTTCCAATTAACCTGTTCACCTGTGGAATGTTCTAAACAGGTGCTTTTTGAACATTCCTCAACTTTCACAGTCTTTTGTTGCAGGCATCAAATTCAAAATGAGTGAATATTTGCAATAAATAAATGAATGAATGAATAAATAGATTTTATCAGTTTGAACAATAATATTTTGTCTTTGTATTCTATTTAACCGACTATAGGTTTAAGAGGTTTTGCAAATCATTTTCTGTTTTTATTTATGTTTTACACAACACCCCATCTTAATTGGAATTGAGGTTGCACCAGCAATTTTTAATAAATTTGTTTAAAAAAAAAAAAAAATCACATTGTTATTATGAGGTGTTATGTGTAGAATTTTGAAGACAAAATGAATTTATTCCATTTTGGAATGAGGCTGTAACATAATAAAATGCAGAAAAAGTGAAGCGCTGTGAAAACCTTCTGAATGAATGGTAGTATGCAGTCTATGTATAAAGCAGGTCCTAACACCCACAATGGAACGCATTCTAAAATAGTACAAAGAGTATTGTAAGACAAATATGTGCCTGAGTGCACAAAGGTTACATAAAACTGCCTATGAGTGTTCTTTGAAGTAAGACAGAATACTGTACCTAAACCAGAGTTCTGTTAAAAATGGAAAACAAGAACAAGAAGCTTTGAAAGAAATGCTAAAGGGTTCCTAAAAACCACAACCAGTTTTTACATCTGTATTAACTGTAAGAGGGCACCATCTTTGGCTGAATCAATCATCAGCAGACCAAAGAAATAGACAACAGACCTTTTGTCTGTTGTCAAAGGTCCATATAACCTAATTGCTCCTTAAAGGAAGTGATAGCTCTGCTGAATCCCTGTCTTTTCTATTCATTTCAGATGCTACAACTGTGGAGAACCAGGCCATCATGCCAAAGAGTGTCAGCTGCCTCCTCAGCCCAAAAAGTGCCATTGTTGTCAGAGTATCTCGCACATGGTGGCCAACTGCCCGGTCAAAGCACAGCAGCAGCAGCAGCTGCATTTGTCCCGGAGCGCTCAGGAAGCCTCTACCTCACAGGGGGATGAGGAAGGGGAGCAGAGCCAGCCTCCTCCTCCCTGAGAACTCAGAGTGAAGGTTTTACTGGAACACCACTCACAGGAAGAGCTACCTCAGGTTTTATTTATTGAGACAAATTAAGACATTGCTGTGACGCTTCTGTGTGAGTGCTGGTTCCCATATGAGAAGCTTTTATCTCTTTCTCTTTTATTTCTGCCTCAGATAAAGTGTCCTCGCTTTGAAAAGAAACAATCAGACTAAGTTAATATTCAGCCAAAGAGTAGCCACAGTTATTAGGTCCTTTTGTGCCTCTGTAAACTTTATACAACATTCAAAAACATTTATAACATCAAGAAAATTTATAACTTCAAAACCTGTCATTTGTAAGGCATTTAAAGGATCTCAAAATATGACCTCTTTTTGTCCAATACTCTCAATATCAAAATGATCAAATATGTAGTTTCATATTATTTTACCAAATTTTTAACATGAGGTCAACAATCCAACATTTGAATGTAAGAAAAAGATGATTATCTTTGTCAGAAACACTTCTCAGGTATTATAGTGTGATGACCAGATAAGTGCCATAACTTTCACTTTTTAATGAGGCTGATAAAAGCTGCTTCAAAATTTCACTGAAAACAAGAATATTTCATGTGAACAATACTTGTTTGCATTGGTGGTGAA
This sequence comes from Labroides dimidiatus, assembly GCA_030710495.1. Classification (NCBI taxonomy): domain Eukaryota; kingdom Metazoa; phylum Chordata; class Actinopteri; order Labriformes; family Labridae; genus Labroides; species Labroides dimidiatus. Next base: position 13,609,740 of record CM061155.1, read on the forward strand.
GTTTTTGTCTTAATAACCAAGATGCCGTCCCAGTATTTGAATTTATATGCAAGACCCGTACTGATTGTATCGCAGACTCTGTCTGTAAACATAAATCTAAAGGGAATGTTCACACGTATCAGGGATGTTTTCACGTAAACAGTATTCACTCAGTTATTGTAAACTGAAGGTGAAGAAGGAGTGAGGGGTTGAATGTATATAGATGTTAACTTTTTATATGAACTATTTATTCAGAGTTCTTCTCCCTGAAGGACAAAATGAACTTTTGACAGCTTGAACCTTTTTATTTTGATCCTGTGCTGTGATTCGGTAATACCTTCATATCGCTCAGATACCCACAAATTTCCTGAATTTTTTCTGCCAATGACAAGTACAAAGTCTGTCAGTGTTTTGTGTATGTAATTACTTTCTGAGTAACCTCAGCTGGTGTAGATGTGATGTAGAGATTTCATTTTGAACTCAGGGAGAACTTTTGACTCAGCTTCTGTCAGAATGTATTTAGATGTTTTACTTATTACTGCCTTGAAAAACCAGGGTGTTGACTGCCAAATGAGCCATGCACTCTTTGTCATTATCTGCAACAACAAAACTATGACTGGAGAGGACCGTCTCACATTGAACTCTTTTGCATTGTATCTCTTTTAGCATGATGACTGTTTCTTTTCTTTCTTTTTTTATTTCTTGGTAGCGTTTGTTTATGACCATTGTGATTGACCTGATAATGAGTCCTTAGGTGAACAAGCTCTCCGTCCTACTTTTGGTGGACAGGGTGCATCCTCGGGCACCCCTTCTTGCCAAGTAATAGTTATCTTGCAAATAAGCAAACATCACCAACATCATCATCTTTTGAAGAGTAATTCAAAGTTCCAAAGCATTTTCTTTTTCTGTCAACATTTCCATTGCTCAATGTTGCATTGATTTGAAACCAAATACTTGTATCTTACTATGAGCTATTCTGCCTGAAGAGTCCACCATATTGCCACCCCCCCCCCCACACACACACACACACCCTCCCATCCCCCACCCCCCACCTAGGAAGACCCCCCCCCAAAAAAACTGCTACTGCAGCGGACAACATCATGTTTTCTGATTGCTAACTTGGCTACAGCATTTTTTTTTTTAGCCTTCACGTTTTTAAATAGTATTCCAGGAAAAGTCTTTGCATGCACTTTTTATTTATTAAATGTTTTAAATTTTGGGAAAAATTCTGGTGCTTTAAATGTTTTCAAAGGTTTGGGTTGATATCATAAACATCTAGCTACCTTGCCATACCAGTGGAATCTTAAGAACTGTCCACTGTACTGGAAAAGCCACTTGCCAAACAAACTAATCTAAAGGGCGCATTTGCTTTGCTTAAGATTAAGTGACAGCCGCTATGCATTCATGTTCTCCATTATCAGCTCAAATCATACATGTAAAACCTAGCCATTTAGCCTGTCATTTTATTCAAATGGCATAAACATCTAAGGTAGCTGCTCCATCTTTTAGCTGGCTAACACTTGACCATTCAACAGTGATATGAGATTTTAATTCAAGGGTGTTCTTTAGCAGACTTAAACTCTCCATTAACAGCAATATGACTGAGCAGAAATCTCAGAATAAAGAGAATAAGGGCTAAAAGACTATTCAGGCTCTGACCAAATTGGAAAGAAAAAGCAAATTAGAGTTTTAAAAAACATAACAATGAACACAAGAAAAATGTTAAAATATTGTTTTGTGCATGTTTTGTTATATAGAGATCAAGAAAAGGGAGTGAACATTGCTAAAGAAAAGGAAGTAGTGAAAAAAATAATAAGACGTCCCTTAGTACCTAGAACTTTTCATTATTTTTTTAGAACCTGCACTGACTGCAGTGTGGTAATGAAAAATGAAAAAGTTTAAGTTTTGTTGCTGTGGTATCAAAACAGGTATTGGTGTTGTTTGATTTGTACCAGCATCAAATTGAAGTTTAAAATTATGCTATTGGGAAAACCCAACCAGCAACTATATGGATCCACTGTGCAAAGAGCTTAAGTCATTTTAGAAATTCAAGACCAGCAGTTGGCTCCCATTTCTCTAGTTACGAATTGGTTGATTGGTCATATTTATTGGGGCTGCATGGTGGCACAACTGTTAGCACTGCAGCCTTACAGCAAAAAGGTCGCCAGCTGGAATCCTGATCTGGGCAAGGTGTGCCTTTCTGTGTGGAGCTTCTCTGGCCACAGGAATAAATTAGGAATAATGAATAAAATCACTAAATACATAGAAAAAAATTTCAACTATAATCAAAGCACCTGTCAAGAAATGACACAGGAAGTATCAAGTGACACATACAGAATGGGACGATGTTTTGATTGTATATATCCAGTGTGTTTTCTACATGTATTTATAATGTTTCATGATGTGTCTACATGGTAGTATTAGAATAATAGATCAGCTGTTTTGTGTTAAAGGTGGCTGGAGCCTGAGCTAAATAATTGCACAGCCCACAGGATGTTTAATAGCACTGGAATTGATCATCATTAACGGTCATTACGCCTCCATTATGTGCTTGAGTTCCCCATAATGCTCTCTATTCTACTGTGCAGTGGGGTCTAATCTATCATGTATAATACTTTAATTTAGCTCAGTCCTTGTGCTTTTTCTTCTCTTGAGTAGTTTGTATTTCTTCTGATGTGTGACTGTGACAGAACTCGTCTTGTCAAAAATCTATACAAGTCTACCTCAGGTGTGATGTTGGACAGCTTGAGAACAGCAGGTCCAAAAAACTGCACTGTATGTATTGTAAATGTTGTTTCTAATTAAGTTATCTATTCAACTATTTATTACTTTTTACTTATAGTTTTATTTAAAAGTTATTTAGTGCTACCTCATGAACATGTTTTGCTACTTTTTGGCCGCTGTCATGCCTACAGTTGGTGCCAAATGAAGGAGAGATTCCTGTACTTAGACCAAAGAGATGCTTTTTAATCTTCTTTAAAGAATAGAGAGACACTTAGGAGATAATAAAAAAAGATGTTCACTCAAATTCTTAAACAAGAAAACCATATCTTTACCCACCAGAGCAGACACACCCAGCACATATTTTGGTCAACATACTGCCTCCTGTTTGAAATCAGTGATAAGGTCTCAAATTGTAGGTTATCTTCTCACTTTGCTAGACTTTTCAGCCTGTAAATGAGATGATTTGTGCTGCTGTACGATGGGGAATAAAATATCAAACATCAGACATGTTCTGTTTTATTGCCTGTTTTTTTGCACCACACTATATGCAGATGACTATCAGCTATTTTCTGAGTGGATGACAAGTTTTATTAGATCCACTTTAAATGGCTATCTGCCTTCTTAGATGGTAGTTTTTGGTCTTTGGACACATCATGCCATTCACCCCAGTCACAGACACATTAACTTTGACCTCCTCCTCACTGTCACCTCCACACCTAACACATGCTATAACTGGAAGGTGTTGTGAGCAGGAAAAAAAGGTTCTTTCCAACAAAATCCATATACTTAGCAGGGATTATACAACAGGGGAGAGATACAAGGCTGTGATGTATGGAGTCTTAAATTATAATGTTTTTTGGATGTTTCAAATGTACGGATTAAATGTATAAAAGTCATAAGGAAAGGAGAAGAACTCAAAGGCAATCTTTTGAACAAATGCATTAACTGTATTGGTCAGTGTTGCATCATTTTCAGTGACTGGTTGGAATCTTTACAGACTACTTTCTTACTTTACTTTTCTTGAAATAAACAAGACTAAAATGAGGAATGACTTGAATAACCTCAACTTCAAGTCCATGGACCATTAAAAAGCACCTTACTGTGCTGATCACCTGGCTGTGTTACTTTACAATGGTTTATCAAAACTGAACAACAACGATGATTAATTCTACGTAGCCAATGTGACACGACACTATGAATGTCATATCAAATTGACCCTCTGAAAGGATCCCAGGACACTGTCTGCTTGTTGACTCTGCGGGGATAAAGCTAAAGTGTCTGTCTCAGGCTGGTCTTGAGAGTGTAGAAATATCAACAGTAGCACAGATATGAGAGCAGCCTGCAGAGCTACTGGACCCAAGACGTCTCTATAGAGAATAAAGGAGCAACATCCTGTCCTGCAGTCCAGACACCGACAGCAGAGCTAGTGAAAGCATCTCTAAGCTGCTGATCTCTACAAAGTCATTTCAACCAGAAGAGGTAGTCATACCAACAACATTCAAAGCTGAAACTACTTACTCATTAATTATTTTTTATTTTTCATTGCTTTTTGCTGGTGGCACTCAGTTTTAGGCTCATTACTGCCACCCACTGGGATAGGTAGTGCAACTACAATACCACTACACTGTTCTGCTGGCTGTGAGTGAAGGGATTGGAAGAAATGCTGGTGAATGTTGTCAGTTTAAGTTTTAAAAGAGGCAATACTTATCTCACAGGTAATGTTCACAACTACAAAATGTATTAAAGTATAAACCACTTATATCTTTTTCCAAATATGGATTCTAAGGAAGCAATTATTCTATTACCTTTACTTCCACTTTTCAAAACTGAAAACCAGTGAGACATACTACAAAACAGACCCAACAGAGCAGTCATACTATGTACTACACATGAATGTGAAAGGCGGTTTGAGAAACAGCCGCTGTTTTTCTTTGTGGGTTTGATAAAGTAGCAAAAGCGCCAAAACCCAGAAATAGGCATCACTTACTCCAATCACGTCGACAGCATCAGAAATGCAGCTTGGAATGTTGTATTCTTGCTAACAATTGCAATTGTTATTTGATTTTCATTTTGTGGCTGTTTAAAACAGCATACTTCTTTACTTACATTCACTATTTTGATTGCATAACTGCACTCGTCTCCATGACGTCACCTGTCTGTTTCTTTAACAGTTTCCGAGCAAACCGTCCACAGTGGCCATATTAAAAATGGGGCGGACTTTGAGCTTCCACACTAACAGCTTTAGGGCGCCCGCCTGTCAATCAGCTGAGCTGTGCCTTTGATTGGGCCAACTTGTGATCTTAATTAGTTTGAAAAAAAAAATCACCCCTGCACAGTGTGTGCTATTAGAGAGATGACCTATGCAGTTGGGAGACTTTTTTGTATCACTTTGTAGCACTCAACAAACTTCAGATTTAAGCACTTGCATCGCATTGTTAGTATAGTACATAGTAGATGCAGTGTACTTCATGTAAGTTTACTAATGTAAGTAACCGATTTGAAACACAGCCAAAGATTTTTTTTCTCAAAAAACAAGTCAAGATCTCATGAAAATAACAATTTATTAAAAACAAAATTTATTGAATCATGACCTTTAAGGTCACAACCCGTACTAATATATCTGTACAAAAATAGTCTTTCTTAATGTGACTCACTGTTCCCACGGGGATCAGTACAGCTCCTCTGACTCAGAATTTGAGCACTGTACAAAGCGGGGCTTTACTTTGAAAAGTGAAGCCGGAAGTCCTTTCATTGTGGCCACCTCTGCGCTGCACAGCACAGCAGCTGCACGCGCTCACGTCCAGTGTTTGACTAAACCTCCTCGAGCTGACTGCGCGAGCTGAACGTGTGCGGCGGTAATGGCTGCCAGGGAGAGTGAGGAAGACAACAAATGAAGCACTGAGCAACGATTCAAAGGTGAGTCTAAACACACGACAACTTACAACGTGACATTTTCAGCCTTTTACACACTTACACCGCTGTCTTGTCTGCCGTGGCTACTTATCTACTTTCCTCGCAGGTGTGTGTGTGAGGGCTGTGGGGAATTTGGCTATTTGTATGACACACACACAGACACACAAGCACACACAGGACAATAAGCTGTCAATACCTTTTGCTTATCATGCACGGCTCATGCATGACCCCGGTGTTAGCTCAGTTTAAGATGAGTGGCCTTGTTTGAGGTTTGAGTTATATAAGCTAGACGCAGACAGACAGAGTGTGTGTGTGCTGTGAGGAGCTGGACTCTTTGTTAGCTGCTGTTAACGTGATTAGCTAACGCTAGCTCACCACAGGCCACAGAGCTGTTAGCTGTCTGTTAGCCAATCAGGCGACTGGATGTCTAATTAGCCTGTTAGCATGCTGCCAATCAGTCTGTCACTCATTAAAACTGGTTTCATTCTCAGGGACAATATTACATTGTCCTCAGTTAGATTATACATAGCCAATTACAAACAAAAGAAAATCCATTGTTATTATTTTTCTTAACATACTGAGACTGGGCAAGAAAAAGGGAGGGGGTGAGGAAGAGAGGTGGAAGCAGAGAGAATAAGAATCAGCCTGTTACTGTTCATATAAATCAAAAATCCTGTAGTAGTGGCATACATGTGCTCATAAATACTTCAGCTATCATAGTACCATGATATAAAAGTCAAACACACTTACACTTGTCTCAACATCAAGGCAATAATAAATGAACCATTACAGTTGGGATATTATGTAGTTTCCAACTTTTTAGTATGAAAGCTGGTTGAAACCAAAGTCATCAACACAAATCATACAAGCCTACAATTATGTTAGCAGTAATTAAAAGTTAAATGAAAGGAGGGAAGGTGAGGATAAGTGATGATATTCATGCATGATTTACACTACCTGCCTTAAAGAACTTTAACATCAACATCCCTCCTCCGCTTTCCTCGTGTCCACAACAAACTCAGAACTCAGTTCTTATATTATTAACCTGACACACACTGTGTTGTTAAAAGATGATTCTGACCTGATTTTTGAGTGGTACGACTGATTTTGGAGTGTGGCTACATTTCAGCCTGACAGCATATTGTTAACAGCACAGTGTACAGGAGGGCACAAAGCCGATCAGCTGCTCTTTTTCTGACATACCAGAAATTACAACTACACACTCACAGTGAAAGCAGAATCACCAGGTGATTCTCCATATTCAGGGTATTTTTTGTGATCTAGAATGGCAGAAAGCCCCATGGTGGTGTGCATTGTGATTTGGCAAACAGAAATAAACCTACAATGAGAGCACTTAGAAGAGTCATGCTGTGTTGTTGTGTTTGGTCTTCTTACCTAATCAGTAAGTGGGCCCAGGGGACAGTAATGTCTGGTTTATGCTTGACGTGTCTTTATGGGGACGAATGACATCATTTAAGCAGCCTCGCCCCCTCGAGTGGTCCTTTTCAAGTGGAAAATTTCCATGTTGCGCACTTTTGAAAATTTTTACCTTTTGCACTGATGAACAGGAACAGCAGCTCCTCGTGTCCAAAGTACAAAAATACTGGCATTTATGATTCATGACACAGAGATCACTGCGATAACCATGTGATGAACAATGCCTGGTGTGAAATTGTGGCCAAACTTGGCAGAGAAGAGGAATTGGTAAAAAAAAATGTTGTAAACTTTGTAAATAACTTTCTCTACTCTAGTTTAGTACTGTGGTATACGTGTAGTTGTGTTACACTGCCCCCTGCAGTTTGAAAATCAACACTGTGCTCAGTGTTAAAAAGTGTTAAAGCCACATTCGTTCTGTCGTGCCGATTCTGCGCATCTTATTTCCACGTGTCTCGTTCGTGCAGAAAAGTGAAATCCAGCTTTAAGGGAAGAGGAGGCTTACATGCTGTCACACCCGGGATGCCTTTTCTGAAGGGGGGTACAAACATAGCTTATTGGGCTGTTTTGTCCCAATTTTCCTCCTTCCTGACCAAAGATGGTAAACGCCCGATTATCTTATGTCTTACAAGATTATCCTCTAAGATTATCCTTTGGTCAAAGGTGTGTCAGGAGTGAATTTGTCCTGATAATCGGTTTCAAAACAGGTCGGGGCAGACAAATCGTAAATATAAAGCTTGTTTAATATTTTTGACCAAAAATCTTTGTATGTGGGGAAAGCCGATGTCTCCCAAATCATGACTCTGTGAATTGTGATGTGGAATGGAATTCCGCCAATCAGGAAGCGAGCTAACTGAGGAACATAAAGCAAACATAAACAAAAACAAGCATGGCTGACCTGACATGGAAACTTTGTGAGGAAAGCCTGTGTTGCAGCCGCCTCGATGATTTGTTCCACAGTCATTTATTTCTTTTCTTTCTTTCAAGACCACCATCATTCCCCTCGTCTATGTCCTCTTCCATGTTGTTTTTTGTGTTTACCAGTTGTTTCCATGTGTCATTGTTTCTTCCTCTACATTTCTGTTAGATTGTGTTTGGTCACGCAAGACTTCTGTCTTGATGGACTTGATTCTAGATCGGTGGAAGGACAGGATCGTTATGTGTGTGGTGAACAGCAGCACAATATTGCTTTTATACAACAGTTTCACAAGTGCAACTGTGATAAGCCACAAGGGATTATGATTCGTTTGTTTTTGTTTTGTGGACACTCATTCAATTTTTTTTTTCAATCAATTTTTTTGTTTATTTAACCATTTATTTGGCTCTGCCACTACAAATAGTTCTGCAAATCGAAGGGAGACAAGGCTGTGTTGCCAGGCAACACGTAAACAATTCCTCCACACAAGTTTGCCCTTTGTCTGCACATTACTGCTACTGGTACTTCGTATCATTTACATTTATCTGAATGTTTCCATTTATTGTGTAACCATTGAAATAAGAGTCTGTTGACAGACGCTTTAGTGGCCTGATGTGAGTTTCTGATGAGTTAAGAGCTCGATCAGACAGCACGTTGCTCCATTGTTTCTAGCTCTCCGTAGATGGTCTCCAGTAATTTTCAGCAAGTTGGCCTCAATCTAAGATAATTAACAACAGATGTAACGTTAATTAACAGTTACTAGAAGGCCTGTACAGCAGAGTGATGATGTCTGTAAAGAGTCCCAGTACTGTTGTACTTTATATCAGCACTCATAGAATGTCTCTTGTCCAATCGAATTACTTGGTCTGAACTAACTTTTGTAAAGATCTAGTTAATTTTATAAGTTTGATCTATTTTCTCTCAAAGTAATGAAACAAGTGAATTCATTATACTGAGAAACCAGTTCAGTTATCTTAAGAGCCTGGAGCTTTTACACAAAACAAGACTAGCATCAATAATGGATGAGTCATGATTTCCCCAAAAGTCATTAATTCATAAAAGATGAACTAATAAATGCGACTGTAATCCATTATTTTTATCTGGCTGTGCTACAGCCACATCTGGAAGCTGTTTGCCTAACCTAAGAAGGTGTAAGCGTGACTTTTTCCTGTGATGGTTGGAACGCAAGTGATAAGAAATTAGCACAAATTCTTTTGGCAGCAAGCAAAAAAGCTATTACAAGGAAATGGCTGAAACTTGATCACCCGAATATTGATGATTGCATTGAAATAATACGTCAAATTTATATTCTGGAGAGGTCGTCATTCTCCCTCAAGATTCAGAAGGAAAGATTTTAGAGAATCTGGTCCAAATGGATGGAATATGTTAAACATGTGAGCCCAGATGAAGGAGTGGGGATAGGATTAATTTCTATTTTATGCTAAATTGCCGAAGAACTGTCAAATATGTTTTGTATGTTATACATGTTACATGCTGCTGTAGAATAAATGCTGACTACAAAGTGATTGCTCTTCCTCAGTGGAAAGATTTTTTCTTTTAAAAAAAAAAACGAAAAAAAAAACATTACTGCCAGGTATTAGTAAAGTAAGTGTTGTGATGTGAGGGATGTGAGAAAACTGCAGAGGCTCAAAGTTCTGTTAGCACCAGGGGTGCACTGAAATTTCAGCCACTGAAAATATTTTGCCAAAAATGGCCCAAAATTGCTTTTTTGGTTTTTGGCCGAAAGACTTTTATCGCCAAAACAACACAGCCGAAACAGCATGTTGCTGGCCACAAGCTAAAACTGCTATCTGCACGCTCTTGTCTGGATAAGGGGCAATGTATTTGAAAATATCTGAGAAAGACCCTCAGATAAAGATTTGTAAAGTGTGTGATGTGTTCACAAGAAAGGATCCAGGTGCAGAGAACCTGGTTGGAGAGGGAGACGTGCAGAACGCAGGAGAAGGAGAGCAGAGTGCAGAAAAAAGGTCTCGTAGAGTTTGACCTCATGCGTTCACAGAGCACGTGAGCACGCACACAGAGACGAGCGCACTATGCATAGCAGACAGTGTCCAGAAAAATGTCACAACCATCACAAGAGATGCAGAAAAAAACATTAATAGTAATTTATGCCATGATACTAATGATTGGAATAATAATTTCTTTGTTTTTTTGGTGTTAGGCCAAGAATTTTCATTTCGTTGCATCCCTAGTTAGCACTATGAAACCAATTGTTGAATAGTTCCAGGTGACTATCATGTTGTATTTTTGCTTCAAATCTCCGTCCTTAACATTTATAGGATTTTTTTCATAATTGGAATCATGGATCAAAACCTTTTTGACTCTGTAAATGTTTGTGTATTATTATCATGTTATCATATTATTATGATGTTTAAAGTCTATTAAAACAATAGTCTTTTATCATTTTGAGATATATGTCCAAAATATAAACGGTTAGTAATAAACAGAAAGTATTAATGAGCTCTTTCTCAAGAAAAAAAAAATCACACAAACACTTTTCTTGACTGAATTCTTTGCTTCAGTCTGTATCATACCAAAAGCCTGTAATAAAGAAATTTTATTTTGTTGGCAGGCGATGGTTGATGGTTTATTTCTGAACAAAATAATCAACATGCTTCATCATGCTGATAACCTTTAATAACTCTCTGTTTTCATATACTCACTCTTGATTTCTTCCACTTGTAAACTCCAGCTTACATGATTCAATCTGATTAACTGATTGTGAGAAAGATGTTGGCCTGATTATTAAATCCACTTTTGAAAACATCAAGTTGTTGCAGCCTCGGTACTGTTTCTGGTCTGGCAGGTAAATCAGAGATAAGTAACCTCATCAGAAGGATATGCGAGACTGACTCGAGCCATTTGACCTCTTGTGGTCAGATCTTGTTTCTTACACACTTCCTGTTTTCAGATTGAACTGTTTAGAGTCCGCTGTTTGTGGTGAAGCAAATTCTGGAAGCATGACAGGCTGCTGTGACGTTTGCATATATACAGCAGTCATGAACACCTCAGCTCGGAAACGTAACCTTTTAACGGATATGAATTTGTGAAACCCGGTGTCAAATTGACAGGGTGGTAATTTCCTGCCTCTGAAGGAGGTTTTTCTTTTAATTTGAATGGTGGTCACTGTAAACAGACTGCATGGTGGAGGAGCTGATTATATTGGGATGAAAGGTCGTCTGGTTGGTGGTTCCAGCAACTGATAGATTTTTTTTTGGCTGCTGCTTTTTGTCATAATTAACAGTAAAAGAAAAAAGAATGAACACTGTCATGTTTGATACAAAAAATTGTGCTTCAGTCTCAAAAACAATAACTCATCAATCCTACGATGTCACATATTTTCCACTGATGGAGGCAGTGTTTATGAGCAGCCTAATGTTTCAGTTACACCCTAGAACACGAAAACAGAAACATGAAAACTTCAGGAGATTTTCTGAGTTTGTTGTAGAGTACGATAATGGTCCAGAGGAATTTCAGTGAGCATACATTTTTCAGATAAAGGCGTCGTTAATTTTGTGGTTGGGGAAAGCTGTCACTGTGATGGCACAAAGGGAAAGTAATGTTGGCTTTGCAGGGCAAACTGCTTGAGTCTGAGTTGCGATGAAAAGAAAACAAGGAGTTTTATGTGGTTTCTTTTTTTTCTTTGAGATCAAGTCAGACAAAACTTGTAAATCATGAAAAAACTGACAACTACAGGGCCTGAGGTTTCCCCCTAAAGTCTTTACATATGACAATATTTTCATTTTGATTATTAGCTTATAGATTTTTTTTTATCTAATTCACATTTTATCTTATTTTTTTTCCTCTAATTAACAAAAGAAGTAACATCAGCTATAATGTTCCAGTCTTTCTTTACATGGTGAGCCACTATAGTTTGTCAACCTTTTTAATTTACACTATTCACCATAAGTTAGGAATATTGTGAGGTCCTCAGTGGATTTCACACATAAGGTGTTTGTTTCACTTTAGTGGTTTTTGGGATAGGGGGACAATAGTATTAGGGTGAAAGACACACCTCATTTAGTGTTTTCCATGTAATGGTCTCACTGTGTACAGGGCCCAATACCAAAAATACAAAAAGACAACTCTTTTCAATGTGGCATCAATTTCAACATTCTGGGGGTATAAAAAGCAGGTACTGTCAGTAAGTTATTCTCAGTTCATCATTCAAGCAGCCATGAACACACAGCGTCACTTAATGGACGAGCAGCACCACCTGGCCATAGCGTGCCTTCAGGTCGGTAGCAGGCAGTCAGATGTTGCTTGTGAACTTGGTGTGTCTCAAAGTGTCATCAGCAGACCTGAAACAAGACACAGAACTACTGGCAGTGTTCGTGACAGACCCAGGAGTGGCGCCCTATGCGCTCAGACACTGTTATGCAACTGCCACAAAGCTGCAGGCCTGTTTACGAGAAGTGAGGGGTACTAGGGTTTCCAGAAAAAACCATTCACAACCGACTCGACTGCTTTGTCTTTAAGCCAGACGACCGGAATCGGTATCGGCCGATGTTTGTCATTTTTTAACACATCAACATCGGTCCAATGAGTAAAATTGGCCGATATTAACAACTGATGTTTATATCTGTCTAGCTGCTGTTTGTGTATGTTGAGAATGGGTTGCCATGGTAACTTTGTTAAGGTAACTTTGTCAGGATATCAGTTTTGTGAGCTGAAAGGTTAATGACACACTTGCTACAAGTTGTGAAGGTTGCTAAAAAGTAACACTGTTGGTTACTTGTGTTTATGGTATCCCTGTAATGCTCTTATTTGAAAGTGAAAAACCTTTTGAAAATAGAGACATTAAAAAAAAATCAGTTTGCCTGATTTTCAGTCTCTGTACAAAATTTTGTCATCTCAGAAACTTTATTTTTTTGACATATATCGATAGCGGTAAGTGACCGACCAATTGTGAGTAGTGTACCATTTCTTTTTTTGTTAGTGCAAAGCTTCAGTCTTTAATCTGAGATGATCTCTTTCCATCCTCTTATTGCCGTCTGCCTCAGAGGTCTGATCACCTGCAGTACCTGACGCATGCTTTGCAGGTGATTAGAGAAAGAAGCTCGACCACACTCGGCAACACAGACGGTGCAGGGAGCGCTTTAAAAAAGGCAGAAATTTTCTTTTTATCTGTGTGTCTTGCGGTAGTTGGGACATTATTTATTTTTCTGTCTGCTACAGGGAGTGTGCTCATATGTGTGTGTGTGTGTGTGTGTGTGTGTGTGTGTGTGTGTGTGTGTGTGTGTGTGTGTGTGTGTGTGTGTGTGTGTGTGTGTGTGTCTGAACGCATCGGGGCAGCACATCACTGGGCGTGATGCAGAGAGCAGAGGAGAAATGTGAACACACAACCATGCGACAGAGATGACATCCTGACATTTAGATACAAGAAAAAACATGAAGCTCATTAGTCTGTATAAAAAAAAAACAATGATGAAAATAAAGTATAGACCTGATCTCTAAGTGAGGTAATGCAGTGATGCTTCAGTTTCTCCTCAAAACAACAGATGACTCACTCGGCAGCTCTTCTGTTTAAGACTGATAAATAACAGCTGTCTATTTAGTCTGTAAAATAAAGCATAGACCTGATTTATAAGAGAAGCAATTCATTGCCGTTTTAGTTTCACCTTCATTTAATTTTTTTATTAAGGAAAGACAGACGACTCGCTCAGCAGCTTTTCTTTTTATAAACGGCTGTTTTCCACGCTGGTTGTTGTCACTGTAACCCTGACCCCGGCTCCTGACGTAGTCGGTGCTTTAGCAACCTAGAGTTGGTGCTCTCTAAACACCAATTTTTAGCACCTTTGTTGGTGGAAACGGAAAGAACAGGAACTAATTTAGACACTGGCCTGGAACAAGCACCGAACCAGCACTGGTGGAAAAAGGGTGTTAAAGTGCCTCACAGCTCTAGTCAAGTTCACCACATTCACACACTGATGGTACAGACGGCTTCATTACCCCTGATTCACACATACTCTGTGAGCGCCGCAGTCAGTCAGCGCTGTGGTTTTCGGCACGCGCCATTTCACACTGGATCCGTCTCTGGAACGGAGTGCAGCTCATTGTACTCCATAGCAGCTGGATACGCAAGATCACAGGAGAACCACATGTTCCTGCAGGAATCACACCCATGACAACTACTTTCATGATATTTAGTATGTTAAACTCACCTGCCCTCCGAGAGCTTCATTAATTCAGTCCTTCTCTTTTAGTTTCTGTTGGTGTCCTTATATAAAGGATGTATTGTATCGTATATAATTATCTGGTTTTCCGCCGCCAATATAAACTTTTCCTCGTCCAAAGCATCAAATTTCCTCTGGGTCTGACCCGCTGATGACTGCTGGCCCTGTGCCAGTGTCGTAGTTTTGATATACGAGAATAATTTTACGATCGACAGTCTGAACGTGGTGCTTTATTTTGAAAAGGCTGGAAACGCTGATCGTTTATCGTGTCTGTTTTCCTGTTTGGTACGATCTGCTCTGCGGAGATTGACGCGTCTCTGCAGCGTACTCCAGCAAAAATAGACTCGCTGTGAGCAGCCATTGGTGGCACGCGTCGGAGATGGAACGCAGCGCGGGCAGTGTGAATGCACTGATTGACAAGAGTGGTAGCTCAGTACAACGTAGTGCGGTGCTCACACTGTATGTCTGAATTAGGGGTTCGGGGTCCAACAGTTCAAGCTAATCTCATTCCTACACAGCCACACACTGCTGACCAACAACAGGAGCATTTTGGGGTTCAGTGTCTTGCTCAAGGACACTTTGCCATGTGACCTCAGAAGCTGAGATTGAACCATCAACCTTTCAATTGAGAGGCAAACTACTCTGTGTTCTGTTCTTGGGCACCTGTGGCTCAGTGGCAAAGATTTCAGATAGGACGGTGTGTCTTCGGGTGTCTTTGAAGTGTCTGATGTGGACAGTGAAAAGAGTAGATGAACAGAGTGTGAGTGTGTGGTGATTGGAGTTGGCGAAAGATCTGAAAGAAAGTGAAGTTAACAAACTAAAGTTGTTCATGAACACAATTCATTAGGAAATGGTTGAATATAAATTTAGATTCTGAGTTGTTAAAAGTGTAAATTGTTGAATCGGATTGTTGCTTTGAGAAGAAGAAATTAAGAGGAGGTAAACTTTGGACACTTGTTCAAGCTGATAAGTAGACCTGCATGTACCATCCCCCCAAATCCCTCCTGTGTGAAGCGTGGAGGGTCAGGGGATTTCAGGCCCTAGTGCACAGGGGCACCAAGTTATCGCTCAAAGGAGGAGAATGAAACGGTCATCAAGTTCAATTATCCTTTCAACACAGCAGAGGAGGAATGCCCATTCACATCTCGGATTAAAATGACGAGGAAGAGAGAGCTGAATGTTCCCGCTTTACTGACGTGATCTAAGACAACAGAGCCTTGAGCGAAAGTTGCCTCTGCAGTATGAAAAGGAAAACTGTTAACAAGCTTTTCTTTCTGTTTTTGTGTTCTTGTGTTACACCCTTAAAATAGTTGCCAAATTACAATCAAATAAAAAAAATAAATAAATTAATGCAAATGATGAAAGTTCAAAGAAACGGTGCAGCCAAGTCTGAACTTCTGCCAGTTCATTTGGCATTTGAAGTCTGTCTAACCTGTTCAAGTCAGTCCAGTGTTCTATCACCTGCTTTTCCTGCAGAGACTTTGAGAGAAAGGCAACAGTCTGAAGAATTTCTTTATCTGTTCTGCTGAAATCAGGAGCCGTGCTATCTTTACCTTCTTAACCTTCAGACAAGTTGATGAGGGTTAAATTTCCTTTTAAACATCTCAGATTTTTTTTCAGGACATCCTTAGAGTAATCTCAAAGTTTGTTGGGCCTACATATGGTACCTGCTGCCTGAGGTTTAAATACCAAGGCAAACTATTAAAGCGGGATGTTCTGCCTTCCCATATCTTGAACATGGATATGAAGTAACAATGTTAAATGTTTAGACTAAACGTGTGGATTTTCGGACTTCTACATATTCATATGTTGTAGAAATCCCTGAATCTGTCTGTGTTGATAACTGATCAAAAAGGTCAGTTCTAAAAATTTCATGAGTTTCTCACAAGAATTGCTGAAATGATGAGGTCATCTCATAAGGGTCTCCTAACTGGTTAAAATCATATTGGAGGGGTGGACCTCTACCATCAAGGTTTACCTATTGCTCTGCCCCTGACAGGCCTCTAGAGGGCTGGCCAATTAGAAGGAAGGGGGTTTGCGGAATGGGGAGCCTTAAAGGGACAGCAGCTAAAACAAAAAGTTTCAGACAGAGGCAGAAATAAGACTTTTCTAAAACAGAACTGAGAGAAAAATAGGGATTTTTTAAGCTATAAAACTAGAAGCTACCACAGAGGTACCAGAGGGACTGAATAAATACTGAAAAAGGAAACCCCTTATCAAAGTAAAAAAAGAAACGTGACTTCTCTGAAGCAATACTTGAGATGCTTCATGATGCCACTTAACTCTGACGAAACATTACCAAATATGAATAAGATAAGAGGAAAATGTGGCCTTTGACTTCTCCCCCTCTCATTTTTTTTGTGATCCAAAATGTAACAAAGTTTTTCCAGAACAAGAGCATTTATTCAACATTTTAGCCAGGTCTGTAGGCTCTCGCTTCTGTCTGGATGTTGTGCACTCTCAACTTTACGCATGTATTCAAAACCAGAATGCGTGGATAATTGGGCAGACCTATAGGCGATGAAATGGTTCACCCTTTTGTTCTACATTTATACACACTCACAGAACAGAGATGAAGCTTCTACCCACTCATAATGTAGTCATTTAAAGCAGGTCTTTGTGGGATATTTCTGTGCTTTCAGGCAGATATTTGCCAGTGATTTTGACCTTGAATGTTATCTTAGTCCTCACACCACACCAGTCTTTATTATCTGAGGATGCCTTGGAATTTTCCATAACTCTACTTGAGAATTAATTATTTTTGTGTAAAGTAAACAGAAATGTTGTGAGTACAGGACTCCAGAGTGCGACCAGAATTTTTAGAAGTGCAACTAATAGTTTTTTAATAGGTTGCAACGGTGCAGCTGATGCTGCCTGGGTGAAAACATTGATTTCTTTTGCTAGTGCATCATCTGTTTCTATCCTCCTCTGACCAAACTTACACTCATGGTACTTAAAACACTGCTTTTTCTCTTTATACCGCACTGTTCTTCAGACAAAGAAGCATTGCTCTACACCTTACTCAGTTAAAAAATCATTCACATTATAAGAAAGTTATGGAGAGCGATAAAAAGATGACCATATGGTGTTAAAGGGGATGCAGTGACAATTTGGATACACCTGAATTTTGTGCTGGTGCCCTTAAAAATAAAAGTAACGTGTATCAGTGCAACCAGAGCAAAATGTTAGTTTGGAGCTCTGGAGTAGAAATCTAACCCATTGTTCTTTGCCTGCAGTGTGGACTAGGATGGTAAGCAGCCAGCCGAAGTACGAGCTCATCCAGGAGGTGGGGCGCGGCAGTTACGGCGTGGTCTATGAAGCAGTGGTGAAGCGCACCGGGGCCCGGGTGGCAGTGAAGAAGATCCGCTGCCACTCTCCGGAGAATGTGGAGCTGGCCCTGCGGGAGTTCTGGGCCCTCAGCAGCATCCAAAGCCAGCACCCAAACGTCATCCACCTGGAGGAGTGTATCCTGCAGCGGGACCAGCTGGCCCAGAGGATGAACCACGGCTCCAGCTCTCCTCTCTACCTGGAGGTGAGGTTACAGGACGAAGTGGGACAGGGTGTGCTCTGTGGTTTAACAGTAAACATGCTTGGACTCATATTGAGCAGCAAAGATGGTAAACAGGATATAAATGCTGCTGTCATGAGGCGGGATAAGTGCTCTTTAAATATTTAATTTGTTGGCTTCTGTTGAGTAGTATATGAAAGATAACTTCATAAAGGTAATTCAGTGCTGGCATTCTCAACACTTCCTCTGGCTCCTTCAAAATAAAAGCCTGAAGAGAAGACAGGATCTGGTGCTGTTGAATTCACCATGGTTAATTCCAATCTCAGAGCCCTCCTACTGCCATAATACTTTGTGAGTTGGATTGTTTACAGTCCAGTTAGAAACCTGAGAGGCGACCATGTGGTCGGACCAGAAGCAAAAAGTGTTTCCAACACCACAGAGATAAAGTGATGTCAGATTTCTGCAGAAACAAGCAGTCATTGAGGATGAGGAGGATGTCATTTCAGTGGTGTGTATTTTGTCTGCTTTTGCTCCCTGCACAGACTGCCTACCCTGCACACACCATAATAATAATAATAATGATAATAATAGTAATAATGATTAACAATAATTGATGGGATTTATGTGGCCCTCTTCAGGAGAGGGTGAGGTTATTGAGGTATACTTCAAGGATACTTTTGGACATCTACTTTTCCTGCTATAAAAATGTCATTTAAAGTCATGATGGAGTGCTGCAGTTTCTTCATGCTAAATGAAAAGCTGACGCTGTCAGTTCATGGTCGACCGTTATTGGCATTGATCTTTAAAATGCCTCATATTTATATATATGGTAATCCACAATTTAAAATGAGACTATCAGCATCAAAATGCTATTTCTGTTTACATGTTTGTCATGATTGTTTTACAGCAAGTCGAGGTCTGTATGATCACAACACAGACCACATTTCATTACGATGCTTTTAGTGAAGTAGTGCACCACGCATAGTTTATACCTCACATGGATCAAATCTCTCATATTTGTTGTCTTATTTTACAAGGGGAGTAACGATTTTTCAAGTTTTCACATAAATCAGGCTTTCCAGGGGTTACCTGGAGTGTACACGATATCGCATATATATATATATATATATATATTTATATATATATATATGATATATATATATGTGTCTGCTTTTTATTTAAAGAAATCAGGGGAATTTTAATTCTTCAAAAATTTGACATAAAATCCTTCTGAAATTCTTTTAGTAAAGGGCTGAAAACGTTTAGATGAGCTGTGACACTTTATAGTGTAATGGAGGTTAAACCAGCCCATCAAGTATTAATTACAGCGAGCGGTTATATTTAGTTATGATTGAAGATAAAGCTGCGTCAACATCCAACATGAAACCGAAAGAAAAACAGAACAAATTTTCTGCTGGCTGCCAATACAAGCTCTGGGAACCACTGAATAGTCTGAGCATTAATAAAACAAAAATATCTGTTATTATCTGACCACTAAGATGTGTCCTAGAATACAATAACTGAAACACTTGGAGGCGAGTCAGACGAGACTGGATGAAGAATATTCTTCCAAATACAACTGTGCTTTCCAAAAAATTGGCATATTATTGAGATTTATGAAATATTTTAGAACAAGAGAGATGCAAATTACGGGTATGGCATTCAACAGGGTTTTCTGAAGCAGAATATAGAAGCTCACACTGGACAACAAATATGTTCATTGAAATTTCAACAGTTTCTATCAGTCAGCAGAGATGACTGATAGAAAGGGAGACATATCATAGATCATGCTCTGACTCTAGTTTACTGTAACCTCATGACTCTTTGGCACATTTAGCAGAGCATCAAGCCTGAGGAGATATTCCACTTGAACTAACTGACAACTGGCGTTGTGCAGGAGTGACACATTTCCTCGCCACTTAAACCAAAATATAAATTCAGTTGAGCTCAGTTTATATAAGCACACCTAAACACCAGGGCCCTTTGCACGTCCAGTCATTACACAAACAGGACCATTAGTCATAAAGTACAGTTATGGAACGGCCCATTTGGCCGTATTGTTAGCCCCATGTATGACTGCAAAAAATCAGCCAATTAATGAATTGCACCATTAAAGAGAGGCAGACTAAGCTAAGACACAACATATGATCAACATTTCTTGCCAACAATAACTGGAGTATCAATTTGTTTAAATGACTAATTCTGGTGCCAACTAGCAAAGTGTGACGACATTTAATCTTTAGCTGACCAAAGCTCACTTCCCTCCCGGGGATTTCTGTCATTCCAGCTCCACTTCGCCTTCTGTTTTGAGTTTTGGTTTTTAAAATTTCATGTTATTTGGGTATTTAGACTTTGAAACACTTTTTGGTGGCCTCATGTATCTGACAAAGACGTAAATTATATTAGGAATTAATAGTTTGTGATTTATGAATTGTGCCAGGATATTCTGACTCTGGACAAAAAAAGTGCAGTTTTTTTTTTTCATCATCTGCTGCTGTTTTTTTGTTATCATATCATCTGTGTGACAACAGACCTTGAAGGTTGAATATGTGTCTGGGAATTTTCCACTGTTGCAGAGCAAGTGTTCAGCAGCATGTGTGTAGTTTCTGTGCACCCTGTAGTGTTTAAGATTGTTGAAATGAAGAATATCGGCACCTGGAACAGAAAGAAAGCAGCTGTAGCCTGGATACCTTTGTGTCTACTTTAGCAGAGGAGCTGGATGTTTCTGGCTGCGTCCGTGTCCTCACAGTCGCATGAACGTGTTGTCAGGTTGAGGTAGGGGGCCTCTCCTCCTTTCCCCTCCCCAGTCAACCTGTCTGCAGCCTGTCATGTCGCAGTACCTCCCCGCTGTCTGACGGTGGGCACACAAGCGCTCTGCCGGTGCCTGATTATAGTCTCCCAGCAGCACGCTGGGCTATTGTCACACCGTTCATTCAGCTTTCTGCAGCGCTAGCATTGGACACTTTCCCAGAGTCTCTTTTATTCCAGCTCTTTTTTTTTTATTGCGCTGTAATGTTCCAGTACGTGCTTTCACAAGAACACATGATAATGGGGCAGAATTATCTGACTGCACCAACTGTGGGATAATTTGCATCCATTCTTCTTGGGCAGTGGATTCTTTGGCTGCCGGCTTGTCAAACAGTTTGCAGGCATTTGTTTACAGCGGGGCTTCCACCAGGATCTGTCTACAAAACGTATTCAGAGCGTATGTGCTGCCCATAGAGCAGAAGCTTTGTTGGATTTAACCTGCTGCAAATGACATTTACTGTTTTTCAAACATTTCAACTGCCTTTGCTGTCTTCATATGAGCAAGCCCTATGAATTTAACAATGCAGACACTTATGTTTTGGCTTCATCTCAATGCTGGATGGCGACCTCAGGTGCTAAAATACAGAATTGCCACCTCTCAAGTGTCCACTTGAGACCGGCTTTAAAAGCCAAGTTATCTCTATTTGAACCCAGATGTCTATTTTTACAGCTGAATCAACATGTTTGCTGCCTGGTGCAAAAAGGTTCACAGTTTTTTATTTGTGTCGGCTGTTTTACACTTGATCCTTGCTGATTTTTAAGAAGGTTGAAAGTTTGACAGTTGACTTTAGAGATGGGTACCTTTCACATTCGAACCGATACTGTACTGATGCCCGGTACCTGGGAATTGGTACCAGTACTCAACGGTACCAAATTTGGGTCGTTTTTTGCGTGTTTATGTGGTAATAAATAATTAATTAACTTGATTTAATTTTTTTAATAATAAGATCTCAAAAATTTTTAATTTAACATTCATTTCTCAATAAATAAACTTTAACAGATATCAGAACAATATTCAACTAGGGCTGCACGATATGGCCTGAAACCAATATCTTGATATTTTGATTTCTCCTCTAAATCGCTATATAAATGTTAAATTTAACCCTTTGATGCATAAAATGACACCAGTGTAATGATTCAAGCAGAGCCTTCAGTTTTAAATTTTACAATAAAAGAAATCACAGTCAGGTTAAGTTTAGTGAACCTTTTTTCACAAACCAAACTTAATGTAGTTACATATTTTCAGTTCCAGTGAGATAATTCATTCAGATTTATTCAGCTGGCTGAATGTACTATATGCCTGTCTCAATAAACTCAATAGTTTAATAAAATCTGAATAATGATGACCAATTAGACTTTAACATGAACTAAAGTTGATGTTATACTTTTACTTGTATAAATCAGCTCCCTGGATATTGTTGTTCCTGCTGGAAGGACTCTGCCTGTGACTTCTGTCTGGGGTCTGGTTGTAGTTTGGGGATTCTCCTCCTCCCTCTGTTTACCTGCAGCTTGAAGTTCTCTTTTTGCTGTTTGCATATGTTTGTGGAGTCACTACAGAACCTTATTTGTGTTCTGAAAACTTCACAGCTTGCACTATTTTGGTATTCAGCTGGTAATAACACCAAACGAAGTTTGTGTCTGCCATCATGCGCAGCACACAGCTGAGTGTATGTGTGTGAGAGAGGGGAGGGGAGAGGTAAGCAGAGTCAGTGAAAAAGAAAACGAAACTAAAGTACGCGTTGTCGCATTTGTTTCTCTTTGTAGAGAGATGGGAGATCATACAGGCAGCAAAGCAAGTCTAATTAAGCTCCTAAACTTTAGAAAACAAGCTGAAAACCCCCAAACCTGCGACTGACGAGACTTGCAGGGGATCGTTTCCCCCGCCTCTCTAAATACAAAAACAGGCATGCTCAGGAGAGTTTTCTGGATGGGCAGGGGAGCGAGCTGCTCCCTGTGCACTAACAGGAGTACAAAAAGTTTCGCTTCTCTCACTCTCTGTTATTACTCCTACACGTGTTTAGGTACCGAAACACAGTACCAATTGATTTTGCGTGAATTGGTACTTGGTAGTACTGGTGGAATTCGGTCAGTACCTCTAAATGTACTGAATTCAGTACCCATCTCTAGTTGCCTTGATTTCTTGCTCTTACATAGAGCTGCAACTATTAATTGAATAATCAATTATAAATCGATTACTAAATTAATAGTCAACTATTTTGATAATCGATTAATCGGTTGAAATAATTATTTAAGTAAAAGAAGTCCAGATTCTCTAATTTCAGCTTTATAAATGAATATTTTCTGTTTGTTGCTTTTCTTTGACAGTCATAATTACATTTGGTCCAAGATGACATCAACAAATGTTGTTTGCAAACCAAACATACACTCCATTAATCGAGTGAATAATCCATAAAGTAATGTGTTATGAAAATAATCATTAGCTGCAGACCTACACCTACAGCTGAATCACAACAGATTGTCTCTGCTTGGTGACAGTTTTGGATCTGATGAGTTTCTTAGACTGGCTCCACTTTGTGTTCCAGCTCCAGCAGGTGCAAGCTCTCTGAATTAAATACACAAGGCTTCTGTTTTTGCTGAATGCTGGAGCACTGATGCATCGATTTGCAGATTAAACACGACAGGAATCTGAACACTGAAACAACATTTAAACATCCAGTTGACCATCAGAATAAAACACACAGTCAACAACAGATTGTATTTAACTTAACTCCAAAAAACAACAGACATAATGAGGGCAGCCAGACTAGGACTCAACAGGTTTAAGGTTTTACCACCAAACAGGAATGAGGAGAAGATCATCAAACACAAGGAACAAACAGTGTTAACTTTTAGCAGCCCTCACAACTTGTAGCAAGTGTCAGGATATTATTTAAGTTTAATGACACAAAGTTACCTTAACAAACTTACCAGTACCTCCTTCCCACACATACACAAACAGCAACTAGACGGACATAAAGATTGGTCGTTAATATTGACCCAGTTTTACTCATTTGACCGATACGGATATGTTAAAAAATGACAAACATCGCCCGATACCAATATAAATGCTGATATATCGTGCATCCCTAGTCGGTTGTTGATATTTGTTTCTTTGGCTGTTTTTTCCTGTATGACCTTTTTTTCACACCAATTACAAGGAGACTAGCTGACAGAAAAGTGTGATACTTTTGCTCTGACGCTCGTGTGTTTCCCTTTGAGTCTGTTTTCACTCACCTGATGTCCCGCCCTGAAAATTATCTGATCATATGACCATGTAACCCGACTGCACGTGGAGTTTAACTGTTTAAAAATAATTTTGAACTAGAAGTCTCAGCTCTGATAAAACATTTGCTGAAGGTAAATTTAAATTTTAACCAAGATTGTTGCTTCTGCTGTGAATATACATTTACACATGTAATTGGACAATGAACCACCAATCATAAGCTGTTTTTAGGGATGGGACGATATGCTTTTCTCCCCATTCGAATCTTTTATGATTTTTGGAGTGCCGATTCGATTTAAATTGCAATTCTTTTATATTGGCGCTTTTTGCAGTTTTACTTCCCGTATTTAACACCAGCCCATGTAAAGATGATGATGATGATTTTCGATGGTCTTCATCAGGAGCCATATTTCCCCCAAAAATGAACATCACATGTGAGTCAGTTTTTAAGATATATTCATAAACAAAGACTAAAATGAAGGATTTAAATTTGGACAAAAAAAACCCAATTTTTTAACAAAAAAAAAAGGTAAAACTGGATGCCCTGTGGATGTGTATGAACCAGTGTTTTAATTTTGATCCTTTACACTATATTTGACATTTGTAATGAAAAAAACAGGTGTCCATCTGGTGTCAAACAGAAACTCCTTTAAGCTTTTACACTAATTTAGTTTTAACCGCCAACATTAAAGTCTTCAAACTATTAATCTTTAATTAATCTAAGCTTGATTCTAATGAATTTGTCTGGAGACATTTTGTCTTATCATTTCATGTTTTTCCTTCGTCACCTGTTGCTCTTTTATACTTAATGCCAAACTCCATCTATCAAACTGAAGAGCTCCATCTGAGATTAATCTTAATTCAACATGAGACGGATGAAGCTCACAGGTTTGTGGGCTGCTGTCAAAGAGAGAGATTAAATGAACTCTCTTCCTGCAGCAGATATTAAAGATGAGAGGCCTCTTGCTCTGCTCTGATTTAAAAAATGGTCCACAGAGGAAGACGGGAGACGACGTGATGAATACAAAGCCTCAGTAACCTTGCTTGTTAAGTTATGAGTGACATTTTCTTCTCCTCACTCTGCAGAGATTTTTCACAGCAGATCAGTGAAAATGAAGCCGGCCAGGCCTGAGACCACGGTTAAACTGAAGAGTTAATCCTTCTTTCTGTTTTAATTCTTGTTAATACAGATGTCACTAACCCCCCCCCCACTGTCTTCCTTTAACAATTGAAGATAAATATTCTCATGCACTAAAGGGAATCATTCAGCTGTTGTCTTTGCTGCTGAACTTCATGAAGCAAACAGAGTTATTCTTTAAGTGTGATCACTGCCCCCTCAGAGGGGCTCTCTGTACAGACTCTAAGCTCCACAGAGAGGTACACGAGCTACTGAAGTGAAGGAAAAAAAACATAAAGGACACAGAATATAACTTTGAAACGGGCAGAAGGGGTTGATTGAGGCACGGCGTATAAAAAGAAAAGTAAGTAAATGCCTCCTCAGTAGTTTTCTGCTCCTTCTGTGTCACAGGGCACTCTTTTATCCTCCAGCACTTTGCTTCCTAATTCTCAGCACACCTTACCCCCTGCTTTTTAGTATAACCACAGATCTAAAGCTATACCCAGGGTACCTGGGAGGGAATGTGTTGCAGAAGCGAACCTCTGACAGTTTGTGCTGCACAAATCACCTGTTACGTTATGATCGACATTGACTCGTCAAACACTTTCAAACTTGCTTTGCATACACAGAAAATTCAGTATTTAAACTGCCAAAGCCTTTTTGCCTACTCGCTCTCACTTCTGTGGCTGTAGCTCTCAGTTCAACAGTGAAAAGTCAACATTAGCGAGAGCATAAACTATGTATTGTGCATTTGACTGTAAAGGAGCAGAAAAGCAGAACGTGTTCTTCCAAAGAGCTTTTTTCTGCACTCTTTAAAAGTCGCAGAGTTTGATTCAATGTTAGATGATTTTTGATCAAAGGGAGGAAAGTAAACGCGGGGCATTTCAGCTTTAACAGCTGTAACTGTGTGTACTGAAGGAAAGTTGATGAGCTTATAGATTTTGACTCCACCGTGGTTTGTGTCATGTTGACTTTCTCTTTCCCTCTCTTGTGTTTCTACTGCAGCTGGTGGAGACGTCTCTGAAGGGTGAGATCACATTCGACCCCTGCTGTGCCTACTACCTGTGGTTCGTCACCGACTTCTGTGACGGAGGTGACATGAACGCCTACCTGCTGTCTCGAAAGCCCAGCCGTAAAACTAACACCAGCTTCATGCTGCAGCTGGGCAGCGCCCTGGCCTTCCTGCACCGCAACCAGATCATACACCGAGACCTCAAACCAGACAACATCCTCATCTCCCAGGCCTGCACGCCGACCGGCTCCTGTGAACCCACCCTCAAAGTGGCCGACTTCGGGCTGAGTAAAGTGTGCTCCACCTCTGGGCTCAACCCAGAGGAGCCGGCGAGTGTCAACAAGTGCTTCCTGTCCACAGCCTGTGGAACAGACTTCTACATGGCCCCCGAGGTGTGGGAGGGACACTACACGGCCAAGGCAGATATCTTTGCCCTGGGGGTGATTATTTGGGCCATGGTGGAGCGCATCACCTTCGTGGACGTGGAGACTCAGAAGGAGCTGCTGGGAAGCTACGTGCAGCAGGGCACAGAGATTGTCCCCTTAGGGGAAGCCCTGCTAGAGAACCCAAAGATGGAGCTGCTGATCCCAGCCAGGAAAAAGAGCATGAACAGCCACATGAAGCAGCTGATCAGGGAGATGCTGTCGGCCAACCCTCAGGAGCGGCCCGACGCCTTCGAGCTAGAGCTCAGACTGGTCCGTATCGCCTGCAGAGAGCTGGACTGGGACACGTGATGAATGAACATATGGCGCCACAGACTGAGCTGATGAAGCACATGTACACATCTCATCATACTGTTAATCTAAAGGGTCACATAACGGGGATTGTTTTTTACGAGGGAACAATAATCAGAACAGTCATTGTTTGTTAGTCCTGAAAGGGGGGGGGGGCTGGTTTTCTTTAACTTTGCTCAGATTTCTCGTTATACAAAGTTTGAATGGCTTATAGTTCCACAAAGTTTGAGAAAAGCTCCTTTAGATCGCTTCAGTCCAACCAGTATGATGGAGGCATCTGACAAAGAGCTGCCTCAGAAATGGACTTTTTGTTTGAAAGGCAAGATCATTTTTTCTTTTTATATAATGGAAAAGGATTTACACATCTTTATATGATAAGAGAGGAGTGAGGATCAAAATATGCAAACTCTTGCCTCAGTTTCTCTGTTTTGACAAAGGTCTAGGACCCAAACAGTGGTATAAATAGTTATTTCAAGATATTATATTTCAAGATCAAATTTTTAGCCACAAACTGCTTCTGATATCACTTTCTACGATGCAGGATGCAGAAGTTGTTGATCTATCCCTTTTGCTAAGTTGTTCATGGGCTAGATCTCAGGGGATCCTTGTAAATCCCGCGCATAATGAAACGAAAACTGTTGAGGCGGGGTAGATGAGCAACTCCTGAAATAATACCACCATAGTCTAGTTGCAGTGAAGAGATTTACACAACTAATACAAAGTTAAAAAAGGCTGTTATGTTTATTTCTTTTGTTTTTAAAAGCTTTGAAACTTCAATCCAATAACAAAAGTAGCTCTTTTATTCGACTCACTTCATCTAAAAGTGGATGTTTCCCGCTGTTTAAGCCTGTTTGGAATCACTCTTGGAAAAAAAAAGCAGTCTCCAATCTTTTTGCAGCTGTAAGCCTTCAGACTGAAGTGTGTAGAAAAACGGAGCCCAGGTGTGAGAAAACCAGAACTCCCCTTGAAACTTCATCCACTGTTCAAGCACATTCAGTCCTCTAAAAGCCGTGTCTTTATACCGAAGTGGAGAGGTGCGACACTCACCGCTGCTGCTGCTCCAAACTGCAGCTTAGTCTCAGGCTAATTACATCACAGCTTCCATTTCCTCCTGACAGGATCACTCGTGCGTGATGAGAGAGCAAAAATGACCCCCAAAAGTCCTGCATTCAATTAGAAGTGAAAGTCAAACAGTTTGTCTATAAATACCACTGTGGACTCGGTGCTAATTGTTGTAACTAAATGCAATATGAGACATTATCCTGTGATCATGAAGCTTCTGTTTATCCAAAGGGCCAACATTGGAACACAGTCACCTCCAGAGTGTGCATGTTTTGGAGTGCATGTGGCTTTGACAAACTTTCCTCTGGTACACGACCACCAGCACTGATTGGATGCTGTTTAAACACCCAAAAAGCTCAGGTAGTAAAAACAAACAGCATGACAGATATTTGTAGACAAACTGTGAACTTACAGGTCTGCTCTAAATCTCCAAACTTTGGTGCTTGAAGTGAACCGTTTGTGTTTTCTCCTGAAAGCTGCTTCGTTGGTTGTTTGGGTGGAGAATTTTTTATCTGTTGGTTTCCTCCCAACACGCGCTCGTGGTTTTTGTTCCTTACTGTCTGTTTAAATGAACGTCAAGATAAGTTGACTGATCTCAGACACGCCTATAACCAGAATGTAATGAACCAGTCATGCCACCTTAATTTAAAGAGCCTTAGACATGAAAACACTTGATCCTGTGAACAAAGCACTTCACACACCCGAGGAGAGCTTTGAAGATAATTCTGGTTTAATGTCCTGAAACCTCGGCCTCTTTTTATCAGAGATCTCTCACTGATAACATTGTGCTCACAAAACCTTATCAACTTGTTTGATACAGGCTGCTGCATTGTAGCGACACAGGCTCGCAGGTTATTTCAAATTTCTGAAAGGAAAAAGAGAAACAAAAGAAAAATATAAATATGTAAACTAATGATGTTTAGATGAAAAATGTACAAAATACTGTTGGCTGCAGCATATCTTCAAAAGCAACCCAAATGTTTATTTTAAAGTAATACTTTAAAGTCCATTTCCCACAAAAAAACACTGACAAATACGGAGTCATAGTAAAAGTGTAAAAGTGTTCAGAAACGGGTTAAAACTATGAGAAAGTTTGTTATTTATGAGAAATAAATTCATAAACAGGGGTAAAAATTCATCATTCTGAAATAGTGAATATTAGGAAGCTTCTGTCATTACAACAAAGCGACTCATGATGAAAATAATTGTTTTTTGCAGTTTTTTCAAGATCCCATAAAAGTTTGGGTTTTTTTTTTTCATCATCTGAGTCTTATTTTTTTATTTTTAGTTACATTTAGTTTTGCTAAATTTAAGCAGTTGCTGAAGGAATGATACCCTTTGGCAGTGGATGAAAAAAAAAACTAGTTACCACAGAGTATATATTTATTTTTCAAGGGTCAAAGATTAGTGTATTTAACAGAATATCATTTTTGTATGAATGTAATGGTAAATACACACCAGGTACAAGATGAAAAATGAATAATGACGCCTGTTCAAACAGCAGAGGGCGCTATCTGCCCCTGACTGTCATTTCATGTCTCAGGTCTGTGGCAGAAGACTTCAAAGTCAAGAATGACAATAATAATAATTTATAGTAATAATAATGAACTTTTCAAAACTGGGTTACAAATTGCTTCACAAAATCAAGCTTATAATAAAAGAAAAAATATTTTGATTCACTGCAGGCGCTTTACAAACAGACATTACCAGGACAACCTGTGGAAGTGTCACACTGCCAATAATCTGGATTATCCCTATTATTTCAGGGGTTACCACTTGCACTTTCCCCTTGATGTTAAGCCTGTAGGCTTTAAACACCAGGCTGATTGTGTGTTTTGCCCTGTGGAACATCTCTGTTTCCACAACTCTGCAGCTGTTTTTTGTGAGCACAATGTTAATGTTGTGAAAATGAACTAACTGGACCAACTGGACTTTGACGCAGCAACCAGTGACAGAGAAATCAAAAACTTTGATCAAAATTGTGATTTAAAATATCCGTCTGGAGGGTTAAATCAACCTAATCTTAATCTTTAACAGTTCATAAATCATGCTGAAGTTCAAATAAACATAAAAGTAAATAAATAAATCAACCAGAATTATTCTTGAGCCAGAAAATCCCAAACACAAAGCGTACAAGTCAGAAGACTTGATGAAGTGACTCCTCCTCACACTCACACATTTCCTCTGTGGAGAATAATCCCCATTTTGACTAAACCTAGATTCAATTATCTGAAGGTGAGCTGTGACATGAATATTCATCCGAGTCCACTTAGAGAAAAAAAAAAAAAGAAGTGGAAGGATTCCCTGAAAGCACTTTTATTTCCTCGTCTTTTATTTATTCCCGATAACGACCTGCTGCGTTGTATGGAGCTGCTCTGCAAGGCTGGATTCAGTGCGATAACTGCGTCGGTATTTGTTAACCGTAAGGAACGCAATGTCAGCCAGCGGTCTACTTATGCATGCAGTGCCTCTCACCTTCAGGGAAGAAGCGAGAGTCGACACCAGCACACGACACAATCCTCCATGAGCCAGAGGATCTCTGCTTTTCTTTTTTCCTTTTTTTTTTTTCTCTTTGAAACATAATGCTGTTGTGTTTAACTTGATCTCCTCTCACTGTGTCACTGCTGCTCGTCTCCTTTGGCTCTGGATCTTACAGTAATCCCTTTCTTCATGCCTCCGACAGGCTCATTCTAAGCCTATTAAGTTGTTGCAGCACTTGGCGGAGGATCATGTGTTAAGGACCCTTTGCCTTTCAGGTCATACATACATAATTTTTGCAGTTTTACAGGAACCGATGAAACCAAACAATCCTGTCTTCAAACTGTGGCGGAAAGTAAATTCTCTTTGAATCGTTGCCAATATCAATCTGCAAGATGGCCTTCGACTCCCACCTGTTGGTCTTTGAATAACCTGGGATGATGTGATTGAGATCTGCCTTATTTCTGAAACTCCCCTCTTCCTTTCTGACACTATAGTGGCCTCGTTGATGTTAAACCCAAACACACAATTGGCTGAAGTTTTGCTGGAGATGCTCCGCCTCTCTTCAGTTTGATTATCAGAACCTTAAATCAGTGTTAAACGGCCAGTCTGTGCTGCGGGACATGTATGCTGCTCTTGGCAATGCTGCTCTGCTTCAAGAATGTGGTATTTGTAGTTTACGAGCATCAAAGTTTGGACTCAAAGTAGGTCAACCATATCCTGAGCACTCCAATCAGAGCAAAGGATGATGGGTAGAGTCAATTCCGGCCAGATTTCCTTCCTCATCCTTCATGAAAAGAGAGGGGAGGAAATAACATGGCTTCCTGTGAGTTTTGAGATGTTTGCCAAACAAACGCTGGTGTGGGGTTTTACAGATTTCACCCTCTGATTTGTTGTATTCAATTCTTTTGCACATGTGTAAATATTGTACAGGATTAGCGTGATGAACAAGGTTGATGTACATTTGACTGGATGTGCTCTGTTTTTAAGAGCCTGACGTGTTTGACATGTAAATTGCTGTGATGGATTCATTCTTTCCTTCTCATTGGGCTTCGGTTTACTTTGGAAAAGATGTGATATAATTACAGATCAATACTGTTGGTGTGCTAGTGATACTTGTATGTTTTTCATTGGCCTATTGTTTGTGATTTTGTGTAAAGAAAAGCTGGTAGATGATGCGGGTCAGCTTCAATGGTCCTTTTTGGAAGTTTTTGGGAAGAAACAGAAAAAATCTTTGTGACTCTGGGAAATCAAACCTCACCATTTCACTCAGCCCTAATCCAGGACCACCATATGATGTACCCCTGATACTACTGACCTCGGATATCGCAGTCAGAAAGTGGCTCCAGGGGCCAGTCCAAAATAAGATACTTACAGACAATCCAGATTTTGTTTTTCTTTACAGCTGCATTGAAAATAGACATTAAAAGTTTAAGGCTGTTTCCTTAAAGCTCCTATAAAAGTTTTTTTTTAGCTGGTTATGACCCAGACTGAAAATAATGCTAATGTCACTTTATGACACAGAAACAAAGGAGACCATCAGCAACGAGATTGGTCATCTCTGTGGTGTAAATATTTGTTCCTGAAAACGGTGCGGGGGGTAGGTGTACAGTCAAGTGAGCTAGATTTTCCATGAGGGATATTCATCACTGAGATAAAGGAGCAGGATGTGTAAAGAACACACCTCATACATCTCCACAATATTCATATAAAGATTAAAGGTACTACTTCACCCAAAGGGGGCACCAAAGTCATTGTGAATCAAAAGTTCCTCACAGGAGCTTTAACAAGCTGATGTCAGGTCAACTGATTATGAGCACAACTGATACCTGCTATTGTTTTTTAAAGAAAGAAATGATGCAGAAAATAATTTACGGAGTCATGGAAAAAAAAAAAAACTGTCATTATGTCGTCCATCCAGCAGAGTGCCTCAAGTGATCTTGAGATCAGCATTTCCAATGCCTTCAAAACTTTGTATCATAAACTGATGAGTGACGTCAAGAATGCTACGTCCAATTATTATACTGTGTCTGGTGCTTCAGCACTGTCTGTAGCACATGAAGCAAAGCAGCAGCTGAGCTGTGGGCAGATTGTGTACACTGTAACTGTGTGAAAGCAACAAAACTATTTAACATCTTTCAGCCCAGCTTTGTTTCATGAAGCAGTTTCTGAGCATGTTTTGCTGAATAACATTCATGCACAAGTTGCATCACATCAGCTTTTGATATCTGTCGCAAATCCTTGATATGGTTAAATTCATCAGTTCAGGCTTTTTTGAAAAACTCACCAAATGGAGAAAAATTGAATGTTTGGCTGGTGGAAAGACACAGGTACAGAATTATCATCCCTCGGTCCTGGATCAGGGCTCAGCTTCACGTGAAACTTGTCCTGTCAGAGAAACAACACACCTTGATTCATGTCAAATTAAAGATCCAAACTCAAACCGGGTAAACTTCTACTCTCACTCTTTTGTACGAACAAGTTTTGGGCTTGTAAAATATTTTGAAGAGATTAAATGAAGTTTATGAAAAGTGGGGTGAACACCTGTCAATCACTGTTGAATTGATGCATTTTTAAATAAAAGAAAATGAAACAATACTTGAATTGTGTCCAAAGAAATCAAGTGTGCACACGCCTTTACTTTTCCTGTCAGTCTTCCTGTCTTCCTGCGTGCTCTGCAGCACAGGTGATTGCTGTAATTCAATACACCTGCAGCCTGACAGCTACACCTGATAGCTTCCCTCCCACCGTGCTCAGTCTGACTGTTGTTTATGCTCTCACCTCTCGTGCTTGAGTTTTTGACCCGGCTTTGAATCCGTGCATGTGATGGTTATATTTGAAGATATTTTGTCATGTGGAACCAAGGTAGGGTTTAAGGTTTTCCAGTCAGAGACAGAAAACACTGAGCAGTATCTCTGCTGTCTATGAGGTTTTTATCATGTGCTTTCACAGCCTGTAGTTGGTCCCCTGCTGGGACGAACAGCCACAAAGCAGTGATATCAAAGGTGCGTCTGTCTTCCGTCAAATCATGAAACAAATGTAGGGATCTGAAGATGTGTTGGTATCGACTTGAATGGATTCCTTCACCCCAATCTCTCCACAGAGGGCATTTCTTCAGATTTTACCATGCACCGTGTCTCAGCTGCTGTCTGCTTCAGAAGTCGGAAGTGATTCTTTCGCAATAAGCGGCTCAGAAATCCACCAGGTAAGAGCTGCAACACAAACAGACTGTTCCAGATCCAAAGAGGACTTTGAGTTCTGCTCCGGAGAGTATTTAGAGAAGTCCCATTCCTTCAGTTTGAGTCATGCCTCTGGTGAAAAAGTCTAAAAGCTTTTGTGATTAAACGATGATTAAAGCAGTTTAGTTCCATATTTCACACTGCTGCACAGTAATGGGAGTTTTAATTATGGTTTGTCATAAACTGTCTTTCGTGACTTGAAAAAAAAAAACCTCTTTATTTACAGCGTAGTTCACTGAAAGAAATGCAAACACCTGCTCAAGAGCCAAATTCTTCCCTCCAGTTATAAACTATCAGGATAAATATTTGTGTTTTCTCTTTGCTGTAGGTGTCTGTGGTGGGTATCATCAGAGCATACGCTCCCTTTGTGACAAACACCCAGTACTCTGTGGACGACATGACGGGTCCTCTTCTTTCTGTAAGGCAGTGGGTCACCTCAGAGGAAAGTATCTTCTGGACTACATCTGGAAAACTAACGGCACAGCAAACATCTTAACTTCATGGTAAATAGATTATAAACTCTTTCCCACAGGATGAAGCCCTGACGACATTAGTTCCTCCTGGAACGTACGTGAAGGTTATTGGAAGTTTACGCAACTTCAGTGTAAGTGATGAAAACAGAGTGAAAGGATGATGAGCTTCTCTTGAGTAAAAGAAAATCAACCACTGAGCCTAAATGAGAACTGATAACGTGTATTTTTTGACTACTGTTAGACTTCTGAAAATGTGGCCACAGTGAAAAGGATTGCAGGACCAAGTAGTCAGTGTTTGAAATCAGCTTGCATTGTTTCAAGTTTGCTTGTTTTAGGGTAAAAGGACGTTGTTGGCGATGGATATCCGTAGTCTCAAGGACTTGAATGAGATCACATCCCACATGTTGGAGGTGGTACAGGCACATATGGAGCTTTTTGGAAAGGTACAGGAGTGTTTCAAAGGTTTTGATGAGAAGCAGAATTTAAAACTATCACTAAACTGTGTTTGGGGAGTATTTAAATCTGCTCATGTTGCTTTTCAGGCTTACGATGTGAATATGAACATCAGGGCTGCCTCCTCTTCCAGAGGAGTCTCTGGTTTTTCCATCTTACAGAATCAGGTTAGTGGGTTTAAACTACAACTCACAAGATCATGACTTGATTCACTATCCAGATTTCAGTTAGTACACCAATTTAGTTTCAAAAAGAGAAAGATTTTTAAATTAAAAAAAGCTTTTAATTTTATGAGGAAGCTTTCAAAAGTGAGTAACTAAAAATATTACATGAAGGATTGGTCCCAAGGCAAAAATCATGATTTTTTTTTTTTGTATTGGCAAAGTAAACCGATCATTTTCTTGAGTGTAACTTTAGACCAACATTTTTAGGGTGAAAATTCAAAATATCTCATAAAATAACTGGCTGACTGGGCTTTCCTGTGGATTTACGACGAGTTCCTCAAACGAACACACTTCCGAAAAAAGAAGAAAAAAAACCCATACAAATACAGACTTCAAACCAAAAAAAGACTTAATGCAGCCAAATTCGGTGTCTAAACTTTATTCGCAACTTAACTTTATACTAAATCAAATACTGCAGGAATCCAGGTATAGACAGCACAATCAGCAACCAAGGTTATTAGAGTAAAGGAAAACTAACAAAATAACAAAAACTAGTGCTGAAATACATTTGCTCTAACTAAAGAAATAAAAACAAGAATTCACTAAAAGAAAAATAAATGACATGGAATAAAAATTAATAACCTGAAGTCAAAAAACAGGCAGTTTAAGGATGGAAATACAGGCACTATTTTAATGTCATTGATGTAAAAGGCAAGAACATACATTATGTCCCAGAACAAAACCTGCTCAAAAATCTGAATTCTTTTACATATTTGAAGGTGTTTCAAAAATTAACACAATAATTATTTTCCCTGGTAACTAATTGTATGTCTGAAGGAGTAATTCAGTTACCAATTCAATGACTTTTTTGGGAAAGTAACAAGTAACTATAACTACCTACTTTTTTAAAGTAATTTGCCCAAGCATAATATCTTAGGTGAAAAGATGCTGCAGGTTCGAGATCTGTATCTGCTTTGTCCTTTGGTTTTGTTTGTGAGAGCTTTGGTGGTGGATGTAAGTCTTGCATCACTCTGGAGCTGTTAAAGGCACCTTTTTCTCACAGTGAGGATTGTGGATTACTCATAACTTCATAGCAGAGGTTCTGAAGGCTCATCTGTAGTTGGACCACACAAGAATCAAAAACAATCGGTGACCAGGCTGCTTTCGGAAACTTCATCCTTGTTCCAGTTTTTGCTAATGAACTGAATGACACTGCCTTGTGTATTTATTTAACCATTTTTCTAGAGGTGCAACTAGTGCAGTAATTTCTTGATTCATCTGTCAGGTGTTTGATGCCATCAGGAATTTTTCTGTCCGCTTTGAAGGCATCGCTTTAGACGAGCTGAAGAGACAGCTGGAAAACGTCAGTATGAGTGACCTCAGGTACCGGGTTTTATCTGACTACTTAAAATTCTCTGTGCTGATTTAAGGATTAATGAAAAATAAGCTACATGCATCAAAGAACCAATGCATATACATTTAAACATTGTTTAAATGCTGATTGGCAGTTAAGCAAATCCAGAGGAAGTCTTATCTTGATGTCTTTCCTTTTTTTGTTGAACAGACGGTCTTTGGCGTTTCTTGTCCTTGAAGGTCACATCTTCACCACCATTGATGAGAATCATTTCAAAGCTGTATGTTCATGAAGACATCTCAGCCCAGGATGAAAACTGATCAGGGGGCACCCATATACATAGTTAATTAATAATAAGTTAATATGTTTTGTCTGATAGTTTAATGTCTTTTATTTCATTTATTTACGACTGAATGAAGCTGGAGGCCTCTCTGTTTATTTGCTCAGCTTCTGTCATTTGTTGCCTGTAAGGATTGGTGCACAGGCTTGTTTTTTTTTTTACATTTCACTTTGTTTCTAACTGCTTTGTTTTCAGGCTTAGTGGACGGGTGTCCAGCAAATGGTCATTTCTGTATATAAAGGAAGAAGTTTCAGATGTACCAGGTGTCCTTTGTCTTAAAGATTACTGTTCATTTAGAGGATAGTCCACAGAAGCACAAAACTGTTCATATTTATACAACACAATTTAAAGAACTTCCATGACACATGACAACCTGCATTGCACCTGAGGCCTGTACTATGAAGCTGGATTAACACATCCGGGATCTCTCTCTGTTACCTGGGTTGACTTAACGAGACATTCGCAATCCTGATAAGCTGTACTACAAAGCTGGATACCAACTTGATCAGTGAACCCAGGGTTTTCCAGTCTTGATCAGTGTGCTCACATAAAAGGGGTGGAGTTTGCAGCATTTGACCAATCACAAAAATGGAGAAAAGGTTAAGAAATTAAAAATACGGACTGTAATTTTTCAATTGTTTTCGTCATTATGAATATGAATCTGACAACCCAGATGTAACTGTCAAAACTACATCATGAGGCAAGGGACATTATCTGTCATCATCCGTGTGTGCTGCATGGAGTGCTTCTCTATATCTTCCCCCTTCCCTCCCTGTTTAGCCAGCGCCGCGCTTCCTGTGCCCGCAATCTATGCACCTGTGGCTGGTTGCCTAATCAGCGGTGCTGGCATTTAAGCTCTGGCTGGGGAAGACACTGGCGCCAGTGGATGGGACAGCGATACTACAGCCACCTGAGTATCTAGTTTATCTCAAGTACTTTGCATGTTGAATTTTGTGTTTTTCTGTGACTTACCCTCGTGTATCTGGGTGATTCTCTGAATTCAGTGCACTTTGTGTCCCACAGGTTTATCAAGCTCATATACAGGTGCTGGTCATATTATTAGAATATCATGAAAAAGTCGATTCATTTCAGTAATTCCTTTCAAAAAGTGAAACTTGTATAATGTATACATTCATTTCACACAGACTGACATATTTCACGTGTTTTTTTTCTTTTAATATTTATGATAACTGACAACTGATAAAAATCCCAAATTCATTATCTCAGAAAATGAGTATTAATTAAAACTGATACAAAAAAAAAAAAGGTTTCTAGAAATGTTGGCAGAAAAGGAACTTTTTCCTCTTCTCCACAGAGCTTGACAAGAGAGGACAGAGAGGGACCTGGCATTTTTTTTGAGTCCAGTCATGGCAAAGGAGCACCAGATGGTGTTTGTGCTGCCTTAAAGAGATCAGCAGACAACTGCATCAGCCATGGCCAGGACATCAACGATGCTTATGAGCTCTTCAAGGCCCTCTCCAAGATGAACACGTGGATCAAATTGTGTTTTATTGAAGATGTAGCTGTTGAGCAGGCACTGCAAAGAATGCCGTCCACCGTTCCACCTGTCCCAGGAACCATGCACATCCATCAGGTCATCACTTTTGCTCGAGGGGAGATAACTCACAAGATGTCAGCTGCATGTTCTCCACCTATGGAAAACTTGAATGTGAATGCTGGAATACAAAGCATTTCAGCTTTATCAGAAAACTCCCAGCTACTGTCCCAAAACTAATCAATTGGGATGACCCAGGGGTAACAGGGGAGTGGTGTGTGCTCACTTATGATAAAGCACTGTATCCAGGAATAATCCTTGCCACAAATGAAACCGACGATCAAGTCAAATGCATGCTTGAGCCCATCCCACCTCCTCAGCCCATGACAGGACGTGATTCATGGCACATGGAAATTCAGAAAGCGATTTAGGACAAACTGAGTAAAGAATAAAAGAACCATAAATAGCAGGAAAAACAGATCAGATAAGAAAAGAGACCATTCACATTCACTTTAATCTGTCAAACTGACTAGTTCAGAGTTTAGTAAACGCTCAAGGTTCCCAGTTTTTAGAGCAGACAGCAATGTACTGTTTTACTTCTGATACAGCAGACAACAGACTCATTATATTAAAGTCTGAGAAGAACATATGAAATGATTCTAGTCTTAACATTTATGGTTAAAACTAAACTTTTTTTAAGACCCAATTAAGAGTGTAACTGCTGTGATATCAGTTGTTAAATTTTTAAACTGCATCCGATGCACTGACTGGCCGGTGGTCTCTTGTGGGATTTAAAGTACTCTCTAATCTCTGTTTAAGAGGTGCTTTACAAATATTTACTTTTTTCTTGTCCAAATTAGCTAAAAAGTTAAAGAAAATTATTTTGGGTCCTCAGGTTTTTTTGTAACTTTCAGTTGACCTCTGGCCATAAAACCTCAGTGGATCCTGTTACACTTCTCTATGCCAACTGGGTTATTTCAACAGATCCACTTTCTTGAGGCTTGAGGAAAAGCTGCAGACCCCAGACAGCACAGCACCAGGGGACATGAACGCAGGGTCGAATAAAGAGCTGAGAGGCCTGCTGGGAATCCCTGAAGGGAGATGAAGACAGACATGTGCAGATTCAATCTTTGTTTGCCACCACTGGCTCACAGCAGGGTGTTAAAATAGACTGGATTCAAAAGAGAATCCTTCTTTTCTTTCTTAAAATTCTTGAATGCGAGCAGCCCTAAACTCCAGACATATTAACAACAACAACAAAAAAAAAGTAATCTCTTTGGAACTGAAGGAGCAGAGGGTTGACAGCTGTAGAGGGATTAATAATTTAAGGCTGTTGCTGGTTTCCATTTTTGACAAAAAAAGCATGGAAATGGAAATAAAGGACCTAGACTCCTACAACACGGTTTGTTTTCTCGAACCAGAATTAGAGTTCTGATACAGCTGTGTAGTGTTTTATGGTTTTAAAGATGGCTATAGGAATGTTTAATTTACTGTGGTACTCTGTAAAAACAATTTCTGTTGTTTTAGGAAAAAAACCCTCTACACTACAGTTGATTGATTGATTGATTTATCTATTCATCTATTCATCCATTCATTCATTCATTCATTCATTCATTCATTCATTCATTCATTCATTCATTCATTCCTTTATGAGACAGTGGTTTGACTGATTAAATTTTCTTTGTGTCAAAAAAATTCACTCCATTCGATTTTCCCAGAGGATGTTGACCACATGCTTCAGGAACCAAATTAAATGAAATGCTGTAATGGGGAAGTTATTTATGCGCTTTAAAAAAGGACAAAAGTTCAGAGTTAACAGCTACAAAGACTTTACTTTGCTTTCTCTAGGCTGAAAAGAAAAAAACATTTTTAAAATATAATTGTATAATATAGTATAATAAATTCTATATGATCAATACATCCAACCATCCATCACTCAGTCAACTTACATCCATATTCATATCACACTCTTTATTAATCTAAATTACTTATTCCATTCATTCATTCATCCATCCATTCATTCATTCATCCATCCATCCATCCACTCAGTATTTATCCAAAACTATGTTCATCCATCAATCCATCATTTATTTATAAACCATCCATACTTCTACCATTAATCAATTCTTCTGTAACCATCCATTTTCCACTCATCCACTATTGATCTATAGATATATTGACCCATGCATTCATCCATTCATCCATCCAAACATCAATTTTTCTATCCATCCTCTTTCCAACACGTTTACATTGACACGTATATTTCACAGACATACATACATTCATTCAGTTTATTTCTTTCATCCATACATCTAATCATCTCTTTGCAGGTACACATCCATTGATCCTTTCATCCAGTCATCACTCTATAAATGCATTCATCCATTATGTATGTGTTGATGTATATACCCATATATCCATTATACTCAGTTACAGTATATGTCCAGTTTTCCATCAATCATTTCAGTTCTTCATCCATCTATTAATCTCTTTAAACATATCTCTCTATCAGAAGGAGGATTCAGTCATCCATTGAGACTCACTTTCGAAAGCCTGATAGGTTTTTTGTAATTGTTATCCAATGTCTGAATGAACTGTACAATAAGAAATACAACAAAGAGGCCAGCCCTGAAATGAGGTCCACACATTCACTGCTTCAATCAGGGAAACTTCACTATGAATGAATAATTATCTCTTTCTTGCATTCTGTCTTTGTCTCATCTTTGTCCTGGTCTTGATGGTGAGGAAGAGGTCAAGTTTCTTATGTGTGCTTGCTGACGTCATTGCTTGTTAAGCCTTTTATCATCTTTTAATCAGAATCTTTTTATTTATTTTTATCCAGCTTTTGTATTTCCTAGAGGCCTACTTGTGTTGTTTTTAACTGTAGGGTTGTCAGCATTTATACGATAGTTGTGATGTGATTAGGGTCTTGTAATGTGTTTTTCTTCTTTCTCTCTGTCTTTTAGTTGTGTGCTTTTCCCCCTTCTCTAGTTAAGCTGCAACTAAGTCTTTCTGCTGCTATAATGTGAAAAAAACTGGGATTTTGCACAGCATGTTTCACTTTTGGCTTTTGGCCTGGCTTTACTGTAATATCTGCAGTTACTTATTGGAAAAAGGTTGTTATTATTATTATTATTATTATTATTATTATTATTATTATTATTATTATTATTATTATTATTATAATACATTTTGTTAGAGTGCTTTTCAGAAACTCAGATGCTTGGCAAGGTAAAAGGATAGAAGTGCAGGTTAAAAACAAATACAAATAAACAATAAAGTAGTGAAATAACAGTCAGAAAACACAAAGCCAAAAAACATAGGGTTGATATGGTCATGGGAACAGGTATTGGTGAGGGGGCGGATGGCAAATTTTTGGATGTACTGAAGTTAACTGAGGAGATTGGTGGTTGTGCTATACAGGATGCTGATACTGTAGTCGATGGGTGATATTACTGTAAACAGCAAAGGATTGTGGGACAAAAATACAACAATGATTTTGTAAAATAAAATACATGTATAATACTGTAAATACTTTTGCAGTAAGTTAATGGAACCATAATGCCAGTAAATTAGTATAAAATTTACAGTGTAGAGAAATGTGACCATTGACCATGTTCAAAGCTACACTGTCACTATGGAAACACTGATCTGTGTGAACTTACAACTAGACTAGTAGCTGTAGGCCAACATCTGCAAGGCAGAAACTCACCTTTCTATCAAAGCTTTTACTGAAATCTTACCTTTTGCAAAAAATTCACTGTAAAACTTGTCCTCTTTCTTTCTATTTAATATATTCTACCTGACCCCCTTTGGATGGAATCTTCTTTGTGTGAAACATTTGGTCAGCAGCTGATTTACTCATAAAAATAGGACGAAAATGTCACCAGCCAGGAGAGGAGCAGCAGAAGTACCTGTAATAGACTTTGACAAGGCTACGAACTGTGGGTGAGGATTGGCTTCAAAGGAACTCAATAAAGAAACGGGTATCTGTGACAGTAAAATCAATGTGATTTTTCTCTCTAGTGCTATTTTTACACCTGGATGTGGCTTTTCTAAGAAAGTGCCACTGCCACACATTTATGAAACTCTTGAGTGAGAGGGCTTTAATTGATTTGACTGTTATTAGAATCCATCAGTGCTTGATATTTGTATAATCAACTATAATCCATAGCT
Source organism: Labroides dimidiatus (assembly GCA_030710495.1). NCBI lineage: Eukaryota > Metazoa > Chordata > Actinopteri > Labriformes > Labridae > Labroides > Labroides dimidiatus. Next base: position 13,651,539 of record CM061155.1, read on the forward strand.
CTCACTTGGCTGTGTGTGAAATGATGTGGAGGAGGATTAGCAGGTCCCTGGAGAAATCTCCCACTGAGCTTACTTTACTTTCATGTATTCACTTTTGTCTGCATGCTGATAATGGTCCCATCTACAGCGAGAAAAAAAAACCCTTGAGAGTGCTAATTAAGTGATTTTTTTTATAGCAAACTGATTTTGATAGCATGTCTCCAGCGCACGCTAAATGTGTCATTTTCTGCCCATGTTGATGAAAATATTCTCTGAAGATTTTGAGCACCTATCTGTTCTCTCTTTTTGAATCCAGTCCTGATGGCTGACAGCTCCTGCTTTTGATATGGCTCATCTTTTTTCCAGTGCAGTATGTTTTTTTTTTCATGCTTCATATTCCAACATAACTGCTGCACCGTGCTCTCTTTACAGACATTAATAATTGTCCCCAGCTCATAATGAAGTGTCTATGTGCCTGACAATATGCTGCCTGCTGCTAAACAAGGCTCCTGACACCCTTCAGCAGCAAAGCATGCAAGCTTAAAATGATGTTATTTTTCCACCAGAGGGCAACATGTGTACTGTAATCCACAAACACCCCGCGCCTCCTTCACCACACGCTGAACGAGATGTAAATCACATTCTTATTCACTGCATTCATGCAATACTGAATGACTTTGGCAGTCTCTTATAGACACAGATCATATATTATTGGGCACAGGAGAAGACGGCGCATTAGTCCGGTCAGTTTTGACGGCTCTGCTCTGCTCCCTGTTACATTTACAACTGATTTTAACTCCACTGGTAACACAACCCTACCCAAAAATGTAACTAAAGGTCTTCAGAAAAGTCCCTGAAAGTTTTAAAATTTCAAACAATCTCAGTTTGAATTTTGAAAGCTTTGTTATGTTTAAATTGGGGGGTTGTTTGACTGTCTTCGCCACAAAAAGTGCAAAAACATTCAGCACCTCAGTCAAACATGTTATGCTTGATTGCATAGTCTCGAGAAACTGTGTAATTTATGTTTTGGTCTATTTTGAATGTGGCGTTGTTTGATGAGTGTATGGATAGACTTTGTGGCAAAATATTTTATGTTTTTAAGCAGGAGATTAATAAACATTCCTAATCTTGAATATTTTGGGGTGGTCATACACGGCTTCCATCAGGTTAGCCTGGCCTGTCGTTGAATCTAAACTATAACCTCTTTACAAATGCATTCAAAATTGTAATGGACATATTTTGGTCTAGTGAATGAATATAAAGATAATTCTTACTTTTTTTTTTACCCAAAATGTTTTTAATTTATATTGTTATGTAAGTATGGATTCTGTTTTAATTTTTAATCTTGTTTAAATATTTTCTTACTTTATTTTGAAGGCACCCATATAATAATACCCCAGTGGTGTTTTCTATCCTTCTATTTTCTTGCACCTTTATTTTTTTAATGTGAACTACTTTGAGCTGTGTGTCAAGTTTACTGGCGCTACAACAAAAATATTGATCACTATTGATGTTTTCATTTTAGATTCTCACTGAAGTCCTCTCAGTTTCCATTTATTTAAAAAAACTAACAGTAACGGACTGTGCTTTATCAAGAGCTTGTCTCCTCTCTTTAGCTGTAATCTGTACTTTGCATGCACATGAAAAAGCGCAGGTGTACATTGTGTCTGTGCATGAAGCATACATTGCATTGTTTCTACCTTTAGGGGTCTCTAAAGCACTGTGCAGGCCCTGCTGTTGAGCCGTTCAGATAAGTGGCACCTCGTTAATCAAATCTGCATGAGTGCGCTCAGGTTGCCATGGCAATAATTATCAGAGCTGCCTAATTAACTTTCTCAATTGCTTAATGATATACGACCCTCTGAACTCCCTCATTTTTTTCTCTCTCTAATCCAAGTTGTTGTGTTTTTATTCCTTCATTTTCACTCCCCAGTGTTAACCCGTGACCGCCAAGATAATAGAAATTATGGAGAAATTAAATTCAGCACCACATCGTTTCCTTTCTGCCTATTTCCTGAGCTGAAACTTTACATGCAGCATTGGCACACACACTGCTGAGTGTGGACGCATGTAGCCAATGTGTCTGGCCTGTACAGAGTGTGACTCGCATACTTTGTCTTCAGCGGTGACCTCGTGTGACAGCTGACTGAAGGTTGGGAGCAGCGGTCCTGTCGTCCCTGATCAGCCAGGCGAAACTCTTGAGATACATGGAGACAGGGGGAAACGTACCTGGTGACACCCACCCTGCCATCCCCTGTCACATACAGCCTCCTGTACTGTCTACTGCTTCTCTTAGCAGCCCCCTGTCAGCCCATGGCTCCCTTCACCGACTGCAATCCACACCAATCCCAGTTTGTTCTCACTTAGTTTTCATTTCTGGAGTCCGAAGTTTGGGGAATGTAAATTATGCCAACCTGCTCCCAAGCAATGCCAGAAAAGTTTTGAAGTTGACACCATGCAAACATTAAATGTGGTATGATATGTCTGAGGGTCTTACAATTTTACCGTGATTTACCAAGAAGAAACACCAGGAATGAACACATAACTCTCCAGTTTTTATCCAGGTGCAGAATACAGTCCCAGTCTCAGTTGCATACTCATATTTGTTTTAAGAAGCATAAAGGTGGTAGGCACCATACTGAAAACACTGACGTCAAGTAACATTTGACTGATCCCTGCAAAGAAGTGGATTTGAGGCCAGAGCCTTCTGCCTGATAAAGAGCCAAAATATGCTTTACTTTGGATATGAGGAAATTATCTGAATGATCAAACATTGTTCCCCACAGGGGCTGGAGTGGGACTCATTTTCAAACTGGCCCACTGTAGATCATGATCTAAGAGCTGCCAGAGCAGGTGACCAAGGGACAGCATTAGCAGCTTCTGTGATATATTTCAATATTTCAGCAACATAACTAGACGCTGGCCCTTGTGCCCCAAATCCAACTAGCCGACCTGGAGTTGTCCAGATCCTCAAGGTTAACCACTCCGGGTCTGGTTTTCTACACAAGTCAGAATTACTACTAGAACAAATGATCTTTTATCATCTTAGGCCTCTTGGGGGCTATAGCTTTAGTCAGTAGCTCCTGCATTAACATTACAATGCTGTCTTACTCAGATGTAAACAAGCACAGAAGACATTTCATAATGTGGTGTGGTTTGCCATTAGTGTCTCCTTGAATTAACATATAACCACTCAAGCCAAACAATGTGTAACCAGTGGATACAGGTGGACAGTCACCTGCAAGAAAGACTGAAGGCTGGTGGCGCTAGCTCTGCTTGTGCTAACCACACTAAGATAGCATTTGTGACATTGTTTTCCACAGGCTATGTATGGCTGTGAGAAAAGCGCTCACTTTAGGCTGACTGCAGAAATACTTGGAATCCCATTCACACCAAGCAAAAAACACATTTACAGACTCATTCAAAATATGGTTTGGGTCTGAATAGCTCATTTCTCCATCAGTACACACTGGATGGGGACGTTTTTTTTAGAATTAGAAAGTTATTAAACCTAAATGTTTTTTTATTTCTCCATATAAGGGCATGACTGAGTTGACTGACAGGCGGCACTATGTATCTGTCTGCAAAGAGGCAAAAAGCCTGCCTCTTTACCTCATCCTAACTTGGCCCCCATCTGCAATGTGCTTCAAAACCCTGTATCAGAAACAATAGGGTGATGCCACAGGGACTACGTCCATATATCACAGACTATGTGAGCATCCAACCGTTCAGACCAAGACTATTAAATTGCAGTGTAATTCTGCTGAAAAAAAGGTGCATTGACTATAAGCCAGGGTTTTTTTTTTTTTGCATTTGGAGCCAGCCTCAAGTGGACTAACTCCTTAAAGGTAGGCCTCAAATGGCCATTAATAGAACTTCAGTTTTTTGGGACTAACTTGATAGCCTTGTTTTTACAGGTTTTCAAGTTATCTTAGTCAAAAATGAAGTTGAACCCCAGTCAAATGTGTCATGTTGGCTGAAAGACCTAAGTGTCTTCTGTCTTGCTTCTTCCAACTTCTTCCAACTGTTGTGTGTCCATCCAGCATCCAGACCCATTCTGGAGGTCTGGGATCAGTTCTGGGTTAGCAAACCACAAAGCCTGGAAGAGTTCATGTGATTAACTTTCTTCAAACCACCATCAGGAAGCTTTATGGGACTGGGTCAAATCAAGCTTTGGCAAAAAGGAGCCTTACAGCGTAGTTACCACAAATGTCTGGCATATGTCTGGCACCGCCCGCTGACACAGTGTGATACCATTCCCCTTTTTATTCTCCACATAACCCAATTTCACAAAACCACCCTCTTTTCCTTTCTTGCATTTCTCTCCATCAGAAGACCTACCCGTGCTTTAATAGCACCTGCTTGCTTTTGTTGCTTTAAAGCCAGTGGGGAAAAGTGGCAGGGGAAAGATTATCTTTGTAACACCTCTGCACTGCATCACTGTATTTTTTCCTCTTGTGAGTGGATTTCATGGTTGAGAGTGCAATTTGAAATAGGATTAACAGTAGGTGTCGGGTAGTGTTAGCTAAACCTCTTTATGTCAGGTACGGCAGAGAGAAGTCTGTCACTGCGTCTGCCTGAACCCTTTCACCATTCGACATTGCTTGAGGGGGATTCTTTAAATATTACTAAAACTCTATTTGTATTCATCAAAGGGCTGTGAGGCAGGCGGGTGCTGCACAGTATCGTGGTTTCTTCTCATAAAAAGCAGAAGAGAGAATACACGTGCACAGTATTAGACAGCCTCAACATCTACTGCCAGTATGGGTGCAAAATGCAGCCTTTGTCTTTTGTCTTTCCTGAAAAAAAAATAGAAGAAGTAAAAAGCTCAGCCTCTTTTTGTGTCTTCCCTTGGTGACATTGGGAGGCCACATGGTTGGCTGTGGCCCAGACCCACAGAGAGGATGCATTCCTGGGATGGCCACTGGCAGAGTATGGGGCTGAGATGCCCAACCCTCTACTCCCACAGTTTCCGCACACAGCAGTGAGTCCCACTGGAAAACAACAGTTTCGGCAGTCTTATGTAACTGGGGTTGGTTGTAAAGAGAAGGGAGGGCTGGAGAGAGGGATTATGGATGGATGGAGTGAAAGAAAAAAAAAGAGATTGTTTGAGGCTGAAAATTGAATCAAAGTTGAGTACAGTAACTGATTTGCCAAAAGTGCATTTACAGCCTCCATAACCAGTTTCCACAGAGACCCAAAACTATGCAGGTTTTCATTAAAAAAAAGAAAGAAAAACACCACAGCAGGCGATCATAGTCTTTGTTCTTTGGTTGAACATGTGGTAATTAATGGCTTGAGCTGCTTAGGTCTTTGAAATTAAGAAAAGCAGAAAAGCAGTGCCTTAGCTGTGTAAGCCTTTGTCAAGCTTCATTAGCATTTCTTACTTAAATACACCTCTTTCAGACTGAATGTTCAAAAACATTTTTAAATCAATGTTTTAAACATGAATATAAAGAAACAATTCTGGATATTCATTCTAAATGTTTTAGATATTTAGTAGAAATCCCTAAAAACTGCTCAGAACAGTCCTGTGTCAAAAGAAAAACATGAGCTCTTCATGAGACTCATTGAAATTACAAGGTCAGCACAGAATGATCTTCTAATTAGTTCATGACATGTTGGAGGAGTGGGCCTCAAACACCAAGGTCTGCCCATAGCTCTGCCCCTAACAGGCCTCAAGAGGGCCAATCAGAGAGAAGGGGGTTTGTGAAGCAAGGAACCTGATAGAGACAGCAGCCAAAATGAAGCACTTCGGACAGAGGCTGAAATAAGGGTTTTCTAAAACACCAGTGTGAGAAAAAATAGAGATTTTTGAGCTGGAAATGATTTAAAGCTACTACACAGGTACCAGAGGGTGAGTATAAAGACTAAAAAAAAGCAATACTTTAGTAACAAATCTCCAGACTTTGCTAAATTTGGAAAATCTTAGTAAAAAGATTTTTTTTCTTTCCAGACCATTGTTAAGCAGTCAATGTAATGCTAAAAATGTGGTTTTACGTTATGACTGAAAGCTTCATTGATAAATGGGACTCCTGTCATGCTGTCCAGATAAAATAGTAAAACATTATCATGAAAGTCATTGAATGCTCCAAAACTCTGAATACTTCAAACTGACAGAATTTTTTAAAATTTTTTATCTTAGTGTAAAGAAATACAAGTATATTATAAAAAACGTTTATTTTGAACACAAAGACCCCTCACACCTTACAAACTGAAGTGGAAACTATTCTAAACATTCAACCAACAAAGTTGTGTTACCACCTGCCTTGTAAATGTGTAACACATATGCTACAGTATTCTTTGTCAGGACAATGTCTGCAAAAGTTTGTCGCTTTTCTGCAGGTTCAGCATGTTTTCACAAACTCCTCCTCATAGTACGGCTTTGATGCTAACGTTAGCAATTAGGTAGCTGGCTTTCACCGCTGCATCACTGACCTCTGGGCTCCGGGTGAAAACAGGCTGCTGTTACCCCAGATGCACCAGCAATTCATACATCTTATTTCTTGTCAGTTGTCCTTGCAAGCTGTTGTACTTTTCGTCATGCTGAGTCTCTTTTGTCCACTGGGCCATTTGTTTGACACCCCTGATGTCTAAGATGACATCAACTGAAAAATAAATAAATAATAAAGACACTTCTTCTGGCATTAGATGGCAGCACCTCAAACTTGAAGCACTTTGTCTAAACTCTTGCTTGTGTTGTACCTCACTTTGGACAAAGGTGTGTGCAGTATAAAATTATAAAACTGTAAAACTGCTTTGGAGGTATTATTGTCATCAAGTTGGTACAATGGTAGGAGATGATAACTCATCTATTTTAAGATAGACTTAGTGGTTATGACTGGTTACGAACACAAACACTATGTCAACTTTGTAACTTTAGTATGTCAGTGTTGAGTTTCCAGGTTCAAACCCTGTCCAAAAAATGTTTGGTACACAGATTAGGTAACAGTTGGGAGGTGAAAGTGGAGTTCAAAAATCAACTGGTTTAAATACACAGAGGCTGAACATGAAAATACTGGACCTTTAACATAAAATATGAGAGGAGATAATGTCAGCATTTCAAGGAGATGAGACACTCATATTGTAAGTCATGACACAAAGGCGTTGCTTTGAGCGAATGGACATTGGGCATATTTGGATGTTTTTGATTTTAAAACCTTTTTTGCAAACACTACTTGGTGGTGGTAGGAGGTTGTGTTCATTTCACTTATTTCTGTTAGACCAAGTTGTTAAATGTTCTACTTCTTTTTCTCTTCAAACACTTCCAACTAAGGAAGATTTTTTAAGTAAGAAGTCAGATTGCTAGACAAATTGAGAAATTAAGATCCAGGTTTTTAAGAGAAATAAATATTTACGTCTTATATCAATCTTCAGGCACTTATATGGCATTGACGCTTTGTGCTGGGTTGGTATGCAAAGCGCCTCAATTGAGACACATCTTTGTGATCAAATAAAGTGAAACAGGTGAGTCAAAAACTCATGGAGCAGCCATCTCTCTCAGTCTGTTTTTCCTTGTTATTGGCACATCCCAACTTTCCTGATTGAAGGCGTTGGTGGCAGCACTTATTGTTACTCAACAGTTGAAAGCCTCAGGGTTTCCCAAGGCAGGGAGTGGCATCCCCTCCGTCAGTAAACATCAATAATCCTGCAGGTTGACTGACTGGCTCAGTGGAGAAGGCATGAAAATGAGGGAGGAAGGCCTGCAGAGAAGAGGCAATTAGTGTTCCCTCCAGGTCATGTGGGGCCTTTGAATAGTTAGTGTTAGAGTGTTTAAAAGGAGGGTAAGACCTGAGTCCCAGCTGGTGATCAGCCTAATGCCAACAACTGCCAGGAGAAAAGAAAATCAAGTCGTCTCTAAGAGAAGTGAACTTTACTTTTCAGATCTCAAACTTGACCCTTCTCCACAGGCTGTCAGGGAAATTTGTTTCATTTCCTTATCTGTGTGGAAACCCAGTACAAGAAAGATGGTTAGGCAAAAAAGGGGGGCAGGACTAGCAATACATTGTGGTTTTTGCTTTCACAACAAGTGTCCATGCCCAGATGACAAAGAAGGTCAATGCCTTACAAAACATCTGGCCACCTCTATGGCTAAAGCTGCTTTAATTCTTTTTACATGCTGAGCTCATAGTTTCGGTACTATACATAGGTACTGGTTTTTGTGAGTGTCTCACAAAATTACTGAATGGAAAACTATTTCAACACCAATCCCTCACATAGGCCCTCATTTATCAATGTTGCATGGGAATTGGCCCAGATTTGGATGTAGAAATGAGCTTATGGCAACATTCATGTGTGATTTAATTTATGAAAATTGCGTACCACAGCCAATCACGGCATACGCCTGATTATTGATAAATATGGCGGCTGAAAACAATAGTAATTTAAATAACATGGCCCTAACCCCTAATTCACACATACAGCGTCGCGGTCCGTCAGCACCAGGTAGTATTGATGGCAGGCCGCCAGTTGCCAACCACTAGTGTAGAATTACATATTGACGTATCCACACCCATCTTAAACAATGTCTGAAACATCCCCACCAATATTGTGGTTGAAGGAAAAAAAATGTGCCACATGCAGCACACAAATGGGTTAAATCTTTTCCCAATTTGGCACCGCCTCCCAAACAGTCTTTGAGACCAGCTTGTTTTTTGATTGGCTTCGGTAACTGTAGGATGTCAAAATTGTTTAGTTTGCAGGTTTCGCCAGAGTTGGCTAGAGGAGGTTGACACTGTTCTTACACTGCAAGAACAGTGCTGAGGATTCTGGGCAAAAAAAAAAAGAAAGGTGGAAGACATTAGAAGCTCTTTCACCGAACAAAGTCACCTGAAAAATATAGTCCCTTCTCATAGGCAGTCATGACTGAATGCATAACATTGTTTCCAACCATTTTCTCACTCTTAATAGCGATCGATTTGTTGCTTTCACTTTACTCTGGTGACAGTAGAAGCAACACAATTGTCTCCTTTGTCAGACAGCGGTGGAGTGGCAGGTTCACAGCAGCAGGTGAACTTGAAGAAGGACATGGAGACTAATTTGAAAATGGAGAATAAAAGACACTGTGGTAGTTAAAGAGCAGGCAGATAAAATGTTTCTGTACATTGGAATTGTCAGTAGTAGTTCAGATTCAGTGATCCATTCTAACTTATAGGTTTTGTTTTCAGCAAATAACCTTCTGTATTGAGAGACCTTTCATTTGAGCAGCCTTTTTTTTTATCTAAGCCTGGTGGATTGATTTTGTCAGCACCAAGTTATGCTCCTCAGTGTTCCAAAGCCATCATAGGGCTAATATGTGAGCAGTCTAAATGCTTGTTTTGTTGTTAACCTTTGTTTAATGTAAAGTTTAATGCAGTTGTTTGCACTGCAATATAATGTTATGCACTATGACTAAAGTTCAGACATCATTGTACGCAACTGCCTTGTCTGTCATTATGTCATCACACAATTTAACAACATATGGTGGGTGCAGGGGAGGGACAAAGACTGTTAAACATTACTGTTGTAGCATTCTGAATGTAATGCTAACTCATCATGGTAGTTAATTCTCCTGTATCTGAGAACTACCCACTGTATTCAGAAAAAGAACAACATTAGCACAGTGCATTATGGGGAAATGAGGTGGACTGGTCTGCTGCATACTGAGAACTGTCCTGAATCAGTATGACACTCAGGTACTCTTTGGAATTCTATAGATTTTGCTTTTTTACATTCTACATTTTATGTACAAGTTTAGCAATGAGAAGTACATTGTTGGTTGTTGTCCTCATGGCTGAGCTTGGAGACATTCATGGCATAGCCACCGGGGGCAGTGCAGGGTTAAGAGTCTTGCCCAAGGATACTTGGATTTGTGGGATCCAGACCTTCCCACTGAGAGACAATCAACTCCAAATGATGCCTGAGTTGTTTGTGAAGAGTAAAAAAGAGAAAAAAAATCTGTCAATGAGGAAAGAAAAGTTAACTTGTCAAGTTACCTCACATTGAAATTAAGTCTTGTTTAAAGAGGCTGTGAGGACTATCTGTTTGAAGTGGATTGCAGTGACACTTTTTGGCTGGAATTGCACGCACACTGTTGTGATGACGGGTTTGTTTTGGAAATGAATTGGGATCGGATCGGATTTTTAACATTACTTTTCTTTGTTTAAAACATTTTTTTTTTTTTTTACCAGATACAGCATGACTAGGTAAGGTATTTCTCAACAGTTATGCAGCAATGTGGTTTGAAACATGACAACTGGCAGACTTTGTCAGTTTGTACTGTAGTTTAGTGACCGGCTAGTTAAGTGTCTCTCCCAGCCCGGTGGTCTGAGCAGTGGTGGACAAAGTACTCAACTCCAGTACTTGAGTCAAAGTACTGATACTCGTGGTCAAATCTTACTCAACTACAAGTAAAAGTCCCTCTGTAAAAATTTTACTCATGTTAAATTACTAGAGTACTTACTTAATAAAATACTCAAGTAAGTATTCAAAAGTACAAAGTACATTTTCTAATATCAGTATTACAGCAGTATTAGTGTGCTGTATTGTTTTCTTATTGCTTTTACTGAACCTTGTAATTCTCTGACACCACCTCATGATGTACTGAGATGAAGAACCACTCTGCTACAAAAACTCTTTAGAAACACCTGTAAAAACTTCATAAAAATGCAATCAAAAACAGTAAGGACAGGGGCGCTTTTCTTCTCCCCACATATTCACTACAGGGGAGTTTTAAGTTTACTGTTTAGTCCATTACAGAAAAAAAAAATCTACACTCTGCTTTGAAGAACACATCCTCCTGTTGAACCACTTGGCCACATGGCAACATAACACATGCCTTGATGAAATCTGTAAACCACACACAATAGCTGCCCTGCATTTTCAATGTCTGTGGAAAGTGAGTGAAACACCCATAAGATGATGCACGGATGCGGTGTACATGCTCAACATCTTGACAGGTAGGAACATCAGAATAATGCCAGTGGCCCCATGCAGCACTTCATTATAAATATTAACGGTCTGTTGAACAAACTGAGCAAAACCTGGACATTTTAGGGAATTTTTATAAAATTCCCCCCAGACATAATTTTACAACCAAAAAGGAGGACGTCTGGTCCCACTAACGTTAGGACCTGGAATCAATCCTGGGAACAGTGAAGAAGAAAGTTGCACCTCCTCTACCAAATCAGCACCAACTTATCCAGAATCTTTACAGTTAGAAGTATTTGTTTCAAATAGTCTGAATTGGCGGTTTGCAGTCAATCACTTCACCTGACACCCTGTGGAAGCAGTTTCAGCCAATAAAACTATGGAAAAAAATAATCAATCAAGTGCTGAGGGTCCCATTTTGTGTTGATGGAAATTTCTGTAGGGTTCAGTCTGCTCAAAACCTGCTCAAGATTCCTTAAAGGAGCTTTTAGTTAATCCATGTTAGGCATCGGGTAAAGCCAAAATAATTATCTCAAAGGCACAACATTTTTTTTAACCCTGTGCACTGACTGTTTCTCTTACAGATTTTATGGCACTGTTAAAGCTTCCTGCTGTGAGCAACCAGAAGAATTTGCTCTCCAGAAGAACAGGTTGTTCTCAGCTTTTGAAGAAACACCTGAGGCTGTTAAAATTTCAGTGAAGAGCTTACATAATGTGGGTAAGAAAGGTTTGAAGCTGTTTAAAAAATCAGATTTTAGCTTTAATTTGGATTAAAGCCTGCAGTTCGCCTCTGCTTACAGTTGTTGGGCTAAGCTGCTAATGCTCACTGATGTCTTCACATGAAGCACTGGAGAATAAAAAACATCTCCTTCATCAGACAATAAAGGTAGCCAGTTTTCTAAATTATTAGTTTGTTGTTAATTTAACAGATTTTATGCCACCCTAAAGCAGCTGTAAACACATTTCTGTTGTGATGGGTTATTTACCTTGCAATCCATCCCTTAGTTTAGGCATTAGAGGACTCTGTAATCAATGAGAAGAGGCCGCTTGAGGGAGCTGGTAGTGACAGTCAATATGCACATCATCAATATTTAAAGCTGAGAAAGCAGAGGGACAATGGATAAACATGAATCCATTTGGCAGATTTCTGTTTATACGACAAATACTTTCTGGAAATGATTCCATGTGAAAACCTGTTTCTTGAAGGAGTTGGATTCATGTTCGTATTTTGCCAAATAGCTGTGACAAATCCACTCCCCCTGTGTGAAACCTTGTAATTCTCCGTCTGCTTCATGTCGTGTCCGGCCGTGTGACTCATGTTTCTCATGTTTACGCTGTGGTTGTGCATCACCTACTCCTGATGACGAGCTCTCCGCCGTAAGCCACAGCTAAACACCCTATATCCACCCTGCTGGCACGGCCTCTCTGTTTTCATTCCATGCGAGGGGAGTCACACACATTCCTGTTACAACTTCTCTGTGGTGCATAAAAAAAAAAAATCTCCTCTCCAAACCGCAGAGCCATGTGTTTTGAGTTTTTCCTCTGTTTGTTCCCATTTACAGCATCTCTCTCCACTTCTCCCTCACACATAACACATTTACACACACACACACACACACACACCGATCATTCGCGCTCTTCATGTTGATAGGCCTATTTAGTCCCCATGAAAGCATTCCATTAAGGTGCATTTGAGGTTATGGTTGTCAGTGACAACCGGCTGTCAGAGTGGCAGCTTCTGTCAGTGTTGGGGGTTTCCAGACGAGCTTACAGCACAGAGCAGCTATTGATGGAGCGCGCTTTATGGACTCAGAGCTTCCAAAGGCAATGACGTGTGACAAAGACAGCAAGGGGAGTTGGTACTTCAGTTCTTTGACCCGGACAGGGAGCATTAACCCAGACGATAATGTATTTGTTTTTATTTTAACTTCCTTCAGAATCTGTACAGTGAAAATCTAAAGAAAAAAAAATGCATAAAGGGATGTAAGGTCATTAAAACAGAGCTTTAAAATGAAGTACTGATATAATGCCTAAACTACTTCATAAATCAGGCACAGTTAGTCACATTTCACCGACTATAAACGAGTATTAGTGATAAAAAACACCCTGATTATAAATCCATAAAAATATTTGTTATGATACTTACCTTAGTAATGCTCTTGTTATTACTGACCTCACAGGTACATTTCAAAATGATAAGAATCTATCTGTCACTATTAGAATAGAACAGAAAGCCTTTATTGTCATTACATGACTAGCATACATTTAGGGGTGCTGCTTTGTTGTGCTCCAGCAAAGAATAAAACAACAACTCTGTTTCCCATGAGCACCATCACCAAGTGTCATTAAGAAGTTGTACATTTTTTAAAATTATTATTACTACTATTTATATTTATTTATTTTCCTTTTTTTTACAGCAGATCTTTTTGGCACTGCTTTTTTGTTAAGACAACTTTTCCCAGGATGCAAAGAGACAAGGTAATGTATCTATTTGTAGTTCAGTAGCACTATTGTTTGAAATGTGACAATCAAACTTTCCCGGGCTGAAACACTCTCTGTGTTTTAGCTTGTGCTGTATCACTCTCCTGTTTAGCTTTTCTTCTGCTCTTCTGTCCTTCTTATTTTTTAACAGTGCACCTCCAGTGTTCACCATTACTACAGAATTAATCCAAGAAATAATTTTCTGCTGAGAAAAAAGACAGACCTTGTTTCTCATTTAGTCAACTCACTTCTCACTGTTAAACTTGGTTGGCTGTCATGGTCTCATCAAAGGAACTTTTGGTGAGTTTTGCCACAAACTGATTCATGTTCGGGAAAATCCAACCCAAACATGGATGCTGAGAAGTAGCATTTAGTAATAACATATTTTGGAACTGACTATTGATTTTATATCAGCTCTATTAGGTCACTCCGGTTTTTGGAGCCTCCAGAGGATTTTTGAGGAACTGCGCTTTTTGTCAGGACTGCACTTGTAGTGTGCTGTCAAACTTCAAACAAGGGTCTTAATATTTATCCATCTTTTATTAGATGTGGTTCTGAATCTACAGTCTGATGTATTATGGGATTTCAAGCTTATTGCTTTTGATTCATCAAAGGTATGTTTTTTTTTTTTTGTTGTTTTTTTTTGGACACCTATTTCAAATGTGAGAAACATCTTACTACTGCAAGAATCACACCTTTAAGCTGTGATATTTCCATGCTATTATCTTAGTTTATTTAAGGGACTACACTATAAATGTTCAGATTAAGCCTACTTGTAATTTCATCAGTGTCCTAAATCTAAATCTCGTGGTTGAACTTCACCTGATGACAGGAGCTCCTTATAGCAACAAGTGCACATTATCCAACTATTTATACAAGCTTTAGAGCTCACAGAGTCCTGAGAGGACTCATGACCTCAGTCACATCGCCGCTTCTACTTGTATTAGAGAGGATTAATAATTTACAAACATGGAGTGATTGATGGTCATTAACAGATGTACAGGCTCCTTTATTTATAAATGATTACATGTGTGAATCATTCAACTCAGAGCTGCCTCAGTCAGCCAACATTTATGTGAACATCATATAAACCTCCATAAGAATTTACACATCAAAATGAAAGCTTCTCGCTTGAAGAGTTTCCCTAAAACAGTCAGGAGGGCACAATCTCAAACATTCAAAGAGACACGTTTCTCGAAACGTAGCTCGTATTATTTGATTTGACGCAGTCTTTGGCTAATGAGGCTATTAATAATCAGAAACAAAGCAGAGAAAAATAAACATTAATCTTTAATCAGCGATTATTGAATTACAACTCCTGATGATTGACCGACGTGAAAAAATAGAAAATAAACACGATGATAAGCTCCAAGACAGACAGTGATTGAATTTGTTTTTATATGAATAAATGTCTGCCTGTGGAAATTGTATTGTTGGGAATATAACCCCCACCGCAAACACACACACACACACACACACACACACACACACACACACACACACACACACACACACACACACACACACACACACACACACACACCCTCCTCCTCTGGAAACCTGTTCTGGAGGGAGTGACTTGATGCAGGCGGCGTCCAATTATATGGAAGCAGCACTTATTCCACTTTATTCTAGTCTACAGTTAAGTGGCTTGAAGCCGTCAGAGACACACAGGCTCGTAGTATAAAGACAGAGTCGGTACCCATGTGACATGTGAACGGAGAGCTCGAGACAAAGGTAGAAACATCTACTACAGCGCGTGAGGAGTCTGGCGGCGTGCAGAGGAGACAGAGGATGCTCCAAATCAAATCCACGAGGGCTTCTTTTTTTCTCTCTCTCTCGTCTCGAAATTCACGACTTCACATAAATGATTCATGAGAGCCTCTTTCTAAGGGAGTAACTGCGCTCGCAGTGAGTTTCAGCTGAAGCCGGTCACCAACATACGTGCAGACAGAGACGGTGGAGGAGCTTCAGTCAGAGAAAGCGTAGAGGAAATTAAAAAGTCAATAAATTTGGAGTTTGATCAGCGTTCCTGTAAACCTGCTCCGAGCTCATCAGTCAGAGGGATCAACTGTTGCTGCAGCCGGAGCGACACACTGACATCCTCCAAGTGTGTCTGGCGTTCATTATGGATGTTTGACCGTCACTTGGTCCTGCATGCAGCCACACATTATCATGGAAGAGAGACTGATACTGTTGTTGATGCCTCGGATACACCTTCATCTGTCCTGATGTGATGCCACATTGTTGCACTGAGGAGAATGATAATACCCCACACTGCTGCCGGCGTTTTCTTACTGGCTGATCGTGTCCGTGTGTGAAACTAAACACGTTTATTCTGTTTCTGCCTACAAAGGACCAGATCTATTATAACTCCCTGACACACGTCAACATTGTCTTTGGCTTTTTGTTTCAGTGACCTTGCCCGGTTTTGACATCTATTCAGCGGGAGATCATCATGCTGATGATGATAAAGAACAGCGGCATGGATGCGCATCAGGTTGATATCGATTCGGAATTTGAGCCTCACAGCCGGTCACGGTCGTGCACCTGGCCGCTGCCGTGTCCGGAGGATTTCCCCGGAGGAGAAGAGGCAAGCCGAGGTCTGGCCCTGGCATCAGTGAAACTGGAGCAGTACAACGTGCCCGCGTGCCGGGCCGAGAGAAAAGGCGGCGCACCGGCGGAGATCAAGCATCCAGCCGGCGCCCCGGCCCCGGTCGTGGCCGCTCCTGCCTGTATGTCCGGGGCTGCGCTCGATGTGGCCGGCCAGCTGCGCAAAGCCAAGTCCTCCCGGAGGAACGCGTGGGGAAACCTGTCTTATGCAGACCTCATTACCCGTGCCATCGAGAGCACCCCGGAGAAGAGACTTACCCTTTCCCAGATTTATGACTGGATGGTTCGCTTTGTTCCGTATTTCAAGGATAAAGGCGACAGCAACAGTTCAGCAGGATGGAAGGTAGGCCACATGAAAGAATTTTCTGACACCACATGGTGAAGGTTTTAGTGGAGAAGCTTCACTATATTTAGGCTTAGTCTGGGTCTGCTACAGAACTCCTCTCTGCATATTTCTGAACCACATAATTGACCCCTGGTCCAACAATTTATGTCAGTGGCGTGTCCCCGTGTCACTCCTCACTACAGTGTGGAAAGGGGCGGTGTGCTTGTTAGATAAGGTTGGATGAGGGTTCACTGGGTTCATCCTATTTAAGGATTGCAGTCTGTGTATATAGGAGAAGCCAAACTCTCTCTGTGTTTTGAATAGTCAACTATTACGCGCTTTGACGCATTGGCAAGGTGTCCAGATCCAAACCTGTATTTCTCTCTGCTCTCGGGTCACATAGGGGACAAAGTTTACACCCGGTCCGATTTGAAGCTCGTTGACTGGAACGTCACCCATGCCACCGGTTGGGTGCTCGGGGTGAACTGTTAGGCGCCCCCTCCCCGCCCCCCTGCTATCCAGTGCGCGCACGTTGAATTACGCACAGACTGTGCGAAAGCATGGCACAAGGAGAGGGGTTTAAAAAGGACAATAACAAGAGATGATGACATGGGGTGTCACGGCAAACAGATGTAACTACAGATTATCCCTTAAATTCAAATTAATAGGAGGTTAATCTAAAAGATTGGTTTCTGTAATCTACTTAAATATACCACCCATTCTGCCCGAGGATTAGAGGTCTTTTGTTTCCAAGCTCTGAACTGTAGCTTTCCCTCACTGTTCTTTGTGTGGGACAAAGTTTTTCCTCTGTGTGCCATCTTTTTATATTTCCTTCAGTAAGTACGGGATTCTGGCTTTATTTTTTAAAATATATACATCAATTATGACCCTCTTAGTTTGTAATTAATTTTTTTTTTAACTATGTTAGAACATCCGTTTATCCCAGTCTGGTGTATTAATTTTTTTAGAAACATACACACACAAAAACACACAAACACACACACACACACACACACACACACACACACAAAACAGAACTTCTCTCCACTGGTGTTTTATGCTCTTCTGCCTGCTGTAGGAGTTTTATTTAAGGCCTGTTATGGACAGATACTGCGGTTAATGTGAATTTCCAAAATCCGCAGTGCTCTCTGTTAACTTCAACGGAGTACAGCTCCAGTAACTCCCTTGTTTTTAACTCTGACAGCAGGCTTTAACATCTTCCTACACTACTTTATTCAGGGGCTTTAAAAAAGAAACATCACTCAACTATAACAACATCGATGAAGATGGAAACATGCTGAAGACCTGCTCTGGCGATTTTACAGCTCAGACGGATTAATGAAGAAAATGAAGCACAAGTAGCAGAGGTGTTTTCATTTTAAAGATGAGTTGAGCTTTGCACAACTTGACCCAGTAAACATTCTTCACCAGACCCTCTTTTTTCTCTTCTTTTTCAACACTTAAAAAATAAGTCTGAAGCCCATGATCGAGAGCTAAACTAAGAAGCCGTACAGTTTCTTCTTTTACAACTTGTCAAACATAGCTCAGTAAATCCAGTTCTTAGATATGTCTTGTACCACTTTTGGGTCACTTCTGCTTGCTGTCCTCTGTTTGTTTTGATCTGGCAAAGAGAGAGAAATAATTCTGCTTAGGAGGGGATTCATGGGTGATCCAAATGAGAAATGACTCGGTGAGACTTTTATTTCTCGTGAAAAAACAACAGTCAGTATTTACATCTTGAGAGAGCTTACATCACTTTATGATGTGTATTATCAAATTATGCCTTTTTTAATTGCATTCTTCTTTAAACAAATTTGATTCTATATTTCTATCCATATAATCTTAATGTCTAAAGTACTATATATATATATATATATATATATATATATATATATATATATATATATATATATATATATATATATATATATATATTAAATGCCATTATTTTGTATTTCGAAACCATTCTTAAATCCATGTTACCTATATAAAGCATTTCTTACCAGTGTCTTGATTTTGGAGTTTAATTAAAGTGGCAACGTCCTTGATGATCTTGAATTTAGGACTTAATAATTTAAGAAGTGCTGCGTTGTTACACCAGTGTGCTCTGACACCTTGACTTAGAGGTAGAGGACAGAGTGCTTTTTCTGTCGAATACGAGTTTTATTTTTGATTTATCAACAGAACGCAGTGTTATGCATTAATAAATTAATGAACGTGCAGCACATTCCAGTCCTGTGCTTCACAGAGGAAACGCAGCTTCATTTGATTTGGGTTTTGTGTAAAATATGGAACATGAGGTTAACATACCAGATAAACTTATGAGTCAGTGCTTACTGTACCAAGCTTTGCCAACCTGAGGATGTCTCCGGCCTGCAGTCATCTGCCACAGGACGCACTGCTAACTTTTCAGTAACGCTTCATCCATGGCTGTGAGTGATTCAAGTACTCTTAAATAATGCTCCGCTACTTTGTGGTGTGGTTTCCCTCTTACTTCAGTCTGATTAGCTGCACCTGTATGCTTAGCTCGTAGGCGGCAGCTTAAATTCAAAAAACTTCTTAGATATTTTAACTCTGTTTGCACACTTGAAGTAGTCGCTCGCACTTACTAAGGTTTTTTCTTCCTGTTTATATTCATGCTTGTGTTGTACGTCGCTTTGGACAAAAGCGTCTGCTAAATAAAATTGTAGAATTGTTCGACACAAAAGTACAGAGTTTTTCTGATTTGTCAGCTGAGCTGTCTTTGAAGTGGGGTTTCTTTTTTTGTGAAATGTGCCATCCAAAAGCGCAGCAGTGATGTGTCTTTTGCAGTAGGAAGCAAGAGACTGTGGAGGCATTTCTATGGTGTGCCAATAGGGACAAAATAGAGTAACTGAAGAAAAAAAAAAAAAAACATTA
The DNA here is from genome assembly GCA_030710495.1 of Labroides dimidiatus. NCBI lineage: Eukaryota > Metazoa > Chordata > Actinopteri > Labriformes > Labridae > Labroides > Labroides dimidiatus. The sequence goes on from CM061155.1 coordinate 13,670,743, forward strand.
ACATCAGAACTTCATTTACATTACTTTAAACGTTCCACAATTTTACCCTCACAATGATTTGGACTGGATTCAAAAACTCCAAACGTGTCAAAGAGTCCACAGCCAACTTTTTCTAATATTCATACTTACTGTTGAAGCTCAACTTCATCATTTGTAAGAAATTCTTATGGGTTCTTGTTCACTTGCACGACGAATGGAACCTAGACGATCATATTTTAGAGAGTAGGTCTGGTGACAAGTTGGTCGCATAAGAGCCACAGAAGACATTAGACCACTGGTTCCCAACATGAGGCTCAGGCCTCGCTGTGGGCTGCCAGAGATCTGAGGGAAGACACGAGACACACACACACACACACACACACACACACACACACACACACACACACGCACACACACACACGCACGTTGACTGTTTAAAAAAAGTGTAATGAAAAATCTTTCCTCTCTTCTTTTGGAGAGAATGTGTGTGTGTTTGCATGTGTGTTTGCGTGTTCTATTGCTGTGGAAATATAAAGAATAAATATTCAGCTTTTACCAGAACACAGACATTTATCAGTAAGAAAACAACTGAACCTTTTTATTTTTGACAGCGATGCGTCATGTTTTCCTTGATGGTCCGGGGGTTCCGAGGGGCTCCATGGGAAACATCATGGGTAATATTGGGAACCTCTGTGTTAGACAATTATTTCCCCAGCTGTGCAGCACTAGTTGAGATAAGTAAGCTGAACATCATGTGTAAAATCGATGAGATTCTTCAATTTCTTCTCCAGCTTCCCTGTGTGTGTTTTGCTTTTCTGACACAGCCCGGTGATAGAAGAGACACAGAGAAAAGAGGGGGAACACGAGTTGCAGTGGGATTAACAGGCATTTTACACCATCTGCGTGTTTGACACTGAGTTGATCCAAAATCCTCTATCTGCTTCCCTCTGTCATGTTATCATATCCTTACAGCGTTTTGTGATAAGTGCCTTTGTCTCCTTTTCTTTTTGAGACTCTTTCACACACAAGGTTTCCTCATCTGCTCCAACATCTCATTTGGCTCCTCACCAGGCTTCAACTGAGCGGCATTAAGACTCAGATTAATCTAAATAAAATCCACGTTTGATTTCGGCCTGATTGGCGCAGCAACAACAACTCTCCAATCTATAAGTTATCGGGGGTTAAATTGGATTTGAAGTGAGGGCTTAAGTCCCGGGCCTTGTTTGTGTGCAGCGCAGGGATGACCAGCTTGATACCTGCTCCTGTTCTCAACTCTGAGTGGGGGTTCTGATTGGCTGATCGGGCAGGGGAGCTGATTGGTCAAAAGACAGGCTCTAAGTCTGGGCTGAAAACAACTTGATTCAATCATGGAACACTCCTGAATAACAAAAATATGAGAGAGGAGGCATCACACAGACACACACACACACACACACACACACACACACACACACACACACACACACGCATATAGACACACATGTTGTAACAGTTGGCAGCAATTTTAATGAGATTTGAAACACAGAGGTACACAAACACACTTTTATGTATTCACATTCCTGTATGTTTCTGCTTAGATTGAGCAGCATTTGTGGATATGTGTGTGTGTGTGTGTGTGTGTGGGTGTGTGTGTGTGTGTGTGTGTGTGTGTGTGTGTGTGTGTGTGTGGAGGGAGGGGTGTTGTTGTGGTTGAGAGGGGGGATGTATGTGGATGGATGGGATGAGTGGGAGGGAAATAAGATCCAGTCAAAGTCTTGCTATTAAAAGCAGTCTTTAAGAGCTGTTGTGTAATCCTGTCTGAGAGCTGCTGCTCAATTCAGCCGCTGGGCTCTTTGTCTTCATCTGGGCCGACAGCTTCCCCTACCTCTTAATTCTACACACACACACACACACACACACACACACACACACACACACACACACACACACACACACACACACACATTCTCCCATACTGTACTCACACCACTTTTAGGTGTCACTCACTTGTTTAAGTGTCAAGCGCTAAAGCAGCAGCAGTGTTTCACATTCCTTTCACACGTTCACACATTTTACAACTTGAGCTTTATGTATGTGTTCTCTGATTGTGCTCATACTGTGACGAACACACACACACACACACACATTGCACACACGCATGCATGTACGCACCCACACACACACACACACGGTCAGTCTAAAACAAATGGGCAACACCTGGTAGAGAAAAATGAAGCCTATGCAGAAGTGCTTAAAGTTGCTGTTCACCACTAATCCACTAGAGGCTGGCTGCAGAAAGTCTGGAAGTCACGTACACATCAAGCCAACCCCCCCCCCCCCCCCCCCCCAGACTTTTAGGTTATTAAAACACATATTTACAGCCTGGTTCAAAAAACGGCTTGTGTCTGAAACTTATTTTGCTATTGGCACACACTGTACGATGAGTGAATTTTTTTCTAACTCAGTGGTTTATTAGATATTAGGATTATGGGTTTGTCCAATCAGAGGCTGAGCTCAGCTCACATGACTGACGGGTGCCCAATAGCTGTTAGAACGGAAGCTCAAAGTCAGTGTCATATCCAAGATGGCCCTTTCCAAGGATTGGCTTCATTTCATTGTATCAGGCACAGACGGGTAACATCACGGAGACTGCTTCCATATTTTATACAGTCTATGGTCTAAACATAGTGATGATGTTTGTGCTTTGAAACATCAACAGAGAGATTTCATCTCTAGTTACCATGACTGGATTAGAAACCTTAATGAACAATTTAATTAACCAGTCACAAACCATGACACCATCAGTATGTCACGCCTCTTGTTTTTAAATTCTTTTGGACTTAAATGTAAATGTAAATGTACAAAATCCACAAACATTAACATGATAAGAAAACTGCATACAGTCAAACCTAAAATCTTGCAGACGTCATGCCAACAACAGAGACAACAGTAATGAATAATAAACAAATAATAATAAACATAAATCAATGAGCACAAATATTAACGCCTAGGGATGTATAAGAGCCTTCATTTATCTTTCTATAGCTTGTTTTTCTTTTGAAAAGAATCTTCACATTTAAGGAAATAATTTTTAACTTATGTGGATTAAATGTTGACAGGTCACTCATTCGATAAATAAATTTGCTATTCTCTTCCTGTGTATAACAAGAACAAGCTAGCTTACTTGGATCATATAGCATTAGCTGTGCTCTAAAGATCAGTGACCCTTTTGTGATATTTACGACCCCATTATGTCTCATCTTCAATATGAATGACATGATGGTGGGACAGTCCTGTGCCGGGTTCAGAGATAGTAACAGAGAGTAAACAGAGCTTGGTTTATGCTTGATGTGTCCGTGAGGTCTGCACGGCTGGATGTGGATAAATGACATCATTAGCATCCTTGCAGCCTCGCGTGGTCCTTCTCAAGTGGAAAGTTTCCGTGTCAAGCACCTCCGAAAATTTCTAACAGGAGCTCCTCGTGTCCAAAGTCCAAAAATACCATCATTCATATGATTCATGACACAGTGATCACTGTGATACTATGTGATGAACATTTCTTGGTGTGAAATTATGGCCACACTCAGCAGAGAAGAGGAATTTGCAAAAAAATATAAATAAGTAAAAAATGTTAATGGTGTTCACAACTTTTTCTCCTCTAGTTTAGTACTGTAGTAGCCGTGCATTTGCGATGTAGTTTGGGAACGGATGCAATGCAGAGTGTGAAACAGTATAAAAGCCATACACATTCTCTGGTGCTGATTCCGTGCATTCATTTCTGTGCCTCGTGTTCATTTGGAAACTATAATCCGGTCTTTACAGAGGTAAGACAGGATCCGTGTCCCACATCAAATCAATGTCAACACTGTAAAACTGCACACTGGGACACCAATATGACATGGCTGTGGGATCAACACACAATTCAGTTGATTGATACAAACTCAGAATTGAAGGTGGATTGTTTGTAGATTGTCCAGAATCAGGGGGCGGTTCCCTGTTGGCTCAGTTCATCTGGACATTCAGAACTTGAACAAAGCTTCTGTAAATGGTTGCAGCGTTACAGTTCGCACATACATGCTTCAATATGTACTCTGTTTTTTGTGTTGGTTTTGTTTTGATGGCCCCAGCTGTTGGAGTGTTTTTTGGGTTTTCCTTTTTTTTTACATAGAGCTGAGGACATAAACTGCACAAGGAGAACATTGCCATGTTGTAATTACTGAAAGAGCAGCACTTTTTTCAACTCTAAATTTACAGCTGAAACTCTGAATGTGACCTGGTCAAAGGTTATAAAAGAGGCTATTTCATGAGACTAAAAGCTCTGACTTTAGATTGGCATATTAGATTTTTCCTTTGAATATCTTCTTTAATTGAGATTTTTTCCGTATATTTGCTGCACTTACGCTGGGAATTCACCAGATGTGCATCTGGTCCTTCTCTGCTCTGTTGCGTGTTGACTGCATGCTCTCTCATCCGTCATCTTATACTGGTTGCGTTTTCAGTCCGGCAGGTTGCAGGACTCCCAGACAGCTAGATTCAGGAGATATAGGAGTTCCCTCGATTCTCACTCCACTGACAATCCTCTCTTCATTCATGTTGGGCTGTAAAACCTCAAACCTGTTGACTCCTTGCTGTGCTCATTACGTCACTTTGTTGTTGATTAATATGAGCTGGTTTTGATGCAGGGACGCAGTTGGACCACAACAGAGCAGATCCAGTGTGAGTTGATACACTGACTTTAATTGAAACCTATCTGATCCTGTGCTGTGACGAAGCAGAGCTGAACGCATCTGGTGTATTTTGGCCGTCATGCTCAATGCTATCAGTGCTTTCGGTACTACTCTGCCTCTCAGTGGATCTAAGCATACACTGACTTCATCACCTACATGTGGTGATTGGATATTGATTCAGAGGGACTAGTTTCCTCATTCCTGTATGTGGACTCACAGTCAAATCAGAGTGACATAATGCATTGCAGCTCATTATAGCAAAGCCAAAAATATCACAAATCACACACTGGATTGTAGATGTGTGCTCAACAGTACAGTTTTACAATCAGAATCGTGGCATCTTTGTTGCAGAAAGCGTGCCTGTTAACCTCTCAGGTTTCAATTTCTTTTTTATTTTTCATTTGTTATAGTTATAATTTCTTCCTTCATTTGTCTTGAAATTGAAAAGAGTCATTAATCCCTGCCTTTTATTCTTGAACACTGAGTTGAGATTGAAAAAAAAAAGAGACACACTTTAGGATTGTATTTTTTTACTTTTCATTTCTGCACAAAAGAAAGTTATTTGAAAGATCATGCTTAAAACATTAACAGTCACACACACCTGAGGCCTGTACTACGAAGCTGGATCAACACATCCAGGATCTCTCTCCGTTACCTGGGTGGATTTAACAAGACATTCGCAATCTTGATAATTGGTACTATGAAGATGGATATCAACTTGGTCAGGGAATCCAGGGTTTTCCAGCCGTGGTCAGGGTGTTCTCACATTAAAGGGGTGGAGTCTGCAGCGTCTGACCAATCACAAACATGGAGAAACAGGAGGAACTCCAGAGCAGCTCACTTTACCATGGAGGAGCAGACAATTATTCTTTAGAAATACAAAGTATTCAAACACGTCATCCAGGCTAAAAGCAACACTGTTGCCACTTGCCACAGCTCTTCCTCAGTGTCCTTCCTTTGGTTTATATTTTCATTGAGTTTTGAGGCTCAGCAAACCGTGTTTGAATATTAAGTGAAATTAATAGTAATTCCTCAACTCCCACGTAGTTGTGCATTCCATAAATTCATGTTTCTGCAGTTATGCTACGTTTGACCATTATTATTAACATCATTATTTCAGATGCTAACAGATGAGCTAAACAGACTTGGAAACAAGTACAAAAACATCCTTCAGAGCGGTCGGTGACAAGGCTTTATTTTTTCCACATTATTTCTGATGTATGGATGAAATCAGCTGAATTTATTTATTTATGGCTCCATTAGTTGACAAATGTAGCTCAGTTCATTTGATGAAAAGCTGAATCTCTTATACAGGATTGTGGATATCAAAAAAATTGAGTGTGTCCCTAAAAACTCTCTCTCATTCCTAAGCGCTCCCTGCATCAACACCAACAAGATCTTCTAAAAATGGGCAGGCAATTTTCTGAGAGAGCTGATTGGTCTGTAGGTGGTGCTTTCCTACTCTTTGATCTCTTATTCAGATCTTAACCTGCTCTGGAGCAGGTTTGCCGCTCAGCATACGTTACCACCCTGATTTATCCCGTTAAGAAGTGAACCAGCTTCGCAGGACAGAAAGTCCAGGGTTAACCCTGAAGTTACCTCACTTAGAGAAAATCCAGCTTCGTGGTACAGGCCTCTGCAGCTCATGTTTTGGTCAGACCTGCAAATAAATGATAATAATAATAATAACTTTATTTGTATAGCACCTTTAAAAACATAAGTTCACAAAGTACTCTGACAGCAGAAGTCCCAAAAGACACAGAAAAACAAAACAATTTTTTTTTAAAAAGTGAACAAACAGACAGTGAAATAATAAAACATTAACAAGGCATAAACCTCAAATGTACGGTCAGCACATAAAAACGCAACGGCAGGGGAGGAGAATCCAGGCAGCACAAGAACCAAACTACTTAGACTGAGACCACGAATAAGAAGTGAATAAATGAATAAATAAATCAGTAAGTAAGTAGATGAATGAATTGATAACCCAATGAGTTTCATAGTTGCTTTTAGTTTGACTTAAAGAAGGACCCGAAGAGAACGTCATAAATGTCCCTCATTGGCCTTGTGGACCTTTCCTGTTGAATCTGTAGTATCAAAGACGTCCCCAGTTTTGAATATAAACAGATACACAGGCGCACACGCATACACACAACACATAGAGGTACACAGTGTTTAAACATCTGGCAGCAGAGTTAGCTTGATGACTGCGTCTGTATTTCTCTGACTGTTGTGCTGTAATTGCGGTCAAGTGTTTGGGCCATGTTTGTTATTGCATCTGAGGTGGGAGGCTGTGTTTGGTCATATGAAGTGAGTTCAGTTCTGTAGGTGGTCACAGTGGCAGTGGTGCGGGGGTCTGTGCTCACACACACACACACGCACACACACACTCACACTGTAATGTTCACTTCACAAGTGGCTCTGCGTGGGAATGGATGTGCTGAGTTGCGGCCTGTCTGCAGGCTGTACTGTACACTCTCTCTCTCTCTCACACACACACACACACACACACACACACACACACACACACACACACACACACACACACACACACACACACACACACACACACACACACACTCAGCAGCAGCAGCAGCAGGCGGGCAGGTGGGAGCTCACTGACTCTACCTGAAGGCTTACAAATGTTGAAGGCACGTCGTGGGTGTTTGACTGTTGTAATCAAGACTGTGATATAATGAGCACACAGCGAGGAGCTGCGCACACATGAGGATCAATTAAATTTTCAGAAAAGGATTCAATCCTGCTGCTTGACGGTTTTGAGAAACTTAACTCCATGTCATGTTTGAGCCTAAGCACGCCTCCGCTTCAGATTCAAAGTGTAACAAAGAAATTCCTATGTAATTTTTTTACTGGAAAAGTGTAGCAAGTGTTATATTTGATGTAAAAAATGTTGTTTGTTTAACATCATACGTATAGGAGCTCTGTTTTTTTTGGTCTGACATTACTTTTCATGTGCCTCTGTGATATTTATCAGTTTACACTAATAATCTGTGAGGAATGAACAATTATTATGTCACAAGATGTGACATAATCAATTTATCCAGCTGAGCAGTTCAGTTCAGTGAGATGTTCGACTTTTTCTTCTTCTGCCTGAGTCCAGATATCAAACCAGAAAGTAGAAGTGACAGAAGTGAGAGTGAGCTTTCAATCATTATCTGTGGAAAGTATGTTTCCTCTAATTGACTATCAAAGTATTTTTCCTAGTACTCTCGTTGTTTTTAAGTATCAGATGTAAAAGTACAAGCACCTGTGTCTCTGCCTCCATCATGCACCAGTTTCTTCACTGGGAAGTTTTCTGCTCACACAGTCCCTGCCGGCTTGTACCTGACATGCCTGCGCTGGGGGACTGTAAATAATATTGTGGATGCCAAATGGCATCATAGCCGCCAAGGAGAAGCTGGTATCCTAAGTGCAAATATGAAGAAGGAATTTCATCTCTGAATCCAGTCCAACAGCAAAAATCTCAAATATTACCAAGTGTATTTGTGTGTGTTATTAAAATTATTCTTCAGTCAAAAATCCTATTTTAACATGAATTCAAGCCAAAACGAAGGGCTTAATTGATTTGGATGAGTAGACATGCCTGCCAATGCAGCCAGCAAAAAGCCTTTAGAAATCAGTATTTTATCTTCTTATCAGGTAATGTTTCATGCCACATTGGCAAATACTTTTACTCTTTGAGATCAGTTGATTCCTTTGATTTAGTTTGAAATATCTTGAAATAGGATTTATTTGTTGACTTGTCAGGTCGGTGTGGCTACGTATTAAGATATTTTGACTGATAGATGGACCAATTGACTGGATGGGATTTCAGCTCTTTTGTGTGGACTTGATTTTAAAGTGAAGGTTTTTGTTTTTTTTCCCCCTGGCATCTCTTTGGTTTTTGTCTTGGAGGTTGTCATGCCAGCTGGCGTCCATGATGCTGAAAGGCTGCCACCCTGAGTTATGGGGCTTAACCTTTAAGATTTCATTTATTTAAAGCTGTATTTTGAAATTAGAAAAGTCAAAATGAAGATAATCGCCAAATCATTAGATCTCTAGGTTGAATTTTGACTCATGGTGATTATTAAGGAAAATATGTTAAAGTGGAGGTCCACTTTTTACAGGAAGAAGTTTACAGAAATATAAAAACTTGAGTAAATTACGGCATGTACCACAATGAAGCACTCGTGCACTGTTACGTTAAGACTGTTTTTGCTTTCACAGATTGATGAAAGGTGGAAATAGAATCACGACTCATTGCACTGTGTTGTACCAAGCAGGGAGTCTGGGGACTGTACGGCATAATGAGGGGTATTAATGTCCTCCACTCAGAAATTCATCTCTGTGTCAGCTTTTTGTCCAGTTATACATTTAAAGGTTTGATTTTACACAAAATAAACAAAAAACACCAAATTAAAATGATTTTCTATAGATTTCTGCATTTTAGTTGTTGCCATAGCTTTTTTTGCTTAACTTGTTTGATGATAAGTCCAGAAATAAACCTGTAGGCTTCGAAAAAATCAGATTTTTATTGTAGCTTATTGACTTGGAAAAATATTCAGTGCAAGTCCAAGTTTTCAGGAACAGCAGGTAAACTTTTTGTTGCTTGTGTCAACTGATTGCAGGAGAATCTTTCGTTTAGACATTTTACACCAGGAAATTGTAAAAAAAAAAAAAAAAGAAAGAAAAAAAACGATGCACAACTGATTTAGAAACGCTTGATTAAACTCTAAAAGTACAAAGCAGGAGACTGTGTTGTCATCAATCTAAAAATAACCTCACTGACCTTACTGTAGGTTTGCTTGACTCATTTTACATCCTCCATCCCTGAGAGTCAAAGTGGATCTTTACCTTTAATGTGCTTCTAATCGGCTTGTAATACATCACAATGCACTTCACGTAAAGTATTACAGCCCACGCCGGCCTTCACCTTGTTCTGCTGAGATTCCACTTCACTTCCTGGTGCTGGGGAGGGGAGGGGGGGCGGGGGTGAGGTTGAGCGGTGTTGAGAGAAAAAAAAGGAGGAGGCAAGGAGACATTTTGAAGAACAAGGTATTATTTGTCCTGCCAATAAAACCCTTTTTTGAATTGGATTCAGAATTGAGTGGGAGAGAGAGAGAGGCGGGAAGAGAAAAGATAGAGCGAGTGTGAGAGTGGTGGCGGTGGCCCCTGCTGCTGAGCACATTGATAGCAGCCTTAATGCCTGTGATGCTCCAGCGCCAGCCGAGACAGAGGGGAATTGGTTGGAGATGGTGGAACAGGCTTAGAGGGTTCCCTGTGCCAGCCGGCCTGGCGCTGGCTCAACAGAGAGCCCTCTGCACCGCTACACAGTTATTGTTATTATCACAAAGGCCCAGCAGAAGGAGAGGCAGCTCTCGAGTTGGCGGGCTTGGCGCTGGGTTAACCGGGGGCGGGGAATGGGAAGAGGAATTTGGAAAGCGAAGGGGGTTGGTTCTTGAGTCTGAGACTCTGCTCAAACTCATCTGATCAGCCTGTGAATGGAGAGAACAGTTGGGAAGTGTCGTTGAGGGCTTGAATGGAGGGAGGCCATGCAGAGATGGACAGATTTGATCCAAAAGGATCAGCTTTCTTGTCAGTCGATGCCGGGTGACAAAAGGCTTTTGAATAGAACGCGGGCAGATATCGCTTCAATCTGGAGAAGTGCTGAGATGTAAACAAGGGATGCACCAGCAGTGGAGGCGGGGTGTTCACTGCTTAAATGAGTCATAGCGGTTGGAATAGAACATAATATTCTCGCCCTCAACCCTCACACTTCAATCAGTTGGAATAAATCAGCTGGAATAAAATGTTGAGAAACACTCTACAGACGGAAATTCCAGAGAGAAAACTGAGTCCAGACGCACAACAGTCAGTCAGGCAGGCGGATCTTGGGAACCATGCCTGGTGGTGTGTCGTAAAATGTCGGCCCTGCGCACATTTTCTTTGCGGTGTCTACCAGACCTCAGGGCTTCAAAATGTTCTAGTGTCTGGCTCGGAGGATGAGCAGGGAACGCATCAAAAAACATTGAGTCCTCTGTCCTGGCTGTCAGACGGTGACTCAGAGACGGGTCAGCACGTAATGTTGTTCAACTGTTAACAAGGCCTTTGATGGCCACACCAGGGGCTCTCAGACATCTCTACTCTTCTTCTACGCATCCTTTCTCTCATGTTTGCATGTCATCAAGACTTCATCTTTAGCTCTGAATAAAAGTAAAGTCTGAAAACCCTGCTGTGTATTAAAGCAGCACCTGTGAGGGGTTTTTAACCGGTTATGTACATACTAATATAATAACACCTTGATAAGACCCAGAGGAGCAAACTAAACCATCAGAGAGAGGATTACTTTCTTTTTAATGCTTAATTTCAATGTCTACAAACACTGCTGAGGGCGTGGATGTCACCCTCTTAGATATGTCCAACAGAAGAATGTCATGCTGGGTAAAATATTTGACTGTTTAAAGAAAGAGATTATGAGATTTCTGGACAGGAAAAAAAAATCTATAAATGAAACATAACACTTTGACCACCGGGGGCGCCAAAATCAACACAAACTAATAACAGGTCAGAGGAGCTTTAAAAAGACACCGGTTGTTGTCCAAACCACCAACTACATACTACATGCGAGTATGAAGTAGGCACTGCATACTGCCTACTACTTTTGAATGTAGTATGTAGTATGGCTGTTCTGTTAGGTCTGTTTTGTAGCTACGCTGGTCTTTGGAAAATGGAAATACAGCTGATGGTGTTTTTTGATGTTTGACTTTTTTATATAAATATACAAAACAAAGTATGAGTACATCTCAACATTTTAATTATTAATATGCAAAGAGATAGAGCATTATAAATAAATAAATCAGCCATAAAGATACATGAACAATAAAATATGAGATAAATTAAAGGTTAAAAGTATCTATATAATGGAATGGTTTAAGAAAAATTCTAAATTTATTTAGGAAAAACAACAAATTCAGTGATTGATTTCAGATTTCAAACGTGTTATGAATAACACATTTGAAAAAGCATTTAAATTATATCACAACAGATTCATCAGATTTAATTTTTAATCTTACACCAAAACTAAAATAATTTATTGAAAATAGAATCCACGTATGTTTTTCTTTTTTTCTTTTGTTTAAACTTAATTAGTGATCTATACGGGCTTTAATGAATTTGTAGCAGTAAACACCTCTTTTAAGTTTTAACAGCGTTTCTTTTGCATCACTGCGCTTCTTTTTCACAGACTGTTTAGCGTAAGTGTTTAATTATAGTTGTCATGCCGACTCATTCCAGTAGGTGGTGACAATTCACCTAAACCTGAGTGCCACCCGCATACACAAACAGCATTAGCATTGTGCATTGTGGGTCGTAAATAGTATGTCAGGTAGACCGGTGTGATGCATACTGAGAAATTTTTTCGGATCAGTAGGACATTCAGGAATATCTGGCATAAAGCAGATTTTGCAAGTTTTTGCATACTACATACTGCATTTCGGTCAAATCCGTAGGCACTGCTAGTATAGTAGGTGTTTGAAAACAGACAATGTTATATTTTATTCCAGCACCAGGAGGCTTATGATTACTGTACACTTCATAGACTGGTGGAAAAGTTCAGTTTCCACCAGTTTTAACTCCGTCTAAACAAGCGAGATGAAATTTATTCACCATTAATTTTCTGCATTTCCTTATTGCTACATGCGATGCATGTGTTCAATCCATGTTTGTCTCTCAGTCGCTATTTATTTTTCATACCAAAAGAAAAGATGTCACATTTTCCATGTGACCATTTACCAAATCAATTTGATGGGGAACAGACTTTATTATGCTTAATGCTCTAGCAAGTTTTTCTTTTCTTACGTTAATCGATTATATCATATGAAAATATTCATCCGTTTATTTTTTTACTTTTTAAATTTTTAAAATTATTTTTAGTTATTTTTTCATAATGTAACAGAACAACTGAATGAAGACAGGACCTTTGGGAAGAAGAGAGAAACAGCTGCAGTCTCTCTGACATCACACATTGGTTTTTGAAGCCTGTTGTTGATGGCATTTATACTGAAAATCTTGACTCAACCTAGCATTTGATCAATTTAGCAAGTGGAAAGAGGCCAATTCGAGATGGGCCTTAACCCTCCTCCCTAACAGCTAGTGTGCCATCTGTCAGTCAAGTCAGCTCTGCCTCTAATTGGACAAAACTTGTAACATTAATAATTTTAGAACTTCTGTGCTATAAAATTACTTCCCCACTGTACAGTTTGTGCTGATAGAGAAATGAGCTTTCCAAATCTACATAGATTTTTTTGAACCGGGCTGTAAACATGTTTATGTTTTGTTGTAAAGATTGGCACTCAAGGAACTGCAGTTTTTTCCTACACTGGCTCCATATTTTAACTGGGGGCTGCGTCTTGTATAAATCAGCAAGAATAACTGGTACAAAATGAAAACATTCTGTTAAGAGACTCTAATAGATGTTAAATTCTGTGCTCATTTACTAGGTTATGAATTTCATTGTGTTGAAGAGTATCCTGTGAGAAATTGCTTTTGGTTAAATCAAAGCATTGACAAATGATAGGTAGAGTCACTGTAAAGACAAGAACTGAAAAAAGTAATAACCTTATGCTGTAATTTGTTCAAATTTATAACACAGCAGCTGAGAAACTTATTTTTTTCAGAAGAATGATGAATTTATGACGAAAGCAGTTGCTGTACGGCAGACTTGTGCGTGATAATTACACCAATTTAATTGGGTATAAGTTCCTGATCCGACTAAATTAATACTAAATTAATAATAAACAATCAAACCAAGAAAAAATTCTTATCAAAAACATACAGTCTGCAGAAGTCCTGTCAAAACCACATCTTTAAATCATTTTTTAATTTCCTTTTTATTACATTTGATACCCGATTCAGGTTGGTCATTTTATTGCAACTCTTTATAGCAAGTGTGTTTGGGGTTTTTTTTCTGATAGCAGACTGCTGCTGTGGATGGAGCTCTGATCTGTCTCTGAAGGACTTGCTGTGATCATTTTAATGCACAGAGAGAAGTCATCTTAGTTTGACGTCAGGAAATCAAAGAGAGATGATGGATGCAGCTCATTATGTTCAACAGGGAGATATATAATCTATTTTCAATCAATAACACTCCTTTCCAAATATAAATATTGATTTGTTTGTCATTTGACGTATCAAAGTACAGTGAGGATGTGAGACAAAGCTCCCTGATGATTATATCCTCGGCTGTTAACTCTTTAAACTGTAAGCATCAATGTAAAGCAGACCAGTAAAACATTTGACTTCACATTTGGAAGTACATCAAGCATCCCCACACATATACATCACACTGGCAGTTACTTTTGAAGCACAGTCATCCAGATAATCCCAATCCATCCATCACAGCTGCACCAAAGTGATCGTAATCCCGCTGGAATCAGAGAAAATGTTATAATGTAATCATGCATCTGAAATTGCTCTAAATTTTAATGTGATTAATGACACAGTTGCTTCATAAAGTATTCAACCCCCCTAACTTTCTGCATATTGTACTCATTATGCTATGCAGCAGTTTTAATAAATCATCATGCACTCACAGTGTGTTTATAATGGGCTTTCCATGCCTTATAATGCCTTATGAGCACCACTTCAAGTAATGTGTTGCCCTGATTTTTACTGCAAATGGGATTAGTTTTTGAGTTCCTGCATGCACTAAAATGGGTTTGATAGAGGTTTGTATGGATCTGAAGATTCTCTCTGTGTGTATATTTGTGAGTGTGTGCATCTGCTTGTGTTGTTGTGAAGCTAGGCCTGATGGGAGTCCGGGTCCGGGGGGTACAGCTCTAGTTAATAATTCAGATGAGGCTCATTATCAAGGCAGCGCAGATCTCTCTCTGATTCCACCTTAATTGCAGGCAGGATGTGCCTCTCAGACACTCTCAATGTCACTCCCCCTCCTGTCTGCAGCTGCAAATGACTACCAAACACACACACACACACACACACACACACACACACACACACACACACACACACACACACAGATCTCCACTACCTCTTCTCCAGACCTCTCCTCTCCACAGCCATCCCCCTTGCCGAGATCAGGTCAACGTGAGCAGGTGAAAACAGACATTTAGAGATGAGTAGATAAATCTCACTAACAGCTCGTGACTATCGCAGAGTATCGACTCCAAGGCCAGGCATGAGCTCCGATTATGAGTCGCTTAGATTTTTAATCAGATCTTCATGAGGGTTTTCTCCCGTTGAAGGGCTAAGCAAACTAAGATTGATGGGAAGTAATCAGTCAGAGGACAGGGCGCTGTGATTAATTCTGTAGGGGAGTGAAGTGCTCAGTGCCGCTCTGGACGACCCAGACCACGGCTTCTCAACCCCAAATATTCAGTCAATTTGAGGAGTGGAGGGCATGTAAAAACAAAGAGTTCCCACACATGTTGCATTTAAATAACAGTATACAACAGTGACATCAAAAGTTTCGACAAGCAAATCAAAATGAAATCATGAAATGGAGTGATTTTCTTTTCATTTTTTGATATCCAAACTTACATGCAAACAGTTCCTTAAAGCATCTTTTTAAAGATTATATTCTCGGATTTGATTTGAGAAGACCAACACCCACCCTGCAGAATTCCCCCCAACTCACATTAGGCAACAGTTTGCTATGGGGAAGTTTCCTTTGGATAACAAAGGTGTTAATGCTCAAAATTGTAACATACAAAGATCTGTTTTCGACCACTTTTAACCGGCTAAGAAACAACATTAACATGTCTGAAAACTAATTTCTGTTAAACAGTTTTCATAAATTGTTTGAAATTTTTGCAAAAAGACAATGGAGCTGCTTACTTCGATTATGTTTCTCAAAAATAATTTTCCACCTGTAGAAGAAATGTGGTCCATACTAGGGCTGCACGATTCTGGCAAAAATGTGAATCTTGATTTTTTTTTTTTTCTTGCATAGAATTGAGATCATGATTCTCTGGCATGACTTTTCTTCACAAAAAGTTTATTGCACTAATGAACTTTCAGAAAATAAAGGAAAAAATAATGTTCAAATGGTCATTCAAGTAGAGTGAGCAGCAGGAAATTTGCTTATTGCTATTATTGTTATTGACTGTCATCATTAGCCCTGGGGTTTTCATCCATTTCACTCTTCTTACTCTATTTACGGTACAGACGTTCCTTCACTGTAATTCTCACTCACTCTTTCCTCATTTAACTGCAGCCGGCAGCAGCAGGCTCACATGTTGTAAAGATGCATTGGTTGAGGGAGAGGGCAGCGGCTGTGCTTTCCTTTTGGGGGGAGTTGGTTTATAATGCAGCCCGTAAAAAAAGGCCTAAGAATCATCCTTGTTTAGAAATGAGATCACGTACATGTGTGAATCGAAATCATGATCTTTTAACGATTAATTGTGCAGCCCTAGTCCATACAAAAAGATAAACTGTGTTGCATTTTATTTCTTATATTAAAACATAACCACAGCATGCCATGAGCACTGTGATGTTAAGATTCAGAGAGGGTCTGCAGTTTATAACAAAGACAAACTAAGTACAGCAGATGTCTCGTCTGCACATCGCTGACTATAAAATTTAGAACAACCCTGAGATTAATACCTGATGGAAAAAGAGGCTTTAAAGAGGGGTTACTGCTGTATGTGAGTTGGAATGAACATTATCATAAACACTTTAACCCGTGTTTTTGTCCATGCTCTATCCAGTCCAGCCCCCACAGGTCTGTGATTGTTCACATTGTGCTCTGCAAACTTTTGCAATGTGGTCTGAATAACTGCACCTGTATGCTTAGCTCTTCGGTTGTAGCCCAAGTTCAACTTGGGTGATACTTTAATCTTAATGTAATGTGCAAAGTGAATATCACATTTGACTTGTCAGCTTAGCCATCTGGGAGTGTTTTAAAGGTGAAATGTGACATTCAAAAGCACACGATGTTATTTTCCATCAGGGCAGCAGCAGGAAGATGCTGTGTCGGCTTAAGTGCCTAAATGGGTGAAAAGGCATGCCAATAAGAAAGAATGATAAATTGATTTAAGGCCTTGATAGCATCAAATATAAATATGCCAACAGTCTGAATTCAAATTTTCACTTTGAAATAAAAACTAATAAAAAAAATATTGTGCTTCATGAACCCAAAACATTGATCAAATTCAGCAGGGTTTTCAAACACAAATCTTGCTGCAATCTGACAGCTGAGATGTTCAAATTCTGCACCAAAGTTGTGTTACCAGTTATTTTAACCCAAAGCCTCACATAGAAACCTAAAGGTCTCCCATGTTTGCACCTATACTCCCAAAAAGAAGTCAATTTGTATGATAAAGCAAAAATGTAAGACTAGTTTGTGTAATAAAAAATACACATCAACTTACTGTAGTGCAAAAAGGATAATGGATTGTTAAAGCAGTACAAAAATACCGTTACATAACTGAGTACCTTCAAAAAGAAAGTTTACAAACTGGTATGTGTAATCTAAAATTTGGGTAAGAGTATTTTTGAGATTTTTGTATTGAAGGTCGCTGAAAAAGTTGCATATTTAGAGGGAATTGTGTGTAACCTTGTGGTTTCAGGGCACAATGGTTTAAAAGCTCCACTTCATCATTTAACAGTGTTATACTATCAATCTTCATTAAAAAAAAAAAAAAAAAAAGATCGTTCTCGGTGTAGTTCAGTCATGTTCAGGTGATGTTTTACATCAATCAAGTCATATTCATTTGCAGGCAATCGAATCCATTTTCATTAAAGATGTCTGTAATTGTGCCTTGATCAGAGTTGATAAAAGCCAGTTAAAAATGAAAGCCATTAGTGCCTTAAGAGCAGGATCATTTTCTGTGTTTTAACCAGAGTTATTTGCTCGCTGTCTCTGTAAGAAGTCTGTTAGAGCGGTTGATACATCCTGAAGGTGTCTGCTAACAATGTCGAGTTCAGCACCGACAGAAAAAGAACACGACTACTGTCTATTGTCAGCACAAAGGAGGGCCAGGGAAGAGTTTCTCACCTCATGAATATTCATAAGTTCAACGGCAGATTTGGACAAATTACAATAAAAGCCTTTCAACCTGGAGCTAAGAGGAAATCACTTCAATCTCGTCATTTTGGAGATTATTTAATCAAAAATCATTAAAACGGGGTAGGTCAAAGGTGAACGGATTTGTAGTGTGGTATGAGTGTGTGCGTGTGTGTGACAGCTTTCTAAGGGCCTTCAGGAGGTAGACAGAGGTTAGCAGCGTAAGACGGCCTCTCTGTGGATTTCTATGTCAGTTTGATGAAAATAGGTCAGGATTCAGAGCTCGGCGTTTAGCATTCTGCCCATGTGACGCCTGACGCCGAGCCTGACGACAGCTAGCCTTGAATGAACTCCAGACTCCTCTCTGTTCCTCCCCTCCCTCCCCACCCACCCAACAACACCACCCCTCTGCCTTGCTCCTTCCCTCTGCAATCTAAACTCTGTCCTGTCATTCTCTGTCTCCCTCTGTGCTTTGGCTTCCATCACTCTGCGCTAACGTAAAAAAATTCAAATTTGTGGCCCTAGATTAAGCTTGCTCCTGCACAGAAATTGCACTTAAATCCACAATTGTCTGCATCTGGTAGAATTTATTAGATTTAGATGTACTTTTGAGTATTGTAGTCCTGCTTTCCAGAGAGAAAATAGATGTGCTGCATAGTTTTATGAATATAATATTTCAGCCGTGGCCAGAAGTGACCTAGCTTAGCATAAGGTCCACGGTGTGTTTGGTCACCACTAGAAAGCCTTAATTTATTATTCTCCCACAGAGCATGCCCTCATCTCTCATGACTGCCATGCTTTAAAAATGACTCTCTTAAAGGTGAATTCACTTACAGATCAGCCACTTTAGCTTCATCTGAGGCTCTGCAATTGAGTCACAGCAACCTCCTCTGGCACATGGAGGACTGTATGCACACAAAGAATGGGGAATATAAAGCTAACAAGGAGAGCAGATAAGAAGAGAGACTGCTGCGAGGTCAATTCTGTTAAGTGAATTTTCTGATAAGCTTGATCTGTATCCAATGAGATTACCCAAACTGACAAAAGGTTGTTTCATAGCCTTAAAAACACAGCCATGTTGCCTCAGAGGGGTTGGCTGCCTTACCTGGACATTAGCCAGCAGCTAATTTACAAATACAACTTATGTCTCTGTAAATGTGTGACTTGAGCTGGCTGGAGATTCTATTCTGATAGCTGAACAGTTTGCTTTACTCTTCACCCAGCAAGACCTGACCTGATCCTCTAAAAACTGATTACAAAATGTTTTCTTAAAATAATGATATGGATTTCTTCCATTAACCATCAGGGGATGTTCCTGACGAAAATGTGCGTTGATTAAATAGAAAGTTAAGTTTTGACTAACTACTTGGTCTAAAATCAGAAGACACTGAAAATAAAGTCAAAATTGTGTACAGTTCACAGGCTAACACTAGCAGAGCTAGCACCACCAGAACCTGTCTTTGCAGGTTTACATTGACATGCCTGTGAAGACTACACATTGTGACAGATGAGTAGTTATATGCCAGTTTACATACATACATACATACATACATACATACATACATACATACATACATACATACATGCATGCATACATACATACATACATACATACATACATACATACATACATCTTCACCTTTTGGAGTTTAATACTGTCTGGTCGTAAATCTCTATTTTTCTCATGTCATGACCCCATCCTTTCTTGGGAAGTCTTGGGAAGATCTCATGCTATTTTTAGAACTCAGCATTTTAATCAGTTTACAGACAGTTTCAAGGATTTCTACATGAATGAACATGTAGATGTATGAAAATCTGCACATGTTCAATGTGAATATCCAGTATTCTTACTTTATATCCTTGTTCAAAAAATGCGAGCATTATACCCATTATCAAATACCTGTCCATTGATGATTCCAACAATTTACCAGAAGTTGACAGGCCATTACTGCAGTGATATCACCTTACAGCATCGACATGTTACAATGCAGCCTGATAGTTTTCTTCTATCATAACTCTTCAGGTGACAATGATATCAACAACATCAGAAAGAGACTATCCAGTCCTGAACTCCTCTGATAACTGTGCACACAACACCAAGCACACAAAATTCAAGCCTTCACTTCATGAAATGTCCTCCTGAGTGAGAGTGGGTGTCATCTCACTCAGACTTCTTGCAGAAAATACACTCGGAGGCTGGCAGGGAAAATGGCTTTCTTGAACATTGAAGAGAAAATTTTGTTCAAATTTGCAGCCCAGCCTGAAATTTAGAGGAAGCTCTCTGGAGTTTTGTGCATCTGTGACTACAGCTACAGGATGCTTTTCTAATATCATGTTGTAATTTAAAACAGAGTCCTCTGAGAGAGTCTTCATACTCTCTTTAGTGACTTCAGAATTAGTGTTTGACACAAGGTGCGTACCTACAGCTTTACATTTTGAGTTATTGATGAAAGCTGAAATATTTCATCATTTGTGTTTGAAGTATGTAGCTCACTGCAGGTGGTATGCTCAGGATGATCAAGTGCTTTTAAAAAGGGTGATCTCGTCATGCTAATAGCATAAAGTGGTTAAAGTCACAATGTCTGTTTACTCCTGAAGAGTGGAACTTGTAATACTTATGTTTCAGAAGGACATAAATGACATTTTTTGCACATGTAAGTTAACTTTTTCAGGGTTCATGCTCTGATAAACCTGATTTTACGGATATCTGCCTCCTCCTTTCTCAGCCTCCACCCTGTGAAGTGTTCGACTGCACCTCGCCTGCTGATTTATTGGCCTTCTGAAAGTCTGACTTCATCAAATCCTTGATACCGCTAGTCATATATACTGTCTTTGATGAGTGCCACCGAAGTCGATGTGTGGATTTAATAGCAGCATTAATCTGCCTGTGTAATGGTGTTGTTGAGTGGAAGGTGGTCACCACAAGATGCAGCACTAAAAGATGAGTTATGAGCCCAGCCGGCGAACGATGAAAGGGCAAAATGCAAAGCAGCTGAGATGTGGAGGAGAGCGAAGGAATTAAACAAGGTCTTCTCACTCCGTGCACACAGGAGAGGACGGGTATCGACAGGAGCTAGTTACTGAGGAGGCTGTGAAAAACAAGATCTAAGACAGGGCTGTCAAAGTTAGCAGCAGGATGTCATCTGGGGCCAGGTGCTGCTAAACACGTTTGAGGTGATAGTTTAGTTCTGATAATTTATTGGGAACACAATAATTGATTGTCATATGACATTTGGTTGAAACAAACAAGGATGGCACTTTATTCACCTAATGAGCTCACTAAAACTATCCAGACTAAATATCATGCTCTTATTTCAGCACTTTCTCAAAACAGTTAACAGGGGGACATGTCCAGCGAGTACTTTATGCTGTGTTTAATTGGTTGTATAAGAACCAGGTACCAACAGATCAAAATCATCACAGGCTTAAGTCACATATTCTGTTCTAATCAACCATAAAAAGTTAAGTTTGGTGGTGTCAAATAAACCTCTAGATGACTTCAGTTCATCTGACTTTGTTGTGTAGTGTGAAGTATTCTTTGACCAAACTCTCACTCTGCTGTTCTTTAACTGGATTTTTCAACACACCTCAGGCTTTGGGATTTTGCCCAAGAAAGTATGAAGCTGAGTCCTCTGACTGTAAATGCCATTGTCAGAGTCCAACCTGTTGCCAGACATGACAAATGTTCAAAATGACTTAATAAATCTTGTAACAGAGGGTCTGGTTTGCTTCCACTGTTCATATAAATGTTAATGAATTTATTTATACTTCACCTTTAAAAACATTCATTTACAAAGTGCTTAACAACAGAACGACACACATAAAATAAAAATGAAATTAAATGAAATAAAATAAAATAAAATAAAATAAAATAAAATAAAATAAAATAAAATCCCAGCAATTGAACAATAAAATAATAAACCTTAACAAGGGTAACAACCTCGTAAATTACAGGGGAAAAAAAACAAACAAACAAACAAAATAATAATAATAATAAAAAAATTAAAAAAAACGTGGCAGGAGAAAAGAATCCAAGCAGCAAAAGAACACAACAATAGCTGAGACCATGAGGACCAGAGGCAAGACCAAGTCAGCAAAAGAAGGGAATAAAAAAGAAGGAAATATTGAAACAACAAAAATAATGAAATACACAAATAAATAAACAAATAAATGAACAAACAAACAAACAAACAAAAGAAGAGTTCTGATACTAACAGTAAAAGCAAAGGTTTAAATAGCTAAATAATGTTAAGTTGAATAAAATCATTAAGTAAACTTGTGAAAATGTTAAAAAGTAATAAATAAATAAATAAATATAAACAAGATAAAACAGAGTCATTAAACAGAAGAGAATAAAAAGTAGTTAAGATAAATGAATAATAAAATATAGAAACTGGGTGAAGGCAATTGCAGTAAGTGCACAACATCACATAAAAGACAGCTGGTAAAAGTGTGTTTTAAGAAGCAGTTTAAAAGATGAAACTGGTTCTGTGAGCTTTAAATCCTCGGGCAGGTTGTCCCAAATTCAAGGGGCCCTTAGTGAAAAGACTCTGTCAACCTTTGGTTTTCAGCCTCAACGTCAAAGACATCATTGTCAAAGTGAGTCTGGTCAGTATGCTGGTGAAACTTCTATTAATGTCTGATGATTAGAAGAGGTCCGTCTGCAACGTGAACTTTAAGCTGTCATTCCTTGGTCCCAGACTTTCAAAGGATGGCTCCTGTTTGTCTGTTTGCAGTTTTAGTGTCTGCAGTGCAAAAACAACCTCATGGAAAAATTTAACCAGATCCATGCCTGGTCCGTCTCCACTCCATCATAGCAGGTTTCAATCCTGGTGACTATCAGAGCAACACGGCATCAATTTACACAAAGCAGTACAAGCGGGACATGAAGTCGAGGACTGAAACAACCACAGAACTACAACAAACCATCATAATGAGTGGAGTTAGGCTTGGAGTCCACAGGTTTGAGGTTTTTAGAGACCAGTAAAGACAACATGAATGAGGAGAGGCTCATCATTGGGGTGGGAATTGATGGAAATCGTCAGTCATGTGACTCCAGCTGTCCTGCAGTGTGACGTTAAAACAGAATGAAGACAGATCAGACATTGATCTAGTGAAAGTCTGACTTCAGTGTCAGCTAAGTTTTGTCAGTCTGGGACTATGTGGTACAGCAGCTGTAGTTCAACCTGTGGCCCATCTCTATCTGCTGTTATCTCTCAATGCAGAGATAACAGATCATTTAACACAAACCATAATGAAACTTAACAAAGTTTTTCTTCCCTAAATTTTACCAAACAGAATCAAACAGCGAACATCAGACTGGACACGGACAAGTCTTTGTGCCTTTTTACTGGACTTCGAAAAGGATGCACTGAAAATAGCATCAGGATTTGACAATCTCAGGAGGATGATAACACAATGGATATAAGAGGAGTGTGCAGACCAAAAATGCATTAAAAATGCATCACTTTTAGCAAAATTATACACACTGTCTTGGGATAGGTGAGCTGTTGGTGAGTGTGCGAGTTCACAAATCTTACCAGATTCCTGTAAGTCGTCATTGTAACCTGCGGTATAACTGTTGAGTCCAACGTCTCAGTGGACTCTCTTTCTAATGTCCCATGATGCAGCATTAATGGGGTATTGACTATCATAATAAACCATGTTCTCTGTGCAGCCTCACTGTGGAGTTATTGACAGGCGTGATGGCGACAGTAATGGAGCTGATGGGAGGACAGAGGAGGACAGGATGGTTGTGACGTTGCGGTTACATGACTGAACTGTGCACAGGCCTGTGTGTGTGTGTGTTTGTGTCTGTGTGTGTGTTAGAGTGTGTGTGTGTGTGTGTGTAATTTGAAGATGGATATTAAAGACGCGGCTCTGACTGAGGCCTTTGCTCCAATCCGTCCCTGCTCTCCCTCTCTCTCTCCCTCACCGTCCCCTTTCTCCCTTTCCCTCACTTCCCCTCCGTCTCTGCTAATGATCTGCTCCGCCTGTCGCTGCCTGGCTGACTGATGCCCACTGACAGCCCCACTCATGCGGAAAGGCTGCACCCCTCCTCCCCTACACACACACACACACACACACACACACACACACACACACACACACATAGAGTAATGAACTCCCACACATCCCAATGCTACATATTTGCTATGCATGTGACACACATGCCACATGCACGCCAGCTTGCGTAAGCGCTCACAGTGAGACGGATAGATGTGCATTAACAAATCACGCCCATTTGTTCACTCACATGTCAACAAACATATATGTAGAGCAGAGGACAAATACACAAATAGAGCTCGCAGTATAGCACTCATCCTACACTCTGTAGCATCCTCATGGAGCAGCTGACTCTCCATCCATGCATTTTTATGTAAATGATGACATATTGAATTAGACAGCCTGAATGGAAAGTGGCACATTTCAGGGAAATTTCTACACTGACACAAACCAGATTTTTGCTTGCTCGAGGCAGAAAAGTTTAAATAAAGAAATAAAGTAATAAATAGAGTTGTGGATGTATTAGTCATAAAAATGATGATGCAGGTTTGACATGATAAGCTTGAAAAATGCCTCAGTCTGAGAAGTTACTGGTAAGGAGATGTTTCGTCTTCTGTCAATGCTGTTTCACAGAAAAAAAAGCTGTCCTGTTTCCAGTCTGAGAAGTTACTGGTAAGGAGATGTTTCGTCTTCTGTCAATGCTGTTTCACAGAAAAAAAAGCTGTCCTGTTTCATATTTTATTTGCACATTTAACTAATTTAAGAGTTTCTAAATACTGGTGCTGAAATAGTTTAGTGATTAGCTGAAAGCAGATCGTGGGCAAGTATTTTCTGCTTGCCTCTCGTTCAGTTCATGTGATCGGAATAAAAATCCTCTGTTGATGTATGTCAAAAAGCTTTTATGAATAAGAATATAATCACAGTAATGTTACTTATGTAGACTCATTTAAGGAAACTGCCTCTGAATTATTGTCACATCTTGACTGTAAAAATTAATTTTCCACACTAATTCGATGCAGACTGAACTCAGGCTTATTCCCTGACCTTATTGCAGGGGCTGGGAACAATTACTAATTTTACTAAAAGGTTAAAAAGGAAGTAAAAAATGAATAAGTAGATGAAAAACACAAAAACAAAACAAAACAAAAAAAAATGCCAAATAACCCCCCATCCAACTTATAACCATTACTGTCCAATAAAAACTTCATATCAGGCTCAAAAACAATACATGTAATAAAGGATACACAGAAGCCAGGGTCATTGTGCATCCTGGGATACCTGGACAATATGTGACCAATTATCCAGTCATTACAAACATCTGGAAAATGACAGAAAAATCAAAATTTATTGACAATCTTGTGCAATTCTGTAAAAATACTTCCAACACTTCCTGACGTATATCAGAGTTCCAAAAACAGATGGTAATGGCATCTTATAATTTGTCTAAAGGATAGGATAACCTCGGGACAGTAGTTAGTGGGCATCAGAGTACATGCCGTCACATCAGCACCGAGCAGCACCTGCAGGCTGGCTGACATTCAGGTGACTTGTAGTTACTAAAGCTGACTTGCTAACCAACTAGCTTGTTTTGCATGCAAAGGTTTAAAGTTTGCAGCTGGGATCGCTGGTTTTATGTGCATGTGTGTTGGGAATTGTTGGGAGGGTCAAAAAATAAATGGGAGGCAGTGATCAAACTATAAAGGGCAGCCAGACTGTAAGCAAGTCAAACACTGATACCAGCAAACTGTGCTGTTTTTCTGAACTAGCATTGCTATTTTCCTCTATAGCTTCAGACTGTGTGGCACTGAACTGCATTATAAAAGTTATTATTCCCTACATGGGCATGCATGGTGCTCTGTGCTCTGTTTCTCTTTGAATTCACATCAGGTATCCTCCCATAAGAAAACCACAGATTTATCCCATTTC
Source organism: Labroides dimidiatus (assembly GCA_030710495.1). Taxonomy (NCBI): domain Eukaryota; kingdom Metazoa; phylum Chordata; class Actinopteri; order Labriformes; family Labridae; genus Labroides; species Labroides dimidiatus. Next base: position 13,696,384 of record CM061155.1, read on the forward strand.
CATCGTTGCTTAAAAATTTTCACCTTTGATTAATGCAACATTTGGATTCAGTCTTGGATTTCACTCATTTTAGCTTTCATTGTCATTCCTTGTCAAAACATTTTGAAAACCTGCTGCTTGGTTAGATATTTTCTCGAATATTAGAAAAATTAAAAGATGCATTTATGCACATATTTCTCCTTTTTAGATGGGGCACAAATCACTAAAGTGGTGTTCAGAAATTAATCATAACCCCCCCAATCGTATTTAACGTCATCTCTAAATGTCATTTTGTGGACGTTTCTTACTTTTTAAACCAAATACAGAAAATCTCTCTATTCTTTTCTGTGCTCTCACTCTATCCCAGTATTCATCCTGCTGTTCTGTCTCCTAATTACTAAATGTGTCTTTCCAATAATAACAGTCATGCATATGAAAATCTGATCAAGATAGCACATTGAATCAATGCTGGGTAAAATACTCCCATGAACATCCAATGTGGTGCTGATCCACCCTACAATCAATCCTTTATTTATCGCTTTAAAACTGATTCATATTTGATTTGTAATGAAATGGGGATATATCTGAAGTGTGCTCTGCTCGGTCCCGTCTCTGCCTCTCAGCATCAGCAGCCTGCCAGGGGACTTTCAGGGAGGTAAGAAATGAGGTCAGTAAGCAGCGCTGTGATGCAGGGCGACACCCCTGGGCTCCCCCTCGGTCCCCGCCTGCTCACAGCCCTCAATCCCCCAGCTGATGGCTCAGCCCCACCATTACACTCAGCTGGGGTTACGCAAGTCTCCATGAGGCCTGCCGGCTCTGGCACAGATTAGCTGTGGAGATGTGGCCAGGTACTTCACTGCTGTAAGAAAGATCTGGGCTGGAGACCAAATAAGAGGCCGTTTCAGACCATAACAGAGCATAAAGAGTGTTATTTATGTCAATACCTAGTGTTTTAGGCAGAATGTTTGTTATTTTCTCATATCTGGCTCTTTGAAGGGTCTGTGAGGGTATCATGAAAGGTTTACGTATAAATAATTACCCAGATTTTATAGGAGTTGGTACTAATGCCAACCTTGGGGTTGTCAGGTTGAGAAAAATCTCTGTTGCTGGTGAGTAATAACGGCCCAGTTATTAATTAATGCTCATAATTTTTTCAGAATATAATGGGCTATCAAGTCCGCAGCCATAAATTATTATATGGGATTAAAAAAGTTAGCGTGTATACATATTCGTGATTAACGATAAAGTTTTTCAGCAGAAAACAAAGTGAGAGATTTTCCACAACATAACAACACAACAAACCCATATATATATATATATATATATATATATATATATATATATATATATATATATATATATATATATATATATATATATATATATATATATATAGTTAAATGATACCTTATACATTGAAGCAATAGTTTTCAACAATATTTACAAACAGTTGAGTATTAAATTGTTGGGCATGTGCTAAATGTCAGATAGTTCTGCATTTTTCATTTTTTTAAAATTTGAGCTTTTTCTAAATATCTCTAATCAGTTTGCAGTATGTTAAACGTTTGTCAGATCCAGTGGACAGATGGATTAAAGAGGGGGTGTTGTGGTCTTTCCAGTCTTCATACTGTCCCTTTGGTTCACCTGTAGTAGTTTTACATGATTTACAGCAACAACAGGATTTCTACAACAATTAGAAAATGATACAGGGCTGCACAGTGGAATAACAGTTAGTGCTGCAGCCTCACAACAAGAAGGTCACCAGTTCGAATCCCGGTTCCCAAATCCCCGGTCCTTTCTGTGTGGGGTTTGCATGTTCACACCATGCAAGTATGGGTTCTCCTCAGGTACTCCAACTTCCTCCCACAGTCCATGCTCATTGGGTAACTGGTGATTCAAACTTGTCCGTAGATGTGAGTATGAAAGGTCCTCTTTCTCTGTGTGTCAGTCCTGTGATTGACTGTGGACCAGTCCAGCATGTACCCTGCCTCTCCCCCTTAGCCAGCTGGGATAGACTCCAGCCACCCGTGACCCTGAATAAGCGGTAAGCGGTATAGAAGATGAATGAATGAATGAATGACTGAGATATTGAAAATAGTTTTAGTCAAACCAACATGCAGGCAGACAGATGTGTTTCCACCATCATTAGTTGCTGGTTTTCATTCTGGTCTCAAAGTTTGTTGTTTCTTTTTTGAAAGGAAGGAGTTTGTCTTATATTTGGATGAATATGGTAATTTCCCATACAGGCCCCTTCATATTGCTCTAATGTTTAGAGGTTTGAGGGAATGAGTCATATCTCTGGAACATCTAACATTCTGATTTTTAAGTAGTGGCCTCATAATTCTTTTTTATTACACACGATGAGGGGTTTTTTTTAGGGGGGTTATGGGTATCTTTTTTTGACATTTACACTTCCACACAATTGAGCTCCCTCATTAGTCGTGTGTAAGCAGCATGATGAAATCCTGGATGTTGAAGGGCAACATGGAGAGAGAATAACATTCTGTGGAAACTTCTTCCAGCACTTTCTGCCCTTCAAACATGGATTCAAGGCTAACCGTAACTCAAAGAAAGAAGCTGTTACTAAAGATTGACACCCACAATATAAAGAAAATGAAACCTATTTCCATTTTGTCTCAATTAACAGGATGGTTTCAAACTTTGTACGCTGTGGTCGGAGCGTCGACGACAGTGGAGTTAGTTCTCAGTTCAGCTAAATGCGACGCTGCTTAGATGTGTGGCAGGAACAACTTCAAGCCTCTAATGAAGTTTCTCGTCGACTCTTTGAAAGACTGAACACTCTGCTATACTCCACCCCTCAGCTACCAGCTTGACCCCCCTTTACTCACGCACACACATACACACACACACACACACACACACACACATGTGCAGACACTCAAACTCACACAAAAAACACACATTCCAGCATCCCCATTAGCAATTCATGAGCGGCGTCTCATTAGACTTTAAGTTTTACCATAGGCCTCTGAAGTATATGGCTGGAGCAGTTATTAATATTTCATAGTCTCCCATTGAGGAGCTAAAAACGAAGTCAACCCGCTTCCGCTACAAAGTGACTCTCGCTCCTCTTTTTTTTCTTGTCTTCCACTTTTTACCCCCTCTTTTCCCTCTTCGTTAGACTGTCTCTCTCTTCGTCGTTTGCTCCTCCGCCGCTGCTGCCGCTTCCTCGCTTTTCCGATCCTTCTCTGCCACACAGACCTTAACTCAAACTGACTTAATTGGGCTGTCTTTGTTCTGGGAAATGTGGGCATACCTTCCTCTTCTCCCCATCGGAGGAGAGAAAAGAGAAGTCGAAAGTGAAGAGGGGAGGAAAACGACAGAGAAGGCGGGAAACGATGGAGCAGAAACCTGAGTGAACTCACAATTGCTCTGCGAGTACTCCCCGTGCCATACCCCGGTTAGGGGGGCAAAAGGGTGAGGAGTGGGGGGTAGAACGAGATAATGTGAGTGTGTGTGTGTGTGTGTGTGTGTGTTTGTGAAAGCATGATGGGGAGGGGAGTCTCATGGGTTCACGGGGTGTCTGTCAGACTGGCAGACAGGAGCTCTGCCCCCGAAACAAACCCATGCATGAATAAGTCAATAAAGCCATGTCTGTGCGGTGTGTGTATATGTGTGTGTGTGTGTGTGTGTGTGTGTGTGTGTGTGTGTGTGTAAGAATGAAAGGAGGGATGAGCAGAGCATCAGATGAGGATGAGTGTGATGAGGCTTCTTGTTTCCCAGCGTCTGTGACAATGAGACAGACGCCGCATTCCCTCACAATGAGAAACTGACTGAGGGAGAGGAAGAAGAGACGAGGAGTGATCAAAACCAGAGCGAGGCAGAGGAGCACTTTGAATTGGTTGGGACAGTTACAGCATGTTTGCACGTTGCAAGAAAATTTGTTGGAAGCTGAAGTCTGTGGGAATAAAAGCAAAGGCCTCAAACACGAACCCAAATAAACCCAGCTGAACCCTGCCGGTTTTCACCAACACAAAACCAAACTCCAAAGGAAACCTCAAGACAGATTGTTCTCCATTTAAGACAAAAGATTTTCGTATTGTGCAGTACTGGAGAAAGGTTTTATATTCCTGTAAAACACATATGGAGTATGTCAGTCCCTGTATTAACCTGCACAGATTTTTAAAGAGATATATTTCAACCAAAGAAGATTTGGAGCTTCAATCATGAAAGCCTGAACAGAATGGGATCTCGTCCAGATCCGATTCAGGGCTGATGTGACATTATAACAGTAAGCCCTGGAGTCAGGACTAAACTGAAGGCAAACCTGAATCACTTCGGAAAATGGAAAATGGAACTGGTGCTAAATACAGCGAAATTAAAAGACATTCTGGAGGCAATCGACATAATTAATTCATGTCTGCAGTGCAAACTTCACCCGTTCACTGTTGTATGATTAAGTGATATGTGACATTACGTACATTACAGCATCAACAACAAATATTAAGGCATCTGAAGACTTAAACTCCTTCAGTTTGTCACCATTTGGCACACTTGACTTGACACTCGACTTGTCTGCTTCCATTCGTCATTATTAACTTGTTCAAGTTACAGACAGTAAGTGGCTGAGAAATCTGAATAAATCTTCACCATTCTGGAAAAAAAAAGGCAAAAAACAACTTGTTAGCTGGTGCTAGTCTCATGTCTTGAGGGATGTTTTACCACTAGCCAAGCCCATCCTGCCAAAAGATACTGTACTTTTACTTCTCCTGTTTTATCTGTTGAAAGCTCGAAAAGTGGGGTGGTTGTTTTGGACAATGCATGAATCAAATAATTGGCTACAGGGATCTGAGTGAGGTCCTAAGTTAATTATTTTCAACAATATGTTAATTTTCAAAAAAAAAAAACTTAAAGTAAGTTTTTTGTCATGCTTTCCAGGTGGGCCCATTGATTTTTGTCTAGTCACAGTAACTAGACAATTCAGTGTATATGAACCCTTTTAATACCATTTATCCTCCAACAAGTGAGATCTATCCTGAATACATGTTCACTCAAAGTACCAGTACAACATCTAGAGAGAGTTGTTTTTTTTTTTTGCTGGATACACAGTAAGTGGTACCGGTCTAGCAGCAAACACTTTTCTCACCCATTCAATGGACCCGCGTATTTACTTTTCAGCAAATTAACACTTCAGCATGCTGGTTTGAATGAAAAAGAACTTTAATTTAAGAATAAGGGAAAAAAGTCAGGTTGATTGCGCGGGCAAAGTAACTGGCAAGACGGTGTAAGACGATACCCAGATTAAACAGCAATTTATTGGCCAAAGAGAAAGAGCTGTTCTGGTATTATCATTAGAGCCACCATCAAGTGTTTAAGCAAACTCAGATAAAAAATATTCACTGCAGTGGGGGATTAAAGACACATTAAATAAAACAAAGTAGTCTGAAACTCCTGCCTGCCTTCACAGCAAAACATGTATTGTAGGGCGACCCTCATTTTTTAGCTTCAAATGCTCCCGATTGTTGTTTTCAGTGTCAGACAAAATTTTAAAAAGGATCCCAAAAGAGACTCGGAGTAAGATCCTAAATTTAACCAGAGGGCAGTGTAAACTTTTGTTCATTTTCCTTCCTGAAAGCACCCAGAGTTAGAGAAAAACTGAATGATTTTACCCCACAGAGGGCAGACATTTTCAGTTAACCTACCTTAGTTAAATTATGTTGTTTTTTTTTTTTTTAATGAAGATTAACTATTAAAACTCCAAATATCTGTTTCACAAAAAGTCATGCAACACAACAAACCAACTATATTAGCAGCAGCAAGGCAGAACAATCAGCTCTACAGAAGTTGATGTGTTTAAGTCTCATCACTTATTGGAATGAGTGTATTAAAGAAAGTCAATTTTTCAATCCTGAAAGTTTATTTCTGTAGGGATCCTTTTAGACTTAGCAATCTGAGCCTTGAGATGGCAAAAAAAGAACCAGTTTTGCTGCTGCTGACAGAAAACTTTTTTTTTATTCATTTATTTTTTCTCTAATTTTCACTTGATTATACAACTTTACAAAACTAGAAAGAAAAGTCTCTCAAGTAGAGTGTTCCGGGAGCCATCATGAGTCATGATCAGCAGGTTCAGGTCAGGTAACAGGTCTCCAGGGGGGGTCGAGGGTGATGAGAGTAAGAGCTTCAGGTGTTTATTTATAGCATCTATGCTATTATAGCTCCCTTGACACACGTGTACACCTCACTGTGATGAACCACTTCTCGGTACTGAAAGGAATGATTTAATAAGAGCCAATGAAGTCAGGGAAACAGAGGGAGAAAAGGAGACATGAAGAGGAGGGAGAGAGGGAGGGAGAGAGTGACACAGTGAAAGAAATGGAGGGTGGAAACTGCTCAGTGTCCTTGGAAACCCATAAGGCTAATTTGAATTTGAGACTGAGGACTTCTTCTCTCTTTCGCCTCGAATGACCTCCTCGCCCTTCTTCTTCTGCTCTCCCCAATCAGTTTAATCTCTCTCAGCCTATCCCTCCCAGGTTCCCTCTCTCTCCCCCTCTCTTTCACTCTCTCCCATCCGTCGTTCATTACCGCTCACTCACACCAAAGCAGATTTCTTTCCATGACGGATGGGTTTCTGTGAACGCTCGTCCAAAAAGCTCTGTCAGATCTTCTGCTGGTGTAGTAAAAGCTGAGAGGTTCAGTCGGGGACATGTGTGACACTGAGGGAAGGGTTTGGTTCGGGGTATTTAGCGTCATTTTTGTGTCTTTGTTACCGCCTGGATCCACTTGTGGTCGGCGTGGCAGAGAGCATGTTGGCCATGGGAAAGCTGCTGCATGCCTTTTGAAAGAGGGGCCTCAAGGTCTCCCTCTCTTTCTGCTCCCACCCCATCAATTTTCCCTGTGCATTATTCCTACAGCCTCTGTGGTTCTCGAACGCCTTGCAGGCATCTTTACAAGTCCTCCTCTTTCAACATCTTAACCCCCTCCAGCCTTTTCTCGCCTCGCTCTGCTCTGCCCTCACTTTTCCTTCCCGTCTCTTCTTCTCTCAGCGATGGTCATGTCTCATGGGGGAAGACAGTTGGCAGGATGCAGGCTTGCTGCCATAGCAACAGGAACCCTCCCTCTCCCTAAGGTCTCCTTAGCAACTAGTAGCTTGGCATTGTAGTAATGAGCCGGCCCAGCATGCCACGCTAGTGAAGCACGAGATGTGTGTGTGTGTGTGTGTGTGTGTGTGTTTGTGTGTGTGGCTTTGTCTTTGTGAGGCTGATATTCACAGTGTCAGAGTGAGGTTTGACTTCTGTGCTGGTGTCAATTAATAAAATAGGATTAAACTCCTGTTAAATTCATGATTTGTGAATATGTTTATCCCTTTTCCTCATGTGTCTTATCAATTTCTCCACTTTACCAGATCCCATCCGCTGCACTGAAAGCCTCATCCTGTAGGAGCGACAGTCTGCACGCATTAGGCAAAGTGTTTGAGTTTTTAAAATTGGCTTACATCAAAACCACATCTGACAAGACAAGTTCCTCTGAAAGAAACCTGAGCTCTCTAAAGAGTAACACTGTGAATGAAAATTATTTAAAAACAACAATCTGAAATCTCATGAATTTTTGAAGAGTGTTTCCAGAGCTGGCTGAGAGGGACTAATTGAATCAAAAGGTATTATGAAGTATTTATTACTGGCCATGAGCGAGTGTTCTTTTCATAAATTTGAGTCATTACTATTCCTGTCTGGTGGCCGTGGTGTTTGAGAGCGAGCCCTGAAGCAGGTATCAGGTTACAGAAGTGATGAAAGATGAAGCTAATGATGATCCATTATGAAGAGAGACACTGCACACAGACTGCTGTGAAATACGATCCACGCTGATCTGTGGATGTATGTGCTCCTGATAAATGCTCTCATCAGAGGTCACTGAAGATCATCCATTCATTTAAAAAAGAGCAAACTTCACAATGAAGCAGACTGACTCTTTCATGCCTATAAAAATACTACATTGGAGTATCAGGGCCAAGGATGAGGGGGAAAAAACATGAGAGGAGGAAAATTTGATTTTACACACACTGAGGAAAAAAGTTGAATCTATCGTCCAGTGATCAGGTGAACAAATCGTTGAGGACATCAACACTACTTCCACAGGTTGGTCCCTCAGGTCTGAGCAGTAGAGAAACCGATTTTACAAAGCTGACACCTCTTTCCAACCACAGTCAGGTCAAATTAGAGCTACAACCTGATTCTGATCAGAACAAACTGCAAACTGGAGACTTTATAGTCAACTCTATGAACAGCACTGGGTGCAAATATGTGTTGCTCTCCTGTTGGTTAGACTTCAACTATTAGCACAAGAAGATAAAATCTGACATTTTCCTTCAAAATCCTTCATTCACTGTGAAATAACCACCCTGAACAAACACAAATACCCCAGACCACCCAGACTGTCTGAACAGAATGTATTCTTTTAACGGTCTTCTAAATGAGCCTGTCAAAGAAAAAATTCTGTTACTCATGAACAACAGTTTTTCTATTCTATTCTATTCTATTCTATTCTATTCTATTCTATTCTATTCTGTATAGAGGTCTGGAGGACTCTTTATGCTTTAGAAATCTCTTTAAGATAGATGTTTTCTTCTTTTTGAAAAGTTCTTTCTTCATGTATTGAATTTATTCAGTACAACTAAAGGGAAGGGTTTAATAGCTCTGAAACAGTACCCAAAAAAGAGTATATGTCTTATTTTTAGCTTCAGGGTGGATGAGAATATACAAGGGGCCAGAGGCAAAAAAGGTTACGTTGATTACTGTGAAGGTTCTGTATCTTTACTGTAGAAGAAGCAGAAACACCCAGTAATCATTAAAATTAGACGATCTGGGAAAAAAAGAACAACTATTTTAGAGTTTACACAACTTCTGGTCAAGAGAGGAATATTTTGTTCAATGTTATTTGGACCAGAATTGTTGTTATTTACCCCGACTCATGACAAATATTTCGTTTTCTCAATTCTTTTTTTTTCCTTTCCCTTTTTCTTTTGTATCTACCTGCAAAACATTAGTATTCATTACTTCACCTAAAGATTTAAAAATTCTCAAAGGAAATTAAATGCATTCTTCTAAAAGAAAAGTCACTCAAACAGTGTTCTTGCTTCTGTTTATTTTTTTGTATTTTCTCCTGTTGTCTTCAGCCTGTTTTCAGTGATCAATTGTGTTGATATTATGGCTTTGAGATCTTTGCTGGCTCTCAGGAGTTATTCACACACGCACAACACTCCTAAAAATGTACCAAAATTTCCAAGGTGTGGTGCTTGTGTAGAAGTGAAGAGCTGAAACTTTCACCTTGATATTTTTCTCCTGCCAGCTCCCAACAGTGAAATTTGGAAGTGACATTTCCAGACATATTCTGGGTGAGCCAGTGTGAGAAGTGGACAGGGGAGGGATGTTTATATAATGTGACCAGTACAACACCAAAGAAGTGACGAAAAAATGGACGAGTTAAAAAAGAAAACAAAAACATCTTAGATTAAAGGAAAAGCAATTAAAAAGAACACCTCCAACCTCCAACAGAAATGACTTTGATGCATAATTGTCCGCAAACACATACACACAGATTTAATTGAGACAATCTTTGAAGCAACAGCACAAACTCTATGGACATGAATTTTCCAATGACTCTGTAGTTTTAGAGATATTAAGATTACATTATGATTGCTTATTGGAGGGAATGGCTGACATTATGGACAGAAAGTATGAATACTGTACAGTAACAGGACAGTGTTTCCTATCTGGGATAAAATCTTTTTTAAGACTTAAATGAGGCAGCAGCAGTTTAGGAGCATTTATTTGAACTCTAAAGATCTAACAATAAATGCCTTTTTTCAAACCGTGATGAATATTCATCGAACAAAGTGAAGGAAACTCATGATCATGGTGAAGTGGCTCTTTCTTTCTGCTTTAGATTAATTCAAGCTAACCTGTAAATGAGGTTCAGACACTTTAGAAGAAGTTGATCACCTCATCTTACATAGCCTGTTATTCTTTCAAGGCTGCAGCATCGTGTTAATGATAATTATAATTAAAAAAAAAAAAATCCTTTCAGTTATGGAAGAAAGGCCAAGAGTTGAAGACAAGAGATAGTTGTTATTCTCATGCCGAGTTGTGTGGCAGTGTCTGGGTATGTTTCCAATTCTTGCAGTCAATCTCGCCTTTGTTTCTTTTTATTAATGTGCCATTCAGACTGTCTCAGCTCCGTGTTTCTGCCAGTGTATCAGCTTCTGACTGTGGATCAGTGCATTTGTTGGAGGTGTCGCACAGCCTCGCTGTGTGGATGGATGTGACAGCTGAGTGCTGAGGTGGGTGGTGCTCTCCTGAGACCTGATGGCAGGTGTGATCAGGCCTGTTTCTCAGCTTCTCCTTTGGCTCTCATAGGCGTCACGATGCTCCACCTGGCGTGTGAAAGCGCCCAGGGGAGGGATAGAAATCACAGCCGTGGGGGTGGATGCCTTTCATGAGTGAGAGTCAAAGGTGGAGGTGACAAACTACACTTACTGCCGTTACTGTAACTGAGGGGCCTTTCTTTCTGTATTTTCACGGTGCCGAAGGTGTATTTGGCAGCTTGTCTAATCAAGCATTTCATCAGAAACTGCCTTCAGCACATCTGTCATGAGGAGAACATCATCAGCTTGTACAGTAATGGTCCCAGTTTGGATTCATCTCATGGAGGTAGAGCAGTGCCAACAAAAAGAACAAATCTGTAAAGAAATATGAAGAATGATAACCAGCACATGAATTTAAAGAAGATTTAAAGACCCCAACACTTCCTGTCTTCTTCTGTTAGGAGTCAGTTTCTTTCTGCTCACTGTATCCCCCCCCCTCATTACCAGGCTACCTACTGAAGACAAGTCAAAGTCTTGTTTCAGCCTAATTTTCTTGATTTAATTTTTTTTTATTGCTGCTAAAATTAAAAAGTTATGTAGTTTAAATGGCTGGTAACACTTCCATGGCTAAAGGGTTTCAATCAGCATACTTGTTGATCGTATTACCATCAAAATTTAATTCACGTTGAAGTCTGAATGTGTGTTTCTGTGTTGTAGTAATAGAAGCAGGAAGTAACAGCAGGGTTGATATCATTATAAGGTGCCTTTTGGACCCTGCTTTCTTAAAGGGACAGTGACCCCATAATGACAGGGTGGACAGCATCGTCAGGGACACATGCCAAACATTTAATATGATTATGAAAGTAGAATAAACATGATCAAAATGATGATCAAAAATGGTGTACAATAAAGGAAACACATTTCAAGAGACTTATCGTTTTACTGATATGTGTGTAAATGTTTGGCCACTTATAATAAGACCCCAGAGTTTCATTTTTCTGATACATTTTCATGATAACTGAGTGATTCTGATAGACTGAGCAGCACCTGCAGAAACTTTTTATGTTCACATTTTTCTCATTCAGTCAGTCCTGTAACACCTCCAAAGCCCACGCTGTGCTGTGGTTTGTGGTTTGTTCATTATTGTTGTCATTAATTTGATCGATCCTCATACATTTTAACTTCCTTTACTATCAGTTTTCCTCCTCTCGCTTTCTTTCCTCTTCAGGTGTCTGGTTAACCAGTTAAAGATTAATCCAAAGTTTTGTGCTCTCCAAATAAACTGAGGGTAATACGAAAAATATTTTCTGTTTAACAGGGGGTTCACAAACTTTTCAGCCCACGTTTTCCAAAATAGCAGAACCTCCTGCTGTAAGTATAAACAAGTAGGCTGTCTTTCTATACGTTCTCTGAATGTATGGAACGAGTAAACAAAAGAGAGAGAGAGCACAAAAAAAGAAAAGAAAGAAGAAAAGAAAGATTACAAGAATTTTAATTGTTTTACTAATACTGCTTTGTTGGTTTCTGTAGATTACGATAATTTGCCTGTTAGTGATTTTTCCATATAGTTAGTTGATGGGGTTTTTTTTATTAATTAATTTTCAGCTTCAGTATTAAATTAAACCTTTGTAGTTTTCACTCTTTTTATCACCCATCTTCAGGTTGAACTTTCTGCCTGGATTCTGTAGTTTCGTTCTTTTTTATTTTAGCTTCTTTACAGCTAAATTCCACATTTCTTTATTGGTTACTGCACAAAGATTAAACACTGCAATATTTAAGCAATATTTAATCGTTAAATAAAAAGCCCTGAAAGCCTGAAGTTTTGGTCTGTTTAATATTAAGATAAGATAATATGTACTTTATTGTCCCCCATGGGGAAATTTGTCTTGGGCAAAAGTCCATGTAGTACACATCAGCATTTAAAACACAATCAACAAACATTTAAAACAATAGCAGCATTGTACAATCTTACAAGTACATGCAGTGGACAGCCCAGACATAAGATGCATCTCATAAAATACAATCAGGATAATAATGAATTAAAAACAAAAAGACATGAAAAAAGAGGTCCAGCCTCACTGAGAGCTACTTCCCACAATTTTATAATTTGTTTGTAACCAAAAGCATTGGATGAGTTGGGTAAAATTATACATCAGCAAACTGCCGGCAATGCAACCAGATGTGACGTGTACGTACGTAAGTCCTCTGCTGTTCCAGTAGTAGTAGGATTGTTCTGGGGAATCCTGTACCTCTGACGTCTGAACTCTCAAACTCGAAATGAGTTTGCCAAGTCTGAACTTCCAGAGAAAGCAAGTTGAACTGGTGAACTTTGAATTGAGAAACAGCTCTGGACTCATTAATAGACATCCATCTGCCATGAAGTGTAGTTTGATCCTGTGGTTCATAAAGCAGCCAGTGATACTTTTCCAGAGAGCTACTTGAATGTCAGATCATGGAACTTCACCCAGATATAAAAACCCATCTTTTAAGTACTGTCTTTATTTAAAATCATTAAAAACCACTATAAGTAAAGGGAAGTTCAAACAGCCCTTTATAGAACACAATGTTAAATTTCTGTTATATTTTTATGAAATTAATAAATCAAAGAGGAATTTTATCAGTTTTTCTCCCGCTAAATTTACTCCCAGGGAAGTTATTTAAACTTAATCATAAACCCGGATAAGGACAAGGTGCTGTCCCCTCCCTTAAGTGTTTGTGATGTTAGGAGGACGAAAAAAGAAGGAAGCACCTCTCGTGGGCACCCCAGGTCCATCACTCTTTACAGATCTGGCTGTGACCTGAGGACTGGGCATCTCTGGCACACAGAGGAGGATTTTCTGATCCCCTGCCCTGCTTTCAGATGCTCGTTAATCTGCCGGCTCTATTTTTATCTGCCCTCTCCTCCCACCCCTGGGCTCTCCGCCTTCACTCGGCTCCTTCTGTCCATCCGCCGAGGGACAGGCTGCCTCGGCACGCCGGCAGCTCCAATTAGAGGCCTCTCCGCTGGGGATTGGGCTTGCTGTCCGTCTCTGGCCCCTCAGGCTTTCTTCCCGTCTACCTTTCTCAGGTTAACCCCAGACGCTGCCTCTCTCCACCCGTCTCTCCCTTCCTGTCTGCCTTGTTTCTGAGTCTTCAACCCCCTCTCCAGAGCTCATGGAGCTCCACAGGGAGTGAGGGGGAGTGAAAGGCCTTCTGTCGCCTACGGGCTGGCTCTAGTCCCTGGGCTGTACTTTGAGGAGAACCTAACTGGTGCACCTTTCAGGAGGCAGCCTCAGTACAGCTGCTGGAGACACTAACTGATCGTTTTGTCACGGCTACTACAAACTGAATCTGCTGCAACCACCTAAACACTATTATTCATTCACGAGCAGAAAAGAGAGGCTACTTGTTGTTGAATGACTTCTGTAAGGTTAGTTAAACTAAAAAAAAACACTGATTAAAAAAAAAAAAAAAGTCAAATAAAGCCCTGGCTTCAGATGTTTCAGTGCCTTAAACTGCTCAATTACAGCTACCAAGGCTCCTTACCTCTCTGGATGTCAGCTTTACATCTAGTCTGTCAACAGTTTATTTGTGCTTCAGTTATGTGAGCCTTTCTGTGACAAATGTCTGAAAATCAACTTTTCACGGACAACAAAACTAAAATATGATTCAGTGGAGGTTTTTTACATAATGTTTTATCTCCTAAACTGTACCGTTGCTTTTTCACATTTACAAAGTAGCTTAACCAGGAGGATAAAACGGAAGCAGCAGCAGAGCTGGTGCAAAAGTGCAAACAATGACTACTTTTTTTTTTTTCACCAATTCCAAATGAAAGTTTCTTATGACATACTGAAGACCTTAACTTCACAACATCATTAACATAACCAAGCTTAGCTAACAATTAGAAAATATTTGAAAGTAAATTAAAGTAAAATTTACTTAAACAGAATCAGCAGAACCAAACATGTTGGTTCTGGTTCATGTTGGTACCAGTTTTTGTACCTGCACAGATTAAACATATGCACAATGAAACCGTAAAGGTCTATTTTCTTTATGTTTTTTTAACACATGGTTGGCAATAAGCTCATGTTTGGTTATTTTCATGCGTTTTGATAAACTTTAGGGAAAATGTGGGTTTGTATTCACTAGTTCTGCAAAAATACTCTTCTGTAGTCACGATTGTGCAGAGTTGTTGCAGATGTGCTATTTATTTTAATGGCAGCTGCACGTGTGCTTTCTCATATTATTTTGAATGTGTTTGTAATGTCATGGAAGGTTTTTGTTATTAACCCTTTAGAGCAGGATTGCCAACACTACAATTTCTATTTCTATTGGTGGTAGATTTCAAACCAGACAAGATAGATAGGGTTAATTACAAAAAAATGTCATCACATTTTTTTAATTAAAGTTTTTGAGGGACACACCCATGACATTTCTGTATTAGATAAATAAGTCTGTAATTTTCCTTTTCTTTATATTATTTATTGCACTTTTTTATCAATTCAGTTAGTCTGGACACAAATCTCTACATTTTATTGAAGTTTGAGATATAAAGTTTTATTGATGTATAACAAAACAAACAAACAAAAAAGTTTTATTTTTAATTATTTAGATATTCAAAAATCAAGACTCAGTCCTGGCACCTTCCTGTCTTATTGCACTGGATTACTTTTAAAACTGGACTTTAAAAACTTGTTCTTCTTACATACTGTCCAAAAACTGTTAAGAATAGCCTCAAAGTTGCACATCCTCGTTTTAAGTGCTCTGTCTTCACTGTTCAGTGCTCTATGTGGACTGCTTCTCCACTTTCAATCACAGGTTCACATCCCCATTTATTAAAGTAATTGAAATATATTACCCATGGTGCAACTGTTGTAGGTGTTATGTGATGCAAACTTTTGTCTTTTTGGGCAAAAAGATTACTTAAGTTAATTTATTGATGCAAAGATGCAGAGGTTCTTTGTTTGTGTGACACTGAGGAGGAAAACTTCTGTAAATTATGCTGGGAAAATCTGCATTATCTTTATACATCTTTTATTAAATGGAGAAATGCAGATCAAAATGATTTACTGTTACGGGCTGCATGATACACACACCGATAAGTGAATAGAGAAGGGCCCCACTTCACAACTATCTTATTGTTTCTTGTCTTTAGCTTCACTGCATCCCTCTGGATGCTCAGGCCTATTGTCTTCCTGCAATTCAGTAAAAGAATAGCATCTTTTTTCCCAGCTTAGCCCCCACCCAAACCCTGCATACTCACACCTTCTCCAACCCCATTAATCCTTCAGCCTCCCACTCCTTTATTCCCCTTCAAAGAGACAAGCGTTGCCCGTGACATCAGTCACAGGAAGTGAATCTTTAGCGTTGACTAATTTCCATCGATTGCCTCCAGACAGGCTTAGCAGACAAGACCCATTCCCACACAGAGCCTGGCTGCTCTCATTTAAGTCTCCCCGCCTGCAGAAAGCGCTCCACAATGAACGCAGTCAGCGCTTTTATCTTCTCCCCCACTCCTGCTTATTATCAAATAAATGCACGGCATAGAGAGATACCCATTGACAGGACCATGCATAATGACTCCTAGCTGTGTGAAATGGATTAATAAATAATGGTTGAGCAAGGGGAGAGAACGGCTTTGCCTAGTCCCAGTACTTCTCAACAAGGCAGCGAACAACAATCCCCAAACAACACTCCATTTGGATTGTGCAGGACCAGGTCTAATGGAGCACTGTAAGGAATTTAAAACGCAGCTCTCCTCATGAACGCTTCATAAATTAGAGGCGGGCTCCTTAAATGTGAAGTGGTAAGCAGTACAAAATCCACTACATGATGTTCTTCTGAATCCTCTAAAGAACCCCCTTCCAGAGACTTCCCTCCTGTGATGATAGCAAGGTAAAAGCATCTTATAAAAATGTCCAGGAGCAGAACTCCTCTGCAACCTGTTCCCCGTCTGGCTGCTGACAGAGCTGCAGCAGAAGGTAAACCTGTTTCCTTTTTGCTTCTGCTTTCACGCTCTCATGAGTACACGTATGATTCTACACACATCCTGAGTTTCCATGCGCAAACTCAATCGAACAGACACACAGAGACGCCTGCGAACACCAGAGGCCTTCTTGTTTTTTAACAAAGCATCCCCATCCCTCCCCTGTCACTGACATATTGCTTCATTAGCACTCTTGGCTTTGTGTATATTGACAGCTTTTGCAAAATGGCAGAGAGTAAAAGTGTTCATGCTGCCTGCTCTGCACCAGAGGGGATTAAGCAGACTATAAAACCCAAACTGAGCGCATGATAGTGAAGTGTGCTCTGACTGCCACTGTACCTCTGTGCCAGAGTAATAAGTCTGTCTGAGACACGGGGTGAAAAGGTCTCAATCTCCTTAACGCTAGATTAAGGAGCAGCTTGATCAAGGCGTCTTAAGTGCTTCATTTTGGAATCAGGATCAATAGCCGCTAAGAAGAATTGAGCTCGGAGCTTCGCTAGGTAGAGCTGATTGAATAGCGGCTAATGACTTCTCAGAAGCCCCTCACGCAGAGGATGGCTCTCTTTGTATTTTTGTCTGTTTTATTTTATTTTTCACAAGAAATTTCTGTAATCCTAAAAGGTTAGTCACGAGGCGGTCGTCACAGAAGGCAAACAGTGACAGGGTTAATGTTTACATGCTTGCACACAGGACACGAAAGGAAAAACATGTTTTGTACCCTGAGCTGTGACGTAGGGAGGGTCAATCCGGATGCATTTTAAAGACCCGTGAAAACCTGTGCTTGTTTTTCTTGGCTTCCAATAACTGCCCAACCAATTATGTCCATCAACGCCGCGCCCAGCCTCAATCGGCATGATCCGACCAATCCCCACCCTGTCTCTGTGGTTTCAGGGTGAAACCCAGCTGAGGAGTGCCCAGAATTAACCAGGATTAGCCTTGGATTGTCGGGGATTACTCAGGCTGGAGAGGGATTAAGTATGATTGCCAGTTTGGGGTGGGTTGGGGGGTGCTTGAGGCTGTGTGCGCGTTCACGTTGAGGTGAACATGTGTCAAGTTGTGAAACATATATGATGCCATTTTGTTTACATCTGCAGCATTTGTGTGCTACAAGAAAACACGAGGAACAATTACATTTCCTCCTCTCTGACATGTTTTTAGAAGTGAGGATGCAGTTCACCTCCACATTACATGGTGTGGTATAGAGATAGATACATCTGATATTATGTAGGAGTAATATACGTAGCGATTCTCTCCTCATTCAAAGCTGCACCAGAGAATTGTAGCAGAGATGTGGAGAGGAAAGAGGGTGCAAAGGGTTACATCAGTCTGGTTGCTATGCAACGTAAATGGGATAATTTGCAACAGATGTAATTAGCTACCTAACCCAGAATCAAAAAAAGGAACCAGGGGGGTGAAAATAATAATAATCAGGAGAATTAGCCATAGCTCTGATATTGCTGTTTTAAAATAGAAGATGTGGGCACATGATGTCCTGAAGAAAAGTTTTAAAAAGTGACCGTCAACAGGAAAAGAGTCTAAAAACTTAAAGTGTCATTTCTTCTATAGCCACAGTATCAGGCTTCCTCAGCCTGACAGGGTTTGATATTTAAACAAAGGATTTAATCCTCCTGCACTGCATTCACTTTGACTGCACATATTTGTCTGTTTTTGGCCACCTCATGTATGCTCAGTTTATCAATTCCAGGATTATAGTGATAACAGTAACCTTCATTTATAGAGCACCTTTCAAAATCCACTTCACCAAGTGCTTCACAGCAGCAAGATTCAAAGAGCACAAAAACATAAACTGCTGGAGACACAAGTCGATGAAGAAAAAGTTTTTTAAAGGAGAATAAAAGCGATGTAAATCTGGTGAGCCTCTGTGGTGAAAGTGTGTCTAAAGGAAGGATAAAACCAGTGCCAAAGGATGACAGAGTCTGTTTGTAAGCACTGAAAAAAAAGAGAGAAGAAAGGCAAAAAGAGCCTTTAGAAGGGAATCGGTGAAATTTTAAGATCTCCTCCTAAACATACTTGGAGTCTGTGCAAAGAAGCTCAAACCGGAGTGATCTGATCTTATGAAAGAAGGGGATGCTTCCCTCATATAGAATAGTTTTCATTGTGTAAAAACAGATGTATGATGTCTTTGGTGGCTCTGAAAAAAGGGGTTTAAAGCCAAAAAAATAAAAATGACCGTCATGATGCTATCAGTCTCATGAAGGACACTACTGACTCAAATCAGTGGAAATGAATTGTTTTCAGATCTGTCCACAGATTAAACCAGAGTATGCCAGGTCTTTCCTCTCTCTTTTCACTGTTGTATTCTTTCTCTTTTTGGATGCTGAAACGAAACTAAGAAAGAAACATTAATGGCTTTGCGGTCCAAAATCCAAAAATGTGATGGTCCTCATCACTATGGTCACTTGTTTGACTCCTCTGCTACAACCTCCACTTTCTTCTCCCCACATTTCAAGTCACTCTTCATCTGTTCTACCCATTAAGGACAAAGTCTTGAGAGATGTTGTATTGGTTAGAGACCCCACACATGAAGATAAAAAATCAGGCATTGAACAGTTTTGAACATATTGTGTGGTGTGCTCCAATAATCTCAACACAACTCATCACACACATAAGGATTCTGTCCCACCACCGATTTCACACTCGCAAACACACACACACATACACACACATACACACACTCCTGAATCCTACCTATATGACTATAAATCCAAGGAAAATGCAGTGTGTACTACTTTTCAGGTAAATACAAGCAGTGGCAGACAGCTGAAATACTGCCTTGGGGTGCAAGTTACAGTTAACCATTTTAACAGGTTAATGCTGTTACTGTGATTCAACACCAGTTGGAGCAAGATTAGCAGTGAGCTCCATATTAGTTTACCTGAGAGCTCCCCGGCACTGGCAATTCGTTGCCAACTCTTGTCCTTGTTATTTCTGTTGTGGTACGACTTGGCAGAGACATTGAAAAGACATTTCTCGGGCATCCCACAGCTCAATGAGTTGATCCTCCATTTCTAAGGTCCACCAAACTTTTTGGGTCTGGTCAGCCATGCTTGATTTGTTTACATCCCCTCCCTTGTTTCTCAGTCAGCTCGCCCTCTGATTTCCTAAATTCCATTGAACCACTTTTAATTGGAGCAGACCTCTTAAGTGTTAACCAAATAAACAATCTCAGTTTACTATTTCATTTGCTATTGTGTCTGAATTTGAAGATGGGGTATGATGCTTTTTTAGGCTCCATACTGTCCCTCTGGTACCGCATGTAGTTTTTTGGTTTTTTTTTAACATGATTTGCAGCTAAAAACAAAAACAAAAACAAAAAAAAAATTGAAGAAAACCCTTATTTCATCCTCTTTCTGAAACATTTTAGCTCGTGTCTCTTTAAGGCTCCCCATCCCACAAACCCCCTTCCCTCTGATTGGCTAGCCCTCTGGAGGCCTGTTGAGGTGAAACTATGGGCAGACCTTGGTGTTTAAGACCGCCCCTCCAACGTTTCATGAAGGAGAATTTAGGAGATCCTCATGTGATGACCTCATCATTTCAAGTTATTGTTTTTTGGGCTTTTCATACCTTTAATCAGATTGGAGGGGACAGTGGATAGAGTAGGAAAAGGGGCAAGAGTGAGGAATGACATGCTGAAAATAGGCCACAGGCTGAATTTGAATGCAAACCTCATGGGGTGCTACCTAGACCGCTAAACCATCTGCGCCCTGACCTCATCAGTTCAGCAAACAATATGAAGATCTTGTGCTATTTGTGTTTAGAACAGACTGTTTTGATCAATTTACAGACAGATTCAGGGATTTCTTCAACTTTATTTATTTCCATGTTTATAATATGGGAAAGCATTATACCCTCTCTTTAATGGTAGTGAAAAGTTTACTTTTTCATTGTCTGGATCAAATAAACTTGATCCCTGAACCACAGCAGCTTTGAGCCTCTCAAGCAAACGTCTGAAAGAATGAAGACTGTTTGATAAGACTGAAACTTGTGGAATAACCTGTAAGCATACCCAAATTTTATATGATGCATGTCAAAGTGCTTGCTTGATAAAGACCAGACTTTCATGCTTTCAGCCAAACCTACTTCCAAAATATCCTCATACAAAAGTTCAGGTCAAGTCATGCAAAAATATTCATTTTTCCCTCATTTCCCGTAGTTTCTTCAGATGGACATCATATTTTCATTTTGAGATTTCAAATACAGACACTCTGTATCAGTCTCAGGGTAGATGACCACACTTATTGTTGGTATAAACTCATGAGATAACAAGAAATATATTGGGGAAAGAAGGTATTTTTAACTTTTAAAAAAGGAACAAAATATACAGAGAATGTGCTTTTATTTATTTTTTATACAAAACACTGAAGTTCAGAGGAAGGAAAAAGAATTAGAAAAATGTGCTTCTGAAAACTTTAAAGTTTTATTACCTTAAATCAGATGCCAAAGGTTTCTATTTGTAGGTGTGCTAAAGAGTTTGTCTTTCAAACACACCCAGTTTGTGTATGTTTTGCATATGAATTTTTGGTTTAGTACGACAAATATTGCAGCCTTGATTAGATGTTAACACCTTCAACATTTCTCAAGCAGCAGAGGATCAATTTTCTCCTGTACATGCACACATCAATTGGACCCAAACTGGTCGAAGCGTTCAGAGCAGGCTCCACAGTTTGCAGGCTCGGTTTTAACCTGGAAGTCAACTGTAGAAATGCATAGACAGACGTTAGGTTGTAAACAAAATCTGAACAGAAGAGGCAGTGAACAAGATGAAATCAGGGTCTGGAAATGTATTAGGTGTCCGCCAATCCATCTCTGTACTCATGGTGGAAAACTGTGTATTGTTTGCATCATCACATCTTTATCACCTTTAACTACAAATCATGCAGACTTTAGCAGTCTGTCTTCTATTTTACCTCAAAACCTCTGCAGTTAGTTGGAATCCAGTTGCATCTCATGGGAACAGAAGCCAGTGTCCAAACCCTCCACTCTAATGTGTTGGTATAATTGGAAGAACAAAAAGTAAATGAAAGAAGCCTGTGTTTTAAAATGTTTGATTTTTATGTTCCTCTGTAATTATGAAGCAAACAGACTGTAACAGTATGATGTAGTCCCACACCCAGTCATAAATTGTTCCTTGGTCTGGCATATTGAGAAAGGGGAAAGAGAAAGAACTGTGTGTTTAGACTGATCTGTGTGTCCACAGGCCATTAGCCAACCACTGGACTGACTATCCCCTGACTCAGTGGAAGCAGCAGAGTGTCGGGGTCAAACTCTGTCACCATTCGTGCATAATATTCAGTGGTGGAGCAGGGATATAGTGCTGTGTGTTCCCTGTAGCGGAGCCGAGGAGCAGGGTGGACTTGAGGATAGATTAAGTCAGTTTTCTCCGCAGAACTTCTCCAGCTGCTTTAAAAGACGAGCAAAGGCTGCAAGCTGAAGGAACAGGCTTCTTTACTTCAGGATCAGAAAGTTGGACTGGTTAGCAATAACAAAAGGCCTGTTGTGATATCAGATTTACACCTAACAATTATCTCAGCTTGAATGAAGACTGCATTAATTAGTGGTGCTGGTAACTTGGGATTTGTGGCTCTGGGTCTGCTTTGGTTCTATTTTTATTGTATGTGCATTTTGAACAAAATTTTTAGTTTTATTTCTCAAATCACACTTCCAAACCTTTGGTTTTAGGCTCAGTCAGTTTAAAGGAAGATTGTGATTTGGATCAGAACTACCAGAACTTTTTATGGTAAGAGGACCTTGGTTTTCCTAGTTGAAATAATAGCCACTTGGTAACGGTTATGAAATGATTATGCTCATGGCTAAAATTAACCAGCACCGACTGTTCAAGTCCAAGTATTGGCTGACCCATTCAACCACCACCATAATTCTTAGGTTTAACCATAATTATAAGCTGCATGGACCGAAGAACTGGTTGGGTTTAGGTTAATTTAACTTTTTTTTTTTTTTCTTTCAAGAAGCTTGAGGGGACTCGATCTTATTTTTGTGATCAGACGAGACACATTCAGTCAAATGTAACAATGAATTCAACAGGTAAGAAGTAAGTGAGCGGCTTTAGAACACAAGAAGTGAGTCCTAAAATAACAATGATAAGTTATATTTAGAGCAGTGTTACCTTAGATCTTGTCTACATTAATAAATGCGACTGGAGCAGAGAGATGAGAGAAATTTTTTCTATTGTTATCAGTGGTTGAAACAGAGGTCAACTCAATGAACCAGGTGGATCCCAAAGACAGCTGCAGCCTTATTTAATGCAGACATTGTGATTGCACTACCTTTGATTTAGCTATCAATGATAAATTGTCATCTGTGTGTAGAAATTAAAAACTAACTGTGATCTTTTTTGAGTCATTTTATTGTAACATATCATTTAAATTGTGGGTTTAGTCTTGTGGTTAAGTTTGCACACCCATAAAGTTGGCGGAGCAGGTTTGTTCCCAGCCCATGCACCTTTTCCTGTAGTCTCTATGTTTCCTACTTTAAAGGTGTACAAAGCCCAAAAATATAACCATAACCATACAACCTTTTTTTTGCACTTGCACTGATTCATCTTGATCTGACTCCAAACATTGTAAATTACGTTTGTTAAAAGACAAGAATAAAACAAATTTACATAACTCCAGACTTAGCTGCTACAGTAAATGTCTGTTTTTTAACCTTTTAATGCTCAATTGCATTTTACTTTGAGCTTTTGAATAATTAATCTTTTCAATCTTTATTATAGGCCTAGCTCCAATTTTTAAACAGATTAACAGCATTTTTAATAACTTGTCTAAAATTCCAATACTTTGTATTATATTATATACTGAGATTCTTATCAATGTTAAGACTTGAAAATAAAATGGATGCAATGAAAAATACTTTATGATCATGACTTTAGATTTATTATTCAAATAAATGCTGCACCAGTGCAATCTGATATGAAGGCTTTTGAGTTCTTATTCTGTCTGATTTAATGTTTAAAGGATGACAACGTTATGTTTTAATAAATATGCAGGAGTGCATGTCATAAAATGTCCAATTAGTGTCAGCGTGGTGTGTAGAAATAAATTTGCTTATTCACTGATGTCCAGTCAATTCCTGGTTACTGCAAAAGCATTTGAACTTAGTTACAGCTTCAGTACTCCCTCTGTTCATATGGATTCTTTATGAGTGAAACTGTTGTTTCCTGTGTCAGTGAGACATGAGGCGTCACAACAACCTTAGACCTGAGTCTTCCCCAGGTTTAAATCTCCAGCAGTCACCATTTACCCTCTTTGATTTAGTTACACCAACAAACTTTTGGGTATTGACTTTCTCCAAGATGTTTGTGACATCAATCTGATTATCCACACCTGTATGCTTAGCTCAAAGGTGGTACTCAAACTTTAAGTACTTTTGTAATATTTCAATACCATTTGACACAAAGTGATTGTCAACTGAGCGTTTTTGATAGCAAAAATGTGTTATTTAAAAGCACAGAGGCGTCATTTTTTCCCTAACGGTAAGAGCAGAGGGATGCAGCTAAGGCATAAACACACTTTGCTGAAAGGGAAAGGATGTAGTGTTTAGCCAAAAAACAATGAATATGTTAATCTGGGGCCCTACACCTCATCTTAATTAATGCATTAATACTGTAAGCTCCAATCTGAATGAATAGAAAACATAAATGCAGAGAAACATCTCCTTTAGGTGATGAGAAACAGTAGCACATTTTCATATTTTCACATTAACTGAATTATTGTGAGATAATGTCAGACTCAGCCTTAAAGGAATGTCAGATTTATCTGAATATATTCACAAACAAAAACGCAGAGGGCTGTCACACTATGGTACGTTACATTATTTTCAGCAGTTGGAGGAACAACAGTGAACGAGCGAGGTTTAATTGTTGCTCTGGTAGTTGTGCAGTAGCTCTGCTTACCCTCATACACACACACCTACACACACACACACACGCATGCACACTACTGCTAATCACAGCTTGGTACAGGTAGTGAGAAGCTGGGACTACTGGTGATTGAGCCTCCCTGGTGGATTGGAAGCAGGAATCTGACAGACTCAGATAAAAGCCTGTTTGGAGTTGCCTGCAGCATCAAACAGCATCAGCCGCCTCCCCCTCCTCTCTCCCCCACCTTCACCTCCCCTCTCTTCATTTCTCCCTCTTTTGGTTTACTCTGTTGCCATGACTACACCCAGCCGGAGCTGTCATGTTTTGGAGGAACCTGTCAGGGTGCCGTTCTCAGATCACCTGATGCAGGTCGCCTCCACCGGCGGCCTCTTTCACACGGCGTCCTCGTTCAATTTGGCTTTGATAAAGTCTGTGCGCCATGGCTGAGGAGTGCGGTCGGCCCATTTCGTTGCTGCGTGTTGAGCTTGTGTAATTTAACCGACCTGGTGTTTTGAAGAGGACCCCTCTAAACAGTAGAAAAACATAAATACATCTCTTCTATCCAATTTCCATGTTTATGAAGAGAGTGTAGTCAAAGCAGCGTGATTTGAGTGGAGGATGGGATGAAATTACCCGTTTGGAGTCATGCTGTGGGGATAGGTGTGTGTGTGTGTGTGTGTGTGTGTGTGTGTGTGTGTGTGTGTGTGTGTGTGTGTGTGTGTGTGTGTGTGTGTGTGTGTGTGTGTGTGTGTGTGTGTGTGTGTATGAACAAGAATAGTCGTAGGTAGGATACAAGACTGATTTGAAATCCAGTTAGAGCTGAATTCCTCCTGTAAACATTTTGTGAGGAACACATTACCTGCTGCTCCGGTGCTGTGCTTTTCATAATACTTTGCGACAATAAAGAGCTGTCACCTCTCTGAGCCGGCTGTCCAGTTTGCAGGCATGTTGGTGTGTACTCTACCACAGTATAAAGGCAGATAAGGGGGGATGAGAAGGGTACATATGCTGACTGTATGGATCGCACGGAAGGGTGAAATGTAAGCTGGCCCCCCATCGAGCACAGATTTGCATCTCCTGCTGTTTGTTTCCGATATTTGCTCGCTCTACAGTGTGAATGAGTGAGTGACTGAAAGAGAGGAAAGGGAGGGAGGATGGAAGTTGTGTAGGGTGATGAGTGGATGGATGTGGGGAAAGCAGAGGGAGAGAATGAGCAATGTCGTGATCAAGAGACGCTGGGACACAGAGAAGGAGATGAATGGGGCTGAGAGCAGGAAAATTGGACAGGAGGCGGGGAGTGAATGAAGATAGAGAACGGCGCCAGATATCAGGAGACAGAGATTGTGAGCTATGTGCAGGTAATAAACAAGGCAGAAATAGATAGATATCTCCA
The DNA here is from genome assembly GCA_030710495.1 of Labroides dimidiatus. NCBI lineage: Eukaryota > Metazoa > Chordata > Actinopteri > Labriformes > Labridae > Labroides > Labroides dimidiatus. The sequence goes on from CM061155.1 coordinate 13,721,939, forward strand.
GAGAGGAAAAAGAAAAGTGTGTGATTGTGCGCATGGAGTAGAAGGCTAGGGTTGAAGGGGGATTTGTTCCTCCCACATGATCAGAAAAGAGCGATAGGCAAAAGAGTGGGAAAGAAAGAAAGAGAAGGCGGTAAAGCAGAGGGAGGAAAGCTGGAGAGTGTGAATAATGACACAAGCAGGAAAGATTTGGATGAACACGCTGTACTTAGACTAACTTGGCCAGCTGAGATGATGTGTATCCCTGCTAAGCTCTCCTTTAGGCAGGCTTAGATCTCATCAACTCACTCCAGGTTGGCACTGGCTTCAAATGCTCCGGCGCAGCCCTGGATTAACTATACAGCCGTCACTCAGACACTTAAACAGGGGTCTGGAGAGGCTTATTCTATACATTCCCCTACCCCAAACCACCACATCCGTTCCCTTTAAAGCTTCTCACTGGAAGACTTCTTCATAAAGATATCCGGCGCCTCGCCTCAGGTCATGTTAATTGTGCTATGATTTTAAAAGAGGTTAAACGAGCATGTCGCCTCTCCTCCTCCCATTCTGTCGTTAACTTCCTCTCTATCTTTTTCCAGGCCTGTGTGTGAGTGTTTCTTTTTTATTCTGGTGCTCTTCCAGTTCCTCTCTTGCCAAATCACATGCCTCCCCCTCCTTCCCTTCCCTTTCCTCCCTCCCTGTCTCTGGCTGGATCTCAGGCTCTGATATTTGGAGGCCCTGCAATCGATATGGTCTGTCTGTGATTGGGTTGCCTCGCGTGATTCATTTCTGTAACCTTGGTGATGGTTTGATGTGGAGGCTGCACCCATGTCCATATTATGACTCAGTGAGCGCGTGTGGAGAAGAGAGGCTGGTCAGGGGAGGTATCGATTGGTCCTTCACTCTCCCTGCCCTCTTTGCTCCCCCCTCCATCTCCCCCCTTACTTTATCCATCTTTTTTCTCGCTCGCCGTACAGCCTTGATAGTTTGGCCATAATTTGAAATGACTTTGTGTTCTCAAGAAATGATTATTTAACCCTAAATGTTCCCTAGGGTGTTAATGTTTATCTCTTCTCTCTCTTTTTTCTGCCCTCTCCTCCCTCCCTCTCTCCGTCCATCTCCTTCCTCTCTATCTCTTCCAGAATTCGATCAGACACAATTTGTCCCTGCACAGTCGCTTCATCCGGGTGCAGAATGAAGGGACAGGGAAGAGCTCCTGGTGGATGCTGAACCCAGAGGGGGGGAAGATGGGCAAGGGACCCAGACGGCGTGCAGCCACAATAGACAACGGTACCCGCTATTTGAAGACCAAGGGTCGCGTCAGCCGGAAGAGGGCAGGGGCTGTAGGCCTTGGAAGGGGGCAAGGTCATGGGGCTGGTCCCACAATGCAAGGCTCCCCTGAGCATGGCAGTCCAGCAGGGAAAGGAGGAATTGGTATGGGGGGTGAGGAGTATGACACTTGGACTGATCTCCATTCCCGCACTTCCTCCTCTGCCTCAACGATGAGTGGCTGCCTCTCTCCTATCTTGGCCGAGGCTGAGGCTGATGAACCTGAAGAGGGAGGACTTTCCTGTTCAGCCTCCCCTCGACTCTACCCCAGCCCCACCAGCACCAGATCCCCTGCCCTTGGCACAGGAGGCCACTGCCCCAGCGTTGAGCTGCCCCAGCTGACTGACCTTACTGGGGCCATCAGTCTAGATGAAAGCGGATATCCCCAACCACCCCAAATCAAATGCAACAGTTATCCCTATGTGCCTGGGCCCAAGGCAGAGGGCTCCTACTGTGGGCCGATATACACACAGCCCTCCATGGGCATGCTGCGGCACCACACTCCCATGGAGACCATCCAGGAGAACAAGCCAGTCAGCTTCCAGCGTCCAATGAGGGGCTACTCAGAGAACAATGCCCTGCAGAGTCTGCTCACAGGAGGTCCGTCGTACTGCAACAAGGACACAGTGCTGGGTCAGGGACGGGAAACACACACACTAATGACACAGGGAACCAATGGCATTCACAGCCAGCACAGTCACAATCAGAATCGCAGCCACAATCATAACCACAATCACAGCCAAGAGCATGCTCACAATTCCAGCCTACACAACGGCCATGGCTCAGTTCATGACCAGAATACCCACCATCAGAACCACAATCAGGGTCACAAACACCAAGCCAGCCTCGACTACAGCCACAGCCACAAGCCCCACCCGGCCCATGACTATGGCCCAAGTCACGAGCACACTCACAGTAACAAAGTAAACGCCAGCCACGATCACAACCCACGCTCCAGCCAGAACCACATGCACAACCACAACCCCCACAACCCTCATAACCCTATGCACAGTGGGCCTCACCCTCAGGCCCTCTCTCCACGGGTTAGCAATGACATCTTGCAGCCCTACAGCCTCAAGACCTCGAACCACTATGGTCCCCGCCCACATCTCCCAACATCGCCAAACCTGCCACCCAACCCTGCTGGGGTCATGGACGTGCCCCAGGACCCCTGCCGCTTGGCATCAGCCCCTCACCCACGTCACCAGCCTTACCCCGGGGCTCATCATCAGGGTATGACTGAATCCTGGCATGGCTACTACCATAATAACCACCAGTCAGGAAATACCGGTTACCAGGGGCAACAGCACAACACTCACAGTAGAATGGCCGCCAGTCTGGACATAGAGAGTGTCCCTAATAGTCTGGACTGTGACGTAGACTCCATTCTGCTCAGTGACTTTATGGACACAGAGAGCATCGATTTCAACTTTGACGGCTCTCTATCCCAAGGCTTGGGCATGGGGATGGGCATGAGCTTGGGGGCTTTTGTATGCCCTCCTTCAGCACACAGCAACCAGAGCTGGGTGCCAGGGTGAACCCAGGCTCAAGGGGTTTGGATAGACTCATAATCAGAAAGCTCACCCACCAGGCCAGGCTGCTGGTGGGCTGTACCCTTGGACTGACGGACTGTGATTCTGTTCCTCTGAGACTGTAGAACAAGATACAAATTGTCATTTTGTTTCCTGGGGACGCCCTTCAGCTCATATCCTACTCTCCCTCCTGTTTGTCTTCATATTCAGCCTGCCCCAATGAGCCCGGTCTTTATCTCCCCCCTTATGCCCTTCAGTTCTTTTGTTTTTGTTTTGAGTTGTTATGGCTCCTCCCATTCTCATCATGCCTGTTCAAAGCTGTCAAGCACTTTACATCCATCTTTTAAATACAGATGCAGTAACAAAAAGACCAGGAAAAGTCATGTGTTGGCTTAGGTTTAATGTATGCAATCTACTTTCCAGTATTATCTCCTCCTACAAAGGAGGTGTTGTTTTGACTTAAGAACATGATCAAACAGCTGCATAAATCCCTTTCAAAGTAGAGGTGCTCTCAGATTGGGGGTTAAAATGCAGAGGGAAGCTTTGAGGTTTTTGGATAAAGAACAAAAAAAGGTTTTAAGATGGTGGTGAAATAAAACCTTGAAGCATGAAGGGAAAAAAGTGATCAGGGTCAGAGTGACTTCTCTCCGTGGTGGACAGTGGTGCTTCCTGTTTAGTTTTGTGCGAGAGGACTGTCATCCATCAGGCAGCCATCAGCACCACTCCATTGAAATGCAACATCCCTTCTTTAATCTCCAAAGTAATGCCAGAGTGATGCATCACTATTGCAAATCTAATGCGCTGCTCTGTGTTTTTTCAACCCCCCTCTCCCTCCTCAACTCCGGACACACCGGCTTAATGTGTTTTGGCGAAAGTGATGATTAAAGTCACTCTGCACTAAATGGGGGAGGGATTGAAAGGGGGGTAGTGTTGGGGAGGGGAAGGGGGACATTGAGGGGAGATGATAGGAGAGGAGAAATGCAAATATTCCCTCTGTGCCTCTTCCTCTCCATTTTGTGGATTTATGTAGCTTTCCCCGTAATGAAATAAGCAACGATCAGAGCCTGCTGCACATCCTGAGGAGGTCCCTGATTGGCCTGTGCTGGGCTGCCTCAGCGTGGCTCCTTCACCAGCTGACCCCAGAACAGCTTAGCGAGCAGCTGTGGTCAGGCCAGGATGTTGATGGAGTTGCTCTCCTCAGACCCCAGGCAACCTTGTCTAATTCACTAACACCCAGGTTCAAGCCCACTATATGCTTTTACTCCTGTGAATTGCACACTGATGAACAGCGTCAGCAGATTACTATTTGGTGCTATCTCCTCTTCCCAGGCTCCCTCCTATCGCGCCGCCCCATCCCGAGGTTACTCGGAGGGTAAACAAGAGTAATTAACCGCCAAACAAGATGGATGATTTATGCAAGTGTGTGTATTCGCTCATCGGCACAAAGTCATAATTCTTCCCCCACCAAGAACAAGCAGGGCGATTTCTGAGAGGTGATGCCCAGCGACAAGGTAAAGCGGCTGGCAAGTGGAGTGTTTCTTATGTCCTTTTAGTCCTTCAAGCATCCCTTCTACAAGCTTTGCACCTCCACCCCCACCATCACCACCCGCTCATCCTGGCCATAGCTTTACTTTGCTGTTGTCTTTTCTTGTGCTTGGTCTGTGATTGTGCAGTTGTCTGTCCTGTTACAATACTGCTTGGATAGAAGCTTTCGTGTGACTTTTATTTTCTACATTCCCAGAGGGAACATGGGTAAGGGGGGCATTAGCCAACCCTTGTCCTGGCACCTGTCCCATTAAAGATAGAGAGAATAGGAACAAGAGAGAACAAAGGTAGATAGATACAGAAAGGGACTGAATAGGAGGGAGGCAGCTAAATGAGGAGGCAGGATCTGTGAGACTGAGAGAGATTTTCCAGCTCGGTGGCTTTCTGTAGAATTGGCTGTTTGATTCGGGCCAAATGTCAAGTGCTACTCCGCCAGCTCTGATGAGCTTTGACCAGAAAGCCACTTCTCCCTCCTGATCAAGGACAATGACGGGTATTTCCATACACTTTTCTTTTGCTTTCTTCTTCCTTTTCACGAGTTAAGATGGCCCATTGTTGTAACCCAACTGTAATTTGTTCTCTGGCCTGTGTGCACTTGTGTGTCAAGCTTTCTCGTGGGTGTGCGAGTGTGTGGGCGTGTGTGTAGCACAGTTATGTACAAGAACTGATTAAGGGAATATTGTTGAGAGCTAACGTGCCCTGGTATTGTCCATGCCTGGATGAGTGCAGCATACATAATATATACAGTTTATATTTATTGGTTAGGGAGATGGGTCTATGGAGGACCATTCAGACCCTCAATGCTTTGTCTTCTCCAAGACAAAGAGGCAGAGTGCTATTTCAGTTTGACTACATTTCATTCTGTACATAATCTATATTGAGAAAATTGTATTATAATTTTTTGCAAATATCAATTTCTTTTCTAAAATGATGTATCTGCTCATCTGGTGACGTAAAATAAAATCAAATAAGAAAATAAAGGTATATTTGTGGGTTGTTTTTGTTTGCATACACACTGATATAAATCATCTTTTAGGCAAACTTTACTGAAACCATGTACAGATATAGGTATTACAGGTGTCAAACAGAACAAAGAGAAGTCTGACATGTAGGCATCACAAGGAATTATCTAATCACAATGAATGAGGTTACATTCTGAATTTATGCAGTGAAACAGCGCACTGGAGGATACTGCTGATCTTCACAACACTTACTTGAGTATGTGATATAATTCAGTCCCAGGTGGGAATTTATTTCCAATGAAATACCTCTACTGTCTATCTTTCTGCACTCAATGTGACGTCAAATTGCCTTTGCTCTTAACAGCCATTACATTCTCTTAAAAAAGATCCTTCAGTGTGCACTGTTGTTACGTTTTATTATATTATGTCTTTCTTCCTAACCACCCAGCTGTCTTAAATACTTAAATCTGATTGGTCAAAACCCCCCAACACTCCTTTAAAATGGTTTTCAATTCTGAATATTAGGAGCATCAGACTTCAGCGACCTCTGATTGACAATGAGGGAAAAACATATTAGCTTTTGTTAGCGTGCTATATTTGTGGGCTTAACAGCAAGGATGCTTAAAATTGGATCACGTCCTGCGATCCAGGCAATGCAGCAGAGATGGTGAGAGCATCTCTGAGTTGCTGATCTTTACAAAGAAACTTAAACCATGGGCAGTGATAATAATAGCAACAATGTTAACATCTGTGACATTTGACTCAGTTTTGTTTAAAAGTATCTCCATGTCAAAGCTCTAAGAAGAAGGAGCACTGAATGAGGACTAATCAACACATATTTTCTGGTAGAGGAACTCTACACCTTTGTTTAACCTAACAAGCGATGGAAATGTTCAGTTGAATAATTATTATATCAACATGCTAAAGTTTAACTTGTGTGGCAACCTCTGGGCTTAAAATACAAAGCCTATGTGGGAATGCTAAAAACCGCAGTTTATTGAGAGTCCACTTGAGGCTGGCTATAGAAACACCTGAAACCACAAACACACAAAAATATTGAATATAACTGCAACAATAAATATGTTTACAGCCTGGTTATAAAAAAAAAGGCTGTCAAGTCTGCAAAGCTCATTTCTGGATCGGCACACACTGTGCAGGGGTCAAATGCTGATTTGATATGGTGGTGTGATCAGTTAGTCTCTAGAGTTGTTTTGGAATTGGTAAAATGGTAAATGGACCAGTACTTAAATGGCGCTTTTCTAGTCTTACTGACTACTCAAAGCGCTTTACACTGCTAGCCTCATTCACACCACATTGAGACACTGATGGATGGTGTTAGCTAATCAAATCATCAGCTCTAACACACAACATTCATACACCACTAAACTACAGTGGGAGCAACTTGGGGGTTCAGTGTCTTGCTCAAGGACACTTCTGCATGTGACTGCAGGAGCTGGAATCGAACCCACAATCTTCAGATTGCGGGGCGACAACTCTACCTACTGAGCAACAGCTGTAACTTCTGTTATTATGGAGTTTATTAAAGTGTTTAACACAACTAGGTGATAAAACCAAGCGGCAACCTCTGGTCTGAAAATATGAGACAATGCAGAAATGCAGTTCCTCAAGTGGCCGCTTAAAACTGGCTCCGGAAGTACCAGAAGTCACAAACACACCAAGCCAAAAAAAAAAAAAAAAAAAAAAAAAAAAAGCCATTTCACAGCTGAAATAAGCATGTTTACAGCTTGGTACAAAAAATGTTTCCCATCTGAATCGCTTATTTTGCTAATGGCACGCACTGTATGTCTCTGTTTCCCATGGGCATAAGCACCCAATGTAGTTTCAACAATACTATTTATTTTTTATTAACATGTGCATTAAATCTTACAGATGACAGCACATCTACAAAGATTAAAACAGTTGACAGGAATCTGGAACTGACCAATAAAGTATTTTACTTTATGATCAAAACAACTTGTCCAGCTCTAGAAATTATGTTAAATTAATTACATTAATTTCCACATCTGTGTAGCAAACCCGACCACCTGAGCCTGCTTAGTTCTGTCATTTCTATGTTTTATAAAGTCATCCCGCCAGCCTCACTGGCACCACCTTCCCCCAATTCCACCTCTGTTACTTCCTCTGTGGTAGGATCAGGCACAAAATTACTTTGCTTCACCATTCCCAACCCTTTACTGCATGTGCTACAAATTTCACCCAAGGTGTGTAAATATCTCACCCTAAAATGGTAATATATAAGAGCCAATAATGAATTAACTCTATTCGTGACATTCACACACTGACAAAATCACCAGGAGAAGTTGTGGGTTCAACATCTTCCTTTAGGGCACTCATGTGACTCAGTGAGCTGGGATGGACTCTAAAACTGAGCCACAACCACTCGACATGAATTTTTCTTCAAGGTGGACTGTTTTGCATCAAAGTAGCCCCAGAGGTAAATATCAGATTCATTATGTATCAGTCCGGTCGTACGGACAAGGTTAAAGATGATGCGTAGTGCATGTATAGTGTCTGTGTGTGTGTGTCTGCATTTGTGTGTGTAGGTATAAGTGTAATCATATTTCAACAGAATTTGGATACTTGAATTTGTGTGCATATGTTTGTGTCTGTGTGTCTGTGCTTATTAAATAAAGCATGTGCAGAAAGCCATGCTATGACATGCTGATAATTCCTGTATTTGTCGGTGGATATATGTGTCTGTTTATCCCCCTAGAGCAAATGTGTATGTTTGACTACATGTTTGAATATATTCATATCTGTTTGTGAAGATAATTTATGCATTTTCTGTGTGCACACATTGTTGTATGTGTGTGTGTGTTTGTTTGAGTACACATGTGTGTTTATCAGAGTGTTCATGAATGCAAAGTTGAACACTCCTGTCCCTTCAGTTTTGGGAGTGTGTGTTTGTGCATGACTGCTGCATGTTTATGTGCATATTTTGTGTTGATGTCTCTCTCTCTCTCTCTCTCTCTCTCTCTCTCTGTGTATGGAGCCTGTATGATAAGGCTCGTTAGCATCCCGATGCCATGCCACAGCTGTGTCTGTCCCTGCGGAGGATCCCTCACTGAGGGACTGACTGCATCTGCACCGCCATACTGTGCCACACAAACTCACACAAACTCACACACAGAAACACACACAGCTATGTCCTCATATCCCTCACCTCTGTGTCTGTGTGTGTGTGTGTGTGCCATCAGAGTAGTACACAGTTAGTTAGCAGCAGCTCACCTGACAAGATGGCTGATCCCTGTACACCTGGGAAGATGGCGGCACCCGACGCAACACATGCACACACGCAAACAGACACATGTGCTGTCAGAAGCCAATAACATCTCTCCATCATCCTCAGCTCATGGCGTTTCATAAAATATGCCTCTCGGATGCTAGTTAGTTCATGGGGTAGCAGGAGGAAGGTTAGTGTGAGACAGAATGCATAATAAGGACTGCTCCGGCTGCATTCCATGCAAATGTGAAGCCTGACGTGTCAGAGCTGTGATGGATCTTTTCTGACAGACACGGTGACAGCCCGGTGACAGCAACTTAAAAACCTACACTCCCTCTCCCTCTCACTCACTCCTTCCCCGTATATATTTACAACCCAAGCATCCTAATGCACTTTTCCACCCTAATCTTCCCTGTTATTCTGCAGCTAGTTCAGAGACGTCCCCATATTTCACAGGATAAGGGATTTTGTGATCTGACAAAGGTTGTAGGCTGATATTCGGGCTCTGTACGAGTGTGTGTTATCTGCATAAACTGTGCAGTGCTGTATAATGTGCAGGGACTGTTGGTAACTATTAGTGTGACAAACTCAAATTCTCAAGGAATCCTAGAAAAACTTCTCTGAATACAGATCTGTCTCTTCTGGGATTCATTGTACAGTGTTTTAATAAAACTGTTTCCGAGCTTTTTATTTAAACTGAAGCGTTAAAAAAAAGAAAGAAAAGAAACAGATATTCAAAATAAAAAATAAATTGTCAATGGTCTTGCGCCAAAGTCTGATTGAGTTTATCAATAAGAGCCTGACACTCAATTATATTTGATGTCTTATATGCATCTTTAGTAAAAGTGAAAATTGCTGCACCTCTTTACAGCTGTAGTCGGTTAAATCCTGGTGTCTTTTAAGGGGAGGATTGTTATTTTGCATATCCAGTTTGTACTTTTATTCTTTAAAAACAGAAAAAAAAAATTAAGCCTTAGTGTTTCTGCTGGTTTATTAGTTCAAAGATTTCACCAGTGGTACATGTTTTACTGGAAGTGTTATTGTTACTAATACACAAAACTCAAAGGGCTTAAAAGCAGGGCTGAATCCTGAGGACCTTGTAACCTAGAGCAGTGGTCTTTAAACCAACTGACCCAGAAATAGAGAAAAAACATAGATGTATATGGACTCCTGACTTGCTCAGTACAACAAAAACCCATATAATCAAGTTTATAAATGAAATATTTTAAATATACTTTGTTATTTCATAACAAATAACTTATTTTATCAGTACACTTGCATAACTTCTAGGATGGCAAATTATTTAATACTTGTCATGCTTTTGTGGTTACACCATGTAAAAATTGATAGGACTGATTCTTTAACTGGATTCATTAAACGGTAGAGATGTCATATAAAATACTATTACACCAGAAGAAATGCAAACTACACATTCAAACAAATATCTAACATGTTGTTTTGACAAGTTTAAAGTATTTTTTTTATACCAACCCTTACTTTTCACTGTACCCACTACAGCACATAGAAATACAGATATGCTTTGGTGTGGAAGATCATAAAGGAATAATTGAAGGAATTACACTGTATTGGCACATAGGGGAGAACAGGGTTAGTCGTCACACAGGTTGGTTGTCACATTAATTATATCTCACCACTAGAGGGTGCTGTCCCTCAAAATTTACAGAATCAGGATCAGAGCTCACCTACATGGTCGTAGTAGGTGAGAGGACTTTTTTTTTTTTGGCAAATTGTAAATATTCAGCTCCAGTATTTTTCTTCTAGATTTTTACACAATGGGTTTATAACAAAATGATTATTAGCCTTAAAACTGTGAAGGGAAAGTTTTAGTTTTGATTGTTGTTTGCTAGCTAACTAGCTGTTACATGGTTGTTAGCCTTGATGCTAGCAAAAAATTCCAGTTGGGGTTGGTCATCACATATATATGTAAATGTTATATACAGTAGGATAGAGTTGATAGTTAATTACTTCTTTGTTACAATGTGTTGTAAAATGAGAGCGATATAAATTTCCAGCCAACACTTTAAACTTCAATTTAATGTAGGAATGACTAGTGAAAGATGTTTTGCTCAGAATCAGAAATACTTTATTAATCCCAAGGGGAAATTTGGTAAACGATGTTCAGAAAATCACACTTGAGCAAAAAGTTATCAAAAATAATTATCAAAAATATAGTCATTTCAGGCAGCAGAGGCAAATGCCCTACATTGGGTGGTGGTCTACTAAATTAGTTAAGCACTGTACGTTGAGTCTTAGTTTTTGTAAAATTTCCTGACTGAACTCGTCAAAGGTTTTAATCGTTTATTGCCGGAAATTACAGCCAGCGTGAGAGCTAACTGCTTTTCAGAGTTCTCCCTGAAATAGCCACGCAGCCTGCTTTGGCTTACCAGTAAGAATTTACCAAAAACCCCCATCATAAGTAAATACATACAGATAGACTTCATAGTAGGAGGAGGAGATGTTCACATGATATTATTGAAGTGTGAGTAGCATAGATGTAGCAGGGATTAGGAAACGTGACAATGTGTTTTAATACATCACCTGGTTAGAAGGAGCTGAGACTGGTTGAGAGGGGTTGTAAACAAGGATTCGAACATCAGCCTGTCAGCTGATAACAGCTGGGCATATGACTTCCATGTCCTGCATGAACTTACCCAAGCCTCTTTTGATGGCCAATATTCACGTTTACAAGAGATCACCAATAAAGAAAAATCATCACACCAAAGAAATGTTTTCACAAAGCTAAATACTATAAAAAAATATATCGCACCTGGACTTTTAAGACCAAATATGGGAATATAAACAGGTTCTATTCTTTTTATTTTTTTTATTCTCAGTCTCATGGACTCTGCAAGCCAAGAGATGATGATAACCAATTCATTGCATCAAGTTGGGGCAAAATTAAGATTAAAAAATCATTACTGAGGTGGATTCACTATCTGTAATTATGGCTAAACTCTTCACACAGTGTATTTAAAGTGTAACACTGTGGTCATAGGATAAACTGCCCAGTTATGAGTCGTGATCTGGTTTCAGTGGCCTCCTGACCCCACACAGCTCCTGGAGAGCCACTAGGACAGGCTGACGGGACTTCCTGCTGCTGAGTGTGTTGCATTGAGCTCGCTGCTGTGGTTTATTACAGCAGAGTCTCCCCAGGGATTCAGCTGATGGCCGACATCAAAGCTGTGCCTGGTATATTCGAACAGCAAGAATGTGGGTGGAGGTCATCTCCAATGAATTCTGCCTCATATATGGGACAAACGCCTTCAGCACGTTGCATGAATGCTCATTATCAATTCATGGAGCCATTGAACGCTCTGTTTCTTTTTTACCGCCCTGTCTTTAAAGGAAGCCAAGTTTTTTTTTTTCTTTTTCTCTTTTTTTGAGCATGAATTTCGACAATTCAAACTTCCGCTCAATGACAAGCTACGAGTCCCATGCTGGAAAAAGGTCCCATGTGTTTGAAGCATCTAGGCCGCTCCATCTTTTTGATCAGCAGCTCTGCTGTGAATTCTGCAGATCAGAAAGTGGATCAGAGGCTCCCTGGGGACCGCCATTTATGCCTGCCACCAGCGGAGGATAGAGAACGTAATTAAGAGTTTGTTAAGATGCCCAAATTCCTTCTCATTTCCACCCGCCTCCCTCCATCCGCCTCCTTTCCCTCCCCCTCCCGCTCCCGGTAACTCTGATCTCGCCACAGATTAAACCTCTCATTCCCCGAGAAGACAGAGCCATGGAGGGGAGCTGCATCTCCAGCCACACAGGCTGATTATCTTAAAGAGTAATTAGTGAGTGTGACAATCTCAGAGACAGAGCACAGTGTCGACATGATGGAGACGGATTATTCTAACTGGGGTGTACATGGGCCCCTTTGAAAGGCACAAGAAAGAGAAGAGCATGTGCTGGTTGCGTGTTAATTATCAGTGTCACTCACTCTTTATGTGTCTTTACGTGCTTGTTCATAATTACCATTCATGTATGTGTATGTATCAGTGTCAGTCAGTCAGTGAGCAACTTTCAAACACCGCAAGGCAACAATTATCCCCTCAATAATACGCAGCTCCGTCTTCGTACATACTGTGAAAGATTTGATACTGAATGCTAATTGATCTGGAAGCTGATTGTTATTTTTGTGGGGGAGGGAGAAGATGTGGAAACAGATTGTTCTTGTGTTGAAATGTGTCGGGGTTGTTCAATGTACGATTACAACTCATATATTACAAAGGCAAAGTAAATTAGCATAACATACATGTAGGTAAACGGTGTCTGTTATCAGCATAAGAATACATTGTTAAAGCGCTATTCCTCACTCTGCTCCCAACATTAATAATAATACAGTTAAATAAAGCATTTACATGAGTAGAGACTAATTAAAAGAGGGGTTTAAAGAGCTATTAAAATGAATAAGATTTAATATGCACAGGAGAAAAAAGTGGAGGAGAAAAGTAAGGAAACAGACTCTGATGTGGCATCATTATTTTACGAGAGTAAAATAATGATGTAAGCAAACAATGATTGGTGTAGGGAGAAGACATTTAAAGGAGTTTTATGAGCGAATCGTAACAAATCTCAGTGGACTTTAACTGGTATGGCCTTATAGAGGTGTAGCTTTTTAAGAGAGGGTGATAATTCACTTTTTGTGTTTGCTAGTTCAGTGTTTTTTTACCCTTGGTTCTTTTATATCAGGGGATGTTGAAACATACTCATCCACATCACCTTTTATAAAGCATATTAGGTCTTCGGACAAATATTCAGCAAAAACAATAATTTACTCAGTATTGAATGAGATTTAAACAGTTTATTAGAAAAGCTGTAAAAAGAATCTTGGAGAGATTAAATGTGTTTAATTTAAAGACATTATTTACTTTAAAAGCTAAATGCAGTGCTGTGAGCGCTCAGAGCTTTCTACACATGAATCGTCTCTATAACAAATATTACTTCAATAAACTGATGTTTTTTGAGTTGTTCTTTACGGCACGTTATTTAATATGTGATATAAACTTAAATAGGATTTTTTTTTAAAGCTTTTAAACTTAAAATCAGCCTATGATGCTTTGGTGGCATCGCAGTTTTTGTGGCCTCAGACAGGAAGTGAAGCCAGAAGGGCCACTACATGGGCACAAGACTGAACCACAAGGCTAAGTTCGCACCCGAGCTAGTTCATTTTCAGTGTGAATTGCACAACACTGACAAAAATTAGAGGAAACAATGTTCAACAAAATTGAATGATGTTAATTTGGATTTTTATACTCTGATCCACGTCCTGTCTGCTGACCTGATGGAGGCAAGATTTATGACTGCCATCTTATCCAGTCACTGGGGGTAACTTAACGTTATTTGGCTTCACTTTTGGCAAGCTGTCGTGTCGTCCACATTTTACACAGTCTTTGTACTTTGAAACAAAGTGCAAAGTATGCTGGGAAACAACGATTCTCTTCGGTTAAGCCTGGTTCAAACTTCTGTGTTCAATTGACACCACAGCCCATGCCATAGGCCTGCGTAGCTCTTCTTTGATGTAGAAATCAACATGCATACCATGAATTGCACCTCCTCTCAACTGTAACTGCTGGTTGTAATGAGATGGACCACAAGCCCTGTGTTTGGTCTGCGTATTATTATGTTTACTGTATTGACAGCTTTTCCAGAATGGCTGCAAACCGGCTTTACAATTCATCTTTTTCGACATCTCCTCTCTGTCTTTGTTTTATGTTAGACAACAACGTTTATCTGCTTCAATTTTACATGATACACTCAATCCTTCTGTGAAAAAGCAGCAAACATAGCAGGGCTGGGAACAGGCAATCTGATGATGATACACACTGCTCTTGTTGTTAAGATCTCCCGGTTCTTTGGACAAACACCTCCCAACAATCACTCCAAGAAGAGCTACTTCTCAGTTCAGCATTTATTCTGGTCACAGGCAAAGTTCACAGCACTGGTCTCAACAGAATGAGCCCTGATATCCAGGTACAGTACAGTTCTAGCACAATCATTGGCTACGCCTAAACAGAGGTTGAGCTTACCTAAACAACCGGAAGTAAGCGGCCATCATTATGATTGACACTGCTGTCTCAACCTACAGCTGGCGTTAGGTTTCAGAGAGATGTGCTATTCAAATGTGCATGGTGTTAATGGAGTCTGTGTAGAAGGTCACTCAGAGTCAGGTAGGCCTGCAGACAGGAGCTGGAGACAGGAGCTATCTGTCTATCAGTCAGCTATACACACATTGTTCCTGAGATTGTACGAGAGCACAACACAAGACTAGATAAAATGCTGAGCTAAACCAACAATATAACAAGGCAGTGATAACCATGAGAATGATGTCACTGTTTTTCGGAGTACTGCAGATTGACATTGACACATGTACACAGAAGAAGTATGTAGTGCTTATAGCTGCATTAGTGGCTACATTGTAAGGTCAACCAGTCAATGTCTGGTAAACCAGGCATTGGTATTCATGTCCCAAGCACTGGTAATAAAGGTCACATTATGTGATGGATCTTTTTCTTTTTCCTTTCTCAAGATAAATTTCAGGTGGGAAGATTAATTCCAACATTCTATATCTTCAGTAAAACAGGTCTCCATAATAATCCCAGGTTTGTGCTGTCAGTGTGAGACCATGAACATAAGAGGAACCATTAACAGTGGGCTTCCCCTATCGGCGCTTTGTGAACTCAGAGCAGTAACTACATTATAAAGCACTCATTACTCAGAGAATCAGCACTCCATGAATCAGATATAGTTACTCATAATGCCTCCAAATTACTCTGTATCTTGTGGTGTATTTTTAGGCTCATTTTACTTCTTCTAGTTTGGAGCCTACAGTAATGAATGGTACTATTTTGGTGATGAAATAAAGCCAAAGGTGTGATTATTATTACATTGTTATTATTGATTTGTTGTGGAATAAAAATTATTAGTTTTTCTAAATGAAACACTATCAATGATACTCTGCAGGAAAAAGAAATTTGTTTGTTCTGTTCTTACCTTCTGGTCAGCCTGCTGTCTGCAGCTGCTCATTGGTATGCACTCTCTGTTGTCTTACATGTGATAACTGTCATGATTTGTGTGCAAAGCTCTTAATTTACTGTTAGAGATCATCTGCATGTAAAAAGTAAAGTACACACATCTTAATGGGGAGCTGGAGCCATTTATAATAAAAAAGGGAGGGACATGAAGTGTGTCGTTGCCCTTCATTGAGACAAGGCAACAAAACCATATGAGAAGTGTGCACAGTGTCAGCCAAGTTTATTCTTTCTGACAGATTCAGAGTCCTGTGTTTCTCCATGAAGCATACATCAAGCTGAGTTAAAAAGAAAAAGAAATTACAGAAATGTTTAGACGAGGTTAAAAAGGAGCTTTGAGTTGATTTAACAGACCACATACATTAGAAGGAACACAACATATTGATAATGAAGAAACAAACTTACCCAAACCCAGCTCTGAAAGGGTAAAGGGTTAATCCCCTGCTCTGTATGGTGTTGGTTAATTGCATGTATTTATATATATATTTCAGCCTGTTACACACACTGAACTCTGCAATCCTACCTCTAGCTATTCCACGCTGCCCCTGGGACTTTTTCTTGTTGACTCCATGTTGAGATGCCAAAACAAGCAGGGGAGAAAACAGATCAATGAAACACCATATCAGATGATGGAAAAGCTGCGAGAGAGGAGTGTTAGCGGAGCGGAGTGAAGATCAAACTGGGCAAACAAGAGTGACATCATCACCTCTCGCAGCTACCATCACAGCTCACATTTTGATGGTCTCATGATCCAACTTTAAAGTGCCTATAAACCTCAGATCTTTGCGATTGATGCTCCTGATAAATGCTGCTGTAAATCCATTTTATAGCCTGGATAGAATGCCTTCTGTGAGTGCTACTCTGTGTCTCTAAATTATTTAATACAACTGTTATTTAACCTCCAGCCAGTTAAAGTTGTGATCACTGCATAATGGGCAGCATTATATATAGTTATGTGTGTATTAATGCCTCTAAAAAACACAGCTTCTGGGCAACACTGGAAGTGGTAATGCATTGAAAACATCACATCACAGCGGCTCGACCAACTATCAACGGCACACCCACACAAATTAGGCTGACAGGGTAATTGCATCATCTTGATACAAAGACGAAAGTGGACAGTAAGGATTGTTGGAATATCTATCTGACATGGTAAAATGTGTGAAACAAAAAATGCCTCAAACTACACTTTGTTAGTTAAACCACAGAAGAGTTGTGCACTACTCCTCCAGCAAATTCTGACCCTCGTGTCATGCCCCCTATGGTGTGTTTAAGGACACAAAAGTTAGAGTGTGCAAAGTGTTTCTTAAAGGATAACCTTGAATTTATTCTCAGCATCTTTTTTTCAAAGTACCCCATTGTTGGCTCTTTCGTGGTGCACATTTGACAACCCTGTGAGGACTTTTTCAGTGATCTTGAAACATCCTTGTTAGAGCCAGATTTGTAACAATGAAGTGTAATTTTTTTTAAAAAATGGAATAAAACCCATAATAAAATAAATTACCCAAAATGCAACTAGTTGTTACATTTTGAGAGAGAAGTTATTACATTTCAGGTTTTATTACATTATTTTCTTTTATTACATTTCAGATCATTGTTGTGGTCTTTGTTACATGTTGGGCACTAACAAGCCTCAATTTTATATATTTGCTCATTCATAATCCTCAATATAAAATGAGATTATCAGTGCCAAAATCTGTAATTTTCAAATGCTATTTCTCAGTATCTGTAGTCAGGTTGAATTTTCCCTGGAGCACACCACATCCTCCAGCAAAGTTTAGCAGTGAGAAGAGAGATCTGTGTTTTTTCTCTGCTGAAAATTATTCCTTGGATTTATTTTGTACAAATGGTGGACACTGGAGCTGAACTGTCAAAAAGAAAAAGGACAGAGCAGCAGAAGAAAACTAAATGGGAGAATGATAGAGCACGGTCTAAAATTTGGGTTAAGCTGCTTGTAATAATGTTCATTCCAGGATACGTTAGCTTTGCTTGGGGAAGAGGAAAACTTTAGATTACAGCTAAAGGTGTCACTGCAATCAACACTGAGGTTGATGCAGGTCCGTTAACAGTCAAGATACAGATATAGGTATCAAGTCAATGTGTCAACAGATACTGAATCCGCTCTGTTGCGGCCTAGTTGCATCATAGACTGTAATTAATGGACGTAGTCTCTGTGATGTCACTTGTCTATTTCTGAAACAGATTTTGAAGCAAATCAGCCAACATGGCCATACTGGAAATGAGGAATGCTTCGAGTGTCCACAGTAACAGGTATAGCTGAGCTCTGCCTCTGATTGGGCAAACTCGCAATCTTAATATCTTCTAAACTGCCGAGTTTGAACCCCCCTCCCCCTTTTTTGCATTGTCTCATATTTTCAGACCGGAGGTTCCCCACTTGGGCTGCAGACATGCAACAATCCTATATTTGACAGCTTTAACATGTCAATTCACTATTGGACAGATTGAGTGGGACAGGAAGTGGTGAACACTAACTACCCTGAAAAGAGCCAATGAGTTTTTGAAATTAAACAAACCTTGGCAAAAAAGATTGTGTGTAGCTTGACTACAACAAGAAAACGACACAGTGAGCTCAGCCAGGCCAGGAGTCAACAGGTTTGAGGTTTCACAGCTCAACATGAACGAGGAGAGGCTCATCATAATGGTGTGAATTGAGGGAACTCTCCGTTTTGCCACTTTAACAGTCATAAGAGAGCACGCAGTCAACATGCAACAGAGTAGAGTCGAACCGAGGATGCACCTTGTGTATTCTCAGCATAAGTATTACTGGGAAGATAAAGACAGTGAGTGATGGAGAGTGACTGAAGGGGGGAAAAGGAAAGTAACTCTAACTTCAGTCATCTACTGAAATAAGAAACACTCCGGGCACATGTTGGTCGAGACAGTATCTCCTAATGATCAGCTGCCTCTTTTGCTCCATCCTGTCACCAGCGAGTCAGCGTCTGTCCGTTGTTTGAAGTTGGGTTTATCAGACGTTCTAGCCGGAAACCAGTTACTGCTGCTTTGTGAAACGAGCTTACCGAATTATGTCTACCATATGTACCACACAATATTGAAAACCTTGTTGGAGCTGAGTGGAAATGTCGAGCCAGTTTCTTTCTCTTTTTCATCCTCTAAGAATAATTAGAAATTGCATCCAACATTTTCCCTCCATAACGGGAAAAGAACAGCATCTCCATCTCTACATCACATTCTTCACTGCTGTGAGGAATGATAATCTGTGAGTAAGACAGCACAAAAATCATGAGCAAGTTCTTCGCACCAAAAGTGAAGACAATCTAAAAAAGACAACAGTTTATTTCCCAAGGCTATAATTCATGGTCTGTTTAGCACAGAGTGAGTGTTAAGCAAACTGAAGTTTGCACAAGTAATAAATCCAATATTCTGTGAACAGGTTGCAAAAAATCTTAGTCCTCCTTTTCCTCCTGTGATTAAATCTGTGTGAGAAATCCTGCAGCATCAGACTGAGCCTAAGAGGAGGGAGGAGAAAGCAGGAGGAGTGTTGGATTCGATGGCAGGTAGATTGCATCTATTAAAGGAATCATCTTCCCCAAAACATGTTCCACCTCCCGACTCAGCTCTCTCATATTTTTTTGTAAGGGGCAATTTTCTGCAATCCCTAAGGTGTCAGACAAGGCTATCATATCGTAGTCTCACTGTCCATCTCTAGCTATAGCTCGAAACAGAGAAGGCACCACTGAGTGAGGCGATAGACATCTCATTACTCTTTCATATGCTACTTACAGCCTGGGGAAGGCTGGCTGGTCAAAGAGAGACGAACACAGCCTCATTGATTCAGACGGCTGCTCTGCTCTGCACGCCCAAGGGCAGGGGCTTCGCTCCTTTCTCTACCTTAATTAATTTCCTAACACGTCACTCCTCATCGTCCCCCATAGCCACGTCTTTTGCTCCCTGTCCCGTGGCTCTACTTTTATCAGACACAGAGATGTTCGACATCAGAACACCCTGCCAAACCCTCTTGTCTTTCTTGGCCGAGGTTTGACCTGGCCTGGCGTCGGCCGAGCTGTCAGCCAGAGAACAGCCTGACATGACAGTGTCTCTCTGTCTGAGCCCCAACACAGGAGTCATTCTTTCCCTTCCACTCGGGCTCTGCAGCAGGCTGGGCATATGGCCGGCATACATCGCCTGGGGTTATTCCTGGAGGCTAACGTCCCTTCTCTGTAGGCCTCTGCTCCCCGGAGAAGCAGGTGGTGCCAGGAAACAGCTGCTGGATTCAGCAGGAGTGGTCTTTCCTCACATGCACCCTTAATTCCCTGCTCTGCAGTCCAACCAGAACATCGAGTCCTCCTGTGGTTTCCAGCACTGTGCCAGAGAGGCCCAAGGGTGCTCAGAAGTTTCAATATGAGTTCATGTGCCTTTGCTTGTTTAATGTCCACACTGGTGCCATCAAATGAAGTCATGGTCACAGCTTCATTGAAGTGTCCTACTGGTGTAGTGTTCAGTGGAAATGTTCTGATATTTATAGATTCATCACCATCTTGTTCCGTCTTGTGACTTCCAGTCTCGAAAACATAACATCAGCCTCTATTTTTAGACACACAGAGGACGTGGCTGATGTCAGTCGCTTAGCCCATCATTATGTATAAAACTAAAACATTGTAAGAAGTACTGGACATGCTGATATGTATGTTAATTACACATTTTCATACTTTTGAGTGAAATAACCCTTTTGTGTACATAGAAAAAGTCTTAGATCTTTGAGTTCGACTCATGAAAAGGGGGAGCAGAGAACAAAAGTGTTGTTATTTTCAGTGTACTTTGTAATTTTTTTTTAATAAATACAAACATGAAGCTTGCAGAAAAATTGAAACAGATTCAAGTAACTACTGAGTGAGGTGGAAGTGATATGGGACAACTTTTAGAGCCTTGTAACAGTAAGCACCAATAAGGTGTTGGGAATTTAAGGTGTAGAGGCTGCCAGCACAGAATCAAACAAAAAATGCCCTTAAGTGGACACAGGCACCAATGGCTAAAGTGGGGTGCACACATAATAATCATCGGGCTGCTTTTGTCCCAACTTTCCTCCTTCCCAACCAAAGATGGCAAACACCTGATTATCTCATGTCTTTTAAAATTATCTTATAAGATTATCCTGTGGTCTGAGGTGTGTTAAGAGTGAATTTCTCCCAATAATCGTCTTCGAAACAGGTTGGGGCAAACAATCATATATATTAAACTTGTTCAATAATTATGATCCAAAAATCTTTATGCGTGTGGGGAAAGCTGAAGACTCCTGAGTCATGACTCTGTGAGTTGTGATGTAAAATGGAATTTAGCCAGTAAAGAGGCAAGCTGACCGAGGAACAAGGAAACAGACATAAACAAAAAACAAATATGGCTGACCTGACATGGAAAGTTTGTGAGGAGAGTCTGTGTTCATGAGTCTCCAGGATTTTTTCCAGTCTTTTCTGTTTTTGGTTTGGGAATTTTCTGTTAAAAATAATCCCCAGACCACCATCATTCCCTCTTCTATGTCCCCTTCCATGTTGCATTTTGTGCTTGTGGTTGTTGCTATCTGTTGCTATGTTTCTTCTTCTGTGTTTTTGTAGATCACATTTTGGTCACACAAGATTTCGGTTTTGGAGGATTAGATTCTAGATCATTGGTGAGACAGAATCGTTATGTGAGTTGTGAGCTGTGTTGAGATTATCAGTGCACACCACACGCTATGTGATCAAAACTGTTAAATGCCTAATTTTTTTGTCTTCATGTGTGGGGTCTGTAACAGATAAAAAAAGATTTAGAAAATCCTTATGTGTACCCCCCTTAAAGCCACCAGTGATACTGGAAACGGTCACTTAGTAATGTGTTTTCTTGTTGGAAATACTCACTAATTTGAGTTTGTATCAGCTCAGGATGATAATATTCAGGTTTGTTGTACACGCTGTGCTGGCAGTTTGCTTAAGATCTTTTACTAAAACATTTACAAAGACACTTTTTGGTTCACCCGCATTATTATAACTGTGTTGCTGACACGTGTACAACATGCTGCTCTTCAAAAATGATACCCCATTCATTTTTAGATTTGGATAGTGAAGAAATATACATCAGTTTTTTTCAGAACACGCCCATTTAATCTCTTTGTTATTTTGGGTCCAATATTTGGATCTATGTGGTCTAAAGTCTTTTTATTCCTGGACCGCTGTCATGCATATGCGCACCAAATTGGGCCTTTTTTTAAATTTTTTTTTTTTTTACAATATTTATCAGAGTACAATGGCCCTGGTTCTGGATTAACTGGATTTTTATGAGATCATAGACTTGGGTGGATTATATTTTTGCTAAGTTTATGTCAGCTTCAAAGAGATGCTGCCATGTCTTTACACCCTAATTGACGAAAAACGGCATAGTGTGATATATCCTGTATTTATGATATGTTGGGCACAAATTTCTTTTTCTCCTTTTAAATTTTTGTTTACCAGGCAAGTAACTCTTATATTTATTATTTTAAACTTTACCAATTTCTGGTAAACAGGAAGATGTATTTGACATCTTTATTCACTTAAGCATTGTGATGTTTTCAGCTGCAACCAAAGTAGGCAAGTACAAACAATAGATAAACTGAAAGATTGCTTGCACTGCAATTTTTCTACAACAATATATATATTTTTGTTTTGTTTTTATTGACCCATTTTACAACAGACCTAATAAAAACACACATTTGCATATTGTATTTTGAAAAATAAGAATTGAAATGAGCTCTAAATATAACTCACAGACAAAAGAAAGCAGGGATGAAATGAGATGAGCCAAAGCAGCTTGGCTACAAAAACAGATTAGTTGATTTAAGATTGATTTTAAATCCAAACTGCCTCAAATGTTGAGTCATAATTGGCTGAATGTCTACCATAGAGTCCACCTTAAACTTCAAGGTGCCTGCTGCTCTTCCCACCAGCTTTGGCTCTCCAAGGGAACCATTTCCACAGGAGTTAAGTTTCAGCTTGATGTTCTCAGCTTTGAGGGTGTCTTTGAGTTGTCTCCAACAAAAACAACAAAGTTTATTTAGGTCATGATTTTTCGCATGTGGCTCATTGTGAATTCTGTCACTGTAGAGAGAAAGTACAGTGCTGATGCTTGGACCATAGTGGCACCCAGCTGAGGACTCAGACCCAGTATCTGTAGCCTCCGACGGGTCAGAAGAGGCAGAATAAGTACTGCTTCAGTACCTCTGATCTGCTCTGACAACAAGCCTGTCATTTAGCTGACAGGCTTCTCTGTATTAAGTTAGTTGAGACTGGTTGTTTAGGGCTCTGGAAGGGCCCAGCTGACCATGAGCGAGCAAACAAAATGTGTAGACTGAATTTCTTCCTTTGGCGTAATGTAGACTATCAGCTGAACTTCAGCTCAGGTGAGGAAGTGGCTCTCCATGCAGTAAGAGAACTTGAGTGGCTGCAGCTGAGAGCCTGGAGGTAGGAGGTGAGTAAGTGAGTGACTGTACTGAGTCGAGCCATGCTACGTACTGTGAGCCAGTGAGTGATTCGTAGCTCACAGAGAGGAAGGGGGTGAGTGCGTTAATTGAATATGTTGTGTGCCGAGCCATGCTACGTTCTGTGAGCTAGTGAGTGATTCTCTTGTGTTCTGAGTGGGGCTGAGCTACAGTGAGCTTTGCACTGAGTCAGTGAATGAGTCAGTAGGGATGAGGAATCGTGATTCACGAGTCAGTTAAGTGATTCTCAAGTAGTGAATAATTTGTTCATGACTTGCACAACACTGTTGTACATTGTAGGTCAAATGTCTTCAAAAGGACAAATTGCTTGTTTTCTTCAAAATAAAGATCTTTAGGTGCCCTTGAGTTTTTCTTTGCCCTAAGCTGTGGAAATAATATTAATTTTATTCAATATTCCAACACAAAATGTAGCTCACACTGGTTGCTGAGCTTCAAAACTCAATGCAAAATATAGACTGAAGAAAGGGCACTGAGATGAGCTCTGCTCCAAACACGTGTCGTAATAAAGTCAAATTGAGCAGTGTCCATTTTTGTCCCATTAATTAATTTTGGATAATCTCACAAATTACTCATTAACAGAGTCAGCAGTCTTGCGGCAACAGTGTTGCTTTTAGCCTGGATGACGTGTTTAAATTCTTCATATTTCTAAAGAATAATTGTCTGCTCCTCCATGGTAAAGTCGTCTTCTTCATGTTTGTGATTGTTCAGACGCTGCAGACACCACCCCTTTAATGTAAGCGCCCTGAACATGATTGGAAAATCCTTGATTCACTAAAAGAGTTGATATCCAGCTACGTAGTATCGTTTATCAGGATTGCGAATGTGTTGTTAAATCAATCCAGGTAACAGAGAGAGATCCTGGCTGTGTAAACCCAGCCTCGTAGTTCAGGCCTCAGATGAAGATATTTGCAAATGCCTCACTAAAACAAGAATGGGGATGGAACTATACAAAAAGGTTGACAGGGAAAGTCCACATTTAAGAACTTTTATCTCTATCAGGTGAACTCTGGGCACAAATTCTTGACTATCTGCTGAAAACTTTTTAAAAGTACTTTTTAATGAATTTTTTACCCAGTGTCAATATCACAAACAAAAAAAACTGTTTGTTTGTACTTTGAACTTGAACTTTCTCAACATTTTGGCTGCAAAAGCTGCAGATTGAGTTTCCCCAAAGATTAAAGTCCTCCTCCCGTTTTTTTCAACAACAAATGAAAAGACTTCATCCATGTGGCTCCTCTTGATAAATTACAGCGTGCATGAAGTTTTGCCACGTTAAATAACCTGAGAAATAAGTAGATGTAACAAACCAAGACTCATGCCCTGCTTCAGGCCAAAGCAAACAGACTTTATGTTTGCAAACACCTTTAAAGAGTAAGGAGAGAAAGAGAGAGAGGCCATTACCAGGCCACAGTGACCTGGAGCAAACCTCTCTCTCTCCATCTCTTTATCTCTCTCGGCTGCTCTGCAGCCACACTGCTACTAATTGAAAGTGCTGTGAAATATAGATGAACACAGGAAGCAAGCAGTCTGCTCCTTCCCTTTCCTCTCTTGCATCCTCCCTCTCATCTCTCATCCCTCTTTATCCTTTTATCTCTTTATCTGCCTCTCCTCATGAGGTCAGATTTTTCTCTCATTTCTCTCTGGGTATCATAAGAGAGCGGACACAGTCAAATAAAAGTTCTTCAAACAGAAAAACAAATAAAAATACTGCAGTAGTGTCTGTAAGTTTATGGACAGACAGAAAACATACTTTTTAGCATTTTAGAGTTGTTGAATATGAAATCATAAAGCCATAGGTATAAATCTGCTCCTGGTATCCACCATATGTTGAAGCTGGCTGCAGAAATTTGCTCCCTTTCGGTTACATTCACCTGAAGGAAGAAGCCCAAGAGGTGTGTGAGTGTGTGTGTGTGTGTGTGTGTGCGTGTGTGTGTGTGTGTGTGTGTGTGTGTGTGTGTGTGTGTGTGTGTGTGTGTGTGTGTGGAGAATTGATCATAATGAGACTAGTCTACTAATGTTTATTGACCCTCAGAGTCCCCTGATCAATGTTAGTGCTTCTTTAATAATCCTATGGATCCTCAGGCTACTGAACAACAGAGAAGGTGAAACAGCACAACACAGCCCGTCGTGATCCACGGTGTGGAGGAGTCATGCAGAGATGTGGCCTTCAAAAGTTCTTAGCTTTTGGGAGAATTTTAGATTTAATGATTTAATAAAACTAAGTGTTCAGTAGAAACACGATACAGCAGCAACTGGGTTAGAAGCAAACTCAGGGACTCTCAGAGGACACAGACCAGCACTGACTGTACCATCTTTGTTCAGAAGCTTATGAAATGACTGAATTTACACACATATTAACAGCAGAACTGAAGTCACATTTTACATATTTTACAGCTAAAATGTTTGCATAATTGTGCTTCAAAGATGTCCATAAGTGTCTCTGAGCCTCCATGACAGCACAGTAAGGCCCACAAACTGCAGAATTTATGATTCAACTTTAGGATTTGTGATGAAATACATACAGTGCAATATAATTAAGTCTCAGCAGAGGCTGCATTTCAATAGCTAGAAGGTAACTTTGAGGAAGTAGCATCATAATAAGGATTTCAATTCTCTTTTTATTTCTAAAGTAAGCATTTATCAAACTTTAGAGTGCTCTTTTAGTTTAATTTGAGGTGTTATTGGTTGTGTTGTTTTTCATCTTCATCCTGATAAATACTCCATAAGTACTTTCTCTATATGGGGTTTAGATCAGGTGAGTTGGTTGGCCAATAAAACATGATAATATCATAGTCAGTAAACCATTTGATCATAGTTTTGGCAGTGTGGGCAGGTGCCAAGTCCCCCCTGGTAAATGAAACCAGCACCTCCATAAAGCTTGAAATGGCCGAAAGCTGCACCGTCTCTCGTCTTCAGAAAACACAGTCAACAAACACCAACACATGATATGGCGCCTCAAACCATCACTGACTTTGGAGACTTTACTCTGAACTTCAGAACACTTGGATTCTGTGCCTCTCCACTCTTCCTCCAGATGCCGGGTCCTTGATTTCCAAATGAAATGCAAACTTTATTTCCACTTAATGAGAGGACTTTGAGCAATTTTTTTTTCCCTTTAGCCCAGGTAAGATGCTTCTGATGGTGTGTCTGCTTCAGGAGGGGCTGAGTATCCTGAATCAGACAGTTGTAGTTTCTGTCCTGAAGATGTCTGTGTGCTGAGGCTCTTGATGCAATGACACCAGCTTCACTCCACTCCTTGTGAAGCTCTTAAAGTTCTCAAAAATGTCTTTTCCTGAAAGTTTTCTGAAGGCTGAATTTCTCCCTGTTGCTTGTGCACCTTTTCCTACCACACTTGTCCCTTCCAGTCAACTCTGGTTTTAGTAGTAACAATTTTTATTCAGTCATCATACATAGAATAGCACATTTCACGGTACAGACACTAATAAACTCAACAATCATGAACTTAGTGGTGACTGAACAGGTACAGGCAGAAGCAAAGAGCTTAGCAAGTTTTCAAATGTATACTGGCAATATTTATAATTTAAACCTAACAACAGAAACGCATCACCGTTAGATAACTTTTATAGCTTTTTGTGCAGTAAATTTACAAACACGTCTTGAATTTTGTTTACCCTCTTGAGCTTTTGCACAAGTGCAGATGTAACTTTGACTTTGCCCTTAAAATTGTTTACATTATTTTGTCGTTAAATTTCATTAGAATTTACAAAGGGGAATTTAGAAAAAAGTGGGTCAGTGTGAGCATAAAAATCAATGTTGTTGGTCGTATGTGAGGCTCATTTTTACAGATCCACTGTTCCAATAACAGGCTTTGATACAGGACACAATGCATCAAGCCTTTTCAGTTTGTTGATATAATCCCAGGTCTGTGGACAGTTTTTTTTTTTTTTTTTTTTGGCATGCAGATGTCTTTAACATGTAAAAATGAGGTCACGAACATTTGAGACTGATCTACTCTTGCCATTTTCTAATCAGCCTCAGTGATGATGCTCTGGTTCAGGTTGAAAGAAGCTCTTTCATAGCTGCTGATCTGTGACTTTATTGATAGTTTTCTATTCTTGAAACTTACAACCTCTGAATTTCAGTGAATGTGGACTTTTGGTGGACATGTTAGGAGGAGTTTTTGGTGATTGGTGATTTGGTGTTTGAGTTTGTTAGAATAAAACCAATCAAAGCTCAGTTTACACCAGGGGTCTGCAACCTGCGGCTCTGGAGCTTCATGCGGCTGTTCAACTCGGCTCCTTGTACCTTTAAAAACATTAATGAAATAAAGAAGTTTTATTTTTCTTAAGGAAGGTTTTGATGACACAACACTGACACAAAATAAAGTCATGATTTAACATTTTGTCGAACTCAATATGCATCACTTCTTGCAGTAAAGCTTGACGTCACCTCCTTCAGCCCAACAACTTTCCTTTCACCTGTCGCTAACCTCAAGTTTTGCAACCCTGGTAAGAAAGCACATCAACAAAAAGACAAATCTGGAAAAAGATAAAAATTTCAATTCCGTGTGGATGGATTCATTTAACTGCCAACGTGTCGGTTTAATATACATGCTTGATATGTGGTAAGAAATTAGCAAACAACAAAAAATGATGAGTTGAGCAACATTATCAATATATGTTACCAAATTCAAGTATTGTAGTTATACCATTTCATAAATAAATCAAAAAATCGTGTTTAGATGATTATTCCATATATATTTAAGCATGTATAGATTTCTATTCACTGTATTGTTTTTATTGTGAAGGTAAAGTAGATTTTGTGGCTCCAGAATGACTTTAATTCAGGTGAGATGCGGCCAAATGGCTCTTTTGATTGTAAAGGTTGCAGACCCCCCGGCTTACACAAACACCCATACACTCTGTTGTCTGCTTCACACACAAACATGGAAGTCAAGGTTAGCAGGCCTGCAGGGGCTCACTCAGCTCCAAGAAAATGTCTCTGAGCGTCAGCACTTTCACTTTATGACTGCCTCATGCTGGCACACACACACACACACACACACACACACACACACACACACACACACACACACACACACACACACACAAACACAAACACACACTTCTAGTTGCTGCTGCATGATCATTTGATATGGTTATCTGTATAAGTTAATGTTCTGTGTCTGTGACTGTGCGAGGAAAGAGAGAAAATAAAAGCTTGTTTGTGTGTTTGTGTGCGAGTGTTTTGAGTTGATCCCACTGAAAGTCACCTCTGATAGCCATTATACACCCACACGCAGAAATATCCCTCAATTTCTCTTACCCCCTACCAGCTCACTCCCCCACAACGCACACTAAACAGACATGGTTTGCTGTTATGTTTTTCTGATTTGCTCGGGATTTACAACTGTGCCACGGCCATATTAATAAGGTGGTGTATACTTCAAGGACTAGCTGTAGGATCTTAAGCACAGCAGTAGATCAGTGATGCGCTGGAGTCAGGAATTAGTTTAGATTCTGGGGTTTGGGAATCAAAAAAGCCAATCTGACCATCAATCACGCACTGTAATATCTCCTGGGATTGAGGCCCAGGCGTGGCTCTTTGTGTGTGATTTTTTATGTATGTGCATGTTTTCTCTCTTTGGAACATTACGTGTGGGCTGTGATTACAACGAGTGTATCTGCGCACAATTACGCAGGGAGCAGCCTGCGTCCACCGTTATTTGTATGTGTGTGAGTTGTATGGGGCTGTAAATCACCTCTGTGCCTTTGTTGTGCTGCTGCCTGCCTCTCAGTCTGTGTTCTGTGATAGATCCTGACAAGCTGCTGTCTGAATTATTGATTGTCTGATCTGAAAGTTTGATGCTTAGCCTGAGGGCTGGATTAACCTGCCGACAGCACCGCCGTCGCTCCTCAGAGGTAACCACAGCACAGACACAGGGATACACATGCATATTCATGTACTTGTATGTGCAGGTACATGCAGCAGACTCACGCTGACGTGCTGGACCAGACTTGGCTCATTGGGAAGATGTGCAGACCACATGAAGCCTCCTCTCCACAAACATGGACAGGCTGCTGCCCTCTCTGTTCATTAGTCTGCCTGACCTCATGAATGACTCTGGGTGGGTCTTATAAGTGGGGAGTGCACAAAGCATCATGGGAGTAAAAGCTCTTGATGTGTGAAAGACCATTCCTCAGTTTCTAACTCAATGAGGCTGAGTGAGTCAGCTCACCTTTTCATGGCAAACATTAAAGGCACAGAGAGGAGCTTTTCACTGACTTTGAAAGAGTTTTATCCCTCATAACTGCTCTGGATGCAAAATGCCACTTTGTGACTCAGGAAGTAAAGTTCATTTATTAAATTATCAGACTGGTTTTTTTTTCTTGATATTGAGTTTCAGTGCCTTTTTTTGGTCAGAATTTCTGTGGGTCTTTATTTCATTGCTGCCAATAAATAAAACCATTTGACAAATTCGACTTTCTACAGTATACAGTGTCCACAGTCTCCATCGCCAGTGCTAGGGACCTAAATGACCGATGGAGAGACATTTTACTACATATTACTCTATATTTCCTGTACCTCAACTATTCCTTTGTCATTGCAATTCATGATGCTATTCCAAGAATGGTTTCAGCCCTTTAAAGCTCCTGTGAGCGGTGAGCCATTTTGTGCTCATTTTGTCGCTTGCTTGCAAATCTGAATAAAAGTTGCTACATGCATTGCTAGCATGTTAGAGCTGTTTATGGTGGCACAAAATGCAAAACACATACACACAAAAAAAGAAAGAAAGAAAAAAAATTACAATAGATGAGGGACATGATATGAGAGTGACATGAAGTTTATGTTGTGTTTTGTGATTTTTCATGTGTTTTTCAGGGTAACCATAGTTGTTTGTGGTTAAAAAGTCCACAGCCTACCTGAGCATTGTTGCTGACCATGTCCATCCCTTTATGGGCACAGTGCATCTACTGATGGCTACTTTCAGCAGGATAACGCGCCATTTCATGAAGCTCGAATCATCTCAAAGTGGTTTCCTTGACATGATGATGAGCTCACTGTACTCAAATGGCCTCCACAGTCACCAGATCTCAATCCAATGGAGCTCCTTTGGGATGTGGCAGAATGGCAGATTCTCATCATGGATGTTCAGCTGACAAATCTGCAGCTACTTTGTGATAATATCATCTCAATATGCAGAAAAATCTCTGAAGAAGGCTTCAAGCACCTTGCTGAATCTATGACACAAGAATTAAGACAGTTCAGTCGGTAAAGGGGGGTCCAACCCGGGACGAGCAACTTGTACCTAATACATTGCCTGGTGAGTGTGTTTAACCCTTTCCCTAGTGCGATCGCCTAACCCTAACCGCACTATATTACTTTGGCTGGAGTTTTCTTACCATAACTCTGTCACCATTTGTTCAATCAGAAAAATTCAAACAGCATTGGAAACCTAAGAACTTTCATTTTTTGGGTAATCACAAGCATGTGACGTAGCCCTGCAAAGCAAAACAAAGGAAATTTTGCGACTATGCCAAATGGCTGTAACTCCTCAAGTTTTTCCCCAACTCAAAAAAAAACCCAAAACAAACAAACAAAAAAACTGAAACAGCTGTAACGCTGTGCTTTCTGTCATTTACAGCGTTCGTTCTCACTAAACTCTTTTAAAAAAATCAGTTTTGTTCTTACGTTTGTATTCTTTCACCCTGTTAACACTTCTATGCTATTTACAATAATCATTTACCACATGTCAAAAAAAATCCAGGGGCCAGAACTCTCAGACATGGGGATTTTCAGACCATTACAGCCATAATAACAAAATATGTCCAGGCCATTTTAGCCTCAGTGAGTAAAGGGATTAACAACACTTAGCATCTGTTAACCTTTGCGTTAGTTGTAAAAAATTTGCAGAATTATTGCTTTATGGCACACAACAAAGCGGATGTGGTTCTTACAGTAGAAACAAAGATTAAACATTTGTGGTAGAAATCAACTTGTATAGATATCAAAAAAATTAAGTTTTACAAAGAAATTTAAGGAGGTACAGAAGCACCACTATTGCATCAGGAGTGAGAATAAACCTTCAAGGTCTCGAACATGTTCAAAGCACATAAACCAGCACATCACTTCATCATCTGTTACCTCTTGAGTTGAATTGCTGACAGCTCTCAGTGAATTTTTGCTTCTTTCAAAAAAATATGGAGGTAGTTCTCCCCTGCTGTGACACCGGTTTCCTTCAGACGCTACATGACAAATAGACAAATTGTCAATTTTTATTGATGTAACAGCTGAGTGGTTTCTTATAAATAAGGGATTTCATTATGAAAAACAAATGATATCCAGCTTTTCTTTGGGGGGGGTGTGGTGACAGATGAAGGTGTGTTGTGGGTTTAGCAGTGAGGTAATTATAGCCTTGTTAGGACGCACGTAAACTGATGGCCTACATTAAACACTACGGCTGTCTGCATGGTTAAAATGTATGTGTCTTTATTTATCGGCCTCTCCTCCCGTTAGTCCTGAACCTTTTCCTCTCTCTGTCTCCTCCTGTGAGCTGCTTCTCTTTGCTTATCTGTCACATTGCTGAGGTGAGTCCTCTGTCTCCTGATTTATTCATGATACGACTTTTAATATCATTCACTATGACACCGGAGTCTGCATCTCAAATTAAAATCCTTCAGGCAAAGTGTGTGCTGTGTACTGTGCACAGAATGTGTGTATGTGTGTGTTGAGAGGGACAAAAAAGAGAAAATGTGCTGTATCTTTATCGTTTTATACGGCACGCTGAGCAGATGCTTAAATAATCCATTATCAGATTACATGAGGGCGTTTCATGCTCATGCAGAACTGTAATACTATATGTTTTTTTTCACAAATATCACAGTGCTTTTTGTGTGTGTGTGTGTGTGTGTGTGTGTGTGTGTGTGTGTGTGAGAGTGTGTGTGTGTTTGTGGACTGTATATAGACTGTGTGGCCAGTCTTTGTGAGTCTCTCTATGGTAATGTGGCATCTGAACAATTAGCCAGCTGTAATTGAGTGGGGTATGTGATTGTCACTGTCACTGGCACTTGCAGTGATGGAAAGCCACGCCATTCAAGAGTGTGTGGGTGTTAACTACGAGCGTGGCTCTGTGTTTGTCTCTGCGTTTTAATGGGCGCTATAAGCTTTGATGGAACATTACCGGTTTGTTCATGTGCGCAAGTCAACATATGTGGGTGGAAAGGTGCGCATCTGAAGAGCTTTTTCTGTTCAAACGTGTGGGCGGGGTTTTGTATCTGTTTATCACCATATTGGTAAATTTGTCAGGAGCATTTGAAAGTGACAAAGAAGGGGAAAAGCCAAGTGAAAACTCAAAGACACCAGTTGTGTTTTTACACCCCTGCTGAGCGTTGCGTTGGCTTGTATAGCTGCATGCTTTCTCCATGACTTGCTCACACTTTTGTACCTGATGATTGTAACCTGCTTGTTGTCACCTCACACCTGAACCTATAGCTTCTCCATGCTGAAAACTGCAACTCTGAAGTTAGTTAACTAAACTTTTTGACTCAGAGCTGCTATTTTAAGCTCTGATCTGTAAGTGATGAAAGCTTGATGATACCTTGGTTACATCCAGTCTCACAAGGCATACTTTAACCATGTTAAAAAAAAAAAAAAAAAAGAAAGAAAAAGGAAAAAAAGTGGTTCATGAGATTGAAACACATGCACAGTGGCCTATTCCTGTTCTCTGCTGGTGACTTAAATGTTGGATGCTAAGATTTTCTTTTAGAAAACATCTTGAGGTATCATCTTATCCTAACCAGAGAGTTAGCAACCTAGTAGTTTTGGTGTTCAGACTGCTGGCTTTGATAGATTTAAGCAATAAAATTACCAAACTCTTTAAATAAATATATGAATGAAAAAAAAAAATAAATTAAACACACCAGAAAGAAAAGTACTTTTGATAATGTTTTTTTTTCCTCCTGCGAAACAAACAAGGCTCATCGCAGCAGCTCTGTTTCAGTTGTGTCCTAAGTAAAGATGTAAAGATCAAGCAGCAATCTCATGTCTCAAAATATAAAACTAATACAGAAGTGTTAAAAACTGCAGTCCACTGATACTGTACTGAGACACCAGACAGGATGGCTGAATCAAAACCAATCACTCACTCTTTATCACAGTGGCCCTCTGATTGATATGTTTTGGCTTAATCTCTCGTTTTCAGTGAGACAAACACAAGTCGACAACAGAGCCCACCTGCTGCTCCACTCAGTGCATCCACTGAGACCCATTTTGATCAAGGCAACTGGAGGAGCAAAAAACACCAAACACCACATACACATTAATTCAAAAAAGATGAACAGTCATATACAGTTTTTTGGTCTGAATAGCTCATACGTCTATCAGCACACACATAGCACAGAATGAGGGGTGAATTTTGCACAACTTATTTCTAAAATTATTGAACTCAGAACTTTTACCCACATCAGTGACTTGACTGAGAGGCACACATCCTAGGCTAAAGACCCTCCAATTTAACTTTAACCTAACCTTTCTCTAACAGGGCTAGGTTGAAACAAACTTTTAAATATGACTCCTGTCAACGTTAGCCTTCAAAACTCTGTCCCAATCTCAATGTCCACAGTCAAACGCTCACTGACTATGAGGCGAATCCCCGTTAAGTCCATGAGGGTTTAGGGCCGTTCCACTGTCAGATTATAAAGTGTGTGAGGGCTCTCACACTGACTTTTTAAACCCTCTGTGCATCTTTTCTGAGTGGGCAAATTTGCCGACTTGTGAGGGAATTACCCACAGTTCATGGCAATATGACATGAAACACAAGGTTTCCATGGGAAGCCTGTAAACACGACAGGGTAAACAAACGTGTAACACCGAAATTTAAAGAAGAGAAGACAAACAAGAATCACAGAAATCGCATGCAATGTTGATGCTTTAGAAAGTTTGCATTTTTAAGAATAAACTGCCTTAATCATCCTAAATCTATCTCTACACATGAGTGAGCAGGTTAGTTAATATATTAAGATTTTTTATATTGATGAAGAAATTTTAATTCTTTTTTAATTGCCGTCTTTAGACGTCAATTATTTAGGCAAGGGGAGGGTCCGGGGAAGCTTGTCTTGTAATGATTTGTTTAACCAGCTGAATGACACAGAACCCAAAAGAGGCAGGAAGGCAATTTAACAGTCCAACAGTACGATCTGAAACTGAGATCCACAGTGAGCTGGTGAAGGAGCTGGAGGCAATTGTTTGAGAGAGAGTTGTGGCTGCGTGGATATTTCCAGGGCTGCAGGATTCTTCCCATGGAAACGAGAGCAGATACATGAGGGTAAGTCAGGGGAAATCACAAAACTCGGCATAAAAAAGACTTGAGATAAACTTGATACTCAAGTGGCCGTAGTACCACTGTGAAGTTGGAAATCCACTGGCGCCAGTGTCTTCCCCAGCCGGGGCTTAAATGCCAGTGCCGCTGATTAGGCAACCAGCCACAGGCACATAGATTGCAGGCTCAGGAAGCACGGAGCCGGCTCAACAGAGAGGGGAGGGACATGTCTATCAATATCAGGCTTGCAAACTACTGTACTAGCCGTGGTGCTCACTTAGGATGAAAGATCAGCATCTGAGATGAAGATGTAAGATGACATGGAGACAATGGCGAGATGTTGCAAGTTGGAAAAGTTCAGGCTGCTCACACTTGAACAGAGTATATGTCATGATCATGAGAAAAGACGACGGAGGTAAAAGATGAGGAGACAAGCGCTATCTAAAACAGCTCGTTTTGGTCAAAACAGGGTTTTTTTTGGTGAAACATGCACACATTACACTGCTGATTACTAAAGAATGGACAAATGACAAACTTTTTTCCTGCTGAAAGAAGAAACTCTACTCCTACTTTTGGTAGATTTAGTGTTTATAATGTCATAGAACACAATGTTCTGTGGGTTTTGAAAGATCAGTCAAAATGCTCTAAAACAACTGGCAGCCAATGAGTTATTTGCAACAGTCATCCATCATTTGATCCATTCCCACCCCTTCTTCTTCGTAGCCAATATGGTGACCATAGCATCCGTGTATAGACAGTTTTTAATTATAAAGCCTCTAAATCACAACAAGATCATAGTTCTGTGTTGTAGCAGTGATGATGATGATGATGATGATGATGATGATGATGATGGTGGTGAGACTGTCAGTAGGATCAGGATCTGTGAACATTCACATTGAAAATGAAGACAAAGGCATCCTGACTGTTCACACTGCCGATCTGGAGCCCTCATTAAATGAAGGTTGTTTTGACTCCTCTGCTGAGTTTCGTGTTGTCTCCTGTGGCTACATGTTTTCCTCCATGATGTGATCACACTTTCTACCTGATGATTGCAACCTGCTTGTTGTCACACCTCACACCTGATCTTATAGTTTCACTGTGCTGCAGACTGTAACTTCTGTTCTCTCTTACAGAAACTTTACATGCATGTTCAAGCCAAGAGCGACAAAGAAATAACAGGAGCTGATTTGTCCACAGGGGGCGCCAACAATGACACAAACTAAAGCTCCTCGCAGGAGCTGTAAGGTGATGGATATTTTTACTGAGCACGAGGTTATTCTGACACACGTACAGAAAAACACAACCATGTGAACTCACAGCAGCTGTGTTGAAGAAATTAAAAGTATCTTTTTATCACATCTGCTCTCTCACAGAGCAGGAAGTCATTATGTGCATTACCACCTGACCTTCTCTTACCCATAATGCTCCATAACTCCGCAGTAACAAATACCCGAAGGAGGATAGGAAGGGACGACAAAGGATGAAGATAAAGAGGAGGGCGGGTGCATGTTGTGCCTCAGAGCGAGGGCATGGCTCAGCAGGCTCGGCTGTGTCCCCTCGATGCTGGCTGGTTTTTGATGTAGAGAGCTCGGAGTGGGCTCGCTTTTTAATGTTATGCAACTTTGAAGATAGAGTGTTTGAAGTTATGCATGAGTTGGACTCATTTCCAGCTTCTTCCTGATTTGTTTTTGTTTTTTTTTCCACCATCTCTTTCTTCTCGCTGAGCTTTTTTTCTATGAGAGGCACAAGTTGGGTGTTTGAAGTGAAGGAATGTTTCAAGGGTATCTGCAGAGAGTCCATTGTGGTAGTGGTCTTTGCGGTACTGGTGCTTTAATTGTGTCTCTTAAGTAATTGTTGCTGCTGTGTTTCCTTGTTTCCTCTCTCCTACTGAACCTATGCTCTCCTCACATGGTCACATCTCTCTTTGGAGTCTGTACAGATTTCTAAAGTGCAACTTGAAAGAGGACTTGTGGTAGCGCGCATTCTTTTAAGTTAAGGTCAAGGGAGGGTTACACTTGAATTTATGAAATAGAAGAATTAAAATCAGTTATATTAAGACTTCAAAATAAACCACATCTGGTTGATATTTGTCACTTCAAGCTGCTGTGAAGAATTTAACACCCTGTTTACACAGAAACACTGAGGGACTGGAAATGCTGTAGCATATATAACAGACCTGTAGGTGACAATTTAACTGTAGAGTCTTTTGGTTGCCCACCGCCGAAGAAGTGGTGGGCTAATCATCGGGTGTGTTTACTAAATGCGTCTTATCTGAGTGCAAAAATGGAGCAACAGTTGTACATTTTGTTGAAAGGCAGCAGATAGTAGTCAGCAGAAGTTTCCACAACAGAAGTGCAATGCGCAGGTGCAAAACGAAGAGTGACGACAGTGTTTCTACTGAAAATTTTGGCTTGCTGTTTACACAGCAATGGTGGCTGCAGTGTATCAGAAAAATTCCACTCTGGAGAGTATTTCAAAAAAGTTGAGTTTTAGGTCGGCCTAAATGCGTTTCTGTGTAAACAACAGGCCGAAACGTAACACTTTTGCGTTTTATCCTAAAACCATTCTCGTGTAAACAGCACATTAGGTGGTTTTAAGAGACAGTTTTGATGGTTTCACAAAAGGAGGATGAGTCTTTTGTTACACATTTGAGCATCTTTAACCATCTGAGGCTGAATGGTCTCCCAATTGGGGGACTTTGACGTCACTCAGCAAACACAGCGTGCAATAATGCACAAATCAGGAAAGAATATAGTGATGTTGTACATCAAATTGAACAGCAGACCCCTGGCTACAAGACCATATAAACCTTTTTTACATGCCACAAAGACAACTCAAATAACAAGTATTAAATCATTAGATATCAAACTCTGTACAGCTCCACCATATCAACCAACTCGCCAAATTTACCGCTGCATCACTACATGCAAAAGATCGGCACCTCAGATGAAAGCAGAGATTCCACAGATTCCAGTGATGAAAGCTTTCTACACCAAAGTATCAGAGACATAGAGGTCAAAGAATCACAATCACAAAAAGCACTTCACCGACTGAAAGTTGTAAAATTTCTTTTACCTTTGCTGTTTCGCCAAGAAACATTCATTTTTCTGAAAAATCCACAGTGTTTTCTGTTAGCCCAATGTCTTATATTACACTGAAAACTTTCCGACTTTTGTTGTCGGACTTTAGGACCCAGAGGGAACTCTACGCCTCAAATACACTGGCTGTGTCTGCATTACAGCTCCACTCCACTGTGTGTTGACTGCGTGTGCCAACTCAAACCTTTTAGTCCGACAAGCTGCAGGACTGACAGACAGCTGGAGCCGTGAGACCGCAGAATTCCTGCGCTTTCCTCTCAGTTAATAAACCTCTTTTCATTCATGTTGTGCTGTTAAACCTCAAACCTGTTGATTCCTGGCGTGTCTTCGCTCATTGTCATTTTTTTGCATTGGTGAAGCTAAATACGATCTTGTTTTTGACACAGTCTGTTTTATTTTGAAAGTCTCAGGCTCTTTTTAGGTAGTTTCCGTGCACTACTTCCTGTACCGCTAGATCTTCTCTACTCTGACTTGACGCGTCACAGCTCCAGCATCTGGCAAAAACAGGATAACTGCGGATTAGCTGCGCCTGTCGGACCAGCCACGCAGCTAAGCCGCAACAGAACAGATCCAGTGTAAACTGACACATTGACTTGAATGGAAACCTATCTGATCCGGGGCCATGATGGAGCGGAGCTGCAACACAGACGCAGCCGGTGTATTTCAGCCGTTACAGTCTCCGTATGCAGCAGGCTGCAGCAGGCTGGGTCTCCCCAAACACCAGCATTCTGATGATTTTGATTGACTGACACTTCTGTAAATATCATTATGATGAGTTTAGCATCATTCTGCAATCTCTATCAATTCCAATCTTGTGTCCTCACACAGTGTCTTCTTGACTCACTTATTGCAATTCAATATCAACATTATGTTGTTGTTTTTTTCTTTTCTTTCTTTTTTTTTGGCAGGTAACCCAGTTAACAGCAGAAATTTTTCATCAGTTGTTTTTTCATTCATTATCTACAACTTATCCTGTTCAGGGTCACAGATGTCTGGAGCCCATCCCAGCTGTCTTAGGGTGAGAGGTGGGGTACACAGACTGGTCACCAGTCAATCACAGGGCTGACACACAGAGACAGACAACCTTTCATGCACTCACTTGCAATTTAGAATTACCAATTAAAACGCATGCTTTTGGGGGGAAGCTGGAATACCCGGAGAGAACCCACGCATGCATGGGGAGAACATGCAAACTCCACACAGAAAGGCCCACTAGGCAAACCGGGATTCAAACTGGAGACCCTCTTGTTGTGAGGCTGCTGTGCTAACCGTTGGTCCACCGTACAGCCAATTACTCAGAATTTATTTAAAAAATGTGACCCTCTGATTTTTTTTTCCATGAGACACATAGGACATAAACTTTGAGATGTATTTTTTTATTTCCTCCTCATGGAACAAACAACTTTTATTTTCTGCTCCTTTCAAAAATATTTAAAGAGCAAAAGTGTGACAGAGAGGAGTTTGAACAGACTGGATTTGTCTTGATGGATGTGAGGATTTTCTGCTTGACATTTAACCAGATTTCAAATCAAAGTTTTCCTCCTGAATAATGCCAACATGTATTTGATGTATTTGATCTCGCCCCCTCACAAGACGCTCGCTTGAAGACTTGTGCAATAGAAACATTATTTCAGCTCATTACAGGATGCTCTTTCTCTCAGCTCCACATTCCTCCATTCAGCTTTCTGTATAAACAACACGAAGCAGTTCGCAGTCATCTGCTCCTCCACTTGCTCCTCTCTGCCCCTTGTCAAAAAAGACAAACGATGTGACTCCTTCCTTTTAAGAATGTTCCAGCCCATTTTAGATGGTTCTGAGGGAGCAACAGCACTGTTCAATATTTCGGATTAGTCTCTGACAGCATGGAGGAGGAACCATTATCCTATTGTTGTGAGAAGCTGGAGAGAGCGGTTTGGATCTGTGTGATGTGCACTTTTAATGAGGCCCATTAAATCAAGTGGCAGTTCCTCACAAGGAAAAGTTGGTTGGTGTTTAATAGTTTCACCACAAGCTTACATAAGCTGCTTTAATTCAGCACTCGGGCGCTCTTTCCGGGCAGCGCCGGGAGAAGGCTCCCTTGCTCCGCCGAGAGGCACGCAACAGCAATTAGCCGTTCTCTGGAGTCTTAATTAGGGAGCCACGTCGACCTGAAGACGAGCGCGTGAGAGGACCACACGTCGGTCAACAGCCAAACAAAAATAGATGAAAAAAAAAATAGGGGCTCCAATTAATTACAGACTCCAAATGAGCATCCACAAAAAAAGAAGAAGAAGAAGAAGAAGAAGAAGAGGAAGAAGAGGCAGGCCTGGAGAGGCGAGTGGAAGAAAGTCAGGCAGGGCTGGTTTAAGTCGACTGGAGCGATGGAGGGCTGCCACCAGTTTATCCCCCTTTTCTTTTACTTCAGTCCCTACATGCACAGCTCACTTTAGAGATGAGGAAAAACGCTTATCAAGCAGGCTGCAGCGCCTCAGGGCAAACTGATCTGAGTGATCTTAGATTGTGAGCTATATGTTCTTTAATTAGCTCCTAAATGACTGTGAGGGGGCTATTGTCTCTGCTAGCTTATCCTTCATTTGCTTAATTAGCATTCAGTGCACGCACTCCTTTCTGTGTGTGAGTGTGTGAGTGTGTGAGTGTGTGAGTGTGTGTGTGTGTGTGTGTGTGTGTGTGTGTGTGTGTGTGTGTGTGTATTTACTGGGTTTTTACCTGCCTTTGTTCCACCTCTCCTCCTTAGTGTGAGGCAGGTACGGCTGCCGTGACCATGGTGATGAGAAACAGCATCAGGAAGGATGACAAAAGACGATTGCCATGGTGACGGTGTACAATGTTTGCTGCTCATGTGTCGGCGGTAAAGATGATGCGGTAGCGTGATGATGGTTTCCATAATGGCCGTTACGGTGCTGGTGAGAATTATGATAGCAGGAAGCGTTCAGGTGTCGGGGTGATAAGTGAGACGAGTGTCTGGGTGCTCATGGAGGCCTAATCTGTATCAGATTACGAGCGGTCTGCAGGCGGAGGACAGCAGCCTCTTGTTAACTTTAATATGATAACGACGTGCCCTGCTCTTTGTCTGGGGAGCTCTCATTTTATGTTCAAGTGTGTGGAGATGTGTGTTTGAGGAATGCGATCATAGGAACCTCACAAACAAACACAAGCACAGAAGAGCGTCATAAGTAAGAGGAGGATGTCGGAGCTGATCAGCAGTAATTTGTATTCCTTTTGATTTCTGTGTGTAGACTTCTGCATTAACCATGTTTGCGCTGTATACCGTTCATGTTTGGCTTATTTGCAAATGAGCAACGCTCCTTCTTCAGCAGACCTTGACAGCTGACATTAAAGCCACACTACTTTGCATCTGTGTGAAAAACTAAATGCGTGTGCGCCCGCAGAAGGCGTGTATCTTCGCATGTATCTATTTGTGTGTTGTTGAAAGAGTGTGGCTGGGCGCCATGCCAGCCTCTAAGTGACAGCACCCCCTCTCGTTGGCGCATCTTTGTCTCAGAGACTAATGGCACAGAGAGAATCAATTACCGCCATAATGCTGGTGATGTGCCAGAGCTGCAGGGGGAGAGGAGAAGCCATTCCCATGCACCCTCAGTTTTCACCCTCCTCCCCCTCCTCCTGCTCTCATGTCATCCAATGGCCAGCTGAAAATGGTGACAAGTCCCTTTCCTTCCCGTCATCAGGCCTCTGTGGAGCACCGCAGGGAGATGGCACCCATTCCAGACACTCCCCAGAAGCCACAGTCGCACCCAGTCATCACAGATCCCAGCGGCGAGGCGAAGAAGGACACCCTGCAGCTCGGAAACATATTTCCATTCCACCGCTCTGTGAAGCAATATACTACTATTTGAATTTTGGCCTTAAAGCAATGAAGCTGATTCCTATCTGCAGTGATTTAGAGTGAGTGTGAAGGTGATCATCAGACCTACTTAACACTGCTGCTATTCCACTGGTGCAAAAAACACTTGCCCAGCGTATTGTATAATGTTGTCTGTGCAGAGAGAGTATTTGTCGTCAGAAAAAATGAATCATGTGGTCACCTGTCAGCATGTTTTTCCTGCAGACTCTTCACATTTGTGGTCAGTGCTTCAAAATATGACCACCTCTGTTCCTCGTGTGAAGAACTGTGAGGGATGAATGAAGAGTTTAGAAGTCAAATTTTTACTTAGGTGTGATTTTACTGATACAAACATGTTTTTTTTTTGGCTGCTACACTCACAGTTTCAGCTGTGTCAATCAGTGCTAACTTTGTAGGCCTCTTAAAATGAGCTAACTTTGCTGTTTTCACTCACACTGAACCAGATTTTTCCTGTATAACAAGAAGGACAGAACCACATGAATCAGAGCAACACCTGAGTGAGTTTCTTGGCTCATCACTCTCAGAACCTTAGATTTATAGGAATTCAGTCAGGAAAAGGAAAGGAGTTAATGATTCATTTACGACAGAGTCAATGATTAAAGGAGGTCCAGGTCAGCAGGCGTGATGCTCGGCAGCAGTGACTGATTTTTCTGACCAAGTCTTTCAGAGCTTTTTCTTGGAAATTTGCAACCTTATAAATTCACATATTTGATAAATTTTCCCCTTACAAACTAGTGACTTAAAACTGTTGACAGGCTGTTATATACACTGTGTAAACTAACCCTAACCCCATAACACTTCAGTGAAAGCTGAACTAAACAGCTTAGTTTGCAAATCTTAAGGAAGAAGCATGAGCAAAGTTCACTCTGGGGACAATGAACAGAGGCTCACAGTCCAGGGGGATCAGAGATGAATCCAGAGTGGCAGTGATGTATTAAGAGGAATAAAAGTTGAATTTACGGCACTCATCAGACATTGGGTATGACTGATATGTCAATCAATTCAAGTGCTGATGAAGCCAGCACCCATGAAGATTTGAAGTTTTATGGGTTTTTTATTTTTTTGTTCAGCGTAACTTTCCCCTTATACTTGTTAATTTAGGGGATATCCTGGATTATTAGGGGCTAAAGATGGACCCTATCACCAAATGATCAGTTGACAGACTGTAGAATTATGCTTCGCAAACTTAAAACTAAAGCTGCAGGTTTTTTTTTTTTCTGAATGGTAAAGTGTGAATTTCTTGGTTTTAAAACTAAATATATGTGAATGATTCTATATAATGAAGTAATTTAGTTCAGTAAATGTCAGTGATTCATTGAGGGAATAAAATTAAAGTAAGTGTAAATGGATTGTGTTTATACAGCACTTTCTTGTTCTTCAGACCACTCAAAGCACTTTAACATTGCACATTACAGTCAACACATTCACACAGACTGATGGCAGAGCCTGATGTGTAAAGCGTACTTACTTACCGACTATTGCTGAGACAGTAGTCTCTAAAGTTATGAGAGGCTCTGCTAAAAAAGGAAAATATCATCCCGAATGTACAGCTAATAAATAAATAAATAGATAGATAGATAGATAGATAGATAGATAGATAGATAGATAGATAGATAGATAGATAGATAGATAGATAGATAGATAGATAGATAGATAGATAGATAAACTAAAATTAGACAAAAAATAGAATGTTAAATTGTTCATCTTCTAACCATGAACTTATTTTAAAACTATTTAGAAACTTAAAGCTAGCTGCTGCTGTGTGTGAACATGCACAACACCTGTGAAACATCACTTCATTTAAACAAATCATTAAACTAAAACTGGTTTTCAAATGTTTCAATGTGTTCGTAGCTACAAAATAAAGAGAAATTAAATAAACACAATTTAAAAGAAATCCAAGCAGTGCAAAAATGAAGCTTAAATTGCTTATAAAAATTGAATAATTCTGCCAGTGAGATGTGAAAATGTTTCTTGGTTTGTTTCTTATATTAAGACATTAGTGTTACTTCAAGAAATGTGACAACTTTTTTTCTTACCCAACTGATGATTTTGATGAGTTTTTCCCCCTTTATAAATGTGATGATCATGTCTTCAGGGTTATTTCAGCTTGGCTTTGTTGACCATTCATTTGAATAGAGAGCCTGTGCTATGGTTGTATTATGACAGTCAATGGATGCAGTATTTCTCAATCCTTTTTTCTGCCCCAGAACATCTTTTTTTTTTTTTTTGCCAGTTCACATTTTTAATCACCCAGAAGTCCCCAAACTTTATGTAAGTTTAATATTAAATCCCTGAAGTGGCCCATTAAAGGTTTCTCGCCTTAATTCTTCTCCTTACTGAGCGTACAGTCATTCTAAAGCAGAACACTTAGCAGTGTATACATGTTAAATCTGAAAACACAATACCACCACGATGACGCTGAAAGGTTTTTAAAACTCTGTAATACCCTCCCTGAAGAGATTTACTCATCTAATGTTTATAGTTTTTGTTGATGTTGACTTTTTTTAATGTTTTGGGATTCTGGAGAATGGGCACAGTCTATATGTTGCTTTGAACCTCTGAGTAGACAAATCCATGAGTGGAGGGAGCTCTCTGTACTTCTCTAAGCCTTACACTGCTGCCATAAAACACCTGAGTGTAGTTGGTCACATTGCATCGTGGGTAATGTTGTCAGCGTAC
Source organism: Labroides dimidiatus (assembly GCA_030710495.1). Lineage (NCBI taxonomy): Eukaryota > Metazoa > Chordata > Actinopteri > Labriformes > Labridae > Labroides > Labroides dimidiatus. Next base: position 13,765,976 of record CM061155.1, read on the forward strand.
TTACAGAGAGAAGAAAGTCTGTCTGAGCTGTACACTGTAAGCCTGGAAACAGGAGAACAGATGAGAACAGTAAGCGCAGTGCCAAATCCAAGTCGATTGTGAGATGTGCAGGAAAAACTTTTCTTTAATCTTTAATGTTAAATGTGAATCAGTGCATCATCATTTCTCATCACATCCTGTCAAATATAATTAGATTTATGAAAAATAACCCCCCCAAAAAATAAATGAATAAATAAATAAATAAATAAATAAATAAATAAATAAATAAATAAATAAATAAATAAATAAATTTAATAAATAAAAAAAACAACCTCAAATCATTTAACCATCAACACATCACAGTTATTTTATAGGTGACCGAATAGAATATAATAGAATAGAATATTCTTTATTTATTCCATGTGGGGGGCTGCATGGTGGTGCAACGGTTAGTGCTGCAGCCTCACAGCGAGGTCACCAGTTCAATCCCGGTTCCCGGATCCTGGCTGTATGGATTTTGCATGTTCTCCCTGTTCATGCGTGGGTTCTCTCTGGGTACTCTGGCTTCCTCCCACAGTCCAAAAACATGCTCATCATAAAAGGTTGTCTGTCTCTGTGTGTCAGCCCTGGGATTACCTGGAGACCACTGCAGGGTGTACCTTGACTCTCGCCTTGAGACAGCTGAGTAAGAAATACTCACTGATTATGGTCAAAAATATTAACAGAAACCAAACAGACATATATAAATATATATGTGATAAAAACAGCAGAACTTTCAGCTGGTAGCTTTGTCAGACAGTTCCAACACAACATACTGCAGTGGAAAAGATCTTTCCCTACCCAACACATTTAAACCTGATAAAAAAGAAACTTTATAGTAATGCAGCGTACTCATCGAGTCACAGAATAATCTCCAAAAGAGCAGTAATTCAACCACTGAAAGAGACTGTACACTGTTGTTGGTTTATTGTTCTCTCTGTTCTGGAGCCAGCTGCTTCTGGCTGCTCTTCATTGCACAACACTCTAAACACGTGTCCTGTGTGTCAGGGTGTTAACCTGTGGCATCGGCCCTCCCAGTGAGAGTTTGGCTTAACTGTGAATTTTCATTAAGTTTGATGTAATTTGAAACAAAAAAGCAGACTTATGTCAGCACTCCTCTGCTAATTTAATGCTAAGTTTATTGTTAATTGAAACCATAAGTAAGCTAATCAAAATTTGTCACCATGCCTCATGCTACTTTCCATTAAATCTGAGGGACTATTTTCCTTTATTGGTGTAAATCAGAACATTTTTTAAATCACTAAATCATCTTTAGTTTGATATTTTGGTTTAACTTGCTGTAGGTGGAGTTTGGTAAAGAAGGTTTTTATTGTGTTTTTAAGTTTTGACTTAAAGATTTGATGACATATTACATGTTACACTGATGCTACCAGTATCTGACATGTTGCTAATATTTTGAGCGTTTTCAGTTTGAAATAATTCATTTGAGCTTTTCTCGTAATAATTCGGAAAATAAAAAAGATAGGAGTTTTAAGACTACATTTTTACAATCCTGTGATCCTGCATCTCCCAAGCAGGGCTTCAATAATATCCTTTCTGGATGCGTGCTTTGAATAAATCTGATCAAATGCCTCAGTGGAATCAGTCTTGAGTAAATTACATTTGAAAGCAGCTGAATGCTGTCATTAATTATTAAAGATATTTTGTTGGATTTGTATTTGAGTTGTAATCAAACAGAGGAAGAGGTTGGATTGTCTTCAGGTTTAGGCACACCTGATATGAAAACCATAAATACTTGAAGTCTTCTCTGCACACAGCGTCTTGAAAAAAAGTGAGGTTTCTCGTAGCAAATCAGCAGGAAGAGCCACATGAAAAGCTTGCGGTGGTCGTTAGAGTACATAAACGGTCCCAACACGCTGACTGCAGAATTTAAAGGGCGACAGAGAGAGAACACGTCTCTTTGTACGACCTGTTTTCTGAAGCCCAGCCACCAGAAACAGAACATCATCTCAGCCCTGATCTCGCACGCTGAGTTTTTCAAATTATCCATCAAACACGATCATATTGTCTCACTTCTCTCACAGCTTCAAACAGACTGCGAGAAGAGAGAGGAGGAGGGTTAGACTGAGAGAAAGAGAGGTGGACGCACGCATCTGACAAACTCATCTGCAACGTAGAAGAGCAGCAGAGCGTCTGTGGTAGGAAAACTAAAAGAGATGTCTGTCTTCTGCTCTTACAGTAAATAGCTTTTATATACTCGGGTTGAAAAAAGAAACAGTAGCCTAGCATGGCTGTGAAAGCTGTCTCGTCTAGACGTGGTAAACGGGCTACATTTGAAGTGTTGCCAAATAAAAGATGAGCTGTTACTCAAAGGCCTCTTCGCTCTCTTTATCTCCCCTCAGTCTTTCTTCCCTCTGAAGTTTCTACCTCTCGATGCTGATGGCACCTGTTTTTAGAAGGACAAGCAGAAAAGTTACACTGAAAGAAATACTCCTGCACTTGAGTTTGTATTCCTCAGTAACTCCAGCCTTTGGTCAGCGGGTTGATAAATACATCATGAAAGCTGGACAGGGTCAATCAACCTGCACTCTGAAACCTGAAGCACTTTCTTCCTGCGCTTAACTTTTTGTATTTTCAACTGCAAACTTTCATAAAAATTTAATGACTCTGTAATGAAGGTCTGTGGACATTAATTGCATCAGAGATATTGATGTGATAAGAAGCTCCATTTCTCATCTAAAGTCAAAGGAAAGATTTTTAATGCTTGTAAGAGGAAGAAAGGGATCTTGACCTGTCTTATTTCTGTACGATATAAATAAACTTTGACTTGAATGAACTTCATCCAGAGTTCAAATGTTAGAAATTATCACAATTTGCACAGAATTTAATCATCTTTCTAAAGGGAAATTACTTTTCCTTTAACCGTAGCCACAGTTTAACGTTTTATGAGGTCTAAATTACTTTAAAATGAGAAGATCTTGCAGCTGCAGCTTCTTCACAATCATCTGGGTCATTTACTCCTGTTCTAAACAGGTCCACTGAAATGTTTTATTTTTATTTATTTATTTATTTATTTATTTATTTATTTATTTATTTATTTATTTATTTATTTATTTTCGGTCTAAAGGCTCATCTATACTCCCTTTACATACAAAAATGTATACGTCCATTTCAAGCAATGTTCCCATCACTGCTCACATACTTCCATGCATCCTTTGCGTTGGCATTGCTGTCAACCAATACATCCACCAGGGGTGGCAGCCCAGAGTCAAAAGTTTATGACGACAACAAACTCAAAAACAAACATGGCAACTGTGAACAAGGTATTGCTAATGTACCTCTTGCTTAAAAGAAAAAATGAAGCAGAAAGTCGTAAAGTTGTTCTTCAAAAAGTTCCCCAATAGTTATTTAATGTTTATGTCTCAACAGAGTTAAGTATCGGATTGTAACAGCAACACTGCCCCCACGGTTTCTGGTTGTGCTGCTTCGTTTGGTCCATATCCAAAAGCTTTATGGAGACGTACCGAAATACGGATGAAATGAATGCAAAACATGGACAGAAGGTTCCATCCGTGTCTGGATCCATATTTAACTTTGACCATGAATGGGCCTTGGGGGTCCAGCCTTTTAATTTTACTAACATTTTTTCTAAAAGAGATAATAATAATAATAATAATAATAATAATAATAATAATAATAATAATAATAATAATAATAATAATAATAATAATAATAAAACCCAGCTGTGTCAGTGTTACCTTTTTTGTTAGCTTTTCTGGAACATGTTTAGTTAATTTTTTTTTTACATATATAAATATATATAAATGATTGCAAATCCTTGTATTCTTTTTGTTTTAAGTTTCACACATCTCAACTTCATTGGAACTGGGATTGTACATCTATAAAGATTCCTCAGCTGGTTCATAATGCTGCAGCTGACTAGGACCAGGAGGAGGGAGCAGAGTTTTTGAATAGATTTTAAAATCCTACTTCTCACTTTCAAAGCTCTTAGTGGTAATGAACCATCCAATCTTAAAATATTCATAGCACACAGACAAAGGCACACCTTGGCAGTAAGCCTAACTTAATTTTTCTCTCTTAAACGTTTAATATTGGGTCAAAATGGGTGGACCCAAGCCCATGCAGGCCTCCTAGTAGTGCTGCAGGTGGTGTAAGCCACTGTGAGCAAAAATTATTGTTTAATAGTAAACAAAATAACATTTTCTTGTCTCAGTTTTACTGACAGTCACCAGTTCCTGAAGTTTATTGGAATTAAGTCGGATTAATGTTACGAAAAAAAGTAACTTGAAAGTATTCAGCTACTTTGGCCATCTTGTTGTAGCTTAGCATACTACATTTCTGAGGGTCATAGCTTTGGTGTAAATTTATTTTAACAAAGAGTAACTGGTAGCTAAGCTTACTACACTTTCCAAGTAGCTTGCCCAGCACTGGTCCTAAGAAAAATGTGTTGTGATTTGGCGATATATAAATAAAGACTGAGTGATTGATTCTTCTCCGCGAGCTTGATTCCTCCACCTGTAGCAGTGTAAATTTGTTTTATATCCTGCCATATATGCTGCATGCTTCAGCCTGACCACATGCACAGTCAGTTTCCGGATACAAAGGAGAAGAATTAAGGAATGAGCTGAGGTTTCCATGCAGCCCACAGGGCGGAGAGACTGGAGGCTGCGCAGGAATGTGTCTGACTAGACTCCAGACTCATCCTTCAGCCTTGCAGGTCAGTTCCCCGGTCCTCCTGTGGAGAGAGGGCTGCATTATCAAGAGTCCTGGAATGGCTGGGCTTTGATGGGATGGATGACCAGTAGTTGAATCACATAAAAATCACAGGTTTCTGTGGGCTCAGACTTCCCTTTTGCCCTGAGTGCTGGCTGTCAGGACAGTAATTAAAGGCTGTGGTTCAAGATTCCAATTGTGTGAGATGGCTGAGTGTTCATCACTTGTAGGAAACTTTTTTTGTTTTACACACACACACACACACACATACACACACACACACACACACACACACACACACACACACACACACACACACACACACACACACACACACACTTGTGTTGCAGCATTCCTACCCACATGTGTGTATTCCAACAGCTCATTCACACGCAGCACACACCCGTCCAGCATACTGATGGAGAGATCCTGCTCTCAGTGGGACAGACGTGACAGTTCAGTGTCTGCAGAGAGGAGTTCAGTTCTCTGGAGGAGTTTCACTCCACAGAAGTGACAGTGAGAATCCTAAGACAACACATAAAGGGATATTACATGATAAATAAAACACTCTCTGCTTCCTCCACTTGAAAGCGAAAAGTTAGAGCAACAGTTGTATTGTGAAGATGAGACTCAGACTGTAAATATGCACCATGAGGGAGCACAACCAAGGGGCAACATCCAGTAGAGAAAAATGAAGCCTATGCAGAAGTGCCAAAAGTTGCTGTTCATCGAGAATCTGCTAGAGGCTGGCTGCAGAAAGACCGGAGGTCACATACACACCAGGCCAAAAAAACAGACTTTTAGGGTATTAAAAAGCACATGTACAGCCTGGTGCATCAATTTGCACAGAGCAGATCAAGCAGAATGGGAAGTGCACTAAAACTACAATAAAACATCTTGTTGACTTTTCAACTAAAATACACAGATTCAACAACAGATTGTGTTTAACTTTCCTTCAACAACAAACCAACATAATGAGCAGAGCCAGGCCAGGTGTCAACAGGTTTGAGGTTTTACAGTCCATCATGAACAAGGACGGGTTTCGTAACTGGCCGGGAATCTCAGGGAGATGTATCTGATGTTACATCAACAGATTTGTTCTTCAGACCTTATCACAACAGAACCCACACACTACTTGTTTACAGCCCGGTTTGGAGAGTGTTCAACCTTTGTGTGTGTTTTGTGAATCAGTTTCTTTTGTGTTATTTCTACAAGTTCGAAGACACAAAAGCATCACACTCCTTAAGACTTAAGTGTTTAGAAAACAGATTCGTAAGACAAGGTGCTGCAGAAACTGTATACAATAATACACGGTTATATTATCGTGATTGACAGAACATTGTCACTGATGAGAGGTGCTTTTTATCCCTAAAGCTACGTTTTGTGTAAAGGATAAACCAACAAACTCTTGGTCAGGTCTTTGAGAAATTCTTCACTCCACAGAATTATTCTTCAGGACTTGATGTTCTTATAAAAGCTCCAAATAAAAATCTGACAGCTTTGAAAAACTAAAAAGTCTAGACTTCCAAAAAGCAATCAAACAACCCGACTTTGTTGTCCTTGTACAAAGAAAGATCCCAAACTAAAAGCCTTGACTCCTGCAAAAACACGGTGAGGTGAGAATGTGAGTCAGACTGAAATGAAACCAGAATAAGAGACAGACAGGAGAAAATCAGCTCGACCAGTAACAGCAGCATGAAGCAGGTGAGAATTAACAGCATGAATAATAAGAGAGAGGAGTTGGAAACTTCTAAACACTGTCATATCAACTCATTGAAACATGATCAGTGATAGCAGGAGAAGGCTCGTAATAAACCTCTGATAACGGCCGCAGAGCTCCGTCTGAACTCTGAGGTGAATTGGAAAGCCACTAAATGTTTAGATTTAAATATCTACATATCCTGAGGTGAGAAGCAGCAGAAAGGTAAAGGTAAAGGTGCTGCGTAGAGTTTTCATATTGTGTAGATTCTGGTGCTTCTTTCTAGCAGGATGCACACTGCATTGCCCATGAGCATCATCATCAGCATCATGTTGAGGCCAATGAATGAAACTGATCTCCTTTGTTTTGCAACTTTTCAGTATTCAATCAACTTTGAGTAGGATGCAGAGTGATGAGTTCATGTAATAATATGCAGCTCAAATCATTAAAGAGGGTTTATTGTTCATTTTAACTCTTTATTCTGTCCTTTACATGATTTACAGCTTTAAAAAATATTTATTTTTCTCACACTGGTGTTTTAGAAAAACCTTATTTCAGCCTCTGTCTTTTTTTAAGCTGCTGTCTCTTTAAAACCCCCCACTCCACCATCCTGCTTCCTCTGATTGGCCACCCTGTGGAGGTCTGTCAGGGAAGGAGCTGTGGGCAGACCTTGGTGTTTGAGGCCTGCTCCTTAAACAGGTCATGAACCAGTCAGGGGGATGCAGGGACCTCGCTGATTGTGAGAGATAGTTGTGAAGATCTCAGGCTAAGTAGAGGTTTGAAGACTTGCACTTGTTTAGTGAGGACATCCAGCATTGTTACTTTATAGCCATGTTTAAAATATGAGAGGTGGGCACGATTCCCCATATTAACTGTGATGAATATCTCATTTTTGGTCCCCTGGAGAATTAAGTTTAGCAAATTTACATGTTGCCACTCTGTTGAGCTAACCTTCAAAGTTAATAATTATACACAGTAATATACAAATTATTGGATTATAGGAAATAACCCTCTTAGGTTGGAGGGTAAGTCAACAAGGTTTACGACAAATGTCCACCCTATCAATGTTAGCTACACAAGTTTGGTCAGCCCAGTCAAAAAGTCTGACAGCACAGTCCCGGTGTCATGATGTGTGCTCTGGCATCTGAATAATGAAAATTTGCACACATTTAACTATCATTCCTCAAAGACCAGTGAAGTATTCACACACAGGTACAAATATTGAATCCTGTTCAGAGACATTTAGCCCTGGTTTTAGAGTTTCTTAATCAAAAACAACACCTAAAAAAAAACATGCATCTTTTTTTCTTAAATCCTGCTCCAGCATGAGGACAAAATTGTGACAAAAGAAAATAATCTGAAGAGAAAAAAAAGTCCTCCTGGTTGATAACTCACATCTCATTGCTAAACTTTACCACCAGAGTTCAAAATGCATTTTCTTCAGTGCTGAACTTAAACTTCTTATTGTTGATAAAATCATTTGTTATATGGCTCATGAAGATGCATCAGTGTAAGGTGAAACTATTTTGGAATAAGTAAAAAAAAAAAAAAAAAAAAAAAAACCCTCGTCATAGCACCTTTAATAATATGAGCATCATGGAATAAGTAACAACGATCATGTTTGGATCACTGTCAGTAAAATCTGATGAACAACAGCAGCACTGACAGACAATCAATTTACATTCGAAAACACTAAAAGTATGAACTTGTGTTTGCTGCACAGCAGTTGTTCTGTCTCCAAGCATCACAGAGGCGAGGGGAATGAGCATGTTAGAAAAAGGAGAGAAAGAGATGCTGATGTTTTTCGGGGGGAGAGGATAAAGGAAATTTACCACAAGCTGACTGACACGACCTCTGAGTGCTGCCAACAAAACTCAAGGAAAAGTCGGATGATGCTAGTTTGCACAGAGCTGCTGTGATTGGCTGGTGATGTGCAAACTACACCTGATTGATGGCTGGATTTGAAGGGGATGATCAAGCAATCAAAAAATGAATCAATAAATAAAGACCAGGAATCATTTCTAACTGCTCTCCTTAATAGCATTAAGCATTATAATAATGATAGAATGTTTTCTACTTAAGCTTAAAAATAAAAGTAGACCATTCCCAATGTTTTCACAAACACTCACACAGCCTGAAATACTCTGCTGGGTTCAAGCGAGGGGGGCAGCTTTGCTAAAAGTGCAGAAGCAGAAGACGTTCTCAATAATCGTGACTTTGTTTGTATTTCTGAAATGTGTACAAGGATGTTTCTACAATCCAAACACAGAAAACAACACTGACAACCAAGGCCAACCATGGCTTACTCACTGTGACTTTTGCCTGCTGCACGTGTGTTCGCCTCAGCTTTTTGCAGAAACTTCACTCAAGGGCTCACAGAAAATCAAAGTTCATTATTTACATTCAACCGTGTAGACCACCTTGACTGTGACAGCAAATTATCTGGAGTGAAGTGAATGAGAGGTTCAAGTTTTTATTTGTGATGTCCCCAAAACTGCAACCTTTTTCCATTTCCTTTCGTCTTGTTGTAGTTCTAGAGATACTGTTCAAAATGTGACAACAATCAAACTTTGTAAACTCAGTTTGTAGTTTAGTGCCCAGAAGGTGAGCAGATTGAGTTACTCACTGCCCGGTGCCCTGAGACGCGTTTGTAATGTGTAACATTAGTGAATCCTGGTTATGTCCTATCAGTGCTCATCTACTAACTCCAACCTCACCAAGCAGAGCATAAGTAACCCCACTCTTCATTTTATTGACAGACTCTCAGGTTTGATCAGATCACTGCAGTAAAAGGGCTGCATGTAGGTTAGAAAGAACATTAACACAAACAGCTTGACCTGTGTTTAAGCTCGTGCTTAATCACATCACTTTCCTTTTTAGCTTTCTTTCACTCTTCTGTCCTTTTTCCTTTTTGACAGTTCAGCTCCAGTATCTGACATCGTTACAAAATTAATCCAAGAAATCATTTTCAACAGAGTAAAACACATATCTTTTTTTTCATCTGCTAAGCTTTGTCAGCTGGCGTGGTGTTGTCATACGCCCCATAAATCAATATGGTCCTGGGCTACCCAACCACAGATACTGAGAAAACTTTAGAAATAACCAATTTGGCACTGATAACCTAATTTTAAATCATTTATTACAATCAAGCATAAAGGGCGACCCAGCAAATTTAAGGATAAAATATCTTAAGGTTTATTACCCAATAAACTTGCGTAGAAACAACAAAATTGTTATTCCTGAGTGTGTCTCGTTCCGTTCTATTCCTGAGTGAAGAGAAATTACGTTTAAATTTATTATGTAATAAATCATGAAATATTCCATCCTGAAATTTGCTAGGTCACTCTTATATCTAGAGGTAAGACTTTTTTAAGGTCACTTTTAAAGTCCTCACAGGGACTTTGATTTGAATCTTACTTACCTTTTACAATTGCTAACTTGACCAATTTATAAAACAAGTATGATCCAGATTTGCACAATGATATAACTTGACTTTTGAACAGGGCGTTTATGTTGGTGTGCTATATAGATCATCATGTCAGAAAGAGATGAATTTCCAAAATTCTACTGAAACAGAGAAAAGGGTAATAAAGAGAGGGAAAAAATCGCTGGGGAAATCCAATGATTCTCCATAAGAGTTAGATTGAGTTATAGAAATAAAAAGACAGACAGAATTGTAAAGAGTCCTTTACACACACAATCCACAACTGTGACAACTCAAAGATCCACTGTCATCGCTCCTGGATTTTTCTGTTGAATGCAAAATGTTTTAATTTTGGTGTCTCTACATAACCTGCCATTGCCTTTTAGGTGGTGTTTACATACAACAGTTTTAGGATGAAACGCAAAAGAGTTGTTACATTTCAGCCTCTTGTTTACATGGAAACACTGTTTTAGCCGACCTAAAACGCATTTTTGAAAAAACATGCTCCAAAGTGGAATTTTTCTGATAGGCTGCAGTCTCTGTTGCTGTGTTAACAGCAAGCCAGAGTTTACAGTGGAAACGGTGACGTCACAGTCTATTTTACGCATTCCACTTTTGTTGTGGGAACTTTTAATTGCCATGCGCGAACTGGACAACAACAACAACGGTTCAATGGCCGACTGCTGGGTTGTGCTTGTGCTGCTGACTCTGTTGACTGCCTTTCAACAAAATGTGCATCTGCTGCTCCACTTCGGCACTCAGAAAAGACGCAATCATTATATACACCAGACGATCAGCCCACCTCTTCTTTGGCAGCAGACTACCAAAAGACTCTACAGTTATATCACCACCTACAGGCCTTGTATGCATACTACAGCATATTCAGTCCCTCAGCGTTTCCGTGTAAAAGCAGATTTTTTAGGGGGGATTTTATTGATCCCAAACTGGGAATCTTTGCAGATTATGAGACTGAATAGATCACCGATAAGAGCACTGCTTATAAAAACTTTGCACAAGTGGACAGAAGGATGTAGATAATAATTTAGTATTATGTTTGGTGCCATTGATTTATTTATTGATTTATTTATTTCGGTCACGGCAGCACACTTATACAACATCACGCATAGTCAATAGTTGATCAAATTGTACAAACATTGATATCATTGATATTTTGGACACTTAACTGCATTGTACTTTATTTGCAGCACATTTTCATGAACTGTTCAGGGCTATGTCTTTACATAAGCTCCAGAAGTGGCTGCCAGGAGAGTCATGATGCAACCGTGTAGTTGTTATAGATGAAATAAAACAAGACTCACCCTCACGATCAATTAGTTTGGCCAGGCAATTGTCTGTAAACCGACACCATCACAGGCTGCAGCTGGGTTTACAGACTCTGGATGTGTCTGTACATTCTGCCCTCATTAACATTCATGAGCCGAGCGGAGGAAGTTTGAGATATTGTGCTGCTTGTGTACACACAGAGTTTTCCTCCACAACTTTGTGTATGTGTTGTGTGTTTGTGCTCACCCGAGGGACATTACAGCAGTATCTCATTTCACATGAAAAGGCCCGGGCTCGCGGGAAACTGTTTGTACGGGAGAGTACAGCCTCCACCATACTTCTCCCCCCTCCCTGCCCCATCCCTCTCCCAAAAAATAAAGAAGAATTTTTGATTACAGTAACAAGCCCATAAATTATGCAGCAGGAGTTGAGGATGATGAGCTGATGAAAGACAGCCCCTTTTAACCTTTTTCCCGGCAGAGGCAGAATCGCCCTCCCTTTCTGCGAGGCCACATGCAGAGAGGGAGAGCTGGAGACGAGGGTCTAGACGATTGGGTGAACCATTCAGGGTGGGGGTTCTGTGAGTGGGAATACAATGTGAAAACACGATGGCCTCGTGCTCAGCCCTGTTTTACCAAAGAATTTCAGTTGCTGTCGCCATTTTTTTTTTTTTTTTTTTAGACACAAAATGTCTTGTCTCTCTCTCTCTCTCTCTCTCTCTCTCTCTCTCTCTCTCTTTCTGTGTGTGTGTGTATGTTTGTGTGTTGAGGGCATCTGGGAATCTGGAGGAAAGCTGTTGATGTCGGCTTCGATCAGTGCGGCTGCCGCGAGCATCCTAGTAGGAAACGAGCGCCCCGATTTCAGAGTGGCTGTCTGCTAATGTCTTCCTGTGTAACACAATACAAACTCCCACCCCACCTCTGCTATCATCGCCACCACTGCAACACACTCAACAACTCAGATAGACCAGCTACATTTTCATACAAACACTGCAGAGACGCACTTCATTGGCTTTTTTAGCCCCCATTTCATCCCAACAATTTAAACACAAAAAATAACTTGATTTTATTCATCTGATATTTGGTGAACATGTTAGACTCTCATTTTAGATATGGATTTGATTAAAGTGTATTCATATCTTAAAATCAATACCTTAAGTTAAACATTTTCATGTTTCATTCATATAGGAAAAAGGCACTCTCTCTTCATCGTTCCATCAGAAAAGTCCCAATTAAGCTGTAGGCCTGCACACAGACACAAGAATAACAGAGATCCTTCGGTTTTTGAAGCGTTCAGCACGCCAGTAAACTACAACAATGTTGAAATAAAGTACCACAAGGTATGCATAGTGTCACAGCTTGATGACACACCATCCTGCTTGATATAAACATGTGGATCTCTGCATGAATGTCAAGACAATTAGTGTGTTGTAGTTTGTACCAGAGTCCTTGAACTAGACCCAAAATGTGAGACTGCACAACAGGAAATTGAGGTAGCGAAAAGGGGAATTTATTGTAAGCGGTGTAAGCGGGCTGATAGATGGAGTAGACAAAGTTGGAGTTGTCCTAAGATACCAAGTGGTGATTGAACAGTGTGATGAGAGGCAGTTAACAGAGTACAGTCCAGAAGATCAGAGGCATAGCGTGTGTGTTGAGTCACTTTCAAATTATACCACGTGGAGAACGTAACAATCTTGCAGCAAGTGAGGTGACGACCAGGGCCTGTATGCATGCCCAGCCATTAGCAATGAAAACAGACCATTTGTACTAATGAAAGAAAAGAAAATTGAATGGTGGTATTCATGAGTCAGTTTAATGCCTCAACAGAGCATTAAATTTAATGGTGGTGGTTTAGGCTGTTTTAAAGATGGCGGACGTCATGCTCATATGTTACGGTTTAAGATAAAAGTCGTTAAGACAACGTGGAGCTATACAGCAAATTTAGATTTAGGAGACACAAAATTTTTCTTTATTATCGCTGTATGTTGAGTAAACATGGGCAATTTGAATTTGTTGGATAGGGGTTTTCCTGGAAGCTCCTCTGACATATGACATTCTGCACCTCCCTTGTTTTCATTGTGCAGTTTGTTAATTGGACAATTTCTGGCTTTTGTGCATGCAGCTACAATACGGCCAAATGAATCATTCCATAATGGCACATTATGACCAATGGTCCTGTTTGTTTAATGACTGGACATGCATACAGGCCCAGAGCTGAAAGGAAGGTAGGAAGAGACGTGGAACATGTGAGTAAATGGATTCTTATTTATGTGTAGAGGTGTTAAGGTCAAAGCTCTGAGCTCTGTTCACCTTGTCTTTGCATTTGACTTATAAGCAGACTGATGTTTGTCTGAATTAAGATGTTCAGTTTAATGTAAATTTGCCCCCTCGTAGGCTTATGAAATCTGTTAGCATCAGCGCATTACCAACCATAGAATTGGTGTCTGTGGAATTTAGTGGATGATGTTCAGTATAATGAACCTCCAGAGGGCTTTGTGTTGGAGTCTCGCTCAACCTGTTTGGAATTTATTTCACATTTACAGCATTTCAAAATACATGATTTCTTACTGGTCAGAAAACTATTCCTAAAGTCTGTATGAACAATCTGAAGCAGTTCTTACCAGTGTCTTGATTTGATTTCATCCACAGCCTTGTGTGATTCACACGCACTCCAAAACCAGACTCTTCCGGCTTTTGTGATGTGGTTCGCTGCCAGCATCAGTCTGATTAGCTGCAGCTGTCCAACTAGCTTGTAGGTAGCAGCTGAAACTTAAAGCAGAGGCTTAAGTACAAAGATATACCAAGCAGATAGTTAAAAAAAATCTGCAACTTTGTAAAATGGCATTTTTTGCTTACAATCCCAGCTTGTACACATGCTGCTCTGGGGGGAAGGTTTCAGGTACATTGTTCCTGCAGCTTGGAATCTGCTACAAGAGAATTCGGTCTGAAAGAGCTGGTCTTAAAGGGCAGTTGCTGTTTTGACTTAGATTTGATTACAGAGTCTTGTAGATTCTGTGATGTGTCAAAGCTCAATACTATAGTATCAACAAATTGTAGTCCCTTTGATTGACACCTCATCTGACCAATTGGGTTGATTTATGGTCTCTCCAGAGCCAATAATATCTCGAGTGTGACATGGTGTGACCGGACACTCCCATACTCTTATCTCAGTTTTGATTTCATCCTTCCAAGTGTGCTACTTAAAAAAATAATTAATTAATAAAAAAAAAATTAAAAATTCCAGACAAGGACATATAAGCTTTCTGTGTGAAAGTGGCTGATTTCTGTGCATTCTTACTTCAATAACTACATACTAACTACAGGTACGATAAGTGTGACTACTGAGGTTAAAAATTCTTACTTTTAAAGAGAAACCAAATCTTTGTTAGTACTCCAGAGGGTTAAGAACTTCTAATTTAATTTTAGGTATACCTTTAATAGTTATTTAGGCATTTTAAGGGGAAGGTAAAGGGGTTAATGTTTCTATTAGCAGATCATAGGTATCTGACAAGGAGACAGAAAACTTAACAATCTAACACATGTCGGCCTGTGTTTGTAATTGTTGTGTGTTGTATATATGTAACTCTGTTGGAAAGTGGTGCTGCTGATCTCAGCTAGAATACTCTTGTTAAAGAGGTCGTTCACTATGTGTTCACTATTGTTTTTATTGCTTTTAAAAACAATGAAACAATTATTTTAGTGCTTATACAGTTGCTTTATTTGTTTCATGCCATTGTTTTTCATGTACAGCACTTTGTTTCAGCTGTGGTAGTTTTTAAAGTGCTCTATAAATTATGTTGAGTTGAGTTGAGTGTTTCCCACATATACTGTTGACAATACCTGTGCAGGCTGCCCTGGTCTGTCACCAGACTATATCAATAAATGTGGATTTATGTATCTGTGTAAGATTGCCATCTGCAATCAGTGATTCAAGCAAACGCTTGTCACACATGAATCTCATTGTCTGTGTCAGAGACAGAGGTCAGTGCATCCCTCTTGTTAGAGCTCTGACTGAGGTTTAGACATCTAATGTTATACATAAACCTTCTTATGCTGTTTTTTTTAAAATGTTATATGAAGCTGGTCGCTGCCTTTGTCACTCTGCAGTATCAGTTTGAATCGTTGTGGTTCACACAGTCATTCATAATTTTTCAACTTTAAAATGTTTTCTCCACCTCCTCCTGTGTACGGTGGGTAGATACTTTTGGCTTGAGGGTCATTCACTGGCTTTTTATAGAGCATGTAAGCACACCACAGACTCTTTATCACCTGATTTTAACAAGTTTAGGGTTTTTATGCTTTCATTCAAACAAAAAAAATATAGTACATATACCTCAAGTAAGCTTAGTGTGAGATATGTGAAAAAAGAGTTTATTTATCATTTTTAAATTTCTGTTTTTTAATAGTACTGTACAAATAAGAAGCCTCTTTGTCTTCAGCATACATGTTTACAAGTAGCATGATATGTATTTATCATGTTTATTCTAGTGAGGACTACAGAGCCATACTGTGCTGTGTTGATCTTATAATCTTGTAATAAAAAAAACACATCTCATTAAGCGGTATGAACATCTCACTCATCTTTCAGTTAAAACAGAAAAAAAAAAATATGAAGAGATCCACACATGTGCATCTGCACATGCACCCGAGGATATCTGGCACCGTCCCAAATCCCATCTCCCTTACAAAGAGCTATTGTAGTTAGCTATGATAATGAGCTCAATATGCCCTCCTCAGGAATGTGTGAAAACGGGCTGTTTCAACTGTAGAAATGCCCCCTTTCCCACAGTCTTAAAGAGGCAGCGGCCCCTCTGTAGCATGACTGGCATACAAATGTCTTTGTGCCTCTGAACAGGGCCGACGTTTGGCGGACCGGCAGGCGGGCAGATGAGAGAGGGCACCCTGGCTGCTGCCCAAAATCCACAACAGCCATATGCAGAGGAGGTGGAGGAGCATCTCCCAAGTGTCTGAAGGTTAACTGTGGAGCGGCGGGGCCGTGAGCTCTGATTAGTGATTAGTGAATGAGGGAGCAGGCTGAGGCCGCAGAAAAGCACTCAGACATACGAGCCAAGACAGTTATGACGGAGAATGTGCCAAGATGAAAACGCCACAGGTGGGAGGAGGAGGAGGAGGCAGAGCTGTCTGTGGGCAACTATCACATTTATACTGTACATATATAGAAAAGTGTGAAAGTCCTCAGAACACAGAGCCAAGCTGTGCTATAGTTTCTTATTCTCACAGAAGAGCAAAAGGCCATAAAAACAACACATTAAGCGTGTTCCAGAGCCATATTATAACAAAGAAAGCATTCTTCACCAATGATGTCTCACTATATTTATTAAACAAAAATGTTGCATGTTTCAAAAACAGAGAAAACCAGCACACACACACGGTGTCCGAAGATAACATGTCATGTTTATTTTTTCACTGTCATCTTTAAGTGTTCAGTGACGAGACAAAGATAACATTTAAATTTTCAAACTTATAATTACCATTCAAATAATTCAGGGGAAAACAGAAATTAAATGAATCTAACCATAAAAACAGAATGAAAGACCTACAAAATCTGGAGAATTTACTTCCCAGATTTCCAGATTGATGATAGGTCTCCGCATCTCCAAACTAAAAATTGGATATGGCTAGTGCTGCTGTTCCGCAACCCACACAAAAGATGTACATATCACACTTTTTCTCTCTTTTTTTGTACTTAATGTGGAAATATTTAAACTTTGAAAAGAAAAAGTCTGCTTCATAAACGCTTTCAGTCTGGAGGGTCTGGGTTTATCTGTGCAAGGATTTCTTCCTGAAAAGAAAAGAGGTTTTTAAGACCAAAAAAAATCATCAGATCTCCTCTAAAAACAAGTGACACCAAGATAAGACACCAAGATAAATTTAACGCACAGGAAATGAATGTTTTGTAGCTGCCTGTTGGAGTGAAAGCCAATGAATGAATGTCAAGAACCGTTGGCTATTCATTTTATCAAAGCATAATGTGCAAGTACTGTGTGACAAATATGAGCCTAAAATCTGTTCAATTTGAAATACTTTACAGGTAAAAAATAAATCTATGGTGGAGTTTGTTTCATGTGACACACTTCTAATACCCTTTTTTGTCTATGTATTCTGGGATTCAAACTTATTTTTCCAGTCAAGAATATTGTTCAAAAAATCTTTGTGAAGTGAAATGTCAGGTAAAGGTCTTCATTGTGTCCTTACACAAGGTATTTTGGTGTACAGTAATGTGAGTCAGACGGTAGTCTTTGGTCCCAGGACAGCAGCATTGAGACAATATGTCAAGGTTAAGGGAAAGACACAAGAGAGTGAGGACCAAGGTGCATATCAACACACAAAGATGATATCTAAAACTCTAAAAAGTCAACATGGCATGGCGAGACACAACATGACGAGAAGACAAACTGAGCAGGAAATCACTCCCTATCCGCCATACAGTGGATACGCCAACAAGCTGTTTCAAGAACAGCCTGTTGGGCTGAGGATAACAGATGAAACTGCAAAGAGCTCCACATCTGCATAGAAACTACACATTGCTGAGCACAACAAGTTGTTACAAAGGAGCATTGTTTAAGCTTTCACCCTCTGACTGCACCATAAAGAAGACTACATCATATATTCTGGTGTAATGTATTTTAGACTTACATCCAAAACAAAAAAATTCAGAGCTTTCTTCAGTTTACAGTATTTTTTTTTCTCCTTTCAGACTTTTTCCCATCAGAATGAATTTAAAAGAGAGCAGCTCTAGGCTGGATGCAGCTCTGGTTCAGACTCTTCCTCTGCCTCTTCAGGACCTCTGAGTTGTTAGCCCTTGATCGATGGTCATGACCCAAGAAGGCCTTCCTCAGGAGGTCCTGACTGTCTGGGTCAGTCTCAAACCTGGGTGTCAGGACCTGTAACCGCTCCAGCCAGAGGAGAGAGGAGGAAAACAGAGGAAAGCACTTAAAACTGAAGTAGCAGTGCAAGATTTTTATCCTTTTTCTTAAGAATAACTTGTTTCCCTTGCTTTGGATGAAACCTTTAAAAAGACTGTGCCAAGCTAGGTTACAAGAAAATTTGTGCTCCGCTTAAATTTGTTAGTTTAGATTAAACTGACAACTTTTTTTATGTATATATGAATATATGGGAGACACTACACTGCAGGATTGTAGGATAGAAATCAGATTGCAACATCTTGTGTTGAAACTGACATATTGATGTTGACAATCCAAAAATAGGTTTATAAAAAGTGAGCTGTCACAGGTATCAAAAGGTTCACAGACCTACACAGGACATGTGCGAGACAACCAAAGAAACCGAATTGGACCTGCTGCATGTCTCTTTCATGGGGGTTTATGGGAGCACTTAGCAGAGAGATGCTGGGAACATCTCTGCAGAGCAATGAAATATAGCAAGAACGGCAGCCACAAAAGTTTATTTAAAGATTATGCACAGTTTAGAGAGTTCTGTTTCTTTGGCTATGACAGTGGTTTCAACAATATGTTCACAAAATGCTACAAACTGGTTTGAAATTCTGAAGTATCGTCTAGCTATTGCAGCAGAGCTGTGACAAGAAGTATGGACAAGGTCCAGAGCCTTTTAACATTGGACTCACACCAGATCCCTATCTGGTTGTCTCCACTCTGTTGTGGTTTGACTGTGTCCTCTCTCATCTGTCAACTGACACAACTGCATGTTGAGTCCAGCACATGGCAGGACCACCGGACATCTGTATGAGTTGACACACTGACTTGTATAGAAACCTTTCTGTGTGGGAGCGGAGCCAGACCAGGGACACATCTGCTGTATTTTGGCTGTTAGGACAGAGGAGTTCTTGCACTTCCCACCTCAATGTCTTTATTGGGCTCTAAAAACCTAAAATCCTTGGACTCCTGGCCAGGTGCCATTCATATTGTTGGTTTGTTGCTGTAGTAGAGTTAAATACAATCTAATGTGGACACGGTTTATATTATTTTGAAAGTCAACCAGATGTTTTAATGTTGTTTCATTGCCTGACTTCCTGCTAATTAATGTGTCAATGCTTCAGTATCCGCCAAAACAGAAGTCTTGTGCATCGGGTCTGGAGAGCTCTGACCAACAGACATTGACTTACATTAAAACCTATAGCTCTGGTGCAGTGATAGAGCGGAGACAGATCAGAACTCCCTTGAAAAAGAGGTTTTTAATCTGAATAGGACATTCTTGGTTAAATAAAGGTTAAATAAAATAAAATAAAATAAAAAAGATCTGGTGTAATTTGGCTATAATCCTCTTCCACACTGAGTACGACCACCTGGCTGCAAAGACACAAGGATTCACTCAGAGCTTCTTTCGATCTCATCAGTGATGACAAACTGCCTCCATGCAGAATCAGGATAGCTAGAGAAGCAGCCTGAGACCCTCCTGGAGCCCTGCAGGTAAATCACTTACAAAATCACTGATTCAGATGATTCATCTTCTGAATCTGATGCAACAAACGGTAGGCTCATCTTCAACCAGCTGATAAAAATAACTTAACATTTGTTCTGTTACAAAACAAAAACATACAATTAAAAAATTATATTCAAATATTTAACAGCAGTCTAAATAAAATGAGTTGTTAGTTTTTATGTATGTTTGTAAAACACTGCATTTAATTTTTTTTTTCTTTTATTATTGCTTCTTATTTCATAACATTTAATCAAACCAAAAGCATTTGGAAAAAAAATTGCCCATAGAAGCATGGCTGCATTCCTTATGTTTTCATTTCTGCTTTTGTTTATTTTTAGACATTTCATAGAACTTACATCAGTGTGAACCTGCTTAACATGTGGTACTCTGAATTTACATCATTAACATTTTACATCAGCCAGAAAATGTGGCTAAACTGAGATTAGGTGAGTTTACCAGCCGTTACATCACTGATCAAAAAGTCCAAACTTCCCCTCAAGATTCCCATTTCAAATAAAACCAAAGTTGCTCTGCTTTAATTTGTGGTTCTCTCCCACTCTCCTTCTTTCTTCCCGCACATACGCATGTAAACACATTTGATATGTACACAAACACCCACCTCCAACACACTCATCCCCTAACTTTTTTATCCACAGCATGAGCACCGCATCCACACAAACACGCACATTAATCCCTGTCCCTCATTTGGATACTTCTGTGCTCATCAGCATGGTGAAAAGCGGATACGTGTTTGTTGTTTGTGTGTATGTGTGTTTGACATCAGTCCGAAACCAGTGGGCCACCGAGCGGTCCAATCAGCGCAGTGAGAAACAGCAGGACTCACAGCAGTGCATCTATCTTTAAGGCCAGGCCATAAAACGGAACAGAATGATGAAAAACCTCAAGTCTGAAAGAAATGTTCGTCCTTGTACGAGAATCTGGTCATTATCGCCTCAACCCCATGTCAGAAAACTTCTCTGAAGTTCTTACAATCTCTGAACCTTTAGCATCTTAACGGTCACACTTTCATCACCCTCTCTGCTTCCTACCTGCTGCTTCTGCTCTCAGGTAGATCTCTTACTTGACAATCTGTTATGTTTAGCTATTATATGAGCGCTGTCAGCTTTCCAAAGGCCTTCATGACAGCACCAGCTGTGGTTCCTGGGAGAGCTGTGAAGAAAAACTGCCAACGCTTTTGTACTTTGAAGAAATGAATGAGCACAATGGGTCTTGATGAAGAGGAAAACTGAGAAAGGATGAATCAAACAGATATTTTGGGTCATTTTCATTCATTTACTGTTGTTCCTATTTCCTTTGCTCACTGTGACATTCAGTGATTGATTATTCATGCCAAATAAATAATAAAACGTGTGATACTTTTTTCATTCTGCACTAAAAGTTGCATTAAATGCAGTGTTGGTAATCAGATTTAGATACACTTTTTCTTTAACTGGGTAAAATGATCTTTATGAACCGGCAATCAATGCATGATGTGTTCTTAAATCAGAGTGAAAAATATCTGCTGTCTACCGCAGGAGTAAACCTGGGAAAACACCAACCAATCCAAGCGTTTGGCAGCCAATTTGTTAAACCAATCAAATCCCATCCTGCCGTTCTGGCCACTTCCTGTGCGTACATTTTGCCAGTGTGCACCAGCCCCAATTCAGTGTGCATAACCAAGAGGGATCCAAGTACGCTGGAGAACGGCAAAAAAAATGACCTATACCCCGATTACTGGTAACATAGTGCAAACAAAAACGATGTGCTGAGGACCGGTTTGAGTCTGTGGTTTTGAATCAGTCATGATCATATGAGTGGGAGCATTGTTTTGGAGAAGCTCCCTTAAGAGCACAAACGTTTTCTTACACTACAAACCGTGCCATTTCCTTACCTACCGAGTTATAATTTCCAACATACAAGCCAGTTGTTTCAATGTAAATTAGTTTCTTTGTAGTGATTGTATGTAGACTTCAACTTAAATCAAATTTTGGCTATGTATTTATTTTTACACATTGATCTCTATTAACAGTTATCTTTCAAGTGAAGTTTTGTATCATTAGTCAAGCAGCCATACAAGATATTTGCACCTACTGTATTAGAACACATCCATGTAGAACAAAATGTGTTGATGCATTTAAAGAGCCTCCCTGATAACAGAGAAATAAAATTTCCAGGTCAAGGCAGAAGAAAAGATGCTTTTGAGTTAACTCAGAAAATTATAAGGGCAGAGTAATAAGACCTTTTTTTTTTCAGCTACACTTTTAAAATCTGCTGGGAAGAATATGAGTGAGAAATCTGAATCCTGCAGGACTTTTGTTACATCAACACACCTGGCTAAAAACCATGTAAGGTGGGTGTGATTGTCGGTTCTTGAAAGTGTGATGGCTGCACCAGCTGCTGAAAAAATGAATAAATGGTCTTTATGCTTTCTCTAGCATTGCTATTAACACTGCAGTTCATGCAGTAATGTCTAGACATTACCTTCAAGCTACCAGACTCCTTTATTGAAAAATCAGCTATTCTATCTTGCATGAAGTGAATACTGTTTGTTTACTGCTGAACACTCTGGCTGGGATTTGGGGGATTTTTTTAACATAAGTATTGTGTTGTATTTAAAGATACAGTGTCAAACAAAAGCCGCTGAAATAGGGCGTCCCTGAAAAAGAAGTGGCTTGGATGGAAGCATATGTTGCTCCAAAACTTGTATGTACCTTTCAGCATTAATGAAGCCCTCTCAGATGGTCAAGTTAGCCATCCGATGGGCACTAACACACTCCCATACCATCACAGATGCTGGCTTTGAGACTTTGCGCCAATAACAATCCAATCTTCTTTGGCCCAGAGGACATGATGTCCATGTTTTCCAGAAACAATTTGAAATGTGGACTCATCAGACCAAAGCACACTTTTCCACTTTGCATCAGTCCATCTCAGATGAGCTCGGGCCCTGAGAAGCCGGCAGCATTTCTGGGTGTTGTTGATATATGGCTTTGGCTTTGCATGGTAGAGTTTTAACTTGCACTTGTAGATGTAGTGATGAATTGTGTTAACTTACAATGGTTTTCTGAAGTGTTCCTGAGCCCGCGTGGTAATATCCTTTACTCAATAGGTCAAATGTCACAGTCATTGAATGTTGGTTTTTAGCCTTGCTGCTTATGTGCAGAGATTTCTCCAGATTCTCTGAATCTTTGGATAATATTATAGACTGTAGATGATGAAATCCTTAATTCTTTGCAATTGTACACTGAGAAACATTGTTTGTAAACTGTTGGACTATTTGTTTATGCAGTTGTTCATAAAGTGGTGAACCTCACCTCATCCTTGCTTATGAATGACTGAGCCTTTCAGTCTTTTATATCCAATCATGACACAATCTGTTTACATTTAACCTGTTCACCTGTGGAATGGTCCAAACAGGTGTTTTTCATCAACTTTCCCAGTTTTTTCTTGCCCCTGTACCAGCTTTTTTGGAACGTGTTGCAAGTATCACTTTCAAAATAAGTGAATATTTAATTTAGAAAAAAAAAAATCAGTTGAACAATAAATATCTTGTATTTGCTGTGTATTCAGTTCAACAAAGATTGAACATGATTTGCAAATCATTGTATTCTGTATTTATTTGTATTTTACACAACATCCTTTATTGGAATTAGGGTTGTAATAGAGCCATTACAGCTGCCAAATTGTACATATTATCGAATCATATGGACGCCGGTCTTAGTAAAAATCAGAGCAGGTTTAAAATACCAGAATTAACCTTCAAATATCTTGAGCATGAATCTTATCTGACTGTGTGAGCCAGAGATAATGAATCCAAATTAAAACTATCTTAAATGATTTTAGGGAAAGTGATCTAATCTGAGCATTTCGTAGATCATGCTCTAAGAAATGATTACCACCAAGACATGCTATTTTCTAATCTTTTGAGGATTATCACTTAAGGTCTTGGATGACCTCCCTGTACAATGTTCCAAATCTCCCCTCCTCTCTCCTCTGACAGCAGGGGCAGATGGGTGTCTCAGGCACACCCCAGGGTGGGTGTGACACCCAGCTGGGGTCTCAGGCTGCCTTTAGGGAGCCCCGGCATCGTCAGCAGTCTGCAGAGGGTTTGGAAGGATCAGGGGACATTTTTCTGCAAATGCTGAAAATATTTCTGCTTCTGTGAAATAAGTCTGTCACAAGAAATAGCTGTGGGTTTTTTTGTTTGTTTGTTTGTTTGTTTGTTTTTTTAAATCCTTTTAGCAGATCATGTCATTGCAGTTGTGTATATATGAAAGATGTGGTCAATTGATAAAACTGAAAAATGTATACCATGAATATGATTTTAGCAGTCTTCTACACTTTAAAAATCGAATTTAAATTATTATAAACCATCTGACCTAAAAAAAAAAAAAAAAAAAAAAAAAAAAAAAAAAAAATAGACAGAAACTTTGATGTTTATGGCATACTGACTTGGTCAGTACAACAGAATCCATATTATCAAGTGTAGAAATGAAATATTTTAAACATACTTTGAGATTTGATATTTCATAACAAACAACTTATTACAAAAGTACACATGCATAACTTCTAGGAAGGTGAATTATTTAATACTTGTCAAGCTTTTATGGTTACACCATTTGATAATTTAATGGGACTGATTCTTTCATTGGTTAAAAAATGGTAGAACTGACTGGGACATCAACAGAAATGTAAACTACACATTTAAACAAACATCCAAAATGTTGTTTCAGGAAGTTTAAAGCATATTGTTGATACGAACCCTTATTTATTACTGTCCCATGTCTCTGCTGTAACTCTACAGGCTGAGGGATAGTGATGTCGAGATAACTGTTGTCATGCTGCTGATGTCTAGAAATAATTATTTATAAACTCCAACAGTGTCATTCTCTGTGCCAGGATATTTATTCAGCAGCCACAATTTTCCTCTTCTGTATTTATATCGACAAGAACTTGTCTTCTTGTGTCTGTACATTGACTTCATATGTAATTTACAAAGTATTTGTGTCTGGTGTGAATGAGACATTAGAGAATATTTTTTAACCACTCAACTGCCCCTACATTATGTTGCAACAGTTACACATTTAATTTCTGTTTCATGGCTGCTGGTTGCAGTGCAAATAGTTTAACTACATATTTCAGTAGTGAAGTGGTAGTGCTGTTATTTTCAAAATCGTTTCAAACGTTTCAATAGCTGAGCTGATTTAATGGTCTTGTAGTGTTAGTGGACAGAAATGTACATTCTCCTGAAACATTTTAAAATGATATGAATGAAGTAAAACTGCTTGAAGTGCTGTGGTCTCATCTCACACAGCAGGGTTATCCATTTAAAATTCCTATCCAGTCAGAGAAAATGTATTGAATGCGAAGTCTGGAACATCATAATGAGTAAAAATGTATTCAATTTTTTTGTAATGTTAAATCACTGATATTTACTTCATTCATGAACTGAAAAAGGTGTTTTAGTGGTTGTTTGTTATTCTTGATTAATTTTTGACTTCTAAGATGCTTGCTGGTTTTCTTGTTTTCATGACAAATTTGTTAAGACTGTGTATTAACATATATTTGACAATATTTATGGTTGTCTAACACTTCAGTTAACAGAACATTTACAGTAGACAGTGAAATCATTATTATCTTATTACATTTAAGAAGGGCTGTATTTTCTGTCTGTCAGTCTGTGAGCATCAGACAGTGATTTTGTGCTCTTAAGGGAAAATTGAACATGAATGAGTTGGTCCACTTTTGTTTCTTTAAGTCACTTTCACACCAACGTCGTTTGGTCCGGACTTTCGGACTTATCTGTTTAATTTGAAGAAAAATGATAGGTGTGAAAACTCCCTTGGACCTTGGTCCGAACCAAACAGTTGGACCTTGGTCCGACATAAAGCAGTGGTCTCGGTCCTGACCAAACGGGACCACAGTCTGGTACATGCCCAGTGTGAAAGCATTTTTTTTGAAAGGTTTGGACCTTCGTACCAATCACAGGATTACACACTTTCTCCTTCTTTCCTGTCGACAACAATGAAGTTTTCGTCTAATTATACATCCCAAAATATGACCTCAAATCAGCATGATGTACAATTCTTCAATTTGTCGCTGTTGGTGGTATAAAAACAATAATATGATAGCGATTTCATTCATTGTTGACAAAATTAAATTCCCGCTCAACATGTTGACGTCAGATGCCCGCCGGCCAAATGACCAATCAATGTAAACTTCAGAGACACGCAGAGTACGCGGTGAATGATGGTATCATGTAGGTGGTTTGGGTTGCACTCCATATGCAACCCACCCCCTTGAGTGGCCAGCCCAGGTTGAACTCCCGCCTGTGGTGACTTTCCAGCATGTCACTCCCCACTCTCACCCTCTTTCCTTCTCAATCCACTATCCTCTCCTCTCACATTAAAGACATGAAAAGCCTGAAAAAAACTTAAATAATATATAAATATATAACTCGAATGTGTTAAACTACTTTTGTCAAATCGTTGTAGCTTAGCTTGCTACACTTCTTTGGGTCATAGCTTTAGCACAATGAAGCTTGATTTAACAGCGTAACTGGTAGCTTAGCTCACTGCATTATCCAAGTAGCTTGCCCAACACTGTATGGTTGTTGCAAAAAACCTGAAACATTTGTACAACTTCTCTGTAAAGGCTTTAACACTCCTTAGATGCTTTTAAAGGGGACTGCAAACTTCATTCTCAATGATGCACATGAATAACTTGTTAGCCTGCCTGGTGAACACCCACATGTTTTAAACTTCTCCCCAGTCTCAGCAGATTTTTCTTTGAACACAATTAGTGTCCTAACTGAGATCATCTTGATGACATCGCCATGGTTATTTGATTAGCCACATAAAACTCCCTCCAGTGGTTTCTAAGGGTACAGTGGAGGACACTGAGGCCGTGTCCTTGGTATCATTTCAAGATATTTAGGGAGTGACTTTATAAAGATATGACACAGATATTTCACCAGAGGTAGGAAATTGTGTTGTTTTGTCCTCCATATGAAACCATGACAGCAAACATGGTTAACGTTTTTATTTTGGTCATGCAAGACCAATTTTAAGCTTAAGTAGAGGGGCTGTATAAAGTACTTGTCCATGGTAAATGTGTTTCCATTCAGCTTTTCAGGCATAACTTCTAAAATTGAAGAAAGTAACAAGGCAGAGAATTCTGGATGGTTAGTCAGAACGCTTACATGCACACACCAGTCCAACTAAGGTCATAGTTCGATCGTGAAGTCATAATGGGGGATCTGGTCTTGTCTGCCTATACATGCAGAAAAGAGAACTGGGCTTCTGTCTGAGAACATCTGCGAATGGGCAGTGCTCTGTTCATTTTTGACAAGCAAAGCTGTGTGCAGATCAAACTAGTTTCAGTTCACCTGAAGAGAAAACAACATATCACGAAGATGGCTGAGATGGATGTCGCTGTAGCTCTTTGTGTTTTTATAAATGTTCATGCCAGAGTGTTTGTTTTTTGTGTTGGAGCTATGGCGTGTGTGAGGACAGTGACCCTATTTGTCATGGTCATCTACTTTCCTTTCTGGCTGAATGCCAAGGCGTACAGAGACCTGCCAAATCTAACCGCAGCCTGATAGCAACCATATTATCTAGGTGTGTCAATCGAGCTATGCTCAGCCTGTATTCAGTCCAGCTAAACTGTTGACATGCATTTTAATAGTCCTGTCTCACGCTGACTAAGCTCATAGTCCGATTTAGCATGTAAACATGCTGACTGATGTGAACTGTAGCTGTATGTGAGCCTCTGGTATCATCTGATTAAGAAAAGTCCAGAAATAATGGTGTCACCAAATCACATTCGCATGGTCACACTCAAACAGAGTAGCCTTTGTTGTGCATAAAGGTAGACAGTTGACTTGGAGGATCATACTGCTTAATGTGTATCACAGGAGCTTCTTGTCCTCAGAGGCCACCACTGTTTGTGTTGCTTAACTGATGGGAGGGTTGAACAAATTAAGTAAATGCCTTCATGTAGAATCTGGAAATCACTAAAACATTCCCTTTTGGATACACTGAACATTTCTGTTTCTTGTGGGCCAACCTCTGCTACTTAAACAAGTATTAAGGTGTGTGGAAATCATTTGTTAGCTTGTGTATCATGCAGCTAGTATCTACCATTCATTGGTATTATGTTCAGAATTTCTACAGTGAATAAAAGATACCACTAGACAAAAGTTTTGGAGGGAACATTTGTTGAAATATGTACCTTAGTATGTCAAAGAAACAAAGAACTTCTGCATCATTAGCTCTAAACCAGTTTGTATCTTATTAACCCTTAGGATCCCAAGCAGTTTTTGGTCATGTTTGGCATCTGTCGCATTTTTACTCACTGTGGTTTAAATTTCTCTCAGCAAAGTGAAGTCCTGCACCTCTTTAGATTCAAGACAACCATGGCTACCGGCTAATGTAACCCAATTATGCATATTCATGCAGTGTGACAAAATTTAAAATCTATAAATTAAAAGAAGAATGCCTTTCTCTGATTTTATCCTTTTAAAAATTTAATTAAATAAATAAATAAATAAATAAATAAAAATAAGGAATTAGCTAATTAGGCTCATTTTCCCTGCAATATGAAGTCCTACTCCTCTATTGGGCCAGGACAACCATGGCTAAAGCCAGATGTAACTCAAAAATGTTTCCTAACAATCAGAATTCAATAATTATTGCAACATTATTACAAGCTATTAACTCTTTTTAAACTATTTACAGTGAGGACTGTTGCTGCTATTTACAGAATTTACAGTAGTGCTGAGCAGGTCTGTGCAGAAATGTTATGCCAGTAAGACAATGCCATGGGAATATAGGGTGTATGTCAATCTTTCAGGGCTTGCTGAAACCATTAATGAAGCACTGAATTATTATTATTATTATTATTATTATTATTATTATTATTGTTATTATTATTATTATTATTATTATTATTATTATTATTATTATTATTATTATTGTTGTTGTTGTTGTTGTTGTTGTTGTTGTTTTTGTTGTTGTTTACAGAATTTAGCTACAGCAAACTGTTTATTTACTGAAAATTTTCAAAGAAGACATGAGAATCCAAGTGATGTTGATGAAATTCTGTTTAGACATGTTGCTAACATCACTTGTGATACATTCAGGTACCTTCGGAAACTTGAGAATCTGACAGTTACATCATTCATTCATTCATTCATTCATTCATTCATTCATTCATTCATTCATTCATTCATTCATTCATTCATTCATTCATTCATGTATTTTTAGGTTTTTGAATTGAACAAACAGTTTGTGAATGCCAGTCATTTAAAAATAAGTAGTATTGTGATTCTGCCGGCAGGATCGGGATCCTTAAGATTAATCTAACACTGGAAGGACCTGCAAGTTTTTCTTCAATTGGCATTACTCTTAAATAGACAAATGAGCATCATATACTGCCAAAAAGAGGACAGAAGCACTAAGCAAGAAGTCCCTAAAACCCCAAAAGATCCGAGTGGTAGAGTACAGAACTTACAAAGTGCCTTTAAAAAGGACAGCTGTTCTATGATTTGATGGGTCACAGGAAGTACTATTCCGTAATCATGAAACAATTATATTTTTAAATGATGACCTGTCTGACTTCCTCTTTCACATCTTAAGGAATTTTCTAATCCCTCTCTGATCATTTTTTCTCTTTCTGTGTCATCCTCTTTGTCTGACAGGCTTTTAATCTCATTTATTACAAAGAGCTTTGTTTCTTACTTCTTTTTTTTCCCCCTGGCCTGCACTGTGCTGCTTAGTGTGCATTAACGTCTCGTCCTTATGTTCCCCTGAGCCACTCTAAAGAGCAGGGATTAATATCAATTATGGACGAGTGGGAAAGTTCCCCTCCTTGTGCCAGATCTTTAATAGGGACATGTGTAAGTCATTACCTTGACACTTTTGGCTCCCAACACAGTTTAAGTATCTGTCTGAGAGTGTGCGTGTGTGTGCGTGTGTGTGTGTGTGTGTGTGTGTGTGTGTGTGTGTGTGTGTGTGTGTGTGTGTGTGTGTGTGTAAGACTGAGAGATGATTGATGATAAAGAGGAACAGAGTGATGGGGGGCGTCTGGGTTTCTTTCTAGTTCCATAAAGCTCCGAAACTGCAGAAAAAGTGGGTTTATATTCTCTGAGAAGTCGCCTTTGAAAAGTGATGAGAGGCTCGATGGTGACAAACCTTCTATCAAAACTTTCAAAAACCTCTTTCTGGGCTTCCATCGCTTTCTCTCTCTCTCGCACACACACACACACACACACACACACACACACACACACACACGTGAACCTCCATCAGCAGCAGCAGCGGCGGCGGCAGCAGGCTCGAGCTCCATCAGAGCTGTGTTGTTGACAGTGTTGAAGTGTAGACGGCTCTGACACACCTCCTCTCTTCTGCACAGAGTATTTGTGCATGGCAGATCACAGCCCGGTCAGCCTCTCACAGGCTCTGCAGTCTGATGAATGAATGCTGTAACAGAGGTCACAGAGATATATGGGTTAGCCAATACAGGCCCTGATCTCATTAAAATATGGAGGAGCCGCCAGTCTCTGCAGACGAGGGATGAATGCAGACTGACAAGTCATGTTATGGATATTGGCGTCTTTAAAGCCTTTACTTATCTTTATATTTCCTCTCATGTCCTCCTTGATGTATCTCCAGCTCTGACTGTCTGAAGTGAAGACACCTGAGGGAATTTCCTTTTACTTTACGTTTTTATTGAAGAGTTTTAGAGCCCAAAGTGACTAATGTGGTGCTGGAACATCACAGACGTTTATTGAAGTACTAAATGTAAGCTCATATTTGAGGTACTTTTTTGCCACCTTCTACTTCTTCCACATTTCATATGGGAGTAAATTACTTTACTTACACTGATAACACTTGTGGAACTTTTTAGTGCCCACTGTGCATAAATCATTACCTATATATCTTTGCTTGTAATACCCTACATGTGTACTATGTGCTTTCCAACAAAAACCATATTCTTCTTTCCTTTAGCGTTGAAACATAAAAATTTAACAAGAAAAGGTAATTAAAGGTTGTTTCTTCAGAGTTCCGTGATCGTTTGTTCAACACCTTTCTAAAGGTATCAGTTACAGAAGAGCTGGTCATTCTTGTTGTTTATGGTTTTGTTTGCTACTTAGTTCTTAGTCCTCAAAGGAGCTTTCTAGTTATGAAAGTAATTATATGAAATGGTTTAGTTCTCATCTGGATGACAGGTGCTTTGCAGTTTCCTCAGCTGATTTACTTTCATCAGTGACAGATACATGACATGGGGTTCTGCAGGGTTCAGTTTTGGGTCCAGCTCTCTTTCTCATTTACATGCTCCCCCTGTAATATGATTGGTAATTATAAAGTCCGGTATTACTGTCTTTCAAATAACATGCAATTCTACATTCTAACTAGACATGACGACCAATCAAACAAAATAACTAACAGTCTAGCAGAAATAAAACTATGGATTTCAGAAAAAAAAAATATATATATATATGATACAAAATCAGGAAAAAAAATGTGTCTGCCCTCCAGCAAAAGGATTTGTAATCATTTCTCATCTGAGTGATTTGTCATATCATGTTAAATTCTTAGAAACCTTTGTGTAATTTTGGACCAGGACAGGCAAAATAAAAGAAATTCAGTTTTGTTTTTATCATTTCAAACAAAAGTAAAGTCCTTCATGTCAACCAGTGATATTGAGAAGCTCATTCCTGCTTTTTCTCTTACCATCTCAATCCAACATGCAGCTGCTCAGTTTTTATCAAAAGTAGAATATGTGCCACATCAATCCAATTTAAGCTCACCTTCATATGCAGCTTATTGTAGGATTGATTTTAAGACTCTTTTAATCACATTAGACTCATTCTGGGCTGCACGACAGAGCAACAGTTAGCGCTGAAGCCTCACAGCAAGGAGGTCACCATTTTAAATCCCACTTCGTTTGTCTTTCTATGTGGAATTTGCATGCTCTCCCCGTGCATGTGCGGGTTCTCTCTGGCTTCCTCCCAGAGCCCAAAATCATGCTCATCAGGTTAATTGGTGATTCTAAATTGCCCGTAGGAGTGAGTGTGTGCATGAAAGGTTGTCTGTCTCTATGTGTCAGCCCTCCTCTCGCCCTAAGACAGCTGGGATAGGCTCCAACCACCCGTGACCCTGAACAGGGTAAGCGGTATAGAAGAGGAGTGAATGAATGGGCTGAAAATTAAAGGTGACTTTGGAGACTTAATGAAATCACACTTGCACAATCCCCTACTCAGGACTTATTTTTACAGATAAGCTTTTATTCGGTGATTTTATGTAATTATAACTTTAACTTTATTGGCCTGTATTTATGTTTATTTATAGTTATTTTATTGCTCGGCTCCTCTTTATTTGGTTTCATTGTTAACTATCTATTTTACCCACCTTGAAGCACTTTGTGATCCATATTGAAAAGTTCTGTAAAGTTCTGTATTATTTTTATTATTATACAAGTCAGTTGTAAGTCCAGTTCTGATACTCACATGCCTATTATCGGTGCTCTTGGCTGTTGACAGGGGTCAGTGTGGACACCCTAACTGGTCTGCAGCTTCACAACAGACCGAGATACACCTCTCCTGTTGGTTGGACCACAGTGAGCCTTGGCTGCTCATGTCTTTTGCTCACTGCTTTTTATTTTAACTTCAAGGACAAAATGTTGTCTCGCTGCCTCCCATATCCCACCCACAGACAGTTCCACCGTAAAGAGATAAGTGATGCTATTCACTACACGTTTTTCAACTGATTAGGGTAAAACACACTTCTAAAATCACACATATTCCTGCCAAAATAATAATAATTTTAAGAATTATGAAATATTTTTTGTCTCAAGCTAGTTCAGAACTACAGAACTACTGCTGATTTGTCTCTGGAAAGGAGGAGTGGATGAGGGAAACGTGATGCACTGTGTTACACAGTTTTCTGCAGGTTGTGGAGATGGGGAGTGAGAATGTGAAGATGAGGGCTGAAGACACGGCCTGCTTTCCTGTAGGTGACAGGAATTTTACTCCCTCCAAAAGTCAGACGTGTAATCCAATTGGTTGATTTTCTGTGTCAATATCTGGTGGCGTAAAATTCCTCATCAGAGAAACTCCCTTACACCAAAAGACAGCCTAAGGTTTCAACCAACAGGACTAAGAAGTTGTTCATGTGTTTACAGGAAGAAATGTCTCACACAGGGTGTTCCTCGTCCTCCATTCGCTCCTCAAATAACCTCTTCATCCCTCCCCTCTTTCCCCAGGGACTGGCCGTGCTCCGGACAGATGACCTTGCGCACAGCCAGCACTTTGGAGCGAGCCGAGCCAGCCAGCCAGACTCCAAGACACTCCCAGCGTTCTGTGCTGATTATAGTGGGTGGATGTGAGAGCAGTGGAGCTGCTGCATGAAGAGCCAGAAGACAGAAGCTGCTGCTCCGAGGAGACAATGCAACATTTTTACAAGAGGGATGGACCTGCATGCCACAGAGGAGCCAATAAATCCACACTGCAGTGCAAGGAGGGACAACACAGCGGCATTGTGTTGCATGTTTTGTATGTGTTTGTGTGCTCATGTGTGTCCTCTTTTACTATGTGTGGTAGTATGTGAGCATTCACCTCAAAGGAGTGGCCCTCATCTCACAGCCTTTATATTGTTAAAGCCTCCCTGCCTCCCTTCCGCTAGCATCACAAAGCCTTCGTAAGGCAGGGGAAGCAGAAAAAAAAGCAGGAGGGGAAGGGGTGAGGAGGAATGAGAGGTGGGGAGGAGGTGATGGGAGCCTGGGCAGACTCCTCGGAGCCAGACGTGGAGCTCCGATTATAGTGGCGGGGGACCGCAGCTAGACGTCGCCCAGCAACCCCGGCAGCTCTGCCCGTAAATCATGTCACGGGGCTCCTCGGTGGCGCCCAGAGCCTCCCATCAGGTCTGTTAGCATACCGACAGGGGGACTGAGACCAGGGGCCTGTCCAGGCCTGAGGGCCAGCAGGAGCAGAGGAGGGGGCGAGGAGCCTCCTTGGATGCAAATCACCTGCTCTTCAAAAATAGAACATTTCACTGGAAAATAAGTCTGCTATAAATACAGAACTCCTACAGCTGAAGGGTTTCATGATTCCCATGACCTTTTGTGTATTAGCTCAAGCTACTATTAAAGAGTGGTACAAAGACTGTCCTCCACTCTCAATTTCGTAAATATATCAATGGCAGACAGACTTGGTAGAAGTTGAATGTAATATTCATATGAATGTTTGAGCGTTTGCGGCACCCATCCAGCCATGTTTCAACTGTACCAGAGAATAAACAAAGGAAGGGCCATCATATTTTTAGATTTAGTGAGTGCATTTGAGAAAAAATCAGTGTTGATTTTTGTGACGAAAATAATAGTGATATATGATAATATTACTTTTTAGGTGTAATATGCTGGCAAAGACAAAGGTAACCTTTATTTCCAAGCAGATAACCCAATAAAGCACACAAATGAAAGCAGCTTCATTTCCCTTCAAGGGCTGATTATGCTTTCCGCACAAACGTGACATGTGACACAAGGAGCTCCTGTTCATCAGTGCATCTCCACACGGAAGTTAGAAATTTTCAGAGGTGCACGATGTGGAATTTTTCTGCATGAAAAGGACAGTGCGAGGGGGCAGGCTGCTAAAATGATGTCATTTGGCCTTCCATCGGGGACACGTTGAGCATAAACCAGGCCTAAGCCTGCTGGGCCACCCTCTTAATGTTTGAGGCCACAATTCACAAGATCTTGCAGGAGCTTAACGTGATTTAAGAAGCTAAAGACGAAGGGCGATTGGCATCATCAGCTGGCCTGAACTTTGTTGTAGCAACAAACTAAAACCATGAAAGAGAACATGAGTCAATAAGGCCACAAACTTAACTTCTCTATCAGTTCTCTCCTTCTCTCTGGGTATATTTGTGTTTACGTTTGCTGCTATGCTCTTGAGATTTAAGAAACACAACATCTGTTTCATGACACTTCCCAATCTGCTCCTTTTATTGACATGAGGGTATCCTGAAGAAGCCTCCCTGACCAGGAATGTTAGATTTTAGACATGTTTAATATTTGCCCCTCAAGATCAGGGAAGCGCTGTCCCAGTCAGGAGCAGTAAAGTAGTCATATTTTCTCTGTTAATCTGTTACAACTAGCCCTGGAGGTCAAGCCCCCCAATCTCTGGGAGTGGCAAATTGTCTTTGGCTAAAGATTGTCTAATGTGTGGCTGGCCTAACATCCTGCAGTGAAAAAACAGACCCCTGATCACAGGCCTTTTTTTCTCTTCCATTTATACTTAGACACCTGATTGCTGGGCCAATCAGACCTGAGCGCTGCAATCAGCGTCACTCTGCCTCAGGTAGACCTCATCTCCTTCCTCACCTGGAGCGAACAAGTCTCATCAAGTGACCACAACAATAATCCACATAATTTACCTTATTAAGAGGTTCAATCAAAGTATCATTTTTACTTTTTTTTTTTTTTTTTTTTTTACTGAGGTAGGAAATCAAAAATGGAGGGAGAAGCACTTCCTGGCCTCAAGAAAAAGTAAGTTTTAGGTGCTCTTAGCTGGTCTTAGAAAATCAAAGGGGAAAAAAAATCAAGGCACTCACTTTGGAACAGGTAAATGCTTTCATAATCCTGACATGGTAATGATGATCCTTAAACCACAAGTATACACATTATTTCAACCTCAGGCAGTCAGCATCGATTTTCGGTAACACGAGCCTTTTATTTAATCCCAACAGAAATATAAGTTTAGTTCTGAGTGAAGAAAACATTTGAATCATCATTTATAGAACACAGCAGCAGAAGAAGCATCAGGCTCCATGACAGGTGTGCACTGTACTACTGCTAAACCCTGGGTGAGGTGCAGGGTAGAGATGGGTTGGCAGACCCAAACACACTGACACAAACACACTTCCACTCTCACCTACAGGCAAATCAGTCATTAATTAACCTCACTGTCATGTCTGGACTTAGGAAACAGGCCAGAGAAACCACAATGGCACTGAGTGAACAACAAACTCCAGGGAACAAAAAAAAAAAAAAAAAACTAAAGCTGGACAGCAAATTCTACCCACAACTTAAGGAACCAGCTGGCACTTTAATTGTACAGCAGGGATGTTTTATTTTCTATAAATATCCATTTCTACTTCTTCTCATACAAAATAATCTGATTCAAAGTCAGTTTGATAAAATACAGCTGTGACTTTAATGTGCGATTCTTATTTGATTGAAACTTAAATTTAATGAAAAGTGTTTCAGCTTGATGTAAAACAGTCTTTTATCTGTAGTGAAGCTGAAATAAATATGAGTTATGATCATAGACTGTATAATTAATAGACATACTCTCCGCATTAACAGACATAGGACGCTCCACAGTCACGAGATCTGAGCTTAATATTGTCAAATCTGCTGAGTTCTGCCGACCCCGTACAGTGCGTGCCGTTAGCAAAATTAGCAATTCAGACGGGAGACATTCTTTGCTGTAAATGTGCTTATTTTGTCTGTGAAAACACCTTTTTTTGGCTTGGTGTGTATGTGACTTCCTGTACTTCCAGAGCCAGCCTCAAGCGGACACTCGAGGAACAGCAGACTTTAGCACTTCCACATTGTCTCATATTTTCAGACCGGAGGTTGCCGCTTGGTTATGATGGATGTCAGGCACTGCTTCCATCTGGCGGATGTACATTGAATCAGTTCAAAACCAACAGGCCAGGAGTGTCTTTGTGTGCATCATCCTCAAAAACTGTAACGATTTCTGTGACTGTTAAAGAACAAAATAAGGATTTAATTCATGACTATCTATAGATTTTATGACTGATTTCTGCCTATGACATAACACAGTTTAATACCCCTTGATCCCTTCTGCAACATTTTTCTTGTCCTCATTCAACTCAGCTCCACTCTTCTCTACCCTTGACAGTATATAAAATGTACAGCACCACTGCATTTTCTCCCTTTGTGAGCTTTGAAGCCAAAAGATCGCCTTCATGGGCGCTCACATATTACACTGGTGCAACCCTGATATCACCCCTGCAAACTAAAACATGCATTAAACTTCTTAATCACAGGAGATCTCTCAGGTGAGTACAGTCTACAGTAGAGCAGAGTCTTATGATCGTATAAAACAGATACTTTTGGTTTTGGGAAATTCACTCTTGTATTTGTGGTCTTTATGTTTTTTATTTTTCACAAAACGATGTTTTTTTGATACATACAGAGGGGTTAATCCAAACAGTGGAACTGTAGTTGCTTCTTAAAGTTGCATTAAGTCTAACACTCCTCATTAACTGCCTCTTGTTGAACTGCAATCTCTCCCTAAAATAATCCGATAGACCTCATTGGCCTGTCTGAGTGGCACCCTGCCCATCTCCATCCAGGCTGCGGTCATGCTAACATGTCATTTGGATGCCCCTACTTGCCCTCTTAGCGCCCTGCAGCGTCTGGCAAACCTGCAAACCCAAAGCCAGCGTCTCGTTAGCATGCCAGTGGCCACTCGATCATACCACGGAGCAAGGTCACCCGAGACTGAAGGTGGTCAGAGTCTGCTGGAGTGAGCTGGTGCAGGAGAGGGAGGAGTTGTGGGGTAGTTGAGGGGGGAGTTAGTCAGCGCTATCTATTAGCATTCACCAGCTCCCTGCGCATCCCTAAATTTTTCAGTAACCTCCAGCTGCTTGATGTTGGAGCAAATCACCAGAGAGGCTTACCGCGTGCCGATCCACCGCCTTACCATCGCTCTTTCACCCCCCTCCTCATCCTCTCATCACTCCCCTCCGGAGTGCCGTCTCATTCAGGCCTCTTCACTTATTCATGTGTTTATTTATTATTTCATCGACTGTGTCTGAGCTGGAGAAATAAGGCATCTAGTTGTGAGAACAGTCATTAATTCATTAAAGCCTCTCCCCTCTGATCCATCTCTGTCTTTATCTCTCATCTCCATCTGAGAGGACTCTTTCCTGCTCATGCACAGTCTTATTGCCACTTCTCGGCTGCCTTCCTGTCTCCTTTACTGCATATTCACATTATTCTGCCTTTTTTCACATTTTCCATCCTGAATTCTTTGCACCACTTTCCTTCACTACTTCTCTGTTTCCTCGCAGCCTATTAGTACATTGAAGGACAGGTACTCAGCTATGATCAAAGACAGGAGGGAAAGAGGAGCTGCTCTGTGATTATATCTAATGTCCAAAAATAATACCTGGGTAGATACAGTGATCGGTGAGAGCTGTGGATCCAGCTTGATTTCAGCCACCTTGGTATCATTCATTGGTTTGCAAATCCATCATAGATTGTGTATGTTGGGATGACACAACAGCTACACAAAAGTGTAGACAAAATATTTAGAGCATTTCAGCTCCTTGATATTTCAGCCTAACTTTTGTGCAACAGAGAAGAGGTTTAGATGGGTAGTACATCTTTATGTGAGGACAATGTTTTAACCTGAACCATATCAAAAAGTGGAGGTA
Organism: Labroides dimidiatus; assembly: GCA_030710495.1. Lineage (NCBI taxonomy): Eukaryota > Metazoa > Chordata > Actinopteri > Labriformes > Labridae > Labroides > Labroides dimidiatus. Next base: position 13,803,986 of record CM061155.1, read on the forward strand.
ATTGCACTTCTTAGGCCCCTCTTTGAAACCATAAAGAGGTGGGGGGGGGGGGGTGTATTCTACTTTCCCATATTTTAAACATGAATGTAAAGCAACAATATTAGATGTTAATACTAAATACACATAGAAATTTAAACAGCTTTCATATGTTGTAGATATCCCTGAATTTTTCTGTAAACTATTAAAAAAACAGCATGTTCTAAAAATAGTATGTGAATTTTCAGTAAGTAAAACTATATAGCCCAAGATGTTGGTAAGCTCTTCTACTGAATTGTTGAAATGTGTTTATCACAGAAGGATCTCCTAATGGGTTCATGACACATTTAAGGAGGTGGGCCTCAAACATCAAGGTCTTCCTATAGCTTTGCCTACAGGGGGCTTTAGACACATGCTTCCTAAACACCGGAGTGAGAAAAATATTTATTTATTTATTTTTCTATCTATCTATTTATTTGTTTGTTTATTTATTTTTATTTATTTATTTATATATATATATATATTTTTTTTTTTTTTGGGGGGGGGGGTAAATCATGTAAAGCTTCTAATGTGATACCAAAGGGACAGTATGGATCCCCAAAGAAGCACAATACCCCTCTTTAAGTTCTGATATTTGGGTATCATCTTGCCTTTTTTTATTCAGGAGTGAACACATTTACACTACAGGAGGAATTGCAATGATGTCTTTTCTTTCTTTCAGCCACTGGTGCAGTCCTCTGCTAGGCTTTAACAAAAATCCTGTGTTGAAGTATATCCTACAAATTTAAAACTAGTAGATCACATCTAACCCTTCTGTACTTATTAGTGTGTGATTTTATCTCCACTACAGCTCGTTTCATTCCACATTAACCTCTTGTTTGAATGGAAGAAGTGTGTTTAGGGCTGTGAAAAAGTGTGGGTACCTGAGAACAACCACAAAGTGTCGCCTCATCTCAGCTTCCATCCAAATGTCAAACATCTTCTCTCTTCCATTTACTCTCCTCCACAGATGAAAGGTTTAGAGCTTTAAAGGCTGGGTCATTCAAGTTCAGCACAATCTGAATTGTGTTGTGCGTTCAAGAGCAGCAGCGTGAAATAAGATTTAACTGTCAAGACACGGAAGCGGGACAAATGCTAAATTAACGTAGGGTGTTAGGTATGCAGTGCATTTTGATTTTTAAGAGTTACTCTAACCCCGGAGCTCCAACAGCAGAGAGTGAGAACAAGTGTTTCCTTGTGACAAAGACAAGAGCAGACACTTCTGCCACGCTGCTTCACTTTTTTATTCTTTTGTCGGTCGTGGGTGAATGGGTCTGTTGATGGGAAGGAAAAATATGTAAGGATGTCACATTTCTAACAGCATAACCTCTCGCATGCTGCTGAGACATTTTTTCACTCCAGGTGTAGCATTATTCTTCACACTACGTATGTCTCCTTTCTATCATGTTAACATCAGTAGTCAGGAGTGTGAGCTGGGCTGCATGTGTGTGTATGTGTGTATGTGTGTGTGTGTGTGTGTGTGTGTGTGTGTGTGTGTGTGTGTGTGTGTGTCTCCTTGGGGGCCAGTCTTGGGGCCCTGGCGGCTGCTCTGAGGGTTATGTATGAGACCAGGGCTCCAAGGTGCTGGCAGGCCTGTCGGGGTTATTAATGACAGCGATAGACCGGACCTCACACACTCCATCACCTCGCGCCTTACACACCTTCAGCTCATCTACCACGCTGACACCAGGCTGCCTCACCCCCTGCCTCACACTGCCTCACCTCTCCACTGAGCCAGCACAGGAGAGATGCTTTCTGCAACCCAAGACATCATGCAGACTGAGTTCAAAGCCTGAATTACACACAAGGGGAAATCACAAGGAATGACAGGACATGACAAAGTTCAAAACTGCACATAGAGGATAATTATCATATTTAATTTGCAGCATCTAAGCAGTTTATTGTTCTGATGACAGCTTTTCAAACATTTGTTAATAAAAAAAAACGTCCTCTCTGGAGAGGTTCAGCCGGAGAAACTTCCTCTAACCCAAATATTGTCAGTGTCATTCATAAAGTAAATCCAGATATTCAGATATACAAATACATCAGTTTAATGACTGCTGAGGAAAATGCAGATTTGACAGTAAGCACATGTGTGTTCATTTGTTCATGCTTCTGATTGTCAGCAATCTTCATGCATCCCTGCCCATGTGGAGTGGATGACTACCGTAAAAGAAGGTGTGGATATGTGCCACATGTGGACGGTCTTGCATGTTATAGGAAAAGAAAGAAAGAAAGAAAGAAAGAAAGAAAGAAAGAAAGAAAGAAAGAAAGAAAGAAAGAAAGAAAGAAAGAAAGAAAGAAAAACTTTTCCAATTGATGGGGACAGTTCGGCCTCCATCCTGCTCCTATGAGCAGGATCTGCACTGATGCACAGGATGAAGCCAGATGTAGCTGTCACGCATCCTACCAGACCACCAAGCCACAGCATTAAGCAGCACATGCTTCCCTTTGCAGTACACTCATGCTATGAAAATGTTCCTGTTCATGTATGTAAATATGGAAATCACAAGATGGAGATTTAATATGTATGCATGTGCAGTCCATACAAAAAGTGAGCTGGCTCAAAGTTTGTGTTCATTTCTCTTTCTTTTACAAGTTCTCTTTTCACAATTCAGATTTACAAGTTCTCTTTTTCAGTAGCTCCATCTATGCTTTGATCCCTATCCATCAAGCCAGTTCCCAATGAATCCCTATATGTTACCATCTCCCGTTAGCATCCATGTTTATGATCTGTTTATAAAACTCCAGGAAAAGTCCAAAACCGCTACCGGTCTCACATGCACTGCTACTGCTAATCATATTGTGTTAACTATTAGCAGGATTAGCCATGCTGAATGCACGGAGAGTAAAGTAGTCGATCTGACTTCTCTTGGTGTAAAACTCAGGGCTTGGAACTACGCTCACGTTCCCTTTCATGAGTTATAAACTGAGAGATTCAATTCACTGTTCATGAAAATATGAGCATGTTCAATCAACGCGTTCATTTTTACTTATTCACACACAATACTGTCTATAACTCAAAAGACAATGTCACCAATTTCACAGAGCCCCACTTCATTTCCTTTATTGAGTTCTGTAGGGGCCTTAATACAACCTGATATCATCTTCGTGATTTAACATTTTATGATTACTCAACATGAAGAAAATGTGTGTATTAAAAGGATTTTGACTGATTTAAAGAGGGGTTATTCTGCTTTCTCATATTACAAACATGGATAAAAAGTAACAAAGCTGGATTTTCATACTAAACATTCAGATTTTATTCAAACATATTCAATCCCTGAAGCTGTCTGTAAACTGATCAAAATGGTATGTTCTTAAAAAAGCACGAGATCTTCACGAGACTTGCTGAAATGATGAGGTCACCACATTAAGATCTCCCCTAACTGGTTCCTGACACCTTGGAGTAGTAGGCCTCAAACACTAAGGTTTGCCCATTGCTCTGCTCCTGACAGGCCTCCAGAAGGCTGGCCAATCAGAAGGAAGGGGGTGTATGGAGCTGGAAGGTTTAAAGAAGCGTAAGCTAAAACAAAGTGTTTCAGACAGAGGCTAAAACAAAGTTTTTCTAAAACATCAATGTGAGAAAAACAGGGATTTTTTTTTTTTTAGATGTAAATAAAGCTACTATGGGGGACCAGAGGGACTGGATAATGTCCCCCTAAAAGGTACAATACCCCTCTTTAATCCTCATTCATACAAACAGAAGTAATGTCAGAGTGATATTAACAGATATATTCACTCTGCTTCAACTGGAACAGTTGTCATGATCACTCCTGTGGTTGGTGATTAAATAGCGACTGCATAGCATGAGTTAATATTTGAAAACCTGGAAGAACAAAGGATTAGAAAGTCTGTCACATATCACCAAATGTCACATAAACCATTCCCGCCTTAAATACTCAGGAACCTCCTGTTGGTTACTCATTCACATAATCTCATTGGAGTTTTTTCCTTTTCTTTACTGTCGTGTTTTGTAGAGACTCTCATGTTAATCACTTTAATTACCCTTTGGATGAAAAATAAAAAATGAACATGTTTACATTGATTAAGCTTGACAACCAGTCGCGTCTGATACAAACTGTCTAATCAGTGTGTTAGTGTTTGATCCCAAGTTTCTGCTCTTGTTGGATATTGCTCTCCTCTGTGAGAGTATTTTGACAATATTAAAACATTAAAGCTGCATAAAGCACTACTTTTACAGACCTACAAAACAAATCACTTTGTTGAATGTAAAAGCTGTTATTAGACTTTAAAACCCCACAGAGAATTATCAAAACCCTGCTTTTGCCTCCTGCTCCACAGAGAATTTATCCACATTTAGCTCTTTGTCGGATTTCCAACCTGCAAAGTTTGTTCTCATTAAAGTCATTTGAGCATCAGAAGTTTTCGGTTTCAGGCAACCAGCCCCTGAAAAGCCAGTGTAGATGATCTCACGCTCAACGACACACTAAACGTGAGCTTCATGCTGTAGGCCGTAATCCTTTTCACCTATGCTTTACAGGAAGACGTTTTCTTTAGGGGTTGAGATAGGAGTGAATAACTAAACTGCAACAGCCAAAAAAAATCCCGTCTTCTATCTTCTTCTTTGTTACTATTTGTCTTTGATGTCACCACTGTAGTTTACTACAAAAAAGAGCCCACCCTGCGAGGACGACCAGGGAACAGAGGGATCAGGTCAGGATTTGGTTTGGGGACAAATCATCTGATATTTTGAGGGGATCAAAACTAAATTTGCCACACTTCTTACCACTGAGAAAATAACAATATTACCATAAAGCATTACTAATTTTGGAGGGCATTTGATGATCCTTGGGCTGCAATTATCAGCTGCAAGGTCACAGTAAAGTGAAAGACACAGCATCTTATCAACAAAAATAAGCCTAATTGGGGGCAGCAGTATTAGAGTCTGATTAAACAGACACAGTAAGCGCTGCTGTAAACCTGGACATGCAGGACAGTGACTGGTGAGGTTCAACAGAAGAGAGTGTGAAGAGCTTGTATCCCACACTTCATGTGTTTAATTGTTGCAAAATTGTTAATATTAATATACATGTTATAGATTATTCTATGTTAAAGAAAACCATATATTGTATGTATAGGCGGCTGTGACTCAGTGATCAGATTGGCTGTTGGACCTCAGCTCCTAAATCCTGAACATGTTAAAGTGATCACTAAACCCTGAACTGCTCCTGTGAGGTACAGCCAACAGTGCACGAATGCATGTGAATTAATTAGGATTAATTAATACTAAAACATAGCATCCTCTGCTATCAGAAATAGCTTTAATTGACTCGGTTAGGACACATCATGTGTGGTTAAATCAAACTTTGGGTTGAAATAAATTTAAAGACAAGCCTGCGGTCTATTTCCTGTTTCCTGTTCTATCCACTGTCCTGTCCTCTCTAAATAAAAGTATAGATAGCCAAAATAAAATAAATAAATAACTTGAAAAAAGATGAAGTCAACCACCTTAAGCTCAGATCAGTAGTGGGAATTCATCCGCAGAAACATTTTTATACAGGCTGCATACTGTCCCCTCTGGCACTTCTGAAGTAGCTTTAAAAAAAAAAAAAAGCCTTTATTTCCTCACAGAAGTGTTGTAGAAAAACCTTATTTAAGCCTCTGTCTAAAAAAACTTCATTTTAGCAGCTGTGTCTTTGAAGGCATTGTTAGTAATCAGATTTAGATACACTTTTAGTCCTTCTAGTTAAAATTATCTTTGTGTCCAGATGGCAATCAGAGCATCATGTGCTCTTAAAATAGAGCAAAAAATATTCACTGTCTACAGCAGGAGTAAACCTGGGAAAACACCAACCAATCCTGGCATTCAGGATCCATTTCATTTAACCAACCAAATCCTGTCCTGCCATTCCGCCCGCCTCCTCCGTTCTGCCGGCGTGCACTAGCCCTGATTCAATGTGTTAAGAGATCTTTATGTGGTGACCTCATCATTCCAGCTAGTCCTGTGAAGATCTTTTTCTATTTATAGAACAGACTATTTTGATTAGTTTACAGACAGATTTAGGGATTTCTGCAACTTGTGAATATGTAACGGTTTGAAAATCTGTGTGTTTAGTATGAGCATTCAGCATTGTTACCTTATATCCCTGTTTGAAATATTGGACAGCATAATACTCCCTCTTTAAGTTCTGGAAACTTTAAAAAGAAGAAGTCACTACCACTGAGTTCCTGAAGTTCCACACCTTGGGAACTTCCGTCTGCATTAGCAACACCATGGTGACCTATCATGTCCATTTCATCCTACATTAATGGTATCAAAACACTCCAGATATTATGAAATGGAAAAAACTGTTTAATCCCTAAGAAAAATAAAGATAAAATGAAGGGTTAAAACAGGGGGTTCTATTGAAGTAATGTTTTAAGAGGTAAATTTCTGAAGAGATCTCCTCTCTTCCACACACATACATACCAACTTCATGCCCCTGCTTGTATTAGAATTGTCTCAGGAAAATTTGGCTTTGTTTGGTCCAAATTTTTTTTATTTTTCTGCCCTTTATCATAAATATAGACATTTTGTCAGCCCTTTTTTAATTTAGACATTAGGTAGGATTCTACAGTTCTACAATTCAACAATTTCATTTAGCAGACGCTTTTTTCAAAAGCGTACAACACATGCAAGAATTTAAACAAGAAGAAGAAATCTTATTAAGTGCAAAATGTAACCCACCTCAGGCGCGTGCACTGAGGTTTAAAGGGCGGATCTATGTTCTAGGTTCTATGAGGGGTATTGGCAGTCAGTTAAGTAGTGAACCATTAAATAATACTTAAGCCTCCCTTGAAATAACTCACACCAACACTGATTTTGGCTTTTCTCTTTTTAGTTACTGTATTTTGCTTGACACTTTTTCCTTCAGTTTGTATCTGTTTTGTTCAAATATCAACATTCTCTTTACATTCATCACAGTATACCCTTTGTTTAAACCTAACAAAAATCCTTAACTCCTCTGGATAAGATAAACAAAAAAATGAGTCAATAATTTGACAACCTTCTTTCCAAACAAAAATAAAATAATTAAACCAAAATAAATGTTCCTAACTCCTTTGTGAGTTTCTTTTGACTCAGTCTATAGTTTCTTTGAGTTACCCAACCATTCTCTGGCGACTGTCTGTCCTGATGGCTGTTGATGATGGTAGATGGAACGCAGGGGATGAGATGAGAAGAGATGTAGATGACCGGGCCGGGATGCAGATGGAGGCCGATGAGATGAATGAAGATGAAGACCAAGGCAGTAGAATGGCAGGGACTCAAATGATCTGAATATTTCTTCACCAAACAAAAAACCAGCCTGCACAAAACGTGCAGAAAATCACTTATATTGTCCATTTTTATCCACTTTTTCTCCTTACAGAGTTAACCGTCATATTCAAATTACAAAATTCAGTACAACTCTCAACATTAATTTTACACAACAAAATACTGTAACTTATTTTTAACATGTCTATTTTTTACAGTTGAGCTCAATTTTAACATATTTATAACCATTTGAATCACATTAATATCAACTATCACCATGAAATGGCTAGTTAGCTTAGTTAGCTCACCGGTACATTTGCACTTGAGGCTACTTGACAAAACTCGACAAAATAAAACACCTAACCGGTTGTTTATTGCCTTTTCTAAATAAAATCTGTTTTAGCTCTTCCCGACTGCTTTTTGTTAAACATATTCAAGCTAAAATCAACTAAGAAGCTATCAAGTTGTTAATGCTACCATGCAGGCTTGCTAGTTTAGCTCACTCACCGGGAAAATCACAGTATGTGCACGATGCATCAAACGAAGAAATCCTCCGTGAGGCGTAGATTTTCACTCCTTCTAACGTCTCTCTTAATCTGCTGTTCTTAAGGTTTTTCTCTGACTGATATATCAGGTTATCACTTTTACTGTCTTCTACACAGTCTTCTTTGTCGGAGAATCCAGCACATGCTCCCTCTCATCAAGATCCTCAGAAGAGTGAGAAAAAAAAGGAGCTGCGCCCTGATACTCTTTACTACATTACGCCAGCAGGGGGTGCTGTGCTCACAACATAAACAGTGTATTTACTCAAAAAACAGTCTTTTAACCTTAACTGCTCTTAAAACTATTTTTATCTGAAGAAATATATACACCATTACTTTTAATGTCTTTTAACTTTTTTTTTAACCTTTTTAACTGTTTTTTATTATCTTTTAATGAATTTTAAGACTTTATGGGTTTTTTTTTATCTGTATCATTTAAAGAACAATATTTTGACAGATTTTTAAAGTCTGCCCTGAACATATGGGCTACACAAAGAAATGCTTCAAGTTAGTTGGGTCACAGGTACTCTGCCATCAAGTGCCCACAGAATCCCCCCCCCCCCCTTTTTTTTTTCTAAGTCTTTTATCTAAATGGTAGCCACAACTAGAATTCAACATTCAGCAGCAATCAATCAATATTCAGTGCTCTTAGGATCATAATGAGGTTTTATTTTGATCCAGTAATTGGTTGATATCCAACAGTCTGAGGGTTCAAGAATAAAAAGAAGCAAAGAGTTTGAAATGATCAAGGATCAAGTTCACATCACGACTCTGAATCAATCCCATGCAAACGCGGAATGGCTTTGATAAAGAGTCTGTATGTGATGCTGGTTGAACTGACATCTTACTGCTCCAGTAATGCAAATTTGTCCACTAATGTTTCCTGAACTTCTTCATGTTTACTTTAAAAAGCCTTGTGAGTAATGCCCTGGTGCCCTGTATGTACATGACAGAGGATTTATAGACTCAGAGGCCATAATCTTAGCCATCAAACACAGATTTCTGCCTCCTGCCTCTGTCTCAGCTCCCCTCACATCCTTCCATGCCAGTGCGGCTGCCAGTCATCCAGACTGAGGACGGAGGGCAGAAAAAGAAATGAAAGGAGGAATGGGGTGAGATTGGCAGGCTCCAGGAAGGCCACAAAAGGTGAAGAGACATGAGCAAAAGAGCCTACAGAGAGGTGTGCATCATAATGTGTGTGTGTATGTGTGTGTTGGGGGGGGGCTCGAAAGCGGGAAAGAGAGGTGGGAAAAAGAAAAAAAAGGAGACCAGGGAGAGACGAATGAAAGAGAGAATGAAAACAGAATAAAAATAGAGGCTGAGAGGATTCCTCATTTTTCATTTCAGCCGGCGGACTCGATGCCTCGAGATCAGACAATCAGACCTGATGGCTTTGGGAGGCTCAGTCAGCTTAGGGCTCGGAAAATGATGGGAGGATGATGAGGAGGGTTAGAGAATCTCAGCGAGGAATAGAAGAAGAAGGAGGAGGAGGAGGAGGAAAGAGAAATGGTATTGGAGTAAATAACAGCAGCACAAAAGGACAAAGGATTCAGAGATGGAGATTGCAAAACCACTGGCAGAGGAAGTGGGGCTATTCTTTCTGCTGAGGGTGATGTGAGGGTTTGGAGTGGATTGAGCGTTGTTCAGTGTCCCCAAACATACCCAGAGACCTCCCCCACTCCCCCCTTCCTGTCCCTGAGCATAAACAGCCAAGTCGAAGGTGAAGGGCAACCAGGATGGATGGACAGATGGCCGGATGGAACGATAGAATTTTCTTCTTTAAGAAAGCCGTCGGCACTGGGTTTGTGTCCTTCACCCCGATCCCGCAGGAATAGCATTAAAACACCACCTCCCCTCCCCTTCTCTTCTCTTCTCTTCTTTCTCCCCCCATTTCTCCCTCTCTGTCTCTCCCTCTCTCCGCCCCCTCTCTCATTAAAACTGTGCGCCTCGGCTTCTAATTAAATCCCACTTGAAAGTCTTAAAAGTCAGACTCAGATTGATTCAATTTGCATTTCTGAACAGGGAACATTGCCTAAAAGGATTAATAAATTGGTTGAAAAATGCCTTTTTCTGCACTGTGCTGTTGTTGCTTGTAAGACAACACCCATCCAATACCTCTTTTTCTTGCATTCTTTCGCACACACACACACACACACACACACACACACACACACACACACACACACACACACACACATAAATGAGGCCTCAAAAGCAGTGAACCCAAATGCCCATTCATCCATTTGTTCTGTAACACTCCCATGCATGCACACACTCACACACTCATCTTTGTGATTCCTGTCTTCAGTCGTCAATTGAATTCACATGTTTGCAAAAACATTGTGAGGAACATACACACCCACTTATTGCATCTGCACGCACAAACTTACACACACACACACACACACACACACACACACACACACACACACACACACACACACACACACACACACACACATACACACACACTTGCCACATTCACACAGCAGCAGTGTAACACTGCTGGCACTCGTCCAATTTGCAGCAGAATGCGATGAAAGTATACGTGGAGGATGGTGTGTGTGTGTGTGTGTGTGTGTGTGTGTGTGTGTGTGTGTGTGTGTGTGTGTGTGTGTGTGTGTGTGTTTGCAGGGTGAGGTGGGGGGAGGCTGAGATATAAAGCAAAAGAGAGTGAGAAAAAAGACGAGGGGGATGGAGAGAAATTGCTCAAACGAGGCACACTGGGGGATTAAAAAAGCAATAGGAAGATTGGCATGAAAAACCTCAGTGTTGTTGACGTGCCGGTGATGACTCACTTGGGTGATAATATGTGAGGTGCGTTGCTGTCAGAGGAAGACTGGGCACGGGTCAATGACTCCACTCTCCCCCAGGGCTCTCAGAGTCAGCTAACTCACCAACCCGAGTCCGCAGACCTCACATTCCTCAGGAAGTGATTTTTTATGGAACACCCTTGATCTGCCTCTGCTGTGATCAAAGGCTTAGACTTCAGCACTGAAATCATGAATTGATTGCACAATTAAGAGTGCATGAAAAGTAATTAACATTATTCAGACAGACAACAGTGACAACAACAGACGTTTTCCTGAAGGTCCTCTGAAAATAACAGGTTTAGATTGCAGATCAAGAGCTGGCACTAAAAGACGATCAGGGTGTCTTCTTGTCCTTCCAAATCATAACACGAACACAAACGATTACATTGAAATTGTGTCACCATATCGTATCATATTGTTTCCAACTATATCACAGATAAATACATATTGTGGTTTCTATTATTGTATTGTTTTGAATCGTATATTGTACAAGTCACATTCTTTCACTCTGTATTGTACCAAATCATCTCGTATTCCATCCTATCCTATCCTGTACTTAATGGTATATCATATGCTGCTGCTGTTTCCCATCCTATCCTTTCATAGCCTATTGTACAATATCATATTGTGATGTCATATCACATAAAACTGTAACTGTACCCTTTTGCTCAGAAACCTTGAATGGTCATGATTAAATACATTTTATTTCCTGGGTTGTTTTTTTTTGTTCGTTTGTTTGTTTGGGGTTTTTTTTAGAAAATGAGTCCATTTCAATTGTTTTATCTCGATTTTGACTTACTTTTCCTTTTATCTTGGGAAAACAAAGTAAAATAAAATAAAATAAAAAAAAGAAAAAGAAAATAAAATGTATTTATTACCACCTTCAGGATTTCAGTACTATACTACCATATTGTACAGTATGTTATATTCTATACTTCCCTGTCTTGTCTTATTCTGTCATCCTGTTTTTATCTTATCATTTCATACTAAATCATATTTTAGCATATCAAATCCTCCTGTATCATACTAGATCCTATCATACCATATCATGAATATTTTATCATATATACTCAAGTTGTATTATAGCATATTGTTTTATCTTGTATCTGTTGTAACCAAGTGGCAGCCATTTTTTTTAACTGGGCAGTTTAGAAAATATTAAGATTGCAAGTCCGCCCAATCAGAGGCACAGCTCAGGTGATTGACAGGCATGCACCTGATAGTTGTTAGTGTGGAGGTTCAAAGCTAGCTCCATTTCCAATATGGCCTCTGCCGACGATTTGCTTCAAAACACGATGGGTGATGTCACAAAGACTACGTCTGTTTAGTATGCTATGATTGTAACATATGGTATTATGTTTTCTTACTGTATTGAATCATTTCCAATCATTCTGTATGATCAAGTGTTTTCATTTATTTTGTTGTCCTGCATTAAGTGATATTGTTGTTTTGTAGAGCAGTCTGATTTCTTGTTCTCATTTTCACAGCATTAAGATATTAAACATATCCAATAATACTCATCACAAATATGTGGCAATGTAAACAGTGACAATGTGACCAATGGTACAAAATTAATAAAAGAAAAGTCGCCTCTGTAGTTTACAAATGTTTTCATCTTGTTCATCTTTTTCTTTTACAGTGGAAATCTCTGTAGCCCTTTACATAAAACTCACTGGATAGCCAGTTGAAGATCATGAGTTAATGATTTTGGACACAGCCCAAGATTCACTTTAAAAGTAAGGAACTCATAATTAGCTTTACTTTATAAGCTCAATTGTAAGATTCGGGCAACCTTAATCTCCCTCGCAGCTAAGCTCAGGATTCATGTCTTAACTTACAGTGTGGCAAGACATGTTGCATGTCAGGGTAACTAGCTAAGTGTTTTATGAACATCAGAGTGTTAGCCTACTTCTACCACAAGGAACACATCTTTTGCTAATACTATTAGCGTATCTTAAAAGGATTTGGGTAAGCATAATCTCCAATCAAGTGTGTAACAACATATCAGTTGTATAATGTGCATGCAAGGCTAGCTAGCTTAGTCTTTATTGTAAAGTGGTGACGTAGTTTTAGCCTACTCCCAAAGCAAATACCACATCGTTAGCTTACCATATTAGCTGAACTGAGCAGGATTTGAACAAGCCTTAATTCCAACAGCCCAATCAAATGGTAACCAGATATTTCTCTGTCTCCTTTGGGGAAGCTAATACTTCAGGATCACTTGCTGGTAGTTTAATTTAGGTAATCTACATCCTAAACGCCTTTTGATTTTGAAAATTCTGAGGGAAAATAGGGATATGTCAGAAACAATAATCGCAAATATATTTATACTTATATTACATACATACAAACCGTATTTTGAATCAGGCCTACTGTCTTTCCAATCAGTTGTTAGTTAAACATGGAGACCAGCTTTGCCTGCATTTGTCTAAGCCCATTTTCCATCGAAAAAAAAAAAATTAAAAGTAAAGATGTTATTTGTGAATGTAATAACAGTAACTGTTTTCTTTACTGTACAATTAATAACATATAACCCAGCCCTGCATGTGAGGATTGGACTACGGATAAAAAATATAATAATGATAATAATGACAAATTATGATTATTTTTACAGTGCTTTTTAAAATATTTACACATTAGATCAGATCATAACAGCAGACATTAAAAGATACTTTAAAGACAAAACACAATGAAACAGTGGTTTTAATAGTTAAAAGCAGTGCTGAATAGATGGCTTTTAGAAGAGATTTTTATGTGGGAAGGGTGGCACTGTCACAGATGTGTTTGAGTAGAAAGTTCCAGATGGACAGGGAAGCAACGGTGAACGCTCTGTTGACTGCAAATTGTATGTAACTTCAAACCTCTAACAGAAAACTTCATAGGTGCAGTCAAGTCATCTTTGAGTGAGAGGGGTTTCCTACTTAGATTTATTGATTGAGAAAATAATAATTGGATGAGTAGAGAGCGCTTATGTCAGTCACAAATTTCCAGATAGAAAACACAATAGATGGCTCTACAGTGGAGGACATGCATTTCACGTCCACTGTGTTGTGCTTTGGAATCCGTCACCAGAGTTTATTCTCCACAGTACATCTGCTGAGATTCTTTAGAATTAAGATTATTCTATATATTCTGATCATGTTATGTTTAAAAGCTACACAAACATCCTTTCAGTGAGAGCTTTTAAGCTTTATTAAAGAAGATCAAATATTTGGGAGTTATAACAATTTTAGCTGGGCTGCACAGTGGCGCAACTGTTAGTGCTGCCGCCTCACAGCAAGGTAGCCAGTTTGAACCCTGGATCACCCGGTGGCCTTGAGGAGCTGCATGTTCTCCCCGTGCATACGTGGATTCTTTCCGGGTACTCCAGCTTCCTCTCACAGTCCAAAATAAATGCTCATCAGGTTATCTGGTGATTCTAAATTGTCCGTAGATGTGAGTGTGTGCGTGAAAGGTAGTCTGTCTCCAGCTCTGTGATTGACTGAAGACCAGTCCAGGGTGTACCCAGCCTCTCACCCTAAGACAGCTGGGATAGGCTCCAGACACCCGTGATCCTGAACTGGATAAGCGGTTTAGAAAATGAATGAATGAATGAACATCTTGCGTTGACTGGCATAATGAGAAATAATCAAATAAAATGTGTCTTGTCATGTTTGTAGTATGGAAGCATGTTTATGACTCTCACTAAAGCAGTTTACCTTCTTGGGCACAGATGAATAAATGTCGAACCTGTAACTGTTAGGATTTGGTCAAATGTTACTACAGCTGATGCACTTGCAGTGGGTACACATGTAATTACATAAGCCAGTGATAAGAGTCCTCCTAACAAGGTTCTAACATAAAATAAATCATATTTTCTAGTGATTCCATTCACCAGAAATTCTCACAACTAGAGAAATAAATATGGTGCATTTAAAGCTCTTATTCTCACCACATGCACATCCTCTCTGAACAAAAGGAGGAATTTGACTTGGCTGAAAACTCTTTCCACATGATTTCACCAAAATTGACATGAAACCATGTGGTATAAACCATTCTGCCTTCCAGCATCTCCCAGCATCTCCCAGCTCCAGAATAGTTTCTTTTTTTAAATTAGGTTCTTATAATCACTGCTGCTTTACAAAAAAGAAATTTCTGTTTTTATGTCAGTTGCAGAGAAACTATTGTCTTAATATGGCTCCACACATGAGAGCCTTTGTTTCAGGTATCAACTTTCTGTCACTGCTCACTCTCAGTATCGTGTAATTATCTCAGACCTAGCTCCTGTGAGACTGAAGCGGTACGTTTCCTCTTCTCACTGAGGTCACAGGATGGATTCACATGTGTTGACCTCAGATTCAGGACATCAACTACAGCAGAAGGAAATGTGACTCTTTACTTGGAACAACACTGACCTCATGTGGCCGTTATAGATACAGTCATTATATCAGTTAAATCTGTACTTCAGCACTCTCTCTCACGCATTTTTTTTTCATGCTTTAATGCTCTTATTATAGTGATTATCACACAATTACACTGTACACACACTGCCTTTATGATGTTGTTTGATTTTATGTGAGCACCACTACAGGTAAAGTGTTACATCTGTGCAGAAAACTGCTTGTTTATATAATTGAAAGTAGATCTTTCTATAGGGTCCCTTCAAGAGCCTGCAGATAAAGAGGGCCTTTTCTAACTGTTGGATTCACACCAGTTTTCTGTCCAACATCAGCAATCCTGCCACCCACTGTTAATGTGTGCACACACTACAAATCCACATTTTATTGATCACTTTGTAAAGTGAACATCTGTTTGGTTTTAAGTCCTCCAGCATTTAGTCTTTTCTTTTGGGGGAAGCACTAATTTGTTTACACAGCACTGTCATCGTGAGGATGTTTTACACACAAGCTGCTTGACTTTACCACTGCAAATCTATGTGTGGCACACACACACATTTTAAGATGCAAAACTTTGAAGGGCTTTTATTTTGAAACGCCCAATCAGGTCGACCTGATACCCACTGAGTATCAAGTTGAGGTCAAGCACAACCACCCTGAAGTGGAATGGTACAGTAATAACAGGTAGTTTTAGAGAAATATGAATTCTAATGTACAAAAAAAATTAAGATGCAAAACTTTGAAGGGCTTTTATTTTGAAACGCCACATCAGATCGACCTGATACTCACTGAGTATAAAGCTGAGATCAAGCACAACCACCCTGAGGTGGAATGGTACAGTAATAACAGGTAGTTTTGGAGAAATATGAATCCTAATGACAAAAAAATTGCTAAGATGTAAAACTTTGAAGGGCTTTTATTTTGAAACGCCACATCAGATCGACCTGATACTCTCTGAGTATCAAGTTGAGGTCGAGCACAACAAGCCTGAAGTGGGATGGTACAGTAATAACAGGTAGTTTTGGAGAAATATGAATTCTAATGTACAAAAAGTGGGGCAAGATGTACAACTTCAAAGGGCTTTTATTTTGAAAGGACACATCAGATCGACCGGATACCCACTGAGTATAAAGCTGAGGTCAAGCACAACCACCCTGAAGTGGAATGGTACAGTAATAACAGGTAGTTTTGGAGAAATATGAATCCTAATGTACAAACAAATTGTTAAGATGCAAAACTTTGAAGGGCTTTTATTTTGAAACGCCACATCAGATCGACCTGATACCCACTGAGTATCAAGTTGAGGTCGAGCACAACAAGCCTGAAGTGGAATGGTACAGTAATAACAGGTAGTTTTAGAGAAATATGAATTCTAATGTACAAAAAAAATTAAGATGCAAAACTTTGAAGGGCTTTTATTTTGAAAGGCCACATCAGATCGACCTGATACTCACTGAGTATAAAGCTGAGATCAAGCACAACCACCCTGAGGTGGAATGGTACAGTAATAACAGGTAGTTTTGGAGAAATATGAATCCTAATGTACAAAAAAATTGCTAAGATGTAAAACTTTGAAGGGCTTTTATTTTGAAACGCCACATCAGATCGACCTGATACTCTCTGAGTATCAAGTTGAGGTCGAGCACAACAAGCCTGAAGTGGGATGGTACAGTAATAACAGGTAGTTTTGGAGAAATATGAATTCTAATGTACAAAAAGTGGGGCAAGATGTACAACTTCAAAGGGCTTTTATTTTGAAAGGACACATCAGATCGACCGGATACCCACTGAGTATAAAGCTGAGGTCAAGCACAACCACCCTGAAGTGGAATGGTACAGTAATAACAGGTAGTTTTGGAGAAATATGAATCCTAATGTACAAACAAATTGTTAAGATGCAAAACTTTGAAGGGCTTTTATTTTGAAACGCCACATCAGATCGACCTGATACCCACTGAGTATCAAGTTGAGGTCGAGCACAACAAGCCTGAAGTGGAATGGTACAGTAATAACAGGTAGTTTTAGAGAAATATGAATTCTAATGTACAAAAAAAATTAAGATGCAAAACTTTGAAGGGCTTTTATTTTGAAACGCCACATCAGATCGACCTGATACTCACTGAGTATAAAGCTGAGATCAAGCACAACCACCCTGAGGTGGAATGGTTCAGTAATAACAGGTAGTTTTGGAGAAATTTAAATCCCACTGTGCCTATTATACAGTAAGATGTGCAACTTCGAAGGGCTTATGTTTTGAAACGCCACATCAGATTGACGTCGGTGAAACTTGTCTTTAAATTGAAATGAGTCTCGTTTTGCTGCTACCGTTACGTGCAGCGTATACACGCACTGAAAAATGCCGTGCGGGCTGGCTTGACCAACTGATTCAAGTTGTGGGCTGGCTTGACCGCAGTTTCTGACTGTATCTATTTTCTTTACTACATGGACAAAACTATTACGTAAGACAACGTATTAGGGCCCCTTAAGGAAATAATATAAAAAGCCTGTTATTTAATTTTTTTTATTGATTAAATTTATTAAGTGACCCTAATACGTCGCAGTAATTAATTATGGACTATTATGGAAGGCTGCACTGATCGACTGTGTTCACGGACCAAAACATTCCATGGTTGCTATGGACGATCTCCAGGTGCATCATCATCGAACGACATTTTAATACGGAACAAACTGCTGATCAGCCTGAGACGCACGCTTTTGTTTGCTTTCCTCAAGATTTTGGATCTTTCTTCGAGAAACCCGAGAAATACCAAGGACTTCCAGCGACTTCTTTCAGGATTTACCCCCATAAAGACCAAGTTCTTCTCAACAAAGGATTTTCTGACGGTAAGTTTGAGATTTTGACACTTTTTAAGTCACAATTTTGTCGAGTTGTAGAGATGTTCTAAAGATTTACCAACTACGCTAGTTTTAGCCATCAGCAAATGTAATTCGGACTTTTCAGAGTTAAATAATCAGTCCAGGTTAAATATTTTTTTATCTGATAACTAGAAGAAGCAGTCCTGCTGAGAAACACACCTTTTATCGATAAATTACACATTTCCTGATTAATATCTTTCAATGGGCTATGCATTAGCAAGCAGTGTCAGATGTATTTATGACGGATATTGTTGAACACTGTCATGCTAGCAATCATCACACGTTAGCATCAAGCTAGCGGTGTTTTCTGTAGCGTCAGCACTAACGTTACGATTTGGTTAGTTACCCGGATGCATCGCCATTTTAAAGGTACACAAATGTAAACATTGAATGGATGGAGATAGAAGTGCACAAGCAAATATTATTTTCAGATGTCTTATCCACGAACAAATGTTGAAAAACACACAGAGCATAGTAAAGCTTACAGAGAAGCAAGTAAAAGAGACATATCGTGAGAAATTAGGGCTAACAGGTGGGAAAGAGTCATACGACTTAGCATCAACTTGATGTAAACATGACGATTCTGCAGTTTGCTAATTATTAAGAACAGCGCATTTATACCCAAATGATTTCTGAATTGCACTGGCATGTTGTTCTTTCAACTGTTGCCTTTCTGGTCACATTAAAAGTGGTTTCACTTGAATAAACATGACACTGATAACATTAGTGAACACCCTAGCAGCAGTAGCAGTTAATACATTGAATGAATAAGACAGGAAGGAGACTGAAACATTGAGCCTCAATGTCAGCATGAGTGCCTGGAATGTACTGAGTGACTTTTTCACAGTAAGGTAGAGACTGAGGTGTAAAAAAAAGTGCTGTTTTTATATTTGGTATAGGGAATTAAAAACAACACCTTCTCATCTTAATGATAAAGTCACTTTTATTATAAGATGGGGAGATGTCTAATATGTTGAATGTTTTGAATCTTTAGTGAGAGAGTAATATACATTTGTGTTCAATTTTAAAGTGCTTCTTAAGTCAAACTTTGAGTGTAAAATCCTGAATCCGGTCCGGAAACTTTATATTTTAGAGCACATCACAGTATAGTGATTGACAAGGTAGCAGCAGTAGAGTCCAACAGAGCCTGATAAATCACTTGCTGCATTTATAGTCTTGATATGAACTTTGTGAATCTGACTTTATTCTTTCCTGCTCTCGTCTCAGGTGTAAAAAGTTGATTCCAAATCACTTGGAGCATCATGTCGTACAGCAAGGACTTTAAGGTCATCCGAGGATGTGTCATCTCCTCCTTCTCTTCAGACTTTGTGGTGCAAGCTGTCCTGGGCAGCGGCTCCTTTGGAGAAGTTGCCCAGTGCAGAAAGAAAGCCACTAATGAAACGGTGGCTTTGAAAATCCTCAAAGACAAAAACTGCATCAAGGAGGCAGAACATGAGGTATGATATGAATAATGTCCATAAGAGTGTTGTTACATCACGTCTTCAATGTGTGCTGGATACACTTCAGCTCTCTCTAATGTCTTGTATCTTTCTCAGGTGACCATCCTTAAAGCACTGAGGACGTTCAACTGCGACAAATTCAACATCGTCAAGTGGAACGATTCCTTCAACTTCCGGGGACGATTTTGTCTTGAGTTTGAGAAACTCGACATAAATCTGTCCCAGTTCCTGCACCTGCAAAGGAGACCTCTGCATTTGACAGAGATCCGCCCCATTGTTCAGCAGGTTGGTTTATGTAGTTTCAACGTCATAATACACACGCACACACGCACACACACACACACACACGCACACACACACACACACACACACACACACACACACACACACACACACACACACACACATAGTGTAGGGTGTAAATCACTGATGAAGGCTGAACTCTGTCTCTGTTCATTGGTGCTCACGTCATGTTAAAGTCTTTAACAAAGGAACATTAGTTTGTTATATTTGTTCTCTGTTTCAGAAACGTCTCAGTCAGTCTGTGTTTTTATAGTTTTGTTGACTTGAATGAACTCTACATTAAAAAATGTTTTTTTTTTTTTTTTCTCTCATTGCTGATTTTAGTTGGCTACTGCTCTGGAGTTCCTGGGGACGTCAGGGATCATTCACGCGGACCTAAAGCCAGAAAACATCATGATGGTGGACCACGTGCGACAGCCATTGAAGGTCAAAGTCATCGACTTTGGCCTAGCTACTTACAAGCCCGCTGAGTGCACTGGCTGGACTCTGCAGACCCTGTGGTACAGGTAAGTGACCCACAACACACCTGTAGATCTGGAACAGCTCCACACACAGGATCTGGAACCACTTGAATCCAGCACACTGAAAGCTGGAGTTTCATTCAGGCTTCATTCAGACTCATACAGAGAATATTCTGGAAACACTCTCATCAGAGTGGACCGTTACAGGACCTCTGATGTTATCTTAGGATTTTAGTCCCTGATACTGTATCATTTCTTTCAACCAAACACACAATGTGTCCATGTGTCGGTGCTTGATTTAGTGTGTGTGTGTGAAAAAGAAATCCTTCATTTATTTAAATGAACCAAAAATAATAACCTGTGTTTGTGTTTCTCTTGCTGATCTCAGATCTCCAGAGGTTCTGCTGGGACTCCCCATCAGCAAGGCCATCGACGTTTGGTCCCTGGGCTGTATTGCTGCTGAGCTCTTGATGGGCACTCCTTTGTTTGCAGGCAGGGATAAGCATGACATGGTAAGTAAAATAAGCAAATATATATTTGAGCTAAAACAAAGCAAAGATGTCATTTTTATCAGTCAGGTCTTTGTGTTATTTTGATTGATTCAAACACCGAGTGACGGTAAACACATATAAGCCTCATATCATCACAATGGATGGAAACACATAATGATGAGAAATGTTCACTTCTTACCTCCTCCAAGAAAATCATCAGGACTCAACCTGTTAGAGAAATGAAGTACAGATGTGTGAACACTTTGTTGTGCTGTGTCCACAGATGAGACTTATCACCCAAACTGTGGGAATGCCTTCCAACCACCAGCTTGATACCGGAATGTATTCCCACAAGTTCTTCTCTGTGGCCATCACAGACAAAAGAAATGTCATCTGGAGATTCAGGGTATTTCATCCTTCATTATTCTAAAAATGTCCTGAATTTGTCTCTCTACATTTCTGTGTCAGCAAGTTTTCTGTTAATTTTCTAAACTAACTTTAAAATCTTCTCTTTAGCCGACACTGGAGCTGGGACAAAAAGTGTGTAACCGTCACTCGATCAGCAGCCTGAGTGATCTGATGAAGGTAGGATGTCTCTTTTGGGAAGGAGCTTTTCTAAATGAAACATTAAGACTCCACAAAATGTAGTTTGAAATAAAAGGCTTGATGTATTCATCCTGTTTTCTCTCATTTTCGACCAGATCAAGGAGTCTGCTTCTTCCTCGTCTGCTGAGTGTGACCTGGCAGCTTTGGTGCAACTGCTGACTGCGATGCTGAGGGTGGATGCTGAAAAGAGGATAACAGCCAGCCAAATCCTGGAGCATCCATTCATCTCCATGAGCCCAGACAGCCCCCCTGCCAGCCAAAGGAGGAATGGAGCAGAACTTCCAGCGAGAAGAGGACGGGCCAGCTTCAGGAACCCTGGAACCAGTTTTTCTGACATTCTTTATTTTATGAACCATTTTATGAACCATTTTTGTATATTTACTGTTTTTTGCTTTGTTTGCTTTTTAATCTTTGTTTAATTTTCAGGGTGATCCTTGACCCCTCTGCTTTTCCAAAGGGAGGGGTCAAGCAGGTAAGTATGACTTATTTGACTAATTTATTTCATAGTTTCAGGAGGACCACAGGAGAGTATGTGGAGGACAGGAGGAACAAAGGAGGAGAAAAGGAGCAGAGGAGAAGATGTGGAGAAAAGGTGGAGGAAAAGTGGACCGGAGGATAACAGGAGATGAGGAAAGGAAGAGGAGGAGGGCCAGTGGACGACAGGAGAGAGGGAGAGGCGGAAGATGGGTGGAGGAGGGGAGGACCAGAAGAGGACAGCAGCAGAAGAGGAAAGCAGGAGAGGGGAGGACCGGAGGAAGACAGGCAAGGAGGAGAGAAGGAGGAGACGAGAGTTGCAGGACGACAGGAGAGAAGGAGAGGTGGAGGAAAAGTGGAGAAGAGGAAGACAGGAGGAGGACAGGAGAGGAGAGTCTGAGGAGGATGACAGGAGCAGAGGAGGATAGGTGGAGGAAAGATGGAGAAGGAGAGGTTGAGGAAAGATGGAGGAGAGGAGCACCGGACAACGACAGGAGAGGAGTTGGAGGAGAGGAGGACCAGAAGAGAACAGGAGCAAGAGAGGAGAGGACATGAGAAGAGAGGAAGAGCAGATAACATGAGGAGACAGGACATGAAGAGTGAGGCGGAGGATAGGAGGAAAGAGGTGAGGACATGAGGAGAGAAGAAGGAGGAGAGGACACGAGGAGTGAATAAGGAGAAGAGGACATGGAAGAGAAGAAGAAACAGATGACATGGGGTGAATACCAAAGCGATCAACTGCAGTCTCCTCTCTCCTCTCTCCTCTCTCCTCTGCGGCACCAGAAGTACTTTCTAAGTCGTCATATTTAGTGACGTACCAAAGCGTTAATTGTTCTTGGAGGAGAGGGGGAGAGGAGGGAGATGAGAGGAGTGAGGAGAGAGGAGCGAGTAGACTGGTCGAAGGAGTGATGTGAGAAGAAACAGGAGAGAATGAAAGGTGGAGGAGAGAAGGACCAGAAAAGGACAGAAAAAGAAGAGAGGTGGAGGAAAGGTGGAGGAGAGGAGGGCCAGAGGATTACAGACAAGGAGAAAAGGATGGAGGAGTGGAGGAAGCAGGAGGGAAGGAGAGGTGGAGGAAAGGTGGAAAGGAGGAGGGCAAGAGGAGGACAGGAGAGGAAGAGAGGTGGAGTAAAAGAGAAGGAGAGTAGGATCAGAAGATAACAGGAGCGGAGGAGGAGAGATGGAGGATGGGTGGAGGAGAGGAGTAATGGAAGAGTACAGCAGCAGAAAAGGACAGTCAAGCCACGGACAGGTTCAGGAGGGAAGGTGTAGTGAGGAGGTGGAGGGCTTAGCCTGTTCTTTTTACACAGAAAGGTAAATATCAGTATCAGTCTGTTTTTGTATTGTTTCAAGTAAAGTTCTCTTTGTTACCATCTGATAAAGAGTGTTGTTATTACGAGATTAACTTCATTTTAATTTCATGTCTTCTTCCTGTTTCCTCTAAAACTCCTGATCACAGTATGTCATGTCTTTTCAGAGAAAAAAAAAGGAGAGGACAGGAGCCAAATGAGGACGAGAGAAGAATAAGAGGTAGAAGAAGAGAAGAGGAGAGAGAGGTAGGAGAGGGAAGGAGGCACGGCCTGACTGTTTTAAGTCATTTTACAGTTAAATATCAAATCATTTTGTCATCTCATTTTCAAGGATCAGTCACTGGAGAATCTGTGGGGTCGAGGAAGATGAGAGACATCAGACCAAGTGACGGACTATCAAAGCAACCTGAGCCCTAAGAACACCTTACAAGTGCTACAGGATGATTGCTGCCCCAATGCACTGATGCAGTAATTCATGGAAAAGGAGCCCCAAGTATTGAGTGCATGTTAATGAACATATGTTTCAGATGTCTAACATTTCTGCAAAAAATCTTTTAATCAGTCTAATGTTATATTTCTTATTTAAGGAAGTAAAAGTGGTGTTTTCATTAACTGTAAGATGTAATTGTCACAATTAAAAGAAAGAAATGCTTCAAATATTTCACCCTGTGTACTGAATCAATGTAATGAAGTCATAAACCTAACTGGAGCTTTTGTTTGATGGCATTTAGTAATGTTCCTGATAGTATGAGAAAACATGTTGATATTTTTCTTGTCTAAAATACACCTCTTTAACAAATTAGAGCCATACTTAGTATGTGAACAGCAAAATGTTAAAAACAGTAGTGGGCAGTTTAGTGTTTTGTTTAAATCAGTAAAATGATCTCCAACATACAGATGCAGGTTCAGGCCAGCAGAGGGAGCATGACAACATTTTTTGAATGAGTCTACTTTGAACTGGTCCTGTAGAGTCACTGTATCACTGGATAGAATCATTATGGTCCTTAAAAAGTCAGTGTTACAGACACTGTGCATCATTAAGAGTTCGAACTTTCCAGCCTGAAACTGAAAAAAACATGTTGTTTCTGTTTTAAAGTTCTGGTTTCTGAATGAATTTGAAGTTTGAAATTATTATTATTATTATTATTATTATTATTATTATTATTATTATTATTATTATTATTATTATTATTATTATTATTTCATTCTATTTTTTTTTGGGGGGGGGCTAAAACAAACACAGTGCATTTGATTCTGAATAATATTTATCCATCCAATGAGTTGTTAAGAATAACATTTGATATTGATCATAACTGCATTTTCTGTGACATGGAAATTGAAATAACAGACCACCTTTTATTCTACCATGTGTACTCCAAAACTTTTTGAGAGGGTCAACAGGACTAGATATTAGCCAAGATTTCATCACTGGAGTCTCTCACTAAAGACAGGTCTGTCTTTGGAATACATTTATAGGACAATCAAAGTGACTTAAATAGACAATAAAATAGACCAAAAAAAATAGAAAATAGACAATCTGATTCTCCTTGGAAAGTTTTTCACACACACACACACACGCACACACACGTGCGCGCGTGAATGGAAAAAAAATGAAACCACTCTTCGCTGTCTTTAGGAGAAGTCTTAGGGACAATCACCTTAATGCCTTAAAACTGATGAAGGGAAACTTGCAGTGTTTCTTCTCTGTGCTTATGATGAGATGAGAATTGTGCTGACCTCTAATAAACGCTATAAACAAGAATATACATGAATCTTATTGATTTTTAATTATTCATTATTTCTTTGTTTTTTATTTATTTATTTTTATTTATTTATATTTATTTTATTATTTTTTGCTATCAGTATGTCTGTGTTTATTTACTTTAATTATTTTTATCCTATTTATTTGTTTTGATCCTTACTGTTATGTATTTTTTTTTCCATCTTATTTCTTTTTTTCACGAGTGTGCCTTGTTGTTAAATTGGTTCACATTTCTTCTACTTCCGAATGTTTGTAAATGAACTTTCATTTAAAAATAAAATAAAATATAAAATAAAATTAAGTTAAATTAAATTAAATTAAACCAATGATCTTGAGAGAGAGAGAGAGAGAGAGAGAGAGAGAGAGAGAGAGAGATACTTATTTGTCTCTTATGGACAGTACAAACTGTTTTGTTTTGTTTTGTTTTGTTTTGTTTTTTTTTTTATAAATTGCAGCCCAGCTTTTATGTTTATGTGGCAGCACAAGGGTGTTGACAACGCCACCCTGGGAGTTTCACCCAGGGAAATATTAGAAATAACCTTCAGTTGACCAAAGGGGATTACCCACCAAGTTCGGTATGTTGTACAAGTACACTTATATCGTTGTACAGAGGAGCTCGAGACAGGCAGTTCACAGTAAAACAATCATTCTTTATTATTATTTGAGTAAAATTATTCATTAAAATTAGAAAAACCAAAACAAGTCACAATCATCCATAAAAGGGGAGGAATAAAGGGAATGTGGCTGAGGCTCACCAGGTGTGATGGGTTGAGGAGGGGGATCCCAGTGAGAAAAATCAAATTGAAAACACCCCAGGCATACGTGAAGAACCTACACACACACACTCTTGTGAAATAACTCAAAATAGAACACACAGCACACGAGAAAGATGAGAGGAAACCACCACCGATCACCAGCGCCACCACCAGGCTCAGCCACTGAAAAAGAGCAACAAAAAGAAATGTTAATGAAACTGAAAACAAACAACAAAATCATACATAACCAAAGCAATATAATTGGCAGCAACTGAAAAATAAGAATAAATAACTTATCAACAAAAGATACTCAAGCTGCCCCAAAATAACTAAATCAAAATAACTTCAATAACTCAATTAGTAAGTCAGATAAATCAAATGAACACAATACTAATGGCAAAACACAAAAAGCCAAAATAACTGCCACATAAATGTAAAGGTGAACAAAAGAATAAACAGTGTAAAACAAGAAAGAAAAACAATCAAAGCAAAGAAATTAACCCCCCCAGAGTCCATTCATTCCAACTCAGGAAAAATGAGAATAAAACAGTTCAGTTCTAGCTGCCGCTGCGGAAAAGAGCAGCATGCAGCAGCTCCACCCGTGGAAAGGACCACTAGCTTCAGCTTACAGTACGAGGTCGGCGCGGCTCACTCTGTGAGCAGACAGAGCAAACTCACAAAGCCCAAGCACCGTTCAGCTTAAGCAGCCCTGCTGAAAGACAAGGCTCGCGTAGGATGGGTAGCGGATAGCAGGGACAGGTGGGCATGCAAACATGCAGGCGGCGGACAGACAGGCAGACAGTCAGGCGGAGAAGGCCACCCACAAACCATAAACATGCACAAAACAGCGGCGAGGCAAACCAGCAGCACAGCAACGCAGCAAAACAGCAGTGGATTCTCGTCTCTCCTACCCGCAAATAGGCTATCACGTAGCGCCTACAAATAATAAAAAAGGCTATTTTAATGAGAGCTTCAAGATTACATTAATGAATGAATCGAGCGCCGTGTGGCGTACATACCAATCAGGCGCGTCGTTGCGCAACAGAGGGAGAGGCGTGCGTCCTGCTCCTAAGGCTCAGAGCTGCAACAGCAGAGGATACCAACAATGGAACTAACAACCATGCAACACGTGATTAAAACAGATGCCGCAAACCTACCTGCATCGGTGACCACCAGGAAGTGAGGCAAGCGGGACAGAGCGGAGCCGCCCACCGAAGAGCAAGAGGGGGCAGAATCACCTCCGCCTCCCCTCCATAGAGTGCCCCCAGGTGGCGACAGGCCAGCACCACTCACAATGATGAGCAGCAGGGCTCATCCTGCTACATTCTACCCCCGCTAATTGCATCGTCGCCCCGACGATGGACCATTTATAACCATTTACAACACCTAGTCCCATGGTCTAAAAATGACAGAAACTGCATTGGAGACTAGACCAGGAGAGTTTTGCACCACAGGTCCCAGGGCCCCTGCAGATCTGGGGAGGTGATGGACGTTGGAATGCTGACCAGCAGTTGACCTTGCTGTTCGTCGTCTTCCACCCTCACTGGCATCGAGATTGCTTGTGGGCGCCATAACCAAATGGGCTTGTGGTGATTGGGGCCCAACGGCAAATGCTGCTGAGGGACCCGACACCACAAGGACTGGGTCAGGGAGTTGCAGCGGCAACAGAAGGTTTCTTTGAGTCACCGCAACCGGCTGTGTACTGGTCGCAGCAGGACCCTCCTGTCTCCAAACCAACAAGTCCCCATCACAAGAAAACTCATCCTCGGACTGTGATTGGTCAGTAGGAGAGGGGACAGAAGCAATGTCATTACCTGGAGGACTGGCACCAGCCACAGCTCTCAACAGAGTCTGATGTACCCGTTTGACTTTGCTAAGGTCATCCGCAGGTGCCACAGTGTACACAGAGCCTCCTTCTTTGGGAGCTTTCACCACCGTGTACACAACTGAACTCCAAAGATCTTGGATCTTATGACGCCCCCTTACGCTAAAATCTCGCAGCAACACTGACTGGCCCTCAACAAATTGAACACCCCGGACATGCTGGTCGTGATTCCGTTTCCGGCGCGCTGCTGCAACTCTCAGCCTCTCTTGGGCACCCTCAAAAGCCATGTGCAGCCGGGTCTGGTGCTCCTGAATCCACTCATGGACACCACCACCAACAGGATCTGGAACTCTGCCCAGCAGAAAGTCAACAGGGAGCCTTGGTTCCTGCCCAAACATGAGGAAAAATGGGGACTCACCAGTTGCCTGATGGGGGGTGGTGTTGTCAGCATAGAGTACCTGTGGCAAGCAGGAGCTCCAGTCCCGCTTCCGGGAAACTGGCAGAGTGCGCAGCAGATTGTGAAGGGTTCGATTGAAGTGTTCACACTGACCATTACCAGCTGGATGATAAGGAGTGGTGCGAGACTTCTCAATGCCGTAGAGGCCACAGAGCTGCTGAATCAGGGAGCTCTCAAAATTCCGGCCCTGATCGGAATGGATGCGAGCTGGAACACCAAACTTGGAAAACCATTCTGTGACCAGAACCTGAGCCACAGTGGAGGCTCTTTGGTCACGGGTAGCAAAAGCCAGCGTGTACTTGCTAAAGACATCGGTCATCACAAGAACATTTTCTAACCCGTTATGGGTGGGCTCCAGCACTGTATAATCAATGGCCAGGATCTCATTAGGCCGAGAAGCTAACAAGTGTCCCATGTAGCTTCGAGCCTCTGGTTGGTTGTCCTTGGCCACTTGGCACCTCTCACAAGTCTGGCACCACTGTGCCACATCTGAAGAAATGCCTGGCCAATAACAGCGCTGCCTAAGCAGCTCTAAGGTTCTTTCAACACCTTGATGACCATGTCTCTGGTGAACCTCCGTTAACACCTGCTCCTTCAGGGCAGCAGGCAAAAGCAACTGCAACACAGTTTCAGCACCGTCCGGGCGTAAAACCTGTCGATAAAGAATTCCATCCCTCTCAACTAACCTGTCCCACTGCCTGAGCAGAGCCAAAGCAGGTCGAGACATCTGCTTGCGCTCATCGTAGTTGGGACGTTGCTTCTGGCTCCAGAACACCAAAAGTTCCCTGAGGAGAGGGTCAGCTCGCTGGAGTGCCCCCAAGTCTGATGGCGTCTGAAAGGGCAGAGCAAAAACAGCTTTCTGGGCTGCTTTAGCCTTTGGCACTGCCAGGGCATGTTGCAAAGGCTTAGAGAGTGACGTGCCAGGTAACATGGCTTCCATGTCCGGGACACCAGGAGAATGCTGGCGAGACAAAGCATCAGCATTTTGATTACTTCTACCAGAGCGATACCTGATCTCAAAATCAAATGAGGCAAGCTGGGCAGCCCAACGTTGCTCCATAGCTCCCAGCTTGGCAGATGACAAATGACTCAATGGATTGTTGTCTGTGAAGACAACACATTTGTGCCCCAGCAGATACTCCCTGAATTTTTCAGTCATGGCCCACTTAAGGGTCAGAAACTCCAACTTCATGTAGCTGTAATTAGCCATGTTTCGCTCAGTGGGCCTTAAACCTCTGCTGGCATAGGCTATCGGCCGTACTCTTCCACCCTGCTCCTGAGAAAGGACTGCACCCAGGCCACCATGACTTGCATCAACCTCCAGAATGAATGGAAGGGAGAAATCAGCATAAGCCAACACAGGTGCGGAGGTTAGCTTAGTCTTAAGTGTCTCAAAGCTCCTGTGACACTCTTCAGTCCAGCCCTCAGCTATAACACACTTTGACCTTTTAGACTTAGCTCCTCCTAGCTCAGCCACCAGCCTATGTAAGGGGGCAGCCAGCTTGGCGAAACCCTCCACGAACCGGCGGTAATAACTAGCAAAGCCAAGGAATGACCGCAGTTCTGAAATGGTAGTGGGAGGCTTCCAGCTGGCTACCACCTCCACCTTACTGGGATCTGTGGAGACACCCTGGTCTGAAATTACATGACCCAGATAACTCACTTCTCTTTGAAAGAAAGAACACTTGGCCAATTTAGCCTTCAGGCCCTCAGTCTGCAGCCACCCAAGCACTACCTCCAACCTCTCCAGATGTTGTTCAACTGTGGAAGAGAAAATCACGATGTCATCAAGATACAACAACAGAGATTGGCACTGCTGATCGCCAAAAATCCGCTGCATCAACCTCTGGAAAGTGCTGGGAGCATTGCAGAGGCCGAAGGGCATACAGTTCCATTCAAAGAGACCAAATGGGGTGCAAAATGCTGTTTTGTGACGGTCTGCCTCAGTCACTGAGACCTGGTTGTACCCACTGGCCAGGTCCATGGTGGAAAACCAGCAGGCACCTGTCAGGGCATCAAGGGACTCCTCTATGCGAGGAAGAGGAAAAGCATCTTTCCTCGTCTTGTTGTTAAGGTGCCTGAAATCTACGCAGAGGCGCAGACTGCCATCTTTCTTTTTGACAAGAACAATTGGGGAAGCATAAGGACTGCTACTTTCCCGAATCACCTGTGTTTCCAGGAGTTTGTTTATGTGCTCCTTGACAACCTCATACTCCGATGGCGGGATACGCCAATAGCGTTGTCTGACTGGGACGTCATCCAGGAGTGGGATGTCATGGGTGATCAAATTTGTGCAACCCAAATCGCCATCATGGGCGGAAAAGACAGGAGTGTACCTGTTTAAGAGAGCCCTCACCCTCCCCTGCTCTTCAGCAGGCAGGGAGGACAAATCCATGGACCCAATCTGATCTGGAACAGAATCAACAACCGACTGTGATGCCATGGTGGCCACCACAGATGGTACCTCAGTGACACCAGCAGGAAGACTGACAACGTTAACATCATGCAAAGTACCTATCACTGTACGGGGATAGAGCAACACATCAGACGAACCCACGTTCACAATGGGAATGTAGGCGGTGCCCCTTTCAACCCACTTTCAACCCGAACCAGTGCAGGAGAGGCCAGCAATCCTACAGGAAGACCTGAGCTCACAGGCTCAAACAACACTGTGCAGCCAGAATACTGCTCTGAGCAGGTGACGGGGACAATTTTAATTACCCCGCCAAAGACACGACAAGCTTTGCTGCCACGCACCTTCACCTTACCAGAAACCTGAGGGGTCTGCCCAGTGGCCTGTTGGCACTTCTGCAGGGCCTGAACAACAACCTCTGGGGCCCCAGACACAGAGGGCAAGTCAAACAGAGCCAAACCATACTGTCCAAAGAGCTCCTGGTAGCATCTTCGAATTACATTCATCCCCAGGACACCAGGGGCATGGGAAGAGACACCTTTAGGGGGATCCTTTACGACCAAAACACCACACTTGGCTATCACTTTGCCACAAAGTTCAATGTCAAGCTCCAGGTACCCGATGTAAGGAATGGCCAATCCATTGGCTGCTCTGAGCTGTAGCCAATGGCAGGACCGAAGTTTTTCTGGTCCCAACGGCTCAAAATGCTGGAGGAAAAAGCTCTCCGTGACTGTAGACACCATGGAACCAGTATCAATTAAACAGGGAACCATAACACCTTCCATGCTCACATCCAAATGAGGACAAGCTGACATGAGCTTAGAAGGCTCGTCCATGTCAGCTACCCCTGAGCCAGTGGCTGCTACCCCCGAACTGTGGCTCTGCAACTCGGCGGGTGCTAGTTTTCCGACGGCTGGCTACCTTGAGGCTGCCTGCTCGACCGAAAAGGAACAGACGATCGAGCACCAGGGGCAGCCCGTACACCCTCACACTCCCTGGCAAAATGACCAGGCTGCTGACATCTTCTACAGATGATGGGGCCACGATGAGAGGGACGACTATGCTGGGGAGCATTCTGCAACCGAAGGAGACTCTGAGTGAGC
The DNA here is from genome assembly GCA_030710495.1 of Labroides dimidiatus. Classification (NCBI taxonomy): domain Eukaryota; kingdom Metazoa; phylum Chordata; class Actinopteri; order Labriformes; family Labridae; genus Labroides; species Labroides dimidiatus. Next base: position 13,835,287 of record CM061155.1, read on the forward strand.
TGGTTCAGCTGCTCTTGTTGAATTTTGAGCATCTCCTGCATCTCACTCAACTCGGATGCTGGAGTTGGATCTGCAACCACCTGAGGACCACCCCTGACTCCATACTGCAACCCAAGAACCAACGGGACAGAGTGACTCCTACTCCTCAAGCCTCCCGGCAAACCCTCACGCTCCCACCTGATTGCCTCACCTCTAACCTCCAGCAGATCAGCGGCAGGCTGTCTGCGTACAAACTGCTTCAACTCACGACGCAGTGCACCGTCGATAACATGCTCCACAAATTGGTCACGCAACAGGACCTCAGCATTGTGCATGTGGCCTGGCGCAGCTCGCTCTACTGCTGCCATCAGACTCCTTAAAGCAAGAGAAAACTCTAAAAGGGTCTCTCCTTCTTGCTGACGTCGCGAGAAGAAGGCCTCTTGCAAAGCTACATAGGAGTCAGTACAACCATACAGCTCTTGTAGCACCGCAATAATTCTGTCCGGATCTTCCTTCACAGCCCTAGAGCGATATTTTATCTCTTCACGAGCCTCTCCCTCCAGGTGATCAAACAAGAAAAACGCCTGATCGGATGCAGCCAGATGACGCGCTCTCATACAGGCCTGTACCTCTTCTAGCCACTCATTTAGCCCTATGCCTGACTTTCCCCGGAAAACAGGGCACTTTCTATCTCGTGGCACGAACACAAGTCTCTCCACTGAAGGAGCACTAGCAGCGGAGGAAGCTGAAGGGGGCACTGCAGAGGTAGAGGGCGCAGCGCTAGAACCAGGCACGGCCGCAGCCTGTTCCTGCCGCAGCCTCTCATTATCTGCCCTTAACTGTGAAACTAAATCCCTCAACTCCTGAAGCTCTTCCTCCATTGCTGCACCTTAGCTTACAAATGGAAGACAAGTAAAATTGGACAGCAAAGTGGACTAGGCACTACAATACTTACTACAGGACCACACGAAACCCACTGCTGTTTTGCTTAACAGGACCACAAGGAGCCCACTGCTGCTTTGCCTCTGTAAAGAAAAGGGAAATGACAAAATGAACACACACTGTGAATTGCCTCCACGAAGGGTCACAATAAAACACACAGATAATAATAATTGAAATACTGGAACATGCGTCTCTGCTCAACTCTGTATCATCCTGCCGACAACGCCAAGTTTGTGGCAGCACAAGGGTGTTGACAACGCCACCCTGGGAGTTTCACCCAGGGAAATATTAGAAATAACCTTCAGTTGACCAAAGGGGATTACCCACCAAGTTCGGTATGTTGTACAAGTACACTTATATCGTTGTACAGAGGAGCTCGAGACAGGCAGTTCACAGTAAAACAATCATTCTTTATTATTATTTGAGTAAAATTATTCATTAAAATTAGAAAAACCAAAACAAGTCACAATCATCCATAAAAGGGGAGGAATAAAGGGAATGTGGCTGAGGCTCACCAGGTGCGATGGGTTGAGGGGGGGGATCCCAGTGAGAAAAATCAAATTGAAAACACCCCAGGCATACGTGAAGAACCTACACACACACACTCTTGTGAAATAACTCAAAATAGAACACACAGCACACGAGAAAGATGAGAGGAAACCACCACCGATCACCAGCGCCACCACCAGGCTCAGCCACTGAAAAAGAGCAACAAAAAGAAATGTTAATGAAACTGAAAACAAACAACAAAATCATACATAACCAAAGCAATATAATTGGCAGCAACTGAAAAATAAGAATAAATAACTTATCAACAAAAGATACTCAAGCTGCCCCAAAATAACTAAATCAAAATAACTTCAATAACTCAATTAGTAAGTCAGATAAATCAAATGAACACAATACTAATGGCAGAACACAAAAAGCCAAAATAACTGCCACATAAATGTAAAGGTGAACAAAAGAATAAACAGTGTAAAACAAGAAAGAAAAACAATCAAAGCAAAGAAATTAACCCCCCCAGAGTCCATTCATTCCAACTCAGGAAAAATGAGAATAAAACAGTTCAGTTCTAGCTGCCGCTGCGGAAAAGAGCAGCATGCAGCAGCTCCACCTGTGGAAAGGACCACTAGCTTCAGCTTACAGTACGAGGTCGGCGCGGCTCACTCTGTGAGCAGACAGAGCAAACTCACAAAGCCCAAGCACCGTTCAGCTTAAGCAGCCCTGCTGAAAGACAAGGCTCGCGTAGGATGGGTAGCGGATAGCAGGGACAGGTGGGCATGCAAACATGCAGGCGGCGGACAGACAGGCAGACAGTCAGGCGGAGAAGGCCACCCACAAACCATAAACATGCACAAAACAGCGGCGAGGCAAACCAGCAGCACAGCAACGCAGCAAAACAGCAGTGGATTCTCGTCTCTCCTACCCGCAAATAGGCTATCACGTAGCGCCTACAAATAATAAAAAAAGGCTATTTTAATGAGAGCTTCAAGATTACATTAATGAATGAATCGAGCGCCGTGTGGCGTACATACCAATCAGGCGCGTCGTTGCGCAACAGAGGGAGAGGCGTGCGTCCTGCTCCTAAGGCTCAGAGCTGCAACAGCAGAGGATACCAACAATGGAGCATGCTAACAACCATGCAACACGTGATTAAAACAGATGCCGCAAACCTACCTGCATCGGTGACCACCAGGAAGTGAGGCAAGCGGGACAGAGCGGAGCCGCCCACCGAAGAGCAAGAGGGGGCAGAATCACCTCCGCCTCCCCTCCATAGAGTGCCCCCAGGTGGCGACAGGCCAGCACCACTCACAATGATGAGCAGCAGGGCTCATCCTGCTACATTTATTAAACTCCTCAAAAACGCTTTCTGAACTTACTTATTTTCGTTACTACATGGGCGTATTAGGGCCTCTTAAGAAAATAATATAAAAAGCCTATTATTTAATATTTTATTTATCAGTTTCATTAAATGACCCAGACTGACTGTGTTCACGGACCAAAACATTCCATGGTTGCTATGGACGATCTCCAGGTGCATCATCATCGAACGACATTTTAATACGGAACAAACTGCCGATCAGCCTGAGACGCACGCTTTGGTTTGCTTTCCTCAAGATTTTGGATCTTTCTTCAAGAAACCCGAGAAATACCAAGGACTTCCAGTGACTTCTTTCAGGATTTACCCCCATAAAGACCAAGTTCTTCTCAATAAAGGATTTTCTGACGGTAAGTTTGAGATTTTGACACTTTTTAAGTCACAATTTTGTCGAGTTGTAGAGATGTTCTAAAGATTTACCAACTAAGCTAGTTTTAGCCATCAGCAAATGTAATTCGGACTTTTCAGAGTTAAATAATCAGTCCAGGTTAAATATATTTTTATCTGATAACTAGAAGAAGCAGTCCTGCTGAGAAACACACCTTTTATCGATAAATTACATATTTCCTGATTAATATCTTTCAATGGGCTATGCATTAGCAAGCAGTGTCAGATGTATTTATGACGGATATTGTTGAACACTGTCATGCTAGCAATCATCACACGTTAGCATCAAGCTAGCGGTGTTTTCTGTAGCGTCAGCACTAACGTTACGATTTGGTTAGTTACCCGGATGCATCGCCATTTTAAAGGTACACAAATGTAAACATTGAATGGATGGAGATAGAAGTGCACAAGCAAATATTATTTTCAGATGTCTTATCCACGAACAAATGTTGAAAAACACACAGAGCATAGTAAAGCTTACAGAGAAGCAAGTAAAAGAGACATATCGTGAGAAATTAGGGCTAACAGGTGGGAAAGAGTCATACGACTTAGCATCAACTTGATGTAAACATGACGATTCTGCAGTTTGCTAATTATTAAGAACAGCGCATTTATACCCAAATGATTTCTGAATTGCACTGGCATGTTGTTCTTTCAACTGTTGCCTTTCTGGTCACATTAAAAGTGGTTTCACTTGAATAAACATGACACTGATAACATTAGTGAACACCCTAGCAGCAGTAGCAGTTAATACATTGAATGAATAAGACAGGAAGGAGACTGAAACATTGAGCCTCAATGTCAGCATGAGTGCCTGGAATGTACTGAGTGACTTTTTCACAGTAAGGTAGAGACTGAGGTGTAAAAAAAAGTGCTGTTTTTATATTTGGTATAGGGAATTAAAAACAACACCTTCTCATCTTAATGATAAAGTCACTTTTATTATAAGATGGGGAGATGTCTAATATGTTGAATGTTTTGAATCTTTAGTGAGAGAGTAATATACATTTGTGTTCAATTTTAAAGTGCTTCTTAAGTCAAACTTTGAGTGTAAAATCCTGAATCCGGTCCGGAAACTTTATATTTTAGAGCACATCACAGTATAGTGATTGACAAGGTAGCAGCAGTAGAGTCCAACAGAGCCTGATAAATCACTTGCTGCATTTATAGTCTTGATATGAACTTTGTGAATCTGACTTTATTCTTTCCTGCTCTCGTCTCAGGTGTAAAAAGTTGATTCCAAATCACTTGGAGCATCATGTCGTACAGCAAGGACTTTAAGGTCATCCGAGGATGTGTCATCTCCTCCTTCTCTTCAGACTTTGTGGTGCAAGCTGTCCTGGGCAGCGGCTCCTTTGGAGAAGTTGCCCAGTGCAGAAAGAAAGCCACTAATGAAACGGTGGCTTTGAAAATCCTCAAAGACAAAAACTGCATCAAGGAGGCAGAACATGAGGTATGATATGAATAATGTCCATAAGAGTGTTGTTACATCACGTCTTCAATGTGTGCTGGATACACTTCAGCTCTCTCTAATGTCTTGTATCTTTCTCAGGTGACCATCCTTAAAGCACTGAGGACGTTCAACTGCGACAAATTCAACATCGTCAAGTGGAACGATTCCTTCAACTTCCGGGGACGATTTTGTCTTGAGTTTGAGAAACTCGACATAAATCTGTCCCAGTTCCTGCACCTGCAAAGGAGACCTCTGCATTTGACAGAGATCCGCCCCATTGTTCAGCAGGTTGGTTTATGTAGTTTCAACGTCATAATACACACGCACACACGCACACACACACACACACACGCACACACACACACACACACACACACACACACACACACACACACACACACACACACACACATAGTGTAGGGTGTAAATCACTGATGAAGGCTGAACTCTGTCTCTGTTCATTGGTGCTCACGTCATGTTAAAGTCTTTAACAAAGGAACATTAGTTTGTTATATTTGTTCTCTGTTTCAGAAACGTCTCAGTCAGTCTGTGTTTTTATAGTTTTGTTGACTTGAATGAACTCTACATTAAAAAATGTTTTGTTTTTTTTTTTCTCTCATTGCTGATTTTAGTTGGCTACTGCTCTGGAGTTCCTGGGGACGTCAGGGATCATTCACGCGGACCTAAAGCCAGAAAACATCATGATGGTGGACCACGTGCGACAGCCATTGAAGGTCAAAGTCATCGACTTTGGCCTAGCTACTTACAAGCCCGCTGAGTGCACTGGCTGGACTCTGCAGACCCTGTGGTACAGGTAAGTGACCCACAACACACCTGTAGATCTGGAACAGCTCCACACACAGGATCTGGAACCACTTGAATCCAGCACACTGAAAGCTGGAGTTTCATTCAGGCTTCATTCAGACTCATACAGAGAATATTCTGGAAACACTCTCATCAGAGTGGACCGTTACAGGACCTCTGATGTTATCTTAGGATTTTAGTCCCTGATACTGTATCATTTCTTTCAACCAAACACACAATGTGTCCATGTGTCGGTGCTTGATTTAGTGTGTGTGTGTGAAAAAGAAATCCTTCATTTATTTAAATGAACCAAAAATAATAACCTGTGTTTGTGTTTCTCTTGCTGATCTCAGATCTCCAGAGGTTCTGCTGGGACTCCCCATCAGCAAGGCCATCGACGTTTGGTCCCTGGGCTGTATTGCTGCTGAGCTCTTGATGGGCACTCCTTTGTTTGCAGGCAGGGATAAGCATGACATGGTAAGTAAAATAAGCAAATATATATTTGAGCTAAAACAAAGCAAAGATGTCATTTTTATCAGTCAGGTCTTTGTGTTATTTTGATTGATTCAAACACCGAGTGACGGTAAACACATATAAGCCTCATATCATCACAATGGATGGAAACACATAATGATGAGAAATGTTCACTTCTTACCTCCTCCAAGAAAATCATCAGGACTCAACCTGTTAGAGAAATGAAGTACAGATGTGTGAACACTTTGTTGTGCTGTGTCCACAGATGAGACTTATCACCCAAACTGTGGGAATGCCTTCCAACCACCAGCTTGATACCGGAATGTATTCCCACAAGTTCTTCTCTGTGGCCATCACAGACAAAAGAAATGTCATCTGGAGATTCAGGGTATTTCATCCTTCATTATTCTAAAAATGTCCTGAATTTGTCTCTCTACATTTCTGTGTCAGCAAGTTTTCTGTTAATTTTCTAAACTAACTTTAAAATCTTCTCTTTAGCCGACACTGGAGCTGGGACAAAAAGTGTGTAACCGTCACTCGATCAGCAGCCTGAGTGATCTGATGAAGGTAGGATGTCTCTTTTGGGAAGGAGCTTTTCTAAATGAAACATTAAGACTCCACAAAATGTAGTTTGAAATAAAAGGCTTGATGTATTCATCCTGTTTTCTCTCATTTTCGACCAGATCAAGGAGTCTGCTTCTTCCTCGTCTGCTGAGTGTGACCTGGCAGCTTTGGTGCAACTGCTGACTGCGATGCTGAGGGTGGATGCTGAAAAGAGGATAACAGCCAGCCAAATCCTGGAGCATCCATTCATCTCCATGAGCCCAGACAGCCCCCCTGCCAGCCAAAGGAGGAATGGAGCAGAACTTCCAGCGAGAAGAGGACGGGCCAGCTTCAGGAACCCTGGAACCAGTTTTTCTGACATTCTTTATTTTATGAACCATTTTATGAACCATTTTTGTATATTTACTGTTTTTTGCTTTGTTTGCTTTTTAATCTTTGTTTAATTTTCAGGGTGATCCTTGACCCCTCTGCTTTTCCAAAGGGAGGGGTCAAGCAGGTAAGTATGACTTATGTGACTAATTTATTTCATAGTTTCAGGAGGACCACAGGAGAGTATGTGGAGGACAGGAGGAACAAAGGAGGAGAAAAGGAGCAGAGGAGAAGATGTGGAGAAAAGGTGGAGGAAAAGTGGACCGGAGGATAACAGGAGATGAGGAAAGGAAGAGGAGGAGGGCCAGTGGACGACAGGAGAGAGGGAGAGGCGGAAGATGGGTGGAGGAGGGGAGGACCAGAAGAGGACAGCAGCAGAAGAGGAAAGCAGGAGAGGGGAGGACCGGAGGAAGACAGGCAAGGAGGAGAGAAGGAGGAGATGAGAGTTGCAGGACGACAGGAGAGAAGGAGAGGTGGAGGAAAAGTGGAGAAGAGGAAGACAGGAGGAGGACAGGAGAGGAGAGTCTGAGGAGGATGACAGGAGCAGAGGAGGATAGGTGGAGGAAAGATGGAGAAGGAGAGGTTGAGGAAAGATGGAGGAGAGGAGCACCGGACAACGACAGGAGAGGAGTTGGAGGAGAGGAGGACCAGAAGAGAACAGGAGCAAGAGAGGAGAGGACATGAGAAGAGAGGAAGAGCAGATAACATGAGGAGACAGGACATGAAGAGTGAGGCGGAGGATAGGAGGAAAGAGGTGAGGACATGAGGAGAGAAGAAGGAGGAGAGGACACGAGGAGTGAATAAGGAGAAGAGGACATGGAAGAGAAGAAGAAACAGATGACATGGGGTGAATACCAAAGCGATCAACTGCAGTCTCCTCTCTCCTCTCTCCTCTCTCCTCTCTCCTCTGCGGCACCAGAAGTACTTTCTAAGTCGTCATATTTAGTGACGTACCAAAGCGTTAATTGTTCTTGGAGGAGAGGGGGAGAGGAGGGAGATGAGAGGAGTGAGGAGAGAGGAGCGAGTAGACTGGTCGAAGGAGTGATGTGAGAAGAAACAGGAGAGAATGAAAGGTGGAGGAGAGAAGGACCAGAAAAGGACAGAAAAAGAAGAGAGGTGGAGGAAAGGTGGAGGAGAGGAGGGCCAGAGGATTACAGACAAGGAGAAAAGGATGGAGGAGTGGAGGAAGCAGGAGGGAAGGAGAGGTGGAGGAAAGGTGGAAAGGAGGAGGGCAAGAGGAGGACAGGAGAGGAAGAGAGGTGGAGTAAAAGAGAAGGAGAGTAGGATCAGAAAATAACAGGAGCGGAGGAGGAGAGATGGAGGATGGGTGGAGGAGAGGAGTAATGGAAGAGTACAGCAGCAGAAAAGGACAGTCAAGCCACGGACAGGTTCAGGAGGGAAGGTGTAGTGAGGAGGTGGAGGGCTTAGCCTGTTCTTTTTACACAGAAAGGTAAATATCAGTATCAGTCTGTTTTTTTATTGTTTCAAGTAAAGTTCTCTTTGTTACCATCTGATAAAGAGTGTTGTTATTACGAGATTAACTTCATTTTAATTTCATGTCTTCTTCCTGTTTCCTCTAAAACTCCTGATCACAGTATGTCATGTCTTTTCAGAGAAAAAAAAAGGAGAGGACAGGAGCCAAATGAGGACGAGAGAAGAATAAGAGGTAGAAGAAGAGAAGAGGAGAGAGAGGTAGGAGAGGGAAGGAGGCACGGCCTGACTGTTTTAAGTCATTTTACAGTTAAATATCAAATCATTTTGTCATCTTATTTTCAAGGATCAGTCACTGGAGAATCTGTGGGGTCGAGGAAGATGAGAGACATCAGACCAAGTGACGGACTATCAAAGCAACCTGAGCCCTAAGAACACCTTACAAGTGCTACAGGATGATTGCTGCCCCAATGCACTGATGCAGTAATTCATGGAAAAGGAGCCCCAAGTATTGAGTGCATGTTAATGAACATATGTTTCAGATGTCTAACATTTCTGCAAAAAATCTTTTAATCAGTCTAATGTTATATTTCTTATTTAAGGAAGTAAAAGTGGTGTTTTCATTAACTGTAAGATGTAATTGTCACAATTAAAAGAAAGAAATGCTTCAAATATTTCACCCTGTGTACTGAATCAATGTAATGAAGTCATAAACCTAACTGGAGCTTTTGTTTGATGGCATTTAGTAATGTTCCTGATAGTATGAGAAAACATGTTGATATTTTTCTTGTCTAAAATACACCTCTTTAACAAATTAGAGCCATACTTAGTATGTGAACAGCAAAATGTTAAAAACAGTAGTGGGCAGTTTAGTGTTTTGTTTAAATCAGTAAAATGATCTCCAACATACAGATGCAGGTTCAGGCCAGCAGAGGGAGCATGACAACATTTTTTGAATGAGTCTACTTTGAACTGGTCCTGTAGAGTCACTGTATTACTGGATAGAATCATTATGGTCCTTAAAAAGTCAGTGTTACAGACACTGTGCATCATTAAGGGTTCGAACTTTCCAGCCTGAAACTGAAAAAAACATGTTGTTTCTGTTTTAAAGTTCTGGTTTCTGAATGAATTTGAAGTTTGAAATTATTATTGTTGTGATTATTATTATTATTATTATTATTATTATTATTGTTATTATTATTATTATTATTATTATTATTATTATTATTATTATATTTTGGGGGGGGGGGGGGGGGGGCTTTCACAGTCGTCCGAAGAGGACGGTTAAGTTGAGGTTTTCACTCCTAAACGTGTGAAGTTATAAGGCTTCATTATCAAACAGAATTAATCTGAGGGGATGTTATTGAAAGGTTTCCGAGGCCTTGCTTATTTTGGCTGTCACGTTATTAGCTAATCATTTGAACTCCTCTAATGACAGAAGCAAAAATCTGGTTGGTTCAGTGATTCAAAAATAGGGAGGAAAATTTCCAGTTTATTTTTCAGGAAAGTGTCCTGAAAATTCCTATAGGAATTTTATCTCAAGAGTATCCGAAATTCTCATGGTTTTATTCCCATCAAATGAATTTTTTAAAAACTTCATTCTAAACAAATTTGTTTAATGCTTTAATAAATAAATAAAAATATGATGATAGGAAGTAATTCACCTCTCTGTTGGAGACAGTTTAAGCAAGTGTGTAACTATTTTAGAATAATGTTCATAGACGTAAAAATGCTCAGAATTTTCATAAAACTGAAAAGATTCAGGGAAAAAAAGGGCCAAAGTAAACGATACTAGATGGAAGTGATCATAAGGCTCTCGGGAAGCAAAGGATTTCAAAATCTGTTTTTTATTTTGTGGGATGGAACAGTGTCTACTATGGGGAGAGATTTGTTTCAAAAAGATTTACACGTTTTTAGGATCCACAAATAAATCAACGATATACATGTGTTTTTAAGATCCACAATTAAACCCACGATATACTCGTGTTTTTTTAATTTTGTGAGTGCATTTACCATGACTTATCATTTTTAAATCTTAATTCTGCTTGTGAATTGTTAAAAGTGCGTTTGTGGGTCAGCCACCATGCGCATTTATTATTGAGACAAACGTAACGCAGTTTCGAAGAAATTCACACACACAAGCTGAGCACCAAACTTTCACGTGTGGAGAGCCCAAGCGGCAACCTCCAGTCTGAAAATATGAGGCAATGCGGAAGTGCTAAGGTTTGCTGTTCCTCAAGTGTCCGCTTGAGGCTGGCTCCGGAAGTACCGCAAGTCACATACACACCAAGCCAAAAAAGCCATTTTCACGGCCCAAATAAGCCTATTTAAAGCCTGGTACAAAGAATGTCTCCCCGCTGAATTGCTAATTTCACTAAAGTCACGCACTGTATGGGGGTGAATTTTTTTCTAATTCGGCAGTTTCCACAATATTAAGCTCGCCAGTTCATCCAATCAGAGGCACAGCTCAGGTCACGTGACTGTAGAGCGTCCTATCGTTGTTACTTTGGAGAAGCACAGCCCGCCTCATTTCCAATATGGCCGCGCCAGCCGTTTTGCTTCATAAGTCCGTTTTAGGAACAGATGGGTGACGTCGCGGATTTTAATTATAGTCTTTGGGGGAGAGCCTCGCCCCTCCGTCCGCTAGGTGGCAGTGTTGTTGTCTCCGTTGAGAGCGTAGACTGTAAACAAAGATGATTGGGAGCTATCAGAGGGCTATCCACTGTCTTCCAGCCGGTACGGCGTCCAGTCCACATCGAGGAGGAAAGAAGTTCAGTGGGGTAAGTCTGCTTGACGAGTAAGAGTAAAATTAGTGTTGCTAACCGTGGGTTTTGAACTTCGGTTAAGTTAGACAGATATTCACAGATTTGGCTTTCCCTGATCAATAACTCATCATCGGAACATTGTATTCAAATATCCGACAGCTCTCTGTAATCACATCTTACCCCCAATTATTTCAATGCATGATGAGGTCTAACTGCCAATTTTTTTAATCTGAATCTTCTGTATTGAAGCTTATTCACAATTCTGGTGTATAAGTGTCTCCTCACTGAAGTTTCTTCTCCTGTTAAGTCTGAAGCTGCTTCTTGGCCCCTCTTCCTCTTCTGAGGTTGGCTGACCTGAGTCAGGCTGGGAGAGACTGCTTCCAAATGTTGGCAAACCTCAACTTTGCAATGTATTGCGACACGTAAGTAAATGTTTATTAATTTATTTAATAGTGTTTTGGGCCAGCCTATTATCTTCTAACTAGCCCCCTAAAGTAAACAAAATAAAGTATAACTTACCGGTAGGCTAGAGCTACACCTAGTAGTTGAAAGCCGTTCATGGCAGCTCTTGTAGGTTGAAATCAAGACAAACACATTACTATTTAACTGGTTATCACAACGAAACGAATGTTATGTCAGGGTAGAAAAAAAATGTTAAGACGAGAAAACAATCGTTGTTATATCAAGATAACAAAATAATAAGTCGTTATCACGAGATAACAGTGCATTAAAAAAGAAAAATCCATGGCTGTTCTCGTCTTCCGTATGTGACAGTCATACAGTGATGCCCATATATAGGGTTTATGAGACAGTATGATAATGCCTTTAAGGGTACAGTAGTGTAAAGCTGTGTGAGAGTGATTGTGCATCTAACATAGTATGGTAGTGTTTGTGAGAGAGTATGGTAAAGTATGTACTACAAACATACTGTAGACTGTATAATTAATGGACGTAGTCTCCGCAACGTCACCCGTCTGTTTCTAAAACGGATTTTTGAAGCAAAATAGCCGGCACGGCCATATTGGAAATGAGGTGGGCGGTGAGTCTCCATAGTAACAGGCATAGGGCACCCAGCAGTCACGTGATCTGAGCTGTGCCTCTGATTGGACGAACTGGTGATCTTAATATTGTTGAAACTGCCCAGTCAGAAAAAAAAAAAATTCACCCCTGTACAGTGCGTGCAGTTAGTGAAATTAGCGATTCAGACGGGAGACATTCTTTGTACCAGGCTGTAAATATGCTTATTTTGGCTGCGAAAACTGCTTTTTTTGGCTTTGTCTGTACGTGACTTCCGGTACTTCCAGAGCCAGCCTCAAGCGGACAGACTGGAGGTTGCCGCTTGGTTCGTGCACTCCCTGGGCCATAGATGGATGGATGGATGGATGGATGGATGGATGGATGGGTGGATGGATGGATAGATAGGTAGATAGATAGATATTCGGGGTTTTTTTCGTTGCAAAAATATCTTTCATACATGATGTGTTGTGGACTGTGTCACTTTCACATTGTCATCTTAAATTTTATCCTTCTACTGTTGGGATTGCAGTTCCCCATTTCTCCAGATTTTATGCATACGGCACAGTCAGAGCTGCGGTGGAGGTGCGTGCATTCTCCTGTCAGGTTTATTTTTAATAAATGCCAAACGTTGCTTACAAGTGGCGTATGCTTTATTTTGTGCGTATGCAGCATTTGTAAAGGAGGTCCCAGGTCTGAGTCCATGTACAGTTTAATGTCAGAGGGGAGCAGAGTGCAGCAAGGAAAATCTGGAGAATAATTACACATCATATGAGTGCAGTTAGTGCATGAAATATGGGGATCTAGGGGGTCTGAGACCCCTGAAAGCCTCAAATGAAAAAAATGTGGGTGTCCTTTGAATTTCTCTTTCACCATATGTCTGTTGGCTGGGTTCATATGTTCACGTATGCGTGTTTATGTATGAGTGCACACCTGCACGAGGCGGAAGCACAAATGTTCTATTGGACTGCAGAGCAGAGTTGTTTCTGTAGCTGCGTGCATGGGTGCACGTTCACGATTCTCCTCTGCTCTCTGTATCACACATGACCAAGTTCCATCCTGATGCGTTCACAGAGAAAAACACACAACTATAACCACACAACTGTCATATACAACTGTTGTGTTGGAAGACCTGCAATGAGAAAAGTAATCCTGTCAACCTTTCTCAGCCCGTCATTTTCTTTCTTTCTTTTTTTGTTTCTTTCTTTTGGGTTGCAGGATGCACCCCTGAAAGCTGGAAAGTGACTTTGTCTTTAAAGAGGGGGTATTGTGCTGTTATTTTTGGTGTTATTATTGTCCCTCTGGTACCCTGTAGTAGTACATGATTTATCACTGTTTGATAATCTCTATTGTCCCCTCACAGGTGTTTCAGATGACCTTCAGTTCTCTCTCTGTTTGAAACATTTCATTTGAACCCCTGTCTTTTCAAGGCTTCCCACTCTGCAAACCCCCTTTCCTCTGATTGACCAGAACAGTGCAGATAGACTCAGGGATTTCTACAACATGAATATGTAGCAGTTTGAAAATCTGCACATGTTCATTGTAAACATCCAGCATTGTTACTTTATATCCATGCTTTTTTTAAATGTATGGAAAAGCATAAAACCCCCTCTTTAAAGGTTAATTAGTGTTTAGAATACCAATCAACAAACATTATTAATAAGTAGACCTGCTTTTACTAATGAGTTAAAGCCCATTATTGGGTTTCCTAAGAGTGCACCTTCTTTAAATATCCAGTAGATGGAGTTAGAGAGCTATGGCTTTGTTTGTCTGCTGATCACTTTGATTTAATGGATGGAGGATGTGATTGCCGATTTGTACCCTAATTTAGTTAGGGTACAACAAAAGGTACATTTATATTCTGTTAGGAGGTTTGGTAAATAAATTTCTATTCAGCTCTTCTTGCTTTTGTCTTCTCCAGTTAGCTGTGAGCAGCCAGCTGAAATGCCCTGAAAATAAGTCCCAAGAATATTTCTTACAGTAGTGAAAACAAAAGTAAATAGATTAACAAATCGAAATGAGAGTTTTGATGAAGTTGTGTTGTGGTTGGCCACAGTAACCTTAAAGGGCCGGCTAGTATAACAAAAGAGTATAAAAAATGTGCATGTTTAATGTTGAGCAAGCTGCATGTAATTATGACACCGCACAAATATAAAGTAAATGGATAAATACAGACAGGACCTCTGTGGCTGATTTATTTCAATCCAGATCTTTGCAGACATTAAAAGTTGTTGTAAAAGCAGAAACTAAACACTGGATAAACCGCTAAAACAAAACTAACTGTTTGAGACACTAACATAGCTGAGTTAAGTGTTTATGACTGTCATGTCCTTTGGGAGAAACACTTCTGGTGTGTTCTTGCCTCTGTGCAGGGTGCCCTCCAGCGCCTGACAGAGGGGAGAAATTTACATAACTTCTGGCTAGGGTGTGAAGTGATGTGGACGCCCAGCTAGAATATTTTACCCAGGAAGAGATGTTTGTTGTAGTTTAGGCTCTTTGTATATTTTGAGAGATTTTAGGATTATTTGCGAACTGTTGTTGACGTAAATCCAAGACTAAGCCGAATCCGTTTACAGGAATAACTGAAGTCAAATCCTTTCGTAGAAAATATTAATGAACTGGATGAACAACCGTGTGCTGCTAAGCCATGAGGGTTCTTTATCCTCATCCTTAAAATACTGAAAACAGTTCAAAGATCCTGTGTCTAACAGTCCCATCCCATATGACAATGCAGGGTCATTATTTCAGACATTGACTGCTACTGAGGGAGTATTTTTCACATAGTTTTCAAGATAAAGATGAACCCTGTCAGCATTATGATAGTAACAGAAATGAGAAGCATAAAGAGAGATAACTTTTGATTAGTGCAATCCATATCACTTCACCGTCTGTACCACTTCTTAAAGCTCTTTATAACCATACACCACACACACAGTCCACTGAGTAATCAATGAGGTGAAAGAAGCCACATTTTGTCTCTATATAATCCTGCTTCTTGTGTGTGTTTGGGCCTGAGATCAGAGTTGGATTTCCTCCAGAAGAGAGATATTGACCTTACCTCTCTTGGATCAGTTAATCTAGAAGCCATATTGGATCAAAACTCAGTGTCAGTCTTTTTGTTCTGTTCTTCTTTTCAATTCTATATCTTTACATGTCTGGTCTTGACATGTCCCTCAAAGCTTACTCCCCTTACTCAGCTTCCAGCAGATGACCGTATGACTGTTTCTTCCCTGGAGGGGCTCTGGCAGGGGAAAAGATGGAGGGGATGGCAGGGATGGCTGAGCAACAGCTGGCCTTCTTTAGAGGAGATGAGGAAGGAGAGAGAGAGGCCACAGACTGCTACGGCTGCTGCCAAAACAAAACACTCTGACCACACTTGGGTGCTATTGAGTGAAACCAAATCGTGTCTAAAATGTCAGCTTTTCAGGAACCAGGACATGCTGTTTTTAACCTGAGTGCCATTCATTTCTAAAGCCTAACAATACAAAAACAAAGCTGTAGGATGACTCATCGTACTAATATGTGTACACTGGCAAGGATGAGTACATTTTCAGTACAAAATAAACTAATGTTCCCATCTTTATGTGTGCAGTCCATGAAGAAGCCCATGAAACGCCCCCACTAGGCCTCCCATGTCCTTTCAGTTTACATTAATGTATAGTCTGCCATGTTTCTGTCTTTGTCTGGCCTGTCCCTGCAGGGCCTGTGTACACTATATCTGTGCCATTGCTCTCATATGGAGCATGAGGCCAAAGGCGGCCTCCATTGGTCCGTTTTAATTCACATTATCATGCATTGTTGTTCCCGATTACTGTTAATCAGCTCAGCCTCAGGGGGACAGAGAGGTCTGGACAGTGAAGGGTTAGTGGGAAACTCCGGTCTAGACGCATATGGAGACACGGCAGGATGTACAGAACAGTGAGTGTATGTATGTGAGGGGGAAGAAAAGAAAGGAGGCCATGGATTTCTTTTTCATATGGACTATTTAGAGAAAATGCACACTCACCCCTCCTGCCTGGGTAATCCAGGATCTGTTTTCAGCTGATAGCATTAAAATAGATTTTCACAAAGAGGGTGCAGCCTGCAGACCCAATGGGTCATCGGGGTGCCACAGGGTAGACATGCTGGCATCGCTCCACTGTCTTTCTTTGGCTTTCTTTTCCTCCTGTTCCTCCTCCTTCTGTACTAGTCTGTCACTGTCCGTGTGGATGCCCGACGTGGGGGCAGGGCGAGAGGCAGTTGCCAATTTCTGGGACACCCCACCCCCAACCCTGCAGCTCTACTGGCATTGATGCAGACACACAGACATACAAAAATAATGTGTTAACCCCTTCCTTTTTACCCAGTAACATGTAGCCACTGTGCGTCATTCAACTATGCGTCATATCTTGTTTTAGTCCAATGGCTTCTGAAAGTCTGCCACCAAGTCAGGTCCTCTTTTGTAGTTTGGAATATAACTCATACAAAGCATCATGCTTATCAGTAGCTACAAATGAGTCATTTTTTATTACTTGCGTTTGTCTCCATGGTGTTCCCATTTCAAGTAGAAACTCTATGTTTGATTTAAATCTTTACGTGAACTTAAATATGTGAAACATATTTATGTTGTGAAGAGAAAAGAAAAAACATGCTTTGCTAACATGTTGCTTCACAGCTGCTCAGCTGTTATAAGAAGCTTAAAACAAGGAGAGTTAAAAAAAAAAAACCTTTGTCATATAAACTTTAAGATAAGCTATCGTGAAAACAGTTGTGAGGGATTACACTTAAATAGCTACAGAGATCTTCCCAGAAATCATAATAATCCGACTCAAAACATCATTTTTGATACATCAGATTTAGCCGTCACTGCTGATGTCCTCTGTGTGTTGCTTTTAGATAATGAGGAGGTGCAGGGTCTGAATGAAATCATGCAAAATACAGACAGAAGACACATTTTTTTTGTGTTGTTTGTTGCATGTGAAGAATATGCATTTGTAAGCATCCAGCCTCTAATGTACTTCTGCCAGAAAGAGCTGGAGACTTCTGTTCTTAATCTGAGTTTAAATCGCTTTAAAACCTGAAGTTGCCATCCTTATAATCCTTGATGTGTCTCTTTACAGATACTTAAGAATTTGTTCCGGTCTTGATTTCAGATTTACTAAACAATGACTCTTATGGCAGTAATCTAAAATTATTCTACAAAGAAGAGGGAGGCGTCTGATGACATAGAAAAGCTTGGATGACAGACATATGCCTCTTTCTGGGGTGTGTGAGCAAAGATTATATGATGTGTGACTGCATCACATTGTTAACTGCTGCTGTTCTCTCAGCAAACATCCATCAGTGTTACATCTTTGACCTTGTTCTTGCATGTCCTTTAATTTTCTCATCCTATAAACTCCATCTCCCCTCTTGGGTTATATCACAGCCTCTTTACATAACCAACACACCAGGGAGAGCTATCCAGACTCATCCCTCCCGCAACAGTTTTTCATACCCCGACTCCTTCAAAGGGAATGTCAATCCAGAGACAGGATGGAGAGATAGGAGGACATGGTTTCCTCTTCTTTCTCCTGCCTAGAGACATGAGGAGAAAACGCCTCTTTCCCAACTCTGATTCAAAGTCATATTTATCCATCTGATCCACTTTTCTTATTGGAGCTGTTCAGTTGTGTGGGCTTCAGGGTGGGTTTGAGTTTGGTCCCTGTGGGAGAATTACTCTGAGTAAGTACAGCCTACAGGTTGGTGAAGATTAACGAGAGCAGATGTTTCTTGCTGATAAAATGCAGAAGCTAACAAACACGCCTCTACGCCATTAGACGACCCCCTCCTTAACTCAATTCAAGATGCTGACACACTTAGCAGTTGGGTGTGATGTTGGTTTAATTCCCTTCTTTCCCCTCTGAGGGACCTGTGACTAAACGGATTTACATCTTTCTTTCCGCATCATTCCCAAAAGGGTGTCATCTCTCCATCTGCGACAAAATGATGAGGGGTCTTTTCAACTTAACTGGGACAGATACGAGTACACACAGAGGAGATGTGTGCAGTCTGCAGCACTGCTGACTCTGATCAGCTCTGATGTACCATGCACACACAGAACAAACACACACACACACACACACACACACATACACACACACACACACACACACACAAACACAGATCACACGTAGCCTCTTTCTCCTCACATTCAGCTTCATTCACGACAGCAGACTCCATTCAAAAACTTCAGGCCTAATTAACACCTGCTCAGTCCTCACAGTCAACCAACAGGCCTGCTGCTGCATAGAAGGTGTGACACTGAGAGGATCCAGCTGAACACACACACACACACACACACACACACTTAAATCCTTAAGGGGGTTACAAACTCAGTTTGTATTTCAGTCAAAGAGATTTCATCAACAGTTTTTTTTTTTCTCAAGTTTAGAAAACCGAAGTTCTGTTTGGTGTCTTTTTGGTTAGATTCCACTATTTTGTCTTTACATATTCAAAGGAGTAATAAGGCTGAGACGTGATACTTCTCTTTACACTGGAGCAGGATATTTACAAGATGGATTAGAGGTGACTTGGATGAAAGGAGGGATACAGGGCTTGAACTGAAAAGCTGACTGAAAGTGGAGCTAAAGAGAACGGATTTAAACTTTTTGGCAGGGCAGATGATTGAATAATAAAGGTTGAGGCTAAATCTGGTTGGCTCATGCTTAAAGAGTTAATTAGCTGATTAGGACAGAGATAGGAACAGAGAGGGCTGATGGGAATCAACTTGATAAATGAAAGAATAATTGAGTACAAAGCTTGTATCCATCACACGCCCAAAAACTGAGATTCTTCACACACCAAAATTTTCAAACAGATGCCAAACCTTGTAAATAAGGCTGCACGCAATTATTTGAAAATCACAACAAATGTCAGAAACGTTTTATGTAATTTCTACTTATGATAGTTTTCCTCATGTGATGTTGCTTGAATTGATGACTGATGATTGGCAGCAGCAGCTTGATGCTTAATTTTGCAAAGAAAATAATCACAGGTGGAAGAATCAAAAAGACCACTGTTGGGAGGTAACATAATGTGTCATGTCTGATGCATCGTGTTACCAGCATGACTCAACTTAATGTCCTCCCATCTGCAACATGTTGCCTGATGGGTAATGGAGGCGGCAGGATTTGAGAAGAGAGGTATATGCATAGAGGAAGGCAGTCGCTGGTTCTGTTTTATTCATTTTGATCGGCAAAGAAAATTTTTAAAAATCCATTTTAATCTTGGGAATAAAAGACCAAATTTTAGAGGTTGCTGATTTTGCTTACGAAGTTGCATGCCTGATTTATCCTCCCTCATACTTCTATACTCAGCTTGAGCAGCTCTGTTTTATATCACTGGCAACTGCCTGTTAAACTTGAGCATTTACACATTTTTTATGTAATCATTTCACTGATAACAGAGCGTACCACGCAGCCTGTCATTTTCTTGATACTGAAAATGGAGACTTTGAATTACAAACTAACAGCCTGCATTACAGTTTACATAATTTGATGCTTTTTAATGTTTCACATCAAGAATTTCCTTTTTACAAAATGTCATTTTGTCCAGGGATTTTCACCCCCCTGTGTTTTACACAGCTACAGTTTTGCTTGATGCCATTTTGTAAAGCTGATTGATCAATACTGTGCGGATGGTGACAGAAGTGGCACTTAGCTTGGATTGATTGTGACATGGTTAGTGATCACAGTTCATAAAAGCATGCTGAATTGTGATGATGTGAGTATGATAAGGCCATGTGGTGACTGTGTTGAGAACATTTTCATTAAATCTGATGCTGTTGTCTGCAGGTTTACCGTAGATGGATCTTCATTAGCACCGGATCAACCATTTGCTTCAGACTAATATCTTGTAGCCTACATCCTCGGGAATAAAATGTTCCTCCTCTTGGCCACTTCAATGAAGTTCAGTGTAGATAAATGTAAGGGAGCTTTGCCCTCTGAATTTTCCAACATTGCTTGTTCACTCAAGCCCCTCTCAGCGAGAAGTCTTCCTGCTATGACGAAAGAAGGGTGATACTCCCTCTTTAATTTTGGATGCTTTTAGTCAAACATTCGTGTTGCTCTTCCTATTCTGTGTTTGCACTATGATATACATTATATATATATATATATATATATATATATATATATATATATATATATATATATATATATATATGATACTAACGTCGTCACCATGCCCACTTGCTTTGCAAATGTTACCCACTGCATTCTAACACCAGCTCATGCCAAGATTACACTGAAATTTGGGTTAAGACTGGACGGAAAAAGTCTGGTTAAAGTTGGGGTCTAAATTTTTGCATTAGTTTGCTAATTTAATACGTGAGCATGTGTGAGTAGAGCTAATATTTGGTCTATACATTCCTTTTCACTGCCTGTCTAGTAAAGGATAAATGTGACATTTTTGTCTTTTTTATTGTCATGTAGCTGGAAAACAAAATAATGTTTGGTAGATTTCCTCTTCTGTGATTTTAGCAGTTTAATTAAATAATTAAATTAATTAATAATTAAACTTTCTTTTAAGGGAGTGCCCTGATCTAAATGATGGTTGTTTGTAATTTTTGCTACACTCTAACAAAGTTAAGGAAGCATACTATTGAAATATTTTACTGTTGGAAAACAAATAAATAAATAAATAAATAAATAAATAAATAAATAAATATGAACAGTTGACAAAATATGCCAAAAAATATTTGCTCCTGACCTCCTCAGACAAAAATGTTGTTTTCATCCATCAGTATTCTCAGAGCACCATTTGAATCCCCCACCTTATAGCACAATCCTCTCTCCCTGACCCTCTCCATCCCTCCTTCCCCTCGATGTTCACATTTTCTGATCTCTGATCCTCTCCTCTCCATCATCTCTCTCCTCCTTTGAGCCACTGTTCCCCTACCTGCCCGTCTGCGCTGGTACAGCCCCGTCTCTCTGCCTCTGTCAATGTGTTTTGCCCTTATAAGGAGAGAGCACAGGCAGACTGTACTAACCGCATAAGCTTGGCGGGGGTGTTTCAAGGGCAGGGAGACCACAGCCACTGTAGCAGAAGGGTGAGATGGGAGAAGGATGGAGAAGATTGGATGCAGGGGTGGTGGTGGAGGGGAGCATGAAGCCAGCTCTCTTCTGTCAATGACTTCAATAAGATGACAGAAATAGGCATAGGAAGTGGAGGGGAGGCAGGTGGATGTGTGTGTGTTTGTGTGTGTGTGTGTGTGTGTGTGTGTGTGTGTGTGTGTGTGTGTGTGTGTGTGTGTGTGTGTGTGTGTGTGTGTGTGTGTGTGTGTGTGTGTGTGTGTGTGTGTGTGTGTGAGAATGTAAATGCTTGGATGTGAAGATGTTACTTAGAGACAAAGCACCTCCAAGAAAGAGTCTCCTCACACAGCCAAAGTCCATCCACACTGACAATATTTGTTTTTGAAGCTCTGGTTTTCTCTCCTCTGATGCTGTGAGTGTGTCTGCCTGCTGCCAGCTCACCAGCTGCCCACATGCTCATCGATATAGAAGTGTAACATTTAGCTGGTGAGAGTCATGGAGGGAGAGTGTGGGCTTCAGTACGCACGTCCGTAGTGCAACGTGACTGGTCCAGGCCTCAGATGTTCGGTCTTTTGATGAAAGCTGTAAGATAACCTTTGACCAGGTGAACCTTGTCATACAAAAAACATCTCATGAAGATTATTGCTCATGTTCATGATGATTATCTTGCAAGAGAGCTGCACAGATTTAATATTGCTCTTGAACAACAAAGATTTTTCTCGAAGGAGGCAAAATAACAAAACAAGAGTCGATGTATAATTGTTGTTTTTATATCGATTCTGTTTACTTTCTTTAACCTGTTGCCCACATTATGCAAAAACAAAAGCCAGCATTATAATCAGAAATTGTTCTCACTCACTGTAGCTCCAAACTTTAACAAATCTTAAAATCTGCTGGCACCTCAAAAGACTTCTTATACTTGTTTTTATGCACATTTCCTCCTGAAAACGCTTTAACAGACCTCTCTGAATGATACTAGAGGTAGACCATTTAAGAAGTTTAGTATCAAAGATTAAGCTCTGTGATCTCTGTCATTTTTTGTTCATATTTAAAGGGACTGTGAGGACTTTCTCAGTGATCTTGATAAAGTCTTACTTCTAGATATATGCCTGCCTGACCCACGATTTAAAGTGAGATTATCAGCACCAATATAGGTTATTTCTAAATGCTATTTTCTCACTTTCCGATTGGGTAGGACAGGACCAGATTGACGAAGTTTTTCTCTGCTGAAAACTATTTCTGTGATTTATTTATCAGTGATAGTGGACACTACAGCTGAACTGTCAGACAAGGAGAGCAGAAAAAAGCTAAATGGGAGAGCAATAGCACGGGCTGAAGGCTAAATAATGGGTTAAAGGCTAAACCACATGCTAAAGGCTAAAACACGGGCTGAGCTGTTTGTAATAATGTTCATTCCAACCCACATGCAGCAGTTATACTTTAATGATCAGATTAGATTTTAAGAGTCTCTCGATAAAATCAAGAGCAAGGTTTCGTTAGCTCTGCTTGATAGGTGAGCAGGACTTAAGGATTTGCTAACGTTAACAGTACACGTTAGTTAGCCTACGCCTCAGAGCACCCAGCTGCCTGCAGCGCTAAATATAGCCATCAACTGAACGACAGTACAAACCGACAAAGTTTACTTGTCATGTTTCAAACAACAGTGCTGCTTAACTTTTGAAAAATACCTTACCTTGTCATGTTGTATTTAGTAAAAAGTTGTCTTGAATAAAGAAAAGTAGTGTTAAAAAGACGATCTGATCTCCATTAACTTCCAAAACAAATAAACGTCTTCTTAAGAGTTGAGTGATTACTCAAAGTGTTACGGTTTTGAAAACGGTTCATGTTCATTTTCCATCCATCCATCTTCTACATCACTTCTCCTGTTCAGGGACATGAGTGGCTGGAGCCTATCCCAGCTGTCTTAGGGCCAGAGGCGGGGTACACCCTGGACTGGTTGCCAGTCAATCACAGGGCTGACACACAGAGACAGACAACCTTTCACACTCACACCTACAGGTAATTTAGAATCCCCAATTGACCTTGTGATGTTTTTGGACTGTGGGAGGAAGCCGGAGTACCTGGAGATAATCCACCCATGCATGGGGAGAACATGCAAACTCCACACAGAGAGGCACACCTTGCCTGAACCTGGATTTAAACTGGCGACCCTCTTGCTGTGAGGCTGCAGCACCACCATGCAGCCCTCAAGTTTATTTTCATTAGAAAAAATAAATATATTTTAGGGTTCTAAAATATTAAATAAATGAATGAAAATGAGCAGACAGAAAATATTTGGATTGTTTTTTCATACTATAGAGTAATTTTGAAAAGTCTTTCTGATTTTTGTCCCTGTAGAAAAATCTTATCTCTCCACCCTTGTGAGGGCACTACATTTATCTGTAAGCAGGACTTAGAACTTAGTAAACTTCATAGCAGAATGATAGAGAAGGGACACGTTTGAGAAATACCCATTGGCTCAACCTAACTTTTCATAGAAGGCTTTGGGGGTTGATGGGAAAAATTCCAAGAAAAATCAGGATGAAAATTTCGTCCATTTTCCTTTCCCCATGCAGCCCACTCCAAAATCGACAGGGAGTTTTCAGGAGTGTGCATGTGAAAGCAGACTTTGTTTTTTGTGTTTGTTAGCTTTTGGTGGCTAAGATGAGTCAATGTTCTGTCAGCAGAGCCTGAGGAGTCTTTGTTGTTAAGGTAAAGGGTAAAGGGTAAAGGTTAAAGAGTACGGGGTATGGTTAGACACTAAAAGTTAAAACTAACTTGACTTCTTCTCTGTTTTAATATGTCCATTTCACGACATGATTTGGTGACTATCCTCATCTCAGAATGGCTCATGGTCTCTGTAGTGATGGTTCAGCTAAAGCTAGAGTCACTTTAGTACACACAAATCTGTTATGGAACCTTTTTCATCAACACAGAGAATCAAGTCTTAACAAACCATCTCACCAACCAGCATCCCTTTTTAATGAATTTGTACTCTTCCTTCCTGTGATATTTCTGTCTAAGATCCTCTTAAAATAAATGTCCTCATCTCTCTTTTTCTCACCCCAACCTGTTCTCTCACTGTGTTCCCACTTAATGGCACTGGTGCACTTTACTCCTCCTCATAATTCATAAAGCATGCCTTCATAAAGACTCATCTGAGGACAGGCTCACACACCATAGGCAGACGGTGCCATTCATGCAATGGCAAGCAGGACGGGACAACTGACCTAAAAAATAATAGACCATGTATGAATAATCCAGGCGGCTGCACCTTATGCTGGTTGGCAATAATGCTTAGGTATGAATATTTTAGATCCAAAAGACCTCAGTATCTCTCCCACTTTCTTATATCAAAGCTTAGAAAGAGTGCTTGTTTTGCAGATGATTAAACTCTTTAAATTTCACAGCTGAAATAATGTTAAAGGAGAATTAAGAGTATCGTAGTTATCTGATAAAGAGTATGGAACAAAGACCTCAATGCAATTATCCAAGTTAATGAACAGCTTAGCAATCATTAATTTATATTTATGTACTGTGGGAGTGTATGCAGTGTGTGATACTGGAGGCAAACTTTCCCTTGAAGCTTATGCAAATTGACTCACTCATCATCCTCTCTCCGTATCCTTGGATACCAGTTATGTATTCTCCTTCACTGCAGAGCTTGCTGTCTTTCAGAACAATGAGCTTAGATCAGGTGATGATCATGTGTCTTGTGATTGAGGTCTGCATTGTCTGCAGTGGGCACTGACACACACACTCAAACAAATACACAAACAAACACAAACACAGAAAGACACCGGTGAGAATTTCACAGTGTGGTGAGATGTAAACAATCCATCTGTTGGCCAGAGTTCAGCTGGTCAGGTGGCTTCAGTACAAGGCCTCACATCAAAGTGGATGTTTATTCACAGACAACGAGCAGAACTCACCATCGTATGTGTGGTTTAAAAAAAAAAACATCCAGACCAGTGAAAATCTGAGTCATAAAATGCTTTCCTCTACGGAAATATTTGATGCATTTATTTTGAAAGCCTCTCAAGTTGTAAGGCTCTGACTGATCTGAGTCTGTATTGGAGACACTTCAAAAGGAGAGATTAGAACAGGTTGAATTTTTGAGTCAGGACATGAGTCAGTGAGGTCGCATGGTCGTGTGTGTGAAATGCCCTGCAAACAGCTCAGGACATCATCTTTAAACTAAGTACCAAAACCAACAGATGTGACCATTAGTGTGCTGCTGGGGCCTCAAATTTCAAAGGTATCCTGAGGCCTTGCATCTGCACCTTTTCACCCAACAGATGGATGCAAACACTGCCCCATTGACTCCTGCAGCACAGCAACGTGCCTTACCAAAATTATTTTAGCTTTCTTCAACAAGTTTTTGTTGTTGTTAATGTTTCAGGGGAGAAATTGCATAAAATCGATCTTTACACCAGACTAAGCGACCATCATTAAAATGGGTCTTATCGACTGAAGCTGTTCCTCCTCCTCCCCCTGCCTCATCACACGTATCTGTAGAGATAAACTCTCATCTGAGTGTGTTAAATAAGACTCTTACACACCCTCACCCCTCCAGCATGAAGAGCTCTCGTCTTTCCATTCTGCTCTTTCCTCCATCCTCTTTTACCTTCCTTCCCTTTGATCTGCATGCAGTGGCTGAGACTTTCGGACTCATATGTTATTTTTCACCCCATAGCATGAGCTATTATTAATTTATTTCTTCACTTTAGTTTTAGCAACACTGTGGGATGTGCAGTCTGAATGATACATATATATTCAGGGAAGTTAAGGTGAAAGCAAAACTGGATGTGCCAGGTTTGGTTTGGACAGTGTGTAGCAATATCGGAAAATGTCTGACATTGTGAAAGTAGCAGTCCCAGACGCGACCGCCAAAACAGGAAGACTCGCCTTTATTATTAGACGTTAACTCTGCTTTCATTTAGAGCAACAGCCAAAACAGAGCCTCTGTGTCACACTTATTTTAAGGGCAGTATTAAACTACTTAGCAATAGCTATCATGGCATTATTTGCTACTTGCAAGCAATTGCAGGAGATTGTTCAGAAAATTGTCCTCTTGAATTCTCCCCCATGACTCTCCATGACTTTAAAGCAGCTGACTTTTGCTTTTTTTGTTCTACAATAAGGTAGCATAGCATAGTTTTGTGAACAGAGCTACAACCTTATACAGAACCATCCCACGCTACCTTAATCACTGTAAAGTCTTGGTAATTCTCTCTGGTCTATAAGTACGTTAAGTCTGGATGTGTGTAGGTAGTTTCAAACCTGAGCGCTTTTATTCATTCTCTACACTTTTCTCACAATGGATAAAAAGTTGCATGTAAAAATGCTCCTTTTTTCTGTCAGAAATTTCTGACTTAAGAGCATGGTCAGCAGGCTCATCCTGTGGAGCCTCAAATGAGTAAAATAGAGTCTGTGGATTACCTTCCAGTAAGTAAATTTACCCCCAGCCTCTTGTTTATTTCCAGGCAGCACTTTTAACATTTCTTCCTCACCCTTAACTCACCTCTGGTCCTTCTGTCTCTGATAAAAACATCATACTTGTCACAGTTGGAGTGGTTTTTAACTTCTCCTCAAACACCCTCATGTAACCTGCTTACAGAAAGGGCAGCAGGTCTTTTTAACCTGATTCTGCCCTAAATTTGGCAGCCATGCAAACTGTGGCTGAGAGCTGCGTGGCTGCACTCGGACTTTAGCTCTTTTATCCTGCTCCAGTTTCCCCGGGTGGGCTGCCATAGGCACTGGTCTGGGTACAAGACTACCACACAATAGACATTCTGCCCCCACCACCACCACCCCCCCCACACACACACACGCACACAAATGTACGCAGAGCGACGATTTAGCCAAGGCTCATTTAACCACGGCCTCTTGTTGCTGTGACCATGAAGTTAGAGTCTTATCAGGAGTTTGAATAATGTCAAGTTCTCACTGAGTTACAAGGACACACAAAAGTTTGCGCAGACACACACACACACACACACACACACACACACACACACACACACACACACAAACACACACACCAAAAAAAGTGTTTATAATTATTATTTATTTTATTTTACTTTATTTTAATATTTTTTGAAAAGTTTTTATCTAATGGCTGCTCAGTAATGCTTGTAGCTTCTGTTTGTTCTGATGGTGAACATGAACACACATACACACACACACACACACACACACACACACATTGCCTTTAACCACAAATAATGTGAGTTTCCTTCTCCTCTACAGCACGAGTGATGCTCGGCAGTCACCCACACAGAGTGCAAAAATACACTGCTGCACATCCTTACTCACCATGATTCACTTTCACATTGTGTGGACAGAAAAAGTCACTCTGCTGCTGAAACAATGTCAAACACAATACAACACTGCACTATACACACACACACACACACACACACATGCAAACATACATTCACACAGTGGTACCCCCTCCTCTCATTGCCAGAAGGCTAGGGGGAGATGTTAGTCAAAGGGGGAGGGGGTGTTGTGAGGACATGCTGGATGTATGCGTGTGTGTGTTTGTGTGTGGTGTGGTGGGGGTCTTTGTGAGTGAGCGAAGTAGGAGGAGAAGGGGAGTGGGAGGGGGGACAGCGTTCTATTTCTCATAGACCGACAGCTGCTGTCTTTAGTGCAGAAAGAGAGAGAGAGTGAGAGAGCGAGGGGGAGAGAGAGTGAGAAAGGGAGAGGGAGGGCTGCGTGGCGTGAGGCAGTGCGTGTGCTCAGTGTTTAGGTGAATCCACAGCCCTCTGGCTCACAAGGATAAAGGAGTCTCTCCAAGGAAGACAGAAAAGCAGCATAAGGACTTGTCCCTCTTTTTTTAAGCATCCTCTGTCGCCTTTCTTCCCTTTCATCCTCTCACTAGCTACCAGCTCCTGGTGCCTGTGCTCTGTCTGCTTTCCCTCCATCTCTTTTGTTCCCTGCATCCGTCCTCATTCCTCAGTCCAGAGAGAAGGAAAGCAAAGAGAAGAGTCAGAGGCATCATCCTCCCCTCCTGCACGCCCAGCCGGTAAGTCGAGCCTCTTCATTTTCTCTCTTCATTCCCTCCATCAGCAACGCTGCATCCTCCCAGCTTGGAGAGGAAGGGGCCTAAAAGTCCCACCCTGCACCTAAAGGAGAGGCTGGGAGCTGGAGGAGGCTGAGGCAGAGGGATGGATGTGGGTTAGACCCTCTGGCTGGATCGCTGCTTGTTTGAAGTGGATTCTTGGGTTGAGGGATGGTACCAGTGGGTGCCTGAGGGTGGAGGACTTGGATGTGGGAGACTAACGTGGGTCAGGATCCCGGGGGCAGGGGGGGAGCAATGAATTTGGCCCGACTACACCAAACCTCATGGGGCTGGTCAACTGGGGCTTGTCCTCTTTCACTGCAGTGCTTAGCCAGAGCTGCACGGTCACTGACACAGTCACACACACACTAACACACACACACACACACACACACACACACACACACACCCACATACACATCAGCAGAGATCTATTTCTCTTCTGTGTATAAGCAGGAAGGCATGAGGAGAATGTAAAGTGCACATATGCTCATGTGTGTATGTTTTTAGTGATGGATGTTCATTTGGTCATGGGACATATGTGACCTAGAACCATCACAGCACATGCATCATAGATCACACTGACACACACTGGAGTGTGTGTGAACAATGTGAGTAAATTGCATGTCAGTGTTTCCTCCTCGCCATTTCAGCTCAAGCATTTGATGAGGGTTTGTCAGCCTCACCAGAAAAGCTTCTCAGTTTATGCAGAGAGAGGAAGGTGTTTGAGGTGTGTGTGTGTGTGTGTGTGTGTGTGTGTGTGTTTGTGCTTGTGCTAGAAGGTCTCTGCAAACAGCCTGCTAAAAACAAAAGCCCCAGATTGTACTGGTGCTAATCAGGAGGGGTGGGTGCATGCAACTCGAGTGGAAAACAGGGAGGAGGGAAAGGAGGGAAAAACTGAATGGAGGGATGAATGAATGAATGAGGGATAGGGCTTTTCAGGATCCTTTCGTTTCTTCAAATCTGAAAGAATTCAGCTGGAGGAAAAAGATGTATGGTGAAGGAGAGAGGCAGAGCTGAAAGGGTAAAGCTACCTACCTACCTACCTACCCACCCACTTACCCACCTACCTACCGTGTGACTCTGCAGGTCTTTGTGTGGGCAGGGGAGAAGGAATGAGAGAGTGATGGATAAATATGAGGGTAGATAGAGAAAGCATGATGGAGTGCTGTGTGTGTTTGAGGGTGTATGGGCGGGTGGAGAGGTAGAAACAGAAGAGGTGTGTAATTGAAAGATCTGGTCGCTGTATATCCCTCTGTAATCTACTGACTCCGGTTATAATCCGTGTGAGGAGATTAAATGATGATTTACTGCCATGTTGACTTTTATGACACACACACACACACACACACACACTTGCACACAAACAGTAATTTAATAATAGATAATTTTGTTTAAATGAGGTCACGTTGCTGTGTCAGTGTGTTATGTTGTTACATGTTTTTATCTAGTTGCATCCACATACATGTCAGTAAATAAACACACACATGTATCTGCAGGTTTGTTCATGTTTATATAATTAAACATGAATAATCAAAAAAATGTGAATGTGTGTTTATTTATTGTATGTGTATTAGTGTTTTTCATGCGTACACAGCCGTCCCAAAAAAATGATCTCTGCTTTTACATTTCTACATGTGTAAATACAGAAAACATATGCTTAAAGCCTGTCATGATTATTAACAGCCTCCCTGATATACAGTGAGTGATATGTAGGTCTTACTGTGCACTCTGCAGTCATGAATCTAAATATGTAAATCAGAATCCATTTCCATGTATGAATAAAAAGCAAAGCTAGCATGTGCTAGCTCTATGCAGATAAGTCCATTAATCAGTGAGGGTTTGCTCGTGTATCACTATTTTCTGGCTCTATGATGGAATGGTAGCTTCTGTGGTATTTACTCCGCTGTTGCTAGGACACTCCCTTTGAACATTTTAACCTAGCCTTTTCATTGGCCTGCTGCGATGATGCAAGATTCCCTCACCCCAAATCTTTCCTGAGCGCCCATAGAAACATGCACGTCTGCATTTCCTCCTTTCCGCTCGCTCCTTCTCTGTCACTCTTTGTCTCACACCCGCCTTCTCCTCCTCTCTCTCTCCCATCCTGTCTGTCAGTATCTTTCCCTCTCGCTCTGTCATTAACGCATTAATTTCTCCGTCAGTCAGTCTGTCTTCGTTTCATTCGCCTCTCCATTCAGTCCTCATCATCTCTGTGCATTCTGTCACTTCTTCTATCCTCATCCACTCAAACCCTGGTTGTAAAACGGTGCTGGCAGCATGTGGCCATGTCTTCCAGTGCTGCACAATCGCTGCGTCCTGCTGTCTTGCAGAGGATTAGTCCTCTGTGTATCTCACTACATCCCATTTCCTCTGCTCATATGAGGAGTAGCACCTTATTATGTTTTCTTTGCATGTGTCAGGATTATCAGGATTGACAAGGCGGAAGACAGGAATGGGAGGTTGGGGGTGTAGCGTTATAGAAAGCTGCTTTTATAAGTCTCTTAATGTACGGCACCCTATGTATTCAATCATTTCTGCTTGACAGTATATATATATATATATATATATATATATATATATATATATATATATATATATATATATATATATATATATATATTTATATATATATATATTTATATATATATATATTTATATATATTTATATATATATATATATATATATATATATATATTTATATATATATATATGTTTGTGCAAGGCATGGAACAATGTTATCATTGCAATTACCCAGAGTTCACAGGTATACACATTTCCCCTGTTGCTACATATTCAGCGCTACAGAAGTGTGATATCACATGTTGAAGGAGTGGGAATGGAAGATGGGGGCATGTAAGGTTAGAGGAGTGAAAAAAAGAGAGAACAGGTAAAGAGAAGGGAGGGTGAGTGTCTCATTCACTGTTTTCTCTGCTTTCTCTGCATTTATCACCTTCCAAACTCTGCCAGCACATCACATCAGATGTAATGATGTGAAATGATCTTTACAGCCGTCACTGGACTGGACGTGGCAGAGGTCGCAGCGAAACCCAAACTGACAGTCAGTAAAATAAGGCTGATGAGTGATGTGTACAATGACACAGAAATGTGTGCAGTCTTTTAGAAATGTCAAGGTTGACGCCTGAAAAGTGTTGTGTCAAAACATGTCAACGCTGGATGCGTACAAATTAGGTCAGCATGGAAGAGCAGGTTGAAGCTTGAAGCTTGAGGCGTTGCATTAGAGTGAAAGTTGGAGACACAAGACAAGTTTTTATTGCATCATGGAGCCAAATGTTTACGGTTTGTGAGTTTTTAAGAGAAATGTCGAAAAACTCAAACTATCTCTCAATCCTATAACTACACTTGTTGAAAGAGAAGCAGTGATCGGAAGTTGTACTCTTTTGTCTACAACAGTTTGGACAGACCACCAGTAATAATTTAAGACTCCAGTGAAAGGACAACCACATCCCACTAAATCCTTTAATTGAAGACCTTCATTATCAATATCTGTCTGTTTGATTGTCACTAAACATTAATTTCTCTTTGTTAATCAAAAACATCTGTCTTTCAAACATCTGCCTCTGGAGCTTTCATAGCCATGTTAGATGTTCCTTTTGTTTTCACTGGAGTTAAGAGGTTTGCTCAGACTGGTATTAAAACTGGGTCTGAGATTATCCTGGAATTTAAGTTGTGATCCGTCTCCACCTGGTAAGCTTATGGTTCTGAAGCTAGTATTGTCAGAAGTCAGGGATTAGCCATCAGATCAGAGATGATCCTGTTAAAGAGGGTCAGGCTGGTGAGGGTTCGGATCCTGATAAAGCTCTCTTAGTATGTTCTGTATAATTAGGATCAGAGTAAGGTGGACAAAAAAGACGCAGGTGTTCATTTTCCTGGTTATGAGTTCATTAATCTTGGGTTTCTTAGAAATGTAAAAATAGCAGTGATACATTATTTGTACCTCATTTGAATAATCTGTACAAAATGTAAGTGGAGGGGCATTAACTTTAGTTTAAGAGCAAGCAAATTGGCCACATTTCTGATGCAGCTATTTCCTCTGAATACCTTGTTGCGTTTTTTGCTAATCTAATGTCACTCATCTAACTGTATCCTAATACTCATGTAATTTAGCTACTATTTACATTCCACAAAAGAAAGTTTGTATTATATGGCCTCATCCCCCTGACACGATGTCAGCTTTGTGTAACATTACTTTCCAAACAAGCTACCTCCTGTTAACAGCTGAGTCTGTTAAAGACTGAAAAAAGTCTCATAATGTTGGCTGGAATCATCCAGTAAAACTCCTTTGAAATTTTGCTTTCCTGGTGGATGTGAGTTTGATGTTTCGGCATACTGGTCTTGTGCTGTGAGTTGGCTAAATTTGCTTCAAAAGTCTCATGTAATACCTAACTGGTTCGAGCCAAACAAGCAAAAACCAAAACAAATGATGAGTCCAGTGGACTTATTATCACATAGCCCTTGTGCTTTGAGAAATATAGCTGGTTTATTTTGTTTAACAGACTGTGGCTGTGGCACTGGATCAGAATCAGAGACAGCCTCTGCTATGACACTTTAACGGACTCTCTGGATGAGACTAGTTCACTCCACCTCAATCCAGGTTTCTAGAAAAGTTGATTTAAATGAAAATTAAATTCTCACACCCTCAGTTTACTTATGTTTAAAGAAACAAGACCTGGGGGTCTTTAGAATACCTTGCCTGACAAATTTTGAAAAGCGGGGCTTAGATTAAAATGATTTCTGTGACATGAGAAAATAGTTCCTGGAGACAGTGATATTTAATTTCACCCCCGACAAGGGAGGGGAGATCTAATAACTCATAGATCATAATGCTTAACTCTTGATATTGGATGGCACTTTCTGAGGCTACTGAAAGTCTTATTAAAATCTGTTAACATCCTTGTTATGCGTGTACTGCTGAAACTCTCTGAGATGTGTGATATAACATCCAATAAGACAAGAACATGGGCCTCTATGAATTTCCTGCTGCCTCTGTGAGTCGACTTCTAACCAGACATGACTGAGTCTATCTCTTTGTTTAGTTTTGATGAAACAGAAGCTTTAAATGTATACCATCAGGTTTCATCACATCTGCTCTTCTGCAGTATTATAGAACATACTGTTGTTGGTTGATCAGATCGATTGTTGGTCACTATTATTGATAAGCAGCCTGAAAGCAGCCCTGTGGTCATATTTGTGATCAGTATCTCCAATACAGTTTTTGGGTGAAGTCAATAAAGCGCAGTGGTCAACCGAAGAGAGCAAAGCAATAGAAGAGGAAGTGACACAGTAACACAGAGAGTGTAAAGATTGGTTAACTGAACTGAGGGACAGCATCTTAATCGAGACCTCAGCTAAATGAGGTGGAAAAGTTTAATGTTTGATTACTGGGGCTGATTGTCTACTAATTCACACCAAAGAGTAACTTTAACTATTGGAGATAAAGAATAAAGTGTTGTTGAGTGTGTTTGATGATGCTCCTGGTTAGAGGCGTCTCTGCCTCTTTTCTCCAGTTAACCCCTATTCCAGGCCAACATCCACCACAACGGCTATTCAGCAGCATTTAAGTGAATGTAAGTCAGCACAGCATGCTGGAAAAGATCTTGATAAAATAAAACTTAGTCCCTCAAAACAAAGTCTGAAAACCATCCAACAAAGCCAGCTTTACCCAAGATAACGTTTCATTTGCCAAACACACAAACAAGCTGCACATAATAAAAGTCTTCTGGTTTGTTACACTGAAAACAGCTAAACCTCAAATTAATCAAACATCGGTGTTGCTTGTATGTTTTTGAATATTCAGGGTGATTTCAGATAAAAAAAAAAAAAAAAAAATCTAAAATTGAATTCTTTAAATAAAACTGTTTGTTTGTCATGTGAAAGCTCAAACTCTGAAGACTGAGTATTGCCCTTACAGACATGAAAGTCTTTTATCGCAGCAGTTTTATATTTTTACTTTGGTCAGGGGATAACAGACTGCTCAGTACTCAGAGAGTTGGAGCTTTGAACACAGGCAGTATTTATTTCTCTATGTTTTAATTTATCTGAGTGCATTTGTGCTGAACGCGAGGCACAAAAAACTACAGGTTTTGATTAACCACATGAGGCTGGCTGTGAAAGTGAGTCCATCCCCCAGATACCATACAATGTTAACCTCTGCAACAAATTTAAATGTTTACAGTCTGGTTGCACAAAGGCTTTAGCCTCTGAAATTAATTCTCCATGAGCAGCATTCCTGAAGTGTGGAGGAGGCTGGATCCAGAAGCCAAAGAATCCCCATGAGGCTCCATATTTAAATACACATTTATACAGCAGAAATAAACATGCTTCATTTTTTTTCCAAACCAGTTTTTGTATCTGTTCCTCTTGTCCCATTCACAGAAACTGAATATTGGTTGATTGTTTTGTTTTTTAAATCAACCGTTTTGATCAGTTAAGGATAACAGATTAAGACTTCAGCACAATGAGGAGTGTCGCTGATTTGACTGACAATTGAGGTTGATGTTACCAACATTCAAGATAAAGTCAGCCTGTGTGATCTCCGTCCTCCTCCTCCTCTTTTCCTGTTCCCCTAGAGTGTTTAAAAGTTAAGTGGAGTCAGTCTTTCCAACTGGTAGTCCCCTTTGTTTGGCACATAGACCATATATTGGGCATCATAACAAACCCCCTTGAACAATTGGGTCTAAGATCTTTTACAGTCGTCAACAAATGTACAAGGGTCGGTTTTTATCAAAAGCCCCTGTTTTAACCATATTACAGCCTAAAGTAAGGCACATAGCCCATAAGATTAGCCACCTTCACTTGTTCTATTCACCAAACTTGATATCTTTGGCATGGTCCTCTTGACACAAAGGACTCCAAAAGGAGAATAAAACGCAAACTGAAACAGAATTTCCCTCTTAAAGTTAAAGTATGTGTTATGAAATATTGATTATGTAGTTCAAACGTTTAAACAGGTTTGACATAAACACTCCAGGCTGAGTATTTTCACAGTATATTAACATGAAACTCTCTGATCAATATTTAATCTCATTTAAAAAACAAATTCAAGCCTTTAAAAGTCCTTTTGCAAAACCTGACAGGGCCCACCATCACAACAACTTACAATTGGACTAAGGCAAGAAAAAAAATCTTAGTTTTCAATTTTTCAAATCTTCTGCAGAAAATGATTTGAATTAGTGGTTATACTGACCAGCCCTAAACTGAAGGTATGACAGGGAATGTTGTAAAAAGGCAGAAACCTGACTCATGAGGTAGATATAGAATCACACTGTCCACTCTTCTATTGAATCCAGACTCTTTAGAAATCCAGTGATGCTGGAGCCAATCACAGATGACACTGGTAGGGCTGCAAAACCTCCAGAACCTTTGAGTCACCAGTAAACCAAATTTGCATGACTTTGAACTGTTCACTCTAATGGTGGCTTCACTCACTTTTCAGATACAACCGTTTTACTTTAGCATGCTTTATTTCTCTCTTTCTCTCCCTCTCTCTTTCTCTCTCTGTATTTGTTCACATGTGTGATGCTTGATCTGCACACTGGGCACACTGGGATGTTGGCAACTAAGCTTAGATTTTTGTTTCATCAGACCTGTGAGACCACACATAGATGTTTATTTCTTTTTCATCTCCATCTCTTTTTTTGATGCAAAACACCTCTCTCTCTCTCTCTCTCTCTCTCTCTCTCTCTCTCTCTCTCTCTCTTTCTCTCTCTCTCTCTCTCTCTCTAACACACACAGACTCTCTCACTAATTAGTTAGCTCAGGATTATCTACTGTATCATCTATTTTGATTGAAAAACAAAGAGGTGGCCCGAAAGTAAGATAAAAATAGATCACTGGACAGAAATAAACCTCAAAATCAGCCAAGATCCCAAACTTTCACACCAGGGATCCACCAACATGCTCCAATACACCTTTTTCTATTCACTTTTACCCTCCTCCATCAATTCTTTTTTTCCTCTGTGTCAGCTTGAATCCATACCATGCATGGCAGCCTGTTTCCTATAGTTGAGAGCTGCTGCTGCTTTTGCCCCTCCCAGTGGGACAGAGAGTAGTGTAACACCGCATCCTCTGCCATGTGAGACACACTGCAGCACAGTGTGATGGAGCATCGCTTCCGTCAAGGACATGCTGGCTCTTCCTGGTATGAAGAGGGTGGACGACTTCAGCACACAGAGCTGAAAATAGATTCTAGGTCAGGTTGAGGTCAGAGGTTACTGCATTCATTCATTCTCTTCGGTCATGTGCTGCTGGAGGGACAGAGACACATGCTGCGTTCCAATTCTGCACTACATCGGGGTTGTGTACAGTGTGTACAATGTAAACACACATAAACACTGTTGATTCTGCTTGAATTACTCCATGAGCTTGACTCGGTTTTTCAGCTGGAGTTTTTGTTTTTTTTCCCTTTTGGACGTTAGCCACAATATATTTATCATCAGTTAAAATGGCATTTTCTTTTTTCTGTATTATGTCTTCATAAATATACTAATGTTCAGTCAACTTACAGTCCTACATTTATCTTCTGTGTTTTAGCTCTAGCGCTTTCTGGCTCAGTCAAATAACCAGAGAACAGTCAGTAATGATCATCACAGTGAACCTGTTGGGAATGTTGCAAATCCAATGATGTGGGAAGTGATTAAGAGGTCTTGGATGGCAAAATTTCAAAGTTTTGTTGGAAATAGTATTTCTTTCTTCCTTTTGTTTAACTGTCATTTCTCATAGCTGTGACTCAGTCGGTTCACTGCAAAACTGAAATCGTGCAAGTGCTTATGTCTTATTTTTTATGGGAAAAAAAGTCTTATTATGCTAAATATGAGCCACTTTCACCTGATAAATCCATAAAAATGTCTTAGTTCAAGATATAAAAGATACCTGAAAAAATGATGCCTGACTTGCAGGTGCAGTATATCTTGTATTAAGGCATTATTCTTATTTTGAGAAACTTAAAGGGACTTTGAGTTCTTTCTCAGTGATCTTGAAAAAGTCTCACTTCTAGATATATGCCTGATTGTGATCCATTTCTAAGCATTCTAAACATTTCTAAATGTTATTTCTTAGCTTCCTGATCGGGTCAGACAGGACTGAATTGATTTACACCATGTTGAAGTCTCTATGACAACACCACATTGGCTGACAAAGTTTAGCAGTGAAAAGAGAGATCTTTGTTTTTCTCTGCTGAAAACTATTTCTGGGATTAATTTAGTAGTGATGGTGGACGCTGGAGCTGAACTGTCAGACAGAAAAAGGATGTCAGAGCAGAGGAAAGCTAAACAGGAGAGTGATAGCATGGGCTAAAGGCTAAAACACAAGATAATCTGTTCATTCCAGCTCACATGCAGCAGTTATACTGCAGTAATCTGATCAAACTTGAGTCTGTCATGAAATGAAGAGTGAGGTTACGTTTGATCTGTTTGGTAGATGAGCAGGACATATGGATTCACTAACGTTACATGTTAGCCTACAGAAATGTCAGACCACTGGGCTGCCAGCAGCGCTAAATATAGCCAACTACTAGACTACAGTACAAACTGACAAAGTTTACTTGTTGTCACGTTTCAAACAATAGCACTGTGTAACTGTTGAAAAATACCTTACCTTGTAATTTTTGTCTTTTAATGTTGGAAAGAAAGACATTCTCCTGAAATTGTACGGTGAATGTGGCTCATAATAAGTCTAAACTTTTTTTCATAAAAATTTCATTTTTTGAATTGTTCTCTCACAGTCAGAGGATTGGGGATCAACATGCTGAAGTATTTTTGGCCTTGACTCTTAAACAAGGGGCAACATCTGGTAGAGACAAATGAAGGCTATCAGGAAGTGCTAAAAGTTGCTGTTCATCAAGAATCTGCTAGAGGCCGGCTGCAGGAAGACCGGAAGTCACGTACACACCAAGCCAAAAAACAGACTTTTACAGCATTAAAAAGCATATTTACAGTCTGGTTCAAAAAAACAGTTTTGGTCTGAAATGCTAATTTCGCTATTGGCACACACACTGTACGGAGGGTGAATGTTTTTCTAACTCAGCGGTTTAGAAGATATTGGGATCACGAGTTTGTCCAATCAGAGGCTCAGCTCAGTTCACATGACTGACAGGTGCCCAATAGCTATTAAAGAGGAAGCTAAAAGCCCATGTCATATCCAAGGTGGCCCTGTCCAATGAATGGCTTCATTTGACTGTATCAGGAACAGACGGGTGATGTCGTGGAGACTACATCCATATTTTATACAGTTTATGCTCTTAACCATGTAGCCTCCAGTGCCTCGACCTGGTGAATGTGACAAACATCTAATAGAGCTTTGAGTGGTGTGAAAAACTAAAGAAAGCTTCACATAAATAGAGTCCACTGATGGCCCCAAAACTTGTGATAAAAAGAGACAACAGGCATACACCTACGCAGACAAAACGACAGCTGGATGGAGCGACAGTGAGTGAAGTGAGAGAGTGAAGGAGAGTTAAAGGAGAATGACGAATCAGACGACAGTGAGACGTCAGGGAGTTCAGTTTAAGCTGCCTTTATGTTCTGTTTTATAGCAGTCCATGTGTCTCACCCTCACTTTAATGTTCTCTCTCTCTCTCATAAAAAACATTTATTGATACAAACTCAGTGCAAACCACTGCAACAGAATTTCAGGTGTGTTTGCATTCTCACAAACATGCAGTGTACAAACAAACATCAGAAAATTTCTGCCATGCACACAAAATAGCCTCATCAACAACGTTGCATCTGCTTTTTATTCCTGTGATTTTACCTTCAAATGCAAACACACACTCTTAGACAAACGCTGTCCTGACCCAAATAAGGAGTGTGTGAGCATTCCATCAGGGACAAAGAGTGTCTGCCGCACAGACTTATAGCGCCTCTGTCTTTGTTTACAGATCACAGGGGGTCAGGGAAGGACAATAAAAGAGGGGGTGCAGCAGCAGTTACAGCATTAACAGTAGCACACATATTTATGTACATACAAGCATCCACTTTTAAGAGTGTGTGGACCCCCATAAGACCAAAGCAGCTCCTGTGATAGCAGCTAATTGGCATCCAAAAGCACAAATAAAGATAAGAGCAGCGCACATGCCTCCCATAGCAGCTGAGGCTCGGAGAGGAATCAGCTTTTAAAAATGCAATTCAAGGCTGATTTTTCTCCAACTCTGCTTTTCCAAGATCCAAAACAGCCCTGAGCCCTAATCTGGTGCTCAAATATTAATGGTGACATTAAATATAAGGCATATATTAATCTGCATGGCTGAAAAAAGAGGGCACAGAGAGTGAATTATATTAACAAGGATCTCTCCTGCCAGACACTTTGATAAACAACACACTGTATATATTACAAATTCAAACACACTTACTTAGTGCATAAACCTCAACAGTACACACACAATAGAGACGCCACAAAAGAGCTCATTTTTATCCACCTCCTAGTATATAAGCCTTCAGATCCCTCAGTTACTGTTCCAGTTTTTTATTTCAGTCAAATAAATGATCACACTGACTAACGTTACACAATGAAAATGGATTCGAGAACAGCTCAAACATGCCATACTCTCTCTCTCTGTCTCTCTGTCTCTTTCTCTCTCTCTTTCTCTGTCAGTGTTCTGCCTCTCTCTCTCCTTTTTCCTCCCCTTTTTCTTTGTCAACCATGCAGCGCAGAATCACAATGCTCATTTGCAATCGCCCTTTTTATGAGGCGCCGTGTGCTGCGCTGGACCCAGACTCAGCCGGTGCGCGCGCTCGTGTGTGTGTGTGTGTGTGTGTGTGTGTGTGAAGGAGAGAGAGATGGAGAAGGGGGAGGGGAGGTGCCAAAGAATCACAACCTCCTCTTTCCATTTTCTTCTTTTTTTTCCTGCTCTGGCTCTGCATCCTTTGCTCTTAGATCTTCTGTTTCTTCTCTTTCACCTCAGCAGGGGATGGATGGTCAAGTATTTACGTACGATTGTGTGTGCCTGTCTTGGACTGAGGCAAATTAGCTTTGTGTTTCTATCAATGGTCAGTCTTTGGTGGTGGTGTAGCTGGATCCGGCACTGCCACCTTCCACCATTTGACTGAAACTAGCTCTTCTCCTTTCCTAGTCCCTTTCTTCCTCTACTTTCCTTCTGCTCACTCTTATTTCTGTCCTATCGAAACTTTTCCTCATCTCCTCTCCTCCTACGTATCTGACATCCGGCACATGTCCAACCATTTTCTTCCCAACCTGCCAACAATGTGTTGTTTATCAGCCAGGCATAATTGCTTTTTAAAAATCTTTTCTCTGATCACAACAGTAACTGAATTCAGGTAGGTGTTCAGTTGACTTGTCCTCCTCCTCTTGCCCTCTCCTCTATCCAAACACATGAGCAGGTAATATCCTCACAGCCTCCTGTACTCACCTCTACCTTTAGGAAGAAAATGCTGAGAACAAAGACAGACAGGAGAGAGGGAGGATATAAAAGAGACAGGCAGAGAGTGAAGTCAAAAGGGTGTGCAGTGTGAAGATGAGTGAATGAATGGAGACATAAAAGGCGCGCTCAGAGTGAACAGGGGGTGGAGAGAGGGGTGTGTCGAGAGCAGGCGAAAGGTTGAGACAGAGTGAAAGAGATGAGGAGAAAGAGAATAATCACCAGGTTTTTTTTTTTAGGAGGAGTGTTCAGTGAGCAGAACTAACAGGAGCTGAGTGCCATGGACACAGACGTCTACACATAATGACTTAGTGATCTCTTTCTCTTTCCCCCCTCAGAACCTTCATCTCTTTCACCACCTCCCTCTGAGCTACAGAAAGAGTAACTATATTTGAAGACTGTCGCTCCAAATGTATAGACCTCTCCTTCAGCGCGTGCCCTCTGGAGACTGCAGACTAGTCTGATATTTGATTAGCATGACACTGATTTACGACGGCACTCATCAGGTGGCAGATGAAATAGAAGCCTTCCTGGAATCAATACGTTAATTTTGACTCAAAATACTTGATGAATAATGTTGAATTCACTCTACAGTCGCAAAGAAACAGGGTGCATTATTGTCAGGAACTTTTTAATAGTTTTTCCAATAATGGTGATTCCTGTGGACATCCCGTACCTCTGGGTGTCTGTGGCTTAGTGGAGGAGCATCTCCTTGGTCCTCTAAAAGGTTGTTAGTGGGATCCCTGGTTCCTGCAGTGTACCTGATAAAGTGCTTTTGGACAAATACATTGTTCCCCAAACTGCCCTTTAATAGCAGCTTTAGCCATCAGCTAATAAAAGTATGAATGAGGAGTGAACGTGACATATAGTGCAAAAGGGCTTTGCACGCTTAGAGACGAGCTAATAACTGCTATTTAATTGCAGCTTCTGAGTCTTATGAAATCCTGTGAGGATCCTGCTTGGCTCATAAGCATTTTCTAAAAAAAAGTAATCCTCCTGTTGTCTTTTGATGGTCAAACTCAATGTCTTTGCATGGAGCATGGATGAGCAGATTATGATCTGATCAAAATAAAAATGCTTCATGTCAAACGTCTGACTTGGGAGAAACTGGTCTACTCCGGTCCATGTTCACACTTGATCTGAACGTTTTTTCCCGATTAGGGCAAAATTAGTCATATTGTGCATATCTGCCCCACGAGAGGCGATAACTTTCTTTTTTTCTTATTTATGGAATAGAAACATTGCAATAAATACTTTCTGTTTTATATATCTACCTGTTCTTAATCCACAATTCAAAGTACGATTACCAGCAACAAATTTTTCCCGGGAGAACACAAATCCAATTGTGGCACCAGTGTTGGCCAATGTCACACATGGCGGACATGTGTCAGAGCACTTGGCTGTGAGTAACGCTAAATATAGCCTGGTATTAAACTACGGTACAAACTGAGTTTACAAAGTTTGATTGTTGCCACGTTCAAACAATAGCTCTATACATACATACAACTCAATACATTTCCTCGTCACTTTGCATCCTGTAAAAAGTTGTGCTGACCAAAGGAAAGTAGTGTTAAAAAGATCTGCTATCCATTAGTTTCCAAAACAAATGCACACTTTGGTAAGAGTTACATCCTCACATCAGGTGATACTGCTCATTGGAAATGGAGTCTTTATTCTAGAAAAACACTATTTTTTTCTGGATGGTCCTCACAGGGCTTTTAAATAAGGAAACAAATACACCTCAGGCCACTGGTATATCACTGTATTGGACACTAACCTGGTGTTAAAAGAGCAAATAATAAATATCCAGGAGCAGTCTTTCTTCAGCTTTTGTGGGTCACACAGAGGCAACAATGTTTATTCCACTCTGCTTCACAACACACAGGAGCTTTTAGAAAGCTAGCAAGCTACTAACAAGCTAACACGCTTCTATTAAATCACTGAACATCCTGCTTGGTTTAAACTTCATCATAACATACAACTTTAATAAGCACACAGACAGAAATCAAAGTTAGCTTTTGGTTCAGATGAAGTAGGGATGAAAAAAGTAAACAGGTGGCGTGGAGCTCAAACAGCAAATTAAAACACTCAATGAATTAGCAGGATTGTAAACAGTGATCAATCAAAACATGTTCTCTGGGGTTGGTTGCTGCAAGAAATTAGGTGTCTGCTCTCAGGGTGAGTTGATAAATCCATTAGAGAGCTTTTTCTTCTTTCAAGCTACATTTCATGCACAAAAAAAAAACTGAAAAAGAAAGTGAGGCCTTTATATTCATTTCAGGTTGAACCTTTTAGGGTAAAAACAAATGTGAAATCGAATCATGATATTATTGCCAATCAGCATTAAATTTAATGTCATGGGTTAGGTCTTCACCTCTCTTGACCTCTGCTTCTGGCTAAGCACTTGACCTTTGACCTTTCACAGTGAAGACAAATCAGTGAGAAGGAGGTAAAATGTCTGTTACGTGAGGTAGAGGACGTGTTGCATGAGAAGTGGAGAGTAGTTTTACAACCTTAAAAGTAATCACACCAATGCTCCTACGTGCACCTCACTCTGGAGATTATGGAGAGTCCGTCCATCCATCCGTCCATCCATCCATCCATCCATCCATCCATCCATCCATCCATCCATCCATTTATCCACCTCTTCACTCTACCTTATTGATAACACTGAACAGTACCCTACAGTGAGACTAAGAGGCTGCGTTTCCCTGGTAACTATTCTTCAAAGGCCCCGCCTCTCTTCTGTCTGCACTCTCTCCTGATGAGAGTCGATGATGCAAGGGCAGCAGCAGTGGTGTTAATAGTTACACCAGTCAGCCAGCAGAAAACAAGGCTGGGGTCGTAAGAG
This sequence comes from Labroides dimidiatus, assembly GCA_030710495.1. Lineage (NCBI taxonomy): Eukaryota > Metazoa > Chordata > Actinopteri > Labriformes > Labridae > Labroides > Labroides dimidiatus. The sequence goes on from CM061155.1 coordinate 13,878,713, forward strand.
ACAGAAAATGAATGTGATTAGCTTAGCAAGCTTAGATCATGTTAAATCTGAAAATGGGAATGAGGAACCTCCCAGGTCCTAAGATTGGACTGAATTTACTTATTCCAGAGGAAGGACTGTTAATACTTCATTTTCATTTCAGAGTGATTATAGCTGCTTTGTTAAACTAGTACTCTTAAGTGGTGTTCACTTAATACAGCTTTAACACACTATTTTTGTGATAATGAAAGATGAAATGGTAACATTTGCTATGATAGTGATCAGGTGGCTTAATCACTGAATAAACTGGGCATCGATTAGATTCTACGCTTGTTTAAGACAAGTTTTCTTGCCACTGCTTTAAATGAACTGCTGTTGGACTGTTTTGCTTATATCCCTCAAAGTTTTCAACAATTACTTCAATAAAAAGCACTAAGGAGCATCTGTGCACCTCATTCCCAGCACCCAATAACAGACAGACAAAGCCAGTGGTTATCAAACAGGGTGGAGCCTCAAGAAGCTGAACAGTCAGAGCATTTTCCCCATCCATTTAACTTCGACCAAACCAGGTCTGAAAGAAGTGTCAAAGGTGGATTTGTCTTCATTTGCTGGTCATAAACACCACTTAAAATGACGGGAGAGGATGCTATGTATATGCTATACGTGCAAATGGGAAACTGTGTGCCGGCATAGTCAGCCTGTTGATGATTTGTTCGTGTTGTGCCCATGGTTTCTGTCTGATGTTCTGAGAAAGGCCTCAAAGGGCAGTTGTTGCTGGCTTTAACTACAGTTGTAGCTGCAAAGTGAAAAAGTTTCCCCCATAAAATTCGGTAGATGGAATATCTTCATTGCTGGGACAGAGGAGCCAAGCTAGCTACACTATAGATTATTCAGTCAGTGTGTTTCTGTCCGTGCTCTTCCTTTCCTCATTTGACTAAATGCCTCTGAAAGCCAAAAACAACTCTTTTACATTCTGACTCTCTCCTTGCGTTGAAGTGTTTGCTACGTGATGTTGAATTTCATGTTAATTTCCCTCTCTCTGTGTCTTTCTCCTTGTCAGGTGGTGGGTGCTGATGCTGTAACTACTGTGTGGAGCTGACAAGCCCTGGTTGATGCAGTGAAGTGTTACAGAGGGATAAACACAAGTGAAGGTAAGAATGAAAAATGAGGAGTCAAAAAAATACAAGAGCTATAAAATGAGAACACGGCAGAGAGAAACCATACGGACGAGTTGGCAAAGGGGGAGATGGATGGATGTTGATGGGTTGAAAGGAAGGATGAGAGCTCGGAGAGTATAGTCGCTGCATCCATTGTATACAGTACATCTGCTGAATGGGTTTGATTCACAGGCCACTGAATGTGTGACAGAAAGAGGGATCATAGCAGGATGAGGCAAAGAGAAAGACACAGATGGAGAGAGGGGGGTTCAGATGGTGTTATTGATGAGTTAATAGAGGTTAGACTTGGCAGAGGCGAGCAGAGCTGTTCAGTGTTCACTAAATCCACACAGATGAAGCTCCTGGGCTGTAACAGGAGGAATCTTTCAGTGCAGGCTGAAAGGAAGCTGGGAGACCTTACTGTGCTGCTTGGCTTCCAGTCTTGACCAGGTTTGCTTTTCAAACGCCATGTGGGAGCCAAGCCGTGTCTTTATTAAGACTCGAGGAGCCCCTCGGTTTGGTTTCGCTGGACTACAGATGAGAGCTGTGTGCTGCACAGTTGCATAAGAGAAGCACTTTGCTCCACTTTCATGCTGGCTGACTGCAAACATTGTGTGTGTATGTGTGTGTGTGTGAGGGAAACTGCAACCAGCAGCCACCAAGCACACTTCCTGATTCACAAATGCCATGTCTTTATGTCCAATCAGAGAGCCTTTAATGGATGTCCCTGTGTTGAACATTTTGTACAGCAGTCTAAAGGAAACATGTGTTCACAGTGCACAGATCGTCATCCCCACTCCGACACTTAGATTTGTTTGCACCTAAGGGCCACCAGTGAGACTGCACCATGACATAGATGTGCTGCGACAAGACAAGGCCAAAGGAGCTGAGAGAGAGCTGCTGAGTGGTGAAATAGAGAAGTGGGGCAAGGAGGAGAGCTAGAGGGGATATTTTTTGAGGAACCCATTTTGACATCAGAAACAAAAAAAAAGAAGAAAAATAGGAAGAAAAGATTCATCTATTCCCATAAGAACTGAAAAATAAAGACACACATAAGGAGGACGGGATCAGAGGAAAGAGAAAAACGTGAATAACGGCAACATATCTGACGCTCTTTATACCAACATCCTCTCACAACGGGGCGTCTGCTGCTACAAGCTGCTGAAAAGAAAACAAAGAGAAACATGTAGCCTGCTGATCAAACAGAGAAAACCACAGGAACTTTAAATAGATGCCTGAAAAAGAGAAGTGTGAAGTGGACAGAGATATGCAGAGAGAGACGGAGGGAGAAAGTGCGAGAGCAGAAGTTTACATCAAGCTCTCAGAGAAGCAGAGCAGAGCCGCGGGGAACTGCAGTCATCGCTCTGAGCCTTTCTAACCTGGGGATTTATTCACAGTGAAGCAAGGACGAGCAAGTCAGGAGGAAGACAGAGAAGCTGAAAATAAAGACAAAGGAAGAGGTAAATGAACAGTCGATGAAGAGAAGTGGGCGTGTGTGTTGTTGGTCCCGTGATTCTCTGTTGTTTTTATAAAGCAGGTCTGTCACATGACTTCTGCTGTAAATACAAACACGGATTGCTGATTTGATTCATCAGATCACTGTTAAGTAAACGACCCAGTGTGTGAGCAAAGTGGTGGCTTTTTTTTCCCACATCTTATTATCTGAGATGAGCAGACGATATCACCCAGCCAACAGTATCCTGGCAACCATCAGCCGAGCGCTGCTCTCTGGATGGACCGCATGCTGCTGCTGCTGCTGCTGCTCCAGACTTGCTGTTAGTGTGTTACTCTGAGTGTTTGTTTGAGTGCGGGTACCCAAGAAACATACACATACACACACACACACACACACACACACACACACATACACACACACACACGTCTTTACATATCAGTGTGCTTTCATTGCTTTAAACAGGACTGTGATCGGAAACTCAGCTTGACTTCGCCTTTGCAATCACCTTGTCAGGCCAAAGCTATGAATCTGTTATTCATTTATTCATAGCATCCTGCTATCTTAGAGCAGGTGGTCTAGAAGTCATGAGGAGATGGGGCGTTTTACTCGTTTGAACTGATGCTCACAGGCTCCAGCAGTGACTCAGCATAAAGCTCTCCTTCTCCACCTCGCAGTAGATGTTGTAGGCAGAGTAAACATACGATACCGAGAAGTCATCAGGAAGAAAAATCGCTGCTTTTTGTAAATCTCCTCCTGTAGGCTGTCTCAGCAGCTGGACTCAGTAACTCAATCCCGTCTATCCGTACCCGAATGCTGCATTGCAACACGGGTTCTTGCTGAGTAACTGAGAAAACAACAGGCTTTTTTTTGCAGCACAGTGGCTTCTCATAAACATGCTAATGCTGGCCATAAATTACTCTTGCTGGGGGAAACTGATAGGCGTCTACTGTGTGCTAACATAGCACATAAACACACAGCGTACAGCACAGGAAGTGAAACTTGGCAGCTGCTTCCATTCTGCTACCAGAGTCCCTCTTTGACCAGAAGACGTTTTCGTACTCATACAGAGAGCTGTTTTTAATGTTAGAGTCCAGTTAGTTTTTGTGTGTAAAATGAATCTTTTGTAATGGCACATAAGTCCAGATTTGGCCTGTTGATACTTTCTCTCCCTAATCAACTTGATGCGACACTTCTGTCACACGTTTGAAGTATGCAGCTCAGTGCCAGCTGCAAACAATGGCATGAACTTGGGTGAAAACAAAAATTTTACCGACTAACAAAATGGCCGTGATAAAAATACATGTAAAATAATGAAAATTGGAAAAAAGTGTTTAATGTTTCTTATACAGCCTATGATCTCATGCCTGTCAAGATTTTCGGAAACACTGACGTCAATCAATCTAAAACCCTTCTCTCTCTCTTTGTAAAGGACTCTAAACCATCTGACATGCAGTGTTCAGTCTGGGTCTTTATATGAACATACCAGTGTTCAGAACAGATTGTTTGACCCACAGTACAATCCAATAAGGCTTGCATCATTTGTCTTGTAAAGCGCTGGCATCTGGCCTTTGGGTATGAAGTATAAAGAGCTTGTCATGAAGTATCTATGGACTGCTGTACATAAAAGGCATTAGGAGAGAGTAGCCTGTGCATTGCGACCTTTTATTAGGTTACTATAGTAATGTAAATGGATTATAACCACTGCTCAGCTATAGCGACTCCCAATGAGTGAGCTAAATGATTTTCGACTGGATTTCGGCCCCCTTCTAATCGAATTCAGCAGACGCCGTGCACGGGATGCAAACTGTGATCAGTGTCATTTATGAGAGGAATGTCTGACTTTGCTTTGGACATATTGCTTAGACAGAAGGATGGAGAAGGAGATGAAGAAGAAGGGTAATTAAGGAAGTGCAGATGGGTAAAAAATAAATGAAACGTTCACAACCTGCTGTGTTCTCTATGTGCATGCTGAGTTTTTTCATGCAGGTTGCCAGGTTCTGTGTACTGTATGTATTTTGTTGTTTCCTCCTGTTCAGGTCGCCAGCCATGGGGAACCTCATTAAGGTCCTTGGCAAGGATTTAGAGAACTGTCCACATTTTTTCCTGGACTTTGAAAGTAAGTGAGCGCCGGGGTGTGTGCACGTGTCTGTGTGCTTGAAATGTGAGTGCACATGTGTGCAGCGAAGGTGTTCTGTGGGAGGTCACTGGGTGGGGTCAGGGGAGGTATTTTTGGATGTGAGCTGCTGAGTTGTTGGTGGCGTGATGGAGTGTTGTTGTGGGTGTGGTGTGTTGTTGTCAGTTGCTCTCTATAGTCCCACTCTCACGCTTAGTGCTGCTGAAAGCTGTTCTGTTGAGTTGTAGTATAATCACAGAGTGTAGGTGTAAATAAGTACTGCGTAGGTAAGACAGTGAGGCAAACAAGCAGTATAAAAAATAAGAACAGTTACAACCATGGAAAAATGTTTACCTCTCTACAGCATAATCTCTTTCTGAGCTGATTTACAAATATATACTGACTTCAAGCTTTAATGTCCTTACATTGTGTAAACAAGTATTACAAGTTTTCATGTGGCTAAAACCTATCATATGAATATTATCAGTGGGATCCATTTTTTTCCATAAACAGATATAAAAAAAAAAAATAAACAGTGGTCAATACCAGAGTGCTACACGTAAAACCAATATTATATATGCTCTAAGTTCCGCCTCAATTACTACACACTTCTATCTCCTTGGTAACACAAGGGTTATGTACCATTTTGATTTTATCAATTTCAGAACTGAGTCTCGTCCTTGATTCCAGTTCCGCTCACCAACTCCAGTTCTTATTGATTCCTAATTCTAATTCCATTTCCTCTGTAGCCTTCTTGTTGAGGCATTTAGTCTCTCAAAAATTAACTGTCAGCTGTGGTGTGAATTTTTCTTTTTTCCTTCACTAAACGTTACTTTTTCTTATTAGGATAGATCAACAAGTAAAATTAAAAAACAGAGTTATTTCAATGAATGGGAAAAATATAACAAAAACAGATTAGAATATGAATAATATAAACATATATAGTTCATTTTGCATGCCTTCATGCAAACGACCGAACAGTAATGAAGAGGCGTAACACCTTCACCACGAATCTACCCACTGCACAGAGACTTTCTCCTCTCTTTCATCACAGGGACTCTTAAACTTATTTAAAATACTGAAAGATATAGTTGGTTTACTCCAACATTAATGTGAATGTGAGTTCAGCTGTGGTTTGTACTTGAATGTGATGAGACGTTGGAGACGTTTTTGTAAACAAGACTGCAGAACATCTACATTTAAAAACTTTTTTTTAAATTCACCCCACTTCAAACTTACTTCTGCCGTTCCCCTTTTCACAACTTGTTCACATGCTGAGTGACCTGGCAGATTAAAAAAAATGTATGTGGCGTGCAAAATCCTCTCTGTAGTTTAATCCTGAAAGATTTATGTCAGTTAGGAACTGAGAATCGCAACTGAAATCTGTGGGCCCTACCGAACCCTCAAATCCTCAAAACTGTTTCGAATGTCCTTCGTACCCAAACCTTGTGAGCAGTTTATGATCAACTGTCTGTATTTTCTATATTTCACTCGCCGATCTTCCACTTCCTTTTGACATATAAGCTAGAAAAGTGAGAATTGGTGAATTTATCATTGATCTATAACTTGTTTCTTTACATAAAATTCTTAAAATGATTTCATTTTAGTGTCACCTTATTAACTTTACATTTGAACTGAACTTTGAATAAAAGTAAGGGAGTGGGACTAAAGAAGCTCTGCGTCCATGTTGCCATGCTTCGCCCAGGACATTCTTCCACCATGCCATCCCAGCAACCTCCTCTCATCCAGCCTCTCAACCCCAACACCCTCACACACATACAACTCACACACTTGCACACACAAGGACATGTGCACAGCCCCGACATCTGTCCCCTCATCACCCACAGAATTCTCCCCTCTTCTGTTCCAGGGGGCTCATGGGAAACCTCCTGAAAGTGCTGGCTTGCACCGAACTTGAGCATGGCCCAATAGTTTTCCTTGACTTTGAACGTGAGACCATCCGCTTCTTATTTTTTTGAGTTATCCCTTTCTCTTTGTTGCCTTTGCTTTGTTTTCCTCATTCCATCACTCTTAGCTGACCATTTTCTCATCTTAACGTCCTGATTTATTCCCTTTCCCTCCTCTGCTCCTCTCCTCACTCTCATCTTTATCTTTTGATTTCTGCTCCAGGGACTGGCATTTGAAAGTCGTTTGGCTTCCTTCTGAAGGATCTTATTTACACACGCCACATCTTCTTAGAAGCCGAGAGATACACAATAGCATGGTGACGGGGTAACAAAATGACAACAATAACACTTTGATCTCAGCTCCCAAAATACAAAAACTGAGGAGAAGTAAACCGAGAATGCCAGTCCTGTGTGGGTGTCTGTTGCTCAGGGTTGATGATGGCAAACAAAAACTCTATCATCATCCCTCCACCTCTTCATCGCCTCATCTCCTATTGTCAGCCTGACCTATCTGCATTTGTATGTGTGTGTTGCACCAAATACTGTGTGAAAGAAAGTGAAAGGGAATGATTACAAAAGAGGTTGCTAAATAAAGCTACCTCTATCCCTTCCGTCTCCTCCCTTTCAGTGAATTCTAAACTTTTCAGGGTGAAAATGTCCATCTTTACAAGTCATTATATTTAAGATTTGAAATAGATTTTAAATCCGCTGCGGCTTTTGTTACAAGCACAACAAAATATGCTGCTGAGTTTTATACTGACATCAACAGCATTGCTTGCTTGGTGATTAAGAGTTTTGATCTCTGTAGTGTAGCTTTAAATGATTACATTGCCAACACATGCACTGGGATGAAGATAGCATAGTTTAATCACATTTTAAAGTATTAGCATACGAGCTAATATGACAAAACAAAGCCACGCAGCTAAAAATACTGCATATTTTCTTTTACTCACAATTCAGCTCCGGAAAAAACATTTCCCCCGCCAAGTTTAAAATCTTGTGAGGAAATTACCTTGTTAAGATGGATATAGAGTGTATCCCAACATAATCTTCCCCTCCTCAGCCACTCTCTCCCTCTAACAGCTGCCTCCCTCTCCTCCTCCCTCTGTTGTTGCTGTTTGTTACAGGTGGAGAGGGAGAGCTTACTGCTGGCAGGAGACGTCAGCTGTCAAACAGGCTGAATGCACCTTTCATTTACAAAGCCTGTGATTCACTTTATTTCCAAAGCGAGTCGAGTGAGTCAGACTGAGGCATTACATCTTTAGACTCGTGCCGCCCCTCAGCCCCCACACCTCCCAACCCTTCCACCTCTATGCCATCTGTGAGCTCTCCTTCTCCACTCAGGGACACAGTCACCTCTGTTACACAGCTCAGAGTTTGGTCTTAACTCTATAATTGAGCTCTCATAACGTGATATGTGGCTTAATTCGAGTTATTAATCCAGGTTAAAGGTTTTTGAAGGATCAGGATTAAACCTGGTGTTAAAATTTGAAAAGATGGATATTTTCTTATGCTCCTTTTTTATGTTACATGTAAAAAAAGAGAAAAAAAAAATCTTATGTCAGCCAAGACGATGTGTTTTTGCAGTTTTAATCAAATAACTTTATAAAGTTAAGTTAAGTTTAGTTAAGTTTACAAATACTGAATGTCTCTTTTTTTTTGATAAGTCATTAAACTAATTAACAAAACCATCAGGCTCCTAAAAGATGTAACTACCCTGCCTGAAATGTTGTTGTGGCTTTGGGCAGAGCAGTGTTGTGAGTCTAGTTCAGCTTATTAATATTATGACTTATTGTGATGAGAGCAGCTATTTGACTCCATAACAATGACTATGCAAACCCAGGCTGACTGAGTGGGACCTTTTGAATGTGTAGAAAACACATTTTTCAGCTTTAGGTCCTGACTCATCCTGTCAGTGTGTCCAGAGATTTAAACAGCTCTGATTAAATGCACTCCTGTTAATGAGGGGATGCATCCATTAGTTCTTCTGCGGTGGGATCCAAACACTTAGAAATACCTGCAGCACAACAGCTTTTAATCATTACTTTAACCCGTCACCATCTTGGACCCAGTGACTGAGTTACTTAAGATGCTAACTCTAAGCATGCTAGTAGAGACGTAATCAATGTAACTTCAACATCTTTCTTACTTTTCTGGGTTCATCCTGGATAGATGACTGCTAAGGCTTTTTTACCCACATATCCAATTTGTTGCTTTGATCTTGTTTACAGTCACTGTAAAAATGGAAATTGGCGGTAATTTTAGCATCTCTTTAGCTCAACAAGACGGCACATGGAATTGCATACAGGTCGAAACTTGCTCCAAACTTGCTTGCTCTAAACTATATAAAAATTGGGACCTCGTTTGAAAAAGTCAAAATAAATCACTAAATAAAAGTTTAAAAAAGCAAAGTTCTGCTCAGTCCACATCCTGGACTCAGGTACTTTCAACACAAGGACAGGAAGAGGCTCGCTGGTTTCTTCTGCTTTCAGTCTTAATGCCAAGTGAAACTAACTGTCCTCCAGTTTCCAATTTGGCATAGAAATCAAAAAGTATCTATTTTCTCATCTAAAAGTAAAAGTAAAGTAAACTAGTTCTTTAATACCTTTAGCATATTAATGCTCTTTTAATTGCTAACTAGACACAAATTATGATGTTGTTTACTGGAGAGATGCAGGAGCAAATTAGTGAGGAGTCATCTCAAAAATAGCCACGCTTGCTTATTTATAATAGCATCCTGTGTGCACCGAGGATATCAAGTATTTCATGATTGCTATTCCTCTGCAGGGAGGTAAATGCCTTAGGGTGCAAAAATGATCAGCGGTGCTACTTCATGTAGAGAGCTTTCTGCACACACTGCTCCTCTCACTTTATACCTGAGTCATTTTAGGATAGGTGGCTGGAGAGGAGACAACTAAACACAATTATGACTCTGGAGAGCACATCTTAAATCATGTCCCTCAAACATTTAATCCTTGCAACATGCCACATGGGCAAACAAAGCAGAACTGCGACTTGGAGCTTCCCTACAGCAAAAAAACACTGAGTTTACAGTTTATGGGCTGTCTGGTGTGTACGTGTGAAACGCAGACAGAAAAAGAGACGGTATGCCCAGAGGTTGATCTCCCTGCTGCTTGTTTGTTTTAACATTTTTCACAACTAAACCTCAGGGATGGAAAAAAAAGTGTCTCTCCATACATGGATGCTGAGGAGGGGAGAAAGTGAGAAAAAGACGGATAGAACGATCACATCAATCTGATGAGACAATTACACCTATCCAGGGCCGTATAAATCTCCAATGAAAGACGGGTTCTTCAGATGATTGCAGCTTAAAAGTCGGAAATGTCCAAGTGATGCAATCCAGGCATTTTTATGGCAGATGAAAACCATCAAGATGTTAAACTAGCAGCTGAAAGATCCTCATTCCGTAATTCCCTGAAGTGAAACCGACTTGTCATCTTCCGGTCCTTGTCTGGTGACCACATAAGCCTCACTGTGTAACAGAGCAGGGCTTTCTGGTCTCTTGTTATAGAACTGTTGGGTAAATTCAATCCTTGATTTACAGGCCAGATTTTGACCTTGTTTGAGGAAATGTTAATGTTCTCCTACAGTAAAACATTTGGCTTTTATTTGCAGTGATGTAATAAGTAGTTATTTATCACAGGTTTAAACTGGCCTGATAGGATGTCATCTTCTCAGCTCTTCCTTCATCACTAACCTCCTCCCTGCAATTCTCTCCTTACCCTCCTGTTTTCTTCAACCCCTGTCCCTTTTTCATCACTGCCCTTACATCACACTTTCACTTCCCCCTTCCTCTCTTCCCCTTTTCTTTCCTTCCATCTTCCCTTCCCAGATGCCCAGCCCACGGAGGCAGAGACAGCCGTGTGGAACCAGGTCAGCGCTGTGCTGGAGGAGGCTCATGGGATCCTAGCCGAGCTGCAGTCCTATAATGGCGCGGGCCAGGAGATACGAGAAGTGAGCACAAAGCAGTCGATAAATGTTGGACAGTGATAAACGGTCAGGCTGGAAAAATAATGCACATGTGGGATTTATGTGGCTGCTGTGGTGAAAGTCTGACATGAAGTGCAGCATGCAGAATGCAAGAAACAAGAAGTACTGTGTGAAGTAATTTTCAACAAACATTTTATGCAGTGCACTCTTTGATTGGAAAGATGGTCCTGCTGCAAAACTGGGTTTTAAGTGTATTCAGGTGCAGCTAGGGCTGGGTACTGAACTTCAGTTCTTTTATGGCACCGACCGAAATGCTTCGGTAGTACCGAGTATCAAATTACGTCTCATTTTTCGGTACCAAGTTTTGGTACCCAAAGATTTAATCACATGATCATGATCTGCTGCTGTGATTTTGTAACGTTACATGTGGTTGTGGTATGCAGGACGGTGTTGCCAAATTAGCGACAAATCTAGCAACTTTTCTGGAGTTTGGGGACAGAGTGAAAGCATGTATTGATCTTCAACCGCTGCTTCTCAATGAGGAGGATAAAGGAGGAGGGTTTTTATTTTAACATAAAAAAACAAGAATCGAGAGAAGAAAGTCCATTTATAATTGTAAACACATTTACAGTGTACTCAGTGTCTGACCTGTCATTTGTTTGCACCTGTTCTTCTTTCTTTTTGTGAGAACTGATATAAAAATTGGTATCAAAAAAAAGTATCGTTTAGGAACCGGTATCGAAGTGAAGGTATCAGATCGGTACAGGAATCTAAAATTTTTGATTGATACCCAGCCCTAGGTGCAGCTTTTTCTCAGCGACACATTAATGCAAAGTTCCTTCTGCAGTGTCAATGATTGCTGCTGATTGCTCAGCTCTTGGCGTCGCTGTACTTGTTAACAAATAGTGCTGAATTGCTTCCCCGCCTTGCTTCCTAGAACCTTGAGGTCTGGGAAACATTTACCACCCTTTTTCTTCCTTTTCTTTGCACATATCATTTCTTAAGTCTCTAGTAAACCCTGTAAGGCAGGATATGGCACAGAATTAAAGAATGTGTTTCTCAGTCCTTTCACAGTGACAAAATATCAGACCCAAAATCATCAATCTTCAATTAACAGATCCCACTGAAAAATACCAGGATGAAAACTGAAGTAGAAAGCTTTCTGTGCTGCATCGTTCTTCAATTATCCGTTTATTAACATTCTTCAATGTATAATCTAGTAGCATTCTTCAAGGTTTATTTAATTATAAGCCAGAGAAATTCACAGTATATTTGACATTAAATCAAACGTTAAACCTTTATGAGTAATGCAAAAGTTAAAGTTTCTCTTTCAGTGATTTGTTTCCTCATTTAGAGTAACTGCCTAAAACACTGTCAAAAATGTGTAAATGAGTCGCACCAAAGCACAGGGATACATGTACCTTCATCATAATTATCATGGTAGTTTATCCAGAGAAAATCCTGCCAACTCTCTCCTGCTGCTCCAAATACCCACGAGCAAATTTTAATCTGTGACTTTAAAAAGTCCCCACAGATGCACTGTTTCTCTTGCTCAGTAATATTTGCTGCAGTGCTTGGCTGGATGCTTTTAGGGATGAGACTGTATATTTTTGTAAAGTTCAGACAGGAGCAGAGGGGTAAAAGCTTTCAAGATATTTACAGACAAACTAATGAATTCTTTAATTTAATCCAATTAATAGATTTGTTTAAAAAAATACATCCAGTATTACAGAACTTTATTCCTGTTGTGTTGGAAAATTAAAGTGTGCGTCATCAATTCACAGCATAGTCTAACAAGATGCAATACACTGGTGATGATTAAACATGTAAACATGTAAAAACTAAATATTATTTATATTTTTTCAAACACGTCTTTTTGAAGTGAGACTGACTAGTAGTCAGTGAACAGATGAAAGAGTCTTTGGTAGGTTATATGAGGCAGTACTCAAAACACAATGTTGTGTTAAAAAAGGGAGAGTTGACTCAGACCTGGGAGAAATTTTTCCAACTTTAAGATCAAGATAAATGTGGCTGAATCTGATAAAGATATTCTAAAGTGTAAAGAATCTAACTTCAGAGAGAAAGGTCATATCTGGCACCAAATAAATAAATACATAAATGAAGGAAGGAAGAAAGAAAGAAAGGAAGAAAGGAAGGAAGGAAGGAAGGAAGGAAGGAAGAAAGTAAGGAAGGAAGGAAGGAAGGAAGAAAGAGAAAGGAAGGAAGGAAGAGAAAGGAAGGAAGGAAGGAAGGAAGGAAGGAAAAAAGAAAGAAAGTCAACTTTGGGTAATTTCTTACAAGATTTATCATGTATGACTGATTACTAACATAAAGTCTTTTGAACCTTTAAAGTTTTAAAAATACGCTAAATGCCCCAAAGGTGCCTTTTACGAATAGTTAGGTGCACTTGGTATCATTTAATTTAAGTTGAAAGGGAGCTAATATTGACTCTGGCTTTAGTAACTTGATTTCCTTTTCAAGAGTGGCAAGAGAAAAAAAATAGAAGTGAGCATGAGACAAGTATATCTTTGAGCATGAGATAGTTTGCATATTTAATTCCAGCCAAAACAAAGTGTGTATTTTTCTACACTTGTCGGTAGATGTGCCGATGATTAAAAACTGAGGTGATAAATAAAAATGTGTTGATAAGCAGAGGTGTCAAGAAAATAAGATAAAACATGATCGTCGGTGTTTCTGAGAAAAAAAAAAATTGAACATCCTTTCTTCTGATATCTGATTTTTAGGATGTAAGACACAGTTTTACTTTTCAAAGCTTTTAATGTGTCAGGGGTTTGGTTTCAGCAGCTCTGTAGGGTTAGATTGAGCTGTAGAGGCTGTAATATGATATCTTGTCATGGCAGAATTATTGTCTGCACCCCTCTATTCAGAGAGCGAAAGTGAAACTGCTTTATGGAAGTTAAACATTGCTTAGAGGAAGAGAGGATAGAAAAGATGATGAGGTTTTAAAATCATTTTCTTAATAACATCTGGACGTCTGCTTGTGCTCTCTGCCCACAGGCCATCCAGAACCCAGGTGACCTCGCTCTCCAGGAGAAGGCCTGGAACGCAGTCTGCCCCCTGGTGGCCAAACTGAAGCGCTTCTACGAGTTCTCCCTTCGACTGGGTGAGAGTGACTGTAATGTTTGATAGAAAAAGATTTCAAGAGATTAAACACACTTTTATGGCTTTAGAAGTCATATAGGAGCTTCTATTAGAGGGTTTGATGGTGCTCAGTTATCATTTATGGTCTATTGAACCAAAAAGTATAAATGACTTCACCTTGGTGGGTGAAGAGGATTGTTATTATTATGCAAACAAAGGATGAGAGATTCAAGTTGAGGCGAGAGGTGCTTCACTCACACTTATGTAATGTCTTTTTTTGGCGTCTGTTTGATATCTGCAGAATAGTTGTTTTATGTGTTTTACGTGTTACCTGTAGTGCACTTTAGGATACAGGATCAGTAAAACCTGCTTCGCACACACATCGTTTTATGTTTTGTGTTTTTGACACAGGATATGAAACAAGTTGAATTCCTTGCACGAATTCCCTGCAATGATAATAAATAGCGTGATCGGAAATGTTTAAAACAAACTGAATCTGGTCTTTAAACATGAAGCAGATTAAAAACAGTTGGGTGATAATCATTACGAGCAGAGGGGAGAAGCTCATCATGTCTTCTGCTGCTTCACAGCTTCACTTCATGTACCACCAGCCTGATTCAACATGCATTTCACTCTGACAGAACATACACTCACACACACACATTCTCACACACACACACACACACACACACACACACACACACACACACACACACACACACACACACACACACACACACACACACACACACACACACACCATGATGTCCTCCCAACCATCTCTGCAGCATCCTGACCTAGCAGGCAGGCAGGCGTTGCTAGGGAAACAGTGGTACATGTTGGTCCAGTACAGAGAAAGGAAAGAGAGAGAGAGGAGAGAGAGAGAGAGGGAAGTATGAGCAGAGAAATGGAGTTTGGCTGCCGCCTCTGCTCTGCCTTCCAATAATACTTTGATCTCATGGACATGGTGTTCTCAGCTTACCGTCAAGAGGCCTGACTAATAATTAATGATAATGTATCAGGGCTAATGTATCATCAGTACAGATATCTTGTAGACTTTCTCTCCCTCATTAAGGATAGAAATGGATTAGATCTTAATAATCAGGAGAGTGCAAACTATATGACCGGTCTTGTTTTCCTCTCAGTACCACCTCCCTGTCTGATTTATGTGTCGGATCAAAGGGGGGAATAAGAGGTTAAGAGGCCTCGTGTAAAGTAAACAAACAGCTGCACTGTCTCTCAGTCCAGTCTGTCAGAACAAACCCCGGGGATTCAGGGCTCAGGGTAGCGCTGTATGCTGACAGCAGGAGGGAGAGCGTGTTTCTGGCCAGGCCCTTTAGATGAAACACTTCTCGGCTGTATTTATAGAAGGCCCTTATGCATATTTAACACAGAGGAAGGGATGGAGCCTCAAGGGAGTTTGCTTCTGAGGCATTACTGCGACATACAGCCTCTGAGGTCCAGCTCTCGTGTCTGATTGGTTAGAGGAAGCATGGCTCTGAAAAGTGTTAACGTTTGGTAACTGATCAAGAGTCAGGAGGATCAGGGTGTGAGATAAGTTGCACTGTGAGTCAGTCATAGACGGAAATTGATCGCTGATGCCTGTGATCACAGAGGGAAAACGTATGCTGCTGCACCTTGGAATCCGTCAGATTACTTTCTCACCCAGGCACAGTGTGATAGAGAGACTTTAAAGGTAGCAGTCATGCTTCCAGCTCTGTGGCAACAATTTACTGAATAATGAGGGGAAAAAAAGAGAACGTACAAAAGCTTTAACAAAGGTTGCTCCATGAAACAACCCATATCCCCAGATATAAGTATATAAGTGTCGTGTATCCACGGCTCTGACAGCTAGCTGCCTTCTTGACATGTGTTTTAAATATGTTCTCAGTATTTACTCCTTTGACGATAATGCTAATATCTGTGTACCCACAGTTGGAAATGTAGCATCTTTACAATGTTTACAATGTTTATCATGTACTTTAGCATACTGCAGTGGCTTGGTATACTTACTGATTAGCACTGATAACAAACAGTGGAGCTGAGGCTGATGGACTGGAAATGTCAGAAGCTTTGCAGGTTTTTTTGAGTCCAAGTGTTTAAGAAATGGGAAGTTTAGATCAGTGTTGGTATTAAAAAAATAATAATCCTAAAAAAATCATATCAAAAAAGCTTTTTACATGTCACGAGGAAAAAAGTTGATTTAAACCTCTTGTTGCGTCAGAGCAGAGGTCTGCAACCTTTACTGTCAAAGGAGCCGTTTTGCCTCATCTCACCTGGATTAAAGTCAGTCCAGAGCCACAAAATCTACTTTACCTTCACAATAAAGACAATATGGTGTAAAAATTCTATTAATTGTTGAAATACATTGAATAATTCTCTAAACAATAAGTTTTTTAAAATTTATGAAACTGTAGAACTACTAAAAGAATACTTGAACTTGATAACATGTCGTAATAATGTCCCTCAACTCATCATTTTTGTTGCCACATTTCAAGCATGTATATTAAACCAGCACATTGGCAGTTAAATGTATCCATCCACACAAAATTAAAAATTTGTATTTCCTTCTGGATTTTTTTTTTTTTTTTTGTTGTTGATGAAGTTACCAGCGGTGTAAAACTTGAGGTTAGTAACAAGTTAAAGTAAAGTTGGTGAGCTGTTGATGTTGACAGGAAGTGAAGTCGAGAGGTGGCAGGCTTTATTGCAAGATGTGATGCATATTTAGTTTTACAAAATGTTAAATCCTGATTTTATTTAGTGTCAATGTTGTTAATCATCAATACCCCCTGGAAAAAAAGAATTCTTTATTTAAATTTTATTTCTTTTAGAGCTTCACGGAGCCACTGCAAAGTTGTCATAGAGCCGCAGGTTGCAGAGCCCTGCTCTAGAGAAAGATGTAAAATCTCCTCTAATTTGCCTCAAGTGATGTCACTTGAATCACCTTGAGATTATAAGATCAACTCAGTCAGTCGGTGCTGCTTTCACTGAACCATTCAACACACTCTGATTTCTGTGTGGGTCAAGGTGCATTGTGGGCTGTTAAAGTCACCCGGGTTCATCCTGCTGGCTCCATGAATCATCTAAATCTCCTGGTAATCCATGAAGTTTCAGTTGCTGGTAGATTTCACTCTGTTCTGAAATGGCAGGCTGACTGATTAACAGACCATGACTTCCAGCCCTGAGGCCATGATGCTAGCCTGGCTAAAAATATCTAGCAAAAAAAGACCCAAGACTCTCAGTGTTTAGCAGACGTATGGCTCCAAAGCCTGAGGGCCGTGATGGTACATTTCTGGTCATATTAAATGTTAAATCTCAGCCAGAAGGCCCCGTCTTTGAGAACATAAAGCTTCAGTCCAATTCTATAAGCACACAGTTACAGAAGTCAGCTGGTATTACTTCAGCAGTTTGGACCCCGCTCCATTTTATTTATTTATTCTTTATTCGGATACTCTAAGCTGCTGTGGTGTTCGGGTCAGATTAGAGAGAGCATCAGCTGCCTGTCTATTCAAGAATCTAGGGTAGGCAGTGATTGCGTGCATATTCCAGCTTGTGCAAATACATTTTTAAAATCATTTTATGTTTGCAGAGAATGCCCTACGCAGTCTGTTGGAGGCGCTAACCAGCCCGCCGTACGCTCCCATGCAGCACCTGGAGAGAGAGCAGGCTCTGGCCAAACAGTTTGCTGAGATCCTTCATTTCACACTCAGCTTCGACGAGCTAAAGGTGAACAGAATTCATTCTCAGTCTACCCCCGAGACACTGACCTTTAATGTAGGGAAAAAATCAATAGCTCCTGTGAGCTGCCTTCTGAAAATCTGCCTCTCCTGTCACAATGCAGATGACAAATCCAGCCATTCAGAATGACTTCAGCTACTACAGGAGGACTATAAGCAGGAACAGGCTGAACAATCAGCAGGTGAGTTTGAGAAAGGATCAGGCTCTGGTGTTTATGTTGTCTGTATGATCAAGTGTTCCCCTGAAGCAGCTGGGTTTCACTTTCTCTCTTTAATAATTAACGCCTGAAGTGAAGCTGTTACCATCCCTCGTACAAAGACTGTACAAGCATCCTGCAGGGATTGGTTTCTTCATCCCTGTATGACATGGTTACTGGACCTGGTGTGGGTGATGATGTTTTTTAAAGACATGTTTGTGTTGGCTTACAGTTGGAAGCAGAAAATGAAGTCAACAATGAGATGGCCAATCGGATGTCCCTGTTCTACGCTGAAGCAACACCCATGCTGAAGACTCTGAGTAACGCCACCACCAAGTTTGTTTCAGAGGTAATAATCCAATTTTTACAATCAAAGTATAATTTTTCCAGACCATTACTTTCCCTGACAGAAACCCATGAGCACAAATAAGTTTGGTTAATATTCATATAAAAGTTAGTGGAAGTAGCATGATGATGCAGCAGACACCTAAAGTTAGTGGAAGAGAATTAAAAGCACGAGTAATGTTTTCTTCCTTCTTTTTGGATGCCATAGTAAAATGCATTTACACACAAATAGTAACCATTAAATGTTAAATGTCACTAAATTAAGTGCCTTGAACTTTGGTGCACTTGTATAAGTTAGCATCACTGCATAAAATTTACTTCAAATTTGTGCTTTTGTGACTTAAAATAGATTCACAGAGTTGCATTCTAAATCTGCACAAAGTAAAAAAAAGTTCTCATTTATCAAAAATATACTGCTCAGTGATTGGTTGATCAAAAAAAATCCAATGCACAGATTTGAGTCTATCAGGTCTAGAAAAAAACAGCTTTACAAAAAAATGTTGGTATACATTTGACATGGTGAGACAAACTTTGACAAATATAATATCCAACATATACTTTATATCCTTTAATTTTGGTTTCCTTTTACACCTCTTTGGCCAGTGTCAAGACGTCTTGTGCCCCAGGCTTAACCCTTTAACTACTTCTCCTTTTAACCGTTCAACTTTCACTTTTTAAATGCAAGGGATATGAAGTCTATTTAATTTTTAACCTTTGAATGTTCCATCCAAAATAAATAAATGTCATTTTTTTGTATTTTTCCTGTGCTGTTGGGGCACTCAAATCAGAAACCACAACATTTAGAAAAAATATTTTGAGCTGTAGAGACGATTCAATCAAGTTTGACTCAGTTCAACACATTTTCAACAAGATATTGCGACTTAAAAAAAATGCTCAACCAAACGGTTGAGCTGGAAGTTAAAGGGTTAAGACACCTCAGAGCACTGAATACAGTCGTGGTTGATAAAGCTCCAAAAAACCATCACACACCCAACACACAATTTAAATTTAAATTTTATCTTAACAATATAATAAAATAAAAGATTGAAAACTGATCACTTCTTATAACCAGTCATTTTACAGTCCGTGGACTGGTACAAGGCTTCTTGGTCGGATGTGGTTTAATACACAGTTGCTCTTGTACTCTTCACCACAGCTTTACCTCAAAGTGCACCAAACTGGACCATTGCGTGAAAACTTCCCTCCTTTCCGTGCATTTTCTGTCAAAACACTATTTTAGGCTGCTGTGACTTTTAAACTTTGCACATCAGTGCATCCTGACAGCTCAGCTTTTGAGAAATCCTTTAGAGGCTCATGTAAAATGTAGATGACATGCTGGTCATGACTGCGTTTTAACAAAGTGGTCTTCAAATTTTTGCTGAGCTCTGACGCTCTGTCTCCCCCCTGTGGTCGAACATTGCTTGCCAGTTGTTAAATCACAGAAGAAATAACTGATAGTGAGAAAAAGAAGGGGCATTTTTTTTGTTCACACTGATGTTATTGATAGACAGAACGTGTGCTTCCTGTTTCCTTCTTTTCAGAATAAGACTTTACCCATTGAGGACACCACAGACTGCCTGAGCACCATGGCCTGTGTGTGTCGTGTAATGCTGGAGACTCCGTGAGTACTTGTCATTGTTTCCTCTTCCTCAGTGCAGATACTCTTGTACTTGTCCTCTGTAGAGGTCAAAAAGCCTAGATTTCAATTCTAATGCCTTTTCAAACTGAACACAAAAGTCGGCTTCTCAAGTTTGAGCCACTAATCCAATAAACTAAATCAAACCTATTCATAAAGAAAATCATCCAGAGAGCCTTTCATGGTGATTTATTTCATTTTTAAACATTTCTAAATGGATGTCTTGATGTGAATGAAAAGTCGTCCGCAGCTTCACAAAAACCTAAAGTTATATAAAATCAGCAGTACTCTGGTTCTAAAGTCACCTTGACTCAGAGTCCCACGCAGTCTACAAGTATTATTTAACAACTTGCTCACTGACTCTTTGTCAAACTGCTTCCTACCTTGCTTCAAACCGTTTTTTTTTCCTCTCTTCAGGGAGTACCGCTGTCGGTTCACTAACACAGACACCATGCTGTTCTGTATGAGGGTGATGGTGGGAGTTATCATTCTCTATGATCACGTTCACCCTGTTGGAGCTTTCGCCAAGACCTCCAAAATTGATGTGAGTGCACACACACACACAAGTGATTTATATGTCTGTGGTTATTTTCTCTCAGGGAGGAGAACCAAGGCCTTGATCAAATATTTTCACTGATGAAATAATGCAGAAGATTCCATGTACTCATAAGCACAATTTTGTTATCATTAAAATAACAACAACAACAACAACAACAACAACAACAACAAAAAGGGGCAATTAAAGGGACTGTGGGGACTTTCTACGTGATCTTGAAAAAGTCTCACTTTTAGATATCTGCCTGATCATAATCCATGGTTTAAAGTGAGATTATCAGCACCAGTATGGGTTATTTCTAAATGCTATTTCCTAGCTTTCCGATCGGGTCAGACAAGACTGGCTTGATTTACAGCAAGTTTAGGTCTCTATGGCAACACCACGCCAGCTGACAAGTTTGGAAGTGTGAAGAGAAAACTGTTTTTCTCTGCTGAAAACAATTTCTGGGATTAATTTTGTAGTGATGGTGGACACTGGAGCGGAACCTGGTACAAAAAATGTCTCCCATCTGAAAAGCTATTTTTTCTATTAGCACACACTGTGAGGGAGGGTGGATTTTTTTTTAATAATCAGCAGTGTAGAAGATATTAAGATCATGAATTTATCCAATCAGAGGCAGAGCTCATCTGATTGACAGGCGGGTTCCCTGTAGCTGTTGGTGTGGAGGCTCAAAGCCTGCCCCAATTCTATTATGGCCCACCCACACACACGTTAGCTGGTTAGGCTAACTTCTAGGTTTGTAATTCCTTGTGTAAAAACTATTTTCCATATACTCTATGTGTGTACCAGTTTCCTCTTGTCACACATTAATATGACATTGCACAGTTGTTTCATTGCTTTTGTAACAGGAGGTGTTTTTTTTGGCTGCAGCAGGAAATCAGGTGGATCTAAGGCCACTGACCTTTATATAACACCTTGTTTTCTCTTTGTGTTGCACAGATGAAGGGCTGCATCAAGGTGCTGAAAGAGCAGCCGTCCAACAGTGTGGAGGGACTCCTGAACGCACTGAGGTGTGTGTGAGCCTGTGCTTTTGATCCACAGATTAACGCCAACATGACATGCATACTAATGTTAGCACCTCTCGCTTTGTCACCTTCTTTTTCAGGTACACAACACGACATCTAAACGATGACAGCACCTCCAAACAAATCAGGGCCCTTCTGCAATGAAGGGGAGAGAGATGGAGAGAGGAAGAAAAGGAGTGCACTTGAAGAAGGAAACGAACGCCAGTGGCTGAAACCTGTTTGTTTACAACGAACAAAGAAATTCATCTCCAGGTTAACCGAAACCTGATGATAATAGGAAGAGGAAAATAATTATATATATTGTCAGCTGTCCATCATTCTGTCTCTCATTTTGTAAAGTAAGAAAAGTGAAAAACGCAAGAAGAGAAGATATAGATATATATTAAAACAAGTGAAACACAAGCTGCAGATGAAGAAGAATACGTAGGGTTAAAGAGGAAGCTATATTGCAAATTTTAAGGTCAGAACTGAAGCGAACTGAAAATGTACAAAAGGGTCATGTTCCAGCAGTAGTATGATGAGTATTTTTGCACACACTTTAAAAACATCATCTCCTTTCTCCTGACTTCTGACCCCAAACTGATCCCAGAGACTCCCTTTAGTCCCGTCACACACTCAGTTTTAACAAAAGGGTTTTAAGAGCTGCCTCCCCCAGTTGCACTGATCTCTGATTTATAATGAAGCAATGTGATGGATACACTCCGGAGATTTGCTTCTGCCTCTTGTTTATTTTCTTCATCAGTGCAGCTGGAGGAGGAGAGGTAACCACATGAGTATCTTTTTAGGACCTTTTCATTTACACACTGATCTCTTCCTCATGCCCCATCATTCCCACAACTTTTACCATTACCATCCATCTATTCATTCATGCGATATGCAGTTTTGCTGTTAATGTTCCAGCACAAACATCTTGTGAGTGGTCTGGCTTTACTTGAATAATGCCGATCACTCTCTCTCTTTCTCCATGGTGCTAATGTGGTTTAGATATCACACTGCTACTATTTACTTTTAAATACCATGAAAAATTAGTTAAAATATCCCTTTTTCGCACAACCGTGTTAAATCTCAAAACCTTAAAAAAAAAGCTTTCAGTGGGATTTGACACCAGTGCACAAACAAAGTGAATGACCTGTAGGATTTGAGAAACATGTTAGGAAACTACAGCACACTTTATCGTTCACCCAGTGCCAAAGCTGATTGATTTTTGCTTTTACTACATCATCAAGACAGACTTGAAAAGGGGGGGATGTGAGGGAGATGAAATCTGGTTTATCATCGAGAGTCATCGTTTTAAATAAATATGAGAGTTAGGAACAGCATCAAAGGCGGTCATATTTACACACATGCATTTTAAGGGAGAGATCTGAGTGTTTCAGTGTAAATATGTGAAGTTTTTCTCTACGAGCATCTTCATGGTCAGCTTGGGTCCTCAAGGAAAAACACATCTATATACGACTGAGGTTATTTTAGTTGTTCAAGAACTTAGTAACTGATTAAATGGGAAATAAAAATGAGAACAAAAAAAGATTCAAAAGGAGATTAAAAAGAAGTGCTGTACTTTGGATGTCTATAGCCCTTAGTCTAATTTAATTTGATCTTATAATATATTTTCTATACAGGGGTATGTGCACAAGCATAGTCTGTATAAATATATAGATGGCATGTTGTAAAAGTTCTGACAGAAATGTGTAAATAGGGTGTTTTTATTCATTTTTAATTGTTCAGTGATGCTGAAATTGGGTATGTGTTGTCTCTCAGAATTACCATGCGTTTGGCTTGGACCATCGGACTTGCCGTAGTCATAGGTTTCAGAAATTCAGCTTCATTATGGCGAATGAACCAGCGGGAGGGGAGGGCCACTAACTGGGCGGGATGGGGCTGTCCATTTGCTTGTTATTTTGTACATTTTGTGCAACAATAAACTTGTCATTTATTACATTCAAACACTGATGTTGTGTGTGTGTGTGTGTGTGTGTCAAGATTACTTACACCAGCCACATGACAACAGCTTCAAATTCACATCAGTCAGGTGACTGATGGCGGCAGCAATTTTACCTTTACGTCGTCATGAAATAATCTCACAGCATCCACAAAGACGGAAAAAAACCATTACTCACGTTTCACATCGCAAATATTAAATGATGCAGTTCACATAAGCAGCCAGTGAGTATCTGTCAATAGCTGTAATATTAAGTTAACAGAGACTTATTGTGGTCTCATATTTACTAAACGCCAACATAGCTACAGATTTTTTCAAACCTGTAATCAGTACCTCTTATCGTCGTACTTCTCTTTGCTCCGGCTATTTACAATTCTTTCTTGTTGAACTGCAAGTGTTAGTGACTTTAAAAAAAGCACTGCTGCATAAATGTATTAGGAACACTTTACGCTAAGACTTCAGAAGATACAGACGGTCCAGATGATATCTCCCCCTGTTTGTCTTTAGATGAACAAATGAAATCTTTTTGTCAGCTTATCCATTGCATTTTAACAAGAAAATCCTGAATGAAAAAAAAACACAGAGCTGTTTTTTTTTTTTTAAGTGACTGTTAGTGTCACTTAACACTTGAAGCTCATCAGTCTTCAGTCTTATAATTAAATGCCCCAAGAGTACAGCCTGTTCTCCAATTATACAAGACGTGCTTTTCATGTTTCCTGTCTAAACACAAGGGGGCACCAAAGGATCAGTTTTATGTAAGACTGTGAACCAATACAATTAAGCTGAACACAGAGTTTATTGAAAGGATTTATCTATGTCAAAGCATCAGAGGTCCAAAATAAAAGGTTACAAAATAAAAGATAACACAAGTCATCTTTTGAAGTGCTTCATCTGCAGGCAGTGATACGGGAGATTTCTTCAACCTAAAACCACTAGATGCACAGCATCATCTTTGGAGGATCGATACCAGCAAAGTGTTAAAAAGACAGTATTACTATTTGAAAGAATTAGCCCCCACTGGAGCCAGCTGCATGCTCAGTCCTGCTGTACTGTATACTGAGAGTGCTGGAAGGATTAAAGTAGGGCAGGGGGACACTAGAGAGCCTGTCAGGAGTTATATATGGAAAAGAAAGCAGCACGCAGATACTGTACCCTCTTATAGGGCAAAATGCTGCGGCTGCTCATACAGTGAGAAGGAAGCAGGAGAGAGACACGAACAAACACATCGTGAATGGAGTGTGAAATTAAAAACAGATAGCTAGCAAATATTATATCTCACAGTTGGAGAGTAGAGTTACTTCTGTGTGCGTGCGTGTGTGTGTGTGTGTGTGTGTAGGACAGACCACAAGACCCAGATCTGGCTTTGTGCCCTAACTGTCATCCAATAAACAAGGAACTCATGCCTCGCTTTACTTCCCTAATGGCAGGCATTTAAATTCAACAATGAATCACTCCTGACACACATCAGTTAGATGTTTGACACAGTTTGACGCACACAGTGACAGAAAGCTCAACCTAACTCTGACACAAACGTACAGACTGGGAGTTTCAAGTATATTATGTGTAAATGTTCACTTTGGTGCCAAAAACGGCATGATCTAAGTGTTCTGGATTTTTATTCTTGTGAGGGTGTTTTAGCCTCCATCATGGGACATTAAACCTCATTAAAACTCAGACTATTGGAATCATGTAAAGGTTAGCACCTTACCCACACCTTCTCAACAGTCTGGGCCACTCTGCACCTTTTAATAAAAAGTAATTTACAACTCATTTTATAATGAAATGAGGAGCTCAGACATGCAAAAACTTCACATTGAAGTAGGTTTAGACTGTTATTTGTAGAAGTTCCACCACAGAAAAGGTGAACAAAGAATGAAAATGAATCTGTTTGTTGAGCGTTTAAGATCATACGCCTGCAGAGCAAACCAGTTAACTTTTTGTGAAAGTTGGATTTTTTCCAACAGATTCTTTGATTATCCTAAACTTCCCCTTAAATGCTTTGCAAATTTCCCTCCAGCACTCAAACTTTCCCTCTCAGAGCTGCACACCTGCTGCAGAGCTCGACCCAAACAGATCTCCTGTTAACCGTTAACCGCCCCAAGGAGGGCACATCTTATCAGCCAAACTAAGTGAGTGATACTCATTCATCTGGTGTTTCCCTCTGTTTGCTTCCACTCCCGCCTTTTAAAGGAACTGTAACTCCCCCCAACACACAACAGTCAGTTTCTTTTTCACTCTTTGTCTCTCCTCGACACACCTAACTAACACATTAGTCTGTCTAATCCCGAGCAGCAGACAGACGTTGTCAGCAGCCTCAATTTTAATCAGCCAGAAAATGTTGGTTGGAACTTCTGCTCCTTATAATAAATTTGCTTTCTAACTGTAGCGTCTGTGAGTGCATGTGACATGTACATGTCTGCAAGTATATTTGTGTGAATGTGTGATTTCAAATAAAGTATTCAACACAAATCTGATGTAGTTCAGCTCTTTCTTTACTTTTCTTTACTAAGTAAGTTGCTAAGGTCAAAGTGGTTTTGAGAGATGATCATCCATCCATCCATCCATTTTCTATACCGCTTCTCCTGTTCAGGGTCATGGGTGGATGGAGCCTATCCCAGCTGGCTGAGGGCGAGAGGCAGGGTACACCCTGGACTGGACGCCAGTCAATTGCAGGGCTGACACAGAGACACAGACAACCATTCACGCACACACTCACACCTACGGGCAATTTAGAATCTCCAATTGACCTAGTGAGCATGTTTTTGGACTGTGGGAGGGAGCCGGAGTACCCGGAGAGAACCCACGCATGCACGGGGAGAACATGCAAACTCCACACAGAAAGGCACACCGTGCCCGATCCGGGATTCGAACCGGCGACCGTCTTGCTGTGAAGCAAGAGCACTAACAGCTGCGCTACCGTGCAGCCCCGAGATGATCATGTATAACACAAAATTTAAATGCCATGTGAGGACTCAAATAGTCTCAGTTTAACATATTTGCCTGTTCATAGTTCACGATTTAAAATGAGATTATTGGTGCTAAAACTGACTAAATGCTATTTCTAAGTATCCATTCAGACCAAAAGTCCCAATAATGACATTATGCAGGCCGGCAAAGTTTAGCAGTAAGAAGCAAGATCCATGTTTTTTTTTTCCTGAAAAGGATTTCTTTGATTGATTTAGTAGTAATGGTGGACACTGGAGCTGGAAACGGAGAGTGATAGAGCACAGCCTAAAACATGGGTTAAGCTGTTTGTGATAAAGTTCATTCCAACCCACATGCAGCAGTTACAATGAAGGGATATGTTCAAACTTGAGAGTCTGTCAATAAAATCAAGAGTGAGGTTACGTTTGCTCTGCTTGGTGAGGTTGGAGTTGGTAGATGAGCACTGGTAGAAAAACTGGGATTCATTACCATTACATGCTATGGACACGTCTCAGAGCACTGGGCTGTGAGTAGCGCTAATTATAGTCCGTTACTATAGTACGCTACAAACTGAGTTAACAAAATTTGCTTGTTGTCACATTTCAAACAACAGCTCTGCGTCACTACAAATAAATACATGTACTTGTTTGGTAAAAAAGTTTTCCTGAACAAAGAAAAGTAGTGTTAAAAAGAAGATCTACCCTCCATTCATGTGCTCTAAAAACAAATGCACGTCTTTATAATTATTAGTGATGGTGCTCATGGGAAACAGAGATTTTATCCAGGAAAAACAGATGAACCCAGCCACTGGTGACACTGTAATCAACACCAAACAGAGAGTCCTCATAGTGCCTTTAAATGTGAATGAATGTAAACAATCGAAAAACTTGAAAAACAAGAAAATAGTGATGCAGTATCTACATTTTTATTTATTTGAATTACTAATATTCTTCTCTGTCTGATTCAAGTCAATCTTAAGAACTTAAACCATCCACAGAGACTTTGTTTGCCTTAAAGCATCACTGTTTGCACTACACATATCAAGGCTAAGACAAAAGCAGCTAAAACACCACTGCAGTGCTGAAAAGTTCATAAAGCCACGCAAAAGTGAGAAAGCCAAATATTCATTAATAATAAATGAGAGGGTCAAGTACTCCGACCAGCTCAGGCGCAGAAAACTCAACACCGGATGCGTAATACTAAATGTGGGTGATGTAGTAGGATTGTATTGTCTTGTTATTCTGTCTTTTTCCATGGATAAAACTTTGAATGTTGGCAGCGTTTCTTACAAAATACACTCTGAATTAAAAAACAAGTCCAACACATGAGCACGCAGCTTCTGGTTCTGGAAGGAAAATCAACTGCATGACTCTGCTTGTTAAAGAAGCGCTCGAG
Organism: Labroides dimidiatus; assembly: GCA_030710495.1. Classification (NCBI taxonomy): domain Eukaryota; kingdom Metazoa; phylum Chordata; class Actinopteri; order Labriformes; family Labridae; genus Labroides; species Labroides dimidiatus. Next base: position 13,906,133 of record CM061155.1, read on the forward strand.
CACATTACATAACTTCAGCAGCACCTGGATCACATATCCTAAATTTATGTCAGTTGTCAAAGGATCCTGCATAACTATGCATCATACGTAGCTGCACTGTTATAATACAGAGATATGATATGATATGATATGATATGATATGATATGATATGATATGATATGATATGATATGATATGATATGATATGATATGATATGATATGATATGATATGATATGATATGATATGATATGATATGATATGATATGATATGCACGGTATTCTGCATCACTGCACACTTTATCACTGTATGCTTATCATATATGTACGAGGTGTGTGAGCTCATGTTTAGTCCCCATTCAGCCTTTAGCTTAGTATGCTGAAGCAAATGGCCTCTTCACATAATAGGGTCCTTTATTGGAAATGGGGTGAAGACCATGTGTGAGCACATGTGTGTGTGTGTACAACAGCTGCTATTGGTCTATATGCCATCTAAAGTTACCATGTGTTACATAACACGCTTAAAACATGAGAAAGCCACGGGCTGTTAGATGCTGTTTGACACACAAACATCTGCTTTGTGTTGGCTTTGAAAACTCAGCATCAACTCTAAAAAATACTCTAAACCCTGCCTCAGCTCAGAGGATTATCAATAACAACAAGGAGTCGGAATAATTTAAATTTAGAACAAGCTTAAATAAGAAGGCACAAGTTTTTCTCTGTGCAAGATTTTCTTTCTGTTCCTCACAGGCTGGTGAAAGATGCATGCAGCACCTCATAGCTCACACAAAAGGGTTTTTGTTTCAGATGGTTTGAAATTTTGATGACTTACAATATAGCTTTAGGGCTGCTTTATGTCACATGCATCCATGGGATGATCATGTGGTCTCATTGTTCTCGTCACAATGGGTCTCTCAGCGAGTCAGAAGACCAGTAATGAAGTCTCAATCGAACTGCAGATGTGCCAAATTCCACAGAACACGCAAACATTTACTGCTGAGGAGTGATGACAGAAAAACAGTTATTGAGCACAAAGTTGATAAAAATTATTTGCTCAACAAGGCAGTTTCTGAAACATACATAGTTTTCCACAGACTCTGTTAATTGACTTTTATCAATGCTACTCCACACTCAATCACCAATGAGGTAAAAATAAAAATAAAGACGTGTGTGTGACCCCCAGAGATAAACATATTGTATTTGTCAACAAGTTTGTAGTGACTGATTCAACTTAAATTACTTATTTTTTGGCCACTTTCTAGCAGCAAAGGTTTACCATACTGTCTATACATCATGGACATTCTCTAAAAATGGGTATAAATCATACTGGTACACAGGAAAAAGCCAGGTTTTGGGGACATCATAGAGAGAACAAAGCTGTAAATGTTGGTTGGTTTAAATCAGTGGAGTTTTAATTTCCATGCAACTGTGAAGCTTTTACAGTCCTCTTCATAAAATACACACTATATGAGATCTTTTGCATTCAGGCCAAAAGATTTAGAGTTCCCTCTGGTGGCTGGCTGCAATAAATGTCATAAACCCTGCCTCTTTAAAGTGTTTACTGAGAGAAAAGAACCTATCAGTGCATTCTATAAAAAATCAAATACATGCCAGATTTATACATTTTTTGCCTCAAACATGGTCTCTGTCATTAAGTTTAATCTATCATTCTTTTCTGCAACGTGCTCAATAATTTTGAATATTTTAACAACAAAATAAGCTCTTGTGACATCATTACTGACAGCTCTATTAACAAATGTGGGCTCCTGTAGCATTTTGTAAAGATAAGCAGAGTAGAGCAGGAAGCAATGCATTCAAAAAGTCATGAATGCATGCTCCAAATCAAACACAAATATCTGCTGCGGACTGGACCCACCTGAGGGATCTTCAGTGTTTTCTTGCTAAGTTCACTTCTGTTTTTTGTTAGCTTTGCATGTGTGATGTCAGTCCCATGAAAATAAGGCAGAAATGAAGTTGTTCTTTATAATATCAGTCAATTCTCTCCTGCAATGTTTTTGCTATGCTGCTAGCAAAGAGTGAGATAGCTGAGCTGAGTTTAGTGGAGGAATTGTTTGTTGATGTGAGGTACATTAGCTTTAGTTTGCACAAGCATCAGCAAAGGAATGGACCCCATATCTGTAACTGATCTACTGAGACGTGGGTTTTTTTTGTCTCAAATTTAAAAGTGTTTCCAATCAACCCTGTCTTTTTGGGTTTGTTTACTGTACAGTTTACCGACATTTTTCAGTTTTATTTCCAGTATGACCCTGCTTATTGTAAACATACACCAAAAAATGGCCAATCTAATTGTTCACTATAACTACAATATAATATCAGGGATGTTTGTGTTCATTGACATGGTCTATCCAGTCTGTGCACTTTTTATTCTCTAAGTTTTCTGTCCCAACCGCTTTTTGAGGGGGAATCAATAGATCATTAAGTTTACAGCTGATGTGAACTGTAGCTCTACAACTAAATCATTAATAGAAAAATTACAGCATCATAAGCTTAATTTAAGAGCTTAAAGAAGCTTGGGGGTATGACTTTCAGGGTCATGTGATAATTCTCTGTGCATTTGTTAAACATGGTGACCTCATTTAAATGGTTTGAGGTGTTTCTGCATCATTTACTCTACTTCAGGCCCTGAAGTGAAAAAAATAATAATAATAATAATGTCCTAAAAATCATTATGCATTATTTTGTAAAACCCAAATTGTGAATAAAATTAAATATTTAGGGATCAAGATGATGATATTACAAACATATATTTGGCAAACACCTTTAATGTGATTCCAAACCTAAAAATCTTTCTTCGTCATTTCTCTGGACTTTTTTTTTTCTCCTAAGGACGGACTGTTAACTAAGACCACTCACTCTGGTAGTGAAAGAGTTACGCACTGCAGTAGGGGAGGAACCCTACCACGCCCACTCGGGGCTAATTAGCATATCGGGCGGGAAGCTCTGGCCCTTTGTTGCTGATGTCTCTTGCCAAAACCCCGCCTACAAAACACCGCACTGGCGGGAAAAAGCCGGCTACAGCGCTTTGGCCACTGACAATAGAGAAACCCAGAAAGACACGCACACACAAACACACACACTTTCTTTGTCTCACATACAGTACACTGCAGAGAGTACAGAGCAACATGCACACACACACAACAGGCGGCCAGTCTGCATTGCTGGTCCTCTAGAAGCTGGCACTCCCATTTCCTCCATGAGAGCAAAGGTGAAACGCGGATGGACAGATAAATGAGAGATGAAATAAGAGGGGGGGGGGGATTTTTTGATATGCGAACAGATGAGAGACAGAGCGGCACGCTGAAATCTACAAACTGTAGGTGTCAAACAAGTGAGACAATGGCCTTTATATAGACCACTGAACACAATACTTCATCTAGCAGGCTTTGTCTAAAGTAAATAAATTACTTACAATATGTGACAACAGTTTGTGCGCGCGCTCTCTCTCTCCCTCTGAGTGCGCGGAGTGCATTGTGAGACTGTGCCCTCCCAAGTGTTGCCCTGGGAAAAGAGTTCACTGGGTTGTTGGAAAAACAGGAAGGCATGTCATGCTCTGGATTGGGAAGGGTAGACGAAAAGAAGGGGAAAAAAGTACCGAGCGGCCCCCGCATTACATAACCAGCCAGGAAATATGCAGCAGAGAGAGAGAGAGAGAGAGAGGCAGACAGAGCGAGAGACTATAGGAAGCTATGCTTACACTACTCCTATGACACTTTCCTTAGAGGCTTTTCACATTTAATCACATCTCTTCTTCTTCAAGTCCTGATGCCGCTCTTTGGTACACGGTGGCCACTACGGGAGCCAGACAGCGTGACAAAAAGGGAGACAGGGAGCTGCATAAACTCATTGAACCTTGCTCATCCCTATAAGCACACACACTCACACTCTGCCTCTCTGTCTGTCTCAACCACACACACACACGCACGCACACACACATCAATAAATGATGGTCTGCACTTGGATGGCTCTGGATGCATACATCGGTTCTCAGTGAAACACTACAACATTGTGTCTGGAAGTTTCACCCTAATCCTTATGTGCAACCCTTACTATGTGTGTTAGTGTGTAATCTATAATACACATAGCTACAAATATACACATCTAGAACTCATAAGGAGAGAAGACATGGGGGGGTCCATGGTGTGTGTGTGTGTTTACTTTATTGCCAATATGAAACACGTAAAGAGGGCTGACCTCTTGACATGTGCACAACCAGGAAAAAACACGTTGCTTCCATCTGATCGAGTCACACCTTACAGTGTTGTGTTTCTCACTTGGTTATGCAACACCTAAGTTTTGAATTGTCTTTGTCCTCCTCTCAGACAGCTGAACAATGACCCTGACCACAGGAAGCTTGCATGCATGGAGAGACATGCATTATTGCTTTCAAGGCTGAAAATGAAAAAAAAAAAAAATAGTGTAATAGGGCACAAAAAGGCACTCTGTATACGTTGTACTCATGATAAAGGGGAAATAAAGTGTGCAAACAGAACAGCTGGCAGACTGATAGCTGACCTTTTGTTGTGTTTCTCTGTCTTGCCTTCAGACATGGTAAAGGTTTTGCATTCTTGACAAAGTCCTTCACATTTTTTAAACTCTACTCTGAGATTGTAACACTCTGTAGAGTCTAGTGTCTGCTCTGCCAACAATTTGGCCTTCTGTTGTTATCAACAAACGTGCTTTCACTCCACCGTAGACGAATGAATATTTCTCTTAAATAAAAGGTTCATCCTGGTAGTTAAGTCAACAGTGTCTCCAACTACAGCTGCTGCCCCATCTGATTAGCTGCTTGCATGTCTGTCTGCCTGTGTGTAGGTGCGTGCGAGTGTGTTTCCTTGTCTCGCCAGGGCCAGATGGCAGAGAATGTTTAGTCAAATGGGATTAGAGATTAGGATTAAGTGGACTTCAAATTACCTAGATACACAGTCACTGGATAACACAATACTACAGCTGAGCTGTGAGTGGAGAGGAACTGCAAATTTAACAACACCATTTGGCATCATGTGCCCCGAGTGGAAAAACAAAAAAAAAAAACACAAACACAACAATGTGATTTCGATTGGCTCAAAGTTAAGCATTGTAGGAATGAGGGTTAAGTTCTTTTCCCAGAAAACCAATGATGATTTGACTACCGAAAAGGTGTAACTAGAGAAGATGAGGGACTGGTTATGAGATTTGTACTTAACTTAAATCTGTAAATTTAGCATAAGGCTCATTAGCCTAGCATTAAGTGATATCACAGGATGAACAGTTAGCTAGTGTTTTGATTTTTTGGTTTCGATCTGATTTCACAATCGTATCAATTTCAAGTGTTCTTTAATGGTCTCTGTAATGTTTTCACAGCAACAGGTGAGTTGCCCCTGTTTTCTTGTCTTTACTTAAAGCAAGGCTAATGCACATGGACTGTTTAATAAATTGACATTGTGTCTGTGACATCACCAATTTGTTTTAGATACAGGATTCTGAAGCCCATCGCTGACTGTAGCCAAACTGGAAATGCAGAACTCAATCTAACCTCGTTCAAGTTTGAGGTAAAGAGGCAGGCCTTTAGCCTACCTGCAGACAGCTACAGGGTGCCCACCTGTCAGTCCTTAACCTTAAAATAACAAGTTATGGAAAAACTAACTGACCGGACAGTGTGTGCTGGAAGAGAAATGAGCTAATCAGATGCAAGCATTTTTTTCACCAGGCTGAAAATTTTTTAATTTTTGCTCTAAAAATCAGGTTTTTATGCTTGTTGTGTTTGTGGTTTTCTGGTGTTTCTGCAGCCAGCCCTTAAGCAGAATCTCAGTAAACTGAGTTTTCTTGCACTTCAGCATGGGATTTGTATTTATAGTCCAGATTTTTGCTGTTTGCTAAAACACTGCCGGCTGTAGTTCCACATTTATCATTACATAACATTTTACAACATCAATGGTATCTTTCTTTTCATTCACTTTACACCAATAAAGAGTCTTTTTCCAAATGTGGAAATCGACCAATATTATCAAGGCTGACTGGAGAGGTAGCTGCTCAAAACCCCATAAAAGTACTTCAACAACTAATTTTCAACAGAAATACAATAAATCCACAGAAAGGAGTCCAGCACATTTCATTTCAGCATGTTGTCTGCTTTGGTAGTTTCAGTCTCAGGCTGGTCTTGAGAGTTAAGTAAAAATGACAAAATAAAAGCAGCCTGAGGAGCAGCAAGGCCCTAACCATCTCTGATAGGAAGAAAGTGGAACAACACCCTGTCCTGTAATCCAAACAACATCAGCAGAGCTGGTGAGAAACAGAAAGCTATGAAGCAACTTAAACTATAAATGGCAAGTGTGACCCTTCAGGGAAAGACAAGACTCTTCAGCTGGAGGTGTTGAAACAGGGAGCCATTAGAGGAACTGAAAAAAACACCATTTCCTCTAGAGGCCACTTATGACTGGCTGAAAAAGAGCAAGAATTCCTTATCCTGCTCTAAAATGCTGTTTGTTTTTTTGATTTGATTTTACAGCAAACAGACATGTTAACAGCCTGGTTCAAAACATAAGTTTGATGAAAGCTTGTTTCTTTATTCAAGAGAACTGAATGACAGATGACATTTTTACAAATCACCTTTTCTGTCCTATTTTGACCCCCAGACCTATTTTGTCTGACTAGGAGCATGGCTAATTTGGCTGAAAGGTGGGCAGGTTTTCTTGCTTCCTTGGCGACCCAAGGCCCGCCTTAGCCCCGCCTCCTTGCCTGTGGTTAGAATGATCAATGACTTGGTGACTAGCATTGTTGAGTTGGTACAACAATGGCAATCCTGTTCCCTCCAGAAATACATCACACAGCTATCATCATCATTTCCTCATCATTGTAGCTGAACTGTAAAGTCCATGCAGAAATGTAGGGAAAAACTGAAATCTGGTCAAAAACTATTGTTTATTTTTAGCATAAAGCAGAGGCAGTGCCTGCAGTAAAGCTGGAATTAAAGCCTTAAAGCCCACAGCAAACATGCTAGACTCAGACAACATGCATGTATAGCACAGGCTGCTGCATGTGTTACATAAGCACGCCTGCAGTTCCCCCACAGAGGGCCTCATGTATAGGACAGGGTGTGCTCTGTGAACATACACAGCTACTGGGCTGCTATAGACAGAACTGGACTGAGAGGGAGAGACAGAAATGGAGCACTCCAACTGGATGAATAATTATTTGGCCTGCTGACTGATACAGCTTACATGTAAACACAGAAAAGCTCCAAGACTGCACAAGTAGCAGCAGTCACCAAGTGAACAACTTAAAAAAAGCAGAGTGATGTACTTTATGAGCACTTATTTGAGGCAACAGTTACAGATTTCCACTTTTCAAAGCAGTTTGTGATGATTCTTTGTCCTCGCTGTCTGCATCTAATGAGTTCATCCAGTGCTTGTTATTTGTGTGTGTGTGGTGTGTGTGTGTGTGTGTGTTCATAGACAATCCACAGCATTGCCGCGCGTAAATCACTAATTAGCCTTGTGACCGTGGATGCTGCCCTAGTTCTCCACTTTTAAGAGTGTGTGTATTTGTGGTTCAAGGGGCTGAAGCCTTATGTCACTGAATTGCACAAGCTCTGCTCTTTATGCGGAATGATTCAGCAGTGCCTGGAGGTGCTGGGATAGATTTGCTCAGGAGCCCGAGATAAGAACACACCACACATAAAGTCTCCAAAGCCTGATGATCATTTCATTGATTCTTTTCATAATTACTGAGATGACAGACATGATTGAAAAAAATCACCAGTGGGGGGGCAGAGCGATCCTGCTGGTCTGACTAAAGAAAACAACAGAGGGAAAGAAAAACAAAGCACCAGCACACAGAAGGGTTATAAAAACCAGACACCAGTTGCACAGTGACCTCTGATATCTCTCACACTGTATGGTAAGCCCCAAGTAAGCTTGAGGCCTGACCCAGTTTGGAAAGAGAGAATGTGGGCCGCACTAACACACACTAACACACAAACACACGCACACAAACACACACACATTTCCAGCTATTATGTGGTTGGAAATATTTTTAGTCATGTGGATGAGGTCAAACACTGGGAGCCTGTGAACAGAACCCCTGTTGAAAGAATACATCTGAGCCTCAGAGTGACGGCTTAAAGAAAGAGATGGTCGAGTGTTAGCGGGGAGTGGAACAATCGTCTGAATCTGAGGGACAGAGGGAAGTGGAGTCGGGAAGGCTGTCATGAGAGGGGAGGGAAAAGGAGCGCCAGAAGAAGCAGTTGGAGCAATGTCAGGTATTGTGTAAGTGGTTTTACAGCAGGCAGGCTGGCACGCCTTCATGTGAAAGTGGTACAGCACAGTGCTACATAAACAACAACCTGCAATCACAGCGGTGAAAACACACACTCTCTCCTTAGAGCCTGAGCCAGTGGTTTATGACACTGTCAGGGCAGAAATGAGCTCCGCTAAGCTTCACCGAAAGACAACAGTGTAAATCAGATGGTGTGTCAATATCAAACAAAGATCTGAGAAAGGTTTTTAAGGACAGTAAACGAAGGTGGCAGGAGGAAGACAGAGCACAATGCATGTGCTGTGTAAGCATGCCAATGAGATCTGAGTGAGATAACAGGAAAATAAACACTGATGTCATGTTGAAATCAATCACATTGTTCGGTTTTCCTTCTTCACTGGTGACACAAAACATTCTCTTAAAAGAAACTTTGATGATTCTTTGGTTTATTAAAAATATAAATATCCAAATAGAGTATAAAGTGCAGAGGCATGACAGCTGCAAAACAAACATTGTGATTCAATTAACCTCTGTGTTGCAATGAGTAAGTGTGCAAGCTTCAAAAAGGACAAACTTGAACCAGGAACATGTTCAAAGTGAGAGATTCTGTAGAAAGTAGCAGCAAGACGTGAGATTGCTTCATTTAAGGCAAGTTCAGCAAAACTGACAAAACAAACATCTCTTGAATAATTTACAAATGATTTAAATGACTTTGCGGGAAGTTGCAAGAAAGAAATGTCAGATTTTTCTTGGCTGAAGCACCTTCGAAAAACTACGTAATGTTCCGGTGTCCTCATCATCAACCCTGTGTGAAAGAAGTTAAGTACAAAAGAATAAAAGATTATCTTCAAGTGTTTTAAATTCAAATATCTTCTTGCACTTTGACACTTGTTGCCTTCAGCAAGAGTCAGATTTATTAATTCCTCCAAAGTAATCACTCTACTTTATAGAGAGTGATTTGATAAGAAGAAGACGGAGCAGCAGACTGATGGAGGAGTGAGGCAGTGGTGAAAACCTGAGTGAAGATGAGTGAAGTCCAACTCTTAAACAGTCCCAGGTACGTCCTGCTGTAATGCCCCGGTGTCCTGGATCAACTCATGAGAGGAGGGGGACAGCGGCACAAGAGTCCTGAGAGATGATCTCTGAAATCTCTGAGGCTGAGTCAGGGGGTGCCAGGGATTGGTCAGATGATGGGTCAGACTTCCTCTTCTTCCTGACATGATGATGATGCTTTTTGGACTTCAGGTGAGCTGCAGGTAGAATAAACAGAAAATTGGTTTATTAGAGGAAAATGTTTCATCTCAGGTGTTTTTATGTGTCACTGTCAGCCTGCAGGTTTTAGAGACACCTTATTTGCTATTTGTGATTTTGGTTGATGATATTGTTGTCATATCATGTGACAGTCCTACCTGTCCACTCCAGGTCACCGATGATCACTTTATCACACAGATCACATGAATGGTGGCTGCGTTTGTTTCTCTGCTCTGCTCCCTGGACTCTGATTGGTGGAACAGCTGGCGCCTCACCCTGATGAATCAAAGAAGAAATGTTTTAGTTTTAGTTCAGTGAGACAAAGTCCCTGAAGAGCTTTTCATGTTAATGAATTCGGACTGCAACCAACAGCTAGTGTGACAGGTGACTCAACACTGACGTTTAAAATGAATAATTGATCAATCGGAGAGTAAACTGAAAATGAAAAAGTGTTACAGAGGAAAGGTTGAATAGTGACGCACTGAAAATGACAGGAATATCACATGGTGTGACTCTGACTTTGGACTGTCCAGATAAATGACACAGTTTGAAAAAAAGAGATATCTACAGGCTGTCCCTGTAAATGCTGACTCATAACCAGTGAGGAGGGACGCTTCTGTGCAGGCGACCTTTTTCTTTGCAGCACTGAGCCAAAGGCATTGGTAGATGGAGGTAATGGTGTTGTACTGCCTGCCGCTCAATGCTGTTTTGTTTACTTGTTGTCTTCTAGAGATGTTTACATCAACCAAGCTTAGAGGAGTCAAGATGAAAAATGTCTTATTTCTCACCAGTTTAGCTTTGAAAACTCATGCATAATGATATGCTCCCTGCATAAAACACACGTTTGATGAGGTAACCAGTAAATGATTGATTTAACACCTCTGTCAGCAGCTAACTTCATTATTAATTATTGTCCAAGTCATCGATCATCTCACTCTGAAATTGAATGAAATAGAAGGGATGACTGCATTTTTCTGGGCATGACTGAATCTAAGATTTAACAATGAGTGAACATGAGTTCTTCTATGCACATCACAATCTTTATTTTAGCCAGTCACACGTTTCAGATGGATTTGTTTAATTAGTTATTAGAATAGAAAAAATATTGGGTTTAGCTATAGATCTCAAAACATGACTGGTCTGACGTGCTGTCATCAAGGGAAATGTCCAGAGCTGGCCCTTCCCAATGTGGCGCCCCTCACCATGGGTGATTTACATACACTTAGATAAGAAATCAAATGGTATTGCTTTTATCATTGTCTTTAATTTATAAGATAACATCTCATCTAGTTTACATTAATTCTGCATAATTTGGCAAAATTGTGCAATTGCAATTATTTTGGACAATACTGCAGTCTGTAATTATAATGACTAATAATATTACTATATATGCATTGCTATGGAACAAAATGTACTTCTCAATTAATAACAAACAAGTATTGATTTTAAATGTTTTGAATTCTAAAGTGAAACTAAAGAAAGCTTGGACAGAAGTATTTTTGGTGCACTGCAGCACTGTTTAGTTAAAGTTTTAAATATTTTTTTTAAAGCTTTGTTTTAGTTTAGTATGGTTTTTTAGCATTATTTAATTATTTATTTATTTATTTATATTATTATTTGTTAAAGCTGTGGCCTGTTAATCCTGTATCCTTTTAATCCTTTTAATACTACAATAAGCTAACATGAATGCTTTTTATTGGAGTGTGGGCTCACATAATTCATGCCCCCCTGTATAAGTCAGTGCCCTGCCTGAGTCACTCCAGTCTAAAAAGTGAGGACACGCCCCTGCCTGAGAGCCGTACCTCGTTGCAGGTACATTATGTTGCTTTGGTCATCATCGGCTGGATTTATGCCAAACAGAGGGTTCAGTTAGTGGAATAGAGGGAATACAGCAAAAGACGGGACTCAACCTTTCCCCTGGTAAAAATCAAACAACTTCTCCAGCATCTATAGCCATGCAGAGCACCACTCTCTCTCCAGTTCAAAATTAATGTGGCTCGCCCATCTGCAACCCGTCTCCCTCCCCTGCAGTCAATCTTCACAAATCCTGATCCATTCATATCACCAAAAAGAGGAGACTTTCATGGGTAGAGTAGGCATGTTCTCGGAAAAACTTATGTACATTTCTTCACTGTCTAAAGCAAAAAATGATCATCCCATGATTTCTGGGGTCACATCAATAAATTTGACCCTCCCACCAAGAGAGCGAGCAGATACCAATTAGACAGAGGTATTGGTATTATCATTTGTGGTCATTTTAATTGGGCATTGCTTATATTTGAATCAATTTGAGCTTTTCCATTTGAAGAATACATAGAAATAACTAGTTTTAATTTAAGTACATTGAAGTTGATTTTTTTTTACCAATTCTGTGGAGCCCCCTGGAAACCACGGTGCCCCTTTCACACTGCCTATGCCACAGGCTGGCCCTTGGAATGTCATCAGTAATGGGTACTAACATTGGTCGACAGCAGCCACACTGTTGAGGCTGCCTACAATTTATGAAAATGTAATTTGTTGTGATTTTTATGAAACCATCCTTGTTAATCGACCCAACAGATTTATCTATCTCTGATCAGCAGCCATAGAAGGATGTGAATAACACAATTTTGCACCCTTACAATACAAACCAAACAGAAAGTCAGATAAAAAAGTTCTCATAATAGAAATCAGAGGCTCAACAGAAATCTCTTTGTAGAAGAGAGAAAGATAAAATCTATTATAGTAATTTTCTATGGAGCAAGATACAAACCACAACGAAACAAGGCCAAAGTCAGGTGAGCCAAGGACGCCAGGAATGAACAAAAAAGGAGGAAATGCAGCACAGAAAGAGCCCAGAGAAGGAAAAACAAAGGGAGGAATAGCTGTGTGCAACAGAACAAAAATTAATAGTAAACAAGCAAACAAAGGGGATTAAATCAAGATGTAGAAAAAAGGGAAGAAGTGGCTCAAGAGGCAGCGGATGGAAAATGGAAAAACTGAAGGAAAATGGAAGCAATGAAGCACAATAAAGGAAAAAATAGAGCACAGGAACAAAAGGTAATAAATATGGAAGTAAAACATTGTTTTATCCCAGCAGCAGATGGAAGTTCTGACTGGAGGCAGCTGGTCTGGATCACTGAGGCCCCACCTTACTGAGACTGTCCAGTATCTGCAGTGCAGGGTTCAGCACCGTCTCCTCCCACCGCGACACATCTGTCACATCCAGGCCATACACCACCGGCACGTTGTCTCCTGGTCCTACACACACACACACACACACACACACAGGTCAAGCACACACATTTAGTGCTCATTAAGCACTTTACAGGCATACAAAAGCTGTTCATAAATGTAATAAAAGCTTGTGGGAGCCTATATTTTGATTTAGTGTTCCATAATAATTTTATTGGACTTGCAGTAAAGCTCCCTCACTTCGACCAGTATTTCTTAATAATGTGTTTGAGCTGATCTGTTCTCATAGACGATTACATTTACTCTTAAAGTGCCCAACATCCTTAAAATCAGATGGGTTGATGCTGACATAATTTGCTGGTTCTTTTTAAGGTTTGATAAGATTAAATTGCTAATCATGATGCCAGATATTTTTCATGTAAAAAGGAACAAACATGATTCACAGTGACTGATATTTCACAGATTTGCTGACTTCATGATGAATTCCATTCAAACTGGTAAATCTACAGGAGCAGCGATGTGCCGGAGCCGCACCCTGGAGCTCTGTCAACCTGCTGACTCACACTGGCTCGATAATGTCTCTCCCTCCTTCCTCCCACTCTGCTCTCTTCTGCACCGTCTCTCTCTTGCCATCAGTCTCCCTTCAGCTTTCACTCACCCTCTCTCTACCACACACAAACACACAGACTCTCTCTCTCTCTCTCTCTCTCTCTCTGTAACTGTTCCACCCCCGTGTTTCTATTTTGCATCAGTCAGCAGTCTCCAGGCCAGGCCTCAGCACTAAACAGCAGCACAGGTCCCTGCCCTGTTTGTCCGTCTGTGTATCTGTCTGCTTGTCTGCATCAAGAGCTGCTGCCATGCACTGATTCATAACAGGAAATATAGGTGTGTGCAACTCTAATGCGATTTTAAACAAGAAACTCAACATACTCTTTCATTTTCAAGAAAACTAGCCTGATGTTTAACACGTCTTAAGCTGCTTTACCCTGGATTTACAGTTTGCATTGCAGCAATAAGTCAGATTTTTGAATTGAGGTTAAATGAGGATCTTATCAACGCTGAGTGTATACATGTGTACATGGAAGCATCTTTAACTGATTTGGCAACCTCTTTTATAGTTTTCAAAATAAACTCTGCAGATGTAGAGTTATCTGAGTTTGTACAAGGACGGATGATGTTTATGTTCAAGGCAGCTAGCCTCCATTCCCTATTATCACCTGACAGAACATGGTGTAAAGTATTTGATGATATAGTCTCTGTTTGAATAGGAAAAACATAAACACAGGCATGCCATGTCTTTAAAATCTTTCTAAAGCAAGTGAAGAAGCAGTGGAAATATTCAACACAGATCATTCACTAATAACAATGATCATTACTATTTATTCAGTTTATATTTAAAGGTCTACGGTCTTTAGAGCACCTGTTGTGACATTTTGGTTGGATATGAAAAAAAAAAAACTGATGATAAAACAAGTGCTTCAAAATGATTTACAGCAGCAAAACAGTAACACACACTGAAAAGAAGTGATTGTTCCTATATGGTTACTTATAAAACTTGCAAACCCTGCTGTGTGGTAAGTGCGTAACAAACTAAAAGTGCAGAGCCATTTTTGTTTTCCAAAGTAAAAATATACAGAATTTTTTTTTTTGATTTTAATGTTGCATGTACATCAAAACAAAATCACTCATTTGAGTGAATTACATTTAAAGTTAACCTAGAGACAAGTTCTCGCTGAGCAGCGCAAATGATCCAAATTCAGCATCGTGGTGTAAATTGTGCAAATGAAGTGAGTTATACGCACAAACTCCAAAACATGTTCAACGGTCGACTTGCTTCATGTGCTTCAACCGCAAGAGCAAATCACTAACGCAACGGTAGCCAGTCAGCATGGAGATCCTCCAGTGATGTATGACTGAAGGAGGTTCGCTCAGCTGGAATACACAAGACACTGATTGCATCTGTGTGCAGCTCCCTCAAACACAATCTGCTTTTTGATGAGAAGGAAAATGAGTATGAAGGTCAATTTATCTTGTAAATTGTGGAAATCTTTGTCTATCAGCTATAGGTTGTATTAGCAAGTTAATCCAGCAACACTTAACATAACCAGCTTCACCATGCAATGAAGTGAAGCACAACTTTTTGTCAGGAGACTGAAGTGGTGTTTGAAGGGAACCCTTGCCCTCTCATGGAGCAAGTTTCTCACAGAAATTAACCCTAAACACTTTGCGTTTACACCAAATTTCAATTTTCATGTGTACTAACTCCAGTCTTATAATAACTGAAGTTAAGAATTTTCCCCCAGGAGCTTCAAGTGATGTAAAAATGTTTTTCTAGAGGCCAGAGTTAAGTACATGTCTCTAGATTGGCCCGTCATCAACATTGGAAGTGTTGTAAATAAATGATAACAAAGTCAGTCAGCCTGCCCTGACAGACTCCTTTAATGTAAAAGTGATTATAAGAACAGAAGAAATAAAAGGCATTAAAAAAAAACAAAAAAACAAAAATGGTATCATGATGTTTATGATGTTAGCTTCATCTGTCAGCACTATGGAACAACTATGCACCAACCAAAGTAGGAGAGCAGTTTAAGTTTTGACCCGATGATATGGTTAGAGTAAGTCGTGGTAAAAAAGTCACAGGGGTGTATCCTCTGAGGATCAAGATTGTACAAAACTTTGCTGCCAGGCTCCATACTCACTGCCTGCATAGCTAAAGATTCCAAAATGGTAAAAAGCTGGAAACATCCAGTCTTTTGTTCCACTGTGACGCTCCCACACTCACACACACCCACAAACTTATGTAAATGTATCCAATTAACCTGTAAGGCAGAGCCAGTCAACTCAATTATGTCCTAATCCTTTGCACACACAGGCTGAGGGGTGGAATTGACGGCAGCAGACATACTAAAGACAAGAATTACTCATTCTGCTGGGAACTGTCTGGGAGTCTTTTTGAAAAGGAACACACAGTGGGAACTGTATCATCTGATTATCTGTACAACAAACTGTATTGACTGTCAGAGGAATGAGTGTGTGTGCAGAAACAATGAGAGTCTTCATACAGCCTCGCCTGTGAGCCGGAAAATTTAGACATAGCCTTGTCCCTGTCAAAGGCACCTTTTTTAACCCCTAATGGGCTGAACTGGAATATAATTCTACCACTTTCTTGTAGCCATGTGATGAACTCACCTATTTCCTGTGCGGGGGGAGCTCACACAGACCCTGTTTGCTTTATTAAAAACAAAAGAAAAAAAGACAGAAAAAAGCAAAGAGCAAAGTAAACACAAGCATCCTTTATTTCAGCATCTAAACACTGCTGCACTTGCAGCGCTTGGTCTCTTAGTCTGGGTTTTTCTCTTTGTTGCCCCCTAACCCTGCTGGGCTTGTGTGTTTATACGGTCGGATAGTAGTTTAATTTGTAACCATGTGTTCCTTAAAACAGAACGCTAATCAAAGCTTCAGGTTTGGCTGAGCTTACTGTGTGTGTGTGAGTCAAAGGAGAACTTTTTGTGATGATGGCACAATACGAGGCAGGTGTTGGTGGGTGTCACCTGGGATGCCAATGCCAGATGCACAGTTGGAGCCCCTCCCTTAGGTGCTCTAATCAATACTCCACCACGCCGGCCACCCTCCTGTCGCTTATCTTCTTACTTTGTTCTTTAATCAACACCACTACCTCCTCTATAAAAGATCACCAGCCTCCCGCTGCAGAGCAGAGTGGAGTGGGGTAAATAAAAGCGATAGTGTGAGCTGGGTTGCCAGATGCTGGACGGAAACACCCCCCTCCAGCAAACAGGTTTAGGTTCTGGTGAAATTTAACTCTGCTAATCCACTCTGCAGAGAATGAGAGTTGGTAACAAATGCTGCAGGGAACAAAGAGCAGGGTGGTCAGTGGACACACTTGTGCGCACACACACTTCTCAACTGTGAGGGCAGACTTTCACACACACACACACACACAGGCACACACACACACACACACACACACAGAGGGGAGATCGCTTTGCCAGCAAGAAAGAGCATCTCTTGTCGCCTGGCAGCTGCTTGCCAGCCTTGTGTTAACTTGTGTGTATGTGTGTGTGTTTTGTAACAGTAGTCCACCTGTTGCAACAAGCAGGCCAGCAGTCATATACAGCATCATCCCCATGTTTGTTGAGTGAGGAAGTTTGCCTGCTATAAAAACTTCACAAGTCTCAGCTCGGCCCAGCTGTGCGTCCTCCACACAGAGACAGCTGCCTCTATTCGCTCAGCCGCCTCCTTCCTCTTCAATAAAGCTTCTCTTCCACTTTTTGTCTCCCTCTCTATTGTTGGTGTCTGGCATGACTGTAAAGGATTATATAACTAAGGTCGGGTAACTTTATTGTGGATTTGGCAAAAATGAAATGAAAATTCAGCTTTGTTCATACGCCTGTGTTACAACCAAAACCTACAACAAACAAAGGAAACTTTAAGACTATAGTTGCAATTGTTCAAATTTCAACTAATTCTCTGAAAGGTTTAGCAAACTAAAATGTACTTGGTGTTTTGGTTTTTAGGACTTGAAACAGATTTTTAACACATTATATCTGTGATTACACATTTTGTACAATTGAAAGAGACACGCCAAGATTCTACAACAATTCTACTATTTCATTTAGCAGACGCTTTTTTCCACAGCCACGTACGACACAACCTCGTTCTTTATCTTTCGGCTGCTGAGGTAAACCTCTACAGCAATCAGGCCATTTCATTTACATTCAGTGCAAGTATTTAAACAGACTTACTGCAGAATCTCCCTTTAACCCCCTCTCCTCTCCTCTCCTCTCCTCCTGCGCTCTCTCGTCTCTCTCCACCTAGCAGAGGTGACAGAGGTCTTTTCAGTGACAACAAGCCTGGCGGTTACAATTGTGTGTGTGTGTGTGTGTGTGTGCGTGTGTGTGTGCACTTGAAACTTTGAACTAGCCAGAAGACAAGGGTGTGAACTCGCCCCGCACCTGTCGCCCCACCTGGATCAGATTTCCTTCACTCTCCATCTACCCATGTCGCGCCTGTCTCTCTTCTGTCTGCCTCCATCCTTCTCTCTCTCTCGCTCTCTCTCTCGCTCTCTCTCTCTCTCTCACTCACTCACTTTAGGGATTCAGAGATACCTAAACCCCTGTTACTTAACACTAATAGGCCCTCCGTTGAACTACACTTGTGTATCCTGGTTACACGTAGAGTGTGTGTTTGTGTGTATTTTCAGCTGGCTCGGAGGGCATATAAAATGTGCCACTCATCAAAATGAATTTAACCTCAAATCACCGTTTTCTTTAAGGGTAATTAAATCTGCTAATTAAAAATTCCTGATAACCACACACACTCACATATTCTCTCTCTCACACACACAAACATGGATCCTGAGTGCATACCTTTCATACAGATGCAGTTTAAAGCAGGACAAATTAGGCTTGCTTTAATTTGAACTGGCTGACCTCCCGTTTAAATCCCCACAGCAAAGTTGAGCCCATCAAGAAGCACGGATCCCACTGAAAAGTATTTAAGACATCGACCGCCCACCTGCTCCCTCACTGACAGCCGCTGGTAAACAAAGTGAACCATAAAACCGGGTTAAGCTTGCGTCTTCCAGGCATGTGATTCGGTGTCTTTCTGTACATTTATGGGAAACATTCAGATTGTTTTCCGGCTTCTGTATTAAACACGATTGTGTCTGCCGCGCTGAGGCCCTCTGTCACTTCCAGTTTTTCTTTCCCTTTAGCCCACTAGTCTCTCTTTGTGCTCGGGCCAGCCTGCATAGCCCTCCGTGACCCTGTTGCTAGAGTTTGTGTGGTCGGGGCAAATTCCCGGCAGCTCTGTAATGCTTTTAGAGATTAGCCTGCTCAGCTGAGGCCTGCTGGCATTTCTCTGTGTGTATGTGAGTACGTGTGCATGTGTGCGTGTGTGTGAGAGGCTCAGACCAAACAGAAAAAAGAGGTCAGCAGTCACAAGGCGGGAGTGAGGTGAACTAAGTCGATGCAGACAAGAAAAGGTGGGTTGAGTGAGGTGAAGGAGCAGAACTGTGCATTAGGACACGAAGTGAATGTGAGGACAAGGCTGTACGACACTGAGGAAGGACCGAAATAGATATCAACATGAGGGGTGACAATGTTCCTGGGAAGTTTTGCTTATGAATGAAAATAACACAAGAGCTTGAAATAAAAATAATTACATCCAACATACTTATTAACCCATTAAATTGAGAGGATCCGATAAGTCCACAAAGTCCAACTGCTTTCTAAATACTTTGTTACACAGACATCCGGAGGAACTCTGAGTGGACTACATCAACATTATTACAGTCTACATAGTGCTGCAAAAACACTCTTTTAAAAATAAAAAAAAAAAGAAACAAAACTCAGGATGGATCAATATTTGCTGCAACGTAGGGTGACTTTCATGTGTAGGGGACACGGTTTGCAATTCAAATATGTGCAAACACACATTCCTGTGGGATTACAACCCATGAAATTTATGGCATTTCCAGTCTTTTTACTGTCAGTCATCACCAATAAAAAAAATGGTTGTCGCTGTGATGACTTCTCAGCATTAAAGCATAAATCCAAATGACAAAAATCATTACGCTACATTTTCACAGCTGAAATACCTTCAAAGATAAATCTATTTCTCAAACTGAGCCCCCTGCATCATATTTCATTGTCCCAGAGGTATCTGAGCACAGGTACTGTCACAGTTTTCTAATGCAGCATGCATGTAAATGTGAATGCCCAGATTTCCATTCAGGATTTCCAACAAACCTGTCATCATTAATGGTTTTATGAGGCTTTTACATTTATACTATATGAAATAGAGATTTCACATCATTAAATCTAGAGTGATGGTCTTCAAAATCATGGATAAGAAAGAGTGACTCAATGATTTTAACTTTTAGGGTGCTCAGCTCTTAGACAGGTTGTGATACAGAGAATTCCCTAACACAGCAGTTATTGTAAGACAGTAACTAACAGCACAATGGTAATTCTTTTACCAGTTTACAGTTCGACTTTTTCTTACTGTAAATAAAGTTGGTCCTTTTCTCTCTATTGAAAAACAAAACCATTTGCTTGTTTCCAGCTAAATGAACCTATCTCTAACATTTATAAACCTCTGGGTTTGTCTAAGGGGTCAAACACAGATGGTCCTCTGTGACATAACAAGTCGTTTGTAATTCTATGTTTAGCTACCAGTCACCTTTGATATTGTGGTCAAATAATGCCTCTAACTCAGTGTCAGAGTAATACACAAGCCTGAGCTCTGCTCATCAGTGTTAAACAGGATTCTACATTTTCACAAGTCATAGCTAACACTATGAAGCCAGAGGACTGAACCATTTGAATAAAAGAAGGGTAATATCTCCCTTTATAGTTTTTTTTATTTAAACACATATGGAAAATTTTGTGCATCTTCCTCTGTCTGTCATATTTCAGATGCATACCAGTCCTACACTTTTTTTCAATTAAATATCTTGAAGGTGAGGTCAACATTTTTATAAAATATAATCTGAATGAAAAAAAACTTGCTCACATGGAATTGTAAATGTATTTTCAGAGGTGCTTTGCCACCACTGAAAAGCTACTTTTGAAAGCTAAAGGCAGAGGCCAGCTGCGATACAACACCATTTAATTTGTTGTTCTTTCTTTAATGTTTGTTTTTATTTTTACTTCTTAGATGTGGTTTGCGATATATATATAAATGAAGTCTGGTAGTTAAATAAAGGAAGTTGACAAACCCTCAGACTCTGTTTACATTAGCAGTGATCTGGGATTTGAACCATGTCCTGGGAGTCAGTTAAGTTTTAAAGACTTTCAGACTTAAGGGAACTGGTCTCATGTGTTGTCTGCCCTGTCAGCCTGATGTCCCAAACAGCTGCACTCTGACTTCAGTCTACGTCAGGTCATCAGTGGAGGTTACACGATCCGTCCCGAAGCAAATCACCCACACAGGGACTCATGCATACGTTCAATAGTGCGGACAACTTCAGACAGATTACTGCATGAGTAAAAAGAACACAAAAAAGACACACACACAAGTGATATGGACCATATGGTGCATGCAGTGGGAAGACAGGCGGTCAGAATGAGGGGTATTGAGGTTTATGGCCTGGAGTGGCCTAAGCCACTTGGACCTAACAGGATTAAGAGAGTGGGTTACTACAGGGCATGCTGCTGGTGGGACATGGAGGCCAGGTTTCCATCTGAGACAGAAACACACACACACACACACATAGAGAGAGAGGCTTTGTACACATTTTAAAACATGTAGGACTTGTAGACGTTGCAACCAGGGTGGGAAATCAGCACCTGCCAAACACAGGTTGATTTTGGATGTGGTGGGTGCATTTCTCTATCCTGCAGTGCCAGAAACAACCATTTACCATCATTCTTATGCAACCAGGACCACAGGGGACTTAGTTCTTGAAAATAATCATTCAGAGGTTTTAGCTACAGGTGTATACTGCAGAGGGATCCTGAAAGGTTATCCCCTTGATGACAACACAGCAGCTCACACAGGCTGCACAAAATCAACTCTTGTTTTCCCGTCTGTGAATAAATCTGTGCAGAGTTTCTCCAGTCATTCATGGTTCAACCATCAGTCATTTAGGAAGCACTGAAACATTTTCAAACAACAATGATGCTTCATAAATAAAAACAACATATATTTCTTATTTCCATTATCTATGAGGATTGGATAAAGATATACTACAAAAATAATCTTCAACGGTCGTGGCTATTTGTCAACCAAAGCTAAATTCAATCTTGACTTAAATAAATGGCCACCAATGCACCGATCCAGTTGGGTTGTAGGCAGGCAATAAGAAAGTTCATTTTCCAGTTGGGACTCAAGCTTTGATTGTTTAATTCATGCAGTTCAACACACAGACATTTCCCTTCCTCTCCTATTGTCCTGGTAAAAAAAAAACTGTCTCCCTTCCCGGTGCATGACCCCACATGACACCCTATGTCGCTGCTGCTTTGCACAGTGTCCATTGCCCCCTGATGTCCCAGTGAAACTATTAAAAAGCAGACCTAAAGTAAGGTGACCATTGAGTCTGACCATGTGGATTTGAAACCCGTCTGTTTATTACACTTTGATGGATTTTTGTATGGATCAACAAAACTAGTCTAATAAATTGTTTTTTTCAGTGGATAGTAGGGTGAAATTTATAACTTTGTTTGAAAAAAAAAAAAAAAAAAAAAAAACTTTGCTCAGTTTCCTCCAGGTTCCAATCTATGCAAAATTAAACTAACCATATGAAGGTAAACCAACCAAATAAGCCCCTTTAGGTTGCACACACACAAGGTGCACTCTGTAACCTGGAACACGTAAGGGGTCTGAGAGGCTTATTGTGCATCTAATGAGAGCACGAATCTCATCTTGTTAAAGAGAGTGCTGGTTACTTAAGGACTGGAGAGTGGAGAACAAAATCACAAAGAGGGACCAACATGATACATTTGTTTGGGTAAATTACTCACTTTTAAGAAAGCGGTTCCGGACCCATTTGTTCTGTTTGCGGGCGTAGCGCCTGGTTGCAGTCTTCAAAGCTTCTACACCTGTGAACAGTTAACATGCAGCTGATAAAGATGAAGAGCAGGCTGGATAAAAACTTTAAACAGATTCTGATGGATGATCAGAAAATCAGTGTGATTTAGTGAATTTAAAATTCATTCTGTGACTTTGGTCTGTTGTTTCTCTGACCTTTGTCTCGTAGTGTGTCTTTCTCCTGCTGGCTGCTGCTTTCAGGAGCCGTCAAGTAATCGTGAAACTCCTTAAAACCAATCGACTGAAAAATCCCATGTTGATAGTTCTGACTGTGGAGGAGATGATGGAACAGGTGAGGAAGGGAAACAATAACCATCAATAAAAAGGGAAAAAAAACTTTCTGTCTCCGACATGACATTTCCAGACACCCGGCAATGACTCAATTTCACCTTCTCCTATATCTCTTCTTCTTTCCCTGAATAAAGAATATCAGTCTGACCAGATCTGAGGCCCTTGGGGGAAGAAAGTGACAGAATGACATTTAAAGAACTGAATGGCACTGGCACTGTGCAGGAACTCACTAAGAAACTGTAAAACATTTCTTTTAATGTCAGACCGTTTCTCTTCTAATTGAGCATTATGGCATGTATGTTGAGTAAACTGTAACCCTAGCACCAAGTGGAGGACTCTCTCTCAGCTAGAAGGAGTTTCACCTCACCAACAACCTGCTCACTGTACATTATCCTGCTCATGACATGGTGAGTAGCTTTAAAAACACACAAAGTAAAGACCTAGAAATGACTACGTTGACTCAAAATGGTCAGTTTTCTCTTTAAGATCTGTTACTCTAACAGTTTGAGCCAAATCAAAGATTTACCCTGAAACCTTCTTACAGCAAGCTTACTTAGGTGATATAATTCACATTCAACTGAACATTTCCACTGTTGAGATAAAAAAAAAAAATGAACAGCACTGCATTAATCAGTGCTCCGCCTGATTGAGTTTTTCTGCCTTGTGTCTTTCAGAGTCATTTTCTTTTACACTCCTCAGTCTTCTAACACCTCAGCCTCTCCTGTCTTGTCTCTGCTGTTTACGCCTCAGTCCCTGGTTTCCCACCAAACACAGAGCGACGTCAAATTAACTAGAATGATTAGAGTTGGTGAGTAGGAACTGTGATCACAACCACATCCCCAGTGTCAGTCTGTTCTTCACAGCAATGGTCTGCTGTATCCAAGAACAAGTTCAAGAGCTCTGGAGCTGTTTTCACAGTGGTCAAAAATTCCAGAAGAACATAATCTTTAAAAAGACATACGATCAAATGCAGCAAAAAACACCCCCAAAACATATCTGGCTTGGATATCTACAAACTTGATTTCTTTTTTTTCTTTAAGTGAGAGAACTCAGAGTTCAAACAAACTAGTAGTGAGTAAAAAAAACTGAAGCTATCTGTAATATTTAACACACTTCATTTCCAAGTCCAAAAGATGCCACGCAGGGACAGTCAAGCTTAACCCTTAAACGCTGATCTGATAAAATCCTTAACAATCCTGTTTAAAATACCTCTATGTTATAACCAACAAGTCTGTTGATCTGGCTCCTTGTCGTCTCTGTTCACACAGTGAAAACAACAGCTGCTGGATTACTTTACTACTGGAGACAAGAGTTCATGAAAAGGATTATGAAGAGCTTGAATCTTCACACTCAAGAGGTCCACAGATCTATCATCTTTAAACAAGTTCATGGATTGAGAGAAGATGTGTTGCCTAATAAAGTTCATCCTCTGTGTGCTTCTTAATACTGTACACAAAATTTATTTTCAGTCAAAGATATATAAATGTGCAGAATAACTGCAATAGGAGGAAGTTTACTGCAATGTTTTCAAAGTCAGATCCATGAGAAATCAAGATTTAGACATTTTTAATTGCATTGTTTCCCACACATATATCGGCAGTCCACCTACATACACCACTCACCATAAGTTAGGGATATTGTGAGGTCCTCAGTGGATTTCACACATAAGGTGTTTGTTTCACTTCAGTGATTTTTGGGATAGGGAGGAAAATGTATTAGGGTGATAGACACACCTCATTTAGTGTATTCCATGTAGTGGTCTCACTGTGTCTTACATATTGGAGCCAATACCAAAAAAATACAGAAAGACAACCCTTTTCAATGTGGCATCAATTTCAACATTCTCTGGGAATAAAAAGCTGGTATTGTCATTAAGTCATTCCCAGTTCATCATTCAAGCAGCCATGAACACACAACGTCACTTAATGGAAGAGCAGCACCACCAGGTCAGTAGCAGGCAGTCAGATGTTGCTCGTGAACTTGGTGTCTCAAAGTGTCATCAGCAGACTTGCAGCAAGACACAGAACTACTGGCAGAGTTGGTGACATACCCAGGAGTGGAGCCCCACGAGTGATGGACTGCAATGATGACCAGTACGTAAGGACCTATGCACTCAGACACCGTTATGCAACTGCTACACAGAAGGCCTGTTTTTGAGAAGTGGGGGTACAAGGGTTTCCAGACAAACCATTCACAGCCAACTCCACCGCTTTGGCTTAAAGCCAGACGACCATTGCAGGGGACTCCACTGACACTAAGACACCGCTGTGACTGTTTGCAGTGGGTACAAGACCATATGACCTGGCGATGCAGCAGTGGTCTACCGTCCTGTTCACTGATGAATTTCGTGTCACCTTGAACAGAAATGATGGTCGTCAGCATTGCTGGAGAAGGCAAGGTGAGCAATACACCGAGGTCAACATGGTCCCCAGGGTTTGCTTTGGTGGAGAAGGTGCAACAGTCTGGGCAGGCATCACCAGTCAGAGCAAAACAGATTTGGTGAATGTAGATGGCTCAGTCACTGTATGTTCTTACCTCAGAGACATCGTAGAACCCATCATCATCCCCCGATTCCACCAGCACACCCCAACTTTCTGTTCATGGATGATAATGCTCCACCACACTGTGCCAGAATTGTCACAGCTCGACTTCAGGAGGTCGGAGTGCCTCATATGGTATGGCCAGCAGTGTCCCCTGACCTGAACCCCACAGAGCACGTCTGGGACCAGCTGAAGCAGAGACTGGATGCTCGTACCCCATGTGACCTGGCAGAACTGTGTATCGCACTTGTGTAGGAGTTTTGCCTCACAACAGCATCATGAGGCTAATGACGCACAATGACGCTCTAAAGCCATCATTGTGGCAAATGGTGGAAACACCTGCTACTGACTTTGTCAGTTTTGGTTATTTGGGGCTCTTTGTTATTGTCTAAATTGTTGAGGTAATACATTTTTAACTAATGAAAATGGTGTTTCTTCTCATTCATTAATAGTAATATCAAAGATTAACATTTCATTAACATTCAGACCAAACAGGAAAAGCACTCATGTAAACAACAATATCCCTAACTTATTGTGACGTTATGCCCTTGCTTTCTACCTCTCAGGTGAGTGTTGCATGCTCTGCAGACGCTAAGACAGTGAGAAATGCACCTCTTCTGCTCATGTGTTGCCTAACAGTGATGCAACATCTCATGTTTAATATGAACCTTCTCATGCTTTTATTTTATGAGTGTTGCGCAGCCAAATTCCTTTACTGTCTTAGTTTTCAGTATCATCAGTTTGATATCCCACATCATAATTATTTATGACCCTGTTAAAACAAGGTTTTAGTCTGTATGGTTCAGTTATGCTTTAACTGGTATAATTAGGGATGCAAGCTCATCCTTCTCTCTGTCAGTTTCTGGATCGATCAAAAGTTACGCTCCATGATACAGCAGGACATAATCACAGTTAAATATGTAAATTACAGTTTACCACAAAGAATTTGTGGACAAGAGTATACATTTTGCACCTACATCCTTTAAGTAAAACTACATTGTCCATGCAGGGATGGGCAGACGTTGTGACATTGCATGTAAAAGGTCTGTGTTTGAGGTAATACATTTCTTGAAATGTTTCCTCACCACTGAACAAAGGAAGTACACTGTTATTCAGTAGGTGTCAAAACCTTTTCAGTGGTATAAAAAGACCTGCAGAAGTACAAACTGTTCTTAGCTCCAAGTTTTACACTCAGTCAGGCAGTAATTTCAGGTTATTAGAGTGAAAAAGAAAGCAGGAAATGTTTCCTTTTTCTTTGTTCCTTCTTTCTTAGCTCACTTTCCTGAACCTGCTTTCACACAAACGTTCAATCTTTCCATGTTTATTTTTACTTATAATTTAGCTTTATTGCTGTGCACTGTCTCTCTTTAGAGCTCTTCAGTTTCTCTGCTAAACACAATATTGGAGGTAAGAACTATTTTGGATCGCTAAATTACACTTGTAGCAGAAACAAGATGAGGAAATAAAAATAAATCTGGCTAGACGGGCAGAGACAGAAATTTGAGAGTAGCGACTGAGAACAGGAAATGTAGAGTCAATGGAGGGAGAGTAAAGACAGACGGAGGAAGAGAGGGAGGGAGGCAGAGATTTGACCTTGATGTCTGGCCACAGCAGTAAGCAGGGGGATGGAGGCACAAGGGTAAGAGGAGAGAAAGAGAGAGAGAGAGAGACAGACAGAAAAAGGAGGAGGGGGATGGGTAAAGTGCTTGGGTGATCAGATTGCTGAGAGGGCAATAGTGGCAGAGATGAGAGAAAGAAAGAGAGAGAGAAGAGGAGGCTGCGGCGATAAGGTGGGATGGGGTGATGAAAGAAGGGAGGGATGAAAGAAGGGAAGTGGCAGCTTCCTGGGCATGGCTCCACCAATGCATCAACTGCCCAGAGCCACACCCCAACACAAATTTCCAACACAAAATCTGCCGCCAGGAGACGCCTTCAGTGGAGATCACATACTCTAACTGTTTCAGCCTCCATGTGAGGCCCATCTGTATGTTAAAGGCAGGGTTGGTAATCCGATTTAGATACGCTTTTTGTTATTCTAGTTAAAATGGCAAAAATGGAGTAAACCTGGGAACACACCAGCCAATCCAAGCATTTAGGATCCAATTTATTAAAACCAATCACATCCCGTCCTACCACTCTGCCTCTACATTTTGCCGGCGTGCACTAGCACTGATTCAATGCGCATAACCGAGAGGGATCCAAGTGCGCTGGAGAATGGCAGAAGAACTACCTATACCCTGATTACTGTTAACATACAGCAAACAAAAATGTGTTTGAGTCTGTGGTTTTGAATCAGTCATATCATATCATTGAGAAGCAGCGGCTTGTAAGCTGGAGTGTCGTTTCGGAGGAGCTTGGAACGTGGAATTCATGCAAGTTTTCTGTGACTACCAACCGTGCCTTTAACATCTAATTCATGTCATACACAAAACATGAAAGATTCATGCTCAAAAAAAGAAAGGTTTCTATGTCATTTTGGTCATTTTTATTACCAAACAAATGCCACATTGAAAGCTAATTTGGAGACATCAGTGTGTAACATCATTAAAAGTGTACTGAAATTATTGAAAAGGTGTAGAAATGTGGTTATTGTTAGGGAAAAGTCAGGGTAATGCCAAACATCACTCCTGATGATATTAAAACTATCTGCAAATAGCGTCTTTGAAAAACAACATCACGCAAGTATTTGTTCCCAGACCTGAGGATGTCCAATGAGCGTGTCTGAGGCCTAGAGGTAATAAGTACCAATCATTGCACTCCCCTGATAGTGCTTATCCCTTTGAGGGGTCCTTATCTCTGCAATTATTAATAATAACTCGACATCCTAAAGATATATCAGTCACATCTGAGCTAAACTTACAGCAGTATGGGCTGGAGCCAAATTGGTCTCCAGGCCTTTGGGTAATGACAGAGTGCAGGACAGAGTGACCTGTCAGGAGAAATGAATAGCTGGATAACTATTTGACCGAGTTCCCTTCACTTTTATTACTGCCACTGGATGAAAGAAAGGAGTCGAGTCTGTACCAGACTGACTGTCTGGATCATCAATTTAGATAGGAGGATGAGAATGTGATCTTTCACTGTCGCGCAGACACTCAACACTTAGACTTCCTTGAAATGTTCAGCAGCAACGACGACAGGGCCAGAGCCAAGAACAACATACGTCTCAGGCCCACACAAAAAGCTTATCCTTCCACTCAGAATTGTTTCGGTGGTCATGTTGGATGTTGAAGTTTACAATTTCTTGGAACACATGCCATGTGTAGGCAGCATTTCTTGGCTGTATGAAGCGAAGATAATTTAACAGAAGTGTTACGGAAGAAAGCGTTAATTTGGCTCATCAAACTGTTTACAGGTTTAGGAGCGCCACTTCGTATGAGAGAAAGATGAACCAGGCTTCATGTGGAAAGCTTAACACAGCTTGAAATGAAGTCACCAGAGGAACTTGGCTCAAGGCTCAATACTGAGAACTTTTTAGCCTAATAGCCATAGCCATAATTTCTAGTCATGTATTTTACACATTTCAATTATTATTTTTTGGGCCCCATAGCACAAATGCCTATTTCAAAGAAATTTAAATAAAATAAAATAAATAAGTTAACAAGTATAATATAGATAATATAAACATTATATTATTAGTTAAAAAAGAACTAATATGCACATAAAATGTGTTTATTCTTCTTTTCTAATAACTCTGAATATGACTAAGGCAATTATGCTGTTAGGCTAACAAAATAAAAATAAAAAAATCCAGGGACACCGACTCAAGAAAAAACAAGATTCTCTTTTACTCTATTTGATTTGTTATATTATTTCTTATTTTCAATATTCCTCAGTTGCCTGGCTCATCTTACCTTGGAGTGGGTCTGTACAGCTTGTACAGCCTCATAGTCAATATGTACTCATTATCTTTGCTATGGCTAAGCAGATTGCTTCTGTCTCCAGCTCATGTCTGAGTTTTTCCTCTTTTAGTTTTTACCTAGTTACATCCCCCAGCCCACACACACACACACTCTTCTAAAATATTCCTGAAGTCTGAAAAAGTTGTGGTTGGGACAGCTGCTAGTCAGCAGTACATTAAATATGGTTATTTAGTTTTAACCCAACCTCTGTATAAGCGAAGCAACTGACTGTTTTAAAAAGTATATTAAGATCAGGACAGAGGACGCATCTTGTTGCTGATGATCTACCTTTCATCCTGGACTTTCTGCTGATTGTAGCGAACATGGAAGTCTCTGAGCTCCTCTATTAGTCCAGCAGATAACATTTCTTCAACACGAGCATCCAGCCTCTTGTCGAGCGCTGCAGGGGAGCAGAAGAAGAGAAATCACTGAAGCCCAGCAGCAAAATAAGACAGACAAATATAGATATTTCACGCTGAACCTGAGCACCCATTTCACCACTGCAATTTCTGTTCTTTTGATAAAGCAGCAATAACAGATGAGTCAAACAATCCTCACCTTCCATGTCAGCGTGCAGCCAGAGGATGCAAGGGTTTGAGTATCTCAGTGGTCCCCCCAATCCACCTCCCCCCTCCTGCCCTCTCTGCTCCTCCAACCAGCGGCTGTGGGGGACGCCTGTATTCTCATAGATTTGAAGACTCCTGTAGATAACAAAGACACAAACAGACATGTTACAATTCAACAAGACATTAAACTCACCTGACTATTCAAGACTATTTCTATTTCTGATACAGTGCGAGTTTACATGTTGGTTTCTCATAGATTCTTATATAAAAGAAAGTCTCAGACCCTCTTCTAAAGTCTACATTTTGTGCAGTCTAAATGATGCCACTGTAGAAAAAAAACAAACTAAAAAAGAATAAAATCTTAGTCAACACAAAGAAAAACCACATAACATTTGTTCAGCACAAAGTAATTGAATGTGTGTTTCAGGTTTAAATCAGATCCAGACTCTACGTCCACGTCTTGCTGCACTCTGAGGCTACAAAGAAAAGATGATTCCTGTCATCTGGTGTCATCAAGACGAACAGGGTAACCCGGCCTTCTAACACAAAAGACCCGAGTGTGCTCACTGCTACTCAGCCAGCTTTAAGTGTGTACATGTGCGTGTGTGTGTGTGTGTGCGAGCACATGTAAAAAGACACCCTTGTCTGCTTATACTACGACTGCCAGTCTGAGACACAGTGGGGAATACTCATGCTCATACAAACAAATCATGACAGTTCACCCATAAATACTGCACATAATTCTAAAGGTTGCAGACGTTTTCCCACTTAATAATATTAATGATGATAATATTCAATGGCATCAGCGATGTGAACGTAAAAGTTGGAACAAATCAAGACTAATACCAAAGCACAAGATCTTCACCCTTTATCAGGTAAGGTGCTTTTTTAACTTCTGCACACACTAGGTTTTTTAAATGTCACAGAAGTAAAAAATTCTTGTTTAACCCTCCAATAAGACTTGTGGATTAAATTTAAATGTCAAAGCATTTTAATGAGTGTTCAAGCCTATAGGCCAGCTGACAGTTGGCTAGCTTTAGCATGCAGCTAACTCTTGGTCTGACTGTCCCTTGGTGATGACGCCTCACTATTTTATAAGAGAGTAAACAATCTTCAAGCAACATTTATCACCAGAGTTGACACTGTATTTCTCTATAAGGTATCTCACTAACTAGTTAGATAGAACGGGAAATTGGATGGAAAAGCTTGTCAAGATACTGTAACAGGATGAGAGCAAGAAGAAGTTTAATATTTCTGCATGACTATTCTTAAAAAAAAAAAAACAAACAAACAAAAAAAACCTTATTTAATCCAAACAAAGAAAGTTAAGAAAAAACAAACATGAAATCTCAAATTTTGAATGAAAAGAAATAGAAAAAAAGACTAATCTTATAATGTTACCAGTTTAAAGGCTTATCTTTGGTTTTAATAGTTAACTCTGAAGCTAGAATTTATTTTTCAGTAATTTAAGACAAGATGTACAAGTATTATAGTTCTATTTTAAAACTGACAGTTCTAAAATTAACAGCACAGATTTAAAAAATAATAGAATAGATTGTACTTTATTAATCCCTGAAGCTAATTCAAGTGTTTGGCAGATGAAATGATAAAAATCACGTAAAGCAAGAAATTCAGGTGTCTGTCAGCTCATCTCCCAACGGCAAGAGAATTATTAAGCCTAATGGCTGCGGGTTATGTAACCTACAGTATATACAAAAAAAAAAAAAAAAAAAAAAAAAACACAAAAAAAAAAAACATACACCAGTATCACCTTGCTATCTTGCGTTTGTCATTGGGATGCAACATGGAGGCCATATTTGGGTCCACCTTTGTGAGCCGTTTATGCAACTCAGCTCCGCCCAGCTTCTCCAATTCCAACTTCCTGTCAGGGGACACATCTCTCTTGTCCCCTGAGTCCTCGTTCTCCTGCTGTGGGAAACAATCACAGGCACTGAAGAGTTGATGGATATTTCCTTTACACATTGATCATACCCCTTTATTAAAAATAGCTTTGGGGAATAAATAACCTGCAACAGAAATCAAGAAAGAAAGCAAAATGCACATCTAGCATATGAATTTATGCATTTCTGAAATGATTCAGGATTCATTACTCACCCCTGAATCCAGCAGGACTTTCCACAGCAGAGCCTCGATGTAATAGTTTGTTCCTCCAACAATGACAGGCAGCTTGTTTCGACAGTGCATGTCATCGATGTGAGAGCGTGTTAAGGAGGAGATTGATCCACACACGTTTTTAGCAACATGAACTGCATGGACACTCACCTGTAACTAATTTGTTTCATACATGAGTGCACAACAATCAAAACCATTTAGAGGTGATTGGTTGAGTTTATTAAAAGGTATTCCCACATTAACGGCATGAAAAGAGCTCTGTATGCTTCTAATTTAATCTGTGAGTGAGAAGATGCCAGCAGCATGTTGCTGCATTTCACTACAACTCAATTAAGGTTCACTGTACATTTTCCAAGAATATTTGCTTGATGGATTTCCTCACGAGTATTTCTCTTTAAAAAAAATGTGTCAATGTCATAACAAAGGGAGAAGAAAGCCAAACCTTAACGGTTTTAGAGACAGATTAACAAACAGTTTGATCTTAAAGGTGGTATTAGGTCTATCCTAACTAAACAAAATACAACATTACAAACAGCTATGTGGTTCATATTTCATGAAATGATGAAAGTATAACCTCATCATGCTGGAGCTTTTGTTTTAATGATTCCAGGCATCAACACAGCACATGGTGGCCAACAAAAGAAGAGCCTGAGCAATATAAGTGATAAACAAAGGCATCAAGACTGAAGGTCAACAAACCACTGCAACGTAAGAAAGACAGTGCAGAAGCAGTACTGAGATAAAGACATGGGTTCTATACGGGTTTCTTTTTCATTACAGAATTCACAGACTTTCCTGCTGTTGCACCATCCTTCCACTTATACAGCCATCTTTTATATAACATACAGATGAGGTCAATATATACTGTCTCACAGACTCTCAGGCCAGACTCAACTGAACAGAGCCAAAGCAAGTAGCTGGTTTGTCCATCGTCTTGAATGTGCTCTCTGTTTTAATCTTCAGTCACTAAAGTAATTGCAGCAGTGAAGAAAATCAATAAAATTATCATCAAAAATGAAAATATGCTGAAATTATTTTGAGTTTGATCACATATCCTACTGCCCACATGCCTTTGGGCAAAACACTTAACCCTGAACTTCCCTTGGAGGCTGAGCCAACAAGCTGAGAGGGGGCACTATTGAAGGCAGCTTTTCATCTCCCATAAGTGTACGGCCAGGCGGTAACCTGCTGTGAAAAATGAAGCCTATGTGGAAGTGCTAAAAGCTGCAGTTCTTTGAGAGTCAGATTGAGGCTGGCTGCAGAAAGACCCAAAACCACATCACACTGAGCCAGAAACACTGACAGCATTAACAAACATATCAACAACCTGGTTCAAAAAAACGGCTTGAGTTTGAGTCACTAATTTCTCTATCAGCGTGCACTGTATGGAAGATGAATTTGTTTATAACTCATTATTTTTGAAGTTAACATACTTGCGCATTTTGCCCATATAAGGGCATGGCTGACTTGACTGACAGGTGGTCATCATGTAGCTACCTGCAAAGAGGCTCAAGGTCTGCCTGTTTACCTTCTCTAAACACAAACAAAGCTATGTAGAGTTCATTATTACGAATATGTCCCCCATCAACGATGGTCCTCAATACAACATCCATTCATTATCCAGTCTATTTGCATTAGTGACCCTGGCTACGGGTGACTGTGAGGTTATGTAAAAGCCCATTGAATGGTCAGAGAAAGCACTGTATAAATACAGTATATCTGCTATGAAATGAAACATTTCCACTCTTCTCGTCTCAGCCTTTCCTTTTTTAAATAAATATTTCAGACATGGACAAGTTACGCTTTCCAATATTTAACAGGAAAGTTAACAAATTATGCCCTGGCTTTGAACCACTAGAAAGGATAATATTTTGAGCCAATTGGGACATTTTTCTTGACAATTTCCTCAGTTTTGTAATCAATTTATAATCGACTCTCTGAAGAATACACGCATCATTTCATAAATATATAAAAATAATCTGTCTGGTTGCAGCAAAGGAGGCGAAACTTGCCATTCGTCACAAACTCAGTACCTCTGTTTGGTTCATCTCCAAAATCAACAGAAAGCATCAATAATGGAATTCTAAACAGGCTCATAGTGCCACACCTTGTTTCTTCTCCTCTCTCCTTTTCCATCGCATCGTCTCTCATCTTGCACCTTTCCTTTTTCTCTTCCTCCCACACCCACCTTCTTTGCTCAGAGATAATCAAATAACTACTCAAACAGGATAAAAGCCATCAGCCATCCGCACCCTCCTCCCCACTCTTCCATGCACATGCACATGTGCACGCACGCATACATGCACGCACTCGTGCAGGAGAGGGCTGCATGTCTGTTTGCAGGGGAGAGAAGTGTGAGCGCAATCGCTGCCGAGCGGTGAGGAAAATCCAGGAAGGAGAAACAGAAAGAGGACTGGATGATTGAGAGCAATAAAAGAGAAACAGAGGAGGGGTTTGGAGGAGCAGTTCTATGTGAACGGCATGTTGAGTGAAATGGTGATAGCAGATAATGCATCATGTTTCTGAATTTCTCAAGCATGTGAGCATTCTCCACCTTTCACACTTCTCTCCTGTTTCCCCTCCTTTGTCTCTTTTTTCTGCTTTACAGTTTAAGGTCCTCCACAGCCCGTCTGTCCCATCTAATGTGTATTCATCTCTTTCTATTTCTCCATCTTCCCAACAGGCTCACACTGCACTGAGCCTATTCTTGGAGATACCGCAACCCCTCGCCGCACTGGAGAGTGTGTGTGTGTGTGTGTGTGCAGGAGAAGAGTGTGTGTGCATTCCTTCCTGATCTATTAATACCGCCTCTAGTTATCGCCTCCTCTCTCCACATCTGTGTGACAGCCGGTGCCTATGAGAGGGTGTGACTATCCAGCGTCTGTGTGCGGATGCGTGTGTGTGTGTGTGGATGCATTACAGACTCCTCTATAAATACCATCTCCAGTAATCTCTCGTCTCAATTTCAGAGCAACATCTGCAGTGAGACATACTGACACAACAAGGACACAGTCGTTTTCTACACACACACACACACAACCAGACCAATTAGTAAAAGTGAAATCAATTGCGTTCTTCCCCTGCAGTTACCACTTAATTACCCGAGAGGTGGATGTGAAAGGAGTGATGGCAACATGTGGAAAGAGGTGCTATAGATAAGAATGTTCCTCTACTTCAACATGTTTCCAGGAAAGGATATTAGAGCCAGGGCTTTGTTCCTGAAGTCGACCACCGTGTAGCTGCTAACTAACGGGTCCACAAAGCTGATCATGTGATGTTTGCACTGGTCACGCTCCTCAGCTGTCACCTTGTTGGTTATGATGTCGAGCCCATGGTACACCTGGAACAGAAGTCATAGAGAATAATTACAGTGGTTAGATGTCTACATAAAGTGTACAATTTTGCACTCAAAGATCAGATACCTAAAGTGAAACTAATCGTCTTGGAAAGCACAAGTGTGTTCATGTTTTTGACAGTCTAAGAAGCTGCAGACCAACTGCTTTAAGAGAAATATAAAACCCTGCCCATCAGCCAGTTAAATAACACATGGACATTCTTGAAAATTATGAAAACAAATGTCCTCTGTCCATTTTACATCACAAAGCGAGGAGGCATCCTAACAAGGTGACGTAATATGGAATTTGACAGCTGGGTGTCACAAAGAAGTGCATCATGATTTTCATTTTAACACACAGGAGCACAAACAGACGGACAGAGTTTAGACTTTCAAACATATGACCTAGAAGTGGGTTTATTATGTCCTTCAAGACAAAAAAAAACTTCAGGCCTGTTCTGAAAGTCCAGCTCTGATTAGGTTCCCTTTAAGCCTGTGTGCACTTCCTGATTTTGGACAGACAAACTCAGGATTACCTCTGTTTCTACATTTATTTATCCAGGCCCATCTTTACTTTATTAGACCATGAATTCTTATCTGTTCAACTTTATATTTTGATTTTAAGATCAGAGTAAAAATGGCAAAAAGTGAACCTTAGATTCTTGATTGTTTCAGAACAACTTCATCCACAGATGTGTACAAGTGTAACTGTAACCTAAGCTTTCATGCAATTAGTTTTGCCAAGCATATGCATTATTTGTATTTTAATCTTTAAGATTTGTTTATCTTTTAACTTTGATTGTTAATAGTATCCTAGAAAATGTTGAATTTGCTGTCAGTACTTTTTTCCTGTTCATCCACCATCAGTTTCCTGCAATGACAGATCGAGGGTGTTTATTGTTATGCAACCAACAGAGGTACAGCTTCAACACATTCTCCAGCTCAAACAGATAAAACAGAATTAACGTAAAACGGATTTTAATTGTCGTATCATTTCTGAATATTTAAAGCAATTATGGGTGCAACAGATTGCAGCTAATCTGTGGTCAACCCTCCACAGTTATTTGATAGAGGATGTGTGATCAAGGTGTAAAATATATGGCCTCATAATGCTTGAGCGGTCTCGGTGAAAGAAAGCAGCATCTGAAGACAGTCCAGTCTTTTTAAATATTGAGTTTTGTGCAAACATCCAAAGGGTGTTAATATTTCATAGTGATGGCAAACTTTTCACCTCTCTCTCATTAACTCTGCTTTTTTTTTTTAACTGTCAGGCGGTGGTTTGCCTGTGACAACACTTAACTCATTGGATGCCATTGACATCTATAGACGTCAATTATGTATTAGAGTTTACATAGCCATAGAACAAAATGTTCTGTGGGTCTTGCACGATCAGTCAAAATGCTCTGAAAATGGCTGGCAGGGAATGAGTTAATTACTTTTATAATAATAATAATAATAATAATAATAATAGACTGTAGCAGAAAACAGCTGTATCACAAACTCTGTTATGGAGCACTATGAGCATCATAAAACTCCACTTCAGTCCACAAACACACGCTGCCTGCTTGTTTTGTCTCCATAACAACAATATGAGCAGCTGCAGCAGTGTTTGTACAGATACACTTGCCTCTGCAATTAACATCTAACACTGTCAAAGTTTATGCAAAAAAACTTTTTTTTTTTAAATAAATCACTGCAAACTGGAGGGAATATCAAGATGTATATCATGAAAATATCTTGAATATCAAGAATATGAAACTTCATTGAGATTTATTGTGTTATCGTCGTCTCTTTAGACACAGATACCATAACTGCTGTATGAGAAGGGCAAAAGTTTTGTTTTGGTTAGGCTTTTTTATTCAATACCAAAAACTTCATTCACGATGCAAATTTGCCTTTTTAAATCTTAAACAAGATAGCTTGTTTTGCAAATCTATACAAGGGATTAAAGAAATGGGCTTGTAATGGGAACATGTTTCTGTAGGATTATGGATCAATTTCAACTTCAGTCAGGGTAAAAAAAAAAAAAAAAAAAAAAAAAAGACTATCATCATAATAAGCCATTTGCTTTGCTAGCGATACCTCTAAATGTTCACTCACGAACAAATTGATTGGACATTAGCGCAAACAGCAAACAAACCATGTTTAATTTGCAGCTTCTAATAATAGTAATTGGGTTTCAGATCGCAGAATGTTACAAACTCTCATTTTTTATGTAAACACAGCTTTACTGCTGAGGCATCTGTGTGTAGTCTACCACCAGCCACTCAGAGCATGTCTGTGTGGCTCAGATTGTGTACCAGATGGAGCCAGGAAAACTTTATGAATCTCCTCTGAGTCAAAAACCTTCCAAACAATTTTACCAGAGGACTAAAACACTCTGGTTGAAGAAAGCTTTGCTTGACATCAATAAAAGAGGGCTTTGGTAAAGCAGACCATTGTTCATTAATCCAGAGTAGAAGGCTTTTATGAGCAGTCAGTCAGACTGCACATGAACATGAGTATTATTTTCCACACATCAAAGAATCAATGAAAGAACATTCTCCTGACTTTAACATGTGAAGTATTATGAAGTAAGTAGACAAACAGTCTAAATTAGGATGTTTATGTTTCAGTCTCTCTTTTTTTTAAACCAAGCATAATTTTTGAGATGCCGGGGTCAACTGAGAGGCAGATAAGTGTGAAGGAGCAAAGATGTTAAATTGGTTGATAAAAGAGCGATGTGTGGGATATTTAGAAAATTAAATCATGCAATAACCTTAAAAGGCTTAAAGGAAACAGACAGCAGCCACTCAATCTTCCTGCTAAGCTTACATTTCAGTCCAAAATGGTCAGTCTACGTTTTTGACCTGAGAGGGTTGGAGGTATTGAGGCACCCCAAAAGGCTTTTTATGCTTTCCACACAGACATGACACGGGAAATTGCACACGTCAGATCCGCACGAGAGAACGTGTTGCTTTAATTTTTTTTCACACTCCATGTGGCATCCATTCCCAAACTGAAGGGGGCAGTGTATTGCAAGCACATGTCCAGCACGGTACTAAACTAGAGAAGAAGAGGTTGTTCACACAGTTTACTACATTTTTTTTCACAAATTCTTCTTCTCCGCAAAGTTTGGCTGCAATTTCACACCAGGGATTGATCATTTTGTTGTTATCACCGCGGTGATCTCTGTGTGCTAAATCATGTAAATGTCAGCACTTATTGTTCTTTGAACACGAGGAGCCCCTCCTCATTTGCGCATTTCCGTGTGGCAGTTAGGATTTTTCAGAGGTTCGTGACACCAAAATTTTCTGCGTGAAAAGGACCGTATTTGTCCGCATTTGACAGCATTTGTCTGAACAAAGCCACTCAGACCTCATCGACTGATCAACTATAAATCAAGCTTAACAGTGCACATGCTTGTCTGTTAAGTGAGCTGTGCCTTAAATTATGTCAAACTTGTTTAAAATATTCTAGACTACTGAGTTTTTTTGTTTTTTTATCACCTTGTGTGCCGTCAGAGAAATGAGCTTTTCAGACTAAAACTGTTTTTTGTACCAGTCCTTAAAAAAATCATTTCTGGTACTTCCAGTGCCAGCCTCAAGTGGACACTTGAGGAACTGCAGTTGTTAGCACTTCTGCATTAGCTTCATTTCTTATTAACCAGAGGTTACTACTTGGTTCAAATGCCTTTGAGCTAACAGGTAGCTGTTCCTACATGACCCAAAAAGCCATGGCATTTTTTTACAAAACCTCTCTGCCCACAGAAACCAATATGCAAAAACCAGAGCCTGAAATTGCATCTTTTCTTTATCCGTTTAGGAAACACTTTGTAGTACAAGTCATGGCCACATCCTCTGAACTACCTCCTAACTTGTTCAACATCTTCCAGTGACCCGAATCTGTTTCAAGACATCCTATCTGTTTAACATGTCTTACATTCTGTGTACTCAATGCAGCTGTGCAGGTTATTGATCACGTCCTTGGTGACGGTGCGTGTGTTGGTTGCATGCACAAAACCAAATGTTCTCCATCACGGCGGCAAGCCAAAAGTGAGGAGCAGGGAAGGGCAGAACAACCCTGCCTGATAAATTATTCACTGCTGCTCTGCACGACACCACTGTCAGCCAAGGAAGGAAAAGATACATGGATGGATGGACAGATGAAGGAAGATTTGAAGGAGTTTCTGGAAAGAAATAGAGTCAAAGAAGACTCAGGAGAACTTGAGAGAGCAGGAGATGAACAAGCATAAGAGGAGACAGAAGATCACTGTGTACTTGTGACAGAGAACAGGATGCTCTCTGACAAATTTGCACACATTATCCACAGCCAACGCTCCTTTGCCTTCTCTGCTCTCACTCTTTCTCTGAAAGAGTGAGAGCAGAGAACACACACACACACACACACACAGAATGTACAGATTGGAGACAGAATGATAGGTAGCAGAGGGACAGAAGTAGTCTGGTGAGCAAGAGAGAGATGCTCAGAGCTACATGATGACACCAGACTGGTTTGTGCAGAAAGAGACACTTGGGACCTGTTTACACCTGGTGTCGACATGCATCCTCTTTGAGTCAGTACGAAGACAGCATCAAGTACAGGTATTAATGCATACAAAATACACTGAAGACTCATGATAGATGGCTGAAATGCACATAACCATGTCCCTTAAGCTGTTTGTACAATGAAACTGGCCGGACTGACGGATCATCTCGTCACTGTATCCAAGAAAATAATTGCACTAAGTGACAGACAGCTTGCCATTGACTCTTATTCAATGATTATCTACTTTGTTGAATCTAATTTTACAATTCCGCTCACCAGACCTGTGTTACAACTTGCTGAATATATTCCAAACAACTGTATCAATGTTTGGAAAAAGTGAAGTTTATACTTTTAAAACACTTCTGAATGCTTCCTGAGCACACAAACTTCATCTTAGCTTCAAAGTAGGGCTGAAAAAAATCATTGAATTATTCAGGTAAATCAACTATTAAAAAAAAGTCATTGAGGAGAATGAAATTAATCGATGCTTTGATTAACCTTTTGAAAGCCACCAGAGCACCAGTGCTCCCATTTTACAAGTGCTTTTTAAATCACTGTTACTATTATTGGCTAGCCAGACAGTTCAAACTGCTTTTCGGCAAACTTTGAGTATTCTTGTACTGCAGAGAAATTAACATGCAAAGACATTCCAATCACAGGCAAAAATTGATGCAACAAGTGTTCTATTACCATAACTCTTCAACCATTTGGGCAAGCAAAAAAATTCAAACGGTTCCTGAAAGAGGAGAGAAGGTGACCTTTCCTACTTTGACTGATTACTGACTCTTTTAAGGTTGAAATAACAAAAAAAGTTCGAGCTGGCCTGTATTACACTTAGATGATACAGGGATAAAGCTGACTTTATAGCTGATAAAATCAGATAGTTGTTATGGTAGAGAGTAAAGCCAAAGTGGGTGAATGCTTATAATCTATCAGTTAAATAATCTTGTGTATATAATATAATGTAGTTTTAGCATGAAATATATCAAATGTATACACATCAGTGGGGTAAGTAAACTTGTAAGTTTTAATTCTTTTAAGCCCAGAAATAAGAGACCATCCTTTATATTACAACAGAAACAGGTGTATTATTGAAACAGTAATGGCAATAACATTTAATGAAAATCAAAACAAAAAAAATTCCAACATTTCTTATCAGTTTACTCGATTAATAGTGAGAACAATCAGTGGATTACTTGATTACTAAAACAGTTCCACATTGCAGCCCTTTCTCAAAGTTTGGTTCACTGTCATTCATCTTTGAAAGAAGCACCTGTGATTCGGCACTACTACAGCACAACTTTGGGTCCTTTTGCAATTGAGGTGGTGGTGACTTGATTCTCACAGTAAATCACAGAACTTAAAGTTTCTCCTTGAGAGAAAACCAGCTGTGTATGCATGTTTTCACCTGTGTGTGAAAATGTGTGTTGGGTGTGTGCTGGCAGAACCCACAATCTTAGTTTCACATTGCTTCCTCCCAGCATTTACAGCTGCTAGGTGACAAAAATTATACCACGTCACTTCTTCCTCAGTGTTGCTAATTAAGTTCTCCAGATGCAGTATCGGTTATATCTGTGAAGCACAATTCATTACAGGTAAGCTCAATGTTCTTTACTTCAAAGATAAAAACATAAAAAAGGAAGTTATTATGCAGCCATCCATGGGTCATTGTGTTAACACGCTCACAGTTCAGCCATTTGTATACTTTGTACAATAATGAGTTTTTAAAGCAGAGAACTGATGGGCCACAGATCAGCGTACAGTTTGTTCGAGAGAACGAAAGACTGCAGTCACTAAAGGCCTTCACTAGACTTTCATCTGACTCTGGGTACAGTTAAAAGTCTTCCACCTGAAGACCCCAGGGGTCAGATCAAGTTATAAGGTCAGAAATATACTGAGGATTTGAACCATTGAGCGCTTTATGAACTAGTTTTAAGAAAGTGATTCTGTATTGAACTGGGAATCAATTGAGTGTCTTCCGGGCGGTATGTTCAAGTTTCTTGTGCATGTCAGGACTCTGTATGTTTTGTTCTCAATGGGCTTAAGCCAACCTGCAGATCATATGGATATCCTGTGCACACAGGTAATCTAACCCCTGATGAAGTGGAAGTATGGACTGATTTCACTGCATCAGTTTGGGATATAAATTATCGTAATTTTGACAGGTTTTTATAGAGGTAACATGCTGCTCTTGTTATATTGGTAAATTGATTTTTAAAGTTAACATCTGAATCCAAAATTGCACTAAGATTTTTGACTTACAAACTTGTTCTGCTTTCTTTGCACTTTCTCCCAATCAACAGAGTTACAGAATGGAAACACAAATAAAATGGATGAAAGTAGTGTTTGAGCATTAGCATTAGCTACAGATCTAAAAAGCGTACCTTAAAAAAAGTGTGGTTTGATTCTCTTTCTTGTGGATGGACCTCCAGCATTGTTATTGATATATTGACAGTGACAAATCAGAAGTCTCACCCCTTCTTTGTTTCACTTTCTCCATGATCAAGAAGTAACACTAATGAGGGTGGAGATTTTTTAGGAGATTAACTATATTTGATTGATAATACTGAGAGCACAGTGACAAAAAACAGGGGATGCTTAGTGCACAAACAGCAAAGTGGACACAAGGTGGGTAAATAGGACATGTAGGTGTCAAAGTTCTTTGAGTAGCTAAAAGATTATAAAAAGAGTTTTAAGTTCATTCCATTAATAACTTTTAATGTGTTAATAAAATGTTTATTTAAATCAGATGTGAGGAACTTTTCCACAGCCAGAAGTGATTGTTCCTTTTGAAATCACTGACCGATCTTTCTATTCACTCCTTCCTCGACCGTTTCCTCTCAGCCATCTATGAATATTTACCTGCCACTCTGAGAAAAACGATTCTTTACATAATTACTCTTCAGTACACATTTAGTGTTACGTGTGAGAGATTTGCAAAAACTGCTTGCAATGATTTCAATTTTGTCTTAATGAGGACAAGGAGACCCAAGAGTGAGAGCAGGCAGAAGAAGATGGGATCGTAAAGCAGAAAAATGAAGAGAGCCACTTGAGTGGAAGAGATGAAAGCAAAAATGCTTTGAGGGGGAGCTGTAAATTGGAGAGCAAATGAGAAAGCAATGATGACTTCCAGTCGAGGCATCGGAAATGAGCTACAGATTGCAGTGATGTTAGGGCTCGGTTGTAAAATTGAACAAAATAAAAATCAGCACAGCTTATTGTGGTCATACAGTTTTTCATGATCTAACTGCAAGAAAACACCACAATAATAAAGAGAAAAAGTGACTGAATGTCAAAAAATGATGGAAAAATGAAAGAATAACATAAGTGTGAAGCAGGATGATGCTCTCTGCTTATGCTGGTCATATTGCACACCATCTGAAAATCAGTCATAGTTTTAATAAAGTGATCGTGAGCAAGCAAGGTATTGAAACAGCAAAGAAATCCAAGAACATCTCCTTTAAAAAAAAGGTAAAGTAATGTTTTACACAGATACAAAGCTCTGACAAATACTTGATCCTAATTGGTCGATTCTCCTCTGTTTCACATCTAGATCTTGTTGCACCGATGTGTCATGACACATAACCAACAGCTAACTATAAATTATTCCTAACCAGGGACAAGGAGTAAAAATAATCATGGATAGAGTCCGACATGGTTACATCATTTCCTCTTTTGATAAATCAATCAAAGCCTACGTGTAACATCTTATGAGAATCTCATACTGTTTTTTAGAACAGATCATCATAAGCGGTTAGCAGAAAGATTCAGGGATTTCTACAACATATAAATAAGTAGAGGTTTGAAATTTTGCACGTTGAGTATGGACATCCATCATTGTTCCTTTAAATCAATGTTTAAAATATGGGAAAACTGAACATCCCCTCTTAAATTGTGTGTCTAACTTAGCATGCACATCACTAAAAATACATGTTGCACTACTCCTTCATTAAAATAGAAAGACTAAAGGATTAAAATGAGTGTTTCGTGAAAAATAGCTGAGGAAATGTTTCCAACATTTGCCCTTCTCATTCAGCTTTCTTAATCCAAATGTCATAACTCACACTAATGTAGCTCAATGGAAACCCAGCAAACATGGACCCAGCTGCCCACTTCTTCCTGTCTCCATTTAAATGGATGTGAATGGATGTAACCATGTGGCTTCTGAGCATATAAGAGAAGAATGTGTCTGTGTGTGAGAGTGTGTGTGTAGGATACAATGAGCTCAGTGTTCGAGCCCTGCAGAGCCGGCAGCCAGCCTGCCTGGCCAACCTTACACCCCGCACGAGACAGCTGTTCCAGTGCCACATAAATAAAGGGGGAGCATGGACGGATGAAAGAATGAGGGCAGAAAAAGACAGAGAGGGCTGAGGAAAAAAAGAAAGCAGTGAAGAGAACAAACACTCATTGAGACATGAAATAAGATTCAGAAGATGACAAAAGAAGAATGGAGGGTTATAAAGTGAGCTTTCAGGGTCGTGTTAGACCAAGTGTGGTTAACCAGTGTCTGTATTTCATTAATGCATTTGTGAAATGTTACTTTCTTTTCAGAGCTGCGAATGACAGATCAGAGTTGAAACAATATAATAATTTTCTCTATTTGAATGTTTGTTATATTTTTAAATATTTGTGTGCAAACACAGCATTGTCCACTTATCTACAGGCAGGATGTCCATGATCATATCACAGTTATCATTTCTACTTAAGTCAACATTGTGGAGACTACACTCAGACATCTCCTTGGAGAAAGCTGGATAAGATGGTAGTCATTCTGCCCTAAATATGAAACCAGAGACTGTTAGCTAAGCACAGCCCATAGAAAAACTGAGTCTGTTCCTTTAGTCTTGACTATAACTGAAAACGATGAACTTCAGTAATATTCTGTACTTTGCCATTTTGCATCAATGACCGCTTGCAGAGTGTAACATTTGAGGACTTGTTCCCCGTTTATCAGTAAGCTCAGGTTTAGTCATCAAGAGAAGAATCATTTCACAGTGTTGTAATGAAAGACACATTTATATCCTCAACTCCTTTCTCAGTACTTTGACTCCAGCTT
Source organism: Labroides dimidiatus (assembly GCA_030710495.1). Taxonomy (NCBI): domain Eukaryota; kingdom Metazoa; phylum Chordata; class Actinopteri; order Labriformes; family Labridae; genus Labroides; species Labroides dimidiatus. The sequence goes on from CM061155.1 coordinate 13,950,690, forward strand.
ACACTCCCAATAGTTCAGCTTATGTAAGACTGGATGGTGCAACACAGCCAATACAGCACCCTCAGTTTTGGACTTTCCTAAAAAGAAGCACTAACACAGTTTACCACAGGTCAAATATGCAAATTCCTACCTCACAAAGTTTGACGTCAAGCAAAACATTGTGGGAATCTGCTTCTCTTCCTCAAATCCACTAATTGCCTCAATTACATAACAGAAAATAAGCTTCATTTAAAAGTTTCATCATCCCAAATGCTTCGGTGACAGCTCTCCAAGATGTTTTAAACATGCCGTTGTGTTTTTCATTATAAAGTTGGTATTAAGGATAATTACAAAAACTTAGGCGTGACTTTTTCAAGGTCTCTGCAGGTTTCAACAAGTCCAATATAAGTCAGAGATCATTATGAATACAGTTTAAGACCTTCTTCATATCCATACTGGCAAAAAAGTACAAAAGACAAAGGAAAATGTGAGGTACGGAATTACTTGCAGCTCCGCTGTGACCATAGACTAACTGTGTAATTTGCAGTTACGTGATTGCGTCCTACAAAAATGAAACATTTAAAAGTGAGACTGAAGTTTATGCATTTGTTTTAAATAAAAGTAAAGTTAATGCATTTTAAGACCTTTCGAGATCATATTTAAGACATTTTATGACATTTTAAGGGAATTTTAGACATTTTAAGGCCTTAAATTCAAATTATTGGAGTTTAGACATTTTAAGACTTTTTAAGACCCCACAGATACCCTGTTTTTGTATTAAGGTACCTGGTGGAGAGATACATGCAGAAGAAGCTTGAGGCCATTTTTAATCATACAGACCATCCACTTTACAACATCTTTGTGGACCAGAAAGCTCATCTCCCATTGGCTTGAGCGTTATGGAGCCTAATGGCTGCAGGGATGAATGATTTTCTGTATCTCTCAGTCCTGCAGCGCAGAGAGATGAGCCATCCACTGTCAGTGTTTCTCTGGTCTACAGAGATGTCTACGATGTTGTGAAGTGGATGATGTGTATGATTAATAATGGCCTCTAGCTTCTTCTGTGTGCATCTCTCCACCACAGCCCCCAGTGACTCCAGCCTGGTTTCATTCACAGTTTTAGCTTTTGTCACCAGTTTGTCCAGTCGCCTCACATCCTTGAACTTTATACTGTTTCCCCAGGAGACTGCAGCATAGAACAACGCACTTGCCACCACAGACTGATAAACATCTGCAGCATCTTTCTGCAGACGTCTTAGGATCTGAGCCTCCTTAAAAAAAAAAAGAGGCTCTGCCCCTTCCTGTAGAGGGCATCTGTGTTAAAGGACCAGTCCAACTTGCTGTCCAGGTGTACACCTAGATATCTGAAGATTGGCACCACCTCAATGCCCACCACTTGAATGCTGACTGGCTGATGGCAGAGCCTGGATCTTCAGATCTACTATCATTTCCTTCGTCTTTGAGGTGTTCAGTAGGAGGCAGTTTTTGTGACTCTAGTCACTGAAGGCTTTTGTCAGATCCCTGTATTTAGATTCCATTCCGGATACACGGCACAAAAGCAGTATCATCTGAGTATTTCTGGATGTGGCAGGACTCAAGAGACATGTTTTTTTCTCAGTTTTATGTGATTTTTTATAATTTCATCTGCCAGACACCTGAATTTCCTTCCGGGGATTAATAGAGTACATTCTATTCTATTCTATTCCATTCCATTTACAGAGGCCCCAAAGAGCAAAACAAAACAAGTAAGACACATTTCAGCAACATGTCCTGATAATTTTCTAAAATTAGCTTTTCTCTGTTTGCACAGTTCCAAGGCGTATCAAGCATTCCCTTCTGGTTAAAAAGAAAGAGTGCGTTCATCTGATCATCAACTATCCTCATCACTGCAGACACTGACTCTACCATGAGAGGTTGATGTTGTATTTTTTTGCGATTTGCTGTCATTTTCTTGTCGGTTGTTGTGTTTGTCACTTAAGGGCCACTGTACAGGTTGGTTTCTTAGTTTTGTATGAGATTTAATAGTTTCAGTATATAGAAAGAAAGTTAAGCTCACGTTAGCCTTTAGCCCGAGCCCTATCAATCTCCCGTTTAGCTTTCTCCTGCTGTGACGTCCGTTTTTTGTCTGACAGGACAGTTCAGCCCCAGTGTCCACCATCACTACAAAATTAATCCCGGGAATCATTTTCAGCAGAGAAAAACGCAATCTCTCTTCTCATGGCTAAACTGCATCAGCCAGTGTGGTGTTGTCCTAGAAACTTCAATGTGTTGTGATCCTCACGGCTGTGTGGAGCCTTGCTCTCCCCCTCCCCTCCCTCACCTGTTGGTTCTCTCCCGTGCCTAATTCTGCCACACCTACTTCTCACTTGTGCTCATCAGTGTCTGCACTTGAGCTCCGGCTGGAGGTGTGATCAACGCCAGAGTATTCCAACTCTTCCCATGGTACAACGGCCAGTATGTATCTCACAGATTACGAGTTTACTTGTGAAGTTATTCTTGTGTCTCACCTGAGATTCATCCCTTGTGTTTCTCATTTTCTTCCAGTGCCTCCTCACATTCCTGCCTGCAACTAAACTCAGCCACAGCTCTCTTTTGGACTCATTGATTCAAACTGTTCAATCAATCCCCTAAACCGTCTCCTCTGCCTCCGCCTGTATTGTGATTCCGACTCAGAACAGTTGGTTTGCAAAACCTTAACACAATCTGCTGTAAGTCACAGGAAGCTCGGGAAGCTACGAAAGCATTTAGAAATAACCTTTACTGGCGCTGATAATCTCATTTCAAATTGTGGATTACGATCAGGCATACATCTAAAAGTGAGAATTTTTCAAGATCACTTAGAAAGTCCTGACAGTTCTTAACTATATATATATATACATTTCATTTTGTTTACAAAGTTAGAAAAGTCTGAAGTTGCAAAAAAATGTAATTCTCAGTCTCAACTTCAGATTAAGAAATAGAGAATGTTAAAATAGTCAAGCAAAGCAGGGCAAGTTTATTTGTAGAGCACAATTCGTACACAAAGCAATTGAAATGGCTTTCCAGCTACACAAAATTATAAGATAAAATAAAATAATTGCATGAAACATTACAATAATTATAATTGATTAACTTTAAAGTGATGAGTGCAGATAAGTACTTTCATTTGTCATATGCAAAGCTAAGTGGAACTGTTTTTTCACCCAGGATTTGAACACTTTCAGAGTTGAGGCCTGTTTCACATCTTCTGGGAGACTCTTCAAGGTTTTAGGAGATGCAATAATACTTTTGCGTTTCATCCTATAACAGTTTTTGTGTAAACAGCACTTTTGCCTGCATCTGTGTCCGGTTGGATATCATTTGTCATCTTGATCAGAGCTGTGTCAGTCCTGTGGTGGGGCTTAAAGCCTGGCTGGAAAGTATCAAAGGCACTGTTAGACAGAAAAAAGTCAGGAAGCTGTTAATATAAAACTTTTTCTAGGACTTTGCCTAAAATTGACAGGTTTGATATAGGCCGGTAGTTGTTGAGCAGTATGGCATCAAGACGGCTCCTCTTTCAGAGAGGCTTAATGACAGCAGTTTTTAAGGCCTTTGGAAATGTTCCAGTCTGAAGTGAGATGTTGACTAGACGAGCAAGTTGTGGTAACAAACTGCTCGGCACAGACTTTAAGAACCTCGAGGATTCTGGCATGTCAATGGACCCAGACTGTTTTGTCAGTTACAGGTGTGAAATGTGTCAGCTCTAGGTGTCTAGCTCCCTGCAAAGTAGTTATTTGTGTTGTCCTGCTACCAAGTTGGAAAAGTATTGGTAGCAGCCAGAACTAAAGCCCAGGTATTGTATTGGTATCTGGATCTGTGCATCCATCACAGAGGCAAAAATTATTATTAGTCAGCATAAGTCCAGAAAGAAAGATGGGACAATTCACCCTTTTTCTGACTCCTGGATGTGCTTTTCTTTAATTTCATCTCACTCACCAAATCTTTTCCTTCTTTACGTCCTCCTCAGTATATCTATGTGTCTGTTTTCTCTTTCTTTCCTTTTCTCCTTTAACCTCAAGGCACAATCCTTCAACAATTTATCCTTCCATCTTCCACTGCTCTCTCCTCTGTCTCTCTGTGGGGATTGGCCCAGTAATGCCAGACTAATAAATCATTCATGGCATTGTTTCCCCCTCCTCCTCTCCCTCGCTGCTTTACTGTAGCGGTGACCGCATCACCACACCCGCAGACTGCGATTTACACACACGCACAACAAAAATAAGAGTCAAGCAGCACTCTTTTTAGGCTCACTCCTACTCAGGTACTTACTTAAGAATATGCAACATAAATCTAATAAAGGAGGCAGCAACGCCAGAGTTACAATACAAATAGATGTGTCAAAGCCCAGACAGGTCATCACTACACCAGACAGATAGAGAGACAGTGGGAGGAAGAAAGAGAGAGAGACCGCTAGAGAGAGAGACAGAGGGATGTGAGGAGGGAGTGAATTAGAGGGATATAACACATAGCTCCAGTCTCAGGGTGTAGGATGTGTTTAATGCGCAGATAAGCAGTTGGTGCCGATGACTGTGAATGTGTGTAACAACCTTTATCCAAAACAAGCATAACCTTTGAAAGAAGCAGCACAGCTCACAGCGATAAATCAGCTGACTTCGTAACATTTCTAAATTTACGGCTTAAGAGGCAAATCAGGCCTTGCTGCTTTTTTTTTACCCCAATAAAGACCTCTTTTATTCCACTTTTATGGCACCACAACGGTCAAGATGACACATGACAGCTTTCCTGCTGTTCAGGCCCATTACTCACATCAACAGAAAACCACAAGCCTGACAAATTGTCCTCCTTTGTGGAAATTTTCTTCCTCATGTTGTCTTTGAGAGAATACAGCTGCTTTTGCTTTCATATGTGAATAAAGCAAAGGGTCACTGACCATCAATGCCCCTGATCGTCCCAGAAAACCTCTGTAATGGTGCATGCATGTGCATGACCTGTTAAATTGCCCCTCACGACCTCTGATGGCTTTTTGGTAAGATACTCCCAAACTTGCCCTCACATCGACACACCCTTTTTTTAACATGGTGTGGTAACGCCACTTATTAGGGGTGGGTTACGATGTGTTATTAGTTAATGCATTAAGAAGGAATCTATGAGCAAGCATGAGATATTTATCCCTGGACAAAGAATTTAAAATTTACATTTGGTTAGCAGAGTGCGAGTTCATTCATAATCTTAAAGTTTTGATACATTTATCATGGGAGAATTAGTGTGAGTACTAACTGCATTCAAGTATCACAAAGAGCTATCATCCATAGCTATCCTGATTAGCTTTTTGGGCCCTCAACGCTATTTTTTTCCCCCAATACTGAATATCTTTCAAAACAAGTCCTGATCTGATACTTGTTTTTGCTTAGATATGTCATATGGTTGCACAAGACGCAAGTCAGCTGAGCTGCACTTTAAATTTAATAAATAAATTAATAATAATAAAAAAAATCTAAACCATGCCAAATTTCCCCCTGGGATTAAACCAAATTTCCCCCTTGGATTAATAAAGTATGTCTGATTCTGATTCTGATTCTGATTTTAAATGCTCTGCAGTATAAGACCTCCAATAACAGGTGTGCTCACAATACAGCATACTTAAGACCAAGACTGCTCTAAACACAATTCTAAAAGACGATTCAGGATTCACAATGGCAGAGCTCAGCTACAGAACCAGCTTTCATCTATTATTCTTCATTTTCATTTATTTATTTTTTATTTTGCCATAAATCTGCTTATAATACTAACTGAACTGGATTGAAAGCAGAGGAATCAAACCTTGCAGTACCATGGGACATAGATCTGCTGGACAACCAACGACAGTTGTACAGTCTACACTCACAGACTCTACAGTGTTTAAATCACCTTGTATACTGTCAGAACTATGCTTTACAACTCAGGTGAGGCTGTATGAGAAATGTAGTGTCAGGGAGGCAGGATATACCGAGGATCAAGGTAGTGGCGTAAACCTGAATCATCTGCCATGGAGATTAGTTGGTTCACCCAAGCAGTGAATTCAACCCCCCTCTCTGTGAGCTATTTGGACTTAACATTTTCCCAGTGATGTTTATCCTTCCCTTTAAAGTTTGTCACCTCAGCTGAGCTGCATTTTTTCTTCTCCTTTTTTCATTTCTGTTGCACAATTAGTTTTTAGATGCCGTTAAAAACAGCAGTAGTAGAAGTACTGAACACAGCTCCACCCTCAAAACACCATTAAGAAGTGGATGCTAGATGTCTTTCACTTTGTAGTTAAAAATATTACCACACTGGTGACATTCAAGCCACAGTGTTGCTTATGCTAAGAGAATGCCCTGTGTTCAGAATATGTCTAGTAGAGTACAGTGCGGTGAATGTTGTTGTAATGTGTCTGGCTGGGCATGTGTGTTCTGCAATAAAATGTAATCCATGGCTGGAGTTACAGTTTATTATTTTCTCATAAAATATGCAGAGGCAAACTCAGAATGCAATACATTTGCACACAAGCTTAGGCAGCCAATTGTGACAGCAGACACGACCAATCAATAATATGATCGGCATTACTGGTCAATTAAAAAATACCCAGATCAGCTCTGATCCAATAATCACTAAACATAGCATCCATCACCATTCATCTCTGTACTGACATACTTTTCCAGAGATAGAAAATCAATGACAGAGATGACTTGAGTCATTCTTCTTCTTTTTTGTCTTTATTCAGTAAATCTTTCATTACATCCCTAAGAATGACTGTTTTAACTCTCTAAGATCAGGTGTTGCTGAAAAACCCTGAAAAATAATGGTGCCAAAGTGCTGAATATATTTTGAATTAATTTTGAAACACAATCCTCAAACATCACTTGTATGAGACGCATTGTACTGCATGGTTTAAGCATGCACATCAGGCTAAAGTATTTAAGAAGCGACACCCACCAAGTTGAGTAGTGATAACATGTAACGCATGCACACTGGCAACAGTGTGAACAGTAGCTGCCAAAATCTTTAAACTGAAGAGTGAGACAGGGAACGCCGCTGTATATTTCACTGATGAGATGTTCAGCAGAGCGTAAACACGACAGTATTCGGATGATGATCACAGCTCTGAGTGAACAGATTAGGTTTGAGCATGTCTCTCATGAACCACCTCTGAAGTGCTGTGAATTTATCTTCTTACTGTCTCTGTCAAGGACATGATACCAGCGACGGCTCCTATAGTGTCGTCATATCATTAGGTGGTGTGTAGTAAATCACCATCCACCTTGAGGTAACACATGATGAACAAATATCCTTCTACAACAGATCATCACTGTAATGATTCAATCAATCAGAATCTTCACTTTTAAAATAATAGCAGCAGCAGTACAGCATCTCTCAACCTTGAAGCAGGAGTGTTGTGTAAGCACAATACATTTGTATGCTTGACCAGATGGGATGCAAAAGTTCTATCTGCTGTCATTTCAAAATCCATTTAACAAATCAAAGCCTTGAGTTTGAAAAAGAAGAACACTCACAGCCCTCCAATAGCAGAGAAGAAACTGTTGATGGAATAAGAAGTAAAGAAAATTCTAAAACATTTCTTGAAGTAGTCTTTCAGATTACTTTAAAAAGACTTATAGGATAAGAAAGAATTTGTTTCCAATGGTAAAACGGCAGTACTTCAGCAGAAAACCAGCAAGATAATAACTGTTCAAGGGCAGTCTAAGTTAGTGTAGCACATAATGTTCTGTACTGCTATTTCAGCTCCATTTAACTGTGAACTGGCACAGGAACCTCTTATTCTCGCCATGACGTTTGGCTAATTAAAGGCTTCACATTCATAGGACTCTCTCTTTTATATATAGGTAAGGTAATAGGTACTATGGAGGGGTTAGAGAGGCTATGACAAAAATCATACATGGACTCATTTTCTAATAATAGAACCTTATAAGGGATGATAGAGCACTGATATCTGGCTCCAGGGACCCCCACTTGGGGGACCCCCAGTTTACACTCTTTGGCAGAGCCTCATTCACTGACAGTACAGCTGATTGTTTGTGTGTGTGCCATAGATAGCATGTTCTTTTAATGAGTGAATAATATCCCCTGCATGTCCAATGAACTGTGGGTTGGAGGCCTGGGCCAGGGGCAGGAGGGGGTGATGATAACACAATAGGAGTGTTAGGGAGTGTGGGAACCAATTCTCCATGGGACAATGGACACTTCCCAGTGGCCACAGCGTGCCCATTCACTATCAGCTGCTGGGCCGGCATAGCACGGCGCTGAATATGCACCAGCTCAGCACAATGCTGCTTTCTCCCAAACAAGACCAGACTGTTTCCTATCCCAAAGACAACACAGGCCAGCTCCAGCCTATACACAGCCTCATTCTCACATAAGCAAGCCTCTTTCTCACTCGCTCCATGTCTGCATGTCTCTCTGGCTTTCTCTTGTTGTCACACACACCAACAGGAGGGTAGCAACAGGGCCAGGGGATGAGGAGGAGATAGGCAGGGCTGCCGTGCTCTAACTAGGCCAATGTTTCTCTCCACCAGAGCTGCTGGTCGCCGAGATATTCTGGGCTCAAATGTTATTAGTGTAACCCAGTTTACCCAGTACCAGGTGACTGCTGGAAGAGGCACTCCCCACTGGGACGCACACTCTCAAGGACAATGCGCACCAAAAGGAGGGAGGGATACGGGCTGAAATTTGTGCAACAAGAAAATAATTTTGAAATATAAAAGAGAATTTGAAAAGCATGACCTGAAATTGAATTTAATGTTTTGAAAGTGAATTTGTTTGCCTTAAAATTGTATTTCACCTTCTTAAAAATTCTACTCTCTCTACATTCCTCGAATTCAAAAATATAAAACTGAATCTTAAGTTTGAGAACAGAAACTAAATTTTATAATTCAATTTCAAGTCAGAGTGGCAATAGTAGTCTATGCCTGTGAGGACGACTGATTGAGAATGGATTAAGGTTTAATCAAGTTCACTTTGAACTCATAAGTACACATATGCCTCTTTATTAAGCACACCCTTAAAACAATCATGGCTAGCTGTAGCTCAAAAGTTTGGCAGCATTTTTCTAAAATAAAGAGGAAGAATGTTCAATGCAAAATCTGCAAGGCAGAACTGGCCTTCCATGGCAGTAGGACAGCGATGCACGAGCATCTGAAAAGGAAGCACTTTGTGGCTGATTCATTTTCTGGCGAAGAGGGACAGTCGTCTTGGTAAGCTAATTGACTAGTTAGCTGCTAACATTAAAAGTAGCTTACTGCTCAACAGTGAGCTACTTAATTGCTTAATAGCGATGTCATGCTTGAATAGGAAATTTGATGACACTAATGTTTCATAACACTAAAAACTATGTTCCTCTTTAATGGACAACTTTGTGACAAAGCCAACAACATGCACACCTCAGCAAGCAAATGTCCTGACTGCAGCAATCTTCAACACATTACTGACAGACATGAGATCCCTGTCCACGGTTAGCAATCCAGGTTTCAAAGAGATGATCAAGCAGGTTCAACCCAGAATACCATGATCACTACCTACCATGCCGATCCCAATGTACCACAGTGATGGAAGAGAAATACGTTAAAACCTTTGAGAGGGTCAGTTTCTCTCTCTCAATACAAAATAGCAATTTGTATTACAATTAAACACATTGCAGGATGAAATAACAAATAGCTTGCTGACTGAGGATTCATTAAATGAGTCTTTGTTAAAGCATGAACAAGAGTAATGTAATATTTTTTTTTTTTACTGATATGTTGAATTTTTATTGTTTAACCTACTTTACTGTATTTGATGTAACAACTGAATTACTGCTTACTATTGTTCCAGATTATCTCATATCTTTAAGGTAAAAGAGACCCTTGGAGCAGTCCAAGTTTCCTCACCCTGACTGCTGATGTGTGGCATAGAAAACCTTATACAAGTATTTATTTTTGTTTTCTGTAGTCCAGTGCCTTGTTGTTATTTTTTATTAACTCAGAGAGAAGAGTAAAATATGTTGACTACTATTTCCTTTTGTTGATGTTTTGTATTCTTACAAGTGCATAGTATTCATAGTGCAACTATACATAGTGCATAGTTTTTGGTTCCATTTTTACAATGCCCTAAACATTTGTGGCAGCCCTAGTCATAATATGGTAGTAGAAATTAACTTACTTTCATGTTTTGTAGTATGTCGAAGGTGTCATCTCACTTTCTTTTCATTTTCCTTCGAAACACAGGTCTGACTAATAACTGGGTCTTAACTGGTCACGACAGTTAATAATCAGCTGGTTAGAACTAATGCTAACTAATGCTTGTGACATTTCCCGGACTTCATAACAACAACGAGACTGAGCCAGCAAAATTGTTTGTGTTTATATGTGTGGTAGTTATGAAGTCCAGGAAATTTCATGATAGTTAGCTAGCGTTAGCTCTAACTAGCTGATTACTAACGTGACCAAAGCCTTACCCACAGGCAATGACTGTATGCCTGACTATACTATATACTAGATTGGCTGTAACACTCTGAACTGAAATTGAATTGTAACACTGAATCTGAATTTTATATTTTTGAATTTGAGGAAAATAGAGAGCTGAATTTTCAAGAAGGTTGAATAAAATTTCAAGGCAAAACAATGAACTCAATTCAATTTCAGGACCATGCTTTTCAAATTCAATTTTATAATTCAAAGTCAGTTTCTGCCCAATTCTTAGCCTATAGAGGCAGGCGGAGAAGTGTTGCTGAGACGGAGAAAACCTGAAGAAATAGTGAAATTTTATTGGATAATGTAGGTTAAAAGTGTGTGTGTTTCCACTTTGTGCTCAGCTGTGACCCTGACTCCAACCTGCATCCAACCTTTTCTTTTGTGTTTATGCCCTCTAGTTGCTATGGCAACACAGCCTGAGAAAAGGGAGGTGGGACTAAGAGAGCAAGAGGAGAGCCTTTGAGTTCTTCAAATGCAATGCATGCACACACGCACACCTTTGTTATAATCAAATAAAATTCGAGGCACTTCCTATAAATCTTGTTTTACTGTGCCATGATTAGCAACATACGCCAGTAAGAAATATTTCAATACAGCTTTATGACCACATTTCACAGTGTTAACTTAGTTGTGACAACTCCATTCACTCTCTGTGCTTTTAACCAATCAAAAAAAAATGCTAAAATTTAAAATACATAAAAGGACCACAAACAATGCACATGTCAACAACTGTTATCCATCAAATAGCTATTCAGTGGATCCTTTAGAGAGGCTTACATTAGGTTTTGTTGGCACTGTTAGAAAGGTGTTTATAGGTGCTCTGTCATCAAGGTCGTGGTATCAAAGCTTGATCCAAATAGGAAAAAGGACTTGGTAAATAGGCAGAATTCTTCAAGAATTTTATCAAATCCATACCTAAGTTGATGAACAATATTTTCAGCGGGGATTCAGTGATTTAAAATGTAACTCTTATTCAATGCTACGGCTTCCACTACAGTGAGTGTCTCCTGTCACGCTCAGAAAAGTGATGCCTGTGGTGCACCAGCTTTGTGTGCTGTGCTTACCGAGAGACATCAAGGCTACATTACTTTAATTTAACCTAAGCTTTTTGGGTACACCAAAATGTTGACTTTATAACTTAGTGATGCTAAGTAAGTGGCAAGATATGAAGTGTATAGGAAATTAATAAATAGTCCTATTAACTTAACAAAGAACAAAAATAATAACAGACAAGGTTTTCATTTTCCCTTTCCCCCTGGGTTATTGGTGAAGTTCATCTTTGTCTTACTGTCAAGATTTTAAATACTATTTTGTTTTTTATTAAATAACAGTCTCATGTCTTAAGAATATTTAACAGGTGTTTCGCACAATACTGTGAAATCAATGATTATGATAATTGTACAACTGAGATTATTACTTGTTGAAACCTCACATCACTGCATCCCTCGTTTAAATCTAATTGTAAGACCAACCTTATAGTTAGTACAGCACAGACAACTTTTTGGAAATTCTGTCACTAAAATGCAGTCCTACTCACCAGAAATGAAAATAATATCAAACTTTTTTATATTTAAATAATGAGGATTTTGTTGAATTAATAGCTCCATAACAGTTACAGCTGATTTTAAGAAATGACATTATTAATGCTGTTTGACCGGATGGAACAAATGCATACCCAATAAAACAGCTTCTAGTAGATGTTTTAATTATATTTATCAGTTGCAATTTATCTCTATTCTATCAATGAATACTTGTCTGTCAAAACACTGAAACATTATTAACTTCAGTATGACTCATATAGTTCATTTGTTGAACTTGCATTTGTATTATAAAAGATGCAAATGATTGTGTGCCCTAACTTATAAAAGTTACCCATCTAATACATGGAAAACCGTATCAGATTTATGTTAACTACTGTGACAGAGTAAGACGGTGTTTACAAAAAATAAAGCAGATGTTCAAAACACGATGAATCGATAAAAGACATGGGGAGAAAGAAATGAAAGGACTGTGACACCCAGAGCAAATTAGCTTTTTAAATCCCTGTGCTCTATTTTTCACTGCATGTTTTTAGAAGACTTCAAAGGATTCTATCTTCCCTACAAGGAACAAAAGAAAAATCGACCCATGTGTATTTCAACTGATCTCTGGAGAAAAACAAACCCTGCTGGATGTTTTTAGACTGTCTGTAACTTGTCTTGTATTCTCGAGATGCTATGTGTCCCTGTGGGCTTCAGGCCCTGCAGACATGCTAATGTAGATCAACTACGTCAACAAGGACTTCTGTACTGTCATTACACAGTACAGGTAAGGTGATAAAAGATGTACGAGCCGGTACAAAAAATGACTACTAACGTCAAAGGAGCAGTCGGATAATTTAAAAAAAAAAAAAATAACACGTGTCATTTTCACATCATAAGCTAATGGTGGCCGTCCTGCGCAGTAACGTCGAACTCAAACACTGTATTTAGAAAGTTGGAGATTTTTAGGATTACAGAGTGACAGTTTGATTTCAAATCTGCGTGAAATTAGCAGGACAGCAGATGTTTTATTCAGCTTTGCAGGAGCATTATGGCTGCCATGTCAAGGACTCTTCGGGCATTTCCTCCAGTTAACACTCTTCCTACCTGCATAGAATCGGCGCTGATGATTTCGCCTTGAAGTCGTTTCCCGATCTCGATCGCTAGCTTGGACTTTCCGGTGCCGGTAGCTCCTAAAATCACCACTAATGACGGAGCTATCGCTCTCCTCAAGGCACACTGCACGCTACGAGCGGACGCCGCCATGATGCTGCCTCATCGGAGCCCAGCTGACGACTGAGCGCATGCGTACTGGACGTGCAGCTAAGGCTAGGCTCTGTTTCTAGGCAACAGGCAGCCGTTACTTTGACAACAGTGATTGATTGGCTTTCATGTGAAGGTTGTCTCATTTTAGTAGAGTAAATGACGTCATTTCTAAAACATTTGAGCTCCATTGACGTAAATTGCACGCTCTGACTCCCACCTGCTGCTTCAGCTGTAATAAAATCTGTTTAAATTCAGGGCATTACTAATAATCACCAGGCAATGAGCCAACAAGCTCCTTCTTATAGATAACATTAACAACGTTTATGAAAAGCTCTAGCAGACGGGATTGCGGTATAGTTAGTACTGTTTCTATGGAAACTGTCAGAGTGCTGCAGCAGTGAGCAAAGATGCCCGGATGTGTTACCTTGGAGACTAGTGAGCACAAACGGAAGATGAGAGATGCGTTTTCACTCATACAGGTGGTTTGAAAGGGAAACAAATATGGAAAACTACTACTACTACTGCTACTGCAACACAGTTTAAACTGAGATAGTGTTTAAATTTTAATAGAGCTTGATCATAGTTACTATTCTTTTGTGTGTGTGTGTGTGTGTGTGTGTGTGTGTGTGTGTGTGTGTGTGTGTGTTTGTGTGTGTGTGTGTGTGTGTGAAGAGAAAACAGATAAACAGGTGATTGATGTCAAACCATGAGTTTATTATTTTTCTGACTTATTCTTCATACATAGAGGCTTATGAGGTACAGAAAAAAAAGTGCTGACAAGGCTCCAAAATCACCAATGTTGAACTCCCAAAGTGAGTAAGCAATGTTCACTGCGCCAACAGCAGAGACTAACACAAGTTCAACAATGAAAATAAACCTGGGCAAACCACTACTGAGGGCCTCCACTGCTGAAATAAAATTATCATCAGGGCTATCGGCGGTTTGTGCTGAATGGATTACCAGAAAAACAATACAGCTGATGCAGAAGAAGAAACATTCATATGATATCCTGATGTTCAACCAAGTGCATCACAACGCCTTTTGATTGAATGTTCTATCTACAAATCAAGCATAACGTTATATGTACAGCATATCATAGCAGGTGTTTACCTCGAGCACAGCCTGTGGCCCTATCACAGGAGCTACAGCGTACCCAGAGTTTCCTGAGTGCTAAGAGCAGGGCATGCTACTCATGATCGAGTTGTTTACAGTACTAGCTCCAAAGTTACAGTGATCTCTGGTGCATGGCTTATGGGACAGTAGAGAGCACCGGGCTTGCTATAGAAGCAGAAAGAAAGCAGTAACAATCGGGTCACTAAAGGCTACGAACAGCGAGAAGTTTAATCGGTAGATCCTCTTAATCCCCCCCCTCCTCCTCGCCACCACTCGCGCCAGATTTGAGAGAGTGCTACAGCTAGAGTGATTGGATTGAAAACGAGAGCATTTAGGTGCTTTCCTCTCCATGGAGTAAAAGCAGACCATGCATGCAGTATTCAGCACAGAACCACCAGTAAAACCCTGTTAGCTACAACAACAAAAATAGTCATGAGCTCACACTGAAACACAACTCTGTAGGAAAATATAGTATAAAACTTCTGTCAACTCTGACTTGTACAAATAAAAGAGACCCCAGATACAGAAAGTAACAAACCGTAAAGAAAACAAGTAGGCAATGCATAAAACAATGTAGTGACAAAGTGGCTAGTGTGATCAATGTTCAGTAAGTGTTTTATTTTGACTCTTTTTCATAATCATTTTATTAACAAAAATAGAAGCTTTGAGTTATCTTTGAAAAGCCAGCAAGCTTGACCCTGGTTCAGGACACAGGGCTGAAAGTAAACTAAGATGAGTTTAGTAGACAGCTCTGGTTTTGGTTTGGAAGGGACTGTACAGTAAGAGTACTATATACATATCATCCAACAGGATAGTCTACATACATTAAAAGGCTTCTATAGGCGTTACATCAGATGCAAAAAAAAAAAAAAAAAAAAAAAAATCAATTCACAAATATCCGACAGCAAGATGAAAGGAATGTACAGCTGGAACTCTGTGGGCTTCATCTCCGGGCATCAGTTGACATTTTCATGTTGCCTACACACACAGTCAACTTAAGCCACTTTATAACATTTTTATGGGTCATTTGAAGCCAATATCCATCATTTAACCTTGTCTCCATGGCACAAATATAACTGTGAAGGAAATCTTGCAAAAGATCTCTATAGTCTTTTTGCAAATGATTGAAAACAGGATCAATCTCAGACTTTGCCTGCATGGCAACTTCTCAACTATTCCTCAAATAATGCTACAAAAAAGGCTGTTACTGTAGACATGGGGCAGCTGAAAAATATATAGATGAAAGAAAGAACAGCTGAAGTTATGAATGGAAATCTGGAGGCACTGAAGTAAGGACTTAACCTGAGCTATTTTGGAGGTATACAACGTTTTGAATCCCTTCAGATGTAACATTATTGTTGCATGGCTCAGTATAGCCCCACTATAGCCCCCTACATTCCCATTTTAGTGAGCATAAAGCAAGAAAGTTGGACTGAGGACAAGAATCAGTGGGGAGATTGGATGCTGAGGAGAATAGCAAAAAAAGTGGAAAAAAGGCACAACCTGATAACAAAATGTACAAGCTGTAAACCAAACACTAAGAAGCAATGGACAGAGGAGTGGGTGAAATCTTGAGGAAGTAGAACTTAAAGGTTGCTTTTAGCCTGATGATATAGAGGAAGTAGAGACATCACTGCTGTGCAAGCACACCACGATCAACCACGACCAAGGACACATCTGAGCAGACCATGCAGCAGTCAAACAGCACAGTTGCAGCAGTTTTTCCTCTCAAAAGTGCTGCATAGCAAACAAGCCTTTTTGTAGCAAGCAACAGTCTTAAACTTTTTTTATTCAAGGGGAAATATCAGTTTAACAAATCTACAGAGTAATCATGGACATACTAATCTGCCTGTAAGATGCCCCAGAGGTTCAGTCCCTAGCTTGCTGTCCTGACTGGCTTACCACCTTGTCAATCACTCAGAAGCTAATGTGCAAACCACAAAAGAAGAAAAAAACAAAAAAACAAATTCCACCCGCACTGTTCCAACGTGACCAATTCAAAGTGAACATTAGTGTCTTTTGTCCTTCATCTCGTCCCAGTTCTGTGAGTGTTCGTGTGTGGTGACCCCAAAGCTCAGGATCGTTTCAGGTGTGCCAGCCTCTGCAGCAACTGCAGCTGCTTGGCTTTCAACTGCTTCCTCTCCTGGGCCTTCTGCCTCTCGCTGACGTGCAGCTGCTGCAGGTACTCTGTTGCTCTAGTCAGGATTGCCACCTTTGGTGTCTTGGGGCAGTCCGCTAAGCCTGGGATCTCGTCCCGAAGTGACAAGAAACGGGAGCGCAAGTCGTTCCTACGCTTGCGCTCCAGAAAGTTGTGAGCCTTGCGTTTGTCCGTATCCTCGCAGTCAGAGGACTGAGGGCTGGAAAGATGGGAGAAGTAGTGAGGCTTTGTCGGGGAGCTCTGAGGGTGGGAGCTCGAGGAGGAAGAGGAAGAGGGAGGGGACGAAGGTGATGTGGAGGAGGTAGGAGAGGAGGCGCTGAGGGTAGGTGACTCTGACCTGACTCCAGCAACAGACACATGACACTTCCTGTTGTCTAAGTTCAAAGGGGCATGACCGGGCCGGGGCTGCTGGTAGTGAGAGTTCTGATGGGGATGAGAGACCTGGGAGGATGCCTCCTGCCGCACCTTTTTCCGAGGAGGCTCGACTGGCAGAGGGAGTGTGTCCGGGGAGGGTGCAGCATAGTTGTGCTGCTGTTGGTGGATGGAAATGTGGAAACGCTTCATGCCAGGGTCCAGAGGGTCCGCTCGCACGGTGATAGTCACCGGTTTTCGAGAGTTGACAAGCCGGCGAGGTTTGCGCTGCTGCTTGTGCTCCACCGTCACCACATCAATCTCCTCCTCATCGTCATCTTTGTCATCTTCATCATCTGAAACAAATAAATAAATAAATCCTTCAATTAAATAGGCCAGGTGACAACTGAAGTTTAAAAGATCACCCACCTCATGTCAAACACAAAACTTCAGTATCATTAACTGTACACAACCATTGAAAATCCAGCTTTCACACTCTCACAGGGAGCTTCTTTACATTGGGTCGAATCACTGACTGGCTTTTATCTTTTCACCCATGAAGACGAGAGATGAGGCAGAGAAGGGAAATCAGCAACTCTTCGACTAGTTAAAATGAGCTAACTGATATTCAACGGTTTGCTGCTCCGTTCACTAGAGTGGAAATGAGCTATTGAACATGAGGAAAGGTTTTATTGACTTTATTACCGCCAACTGACTAGACCTGGAAGATTTTCAATGCTCTTGTAAACTGAACACAACTCTTTAAGTGCACCTCTGAGTATTTGTCTGTTTTGAAAGCAGTAACTTCTGTATGGATGACACTATAAAAAGGGGATTCACAAAGATTTGTAGCAGGAGGAGAGTCAAACTATTATGTACAACTGCTGAAAAAGAAGCTTCTGTGAAAAAGAAGACATCTCACATTACAGGGCATTCAAGATAAATTCCCTCAAGCAGCCCTATAATTGCTCTTTATTGGAGCATAAGCATATAGTTATTCCCATGATTGCTCATTCTCTTCTCCTTTGAACACGCCATCTCCTGAAATGGTGTGAAAGACAGACTCAAAGTCCTGTCAAAGACATCTGCAGGCCTAGCCGGCCTCCTAAACGGCTAATCCCGCTCTATTCACAGCCTGGGCTGGCTCCGACCAAATCCACCCACTGACACAATTGGCGCTGCAGCCTGTTGAGTGGAGGAATGCAGCAACAAGTTCCCTTTGTGACATTCCACACACCACTATGCATGCATGGTCCAAGCTCTGCATCACATGGCAACCTACATATCAGTTTCTCTTGTTTGGTTGTGAAAATGGAAAAAGTGATTCAGTCAGAGTCGGGGAGAATTCTGGCAGCATAAACTCTAAATGAGTGTTGGGTTTTTTTCTCACTCTGTCTTACATAAAAGTTCCAAATAATTATAAGTCGCCTTCACTTATTGAATTCCCGTCAGATCTGAGCCAGGAGGTGCACAGAAGATATTGTTATCACAAGTCAGACTGGAGGAGCAGGCAGAGGGAGCAGCTGGTCTGCTGGAGCCCTGCCAGGCAGCAGATGTTTCAATGGGCGTGTCGCTCTCTAGGCTTCAAGCATGTGTTGCATGCACCAAGGTAACGCAATGCAGTCATCATATGCCATGCTGAGCCTGACTGGCAGATAACGGCTGATCGGGGCAAAATATTAACCAGATAAGTTAATGAATCATTTCAGTCCAGGTCAAGCTCAGCTTCAGACACGCTTACAGGAAATTAGCTTGATAAAAAGTATGTTGATAGGCAAATGCAGGCGCCACTGACTGATAAATTAAAGATTTATCAATGAAGACAGAAGAGATTAGTATCAAAATATGTTTGAATGTGGTGGTTTATAGTCCTACAGTTATATGCAGAGAATTTCACACAGATTGAAGCAGAGCTGATGCCTAACTATAAATCCTTATCCACTATTGATAAGCTAGAAGTCCATAAAGCCTATCCCTAACATTTCCCAGCAGAGAAATGTGTTATGAAGTATTCATATCATCTGTTACTGACCTGATGTGTCGGTGTGAGACTCTGAACCAGAAGACACTTGTTTCTTGCATCCCCCGTTCAACGGAAAAGTGAGCACCGCAGCCGGGTCCACACAGTCTGCCGCCAGTCCGCTGAGGGCTGCGGCGTCGGCGGGGCCACCCTGCGCTCTCCCCGGGGATGGGATAGCAGACCCGGCAGCGACTTTGGCAGCCGCCCCCATCCCGGGACAGGATGCGCAACGCTCTCCCACAACTCTCTCCAGCTGCTGTCCTGCGGAGAAGCCGCTCCACATGCAGTCCTGGATGATGATAGAGCTCAAGTTCCCGAAAGAGTCATTACTTGTGGTCAGCTTGCAGGGTAAATCCTGCTGTTGCTCGTCCTCCTGTCCTAAGAACTGAGACACCCACTCCAGCTTGTCCCCGAGAGATGGGTACAGCAGCCCGACCCTGCTCGACCCCTCCACCGCCCGGATAGGCGACATGGGCGGGGTCGGCACCAGCTCGAATTTCTTCCAAATGTCCTCACTGGGCGCTGTGGACTTGAAGAAATCCTCATCCGGGTCGTGGTGATCGTCGTAGAAATAATGTTGGTAGTGGTCGAGGTGGTCCATGTCCCAGTTTTCATAACGAGGCGCGGAGGAGCTAATGCCCGGCATGGGGGCTGCTGGCAGGGGGGTGAATCACTCCCTGTTCCCTCTGTCTGCAGGGAGAGAGAGCACACAGTTGTTTGAGAACTGAGCCTCATTCTCATCAAAATAATCACACCCCTGTCCGTAGACATGTTGCCCTCTGGGGGAAAAGGGCTGATTCTGTGGCCGTGCATAATGCAGCTATTTTGGATGCATCACACTGGAGTAATTATATTGTTTGGTACAGCAGAATGTCGCCCCACTTTTTATTGAAAACAGACTAATATGCAAAAGACATGGTAGCTACCTGGACATGGAACATGATGTGCGAAATTACACAATAATTGGGTCCTTATTTGGTACCTATTTAGTGCGTGCCCGAAAACAGGCGGAAAAGACTATTAGACTAGGTAGGCAAGAAATCCAAGCATCCTATGCTGAAATTCCGCAAAGTTAAAGTTAAACTCCTCTGTGTTGTTGCAGGGAAGTTCAAGTTTCGCAACAGTTTTTCATTACATAACACTGTTTTAGTAGTATACTGTGACAGAGCGAGGAGAAGAGGGGAGGAGGGAGGGTTTCTGCTTTCTGCTGACTCCACGCAGGAAATAGAGCAATTACATTAGATTGAAATAGATTAATTGGATAGACAGGTAGCAGTGCTGCCTGCCATGGGTAGCCGTATGTAAAGTAGTTTATCTGACTCCTCCTTGGTTTAACTCCCTATCAAGCTCAGAGAATTCAGCTGCGACTCAAAAGCGCCGATCAGTTAATTAAGCAGCAGATGCGCAGCACAGAGCCCCAAAACCAAAACTTACAACTGCGAGTCTGAATCCTGACATCCTCTACATGAGTTCCACATCACGAGCAGAGAAGTTGTTGTGAAGTTAGAAATGAAAAAGAGAGAGACTTTTACCTTGTGTAGAGTGTGGAAAACCTCCCAGCGTCCTCATAGATCCGCTGTGTGTACTAAAGTGTCAAAAAGCAGCAGCCACAGTGAGACCTTTTAATCCCGCTGATCCGCTCGGTGTCTTTTCCACGCTGTAAACAGTCGCTTAAGGTAACCGAGTCCGTCTGGTCGCGGTCCCACCGCTCACAGAAGCACACAAGCTTTGGCTATGGTCACTTTTCTTTGCCGAGTACTGCTCTATATGATCCCGGGGAAGGAGAGTTGGCTGTTATGCATAAAAGGCGGGTCGTAGTAGGCAAGCCACGCCCATCGTTTAAAGGCGCAGAGCACACAAACAGACAAGGTGCTGCATAGAAAGCTGGGGAAGTGTCATGACAGCAGAGAGTTATGTGACAACCATTGCACAAGATGACACTGATCTGATTTTGCAATAATTATGCAAACATTATCATAACCTGTGTGTGTGTCAGTGTAAACAAACCAGTGCACATGTTGGCAATAGTGTGGGATCATCATGCTACATAATTAAGTTCGATTATGGAGAGGCAGTTTGTATAACAGAAAGATTGGTAGTTATAAGTGTGATTAAGTGTGAGTCTGTGTGCATATCTATGTGGGATTTTATGTGAACATATGGCTGTCATAGCTGATGTCCGTAATCAATATCAAGTTTATGATCCCTCTGAGAAAGTCAATGTGGAAGCTACACTCTGTCTGCCGCGTCTTGTGTCTCCTCACACACACAGACACAGACACACACACACACACACACACACACACACACATACAGAGAGAAAGAGAGAGAGAGAGAAGTGCTGACACACTTGTGTGTCTTACCATATGAAACCCTTCTGGTCTTTCCTTTTTTATAAATGATTCTGCATAAACTTTGGCACACTCCCCAAAAGATGATGATTTTTAGGCATCCTTCTCTCATCTTCTCTTCTGGAGATCCCCCTCCAGCCTCATGATGAAGCAGACAGCGTGAAATCTTTGTCTGTCCATTTAATCGTCCCATCAAACTCAGACCCCTCACCCCCTCCTCTTTCTTTATCTTCTGTCACTCATCCTCTATTCTTCTGCCTTGAGTTTTAGTCCTCTCTACTTTCTCCCATCCTCCATCCCTCCATGCCCCCTCTTGGGCTTTTATCCTCAGTCACCCCTGATCAAAAAGATCTTGACCCTACATGAAACAGAGATACTTTAGAGGGTTATACCCAGGAGAGAGCCTACAAAGACAGACTGGAGAAACAGAGGCAGCAATCTTTCAATTTCCCCGTCTGTATCACGTTCTTTCTCTCAGCATGTCCCTCTCCTGATCCTTCTTTCTTTCCACTTTTATCTCATTCCTCTCTGCCTCCTGCCTCGTTACATACTTTGAAACGCTTAATCTGCCTCCCTGCTTTGAATTAAACATCAAAAGTGAACGGGTCCAAGGACCTGCTTCTTAAAATCAAAGAAAAGAAATGGCTTTTTTTAAAGATAAAATAAGGAGATTAAGGGAGGTTAGCTCTTATGCTTAGTCCCCACATTTTAGACCATTTATATGCACAAAAATGTGCTCTGTCAAATTCCAAAGCAACATCTTATTGATATGCAAATGTAAATATGATTCTGGAAAATGTTCTTTCCATGCAGATCCTAACATGGATGTTTTGTGGTGAGGCTCAGAGTGAAATAGCTAATTTACAGTAAATCCCTGATGGATCAGAGAGCTGTCTTTGCATGAAAATAGGAGGGACTACTTTCATCTCATCTGTCGCCCCATGTTTTCTTTCCCCTAAAGAACACCAATGCATACAGCACAGACATGAGAGAGACAGTCTCACAGGATTAGAGAAATGTTATCATGATTTACCAATTAAGTGGGAGCTGCTCACAGAAGCTGTGAGTGTGTTTGAGCTCTTCACATAGTCATGTATTTCATGATAGCGCACTGTGTGCACTCACACGGGGTAAAAGCATGCTTAGGCTAACATAAATCCCTACATCAGCTTCATATTTGGTAAATTGTCTTGTCTTTGGTTACAGACAAATACTTTCATATTAATCCAGAAATTTAAAATACAAAACTGTAACAGTGAAAATCCTGCAATCTTATCAGTAACAGACATCAGGATCACGCAGTTATCTTTATCATATAAGCTGCATAAATCCTGCGTTTTGCATCCATAGTTGAAACTTTGAAGGGTCGGGAAATACTATCTCAGTGAATCAGAAACTGCTTAGTGTTAATAGTTTAACACTTTTAAATTCACAGATCTTATAAAGTCAATGTCCTCTAACCCAACCACCCCCCAAATAAATAAATAAATAAATAAGTAAATAAATAAATAAATAAATAAATAAATAAATAAATAAATAAAAGCAGAACCTTTGACTGATCCTTTCAAATCAAAGTGAAGGCAGTAACCTAGAGAGGTTTATTCATGTACATTTAATATTTGATGATTTCTCAGGGCATTAAGAAAAAGTTTCTGTTTTCCCTCTGCAGCTACCCAGCAGCATTTGCTGTACATACAGTGGATAGAGTTTTATGAGATTTTAATGTACGTTGATGGCCTCTTTTCATTAGATTAGGTTATATTCAATGATCCTGTAATGATCCCCATGGGGCTGCTGCAGCAGCAGAGGCACATAAATATGACTATCATACCGAACACTGCAGATGATGAAAACGATCACAGCCATTATGCAGAGAAAAAGTAGAGAATTAATAAGGCTGGAAGTGATCAAGAAAAGCTAGCTCTACTGAATCAATCTGTGTGCAGGCTGTGTTTCATTTATTGTGTTACTTATTAAACGACTGTGTTAAATGCTTTATTGTGATTCTTCAGTATAATAGACTCAATAGTTCCATCACAGACTTTAGCAGGCTGAACAAAGTGTGATTTAAGAGAGGTCGGCTGTGTTAAAAACATGTTTCTGATTTGTCAATACTCAAAAGTTACAGTCTGGTTTTTTTCCAGGCACTCTGTGAAAAGGACTGTTGAAAGAAAACAAAGTAAGCAGGTGACAACAATAAGGAAAAGGAAGGGAGCTTGGTTTTTACCTCTATGTTGACCCTACACCATGGTGGCCAATGTAATTATGAGCACCACATACTTCTTTCCTCTGCAGTACTCCTCCAAAACACATGGGAGCAGTGTAGTCTGAATGATCTTCATATCGCCCGTTTCTGGTCCAGCTACATTTTCTGTTTACTGTTTTCAACAGCTAGTTTGAATATTGACACTGATACATGTTGTCGTGTATCATACAGCCACAATTAAAAAGAAGAAAAGAGTGGCGACGTCCAATGAAATGTACTGTAAGACTGATGTTCAGTGATTCCGGAAATGTTGGAAACCACAGTAAACCCAATCCTGCTCAGCAAGAGAATGCTGATAGGTAGCTCAGAAGATATGAATGCATCCATCTGAGAAAAAAACATGATTATTAAACATACCAGGAAATCACAGTGTGAAAGGATGACAGAGTCCCCTGAGGAAGGAAGTGAGAGGCAAAGAAAGGAGGTCATGGAAAGGAGTGATGGCCAGGTGGAAGAAAAATAACTTGAAAGGCCAACCCCCTTCTCTGCCAGGGTCACCCTAAGAACCGCCTCTACCCCGCCCATCCCTGACCTTCCAGACTGATCAATGAGCACCTAGTGTGGAACCCACCCATTAGTGTGTCTGCGGTGTCTGAGCAGCTACAGGTTCATTTCATGCAATCTGAGAGACTGCAGAGGAAAAGTGACAGCTGCTACCCACTAGATGATGCTGACCTCCTGCTGACACACACACACACACACACACACACACACACACACACACACACACACACACACACACACACACACACACACACACACACACACACACACACACACACACACACACACAAACAAATCTCTTTGTCTAACCCACCACCTTGCTTCATCTAAATGGTTATTTTACCCTAAAGAAATAAAACTTCTCACTTCCTATCTGGTGTTTTTTTCTTTTCTTTTATTTAAGTCTGCTTTTCAACACAAAAGAGGTAGATGTATCATAATACAGATTATTTACAAAGACTTCTCATCGACTTTTTCTTCCTATAAAAACAGGTTTCCCTGAAAATTGACACCGAGTGTTGTAATGCTCTTGTAAGATTAAGATTGTGTGACTTTTATGGTGATAAAATGTTACCTTGCAAAAAGATAGTATGAAGCCCTTTTATTGTGGGCTGAAGAGGAAAACGAGAGCAATAGATACCTTGAACCCTGGACATGTATTTTAAGACCCTGGACCTATTTTCTCAATCATCCTTTTATTGACATTGTCTTCCATGCAGACGCTTATTTCTGTGACCTAAGAATACGTTCCATGATTTTTATTGAGAAGATGTTTAGGATGGTAGGTGATTGGTAGGTGTGAAAACTGGTTTGTCAGTGATTCTATGCTGTTCTGAAAGATTATATTTAATCCCATGATAAGAGTTGGGTTGACTGATTGTGTTTCCATCACTGTCAATCAAATCTAACTAAACCACACCCATTCATTCTTCAAGAAGACATTTAGCTAAATGGTGTGGTGTGGAGTGCTGGTATGGTTCAGTTGGTGGAGCAGACGCCGCACACATGGAAGCCACAGTCTTTATCACAGGGATCATCACAGGGGTCATAGATGGATTCCTGGTGCCTGTCATCTCTCTCTCTCTCTCTCTCTCTCTCTCCCTCTCTCTCTCTCTCTCTCTCTCTCTCTCTCTCTCTCTCTCTCTCCTATGAATACCCAGTCTCTCTTTGAGGTGTACAATCAAATGAAGGGAAAGAAAAAAAGTTAGAATTCACATACAAATAACACCTTCTGTATGTCTGTGATCATTCAGAAGCCTTTTGTAGGTTGTGAAACATGATTTTTTTGTTACATTGTTGCTGAGCAACCACAGACTCACCTGTAACTGGCGCAGTAATGATTGTGCTGTGAAGTACACTTTGATATGAACCTTTATATCAAATTGAAAATGGCAGAAGAAATGGAAAAGATACCCCAGCACTTGTATGCTTTGAGTTGAAAATGTTGGACTGGATGTGTTCAGAGTTTTCTGGTTTGATGCTTAATAACAGAAACCAACAGGAAAAAGAAACACCTCTCTGTGTGAAGCACATGATGTATGTCATGGGGCCTGAAGATGTTTGAATTCAGAAATATTTAACATATAAAATCCAGCTGTAAAATATGTCTTAAAGGCGATCTCAGTGTCTTGGAGAAAAACACTCCCTTTAAATCACAAAATATATTAATCAGGGTTTTTTTTTTTTTTTTTTTTTTACAGTTTTTTTTCCTCTGACCCCCCTGTGAGGTTTATCTTTGACTCTTGAGTCTATGTGCTTCCTCATCTTGCACTGATGTTAACATTACTATCTATATACAACAATGCCTGTTCAAAGACAGAGACAGACACACATGAGAATTGATTTTAATTAAAAGGCAGCACAGATAATGATTAACAGTTATAGAAAAAGCATCAAGATGGCAGGAAATCTTTACAGCCTGATGAGAATACGAGTGGGTGCTGAATTCCAAGAGAGAGATCAAACGTCTCTGCTTTCACTTGTAATGAACATGCAGTAATGTGGGGACAGGTAAATCAACTTTCTACCTTGCATGTGTCTATAGGAGCCCATCCCAAATTACACAAACATGCACATGCACATGCACACAGGCACAGAAACACTTGTGCACATCTGATTGACAAGCTGTTGTTCCTCAGTTGCTCTTCTGCTTTCTTCGGTGACTTTTATTGCATTCTGGGTAGAAATCAATTCTGGAGGAACAGGCTGTCAGCACAGACTGTACCCTGGAGAGAGAGAGAGGAAGAGAGAGACATTAACAGAGAGGGTGTGAGTGTGAAAGGAGGAGGAGGAGGAGGGGGGGGGGGGGGGGGGGTCTATCAGTGTATGTTACAAAGCAGGAATAACAAGTGTCCGCAGGAGGAGGGGAGAAGATGCTGCGTAAAGAGGAGAATAGTCGATGTAGTGGGGACAATTGGAGGAGATAGGAATAAGGTTTTTATATGACATAAGAGGGGGAGACAAGAGGGGAGGGGAGAAAAGACAAACAGTATGATGGAGATTTCTAGAGGTGAAGAAATAACAGTTCACAGGAACAGACTTGAATCCAATTATGTAACTGATATCTGGCATGGTTGTTATCGAGCATTCTTGAAGCATTGCACACTCTGACACGTACGCACATACACACACACACACACACACACACACACACACACACACAGACACACAACACAGAGTACAAATAACCTCACGTATGAATACAAACAGTTGTAAACAAGCTCAACCAAATAGTCTGCTGATAAATGGACTGCTATTTTGCATTGCATGACACAAATGCAAAGTGTCAGGGGAGTGATCAGTGTGTGTCTGCATGTGTGTGAGTATCTCTGTGCCATGACCGGCCGAGCTGATTGTTTTGAATGTGTCAAAGCAGCACACAGGTCAGCTGTCAATGAATCCCTGTCAGTTCCAGCAATGCTTCCTTCAATTCAGGGAAAACAGTGTTTACATCAAGCATCCTTCAGTGTCAGTAATTACTGATGATGCAGTGATTGAGTTGGGTTTTATTATGCACATGTAAACCTTTGCTGACCCACTGAAAACAGATTCGTGTTCAAGGATGGTTTTTTTTTTAATAGAAATCGACTCTTTCAGCCATTGAGTGGAACCAGCAGTGAGCAAGTTACACAATTCCCCTCAGGTGGCTTTCAATGGATGAATGTTCATAAAATATCCCCTCAAGTGCCCTCTCAGTGAATAAACTATGATTAAGTGTTCACTTCATAACTCAACCCTGAAATATAAAATTGGCTGTTCTGTAAGATTTGTGAGCTAGATTATACACCTTCCATCTCAACAGAATTATGTGATCTGATTTTGTGTTTGAGTTACATTCAATTCAAAATATTAATTTTTTAATGTAAGTAAATCTTCATTTGTATAGCACTTTTCTCAGCTTAGAGTCACAACGTGCTCCACAGAAGGTAAATAAATACAGTCTCTTTTTTAAAAACAAGTGTTACCATTTCAGTTGCTAAGGTATTACTTATTAACAGGCGATAAGGCCATGCACTGTCATCACTACCAGATGCAGATGTGCACTTACTGTTATTCAAACTTTTTGTGGAGGATTGTGTTTTTTTGCAAGTGCCACATTTTTATATAGTGTTGGGCATGCAGAGAACAGCAAAGCCACTAAGGCCCCACAGGTGAGACAGTGCATGTCAGAGCACAAACCATGGATGAGGTCAAAGGAATTGTCTTTGTGTCAATACAGGTGAAACCCTCCCAAACCAAAAAGAGCAGACAGAGAGCTGAGACTGAGACCTGGGTCAAAATAAAGGATCCAGAAAACTACATACAGACAGAGAACTGCTCCAAATCTATCGGAAAATAAATGGATTTATATTTTATGATTAGTAATCAGACTAATTAACAGTTTGATAATATACTTTTTTATGTTGAACTTAAAATCTGTTTCTGGAATTCATAATTTATAGGTTTACTTATTATTTACTCTCCATAGTGAGTCCATATTTGGTCATAACCTCAGCTCCAAACCAACTTTTTCACACAAAGTAAAAACCGTACTTAGCATATCAGTAGTTGAAATTATTTTTTTTGCAGTCAAACCTGGTTTACTAAGGTTGGAAAAAGAAGACACATTTAATAACACAACTGCAGATGTCGGTGGTGTTTCTATGTAAAGTGTGACCCTGTTAGCTGGTGACTGTCAGCCAACAATCGGTGACATGTTCAGCTAAGTCTCCAGTAAACACGGTCACTCTTTACTCCAAGACACCGGTTGCTCTGTAACAGTCAAAACTCAATAGATGTTGACTCCACGGTGTAGTGTCGTTTCTGATATCCGACCACAGAATAACTGGACATTTTTATGCTGCTTACAGTTTGAATTAAATGTTAAAAGAACGATAACTTGTCTGAATGAATGAAGCTAAATGCTGCTTTGTTGACAGAATGCGTGCGCTTCTTTATGATGAAGGGGGTCTATGCTACGTCTTACAATTACAGAACAGCAGAAGGAGAAAAAACAAAACATTGCTTGAACACTTCATGGATCACAACTTTCAATTCAGTTCAAAAAGCTTGAATTGAAATGAATAAAAAGTTCATATCAATACAAAGACATTTGTCAGTCAGCTGGTGGCCTTTTTATGATGCTTTTCTGTTCCTCAAACAGCCTGAGTACACCACTGAGCAGAAACAAAATGAAAGAAAAATCAAACTCACATCAAAGATTTATAACAATCCGCTTTTCTGTTTTCTGAATCTCATCTTTTACATTACAAATTCACTGATTTGAATAAGTGAATATTTTACCACAGTCGTTTCTTACATTGTCAAGGACTCAAGGGACCTAAATGAAATGGTCTTGTAGGTTAGCTAACATTTGCACATTTTCATTGCCAGCAGACAGAAAGCAACATTAGCATTCATTTAACATGTAACTCATAAAAATAAGCCTGATAGTCTTTATTTCTTTTGCTCTGTTTTGGTATCTCAATTCTCCAGGGAAAGCTTCTTGATCTTTTGCTGCTCATCCTCCAGAATTTCCTGAAGGTAGTTATTTACTTGTTTATTGCTTGGAAGTAAGAAGCTTTTTTTTTCTTGCTTTTCCTCTGAAATCTTGAACACCATGTCGTCCCACACATCTTCTGTGATCAATTTTGTTTTTTGACCTTGAACACCAAAGATGAGTAAAGCTATTATAAAGGTGCCCAATCTGAAGAAGAACATGAAGTGTTCGATCATTTGGATAAATTCATTCATTCATCTTCTGTACCACTTAACCTATTCAGGGTAGCGGATCGCTAGAGCCTATCCAAGCTGTTTTGGGGTAAAACCTGGACTGGTCACCAGTCACAGGGCTGACACATAGAGACAGATAAACTTTCAAGCCAGAGAGTGCCCATGCACTCACGGGATGAACCTGTAAACTCCACACAGAAAGGCACACCAAGTGAACCGGGATTTGAAGTGGTGACCTTGCTGCAAGGCTGCTAACCATTGCTCTACCGTGCTGCCCCATTTGGATAAATATATGATATAAAGAAAGAAAGTCAACTGCAACACAATACCGCATCTATGAGTCCCTATGCAGCTGTAGGCACATTGCATGAACTTCTCACCCACTGTGTAATTGGTTCTGGTGTGGATCAGAGCATACCGTTCAGTCAGTGAGACATCTAGTGGTGGGAACTCTTGTTTCAGCTCCTTGCCACTTTACTCACTGGAGGGAACACTTGACTGGCACACTGGCCTTGAAGCTGAAGATTCTCACATACAGCAGTTCTATTTAAGCTGCACTTTTTCTTTACTTATTCATCCGTTCAACTGCCTGGCCTGTCAGATCTCTCTGTCTTGTACATGATGTGCAAAATTTAAATGACACGAAACCATCAAATCATGTAGGTTCAAAGCACAGCACAGAAATTTCATGCATCTCTCTCTCTGTACATGAGAGTCAAAGCGCTGTATGAAGTGTATTTATACAGCCTGGTTTGTTCTCTGGCTACTAACAAGAGAGAAGACCTTATTTGGCTTTTACACAGAGAGGAAATGTAACCTTGACAAGCTGATACAGAACAAGGTTTGAACATGCTGACAAAACATCATGACACACTTTGACACAAAGAGGTTGTAAAAAACACATCAGAACTTAAGATCAAGTTGTGAAAAGAAAACTTTTAAAGCACATTCACATTTGTAACAATATTTATAAACATACGAACAACTAGTTTTCAGTCCACACTGACTTGTTTTTCAGGTGCTGTGAGAAGTTTTGTTTCTGGTTCTGAAATACTGTTGTTTTTTTTATGCCTCTTTATGACCATCACAGAAAAAAAAAGTCAATATGTTCATTTGTGCTGTAAAGGTCATCTTTTTTTTGTTTGGCATGTATGTGGTTTCCAGTCTTTAAAGTGGTATCTCAAAGAACTGCAGTTTTTAGTACTTTTGCAAGGTTTCACTTCTCATAGCCTGAGCTTGCCACGTGGTCTTAATATGAAGCCTGTAGAAATGTCAAGAAATGCAGTTCTTTGAGAGTCCACTTGAGGCTGGCTGCAGAAAAACCATAAACCAAAAGCACACCAGTACATAAATGCCAATTTCTATGGCAGAAATAAACATGTCTACAGCACCAACATGGACAGGGGGAGCTGCTGTATTCCCTTACTCTGTTGTTTATCAGTCAAAATCACAACTCACTATATATTTTCACTGTGAAAAATGTCACATTAATGCGGGGTACACACATAACGATTGTCAGGCTGTTTTTGTCCCAATTTCCTCCTTCCCAACCAAGGACAGACAACGCCAAGTATCTTATGTCTTACAATAACAATTGTAAATATTAAACTTATTCAGTATTAAGACCCAAAATCTTTATGTGTGTGGGATAAGCTGACTCCCCCTGAGTCATAACTCTGTGAG
The DNA here is from genome assembly GCA_030710495.1 of Labroides dimidiatus. Taxonomy (NCBI): domain Eukaryota; kingdom Metazoa; phylum Chordata; class Actinopteri; order Labriformes; family Labridae; genus Labroides; species Labroides dimidiatus. The sequence continues at coordinate 13,981,572 of CM061155.1, forward strand.
TTGTGACGTAGAATGGAATGTAGCCAATCAGAAGGCGAGCTGACTGAGGGACAAGGAAGCAGACGTAAACAAATAAGGCAAGGCTGACCTGACACGGAAAGATTGTGAGGAAAGTCCGTGTTCCCGCCGTCTCCAGGATTTTTTCCACAGTCTTTACTTCTTTTTGGTTTGGGAATTTTTCTGTTAGTCCCCAGCCCGCTATCGTTCCGTCTTCTGTGTCCCCTTCCATGTTGCCTTTTGTGTTAGCCGGTTGCTGCTATCTGTTGCTTCTTCTACG